>CM028136.1:453092142-454435000 GCA_016271365.2 Neoceratodus forsteri
GCTCAGATCTCAGCTGGGACTGCAGCATTGATGGCCAGCTCATGGCGGCATCTGGTTGAATGCTTGGGGTGGGCAGCAGGCATAGAAGGAGAGAAGCGGCCAGCTCAGATCTCAGTCGGGACTGCAGCACCGATGGCCCGCTCGAGGCAGTGTCTGGCGGATGCTGAGGTTAGTAAAAGTCATGTTCAGGGTGTTAGAAATTTCTAAGCTGTCTGCTATTAAGTTGCCCTTATATAGCAAGTGTGAAATTGACTTTCCCAGTAGGGTGCTTATCCCTGACCAAAGATTTTTTTTTTTTTAGGAGGGAGCAATTCATTGTGAATCTCCCAATATCTGCTGTTGTATTCCACCTTCACTTTCCACTTTATTGCAACAGGCAGATTTGTGTGGCATCTATAAGCTTCCCAGTCTTGGCCAACATGCAAAGATTTGAACTTAGACCAAACTTTGGCTGTGTGAAGCTGTTTAGTAGTTTTGGCATAATACATCTGTACTGCCTGCCCTCTAATCATGGTGAGCAACATGAGAAGTAGATTGATGCTGACACTTTCAATTTTGGAATAAAATAAGGACCAAAAGGATTTAATGTTTGAAATATGTTCCAACCTTTCCCAATTGATTTTCCTAATTAATGAGATGTCAATGATTTTAGGATCACTTAATGAACAATAATTCCCAGTTACTGTAAGGGCCATGGGACCATGTCACTATGCACAGTACACAAGAGTCAATACCAGTCTATTTGCCCAAGACTTGCTGAATATTTTTTCTTAGATATAAAATACAGCATATACGTCATTAAAGAAGCAAAAAATATCACCAAGATCAACCTCCCCATTGCTATTCTTGGATTCTCAAAAACACCACGATGTAGTATATTGCCAGATTTTATTTATTTAGTTTTTGTTAACCGGGTAGGTGCACTAGCCAACAGGTGACTATTTTCAGGCACGACCCGGGAGACACAGTTACAGTACAAGATAGGACAATTAGGCTTAACACAATACAGGCAAAGGTACATTGGTACAAGTACAGGCATACAATTTCAAAGGCAGGCATACAGTTTCAATAGGCAGAGGGTAATGGAGGAGGCACATATTTAGAGGAGACGGAGAGGAAAGGGAAGGGGAGGTGAAGGGGGATTTTAAGCAGCCAGGAAGGGAGTGTGAAGCTAATGAGGGGTGAAGGGCTTTGGCAGAAAAGAACAGGGAAAGTTACAGCTAACGCCCTTGTGGTGATGGGCAGAGATACGCAACCGGGCTTTGGAACCGAGGGACGGCAGAGCAGAGAGGGAATGGTCAGCAGGCAGGGAGAGGAGTGTGGTAAGGAAGTAGGACGAGGGGGGGGGTGCGGACAGCCTGAGGGCGAAATGATAAAGCGCTGCATTAGCGGGAAAGGTGAAAAGGACCCAATAGTTATGGAACTGGAACTAGGGAGGCAGCCAACCTGGGGCACTTACGGTGAAGGATGGCGAGTAACGGCTTTAGCGGGAAAAGGTGCAAAAAGGACCCAGGGTTATGGAACTAAAACTCGGCAGGGCTCTGAAACGCTTACAGCAAAGTGCGGCTAATTACGGCTTTAGCGGGAAAAGGCGCAAAAAAGACCCAGGACTCTGGAACTGAGACCCGGCAGGGCTGTGAGGGGGTGAGTAGCGAACGGGAGTGGAGAGGGGAGCAAGAGGGACCAGTACCCACTAACATTAAGTAAAACATATAGCATAGTGCAACACAGTAGAACAGACGAAGGCTCAAACAATAGTAGGATTATGTCTGAATTATACAGAAGTCAGAGAGATGAAACAATGTTTAGATATGCAGCATAATAATATGATCAAGTCAGGATACTATACATATTATAGAATTAAGGCAAATTAGGCAGTCATAAGAACAATTTATAGCAGCATGATTAGAATAGAGTGACCATACAGAAAAGGTTGGAAACATTACATTAAAGTGCAGGCAGATTTGTAAACAATTCATAAAGTGCAGGCAAACTTGTAACGATTAATTAAAGTGCAAGCAGACAAAGAAAATGACAGAGCAATTAAAGGGAGGCAGGCTAGTGAATATATGGAAAGGGGGGATTGACTTAGACTGCATACAGTCAATGCTAGAAGCACAGCAAGCGAAAACTGTATTTATTTATACATACTGAATGTAGTTGAAGGAACAACAAAATTCAAAGGGTGACGGGAGTAGAGACTTTTAATTTTTAAAGTGCTTATCAGGGTAATGGGCGACAGCTGTAATGTGGTTTCAGGCAGAAGACTCAGAGATATGGAATAGGCATTATGGCATCAAGTAGAGCTACAGGTCCAGATGCAGTTCTGCTTTCCTCTGTGATCAGCCTGCTTTACACATTCTGTATGAACAAGGGCCTGTCAGACACTATCATTTGTCTGCGCATCTAGATCTGGTTTGGCCTAGATGTGAAGCCTAGAATGGCATCCCATAGGGAGTGAGAGATAGAGACAGAGATGCTTTACTTGTTTAGTGTCTGTACATAGCTCAAGATGCTGTACAGGTCAGAACACCAAAGACACAACTTATGTTAAACATTTACACATGTAACATATAAAATAAATATACCAGTTAATAAATTAATTAAAACTAGCAATCTCCACAGTATCTTAAAGATCAACTGTAGATATATTACAAACATACTATAAACGTTACTCTTTTTCCCTAACATAAGGACAGCCAGCCATTATTTGCTGAATATGAAAAGAAGAAATTGCCATTTGTCATGTATGAATACTATTGTAATGCTCTCTTAATTGATGGTTTCACAGAAAATACCTCAGACATTATTAGACCAGCTAGTGGAATCTTGGGTGAGTGCTGATGTCATTCAGGCAACAATGACATCATTTTCCTCCAGGTCCTGGCAGCTCTGTACACAAACACACACACACACACAAACTACTGTACATCAGATTGTAAATTGGTATTGATTCATTTTTACCTTCAATTGTCTGAAGAAGTTTACTTATTGAATGCTATCAATACAGCATTACAGGTAAACAATAGATTTTAGGGGACAATACTTTGAAATAAGGAGGGAGCTGTGTGGGCTTCATTCAGGGATGAAGAGAACAAAGTAAACAGAAACACACATATTAAGTGGCCTGTCGGGTTGTTGTTTTCTATGGGGAGAGAGGGGCGATACAGAGCACAAAGTGTTGTTCATCAGCTTAGGGAAATTGCCAGGTATTTATTCATAGTGTTTTGCTGAAATAGTTTGATGAATAAAGGACCATCAGAAAATTAGAAGCAAAGACTGATTTTTGAATGTAATAATCTGACGTACACCCTCAGCAGGTGGGATGGCAAGGGGCCACTGAAGTATCGAATGGGGGTAGGTGGATGGAATCACCTGACAAGTAGAGGCAGGAGTCGTACACAAAGATCTGATGAAACAAAAATATTTATTAGACAAAAGGGGAAGGAGGACATGGTCATACAGGAAAATGCCAACAGTAAAAACAACAGGGAGTATGGACAGCATAGTTATCTAAACAGTAATCACACGTAACCATTACCTAGAGAATTCCACCTATCAATCACTCTACATATTATAGTAAGAGTCTATACATATGACAGATGGCAGTTTGTGCACGACCGGATTTTCTTTGTTGTTGAGAAGAAGATGTAAAGGAAAACTCAACTGGCTGTCCAGTGCAATTCTAAGAACCTTTTTGGGAAACTAAGGGATGCAGAGAGGATTTTAAACAGACCATGAGTTCTCGGCCACACCCCACCTCTCTAGGGTCACTGGAATACAAGCACAGGATCAAGATTTCTTTGGCTAAGAACCCACTGAGGGCTGCCAGAATTGAAACACACAAAATCCAGCCACAGTCCTCTGGACTGCCCAGAAGGGGAAAATGATGCAAACCACCTGGCCAAAATCCACTTCTGGACTGCCAGGTGAAGGATTCAATGCAAACCACCCAGCCACAGTCCACTTCTGAACTGCTAGGTGAAGGATTACAAAGAAGATTACCCTGCCACAGCCCACTTCTGGACAGCCAGATGAGGAAGATGAAGAAGAAGATCACTCTGCCATAGCCCACTTCTGGACTGCCAGATGAGGAGAATGAAGCAGACTCCACTGGATACAGAAGTCTGGATAAGGAAGTCTATGGACGTAGGAGTATGACGGTCTTCTGGGCTCCAAGGCCAGATGAGCCCAAGGCACACACAAAACAAAAAAAGTGCATTGAAATGCAATAAAGTTCGGTGTCCAAAGCCAGACGAGCCAATGGCACACTGAAAACAACTAACAGATCATCACTCGGAGGACTGACACTGACGATTCGGATGGTACTGTGCTGCAGACGTGAAAATAAGAAACAGACGACAGATTCTGCATTGGTCCAAGCCATACTTGAGGAACTGTGGGAGGAAAATAATAAACAAGATGATGCAACTTTGAGACAACTGCAGCTAGGTTCTTCATGGAGTTGCTGCTGGCTGCTTCCGGGATACACTGGAAGATGATTCCTGAATAATTGATGAAGACTGATAGGGTTGCACCAGGATAAAGTGACTCTGGAGATTGTTGAAGACTGATTCAGGTACTTTCTCAGCACTCAGATACTGGCACACAACAATGCAAGACAGTTCTGGCACTTAATAATGTTCATAGGATGAATAGCAATGCAAGAAATGTCATATTTCCTACTGTAGTGGTCAACTGTACAGTCCCAATGTCCAGACCACAGTAAATAAACAGGCACTCTACTGTTCTGGGTGAACCCTAGCTTTCAGTGTACCTAACTACCAAGGGATCCCTCTAGCTAAATCGGTTCTCCTGTTACTGTTAATATACTGCAGTTGGGAACAGGTTCTCTCGAAATACTATAGATTCAAATGTCAGACTAGGCCCCTTTAACATCTGTGGGCCTATGTGGCTAGCTAGGCTCCCTTAACATCTGGGGTCAATTATGCTGCTAGGCCCCTATAACAACACCTGTGGGCCTAAATGGCTAGCTACAGGTCTTGGACCTTGTGTTGCCCCTTTATGTGGCTGTTGGCCTATTGAATTGCTGGGCCCCTGTGACACCTGGGCCTTTCCTCTGTGGGCCCACCCAATGACCCTGGACCCGGCCTTCATACTGTCCTTGAATTCGTAAGTGGGCAACCTCCTGACACTGAGCTCCTTCTACTTGGTGACTTTAATATTAACTGGCTCGCCTCTGATGTTGGGTCCTGCAAGGATGCTTTACTAGCAGCTAACCTTACGCAGATGATAAGCTCCCCCACCAGAAAGAACTACAAATCAGGGACAAGCACCCTCATTAACTGGATCCTAACAAGTCACCCTGCCCATATAAGAAAATGTAGCTGTTCTCCCCGACTCCCTCAGTGACCACTCTCCTGTCATCTGTACATGGTCAAATAAGTTCAGAAAGCCGCCTTCAAAAACCATTTTTAGTAGAGCACTACCCTTTGGCAACCTTACGCATCTCAAGGCATGTCTCAGGCAGCAAGACTGGTCTCTAATTTACAATACCCAAGATGTTGACTCAGCCCTTGACTACTTTATCACTACTTTCAATGCCGCCTGTGACACATATGCTCCTGTTAAAAAGCGCAAAATCAAAGTACTCTCAAACCCCCTGGGTCTCGGCCAAGCTCCTGGCGCAACTCAAGGAACAGGATCACCTCTGGACTATTGCAAGAGCTACAGGCTCTCCAATGGACTCTCAAAACTATAAACAAGCTCACAATAACTGCACTAAGCAAATCCAATTGTTGAAGAGCTCCTACTACACGAATGCCCTCTCCAACTCCTGGGGTAATGGGAAATCTTTCTGGGACAACATAAGAAATGTCACTGGTAAGCAGACTAAGTCCTCTCCCACTCTAATGACTGTTGATGGAGTCACTACCCTAGACCCTATGATCATGGCAAAGACCCTTAATGAAACCTTCACAGACCTTAGTGGGGTTCTCCCTACGGATTTTTTCTCTGAACCTGTCTCATCAAATCAAACACTTCCCGCTACCTCTCCAACCAAACCCCCTTTCCACTTTAAATTAGTTAAGGCCCACGATGTCTACAAATATGTTAAGAAGGCTATCTCCAAATCCCGAGTAAGTAGTGATACTATCGACCTCAAACTTCTGTCACTTACCCTGGATGTGGTGCTGCTCCCACTTACAAAAATCTTTAACCTCTCACTCTGCCACAGTCAATTTCCCAGCAAATGGAAATCAGCACTTGTCACCCCTGTATTCAAAAATGGTGACAAGTCCCTACCTGGTAACTACCGACCCATATCTATACTCCCACCTCTCTCAAAGGCCCTCGAACGGATAGTGGCAGACCAACTCACTGACTATCTTCAAAAGTATAACATCCTCTGCACTCAGCAACATGGTTTCAGGAAAGGGCACAGCACATTGACTGCCCTCTTGGAGTTCTCAGGTGCTATCCATAATGCCTTGGACAATGGTTACCAAACCGGTGCGGTTTTCATTGACTTAACAAAGGCGTTTGATACTGATTCACCATGGCTTTTAGTCAAACAACTACAATTCCTTGGCCTCTCTCAAAGCTGGAGACTGGGTTAAAAGTTATCTCTCTCAACGTACCCAAGCTGTCAAAATCGCAGGAGCTGTCTCAGACCCTAAACCTGTTCTCTCAGGTGTTCCCCAGGGATCTATTTTGGGCCCTCTTCTTTTCAGCATTTTTCTAAACTCACTTCCCAACTCATGCCCTGAACAAATAATCTTATATGCTGATGATGCTGTAATTCTAACCTCTCACAAAGACCCGGAACCACTACACCACCGCCTTCAATTTGCTTTTACCAAAGTTGAGAAGTGGTTCCTTGATCACAAACTGGTCCTTAACCACAAAAAAACAAAATCAATGCTTTTCTCTAGCCCGCCAAAACAAGAAAAGGCAACTACCACTCTCTATCAATACATATCTGGGAAGTACTCTAGAACAAGTGACTACCTTTAAATATCTTGGAATCACCTTTGACCAAGGCCTAACCTTTGCTACCCACATTGAAAAGACAGCAAAAGTGGCAAACCAGCGTATTGGTATCTTGTTCCAGAACCGGCAGTTCCTTATCCAACCTGCACTTAGGATTGCTATTCAAAGCTCTGTCATCTCAATCATTGACTATGGCTTAATTATATATGGGGCTGCCTCAACCACCTCTCTCAAGCGCATAACAACCTCCCTCAACAAGGCCTGTCGACTGCTCACTAGTGCACATAGACGCACTCACACCTGTGAGCTCTACACTGAAACTGGTTGGCTGCAACTCTCAACTGCCTAAAGTATCTTACCTGCCTGATGGCTAAAAAAACAACTATGGGCCTTACCCCTCCTTGTATCCAAGACCTGCTACACCCAAATCCTTGTATCCGTCTCACTAGAGGATCAAATCATCAACCTCTCCAGATTTCCCGTTGCCGGACTACTCAGGGACAACGATCATTTGCTTACCGTGCACCTAGCTGGCTAAATGTCATAAATACCCTCATCTCACCCTCTACATCCCTGGGAGTTTTCAAAACACAGCTCCACTCACACCTCGCTGCCTCCAGCTCCTGTGACTGCCTTGATTAAATTATTTGATTAAATTACTCCCTTCTCTTTTATTTTTCTCTCCTCCTCTTTCCTCACTACATTATTCTTGACAAAGGCATATGTGAGGCTCTTTCTCACTATTGACTGCCCCCCTTCTCTCCCTTTACTCTCTCAATTAGTATATTCTCTTTTGAGACTTTTTTCCCATAATCTATTTCTGTTTTTGTTTAAGAAAAGTATTTTTTTTCCCTGTCCTGTACTTGTTTTGTATATTTTAAGGTAATGTGTTATTTCTCCTTGCTTGTGACAGTATTCAACTTATTTACCATACTTTGTAACTACACTTGTTTTGTACTCAATTGACATGGAACCTTTGTAAAAGAGCCTTTGGCTCAAAGGTATTAATTCTTAGAACAAATAAATAAAAAAATAAAAAATAAAATAACTATGGGTCCTGGGCCTTGTGTTGCCCCTTTAAATGTCTGGACCTTTCTTGGCTGAGTCCCTAACTGGCTGCGCCTCTTGATTCTGTTGGGCCTACTTGCCCCTTTAAGTAAACATTTTGGCCTGTTGCCCCTCTTAGTGAGCTGCTGAATGTTCCTAGGCATGGCTCCTTTAAGCATTGGCATACTGGATGCTGGACCCCTTTAAATGCTGTGGGCCTACTACGCCCCTTCAAATACTGATTTGAGCCTAACTTGCCCCTTTAAATGTCTTTTGGGCCTAACTTGCCCCTTTAAATCTTGCTGGGCCCATCCTAGGCCTTCCTGTCACTCTTTTCCCTTTGCCCCTGCCTAGCTCTGGCCCCCTAATGAATATTTATGAACCCCCCCATGGGCCTTTCTGCACTTGTCCCTCCCCATGGGCGTCACTAGCCCCAACCAGTATTTAAATATTTAAATTACAGAGCCCTTCTGGCCTGCCCGCCCCCTACACGGTGCTCAGCCATTTTCTCCCAAGCACCTGAGAGCTTAAACAATTATTTTATTTTATTTAAAACTTTCTGGCGGTCAGCACCTTAGCACTGGTGCTGCCGCCAACTCACCGCCCTGACTCAGGGAGAAGGAAGCTGCTGTGGGAGGCAGGAGGCTTGCTGGAAGTGGGAGGGATGGCTTCAGGCAGCAACAGGATGACCAGGGACCTTGCAATGCTTCATAATAGCCAACCCCAAAGTGAAATGCAGCTCCTCTGTATGCCGACTCCATGGGACCAAAGAAATTTCATTTTCAATATAAAAAAATATAATAAACCGGGGCACCAAGCCTTTTTCGCCGGGAACCAGATGGCTTTACTTCTGGTGGTGCTCTGATGGCACCACCAACCATGCCACACAGCAGGAAGGCAGTCTTCAGTAGGTGGAGGCAGAAGAGACATGCAGGCAAGCCCTCAGGGACAGCTTCAACCCTCCAGGTAAGCTTTTCCTTGTCCCTCCACGCTTTCTGAGTCCTCTCTCCTCCACAGCTACCAGGATTTTTTTCAACAACTTTTATTTTTTGAACAGCAACACTCTGGATTCTGGTTTTGGAATGCTGTGCATGTGCAGCTCAGCACAGCATTCTGTCCTGGGCACATTGTTTACATTTGCCACGTGCTGGCATAGCAACCTGGCTAGCATTATTTTAGTCTGTGCTTTGGGCATCTTTGTTGGGGTACACTGGGGAGACTGGGAACTCTGGGTTACCGCTGGGAAACCCCAACTTTGGAGTATTACACCAGGACCTTGAGGAAAATGATGTCATTGTTGCTTGATTGACATCAGTACTCACTCAAAATTCCACCAGCTGGTCTTGAAAATGTCTAAGTGATTTTCTGTGAAACCATGAAAAAAGATGGGCAGTAAAATTGCATCTAGACATAAGAAATGACAGTTTCTGCACGTTACTTGAAATATATATAAACTGGTTGTTCTCATGGTGAGCAAAGAAAATATTTTAAAACCATTATAAAAACATTGCAATTGATCTTTAAAATCTACAACATGTGGCTGATACTGTAGTTTCTATTATATTTGCTGTCTTTTTAGTCTCGCGTTCTTCGCGAGGGTGACTGGCCCACTAATAATTTGGTGAATGCATAGGAAATTGAGCAAAATCACTGACCAATAACAAAAGTTTAATTAACATCATACATCATAAAAATACCCAAGAATGACAGCAAATCACATCAAAAGATACAATGAGGAAAACAAACTACTGATTTAGGAAAACAAATGTTCATGCTTAACGAGCTGCTCTGAGCTGCTCTTCTTATTGCTATTTCAGCATTTGGCGTTTCCCCAAAACATTACTCTGCATTGAATGGCTCTGCAACAACATTAAAATAAAAATTACTGTGTTATCAGCAGCAAAAGATCTTAATAGCATGCAACAACACGCTGCTGCTAACGGTGTTAAAACTCACTGATCGGCATGTCCAGACATTGCTCGTGTGCCCCGTGTATTCCAGACTCCATGAATCCACAAATGCACTCTTCCCTCTTGTCCTTAAGTTTTGTCACACTCTCCTCCTGCCACAAAGCATGCTTTCCCTTTATCATGGTCATTCTCAAGTCTATATTAACCTGTACACCATCAGCCAGCTGACTTGACATAAGAGCAGCATACCACTCTATGAAGCAGTGCTTCATATTGTCCTGGAAAAGTTTGTTGAGCAATATGTCCAGTGGCTGTAGAAGGTCAGTACAAGAGGCAGAAACAAAAATAGGTATGTAACCTGCCTCTTCTAGGTGCTGGAGTACAGAATGGGTTGTATGGGCTTGGAATAGATACATGATTAGGATTGCCTTCTGCTGCTGTGGGAGACCCAGTATCAATTTTGTATTTTCAAGATGTGGCACCAGTATTTTGTTTATGTATTGCAGGGTTGTTTCCTCATTTGCCCAGTGTTTGGCAGAGTGCGTTATGCACCAATCTTGGGGAAATTTGTGGGATGGATGGCAGGCAGGGGTTTTGCCACAATAGATGACTTGCGCCAGCAACAGAGTTCCTGCAAGTGTGCACCCTAGCACCAATGACACCTGGCGTTTATCCCCTAATCCTGTTAATGCCACTTGTCTTGATCCAGTGGCAGCCATACTGGAATTACAAAAGGAATTTGGCAATGGAGCACAATCAACAACAGAGACAAGGGCAGGCCAAGGCAATGCTAGTTTTGTAATAACCAGCTTTCAATTTCTGACCAATTACAGTACACTGTCAATTACTTTTAATTGTTGTGTTAGCTGCTGTAAAGCTGATGCCAATGTACTGACACAGCTCATCACTACTGTGTGTAATCACTGTAAGCAGCTTGCAATGTACCTGTAATCAGTAGCGGGTAGCGGAAACGTGTAATTAAAAGTATGCAGATAAGTTTTGAATGGACTCAATGCTAACATTTCGGGACACTAACATTTTATGGACTACAGTATTCTTCACAAGCAGTCCCTCTGCGGTCTGCATTTTTCAGTTGACTATGGGCTAGTTATTTACAGTGCTGCAATGGACACAGCTCTAAAAAGAATTAAGCTGCTACTCAACAAGGCTTGCAGGCTCACCCTCAGAACAGACAAACTAATGCATACATGTACCCTATACTCTCAAACCAGCGGGCTCCCCCTACACAGCAGGATCAGGTATCAAATATGTCTGCTGGCAAAAGGAAAAAAAAATTAAACCTAACCCCTGCCCCCCGAAGAAGCTTTTCCAACTGACCTTCTTAAAATGAATTGACCTTTTGCCCCCGACCACAAAACATAGCAGTAATCACGTTCTACATATTGTCAGATAGAGATACTGAAGCAGATCGTAAAAGAAGGCCAATATAATGTAAACTGACTCAACCTTACCTTTCCAGTGGTGGTTAAATGGCCCTGAAAGAATTACATGAAATGAAAGATCTGGTGATTAAACCTGCAGACAAGGATGGGGCTATAGCAACTGGGGGAAAGACAAATACAGTAAGAGATAGAAGATAACTGATATCTTATTCTATAAGAGATTAGATCATGACCTCACTACAGAAATAAAAAAAAAAGTAGACATTTCTCTTTTGAAGAGGCATTAGTAAACCAATGGCTTTTGAAACATGACTTTGACTGTTATCTACCTACTTCCCAAGGTCCGTAGAAATCTGACTGACCTTCCTGCCGAGCCCATAGTGGCCAGTATTGGTTGCACCATGGAGCCATTTTCTGAGCATGTGGATTGTTACCTCAGGCCATTTGTGGCCCAGCTGGCCTCCTTTCTAGCAGACACAAGAGATGCTATTTGAGCTACTGGACCTATTACTGTGGACCCAAACTGCATTCTGGCATGATTGTACATGGTCAGACTTTATACTAACATCCCCAATGTGGGCGGCTAGGATGTGATTAGACATTATCTTGATCAGAAGGATCTAGATGCCCAAATCATCTACAGACTTTATAGTCCAAATGGCTGATTTGGTGCTATCAACTTCTTTATGTGCAATGCAACTACTTATGTACATCCAATGAAAAGGAACTACCATGGGGATGAAATTTGCAGCCAGCCTGTCCAACCTGTAGAAATCAAAATGGAAATCAAAATGTGTCCTCTATTATAACAGATTTACAGCCCTCTTAGCTGTATGAAAGCAATATATAGACAATGTAGTACTAATTTGGAGAGGTACAGCATAGGAACTAGAAGAATTCACCATCTATATTAACACATACCCCAATTTGAAATTTACTGTAACATTAATGGTGATATAATTGATTTCTTGGATCTAAGGATTTCCTAACAGAATCACATTTAGCAACTACAATCTTTTGCAAACCCATGTAGCGAACACCTTACTGCAATTTTCTAGCTGCCATCCTAGGAGTATAATACATAATATACCCATGGACCAGATGCTGTGAGCCCATTGGAACTGCAGTGCCAAAGAATTCCAAATGAATGTGACTGAAATAGCCAGCTGTTTGCCACAGAGGAACTACATACCTGAAATAGTAGCCACAACCCATAAGAGGGAAACCAATATCACCAGACAGACACTGTTGACACCAAAAGGACCCCCACCAGAAACAAGGAGATTGACTTTCATGACTACCTATAATGAGGATGCAGGAGCTATAGCTGATGTGATCAACCACCACTGGTCTGTCCTGCAGGCTGATGATGTATTTCGGAATAAGTGATACAATAAATCAAGAACCAGCTAAATGAGGGTAATGAACATTATGGACAAACTGGTCCACAGTATTCACCTCAGTACACCGTCACTCAGAAATATCTGGCTACTATCAACATCAAAAGGTAACTTTTGTTGTGGACACTGAGTGCATTGTGGTAATACCAAAGACTCTGAGACACTCCAATACCCTATGCTAGGAAAATAATATACTATCAATTGCACCACCAGCAGAGTTATATACCTGTCCATGTGTCCCTGTAGCCTGGGGTACATGGGTCAGACCAAAAGACAGCTGAAGGAGAGATGGGGTAAGCACAAAGCATCTATAAGAAATTGGAATATGACCCATCTATGGCCAGGCACTTTTTGGAGCTAACCATGGCTCACCAGCTAATTTGCAATTTACTGCTGTTAAAAAAGTCTAATCAGACATCAGAGGAGTAGATTTTTTCAAGAAGCTAGCCCAAAGAGAGGCATTCTGGATCCACACCCTTGAGAAATTATCATCCAGAGGACTGAATGAGGAATTACCTCTTAATTGCTTCCTGTGATTGATTGATTGATAGATTTTTATCTATTTTAATTTTTGACCAAGAAAGGCACATGATGCTGCGACAGCTTGTTTCCAGGTGAGTCCTGGACAGTGGGTTACATGGACCTATTTTATTGATGGGGGGATGTTGTCCATGGCATCAGGGAAACTCCCCTTCTCTTCAGTTGGGGATGCTGTCTTCTTCCTGCTGGAGAGTAATGGTGTCTGGAGAGGTGAGGATGCCAGAATCCCAGGTGGAGGAACCCATTGCCCTCCCCATCTGGGGTAACAATAAGACACCTTGTGTAATGGTTCTACAGAGTGAGAACCCTTTGTTGACCTCTGTTTTGGAAGGGGTGAGAATGGAAGACAATGTCTTACCTGTTGGGAGGAATGACCAGGAAAATATGGACCCAGAAACAAATGATTTGATACCTTTTATTGGACCAACATGGATGTTACAGAAAAGAACAAAGTGCTCTAGCTTTCGAACCTACCCGGTCCTTCTTCAGAAGTTTTATGGCAGTTATTTTGAAAATCCCATACTATTAACACCAGATTATGTTGAAAAAACAGAAATAATTCTTAATGGTTCTCTTTTATATTCTGTAGTTGGGTCACTTCTCAGTACTTTATAGTAAGTAAGGTCACTTAGCTGCCTGTTGGCTTCCCTAATGTAATCTTCCAGATTCAATATCACCACAGCAGAGCCTTTATCAGCTCTCTGGTTGTTGAGAATTCTTGATAACCTTTGCCCTTCTGAGTTAAAAGCATACTGGTGTTAATTAGCTTCTCTGATGTAATCTTCTGTTATGTTTTAAATGTATATGTTAAACCAATGAGAATTATTTCTGTTTTTTCAACATAATCTGGTGTTAATAGTATGGGATTTTCAAAATAACTGCCATAAAGCTTCTGAAGAAGGACCAGGTAGGTTCAAAAGCTAGAGCACTTTGTTCTTTTCTGTAACATCCATGTTGGTCCAATAAAAGGTATCAAGTCATTTGTTTCTGGATCTGTTCTTAAAAGGACCAATACAGCACCTACAACATTTTTTTGTAGGAAAATATGGGAATGCCAAATGGAGACCCTGATGACGGTCAGTTGTAGGCTGAGCTTCTAGAGGAAAGAAGTTATTTGTTGTCACTGACAGCTGAAGAAGAAGCCAAATATGCAGAACAGAAGGCCAGAGCATGATGACTGAGGAATAAGGTACATCCAGTTTACAAACCTAAAGCAGTAATGTTGGCTACCCCAGTTGACACTGTCAGTTTGCCTACTGACAGTCCAGGCTATGGAGATCAATGGGCTGAACCACTACAGCTGAGTGGTGACTCATCACAGGAGCTACACTGTCAGCTGACAGCTGAGGATGCAGTATCAAGAATCTCTTCTCCTGCAGTGACTGAACATCCAGGAAAAACACCTGTTCCCACTACAGTGAATGCTACTGAAGGTGGGACTGTTCTTTCAGGTTGTCTTTTTGTCATGTCCATGAATACTGACTGGCAGCCTTTCACAACACCAGGAAGGTCAACCCCTCTGAAAGATAGCACTATAGGGTATTGGAGGCTAAGGTGAGCGTAATTGGATCCTCCTGAGTCAAAATGGTATGTGGAAGATGCTCTACAGAAAGTGGGATGCATCCATAAAGTGGATGTTTCAGGCGTGGATCCAAACTACACTGATGAACCTCTCCATGCAGGTTAGTGTTCTCCAAATTAAACTATTACCAGAAGAAGGTGGAGACTGCTAAATCCTGCAGTTCATGGCAGCATGAATTCCTCAAGACTGTGCCTGCTCATTTTTACTTCTCTCAAATCCTGTAATGGAAATGATTCAGGCAACAGAAAGGTATTTTAATTTGATACATTGTAGTGTTACTGAAACTTCACACTTGGGTGGAAAAATAGATGATGTCCCTGACTCAGGACATGTGGAAGAAAGCACTGGCTCTCCAGCTTTGGAACCAGTGTCTTAGCATATTGTTCCAGACACTGAAGCAAGTAAATGAAAACTGAAAAAGCAGCTCAAAGGGGATATTGGAGCACATGGGCAAAAATCAAAAGTATTTATTGCCCAATAGCCCTAGCTCACAAAAAAGCCATAATAAGACTACAGTCCACATCAAACTGTAGTACAAATTATTTTTATTTAATAATCCAGATAAAAAATCGCAGCATATACAGTGAAAAAAAATCAATGTTTCACAACAATTAAGTGCTTTGTCAAGAGGAAAATTCTTGTGATCGAAGTACTTACATAGTGATGTGCAGCTCGTGAACATGTACCGCATACTCAATACTTATACGTCTAATAAACTAATAAAAAAATGCAATTCCACATACCTAAATAGGCAACGATCAAAGCAATTAAGTGTAACGTTTCCCAGCTGGTGCTCTTTTATGAATGCACTGTATTTCATTAGAGAATGATTTTCTAATCAGTGTAGGCTAATAGAATAAAAATTCTTTAAACAATTGCCAGCAATAACAATGCCGAATTCAATTTATGAACCTAATTCAGTCCATAAGATTCACTTTGAGTTATGATTGTTTACAAATGCTCTTTCTTGATGTATTGTTTGGCAAGAGACCCTATGGGAGTATTTGGACTGAGGTTCATCATAAAACCTATAGATAGAAATTCCCTTCTGCAGTTCTCAAGTTGTCATCCCAGACATTTAGCCAATGATATTCCAATAAGTCAATTTCTTAGACTTAAACGGAACTGCAGCAGTGAAGAATCTATCCAGCATCATGCAGATGAATTAATCAAAAGATTACAAGAGAAGGAGACACAACAGTACAGTAATAGATGGGGGTGACAAAGGGCAGAGGGATCTAACAGACGCACAATGCTTGTCCCTAAAAGTTTAAGGGATTTGAGTAACAAGAATTTGGTGGGCTTGGAACCTGTAAAGGAGCAGTTGAATTTTATTACAACATATTCTGTACTTGCCAAGGACATTTCTAATATTATTGGAAAGCACTGGCATATGCTGAGCATGAGATACATACTCACAGGGTGTACATCATTATATTAGTACTGTTTCTGGTCACAAGAATTTTCCTCTTGACAAAGCACTTTACTGTTGTGAAATGTTGACTTTTTCCACTGTATATGTACAGTATATGCCGCTATTTCTAGTTGGATAATTAAATAAAAATAATATGTACTATAGTTTAATGTAGACTGTAGCCTAGTTATGTCTTTTTTGTGAGATGGGGCTGTTGAGCAATAAGTAATACTGAAGGAAGTATACCTAGTAGTGTTGCCCCGGATGCACTACCTTTACAGAATGCTCCAAGCCAGAATTCTTTGAATAAGGATAATCTAGCAGAGGTTTCCCCTGATGTGCACAATGTACCTATGGATCCTTCTGCAGGTTGGAGGGTAGTATGCAGACTAACAGTGTTTTACTGGAGCAGGATGAGAAAGTTCACACCTCAGCAAAAGGACAGGCCCTGAATCCCCTCCACAGGATCCTACCCCTAACTTAGAAACACTTTCCACACAAAATAACCCAGATATTTATTTAAGATTCAGGTTAATACCTTTGAGCCAGAGGCTCATTTACAAAGGTTCCAAGTCAGGTGACATAATACAGAGCAATTGAGTTACATCAGCGAAAACACTGTACGGAGAGAGGAACAAGGGTGACACTAGACAATAAACATACGAAAGTGAAACAGCTGGAGGCTACATAACAAAAAATACAGGTTATTAAATGCAATGAACAGGTTTCTAAGTGCAATTGGGCATAAACAGGCAGAGTGATTAGAGAGTGCATGGCAAAGCAACCACTTTTCTGCAGTAGTGAGGGATTGCCACGTAATTAGAGGGTCTAGACAGATCCAGGACAAGGACAATATAAATTGGGGAGGGGGGGGTGCAGCCAGGAAGGCATTGTCATGTGGGGAGGTGGGTGAGGTGGGTGGCACAAGGGGTAGTGGGAGCTGTTCAGGGCAGTATGGGGTGCTGGGGAATGTGGAAGGCCCTCAGGTGGCATTGATAAGGGCTAACAGTTGCAGGTGGTCTCACATGCCAGCAGATTGTGGAGTCCGGATTTTAAATGTCTGATTTTGCTGGACCCAAGGAGTTCAGTAGGTAGGTCATTAAGCCATTTAGGGCCCCTGCAGGAGAGGGATCATTTTGGAAGTGTGGTACGCTTAAAAGGCTCTAGGAACACTACTTTGGTAGCACTTCTGGTGTTCACAGTTGGTTGAGTGTAGTTGTATAGTCTGGAGGTGGACTCAGGTATAAGGCCAAGCAATGCTTTTTTCCCCCAAGTAGACAAGCCTGGTATTTGATTCTGTGATGGAGGAAGTCAACCGGTGTCTAAATACAAGGTGTATGTATGCATCTGATAGTCAGCACCCAGGACCAGGCAGCAGGCCTTGTTGAGGAGGGTTATGATCCTCTTCAGGGTGGTGTCAGAGCCAGCACCATAGATCACTAGACCATAGTCAATAGTAGATAGCACAGAGCTGCATGTAACTAGTTTAAGAGTCTCCAGGAGCAGAGATAGAGTGACTCTGTTGATAGAGAACTCCCAGTTTGGTGTTAGCTGTTTTGACGACAAGTTCAATGTGTGTTGTAATAGACAGCATGTCATCAAGGTATATTCCAAGATATTTGAAGGTGCTGACCTGCTCTAGCAGCTCACCCTTTTGACTTGTTATGTGTAGGGGCCCATGATTTTTTCCTGTTTTTGTGGCACCATATCAAGACATCAAGAACAAATGGAACAAAGACCATCTTCTAGGTTATTCTCTGAGTGGTTTCACATTACACCTGAACCAGCCAAAAGGTGAAATGCAGGTTGTTTTAAACACTGAGGTGGCCTGTCTGAGCTTCCAGATAGAAACTATGTGGCAAGTATGCTTTTAAAAGAGAGCAGGCACTTCTATGCATACAAAGAGTGTTGAGATTGCCTTGTAAGGCTCAGTATTCAAGGAGAATCGCTGTATTGCATATGAAACTTGACATTTATGTGTTTTAAAGTGTGTTTTGTACCTTGTGTGAGCAGCTCTCTGACGAGACATGTGGGTCAGTAACCCTCACTAAGGACCCAGAGTGTTACTAGGGCAGTGATGTAGGGACTGTGGGAACTTGGAGGGCCGGGGAAGTCTCCCTGAGTCTAGGTGTACCGACCTGTGTGCAAGCATTGTTGTTGTGCTGTCCGTACAAACTGCACAAGTTGGGAGGTAATTTCCAGGCTCACCTGGCACCTATCCACTGCTTAGTAGGTACGTTTGTGTGATTTAGACATAGCACCAAAACCAGAGTGTCTGTGATGTCACTACCGGTCGGCAGCTATTTCATGTAACGCTCCTATGAGCAGGAGCGGGGCGAGCATGCGTTTCTGCACGCGGAGATGCGTGCTGAGACGTGCTCATCTTAGTGTGTGTCTGCAGTGGCAGCAGGAACATCAGGAAGGTAGGACTAAGTAGTGTGTACTTTTCCTGTTGCAAATGTACTGATATTCGTCGCTGCAAAACAGCATTTGAAAGTGTGTCTATCTGTGTGGGGACAATATACCTTAAAAACAATGGCTGATAACTTTTGTCACTCTTGTCAAATGCATGCAGTAGGACCACAAACTGATAACTATGAGTGTGACAAATGTTTACTAATAAAGGTTTTGGAAGGTGAATTGAAATGCTTTAAATCTAATAGTACTGATAACACTGATATTTCCACACTTGAGTCAAACATTGACAACCTGGCTTCTCTATATTTACCAGACAATGAAAAAAAGCTCTGTAAGTGGCCCATTTACTACAAAAGCCCTCTCAGTGTCACCCACTGTAGTAAATAATATGGAGGAAACCTGGTTTCAGGTACCTAAAGGAAAGACCAAATGCAGAGGGGGCCAAGTACACCACAGTGCTCCTGTTTTGCAAACAAAAAAAAGGTGAGGCCTTAACACCTGACACAGATTGTGTGGACATACCCCACTCTGATAATCTCTATTTATTTGATTCACTCCATAATATTACTTATCTTCCCTCACAAAGGTTGAGGCAGAATGAACTCAAAACCTGTAACAATGGTGCATTACCCTCCAAATTAGCTGCTTCATCCCCAATATTAACTCATTCACATACTAACCATGACATCCCTGTTAACTCGACAGCTGAAACAAGACAAATCTTTGTACTAGGGGACTCTATTATTAAACATATAGATAGGATTGTGTGTAACCCAGATAAAAACAAACATACATGTTCTAGTTTTAGGGGGGCAGGGATCTCTGACATTACATCTATGATACCAAAAATACTAGGAAAAGCTGTTGGAAATGTTCTAGTTATAATACATGCAGGCACAAACTACATCAATAGATGCCACCCTGAACAAATGAAACAAAATGTTATAGGCCTCAAACAACATCCTGGTCGAAGCAGGTTGTGAGTTTTACTTTTCTGGAGTCCTACCAGTGCCCAGAGCTACCAGCTATGTCATTAATAAAACAAAAGCATTTAATAATTGGTTGAGAAACTGGTGTCTCTCTCAGGATGTTAAATGCCTTACCCATTGGGAGCATTTTGAGGACAGAACATCTCTTTTTTGTTGGGATGGACTCCACCTCAGTAAGAGAGGAAGCACTATTTTGGGTAGAAAAATCCTATCCCATGTGAATACATGTTTAAACTAGCTTACAAGGGAGAGATTGGAGTAACACCCAGATCTCAAGCAGTGAAGGCTTTTCCTACCAAAGTCTGCAGAATATTATCTTTAAATGCAAGATCACTGAATTTGCTTAAACTCTCGGAATTGGAAACTAGAATCCATCTACAAAATATTGATATTATATCAGTTACAGAAACTTGGTGGGACCCAGACTCATCATGGATTCAAGAAATACCAGGTTTTAAACTTTATCACAATGATAGAGTCCACAAAAAAGGGGGAGGGGTTTGTCTTAATATTAAAGATACTATTCAGTCACATGAATATCCACATGAATCCATCACTGAAAGTGTATGGGCCTCCATACAGTTTCAGGGGCACCCACAGATACTCATTGGTACATGCTATTGCTCACCAACTGCCAATGCTGATCATACCAAAGTATTACTAGATGATATTGCCCATATAGTTGACAAGGGCAATACCCTGATACTGGAAGATTTTAACATGCCCACGATTGACTGGGCTCCTGACATTGGCACTACTGTCATTGAAAACAATTTTTATCCCTATACTACAAGAATCAGGATTAGAACAGCTGGTGAGAGATCCCACCAGAGGGTGTAATATGCTGGATTTAATAATAACAAATTTTTCTGATAAAATTCATAACCTTTCAGTTACTGTCCCCTTGGGAAACAGTGGTTACATATCTGTCATATGTGACTTGGACTATGGAATTCATAAACATGTAAATCATTCAAAAGTATTCAACTATGGAAAAGCAGACTTCAAGGGAATTACTCACTGTCTAAAACACACTCCCTGGGCTAGTATACTATCACCCTTAACACTAGAAGATGCTTGGAATTTTGTAAAAAAAAAAAAAAAAGAATAATAGACCTTGAGAATACCTTTATCCCTGTTCAGCAAAACAATAACAATAAAGGGAAAATACCACCTTGGTTAAATACTGCAATCCGTAAACAGATTAAAAAAAGGAAACATTATTTACGTCCTTAAAAAATGCACAGCTGACAAAAAGGAACTAATACTGGGGCAGTATAAGACGGCAGTTACTAACCTTAAAAAATCAATTAGATTAGCAAAATGAAATCTAGAATTTCGTATAGCTCACACTAGGGATAATCATAAGTGCTTATTTTCTTATCTTAACAGTAAGAGATGTAATAAGATGTAATAATAGGCAGATCGGTCCTGTTATGGAAGGCACTTCTATTATCACCTCTGATAAACAGTTTGCCGATACCTTAAACAACTATTTTTTCATCAGTATTCTCTAAAGGGGGAGATCCTAGAATAAATATATTTGATCATCGGAATCAAATAACTACACTATAACCACTACTAACACTACTAACTTATTAAAAATCTTAAAATCAAACACGAGCAGTGGTCCTGACCATATTAACTCTAGATTCCTGATTGAAACCATTGATGAAATAGCTACTCCCTTTACTGTGCTTTTCAATAAATCTCTAATGGATAAATCAGTTCCATTGGACTGGTTAACGGCAATAGTCATACCTATACAAAAAAAGGGTAATCATGCATTAGTTAATAACTATTGACCAATCAGCCTTACATCCATCCCATGCAAACTAATGGAGAAAATAATTAAGGGCATTATGGAAAAGGGAAATGCAAGAACTTAAAATCAATGACCATTCCTAACATGGTTTAAACAGGGAAACTCTTGCATTACCAATCTAATTGCTTTTTATAATATCATTAACCAGGGTTTGGATAACAATACACTCTGGGATGTTATTCTCTTGGATTACAGTAAGGCCTTTGATAATGTCTCCCATAGTATTCTTATAGCTAAACTTATACATCTTGGTTTTTCAACTGGTATAGTTAAATGGATTGACAGTGGGTTGTCAGGTAGAACCCAATGAGTTGGGTTAAATGGTGTACTGTCTGAAGAGGTGGCTGTTACTAGTAGTGTACTGCAGGGTTCGGTTCGGTTCTGGGTCCTGTATTGTTTAATGTTTTTATTTCAGATATGCAGATCAGCTCAGGGAATACACTTTCTAAATTTGCAGATGACACCAAGTTGGGTGGCATGGTGGGCTCAGATAAAAGTAGGGTTGCACTCACAAATGATCTCTTATCATTGGAATCCTGGGCCCACACTAACAAAATGAATTTTAACATTGACAAGTGTTCAGTCCTTCATTTGGGTCATAGTAATTCCAAACAAATGTTTATGTTAAATAATAAAATCTTAAAGTCCTCCTCATGTGAAAAAGATCTAGAGATCTGGATAAATGACAGACTAACCCCCCACAAACCGTTGTAGTCACATAGCCAAAACTGCAAATTCACTTCTAAGTAGAATCAGACACATGTTCATTTCTAGATCCGAGGAATGCATCATTCCTCTGTTTAGATCCCAGATTAGACCCTATACAGATTATGGGTCACCTGTATGGAACCCTTATCTGGTTAAAGATATAAACATTCTAGTCTATGCGCTGATTCATATGGCTTGTGATACAACCTTCAATATCAGCTTCAAAATCCCAGCAGGCCATGGAAGATTTTATGAAATAAGTAACATGAGTTCCGAGTTAACCACCTTTAGATCCCATTTATGGCAGTTCCATTGATGAAACCAAGTTTTAAGAAAATTACAGTGCTTTTTAAAAATGATGTTGTCAGTGTATCAGACATTTATTGGCTAATCCAACATTGTACAGTTAGAGGTCAACCAGATCGTATCCTGGACTCAGAACACTTTTGGACTGGGGGCTGGCACATAACAATATCTCTAAAACAAACAGAGGATGGTCTGGCTCATTTGCCCAACTGTTTTTTCCTAGGATGAGACCATGGAGTCATCTTCTGTGTGGGCCAACCCAAAGCATGCTATAGGTGTGGAGCCCGGAATCACCTTAGCAATACATGCGACCAGTTAAAGTACAATTTATGTACAGAAATTGGGCACTCCAGTCTACAATGCAAGCATGACATGCAGTGTAATCTGTGTGTGGATTCATGTCCCTCCTACCATAACTGCCCATGGTCCTCCCACAACAGCCCAAATGCCACTGCCACTGAACAAGCAAAACACAAACTCTATTTTACTATGGCTCAAACCCACTCCAGGACCACCACTGCACTACTACCTCCATCCTCATGCTCATGTTCATGGATTCAATCCTCTGTGGCATGGACCAGGACCTCATCACCTCTGCCATCTTTGTCAACCTGACTAAGGCATTCAGCACTGTCTCACACCCCCTCCTTTTCGATAAACTCTCTGCCGCAGGTCTCTCAGTCACTGCCACCAATTGGTTCCACTCCTACCTTAAGGATAGGACTCAATCCGTCAGGATTGATGACTCACTATCCCCTCCCCTCCCCATTAACACAGGTGTCCCACATGGCTCTGTACTTCACCCACTTTTATTTTCCATCTTCCTTAATGATCTCCCTGCCGTCTGCTCCACCACCTCTATACATAGGTATGTGGGCAACACTGTCCTGTATACCACTGGCCCCTCCACTTCTAATGCAGCATCCAGACTTCAGCATGACTTCAATAAGGTTCTGCTCTGACTGTTCTCGAATCAACTGTTCCTGAATGCCAAGAAGACTGTCTCCATGACCTTCAGCACATGGCAGAAGCTCTCCAGGCTCCCCTCCCTCCCCTCCTGCCACACCTTGGATGGAACTATGCTTGATGATGATACCATCTTCATGTGTCTTGGGGTTTTGCTTGACCAACATCACAACTTCTCTGGACATGTGGATGCCAGCCACAAAAAATTGTACCCCAAACTCGGTAATCTGTGCAGGATCCATGACTGTATTCCATTGCCAGCCCACCATGCACTTGTCCAGAAAATGATCCTTCCAATTTTTGACTATGGTGATGTGGTCTACAGTGCCACCTTCAGAATTTCCTTAGCCAGACTGGAAACTCTTTTCCACTCTTTTTGCCACTTCACCCATGACTGCCACCCACACACCCACCACTGCACACTCTATCAATCTCTCTCTCCTTCCCTTCCTTTTTGGACAGGCATCTTGCCCACTGTGCCTGTTTCTTAGCTAAATTCTGGTTTGGTTCCCTCCCCCCCCACCTCTCCTCTTCTCTCTCTCCTCCTTCCCTCCTCCTCTCACTCCCTTAGGAACCATGATTCTTCTACTATTGCAGTCCCCTCCAGGTCTACCTCTGGTGGTCAGACAGTTTTCCCCCACTGATTCCCCAAACTGTGGAACACCACCCCCCCATCTGCAATACCACTCCAGCCCCGCCCTGTCTTCCATCCTATGCAACTTCATCTCCCCCACCTGCAGGTGCTCCTAATCCCCTTTATCCCACCCACTCATCCGTCACATCCCCCTCCTGCTGATGCTCCTTACCTCTGCTCTGTTGCCCCACCTCTTTCATACTCTGTTTAGCAATCTGATTTTGCCTCCAGGACCACTGTTATATAGTCTCTGCTATACAGCCTACAGTCACAGTTTCTTGTGCTGAACTGCTGCATAGTTCTCTCTCTCTCATGTATATATGAGCCTAGGTATTTAATGATCATTACAACTCTGTATTTGTACTCATAACAGATCAGCTGTGTGTCATGAGCTGTATCCCATGCTTTGTCACACTGTTTACCCAACCAGCGCTTGTAATCCTGTAAATTTTGTAAATACTTAACTTGACATGTGAATTATTAGTAATGCAATCATGTATTCTTATTTGTCCCCTCCCCTTCTCCCTAGCAATGCAAGGCCCACCAAGAATTCTATCACCAGTGCAGCAAAAAAATAGGGCTTCCCCTGCACAAGACAAGGAGGCAGTCTCTGCTCCACCACAGAAAAAAAACAAAATAAAAACAAGATTGTAGTGGCACTCAGTACAAATGCAAGGAAATACTTGGTAATCCAAAAACATTTTATTCATCAGAATCCACACGTTATGTCCAACAGCATGAACTTCTGCTCCAGCTCAGATCCCCTAGTGCTTCGAATCTCACGATTCTTCAAAGGCAGTTCAAGCTGTTGGTCATACAGAATTCGGACCCCCGAGGAGCAGAGCTCGCGAGGGCACTCCGCAGCCCTCCCCCACCAACCGACGGACTCCCCCACGGATCCTGCCCAGAATTCAGACCCCTGAGGAGTGGAGGTTGCAAGGGCGCTCCACAGCCCTCCTCCAGAAACCGACGGACTCCCCCTCGGATCCTGCCCAGGTAAAAGCCCAGCCCTGCTCACCAGCGGTTTTCGAACTGTTCTTTGCACTTTGGCACCTTTTTCTACATTTAAACAAAGACTACTGTACTCCAAGGCACAGTTCAGCCACAGGACTTCAATTTAGCAAGCCTCCTACCTGTCTAACCCAGCTGGCATGTGCTATCTCAAGCTGCTACTGCTTTTCCTTCGGAGCAGATGTGAAGTTAGTGCATTCAGTACCAGTTTCAGCAAACCTTGCATGTGTTTTTCTGCACCTTTTACCTGTTACCTTAAGAGCTACTCCCCTTTAAAAGCAATTTGTGAGAGTATAGTGAATTTATTAGTTATCCTGTCCTGCCTGATGCCTTAAGAGCTACTGTCCTTTAAAAAGCAAGTTGTGAGAGTTTACAGGGAATTTATTTATTATTTATCCTGTCCTGCCTGATGCCTTAAGAGCTGCTCCCCTTTAAAAGCATTTTACTAGAGGTTACAGTGAATGTATTAAGTGTCCTGTCCTGCCAGATGCTGCATAGCAGCTTAGTGTTTGATTGAGTTACAGGTTGTTTTTTTTCCTCTCAAGTGCCCTGAATTCGTTGCCTTGCAGAGCGCTCGGTGTTCTCAGCTGCCCTATCATTGCCAGGGTTCCCCAGTTCCTTTGTTCTGTCCCTTCTCCTCCCCCCACCCCCCTGCCTTCTTAATCTCAAACTTTCCTTTGTCCTTCCACAGAATTCGGACTCTCGGGGAGCGGAGGTCGCGAGTATGCTCCACAACCCTCCCCCAGCAACCGACGGACTCCCCCACGGATCCTGCCCCGGTAAAAGCCCAGCCCTGCTCACCAGCGGTTTTCGAACTGTTCCTTGTGCTTTGGCACCTTTTTCTACATTTAAACAAAGACTACTATACTCCAAGGCGCAGTTCAGCCACAGGACTTCAATTTAGTAAGCCTCCTACCTGCCTAACCCAGCTGGTGCGTGCTATCTTGAGCTGCTGCTGCTTTTCCATCAGAGTAGACAGTCTAGCCCCACCGAATGCTATGCGTTCGGCTCCCCACCGCCCCCACCACTACCCTTGGTCGGCTCTCCCTTTTATAGGCTGGTGGACCTCACGTGGGGCTGAAAATAACCTGTCAGCCCAGTTTTCCATCTGCAGGTTATCTTTTCCCAACACTAGTGGCCGGCCTTCCAGCCAAGCTTATTCTACTCCCCTCTAGTTGCCTTTCTTGCTTGCTACTCTGCAGTGTCCCATCATATCCCAGGTCTTTTTTATTTTTTCTTTCCAATGCTGCTGCTACCCTGTGACCTATTTACAACATCTTATCTGATGTCTTTTTCCTTTTTTTCTTTCTGACGCTGCTGCCACCCTGTGACTTTTCTACAACGCCCTGCTCTGTTTCTTTTTTTCCCTCATTCTAAGCATTCCTATTAGTGCTATACCCCTGCCTCTACATAGCCCCCTGCTCCTCCCTAGCTTTTGCCCCATGGCTATCCTTTTGGTAGCCCCTTGCCCCCCTACCCCAACAGGCAGTTCTTTTTCACCAACTTTCACCATGACTGTTCCCCTTCCCCTCCCAACCGGACCCTCCGGGAGTGCGGACACCCTTACAAGCCAGCCTGTCTCCCTGCCTTCTCCCAAATCACCCCTTGCTTGGCTGTCCTCAAAAGGGCTAAAAACTGCCCACCTAGATGTTCGCAGCCTTTTAGCCAACCTTGCAGAACTTACTGCCTGGGTCGCCCACTACAATCCAGATATCTTGGGTATCTTGGAAACTTGGCTGAAGCCTCAGATTCCTGATGCCATGTGCACCCTCCTGGGGTATAGCCACATCAGACGTGATCGCGTGGGCAACAAATGGGGTGGCGGGGTGCTACTGTATTACAAAGTGCACCTTGATGTGTCCACCATCGATCACCCACCAAACTCGTCCCCCTCCAGCGAGTTCCTGCAGGCCCTTCTGCTGCTTGGGAACACAAAGAAATTACACCTGATATGCACTTACAACCCACCTAAGGGCGGACTGCCGGGACCCTCCTCACTTCTCCACAGTACTAGTGACAAAGTGGGTCCCAATGAAATCCTTGTCATAGGTGATTTCAACTTAGACTGGTTGGGATCCAACCGCAAATTATATCAGCCACTGCTCTCGGGTCTTGCCCTGAGCCAAATTATCACTAAGCCTACTAGGCCGTCCTCCCGGGGGGGCTAAAGGGTCGCTAATTGACTGGATCCTGACCAACAGACCTGATAGGATCACATCCTCAGGTATCCTCCCTGATGCCATCTCTGACCACTCATCTATCTTCTGCACATGGGGCATCTCACAGACTAAAATCCCCAGTAAAGTGATCCAGACGAGGCATAACTCCAAGTTTAACACTCATCACTTCCTCTCAGACCTCACACTAGTTGACTGGTCAGGGGTCACTGCCCAAAATATCCCAGCACAAGCCCTGGATGAATTCCTTACTAAATTCATCCCCGTGCAGAACAAACATGCTCCACTCACTAGGAGGCAAGTGAGGGGCACCGTTACCAAATGGCTTCATGGGAGCCTATTCTCCTTTATGAAACTCAGGGACAAATGCTGGGTGACTTTCAAGGCCTCCCAAAGCAACACTGATCTCCTTGCTTACAGGACCCTCAGAAACTCATGCAAAAAAGCCATCCGCTCTGCAAAAAGCAAGTACTGCCAATCCGCCCTGTTCTCCTCAGCCAGCAACCCGAGGAGTTTCTGGCAAAATATCAGAAGCGCGGTTGGTGGGTCTGCCAGAGTGCAAGTCACTGACTTACTCATTGGAGGGGTCAGCTGTAATAACCCCCATACTATCTCAAATACCTTTAACTCCATGTTCTCTGAACTGTCTGCCTCACCTTCCCTGTCCACTGCCCCCAAGTCCCCTGACTCCTCACCTCCTGGATCCAACTCCCGACCACCCCTCTACCTCCAACAAGTGTCTGTCAATGAGACTTAGAAGCTCCTCACCAGCCTCTCCCCTCACAGTGGGGTGAGGCATGACAGTCTTGAGCCGAAACTGCTCAGACTAGGGGCCCCCCTCCTTGCCAGGCCCGTCACACACATCTTCAATGCCTCCCTTAACTCTGGGATCATTCCAGATGTCTGGAAAGTGGTGAAGGTTGTCCCAGTCCTAAAACAAGGAAACCCAAGGATCCCCTGAACTATCGACCCATTGCCATACTGTCTGCTGCCTCCAAGATTCTTGAGAAAATTGTGGCTTCCCAGCTATCTCAGTACATGCAGAACCACAACCTCCTCTCTCCGGCACAACATGGGTTCAGGACAGGGCATAGCACGTCCACCACCCTCGCTATAGTCACCTCAACTATCAGAACTGCTGCCGACCAGGGCAACCTTACTGGAGCCATCTTTGTGGATCTCTCCAAAGCCTTCGATAGGGTCGATCAATCACTCCTCAGCTCCATTCTCCTATCCCTTGGTCTCACCCCCTCTGCCCATGCGTGGTTCCTCAATTACCTCTCTGGCAGGCAGCAGTACACCAACTTTAATCGGATCCTCTCCAACCTCTCTCCTGTCCACTGTGGGGTCCCCCAGGGTTCTGTCCTTGGTCCAACCCTCTTCTCCCTCTTCATCAACGAACTTCCATCCATCACTGTCCATGAGCATACCACCCTGTATGCAGATGAGCTTGTCATCCTGGCCAGTGCCCGGGACATCGCCACCATTAACTCCCAACTAAATGCTGACTTCAAACACATTCAGTCCTGGTTGGTGGAACATAGACTCACCATCAACCTTAAGAAAACCCAAGCCATGCTTTTTGGTTCACAGAACAAGACTAAATCCTGCATTACTCCCCTTCAAATACTTGGGGCTGACAGCTCCCCCCCTGCAGACAGTGGCCTCAGTCAAGTACCTGGGCATCACTCTGGACCCGCAGCTTGATCTTACCCTGCATATTCGGAATGTCTGCAAGGCTACTAATGATAAGCTCGGACTCGCTTACAGAGCCAAAAACTGCCAGCAGCTCGTATGGCCCTAGCCAGAGGGGTCCTCCTCCCTACACTCTGCTATGGGCTAGTAACCTTTGCCCCATACCCATATCTAGCTTCCAGAAATGGGACACTGCCTATAATAAAATCTGCCGTTTGCAATCTCCACCCATCCCCTCACAAACCGCTGTGATTTCTACACACGTCTGGAGTGGCTCCCTCCAGAGAAGCACCGCACCTTCGTGCTTGGGAATTTCATCGACAACATTATCAGATTGGCCACCCCCTCTGCCCTTGCCCCTCCCCTCAACCCTGGCCCCCCATCCTATCATCTCAGGTCAAGGGCAGCACTGGATCGCTTGGTTCCTAGAACCCGCTCTCTTACGGTGGATCGGGCCTTCACCACCTATGCCCCAAAAATTTGGAACTCACTTCCAGCCCTCACCCGGTCCTCCTCCTCCCATCCCCGCTTCAAAACCTCCCTTTGGAACTTCCTGAACTCATCCTCCACATGTCCCTGTACCTCGTAGTTCACCTAACAACTGATATACTGAGGGCTTTTAGCATCCACTGCACTTACCCTCCAGTATTGGTAGTAAATCCAGTACTGGACATCCGCTCACTATTCTCTCTCCCTACCCCTCCCTCCCTTATGATTCACCCGTCCATCTATACACCCCCACCCCACTGCTACCCCTCCCTTGTTTCTGTCTCTGCCCCTCCGCTGGCACTTACTTCTGTTTGCACTAATCGTACCTGTTATGTATTTTGCTGCTCACTGCCATGCTCCCCATGTATGTTCCACAATCATCATGTATGTTCCACAATCGTATGTATCATGTGCTAATCAACTCTAATGCTGTCTTGCTTCCTAATTCATTCCAGGTTATGTCTGTTATTCTCTTGTATGCTAAATTTTACTTATACTTTCAGCTGCCTATCCAATTCTTGTTCTCTGCCAGTGATAAGCTGTATGGGCTGAGGAAATACCTCATCAGGTCTGACTATGTGGGTGGGCTGTGGAGTGCCTCAGAGATGTATACCCCCACAATCACCTTTACCAGGTGAGTAAACTACCATTGTGGGAGATAATCTCTGAGGCACTCCACACTCCTTACACCTGGGTAATGATTTAAATAGCAGTACCCGAACAAAAGGGTGGATAATCAGATAAATTTATTCTTTTGCTTCTGCCCTAGCAGCTAGCAGTACTGCCCTGCCAAATTTGGCCTTAGCCGCCATAGACACATCTACTCTATAGTGTCTTGTAAAAGTATGTGGGGATGCCCATGTTGTGGCTGCACAAATTTCATCCACTGATGCCATGTTCCTTTCTGCTCAAGATGTGGCTATAGCTCTAGTAGAGTGAGCTTTGACACCTGTGGGCAGTTCTTGATTTGTTGCCTTATATTCTTTGGTGATTGCTGACTTTAGCCAGGTGGCTATAGTGGATTTTGTCGCCACTTGTCCTTTCCTGTGACCTTGAGTGATAATGAATAGTCGGTCTGTTAATCTGATGTCCGCTGTCCTGGTGAGATATGTCGAAAGTACCCTCTTCATTCCCAGTAGTTGCAGTTGAGTCTCTTGATCCACTTCTTCCACAGGCATGTATGCCGGGATCTCTATGTTCTGCTTGCCATGGAACGTTGTGTATATTTTTGGTATGAATGAGAGTATGGTTCTTAAAGTGATTTTGTCCTCGTGAAACACTAGAAAGGGTGTTCTACATGATAGCGCTTGTATTTCACCGATACACCTGGCTGAACAAATAGCAACTAGGAGTATAGTTTTTAGTGTTAACCATTGTAGATTGACCATCTCCAGTGGCTCAAATGGTGTGTCCGTCATTGCCCTCAGTACCAGGGTGAGGTCCCATGGGGCTGTAAACTGTTTGATCATCGGACGGATATTAGCAGTTGCTTTGAGGAAACGTATGATATCTCTGTGTGGCCCTGGAGTTGTCCCTTCTGTCGGGCCCCTGGCTACCCCAACTGCTGCCACTTGTACTCATAGAGATGCTGGTGATAAACCTTTGTCCAGACCGTCTTGGAGGAAAAGCAGAATACTGGCTACTGACGTTGTTTATGGGTCTATCTCTTTCTCTATGCACCACTTATGGAAAACCCTCCAGTGTCTTTGGTATCTCAATGTCATGGAGGTCCTTCTGGAATTTGCCATCGTGTTGATGACTATGGGGTGATAGCCTGCTTTTAGCAATCTCTCCCTTTTAGGAGCCAGGCCGTCAGCTTGTGGTTTGTTGGGTTGGGATGAAATATTGGGCCCTGACTGAGGATGTCATATCTGCATGGTAGGGTCCAAGGATGATCCAGTGCCATTGCTACTATTGTGGCAAACCAGCTTCTTCTGGGCCAGTATGGTACAATTAAAATCACCTTCGATCTGGTCCTGCAGATCTTGTTCAGGACCTGTGGAATTAATGGGAGGGGTGGAAATATGCAGGCTATGTGAAAGCTTCAAGTTGCTGATAGCATGTCCACCTCCATCGATTTGTAATCCTGAAATCAGGAGTAGAACCTGGGGCACTGGTTGTTCTTGTGGGATGCCATCATGTCTATCTCTATTGGGCCCCAGCGGTTGTTGATGGACTGGAATATCTGTGGGTGGAGTATCCATTCTCCTGGGCGAATCCATTGTCGACTGAGCCAGTCCACTGTGGTGTTCAGTTTGCCTGCTAGGGGAACATCTTTCAGGCTTGTGAGATTTTTCTGTGCCCAGGGAATTCATTTTTCTACCTCTTTTTGCTTTGCTCTGCTTCTTGTTCCCCCTTGTTTGTTGATGTATGCTACGGTCACTTGATTGTCTGACTGAATCAGCACATTCCTTCCTCTTACTTCCATTGTGAAATGTAGTAATGCCCTGAACACAGCCCTTATTTCTTATACATTTATTGGTAATATTGACTTGTTTATTGACCATCTTCTCTGTGCTGATTTTAGACCCATCGTTGCGCCCTGGCATCTGTGTCAACCTGAATGTCTATCTGTATGTCTAGTGGCATACCCTTTAGTAAGTTGTCCCTTATTGACCACCACATTAATGAATGTGCAATGTTTGTAGGGAGTATCACCCTTTTTGTGAAATCTAAATCGTATGTGGGACCTTGTTGAATGAGGGATGATAACAGTGGTCTCATGTGCCATCTTGCCCATGGGACGGTGTCTATGCAAGAAGTCATTAGGCCTAATGTATGGGAAATAGCCTCTAATAATGGTTGTCTTCTGGTTCTTAGTTTGTTTACTGTGGCTAGTAGGGTTGAGACCCTTTGTTCTGACAGATGGACCCTTCCCTCTATAGTGTCTATGAGGTTGCCTAGGTGTTCCAGCCTTCTGCATGGAGTGAGTTGGCTCTTCTCCTGGTTTATGACCCAACCATAAGTTTCAAGACATTGGATTGTGATCCTTGTCTCCCTCCTGGATTGCTGAACTGATCTTGTTCTGATCAGCCAATCCTCCAGGTAGGGTATTACTTGTATTCCTTGCTCCCTTAGTTTTGAGGCGAGCACTATGGACACCTTCTTAAACACTTTGGGCATGGATGCCAGTCCGAAGGGGAGTACCTTGTACTGGAAGTGTTTCCCCATGTTGTGGAATCTGAGGAATGTTTGGTAAGATGGTATTATGGGGATGTGGAGGTAAGTGTCTTTCAAGTCTATGGACATGAGCATATCCCCTGGATGGAGCGCTTTTCAAGTGGATCTTATTGTCTCCATCTTGAAAGGTTTGTATTTTATGCTTTTGTTTAGGAATTTCAGGTTGAGTACCAGTCGAAGGTCACCTGTCTTTTTTGGTGCCGTGAAGAGGATTGAATAGATTCCCTGGCCCTCCTCTGCTGGAGAAACCCTTATGATTGCATTGTTGTCTGTCAGTTCCCTTAGTATGTTTTGTAACTGTTAAGGTGTTGCCTTGTGTCTTGGTGCTGGTGATGTTATCAGCCTGTTCAGTCTTGGTCTTTCTGCAAATTCTATTGTGTAACCTTCCTGAATTATTTCTAGGACCCATTTGTCCTGAGTGGTTTTATACATTTGTGAATGAACTTGCTTAGTCAGGTGCCAATGGTACCTTGTGCTGCGGTTCGTAACAGGGATAGTCATTGTTTGCTGTGACCCCTTCTTCTGTGCTGGTAGGAACCTCTTGCCCTGCTCTGTGTTCCCGTTCCCCAATATCTGTTGTACGAGTTGAAATTTGTTCTGTAGCCCTGCCTCCCGTATGATATCTGACCTCTGTATCTGTCTCAAAAGGAATGTGCATGATTTACATGTCTGGCTGGGAGATACATGGAGTTATTCACTCCGTCCTTTCCCAGTGCCTTCCCATCCTCCTTTCCTTTTAAGTATTTCTCCAGTCCTTCTCCAATCAGAAGGTTGCCCCTACATGGAAAATTCAGTAGGAGTGATTTTGACTCTGCATCTGCATTCCACAGCTTCATCCATGTACATCTCCTGGTTCTATTCAGAAGTGTAGTGGCTCTGGCATTGATCTTTAGAGAGTCCACTGCCATGTCCGCCAGATATTTTGTAGAAAGGATGACATTGTCGAGCAAGTATGACTTCGAGGTCTTGGCTGTAATTGATTTTTGTGCCTCTTGCAACCATTCGAGTTGAGCCCTTGTAGCATAAATCGCTGTGGTAGCTGCCCTAGCTCCCAGACCTGCTAGCTCAAAATTCTTATTGAAAATGCCCTCCAATTTTCTGTCCACTGGGTCTCTTAGTGCCGAGGTGGATTCTGTCAGCAGGACAGTCTTTTTTTTGAGGGAAGCTATCTGAGGGTCCAAGCTCGGGGGGGTGCACCATAATGCTACTTTGTCAGCTTCCAGGGGGTACATTTTATCCCATGATCTATGCTCTGGGATTCAGGCAGGCTCTCCAGATTCCCATTCTTTATTAACTAACTCGTTAATGGCCTCACAGATGGAAAATTTGTCACATGCTTTTGCTGCTGGTTGTAAGGAAGGCAGCAGCTTAGACTGTGGCATGGGTGTGGATGGAGTCCCGAATCCCACCGTGGCCATAATACTGTGAACCAGTGTGGGTATCTGATCGGGAAAACACCACTTGGCCATGAGGGATTGTGGGTCTGCCTCCTTATCCTCCTTGTCCTCCAAGTTGGGTTCGGAGTGGAAGGGCAGCTCTGTCACATTAGAGTTGGATTTGTCCGTGTGGTTCTGTGCACTACAGCGGGGAGCCTGAGATATGTGAGGTCTTGTAGAGATCTCCACTAACTTGTCCCACATAGCTGACATGAGTTGTTGTTGTAGCTGAAGAACTTGTTGGTTCTGGAGAAGGATAGCATTGGTGTCAACGTTACTAGGTGAGATAGACAGAATGGCCTGTGTAACCTCGGGGGCTCCATGCAGCTCACTGTGGTTATCAAACATGTCCTCGTCTGCAGTATGTGCTGATGTAGGTGGTTCCTCAGTGCAAGAAGCACATATGTGTCCTAGCTGTGCAAAAGGGATAGGGACATTGCAGAGTCTGCAGCTTTCTGTCTTTCCCATGTCTGTGGAGGAATGGGAAACAAATGGGGGTTCCTTTTAGGGTCACAGTAAAAGAACTGCTCAAAAGAATGTAAAGTACATTCTGAGAGTGACATTCTCTGCAGCCTTACCCAAACTGTTAAAAATGGAGCAGAGATTTCAACCAAATCATATCCACATAACTGCCAGTGCTCCCCAGTATTTGTTACTGTCCTTTTAAGAACCTGTAATTGTGTGCCTTAGTTGTAACTGTATTGTTTAAATACTACTTCTGGAATGTATCATGTGTGCACAATGAGTGTACCGATTGCTATACTGTTAGGGGAGTTTGCGGCCTGTCCCCTTTAGGAGTAGATATGCTGTGCCTAAAAATAAATCCATAACCTTTGTATTACACTGAGGAAAGACAGTCCCTATCATTTTTGCCCCAAGGAGAAGTGCTTGGGTCACTTAATTTATTACCACTGTCTTTTAGAGGAGGGGCACCAGAATAATGCAGTTTATTTCAACTGTCTTATAGAGGAAGGGCACCAGAATAATGCAGTCATGGAGAACGAGGGCAACAAGGGGCAATGTAAAATGTCAGGAGCCTCCTTGTACACTCGCAGTAGTATGAGTCTCCCTATCATCCTGCCATACACAAGATGGCATTGGGCGTAGTGCACATGAATGAGTGCAGGAATGCGATTGCGCATGCTCGAGCTTAGAGTTTGAGACACGCATGCATGATCTTGAGGCTCCTTGTGCATACACAAAAACAAGAGGCACAGAGAATGCGAGTGGAAGGGGTGAGACACCAGGAACCCAGCAGACAAGAACAACATGGCCAACATCCTCCCCGAATACACAAGTATTGGGGAGGTGTGAAACCAACGCCATGTTAGGATGCCAGGGCTCTGGACCATTCGTAAACAGCGGCTTACAGGAAAACAAACCAAAAAAACATCCAGGGAGCTGCTGAGACCACCAGGTAAGCCACCAAATAAACAAGAGAAAAACAAACACATTGCTACTGACCCAGCACCCTAGGATGCAGTCACAACAAACAGGGGATGATCCCTGAGACATAAAAGCAAGGGACTCTTCCTGTGGTCACTGGCAGGGACCACAGGATGCCCAGATGTTCCCACAAGAAGCAGATGAACATGGAGAACAGGGGTACTTTTGAAACTGCTAGCAGGGGTCTCAAATAATACTCAGCAGCAAATTCTGCCCAATTTCACATGCTTAGGTCTGCTAACAGGAGACCCAAGTGGACTGCTTCTACACAAACACAGGCAAACATCAGTAGTTTAGGTCTGCTAACAGGAGACCCAAATGAGCTGCAAGCAAATCAAACAGCTGTGCCCTAGGGTTCTGGTCAGTAGCTTTGTAATTTGACTGTGAATTGAGAAACTTATATAATGATTTACAGCAACATTTGACAAGATTTGTAATTACTGAAGTTCCATCTAGCATAAATTCATTATGTGATGATTCCATCAGATGCCCCTTACTCAAACTGGATAACTGTAACATAATTCAACTCATTTTCAGAATTTAGAATACTGGGCTTACCTTAAATATCTCAAAATTCAAAACTGCTGGGGAGCTGTTGTGAGGCACCACAAACTGTTAGATGCACAATTTGAACTGATTCAGGAGAGGCAACATCACAGGGAAGAGGGGACAAACTTCCTTTGAAGTCAGATGTGCATCAGCACCCTATCAGGTGGATACAATACCCAGGTGTAAGGAGTGTGTAGTGCCTCAGAGATTATCCCCCACAATTACTGGTCCCATGAAGAAAACTGTGCAGAATGTTATCTATAACAAGAAAACAATTGAAAACACAGTTTTTCACATCAGTGTTTAGTAAGGTAAAGTTAAATGTGGCTCATGTGAAGGCAAGTTTATCATTTCCCTTACTAGTAACATTACAAATGACTGCCTGTTAGAGATTTCCTTTCCCATTTAAGGCTCTGAGCTGCAGATCTGGAGACCTGGGTTTGAATCCCACAGGTGCATACTGTGTGATCCTGAGCAAATCATTGAACTTTCTTGTGCTCCCAGGTCGCATCTGAAAACAAGTTTCGGCTTAGTGTGCTACTCCTGGTTAAACAATTTTCCCTATCTATTGTATCACCACAGCCTGAACCCTCCTCTGAGACTGAAGGAACTTCAACTGACACCCAAACCTTGAAGAAAAGGGAGACTCACAGCAGAGCAGAAGGACCTAGGAAGATAAAATGATGCAGTGGACATTTCCTTTGCTCCTCAACCTTCTTCTGATGTCTACGCCTCTTTTCTTTTTAATTGTTAACATTAATAGTATTAAAAATGGTAGGAAGAGAATGACAGCCCTTTCTGTCCTGCAGTACCATTGTAGAAATGTCATTTTGTTAAAGGACACCAGGCCCGATACCTTAAGAGAATGCTTGAAGGCACAGAAGGAATGGAGGCTAGATCCCTCCTTCTGGTCAGTTAGGGAAGAAATGTGCTCTGGGGTAGAGATTTTCCTCGCCTCCCCAGACACTGAAGTCTTCTGATTAGTAGGTATCAGCCTGAGAGGAGTGTTACTTCTAGATATAGAAGTTCAAGGTCTAGTCTTTAGATTGATTAATGTTTATGCCCCATAATCAAAGTTCAGTGGAACTGATACATCTTTAAATTGATTCCACCCTACCTTTGCATCTCTAGAGGGGTCTTGCTAGGGAGCAATTTTAACTGTAGTCTTTCTACTACTGACGGGGGGACTGATAACATTTTTTGTGATACCAATTTCTTGGAAAATATGTGCCATACAGCAAGATTATTTGATGCTTATGTCAAAACAGGACAAAAGTCAGAACATACATTTTATATGGGGTCAGTATCCTGCTGAATTGATCTTTAGTTTATCTCCCCAGCTTTCAATGTAAGACAGGTTGACACATTACCTCTTGAAACCTCAGACCATAAAATGGTTTTCTCAAGCCTATGTGCTACTCAAAAAATAAACTATGGGCTCAGGATTTTTTTTTCAGGATGAATCCATTAATCCTTAGATAATCCTGACCTCTTAGCACAGCTTACTGAACTAATTTCAATTTGAAAAACTGTGTTTAACATGTATGATGACCCCATGGACTAGTGCGAAGATATAAACAAGCATTTGTCAATGCCAAACGTTGGTTGCTTGTTTAACACTGGCACTTCCCAGAGCTCCCTTTATACCATGCAGTGTACCTCATCTGCTCCCAAAGCCGTATGTACTTTCAAAGCAGCAACTTATTTCAGTGACACCTATTTAAGTCCCACCCCCCATGCACTCAGCACCCGCATTTTATTTTTCTGCCAAAAAAATAACTTTTAATGGGGACCAGCAGAACCTGCCTGCCTCCACGGCCAACCCCCATCTTATAAAGTAATTTAAGTGGGAGGCAGTAGCACCAAGAATGCAGAGCAATCCCCCAAATTTAAGTGAGAGGCAGCAGCACCAAGAATGCAGATAAATCCCCCAAATTTAAACGAGAGGCAGCAGCAACAACTGGGTAGGCCCTCTTCTTCTCTGGGTGCCAGTTCTCTGACAATCTTTTGCTCTTGCTCACTTGCCCAAGCACCAGTGGAGCTGCCACAACTGGATTGGCATTACTTCTCCCAAATGGCACTTGTCCCACTATCCCCAGGCTCAGTACTCTCCCCAGGTCTCTCTCTTCCTCTTCAGACATTCACCGCTCACTCTCCTGCTGCACTGTCCTGTTCCCAACTGCTTGTTTCCTTTTCTCCAGCATGATTCTGTATCAGCCCTGCCAGAGGGGGCACTTAAAGGGGAAACTGTAGCAGGGCAGCTCCCTGACCAAAACTAGCGGCCACTGCCACATCAATCGCTGCCTTTTCTCCTATTTTTTCCACCCAAGAGAACCACAGATCTCCCCGAGAGCAGGCAATCACCCCTGCTCTCACTTGATCCTCCTGCACAACACCAAAACTCCATGCAGACTCCCCTCCTTGCTGCCAAAAACTTGATTTTATACCCCTGCTCACCTACAGTGACCTCCGACCCACGGAGTCCCTGCCAGTGGGGCAGAGGCATATTAGGCCTTTAACTACAGGCCCAAAAAGAACCTTATCAGTGCACAATATGTACACCCACTATGGGGGGGGAGGTTTACATAAGGACCACATACAAGTCTTAGGTGTTAATTTTGCATATGAGGACATGACCTCACACAATTGGCTAACAAAATTGGAAATAACAGAAAAGAAAATTGAACACTGGAAACCCCTGCCCATGACAAGGACAAATTGTTTGTTTTTTTAAACTTTAACTTGCCTTTTGTTTTGCATATATCCTATGTCCATCCCCCCACCCCCCCCCGGCTTTACAGGAAAGACTATACTCTGTCTTTTTCTGCTTACTATGGGAAGCAGGTTAAACTGTGTCACACCTACAGGCCTAACAAGGATCAAGGACTAGGGATGATAAACCCTCTTGTTTTTTTTCTGTTTTATTTATTTATTATTTTATAATTTCAATGTGATGCCTGTTTTATGGGATACAGCCATGCTGTGGTCATTTTTATTTTCAGAAAGGTGTGTTCCCCAACTGTCTCTGTGGGAAAGAGGGAAGATAAAATTTAATAAATGGTTCCCTCCTCTATTTGTTAAAGAGCAGGTATTCATTTGTTTGTGAGTAGTTACCAGTGTCAATTGTCTTGTGTTTTTTTTAAACATTTACTTGTCACTTGGCTTTGTGTGGTGTTTTTATAAATAACTTCAACTATCTGTATAATTTCTCTGTACAAATCCAACAGCGCTAGGATTGCTGAAGCTGCAATCTTGAAAAAATCAGCACTGTGAAGCTTAAGTCTTCATGAAAGGACACTTTATATTGTCAGTAAGAATCTACTGACATGTGCAGATGTGCATCCATGTGAGCTCAGTTACTAACTCTCAGACCAAAGTGCTTATGCAGGAGTGAGAAGACTAGGGACTCAGTTTTCAAAAGACTTGAAAATGCCACAAGCCCCTGGTGCACGGAACGTACAGCACAGGGCTTGCGGCATTCACTTGGCACCGATTGTGATTTTCTGTCCTGTGTGCCAAATGCCTCAAGTTAGACCAGCTCCCCACTGGTCTAACATGGGCCATTTGGGGGACCCTTTTCATAGGGCTTGTGCCAAATATGTGTCTCAAGCTGCCACAAATTGTTGAAACTGTCACAGCTGTGCCCAATGTATTAAAATTGGGCACAGTTGCATCAAAGAAGTTTGGGGCAGTTGCATCAAACAACAGGGTTGACACAGCCCTGTGTTAACCTTTGAAAATTAACATAGACACATAGAAACATAGACTTTGATGGCAGATAAGGACTGCTTGGCCCACCTAGTCTGCCCATTTCCCTATCTATTGGATAAGCTGCAGATCCTAGTTAACCAACAACCTACTTCTTCCTACCCCCCACCAGAATTGCCTTATGTCTGTCCCATGCATTCTTGAATTCCCCCACTGTTTTTGACCCCACAATCTCCCCAGGAAGGCTGTCTCATGTGTCCACCACCCTTTCTGTAAAAAAATACTTCCTCACATTGCCTCTGAGTTGGCCCTCCTCTGTCTTCAAATTGTGTCACCTTATTCTTGCACATTTCTTTTTCTGAAAGATGCTACCCTCTTGGACTTTGTTGATTCCTTTGAGGTACTTGAAAGTTTCTATCATGTACCAACTCTCCCTTCCTTTCCTCAAGGATGTACATATTAAGCTCCTTTAGTCTCTCTTCATATGGCAAATGCCACATGGATGGATAGCCCCAAGCAAGCAAGCAAATTGGGCCCTATCTGTCAAAAGAACAGTTGATTTCACTGAGCACTGCCATGTTTCTGCTACTTGATTGGGCAGTGTGGCAAAGGAAGAGATTCATGTTGAGTAAATTGGTTTAGTTCCCTTGTCTGGCTACACTTGCTAAACTAATGTTTCTTTATTTCCCACTATTAAAATAAATAAATAGAGGAACATTTGCCTCACTGGAATAGGTGCTGCAGCCTTGTAGAAGTGTGGCCCAGTAAATGTTCTAAAGGGTTCCCTGATTTTGTGGGCTGTAGGTATAGGTCTTTTTTTTTTGGCATCATATTCTTTTTGGGCCGCTATTTCCCAAATATATAGGCTAATGAGAAAACAGTAATCAAGCTTCCAATTTCACTAGAATAAAATGGTTACATGCATCCCTTCTTCTGAATTGGAGTGTGACTGTTTACAGTTTTTTTCTTCAACTTATTGAACTCTTCTTTCATTTTTTGTCTCTCAAATCCATTTTTAGATAGGGTTTGGTAGGACAAAAAGTTTTTGTGTGTGTGTGTGTATATTAAATAAGTAGTCCCCTCTTTGCAAACATGTTAAGTTTCCATCTGAGATTATGGGCATGCACTTTTGCCTGTTTGCATTTGATGATATTTTTTTCTAAAGCCTCTACCAATATACAACACAGTAAAACCTGTTTAAAATTCTGGAAAATATAATACATAAAAATCCTAATTTATATCTAATACATCTGTTTTTGAAATGTAAATATATATGTGTATGTATATTTACAAATAAAGTGTTCAGATGTGTATTTAAATTAGTTGTTCTTTTTTATGTTGGGATATTGTTATAACAGTTTTGCTGATCAGTAAGCAACTACTTGCTTGCTTGCTTGGGGCTATTCATCCATACCTCTATAGACTCCTTTTCTGATTACATCACTTCCTCTTCCTGCCTAGGGGCCCAGAATTTTACTAAGTTAGCCCTCTGTACGTCAGTAGACATTGTGGCATATGCTGCAACAACTATCTCTCTTGTTCATAAACATGATATCAAAATCTGTAATAAGGTTGACACTCAAGAGGAAATGAAGAGAATGCAGGGATCTTGGGAAACTTGAGAAGTGGTCAACAACATTTCAGTTGGGGTTCAATGCCACAAAGTGCAAAATTAGGCACCTAGGACATAGGAGCATAGGAGCGGAACATGGGATGGGGAGGGAGGTACTGACAATAATTAAGCAAGAAAGGGACCTTGGGGTCATCATAACTGATAACCTAAAAGTGGCAGAGCAGTACAAAAAAGCAGTAGATAAGGTAATAGAATGCTGGGGTGCATAGTGAAGGGTATCACCAGCAGGAGTAGTGAGGTAGTGTTACCACTATATCACTTGCTGATGAGACCCCATCTGGAGTACTGTGTCCAGTTCTGGAGGCTGCACCACAGAAAGGACATAAAATGGTGGAGGGAATCCAGAGGTGGGCAACTAAAATGGTGCTGGGGTTGTCTGAGCTGCCATTATGTACAACCTAGAAGAGAGGAGAGCAGGAGGGGACATGATAAGAGATCTACCGGTACCTCACAGGGGTAAACAGCATGCAGGATGGGAGTCCCTTTCAAATAAGAAAGAACACAAGGACCAGGGGGCATGCAATGAAGAAGGGAGGTGGGGAGATTAGGAGGGTTGTGTGGAAGTACTACTTCACTGAAAGTATAGTATATGGTTGTAACAGTCTGCCAGCAGAAGTAGTGAAGGGAAACATGGTGTGGAGGCTTCAAGCATGTGTGGGATAGACATAGAGGAATATTAGTCAACAGGCAGTGGGGAGGGCTACAGGAAACTAGATAGGGCCTGCAGAGACAGATTAGGCTGGGAGCACCTGAGCAGACTGGGAGGGCCAAGCAATCCTTTTTGGCTGACAAATTCTATGTTTTCATGTTTCTAAGTCAGCATTAGTTCTGCATAATGATATAGGATTCATGGCTGTTACAGAAACATGGTGGGATAATTCAGCTCTCTGATCATGGAACTTTCTAACTATAAACTATACATTAAACACAGGCTATGAAGACCTGGGGAAGGTGTTTGCATATTTGTGAGAAATTATACCTCTTCCTATGAACTCTGGATGTCAGTCCAACCTGAAACTCCCCTGAAAGTTTATGAGTTAAAATCTAATTTAGGCGAAGTACCAAAATCACCCTGGGTAATTGCTACAGGCCATCGTCATCCGATAAAATCTACCATGAGAATTTAATTATGAGATATCTCAGGCAACTGACATGGGCAACGTGGTCATTCTAGGAGATTTTAACTTACCCAGTATAAACTGGGATAATATGACAGGTGGGAATGATTCTGAGAGACTATATGTAACCTTACTATTACATCATGGATTAGAGCAATTGGATGATAAACCCACTAGAGGTCAGACTATACTAGACTTAAAAATAACCAATATTGAACAAGATATATCAGATGTTGACTCCCACAACTCATTAGGAAATAGTGACCACAATATGGTTTCATTCAACTAGAGAGCATCTTACTGCAAAATAACAAGCATGACAGTCATTAGAAATTTTGTTTAGGCAAACTACTATGAAATTAAAAAAGCTTTATCAGAGGTAGATTGGGATGTAGAATTGAAAGAACTTTCTGTGGAGCAGTCATGGGATTTATTTAAAGGGGCCATATTACAACTTGAGGATAAATATGTACCAATGAAAAAAAAAATATAACCAAAAGGGAAAAAATTCTTTTCAGCTAACTATGGGAATTAAAAGACCAATAAGAACTAAGCAAAAAGCCTACAGAAAAGCTAGGGATACACCATAGGAAGAAAATAATAAATCCTACAAGACAGAAGAAAAATGACTTAAATCAATGATAAAAAGGGCTAAATATAAGACTGAATTTAGAATAGCCCATTCCAAGGGCAATAAATAATCCCTATTGCATATATCAACAATAAGAGGTATACATCAAGAATATTTGGACCACTTGTACATGAAAGAAAAACACCTGAGACAGATGTAGTAACCATAGACCTCTTTAACACTTATTTTTGCTCAGTGTTTTCAAAAAAGGGAGGGGCAAATCAATTCACAAATTATTTCCTGTTCAGTAATTTCCAAATTTCAAAAAAGGATGTAGTATGGGCTTTAGAGGAGATAAGAAATAATACTAGTATTGGTCCTGATGGCATTCATCCATAATTCCTTAAGGAAATGGTCCCTTATCTGACTCATCCACTTACAGCCATAGTCAATAAATTGCAGGATCAAGGGGTTGTATCGGCCGATTGGCGTATTGCTGTAGTAATACCAATATTCAAGAAAGGTAGTAAAAGTGGTGTAGATTATTATAGGCCAATCAGTCTTAATTCCTTATACTGTAAAACCATTGAAAAGCTTAGTAAAATATTTTTTGAAATAGAGATTGCTGCTCTCGAACTGAGTGACCTTACCCAACATGACTTTAAGAAGGGCTATTCATGTACCTCAAACTTAGTTTCTTTTTATGATCATGTCAGTCGTGGTCTGGATAATGGTACATCAACTGATGTCATACTGTTAGATTACAGTAAAGCATTTGACACCGTACCCCATTGTAACCTGATAAAAAAAAATTAGTCAACATGGGCTTTTCCCCTATTCTGATAAGATGGTTTGAAAGGTGGCTATCAAACAGAGTACAGCGTGTGAGAATAAATGGATCACTATCATGAGAGGGGAGTGTGTGAGTAGTGGGGTGCCCAAGGGCTCTGTTCTGGGCCCATACTGTTCAGAATTTATATCAGTGAAATGAAGGCAAATAATGATAATTTCTTTATAAAATTTGCTGATGACATGAAACTTGGAGGTGAAGTTGACACTCTTATTAAATTCAGTTCTCTCACAAATGACTTGCACAACATTGAAAAGTGAGCAGTTGAAAACTGTATGACATTTAACACAAATAAGTGTGTTGTTACAGTATGTATCTTAGTAAAAAAATTCTAAATATCAATACTTTTTAAATAATATATAAATCCAACCATCTATGAAAGAACATGATCTGAGTATAACAATCAATAACAAACTTACAGTTTCAGATCATTGTATTAAAGTTTCAGAATTAGCAAATGGTATGATAAAAAGTATCCGGTGTACCTTCGTTTCAAAAACCAAGCAGTTTTTGATTCCTCTTTATAGATCCTATGTAAGGCCCTATTTGGACTGTAGGTCTCCATTCTGGAGCACTTATTTAAAGAGTGACATTGATCTGACTGAAAAAGTACAGAGACGTGTGACAAAAATGGTACCTAGATTATCAAAAAAACCATATCCCAAAAGACTGAAAGAAACTGGATTGTTCTCCCTACAGACCAGAAGGCATAATGGGGACTTATTGTTTTTATACAAAATAAACTAGTCACCAGAACTAATGACACAGTGTAAATTGGAATTTTGTGTCAGAAATATCACCCTGAGATCTCATTACATGCAGATGGTGGTCCCTAGGGCAAATACAGCCAAAAGAGATCATTTTTATGTGATACGATCTGTAAGAAGTCTGGAACAGATTACCTCATGAACTAGTAAACCAAAATAGTTTATATGGTTTTAAAATGGGACTTGACAGACTATTATAAATCAAACTCTTCCTAATAAGAACATAACAACATGTTGGCAGAAGGGGACCGTATGTTCCATCAAATTGCCCACACAGTGTAGGGACAATATTGATGGGCTTCCAAGCCTTCTTTTGTCCATTCCAACCTAGTAAACCTGGTAAACCCTAACTTTTAATATTTCAAAACAGCTATAGAAAGGATAATGACCCAATAATGTTCTTTGCTACAGTCATTGCTTCAGATCTTCAAAACAGCCTAATATACTGTAATGGCAATAAATGGATGAGCTACAGTAATTCAAAAATTTAAAACTGCTCTTATGGCCCTTTTTCATTATTTAAACTTTCTGTTTATTAGTCTTAAAAGAAAAATAATGCAGACTTCCCTGGAGGGCAATTAAAACTATATGTAAACAGGCAATGTTAATACATACACATATTTCATCACCCTACTAGTGGATACACCTCTAGGAGTAGGAACCCAGAAATACAGTATTCCAAAAAGCAGCATTTCCCCAAATAATTAGCTGTCTTAATTATGAATGTTGCCATGTGGTCCTCGGGTGGTGTTACATAGAAACATAGAAAATGATGGCAGAAAAAGACCATAGGTCCTTCCAGTCTGCCCAAGTTCCCTATCATCCCTGGAACCTACTGTTCCTGCAGGGTACTAACCCTCCCCATCCTCTCACTATTCTCCTCCTTGGTTCTGTCATCCCTGGTAACCACTCTACCCGTCCCTTGTTCCCCTGTTTGTGAGAAGGAAAGGAGGAGAGGCGATGCTGTATTTAAGGGAGGGTATCAAAGCGATAGAGACACAGGGAATCCAGGGGGGAATAGACACATAGAACATAGAAATACAGGATATTTCAGCTGATAATGACTGCTTGACCCAACTAGTCTGTCTCTCTTTTCCATGCCTATTCTGCCACTGTAGACTCTACCTGATCTCCAGCAACCTCCTCCCCTTCCCCCGGTTTGGTACCAGTTTTCTTTTATACCTATCCCACACATGTTTGAAGCCCATCACTATTTTTCCCCCACCACTCCCACCGAACGATTGCTCAAGGCATCCACCATCCTCTCAATGAAGAAATACTTTCTCACACATCCTTCCTAAACATTCACCACATCCAGCTTCATTGCATGCCTTCTAGTTCTTGTACATCTTCTTTTCTGAAAAATGTTCCTTTCCTGTACCATATTCACCCCGTGAGGTATTTAAAAGTCTATTTCATGTCCCCTCTATCCTTCCTGTCTTCCAGGGTGTACATGTTTAGATCCCTCAGTCTGTTCTCAAAGAACAGTTGGTCCAGCTCCTGCACAATTTTTGTTGCCCTTCTTTAGATGCCCCCTACCCTGTCTGTGTCCTTTCTGATGAGTGATCTCCAAAACAGGACAGAGTACTCCAGGTGTGCTGTCACCAATAACTGATTCAATGGCAACACCACCTCCCTCTTTCTGCTAGTGATAACCACTCCCTAGGCACCCCAGCACCCACTGCTTTTCCTTACTGCTTTGTCACATTACCTTGCCACCTTAAGATCATCTGTTATGACTACACCTACTGTAGGTCCATTTCCTGTTTAGTGACCGTCAATACCCACCCCCCCATTCTATACACTGCCACTGGGTTTCTGCACCCAAGCTGCAAGATTTTGCACTTTTTTGCATTGAAACCCAGCTGCCATACCCTTGACCATCACTCAAGTTTTTTTCAGGTCTCTATTAATTCTTTTCTACCTCTTCAAAGTGTCCACACTATTGCAGATCTTGGTGTCTTTTGCAAGGAGACACACATTTCCTTTCAATTCTGCTGCAATGTCAATTAAAAAGACATTAAATAGGACTAGACCCAGTACTGAGCCCTGAGGAACAACCACTGGTCACTCTCCCTTCCCCCGAGTGAGTGTCATTAACCACCACACTCTGTCACCTATCTGTCAGCCAGTTACATACCCAGTGTACCACCTTGGTTCCCAGTCCCAAGTGTCCCAGCTTTTTTATGAGCCTTCTATGTGGCACAGTGTTGAAGGCCTTGCTGAAGTCTAAGCATGCCATGTCCACCACTCACCTTCATCTATTTCTTTGGTCATACTGTCCAAGAAATCTATCAGTTTTTTCTGACATGATCTCCCCTCCCCTTAAGCCACGCTGCCTTGGGTCCTGTGACTAGCTGGATGCAAGGTAATCTACCAGTCTTTCCTTTAGAAGTGACTCTGTTAGTTTCCCCTCTACTGATGTCAGACTGACCAGCCTTTAGTTGCCAGCCTCTTCCCTGCTACCGCTCTAATGGAGTGAGACATTTGCCCTTCTCCCATCCTCTGGGACCACCCGTATATCTATTAAGTTAATGAATATTGCTGTCAGAGGTGTGGGCAGTACCTCCCTGAGCTCCTTCAATACCATTAGATATAACCCATCTGGCCTCATAGCCTTGTCCACTCTTAGATTCACAAGTGCCTTCAGGACTTTTTCTTCTTCAAATGAACTTGCAACTACTTCCCTCCCTATAGTGGTTCTGTAACCTATATATGGCCCATCCCCTTCCCCTTCCATTTTGAAGACTGAACAGAAGTATTGCCAGGATATCTGCTTTTTCCTGATCATCTGCACAGTCTCTCTCTGCACCCCTCAGCCTGACAATCTCCCTCCCTGTCTCTCTCTCTTTTTTAACTTGTCTCTCTTTGTTATCCCCAAATATTCTTTCCTCAGTTTATGCCTTAGCACCCCTCACCACCTTCCTTGTGTCCCTCTGTTTTTGCTAATAGACTTCTGTCTGTTCTCCTTGTATATCCTGAATGCTGCCATTTTACCTTACCTTTTCTGCCACCTCCCTTGAAAACCATATTGATCTCTTTTTCCTCCTGCTTTTGCTTATCTCTTTTGTGAAGAGATTTGTTGCCTTCACTGTTCCATCCCTTAATCTGGCCACTGTCCCTCCACCCTGTCAATGTAATCCCCACCACTAGATTGTCTTTGAGGCATTCATCCATTTTTTTAAAACCTGCCATCCAGGAATGTAGGAGTTGAAGGTACTGTGGGTCACCCTGGAGACAGGAACCAGAGCCGCTAATCATACTGGCATATCTACAGACCTCCAGCAGAGAGGGAGAAACTGGATAGGGCAATGGTGGAAGTCATTAGCACAATGGCAGAAAAAGGGGAAGTGCTGCTGATTGGGGACTTCAGTGTGCCAGATGTAAATTGGAGCCTCCCAGACTCAGCTTCATCTAGAAGAGACATCCTAGACTCTGTCCGGGGGAAGTTTCCCAGGTAGCTAGTCAGTGAGCCCATTTGTAATGGTGCAGTTCTGGGCCTGGTGCTCATAAACAGGAAGAACATTGCAGGTATCAGGGTGGGAGGCTGCCTTAGGACTGGTGATCACCATACAGTGTGATTCAACATAAGGATGGCAGTGGAAGCAAACCAAGCAAGGATGAGAAACCTAGACTTTAGGAGGGCAGAGTTCTGAAAAATTGGTGAATACCTCAGAGATGAGCTAGTGAGGGATGACCTGGGTGTGGCTGAGGAACAGCTGGCTACATTAAAGATCATATATGATGAAATTTAAGGAAATTAAACTGTTGGCATCATTTATTACATATTGTTATATGGAAACCCACCATTCCATACAAATTTTTAGCCATCGGTTGTGTTCCCTGTTTCTGCCACACTGCTAGATCAATCAATTTATTTTATTGGTTCAGCTTAAAGCAGCAGTGCAATGAAAAAAGTTATTCCAAAAAGCGAATTTTCTGCTGTGATTATAAAAAATAGTGATGGAACTGTTGATCTGGGTTTTCTGGATGCTTCCTATGCTGTGTACTGTACATTTACATTTTTGTCTGGACTCTTACCTTCCTTAGGTCCTCAATATTATTCCTATGCAAAAATGAGGCTGGCATCTTTTCTCTTGAGAAATAATGATTTTAAACTTTCATAAAATTCTTAAATGATAATGAAAACTTAAAATGTTACTACCAAAATAAACTGGAAGACATCTGGCATCAATTAGGAAGAAAAAAAGGTGGGGTCAAATGTTAACCCATTTTCATTGCACTATTTCTTCAAAAGCCATTACAAAATACAAAACAGACAGTCATTAAAATGCAATAAAAGAAAAATACATATAAGACTATACAAACAGATGATTACATACATTTAAAAGTGGACACCCAGTGCATAACATCTAGTGTAACTGCACATTATATAATTCACATAGTTCACTTTTTGTTATTTATACAGGAGTCAAAAATGTACAATAAGCACAATAATGAAATATTATATAATATAAGTATTTCACTTATTCATATCCCCTCTATATGCATCATGGTTTGAGGTGAAGACCTCTTTCTTCAATTATTTTAAGGAGGGGGGCCACAGGGACCAGTAATCTTGTGTCCTGAGATTTTAGCTAATAAGATAGCAATTGTTGAGGTTGAGGTTGATATTGTAGATGTTCCAATATACTAGCCAGTGAGAGGCACCTATATTTTTCATAAAGCAGGCACAGTATAACCAAATGGAGCAGATTATCATGCCGTAACTTACATCCACATAACAAGTTATTGCTCTCACTTTTGTTGTATTGCCCCTTTTTTCAGTCACTGGAAAAACATTCAAATCTAAATCTTGTTACCATTTTCCTATGAATCAGATTTTGGAGAGTCAGCAAGTATTTCTCCATTTTATGGCACCTTTTATTTTTGGCAAACCAAACACAGGCCTTAGATTGTCTGCATGTCTTTAAATCCTTTTGAATGTATATATCTCTAACCTCATTTTTTTATATCTTTTATTTGAGCAAAAGGGCATCTAAGACTATCCACAATGGTTTGTAGAATCCATATGGCTTAATTATATCTTCCACTACACTCGTGCAAGGAAAAATTATGTTTGAATGTTAATACATAAAAACTTCATCAAGACAGATTCAAGGGAGTTGATCTTCTTGTATCCCAAAAGCTTTAATCCAATAGTTTATTACTCTTTGTTTGATATAGCCTTCAACTGACAACTTTTTGCCATAACAGAGGATATTTTGTGGCCCATTCCTTACAAATGCTGTTGTCTCTTTAATTCTTATTGGGCAGCATAACACACTCCGTCAGATCTGCACTATGCTCAACTGAACTATGATCATCTTTTGAATCTGCTAATTCCAAGGAAGCCTCCAATATGGCATCAATAATACCTGTGATTGTATCATTGTTTAATGATTTGCCATGTATAAGTTCTTTATCACCCTGCAAAGATGTTGAATTCTCCTCTAAAGATTTATCAGGGAGTTTATTCATAGAGTCATTATGAGTTAATGTCTCTTATTTTAATCTGTTTTCTAGACATATCCCCTTGATGAAGGCAAGATCCTGCTTACTATCTAATAGCTGTTTAAACAAAAACACATTTGAGTTTAAGGGATCTCTTAATACAGTTACCATATCTCTTGTTATGCCTTCTAAATCAAGAATTTTTATACTCTCAGGGCTCATCGACCATGTGCTGTTTCTGCAGGATCCATGCCTGTATTTACTGAGCTCTTCAGCAGATCTATCCTTAATGAACCCTTTAATATGTGTTTTTTTTTCCCTTTCCCTGACTATGATCAATTTTTCATTTATTACATTTGTGTCATTTCTTAAATTGGAATATATGACTCTCTGTGCTTTACTATCAGCCCTTAGAGATTCTCTCAGGCCCCTGACCTCTGTATCTAATATAGATAGATTATGAAAAATCTCAGAGAAGTCTATTCAAGCATCAGGTGTCTGTCCTTCATCATAATCTTGACCCTTTGCATTGAGGTTAGTCAGTCTAAATTATTTCCTATCTTCCTTGTTAATATTAACAATAGGGTACATTTTATTAGGTTTTCTACGTATGCAGGAGGTATTATTGAAAAATTTGAGAATATCCCAATTTGGGGTCCAAGAATGCAATAATTCCACACTTTTTCCAGTTATGTTTTTGTTCGGGATGTTATTATCTTTTTATTATTTTTATTTTTAGACTTACCCTTGTACATGATGGTTTTATTTTGCATCTTGCTTAAAGCTTTCAGTGCAATTGCTTTCAAGGAAAAAGGTTCTTTAGACTTGCCATTGCCTTCTCCCCCTCTCTTATAAGACTTTTTTTTACTATATAGCTATTATCGTCTTCACCTATTTTTTTTACTTCGGATAATGGCAGGCATTCTTGTTGTACAACTTAATGTCTAGATTAATATATAAAGAACAATATATGGAGTGATTCAATATTTTTTTTTCAATGTTCAGCATAAGCATAAATCACAGTGAAATAAAATATAAATAGTTCTGTATTTTTTTTTCACTAAATTAGACTATTGCAAATCAATTCACTTCCCCAATAAACACAGATGAAATTCACAAATCACAAAGAGGAATTGAGGTCAGTCCTTTGAAAAATGTAATGTCTTAAGAACTTTATAATAATGGCCTTTTAGGAAAACCTAGTCTCCTTGGCTAAGGAAACCATAGAGGAAACCGTGGAAAACTGTTCTGTCCTCTTCATGTTTTCCACCTCTTCTGCTTTTTCAAGTAAGGCAGATACTCAGGCAAATGTTCAGAAAAATGAATACACAATGGGACCTTATAGCTTTGTGAGTGCCCTCTACATCACCAAACAAAGGATGTCCTAAAGAAAAAGCAAGCTAAACAAAGCTAAAGAAAAAATAAGGCTAATGGCTATAAAAGTTCAGCTTAAAATACAGCTATTACAATGTTATTATGTTAAAACAAAAAACATCCAAAAATCAGAGAGTCAGGTATTTGTAAAACAGATGTGTCTATAGGAGACAAAAAAAGAAATACAAAAGGTAAAGGAATTTCCAGTTAAATGCTCCAATTAAATACTCAAAAGATTTAAAGACCGTTTTGTGGATTTCAAACAAGAAAGGCTCACTGCATCATCTTTTAAAATTTGGGTATCAAACTCCTTAAAAGGTTCTCAAAATTTACTCTCAATCTCCGTTGAGTAAAAAATGCTAACACAGGCACTGAGGCAGTCACAAACATTTGGCACAATCACTGGCTGGTCCGAACACCCCAAAAAAGACAGAAGTGGACTAATTAACATGCCAGCTGACACTGGTGGTCACCACAATACAGCAGGTTCAAAACTGCTCAGTTCCATTTTTTTCCAGCTTGTTTTCAACTTATTCTCGGCACACTTAATACGAGGAGTCAGGAGTCATACAGCTTCTCAACCACACAATCAAAGGAAAATGGTGAATCTGATCAAACCAAGCCATGCATGCGCTTTGAACATAGACCCCACGTGAATAATGTTTCCAGTAGAGGGGTAACACTCTGTGCATGGTGCAAAATTTTGTATGTTTCAAAAAGAAACAAAAAGAAAATTTAAAAAGCAAAATAGAGTGCAATATGATACAATACTAAAATTAAAATACAATAATGAGCTTATTCATACAAACAACCAAGGTTAACAACCATATGATACCTAAACAGCGTCTGAACGCCCCGAGTGTCACACCAACACTCCCTCAGTGCAAAGCACAATGGTTTCAATCAGTTAAAATTAGTAAAACCTAGACACAATCATAGAACACATAAAAACAAAACACAAGAAAAAAAAGACTCACACAAGCAAGCAAATAATGTGTAAAAATAAGACTGCGAGTCAGTATTCACAAGCAAAAAAAAAAAAGGAAAAAAGGAAAAAAAGTCCCAGTTTTACAGTTAGGCAGCTGGAAGCCTATGACTTCCACACTTCTCGCTGGTAGCTTTTCTTGTGGGTTTTCCTAGCAGATCACAGTCTTAATTCTGTGTTCTAAACTTTGAGGTCTAGAGTTCTCCTGGCGGGCGTCTCAGGTTCAAGCCTTCCTGAAGGGCCCCTTGCTTTTCCGAAGTCCAACATCCATCACAGGCTCTCCTGGGGAAAAACAAGAAACACCTGAGGTGACCACTGACTGGGGTGCAGCACAAGATAGCTTGGAAAGATCTGTTATTTCAAGCTAACAGTGGCATACCTTTTATAAATGAAAAAAATTGCAGGTAACAGAATCTGCTTTCAGAGTTCTCTCCTTAACTCTGCAGCGTGCAGCTCCATCTCCAACCGATCTAAGTAACCACTTAGCTCAAGCTCCTGGTTGGCCACACTACTAGATGCTGAAACCTACTGTTCCTTGAGGTAATCAGCATGTCTCCATCCTGGTGATGTGATTTGGAGTGCTATTCTCTTTCATCTGTAAAGAAGCCAGGGAGATTGTCACACTGCTGAGGTCTGCAAAGATGTTTTTCATTGCTCTGTGCCTAGTGCAAAACAGAAAGACATTCAGCTGTTTGATAGTGGTTTTGTCATGTTCAATGCCAGTAATGCACAGCAATAGTTTAATTGATCAGTTTAGCCTGTGCAGAAGTCAGGGAGAGTAGCACATTGCTGTGAGGTTTGCAGACTGGTTAACTTTCTGTTGTGGTAAATGGCTGTGATCATTCACACCTGTCATTCAATATAGGTGACATCGCAGGATGGCACTAATACAGTTATACCATCTCCCTGTAAATGGGGGTGGCAGAGGTAATGTTGTTTTGAAACCTTACTAAGAGTTTCTATGCACTAGCCAGCCTAGTGTTTTTTCACTGGCAGGTTGTTACTTGACCTACATTCAGTCTCATCTGTCTTTTGTTCCACATTAAAATGATCATTTTACCAGGGCTAAAACATCCATCCCTAGTAGGAATCAACACAGCTAAGGCCCATATTAAAATTTATTGTAAAGTAGACACTGACCAACAGCAATGAAGTTACCAGCATGACAACAGTGATAGAAATATGACTTTCTAATAGGCACAGTAGAGTAGCAAGTTACATGACATCAGCAGCCTGGAGGCATGCTGACTCAGCATCCAGCAACCTTGGAGAAATGTACCACACCAAAAAGGCACTAAAAAAATATGAATTTGTTCACTTTTGTTACAAAACCTGGAACACACATAGTTTTACAGCAATGTTTATTGAGTAGTGCTGCCTGTTTTTGTTGTGAAGAACATTACATATGATCTTTAAGGGAAGGCATAGTGAACCTCTGCACCAAGGAAGTAAGCAGAAACAGGAGAAAAAAAGATAGACCACTATAGTTCTCAAAGGAAATGGCTAAAAAGATAAAGGCTAAAGGGTAGCATTCAGAAGTTAAAGAGACGCAGAGCGGAGAGCATAGGGAGGTGTAACAGTAGAAGCAGAGGGAAGCTGGGAAAGTGGTGAGGAGCATAAAGGGGCAAACTGAGGAAAGAATAGCCCAATGAGTAAATAAAGAGGACAAGACCCAATTTTAAATGGTGGGGCGGGGGACAATGCACAGGAGGATCAGGAAAAAAACAGATATATTGAAAACATACTTTTGTTTAGTCTTCACAGAGGAAGGTGGAGGGAATGTGCCACATAAAAGCAGTAGGAGCATGGGGAGGGGGGCAAGGAGGTAAAGTCAAGTCCATTCACAGAGGAAAAAGTCCTGAAGGGTTCCCAAATGGACAAGCTATGGGACCAGTGAGGGTATACCTAAAGGTCTTGAGGGAGGCTTGGGGCTACATCCAAGGGTCTTGAGTGAGCTCAAGGAGGTACTGGCTGCACATCTGACAGCCTAATTCAGCAACTCACTGGAAACTGGAGTGGTTCTGGAGGACTGGAAGAGGGCAGATGTTGTCTCATTTCAAAAAAGTGGTAGTTGAGAGATGATGGCAACTATAGGCTGGTCAGTGTGACATCAGTCATGGGGAAGTTAATAGAACCACTTATGAATAAAAGGATTGTGGAGCATTTTGAATCCAGTGGGTTACAAGACCCAAGGCAGCACAGATCTCGGTGTGGAGGAGGAAGTCATGTCAGACAAATCTGATAGATTTCTTTGGCTGGGTGACCAGGGAAACAGATCATAGTGGGGCGGTGGATGTGGCCTACTTAGATTTTAGTAAGGCATTCAACATCATACTACATGGGAGACACATAGGAAAACTGGGCAGCTTAGGGTGTGTACTAAGGTAGTAAATTGGGCAAGAATTTAATTACTGTATAGGCGACAGAGGGTGGTGGTAAATGGAGTTCATTCCAGGGAATGGAGGCTGACCAGTGAAGTACCTCAGGGTTCAGTACTAGGACCAGTTCTCGTTAGTGACTTTATAAGTGACAGTGATGAGAAGCTGGAAGGGAAAGTATGTCTCTGCAGATGACACCATAATCTGCAATAATGCAGACTTTCCAGTGGGGGTGGAAAGAATGTGCAGAGACCTGAGAAAACTTAAGGAGTGGTCAAGGGCATGGTTGCTGGGTTTCAATGCAAAATAGTACAACATCATGCACGTAGGGCACAGAAACTCAGAGATGGAGTACAAAATGGCAGAAGAGGTATTGGCAGTCACCAAACAGGAAAGGGATATGGAGGTAATCATATCTGATGACCTCAAGGTGTTGAGACAGTATGACAAGGCAGTAGATAGGGCCAGAGGGATGCTGGGGTGCATAGGGAGAGGTATCATTAGCAGAAGGAGGAGGAAGGTGGTGCTGCCACTGTATAGGTCACTGATTGCATCCTGTTCTGGAGACCACATCTCAGAAAGGACATAGAAAGGATGGAGGTTGTCAAGAGGACTGCAACAAAAATGGTGCAGGGGCTGCATCAGAAGCCCTATGAGGTGAAATTGAAGGACCTCAATATGTACACCCTGAAATAAATGAGGGAGAGGGGGCCATTATAGAGACCTATAAATGCCTCACAGAATTAAATAAGGCACATGAGAGAAGTATTTTTCAGAGGAAAAGGTGCACAAGAACAAAGGGACAATCAATGAAGCTGGAAGGGGAGCATTTAGGAGAGGTGTGAGGAAGTACTATACTTCTTCACTGAAAGAGTGGTGGATGCCTGGAATAGTCTTTCAGTGGAGGTGGTGGGGGCAAAAACAGTGGTGGACTTCAAGCATGAATGGGATAGGCACAAAGGAATCACAGTAGGGAAGCAAATGGGGGCAAAGATCAAGTAGGGTTTGCAGTGACAGAATAGGCAGAGAAAACGGACATCCTGGGTAGGTCAAACAATCCTCATCTGCCATTAAATTCTGTGTTTCTATGTATGCTTCTGTGTTGTGAGAAGGCTGGCCACGGTTCTTTTATCTGAACTTAAAGTTCAACAGAACTGAAGTGACAAATATATAATTCACACATTCTGAGGGTTGCTTGTCAACATCACTACAAACTATCTGCTAAAAATGTAGGCCACAGCATTCTGTGTATTCAAGCAGTGATAACATACTTTTACTTGATCCACCACACAAATAGATCTTTTCAAACGAGGTAGTCAGATAACATATTTGACTCCATTTGCAGTGTGTGTAATAGAGGACACTTGCTGCAGATACATTCTCTGTACTTATTTATTTATTTAGTTTTTGTTGACTGGGTAAGTGCACTAGACAAATTCTTGCCTATTTTCAGGCATGACCCAGGGGAAGGGGGATAAAGATGAATGCCAACTGACCTTGAACCAGATTAAGCTGTTAGTGGTATTTTTAGTGACTTTTTAGTAAATGGGGGAAATTTGGCCAGGGCACCAGGAAAATTCCCCTACTCACCTGTGAGAAACCATTTGTCATCCTGGTCCTTGGCCAAGATGGTGGAGCCCGTGGATCCTGGTGGTGGTGGAGAACATGTGATGGCTGCTGGAGCTCAGGAACTTGCCTCATCCTCTGCTCCGATTTTGCTAGAGGTTTCTTCTGTGACTGCTCATGAAGCTATGGCTGTTTCTGATGCTGATATTGATTCTGAGAGTTCCAAGTCTGGTGTTCCACTGGCTCCTACTGAGCGGGGCTTTACTTCACAACTTAGTGCTGCAGTTCTACCTGTTTTGCCTGTTATGTCAGCGCTAGCTGTGCTGAGCAAGAATCTTCTGAGCCATCAGCATTTCAACTCTAGAAGTGACTATTTGCGGGTGCTATTAGCTAAGGAGGAGCGTCGCGAGTCACTACAGTTTGTACCTGGTTCTACCGCCGACTTGCCTAATATGAAATGTCCACTGCCTGAGGTTCAGACCTCTACTATTTCATGTCCTGTGTCTGGAGTTGCTGAAGGGCGTATGTCTGTTGACTGTGGTTTTTTTCTGGACCTGCTGAGCAGCTGCTTGCTGGTGAGGTGGTACTAGACTTTCAGCAACATTTACAGGAAAGTACTTTATGTTCAGATGGCTCTGTTATTCAGCGAGATTTTATGAAGGAGGGGATGGAAAACAGGGCTGCTGTTGGGAATTTTTCTTCTGCTGGGGTGGGCTCCCAACATCTGCCTAATGAGCCTCCTTGTTTTGTGCAACCTGCTTCAGGTGTGCTGGCTACTGATTCTGATTTACCTTGTCCTGATTATGAGTCTAATGTTTTGGTAACTGGCAGGACTGTGGCTGTGGCTTTGACAGCTGCCGGGTGGGTTAAATTGGCCCCAAATCAGCCATGGGTGTACCCTCCCTGGCCTGTTGCCAACTTGTCTGACCCTCCGGCCCTTCCCTCCTCTCTGGAGCTGACTGATTCCCCTGTCTTGTTCCCCGTGGCTCAAGTTGCACCCTTGTGCTCTCCACAGACTGTGCCTCCCTCTGTCAATGGAGCTTCTTCAGTTGCTGCTGTACAGGTGCCTACACTTAGTGTTCCTGATTCTGAGACAATCTGATCTGTCCCCCCCCCGCACCTCCACGTCAGGGTACTTCTGTTCCAAGAGTTTCTGATAGTACTAGTCAGGCCTCTTATCACAGGACTTATGCTGGTCTATTTCATGCACCTCCTGATTCTGCTAAATGCAAAAATGCTGTATGTATTAAGTATAAGGGTGGCTTAGAATCTTACCCTGATCATATATATGTGAGTCATGCCCTTTTAAAAGACAGTATGGGATTCTCAGCTCAAGAGATTTATGCCCTGATCCATACCTCTGGAGACCCTAATTTTGACGCTAGTTTTAAGACTGCAGCTGAGCTGGAACTGTTTTGGGAGTCATATCAAGCATCAAGCAGTTAAAAGAACTCCTGAGTGGTCTGTATTTTTTTTGTGATTCCCTTAACTAAGCCTGCTTACAGAACGATTACTGTCCTGTTTAAGAATGAAGGGGTGGTGATTTCTGACATTTTGTTCTGGTTATGCACTAAGTGTTCTGTACTTGGACTTCCAGACCCCATTATTGACTCTGAGGATATCTGGATGGGGGGTGGTGGATCCGAGTGCAGCTTCCGATAGAAAAGGGTGTCATTCATCATCTACCAAGCTGTTTGTGTGGCTGAGGTTAACTGTTTGCCAGATCACACCTTTTCTAGGGAGCATTTAACAACTAGAATTGACTTTTTGTTTGCTTCCCAGTGGATTCCTGTGCAGACTTTTTTAGTATCTCCTGTGGAGACTTCAGACCATAGGTTAATTAAAACTCTAGTGGGAGCACCTTTGAATAAACCAAACCCCAATCCAATCTGGAGAACGAATTTGGCTTTATTGGATGATATGGAGACCTGGTCTATTATCCTGAAGGAACTGGAGGCCATGTTTTCTGTCTTTGAGTTGTATGACAACTCACTTTTTTGGTGGCAGGACACTAAACGTGACCTGAAGACCCTCTGTGGTTGTTTAGCAAAAAATGCTGCAAATACTAAATGTCTGACATATTTACACCTGTGGGACTGTTTACAGATGATGTTGTTCCATTCGGTTGAAACTGGAGAAGCCCTCACTGAAGACATACAGGCTGTCAAAGGAGAAATGAGTAAATATTAATATGATAGAGCACACTCGTTGCTGGAACAGAAATTTGGTACACAGAGCAGAGCCCAAAATGTTAATCCATATGACTGTTGTACCCAAAGGGTGGACTCTAAATTTATGACTTCTCTGAGACATGCTTCATGTGATATGGTGGATACTGGGGAAGAGATAAGGGATGTTGTTCAGGATTTTGTGGAGGCTTCATTTTGTGAAAATGAGCCACCTCTTCCTGGGATTATTAATTTTCTTCATCAGTTAGATATTCCTGAGTTGTTGGAAGCAGACAAGGTGGCTTTGACTTCTCCTATATCCCAAAAGGAGGTGGAGGAAGTGATCAGTGGTTTACTGACTGGGTCTTCTCCTGGGCTGGATGGTATTCCAGGGGAATTTTATAAGTCTAAGGGGCTGTTAAGTCAGTATTTGGTGTCTGTCTATAAAGATATTTTATCTGGTCTGGTCTCATTTCCATCAGCTTTGGCAGATAGCATTTTGATTTTTTTTATTCAAAAAAGGAGACCGGGCAGTCCTTCAGAATTGGAAGCCTATCAGTCTTATTAATGTTGACTGGAAAATCTTGTGCAAAATCCTGTGCAAACATTTGTCTTGGATTGCCTAGGAGGTAATTTCTCCTAGTCAGGCTTGTGCTATTCCACATCATAATATGGGGGACATGGCAAAAATTTTGAGAGAAGCTTTTGTTGGTCCTGGGGTGTCTCGATATTTGATTTCGCATGACCAGGCTAAGGCTTTTGACGAGTTTCCACACATCTATCTATTTCAGGTGTTGAAATGGTATGGTATTCCTGAAATATTTGTTGTCTGGCTTAAGATTATTTATAAAGTGACTTCTTCTTGTCCCCTGGTTAATGACAGGCTTGGAAAGTATGTGAGGATCTGGAGGGGGGTCAGGCAAGGGTGCCCTTTAAGCCTTCTTTTATATGTCTTTTCTCTGGACCCTTTATTGAGGACTTTGAATGGGGGTATAGGGATTTCACCCTTGCATGGATTATGGGATATTTATTTTCCAGTTGCCTTGGCTTATGCAAATGATACTACAATTTTGGTGGCAGACAGGGTATCTGGGGAGTGGGCCATGGCGGTAGTGGATACCTTTTCTGGTATTTCTAGCTCTAAAATTAATAAGAATAAATGTAATGTTGTGGGTATTCATGTTTTGGGTATGGCTGGACAGGCAGTTGGGGGTATCCCCATCATTGATGCACCGATTAAGTTCTTAGGCTTTTGGTTCGGAGCTCCTGATTCTGCATATATTAACTGGGAGCTGGCTTTGTCCCTTACTGATGAAAAGGTAGGTAGATGGAAGGGTTACCCTATGTCAAAAAAATGAGTTTATATGTATAAGACTTATATTGTATCTTTATTCCTACATGTTAGTCAGCTTTATCCTTTGCTGGTTAAGTTAGAGGTGAAGATGTATAACGTGTCTTTCCAATTGCTTTGGTGGAGTTGACTGAGAGGGGGACACAAAATAAGTCAAGATGGGAGTGGTGCAGTTCAATGGCTGTGGAGCAGCAGTGTTCAGGGAGACATTCTGGAGGCTGCGATGCTGCCCCGTTTGCAGGCACCTCTCTGGTCTGAGGGAGGAGGTTGTCCGTCTCCAAGCTGACCTGGCTAGGATTCGTGAAACCTCTTCCCCCACCCAGGGACCACCAGGGCCACCACCGTTACCTCAGAGGTTGCCAAGAAAGAGGAGCAGTTGGACCAAGGTGGGCTAAGGGAGGGAGAGGTGGTGGAACAGAGGTGCATCCCTCCAGTTGTAGCTCTCCACAATTCATATGCTGTTCTGGCAAAGAGTGGTTCCTCTATGGAGGCACCTGCAGTGAAGACCAAGGAGGATGCTGGGAACCTCCAGAAAGGAGACCCACAGGAGGGTGACATGAAATCCCACAGGGGAAGGAAACAACTCCTGGTGGGGGACTCAATCATTAGAGGGGTAGACATGGGGAAGGAAGGGGATGGGGAGGCAAGGTGCCTGCCTGGTGCCATGGCTTGGAGGGACAGAAAGTGAATCCTCAGGATCGCGGGAGCAGCTGCACAAGGAAGAGAGCTGGATGTCATTGTCCACCTGGGGACAAATAACCTGGCTGTTAATGGGATCAGAGCGGTGCAAGAGGAGTTTGTGGAGTTGGGGAGGGGCCTTAGACAAGCAGCATGTACGGTAACCTTCTCGGAGGTGCTGCCTGTCTATGGCAAGGTTGAGGCTAGGATATTCCACACATTGGGATTCAATGAATGGTTGAAAAACTGGTGTGGAGCTCAGGGTTTTGGCTTCATTGGGGACTGGGGAGCCACTGGAGGGATGCAGACTTATACTGACGCGATGGTCTGCATCTGTCCTGGGGGGGATCCAGGATCTTAGGTGACAGGTTTAAATGCTTCATTGGCAAGCATTTAAACTAGCCAAGGGGGAAGCACTGAAAAGGAGCAGGGAAATCCCAACCTCCCCCCGCAAAGCACAGTAGTTAGAGAGGTAAACACCAAGGCAGAGAAGTCAGTAGGGAGCAGGATAGGGATAAATGCAGAAAAAGGTGTTAAGGAAGGGGATGGGGCTAAAAGAGGTAAGGCCATAAAAAATAAACGGAAGGTGATGAGTACCTATGCCTGCAGTCTGAGCAACAAGCTCCCTGAACTAGTGGCCTTGATGGAGGAGGGATGCCTGGATATTGTGGCAATCACTGAAACATGGTACACAGAGAACCATGAGTGGGAAGTCAGCACACCAGGATACACAGTCTACAGGAGGGACAGGGTGGGTAAAAGAGGAGGAGGAGTAGCTCCCTATATACAGTAAGGGATTAAAGCAACAGAACTAAAGAGTAAACAGGAAATTGATGAGTCACTATGGGTCACCCTGGAGACAGGAAATGGCACAATCCGCATGAGGGTTGTGTACAGAACCCCATCACAGGGGGAGGAAATGGACAAGGAAATGATAGAAGGCATCCTTAAAATGGCAGAAAAAGGGGAGATATTGTTGATGGGGGACCTGAATATGCCTGATGTTAACTGGAGTACCTTTGCTGCAGGCACATCCAAGAGCAGGGACATTCTTGATGCCCTACAGGGGGCATGTCTCAGACAGCTAGTGCTGGAACCCACTTGGGAGGGAGCAATCTTAGACCTGGTACTCTCAAATGGGGAAGGAGAAAGGATCTCAGATTTAGAAGTGGGTAGCCATCTGGGAACAAGTGACCACCAAACAATGTGGTTCACAATAAACACAGCCATAGAGTCAAGCCATATAAAAACAAGAGTATTGGACTTTAGGAAGGCTGACTTTGGGAAAATGAGAGAGTGCCTTAGAAAAGCACTACCAAATGGGCAAGAAGGAGGGGTGGAGGGAAAATGGGGAATAATCAAAACAGCCATCGCAGAGGCAGCCAGCCCTTGTGTGAAGCAAATCAATAAAACAAAATGAAGGAAAAAACCACTATGGTTCTCAAAAGAGGTGGCAGGGACAGTTAAGGAGAAAAGGATAGCATTCAGGAAATATAAGGAAACACAGAAGGAGCAGGACAGAGAACTTTATCAGTTAAAGTAGAAGGAGGCAGAGAAGGCAGTCAGAATAGCAAAGGCATAAACTGAGGAAAAGATAGCCAACTCTGTTAATAAGGGGGATAAAACCTTTTATAGATACATTAGGGGGCGAAGAAAGACCAAGGGAGGGATACAGAGGCTTAATAAAGGGGAGAGGATGTGGGCAGAGGGTGACAGTGAAAAAGCTGGGATACTGAACGAATATTTCTGCTCAATATTCACAACAGATGAGGAGGGGGAGGTGCCTAAACCAAACAAGGGAGAAACTCTGAATAGGGGGAGTCGATACCAGTCCATTCACAGAAAAAAGGGTTTTGAAGAAACTCTTGAAACTGAGGGTAGACAAAGCAATGAGGCTTGATGGGATTCACCCAAGAATACTAAATAAAATAAGGGTAGAACTAGTAACACCACTGACTACTCTCTTTAACAAATCATGGGAGGATGGAGTGGTACCTGAGGACTGGAGGAGAGAAAATGATGGAATCACTTCTGAAGGAAAGAATTGTTGAGTACCTAGAGGCCAGTGAGGCACAGGACCCAAGGCAGCATGGTTTCACAGCAGAAAGATCATGTCAGATGAACCTAATATATTTCTTTGACTGGGTGACCAAAGGAGTAGACCAAGGAGGGGCTATGGATATGGCCTACCTCGATTTTAGCAAGGCATTTGACACAGTCTCACACAAAAGATGAATATACAAGTTAGCCAGCCTTGGAGTGGGTCCCAAAGTAGTAGCATGCATAAAAACTGGCTGGACAACAGGATGCAAAGGGTAATAGTAAACGGAGTCCACAGTGAAGAAAGGAGGGTAACTAGCGGGGTACAGCAGGGTTCGGTACTGGGACCAGTCATCTTTAATATCTTTATAAGTGACATTGGAGAGCACCTGGAAGGAAAGGTATGCCTCTTTGCAGATGACACAAAGATCTGCAACAGGGTTGCTACACAAAGTGGGGTGGAAAGAATGAAAAGGGACTTGGAAAGGTTGGAGGAATGGTCAAATACGTGGCAGTTCAGATTCAATGCAAAGAAGTGAAAGGCAATGCATCTGGGAAACAAAAACCCAGGGGAAGAGTAAACAATGGGGGATGAGTTAATAACAACAACAAAAATTGAAACAGACCTAGGATTAATTATATCAGATGACCGAAAGGTGGGCAAGCAATGTGAGAAGGCAGTAAGGAGGGCTGAGGGGATACTGGGATGCATAGGGAGAGGCATCAACAGTAGAAAACAGGAAGTTGTTATCCCTCTCTACAGACAGTTAATGAGACCCCATCTGGAGTACTGCGTGCAATTCTGGAGACCCCATCTCCACAAAGACATAAACAGAGTGGAGGCTGTTCAGAGGAGGGCAACCAGAATGGTGCAAGGTCTGCACCAGAAGACATACAAGGAGAGACTAAAGCAGCTTAATATGTATACCGTTGAGGAAAAGAGGGAGGGGGGCATGACAGAAACTTTCAAGTATCTCAAGGGAATTAACAAGGTACAAGAGGGTAGTATATTTCAGAAGAAGAGATGTGCAAGAACAAGGGGGCACAATTTTAAGATAGAGGGGGAATGGCTCAGAGGTAATGTTAGAAAGTATTTTTTCACAGAGAAAGTTATGGATGCATGGAACAGCCTTCCTGATGAGGTTATGGAGTCAGGAACAGTGGGAGAATTCAAGAATGCATGGGACAGGCATAAGGCAATTCTAGTGGGGGGGCAGGAGGAAGTAAGCTGTTGATAAACTAGAATCTGCAGCTTATCCATCAGGTAGGGAAATGGGCAGACTGGGTGGGCCAAGAGGTCCTTATCGGTCATCAAATTCTATGTTTCTGTGTTTCTATGTAACATATAAAGAGAAACTGCACTTATTGGCCGATTGCTCAAGGGGGCCTCAATATGCTGAATCCAGTGATTTTCTTTTTTTCTATGTTTCTTTATAATAATTTTGTGCTTATTGTGTTGGGGAAACAGCTTAACGGTGTTTCCCTTTTAAAGGACAGGTGCTTTTATTTTTCACAAAGGTGGGAGACACTGCAATGGGGGATATTTCTGGGTATTCCACATGACATGTCCCCTTATTTAATGGAAGTTTGCAGGTAGTTGAAAGCTTGGCATGTAACAACTTTAGAACTTTTTCGCAATACTAGGAAGTTAGTGTATCAAAAGATTCTTCATTCAGTGTGTTTTGCTGACCCTTGTCTTGTTTTGCCAGAGTCAGTAGTGCTCTCTGAAGTTCTTGGACAACTGACTGAATCTAGCATCCCTCCTAAAGTGTGGGATTCTGTGTGGCTTTGTTGTCACTCTAGACTGAATGTTCGGGTCAGCCATTTTCAAAAAAGTGTTTTAGAAAGGTTCTGTTTGAGGGAGGGTCGTGAGGTGGTTACTGAAACAATGTCATATCTTTTTTTTCAGTGTGAGTATATCAGGGATTTATGGAAATTATTGGCCTCTTCCTGGGGTATCCCACAAATAGAAGACATAAATTATGAGACTTTAATTTATGGTCAGTATTGTCCGGATGTATGGTGGGACTTCTATAAGGGGACAACTCGGGTGGTGTTAGCGCTCAATAAATGGGTCATTTGGCAAACAAGATGTCAGTTTGTGTTGCAGCAGAAACAGTTACCATTACTGGGTTTAAAGCTCAATATAGAGCAAGAAATTAGTGTGGTTTATGTTAAGGAAAGTCTTGCTTTCTCGAAACCTTTGATGCATACTTGGTGGAGAGGTTGGGGCACAGTTCCTTTTTTGCAGGTTTCTGCTTGATCACTATGTGGCTGCTGGGGGTTGTCACCATACTGGTCAGTGTCATTCTTTCTATGTAATGCTTGTTGGGGGGGGTATGCTATGGGATGAGGTATTTTGTGTTTTTTTGTTTCTTTTTTTGATTCTGTATTTTTTATGTACTGGTGATGGTGGGTCGGGGTGTTTGGTGGGTATTCATATTGTTTTGAGTAATGAGGGAATTGTTTGGGGGCATTTACTGTTTATCATTTACTGTTTTGTTTGTTATTCTGCTGCAATTTACTTTTGTTGTTTTCCTTTTGTTCTGTTTTGAAGTTTTGTTCAATAAAAAATTCCCCTACTCAGTAGGGGGCCTGGTTTCCTGTGAGCAGAATGGAGGACTCCAGCCAGTTGAGGCCTGGAGATGGAGAGAGACACATTGTGGTCCCAGCAGAGAGTGAACCAAAGGCCCAGAAGTTGGGCCCTAAAGTGACAGAGCATGACTTGGATGCTATAGATGTTACAGATGAAGAGGAAATGGATATTGCCAAAACAGAGGCTTTACTACAAACAACTATGGAAGAAAAAAAATGAAAACTACAAGAGCAGTTACAACACATAGAACAAGAATAGGACATGGAGAATCAAAAACTGGATGATGAAAAGAAAAGAAAAGAAAAGAAAAGAAAAAATGGTTACTAAATACCTCTCCAGCACTTCCAGGAAAGAAGACAGTATTTCAGAAATTTTTTTATTTCAGAGCATCTCCGGGGACCCTGGATCAAACCTCGGACTCACTCTAGGATGATGTGGCACTTTTAAAATCAAAATGGACACCTGAAAGAACTTTTGAGTCTTACAGATGGAAAAAAGTCTCTACAGGATCCTGGCTCCCAGACCCTGATATTCCATTACTTGGTACACCTGAATGGAGACCACTTAATACAACTTTGGAGTCTTCTGCACCATTGGACAAATTGCAAATAGAAATTTCATCGCACACAAACAACCAAGAACTACCGCACCAGCCAGAGCAGGTCCCTACAAATGCATGGGAGATAGATGCTCCTGACCTGCATCAGACTACAGGTAATCCTCTACTGGTACCTGTGAATACAGGAGAGGAGAATTTTTATGACCCCACAAATATTGATATAGAGCAAGAGAAATTACCTGTAGGTGTAATAGAACAAAAGCCTGCACAGCCAATTACCCTTGATGTTGCAGTACCTACACTGCGAAAAAAAACACTTTTGCTAGTTTGCTTCAAAAGCCAGTGGAAAATTCAAAAAGAAGACATGCAGTACAGCTAAGATATTTAGGGGGAATGCAAAGTCCACTGGACAAGTTTCTCGTGGGAATAGAAATTATTAAAAAAATCACATTTGTTTTACAATCAGAATTATATGCATTGATCCATGCTATGGGTGAAACAACCAATGACATTAGTTTTAGAACAGAAGATTTACTGAAAAAATTTTGGGTTATCCATTCAGCTCAAATAAATGATGCAATTTGGACACACTTTCAGGCAATCCCACCTACCAAGATGACCTTGAAAATCATAACTATTTTGTTCAGAAATGAGGAGGTAAGCTTGACAGATATTGTATATTGGCTTGAGAATCGATGTGACATTCAAGGAACCATTGAACCCATCATAGATCTGGAGAGGTTCCGAACAGGGGGGTGGAAGTTTAAAATCAAGTTATGCAATAACATGGAAGGCATTGAACATCTTCCTAACTGCTTCTTTTTGGGGAGGAACAAAGAGATTCTTTTTTATCAAGGACAACCATGGATATGCTTTAAGTGTAGGTGAACAAGACATATTAATCTGAATTGTGAAAAAACTAAATGCTCAGTATGTGTAGCATTGAGCCACACAGGATTTCATTGCACTGCAATGCTGAAATGTAATTTATGTGACACTGAAGGTCATTTATTTTCAACATGTCCATGGGCATCCCACAACAACACAAATGCAGATTTTGCAGAACAAGACTTTTAAATTAATAGAGCACGTCTTGCTCAAACAAAAACTCCCGCCCATAGGAATGACCCGGATAGACAGCCAATGAGGCATACTGACCCTCAGGCCCCAACTGTCTTGATTAAAGTCTCACATCCAACTGAAACTCCTGCCCCAGAAGTAGAGCAAAGTAACCCAACAGCAGCAGAAATGCCTCCTCCACCCCCTCCACCTCCGACTCCGGACCCCCCAACAGGAGAAGAAGATTTTCAGATTGTTACCCGGAATATACAGAAAGTTCCACCTACACCGGCCTTAGATATTGAACCTTTACAAATTCAGTCCTTTTACAGGGTGATATGGAGATGGAAGAGGAGTCGAATGCCATCTTGATCTCTTCATCTCAGGTGGAAGTCCCCTCAGATATAGAGGAACTAGAGAAATCTGATCCAAAACAAACCTTGGGGAAAAAATGGAAAACAAGAAGAAAACAAAATAAAATAAAGATCCTAAAATAATGAACTAGCCCCCATCTCTTTCTTATGTACTTGTATAGTATTAAATTAGCATAATTAAATATGAATAGTGTGAAATGTTTTTCATTTTTTGAAAACCTTTACTTTGACCTTGTGTTTCTACAAGATACCCAACTTCACATGGCTAGAGAAATAGTTATAGCCAAAACTGTGTGGTTCTGGGAGCATGGTGAATGGTCCATAGGTGAGGACCTTTGTAGTGGTGTATGTATCTGCATAAATAATTCCAAAGCTAAAATCACTCATTTGGTGGACATTTATCTGGGAAGGGCCTTATTGTTAGATATTACACTTCACAACATTGATTTTAGATTACTAAATATTTATACAGGACAGACTAAATCAAGTAGGATTAAGTTGTTTAAAACTATGCCACCCTTTTTGTTCACATCAAAACAGGTAATTTGGGCTGGAGACTTCACTTGTTGAAGGTTAAGATCAGACACAGGTCACCAAACAACTAAAGTTTTTTTGTGACACACTCTTTCTAAATCAATTACTGTTATGGACAGGATTAATAGATAGCTTTTTTACACTAGAAACTAAACCATTCCATACATATCATACAGGAAAATTATCATTCTGCATTGACTATTTTTTTTTAATTCTCCAACTTTACCTTTAATTTCTGTAAATACCAAAACTGCTCCCACATCAGACCATGACATTTTAGAACTAAACATAGCCAACTATAAAGAGACAACACCAGGGAAAGGATACTGGAAGTTAAATATTACCCTTCTTGATTATTTAGAAATAAAACAGGGTTTAGACCACACCATGACAGCTACGAAGTCTGTATACTTTCTTTATGACACCCCTGTGAACTGATGGGTAGATACTAAAAGAGATTTTGCAGATTTTCTGAAAGTCACAAGATGATTAAAAGGGACACACAAAAACATACATTATAAAGAGTTGCGTCAAAAGTTATATACATTGATCTCTATGCAAAACTCAAATTAAAAAATGACATGATACAGTTCCAATATAATAGACTAGCTTCATTGCACCAGAAACAAAAATTTGGGACACAGGGTAAGTCCTTTTTTACCAACCCTTTTAACAGTTGTCAAGCCAGACGAAAAAGAATGATGCCTTTTTAAAAGATGAGACTGGGACACTTAAAACAGACTATACAGATAATTTAAAAATAGCTGAGAAATTTATAACCACATTCTTTAGTTCCCCCGCGAGACACCTAACAAAAAAACAAAACAAAAAGAATTGAGATGCTGGCTTGTTGAACAACATTTATCTAAAATTACAAAAGATTTTGAGACTATTCTACAACAACCAATAAAGGAAAGAGAAGTGTATAATAGCATACAACAACTTAGATTAGGTTCATCCCCCAGTATAGATGGCCTACCAGTTGAATGTTATGGGGAAATTATAGCACAACACCTACTGCAAGAACTCACAACGGTTTTCAATTTTATGCTAAATAATGGCCAGATACCTGAAATCATTTTGCAAGGGTTACTGATCTTTATATTTAAAAAAAGGAGACAAATTAGTGATAAATAATTGGAGACCCATTTCATTATTGAATTGTGACTTTAAAATCTCGATGAAGCTCCTCAGCAATAGAATATCCATAGTTCTACCCCAGATAATACATTCTACCCAGGTCTGTTTGGTACCAGGGAGGAAAATAACTGATGTATTGATTTTGCTCAGAGAAATCACGGCAAAAGGGACAGAAGGAGACATTATGGACCATTTGTTGTGTTTGGATCAGACCAAAGCATTTGATTCAGTATTATACACTTGTTTATGGACAGTCTTATCTTATTATGGATCTCCCTCTAAATTTATTTCCTGGATAAAAAATGGTTACATGCACACCTCTGTGCACCCTCTTATTAATGGCTGAATAGGTCAACCATGTTACACAAAGAAGGGAGTCTGACAAGGGTGCCCCATAAGCCCAAATTTGTACATCCTAGCTGTAGACCCCCTGATAAAAACAATACAAAATAATTACCTTATCACTGGCCTATCACTAACCAGTCAGGACACTGAAATAAAAACACTAGCTTTTGCAGATGACCTCATCTTGACTTTAGCTGAGGTTCAATCCATAGAACCCACACAAGATATATTAAATAAATATGCATCAGTGGTGTCCAGTTCTACTCTTAACTATAGTAAAAGTATCTATCTTCCTATAGGAATGCACCACTCATCCATTGATAGGCTTATGGATATTCTGATGGTGACTACTCCCCAAAAAATTCTGGGCTTCTATTTTGGTCAGGGAGATTAAGAAATTCTGAATTGGGAAAGAGCCATTGGGACAGCCATGGAAAAAGTTAAAATCTGGAATAGATGGAACATGAGTAGAAAAAAAGAGGATTTACACTATAAAGACCTTTTTAATCCCCCTTTTTTTTTACACTTGAGCCACATTTACTTTCCACCCAGACATTTGGAAACAAAGCTATATGCGTATTTGTTCTGTGTTTGTGGGATAGTAGACTTAATCCAGTTAAAAGGGCATTTACATATTTACCTATTGCAAGAGGCGGTCTTAACATGATTAACCCAATCATATTTTTTGCGAGTATCTTCCTGTATACAAATATTAAACCTGCTTTAACTCATAAACCTACATTATGGATGACTTGGCTCTGGGATCACTTACAAGAGATTTTACAGGACTGGAACAGTGATCTGCCCATTCCCAAAGAAAAATCAATGCAACTAGTCCCTCAACATTTTATTTCTTGCATTGCAAAATTAAAACAATGGAAAATAATGAAAAAAGCCATTCTTACTATGGACAGGAAAATATTCTACAACTCCGTTATGCAAACCTGGTTTATGCAAGTACCACCTTTTTTTTTCAACCCCCAGTTTCACAGCTCTAGAGATTCAGAATATGTCAGTAGATACTAGGACCCCCATCTCATATGTGGGATATCGCATGGTTATGTGCACACCAGAAACTAAATGTTAAAATCAACTTGAAGCATAAGGATAAGATGGAACATCATTGCCCTAGACCCACCTGTACAGATACACTAAAAACTGTACAATATCTTTTATATGAATGTCCTTATGTTATTATCCTTTGGCAAGTGGTAAAAAAGCAATGGAGTTTGTGTAATTTTTATAGTATCCCACTGGATACTTTATTATTGGGATTAATACAAACACAATGGAAAAGATTCTACCCCAGTACAGTCAGACTAGTTCTTACTTGTTTAAAATACTACATATGGCATTCATGATGTTGATGGTCATTGCAGCAATTTTTTTTACCTCAAGATCAGCTTTTTCACCAAATCAGTCAGGTGTTACACACCATAAAACAGTGTGAAATTAACAATGTCCCTGAACAACAAATAAAGAAATGGTGGAAACAGATCCCTGTTTAATTTTTAGCCTTTTTTCCATATTATAACTCATATTTTTTAAATAGGTAAAAAGTAGTATAAGATCTTTTTTGCCCACATAAATAGTTTGACATTTTTAAGATAGAAATAAGGAATGATGTAGGCTAAGAAGTCCCCAATATCTTCATGTTTTTTGGAAAAATAAGAAGGTATGCTTATAATACTTATATCTTTCTGGCTTATTTCTATGCAATTTTGTATGAGGTATCACTATCTGTTTGTATTTTTTAGTTATAAAATTCCTCTATGTCTTTAGTGAGGGAGGGGTTCCTTCCTTCTTTTTTTCTTCAACAATTATTAATCTAGTTTGAGGATTATAAAAAGGGTCTTGGGATGCAAAGTATTACGTAATGCTTTTATTTTCATTTTATGTAGACTAGGATAGGTGTGATGTAATATCATTATGTATATATATTTTGGTTTTAAGTGATAGTAAAATAGTTTGCCCTACTCTTTCAGAGGGCGAGGGTGGAGGTCTGTTTTCTGTTTCTGCATTTACTACTTAGTTTTTGAGGTTACAAACAAACTATTTAGTTTTACTGTATGATGACATACAGTACTTATTTATGTTTTTCTTTTCTTTTATTTTTTATTATGATTTTGTGTAAAGTAACACTAATTTGTATATATTTTTTTAAATCATTACAGAAAATTCCTCTACCCCTTTAGTGGGGAGAGGGGGTCTATTCTCAGTATTTATTTTTCAGTTTTGGGGTTATAAATAGGCCATTTTGTTTTACTGTATGAGGAAATACTTATTTCTGTTTTCTTTTTCCTTTATTATGCTTTGTGTGAAGTAACACAATTGTTGTATGTATTTTGCTTTGCTTTTAAGTTATAATAAAAAATTCCCCTGCTCGCCAGTAGGAGAACCTTGATATCCTGGCACTCTGCCAAGATGGTCATCCCTAGATTGGCTGGAAAGAGGATGGAGTTCATGGAGGCAGAAGAGAGGGTCTCCTCCCCTGCCTCGCCACTGCAAGAGGCCCCACAAGATAGTGCAGACATGGTGGAAAATCATGAGGAACAGCAGATGGAATATGTACCATATGGACCTGAGCTACCACAAGAAAAAGAAGGTATGAGCTCTGAAACCTTAAAACACCAGGAGAAAACTCCTAAATTTGATACTGCTAATTTAAGTGAAGAACATAAAGCCAGAAATATGGAACAAGACAAAGTACAAATGTTATTAGAGCTAGAAGAGCTATGTCACTTACAACTGAGAAATGAACTGATAGCACAGTTAAGAATGACTCAGCCAGAATCCCCACAGGCACTGGGTGACTCATCCCAGCTGATTATCAAGGTGAACGCTTTGACCCAGGAGCCTGTCAGTTTACTGCAAAACCCTGAACAACAGGTGGGCCTGCAAGTACGGTCTTCAACTGAATCTTCTGATAGGCAGACAAATACAGTTTCAAAAAGCACCAGCGGGGACATGTCCAGAATGGCATCTATGGACAAAGTTCAGTCCGGCCTAAGATGCCCCTCAGCAAATATGAGCTTCCTTGAGTCTACCAAAGCATGGTCTGTTGACAAAGTGCTAGAGGCCACATGTTGGGTGAAAGATACAACCTCGGGAACTTGGCATTCTGGCACATCCCCAATCCATATACCAAATGAAATATAAACACCAGTCACTACTAAGCATCCCAATACAGAAGCTCTGGATCTGTCCATACCACCAGAGCTAAATCTAACGCAAAACCCTAGGCTGCAATTTTCATCTGTTGTAAATGATGCTGAAACAAATCCTGCACAGTCATTTTCTCTAAGAAAGTAAACCCAGGGCCCTGGTACCAGTACACAGTAGAAACAACACTCAAGGCCTTTTCATCAAAATCCCTCAAATTCCTCCCACTCGATAACCTATGCCTCTTGGTTTTTTGACTTCCACCCAACAAGCTAAATGCCATAACGCTGTAATACTTTGCTACCTAGGAGAGATGGACGAAGTTCCAGACCAAGTGTTTGTAGGTACAGTAGAACCCTGCTGAAGGATTCAATGGAATTTTTTGCATACGAAATACATGTCTCGAATGAAACCAACTTTAATATTAGCTTCAAGACACTAAACGGACTAGAGAGATTCTGGATTAAGTGCCACAAGCTGAAAAATACCCCTCTGTGGGTTCCCTTAACCACGATTCCTTTTACAAAACCAGCACAAAAAAACAATTACTGTTCTATTCAGGAATGAAGGAGTCAGTATGAATGGCCTGGTGGTATGGCTTAAACAACATTAAACTGTATTAAATGACCCTGAAGTCATTTTTGACTCTGAGAATATTTGGACTGGGGGTTGGAAAGTACAGATATTACTGAAATCATCTGACATGGGGATACAACACCTGCCTAATAACTTTCTCTGGGGAAGGGACAGGAGGTATTATTTTATCCCACTCAACCAAAGGCCTGTTACAAGTGTGGGTCCATTAGCCATTTAAGTAATATATGTGATAAGATAAAGTGCACTGTATGTGGGGAACTTGGACATTCAGGGGACCAATGTGTGGAAGAACCTAGATGTGCCCTATGTGATGAAACTGGTCATACCTTTCAGCAATACACATGGGCAGCTCACAACTCACCTGACTTAGCGGATAGGGCTGAGCAAAGATTAATCATTACTCTAGCTCAAAGCTCAAAAATTACATCCATTCAACCCAGACCCTCAGAACCTGTAATTCCAAACCCGCTGACTGAGAATCGACAGCAGGAGACTAAACCTGTACATCCGGAAGACTTGGGAACTGATCCTCCCCAACAAGGCCCCTCTCAAACTGACCCCTCCCAAGAGATGGAAGTTACACCTACTGTAAGCAACAATTGCCACTATCCCAGCAGCAGAAATACCTGAAGACCAGAACAGTGAGGGAATGAGGCCCCCCTCCTAATGTCTTGGTCCCAAAAATGACAAGATTCATGAGAAGCCATAGGGTTAAGAGGTCCCCAATATCGAAAGTGTCAAAAATTGATGTTATTCCCTTAGGAAATAAGTATGAATTGTTCCAGGAAAATACAAATGACACAGATAATAACTCAGATACTTCCTCCATAATCTCTTCCCACTCTGAACAAACAGACACAAAAATAACACAGGGCACCTCTGGGTCTCAGAAATGAAAAGCTAAATCAAAGCTTAAACATAAAGAGCACATGCCCAGAAGAGGGAGACCTAGTTGATGCTGATGTTCTGAGCCAAGTGGATTTGTCTTTCTCCCTTTAAATTATGTATTCACATTTTTCCTTTCATACTGTAAATGTAAACAGTATAAAGAGAGAGGTAAAAAGGGACATATTTTTTCTGTTTGTCATACACAGCAATGGGCATTATTTTTTTACAGGATGTCAGATTCCATACCCTAAATGAAATCTCACAAGCAAAAAAGGTGTGGTACTTAGGTCCCTCATTTTGGTACTTTGGGCAAGAAACATGTTCAGGGTTAGGAATATTATTTATTATGAAATGGCTGTTGCAAATGGAGGAAGCTGATTGGTCGAGAGGTCTTTGAAGCCATGATGATATCAGGCTACATCATCACGGCTTCAAAAAGCCTCCGGTCACCAGTCTTCTCACTTCTCACTCTCAAGAAATTCCTCCAATGACAACAGCAGCTCTGAACTTTGAACAGCAACTCAGCCTAATGTGACACCGGCAACCCCCCCCCCCCAAACAACACAACCTCCACTCACAGGAAAATTTACTAGAAGAAAAAAAATAAATATAAACAGCCGGTCACACAAAACAATGGCTGCTGTCCACCACACTAACCTCACATCAATGACCTGTTGCCCACTCCTCTTGCTGCTCGCGGCAGATACCATTTTCCCCCATTTGACTCACAGTACAATGACTGCCCCCTTCAGTCCAAGCATCTGCTACCTATATTAAGGGTGGCTCAGCCAGTGCTTTTGACTCTGTCCCATAAGACTCAGGATAGCAAGTGGTGGCTCACTGAATACAAAATTAAATACAAAATCAACTGAGCAATGCAGGGGTGAACACCAAGAGGGCAATGAGGTGGAGGGGGAGGACGATCTACAGCAGACAACAAACAGCACTACAGCATGCACATGAGGAGCAATAAATAGCAGCACCACCTACTGGAGACATAACAAACTCCAGACCTCCTCTACACAAACTCCACTTACAAACAGCTTCCCAGAGAGCCCTCCAGTAACTACTTTATCAAAAGATACTACTCCACCACCAAAAAAAAGCATTTCAAAATGTTTAAAATTTTTGTTTCTATTTTTTACTGATAACACTTGTAAGCCAGTTCATAATAGCAATAAGGCACTCCAGGGTGTGGTATATCATGGGATATCATCACTTCTTGGGTTGTTGGATGCACTCGACCTGTGGCCTCATATCCAACCACCCGAGGCGTGATGATTTCCCATGCTATACCACACACTGTCATGCCTTATTGCTTAAATATACCGAATGTAGAGGTAATAAAACTTTTGGATTTAGTACCGGGTAGGGTATTAATAATGGATGTAAGGATATATAATATTGGGTACAGACTGATAAATATTTATGCACCACAAATGAAATCACTAAGAATTGACTTATTAAAATGAATACAATCATACTTGCATACCTCCCCATATATAGTTTTTTGGTGGTGACTTTAACACTCTACAAAAGATAGATCTAAAACATCCAAAACAACAACATTTTTTGTGATTCTAACTTTGTATCTTCACTATTAAAAACAGCACAATTACAGGATGCATACCTAGAAACAGAAAAAAAACATACCCCCACCTTTCACAAGGGCCCACTAGCCACATGAATAGATTTCTTTGTCGTGTCACACCACTTACAAATTTCCAAGACAAAAGCAGAGGTAGTTGAATTCTCAGATCATAACATCTTGTCCATTTCAGTAGGCCTGGATAATTCTTTAATTAAAGGGCCAGAGACAGGGAAACTAAACACCATCTCTGCTGCAAAAAGAATCCCTGTTATTGCAAATAAAACAATTTTTGGCAGCCAGAAAATCTGTGTTTATCATATATGATGACCTACAGTTATGGTGGCAGGATACAACAAGAGAACTACAACAACTTTTAAAACATTTCAGTAAATCTAATAGTAATAAGCAATATATAGAGCATTTAGAAAAAACACTAGCATATACCACTGGTCAAGATTTTTCCAAACAAATCAGTCTGATAAAGAAAGATCTGATGGAATATCATTTACAAAAAGCAAGACAGTTACAGCAGCAACAAAAATTTGGTACTACTGGCTCCTTTGATTCCATTTGTCCTTATAAAAGTTGTTAAAAGCGAACAGAAAAGAAAGAGTTTGAAGCTTTATTTGATGAACAACTAAACTTCCATACCAATAACCAAGGCATACAACAATGTGTAGCTACCTACTCTCAAAAATTGTATGGACCTATATCCTCAGATATAGCACAAGCTCCTTCATACTTATCACAAATAGATATCCCAGAAATACCCCAAACTTTGATTGATAAGACTAAGCAGGATATACAATATCAGGAAGTGGGAGATGCAGTAGCATCTCTAAAAACCGGGACTACCCCAGGTTTGGATGGTCTTCCGAATGAAATATACAAAGTAATAGGAAGAGAACTTGGGCAGGAACTCACTGAAGTATATAATTATATCTTACAACCTGAATCAATGCCTTTAGAAATTAATATGGGATGGCCATTTACATCTATAAAAAAGTAGATAGGAGACAACTACAGAACTGGAGACCAATAAGTCTCTTAAATACAGACTTTAAGATTTTGGCAAGAATTTTAGCAAAAAGATTAACAAACATAGCTCAACAGGTAATCTCAGGAGCTCAATCCTGCTCCATACCTGGCCGCTGTATATCTGAATACCTGATCTTGCTATGTGAGTTAGTGGAGAGAGGGAATACCGAGCAACTGTCAGGATTCCTCATCTCCCTGGACCAGAAGTAGGCATTTGATTCTGTAAATCATGAGTTTTTATGGCATACACTAGCAAGGTACCAAGTTCCAGATATCGCTATTAAATGGATAAAACAAATGTATACTACAGCTACAGTAGTCCCAATGACAAATGGGTGGAAGGGACCAATGGTTAGCATTGAAAAAGGAGTAAGACAGGGATGCCCACTAAGCCCCATTTTATATGTATTTTTTTCTAGATTCACTATTAAGACATATAAATACATTTCAGAATGTACATCCCCTCTTGACCTCAGTAAATATCACACCGTATAATGTATTGGCATATGCAGATGATATGAGTCTAATAGTGGCCAATGAATCTTCAGTTAGAGAAATGGTTAGGCAGTGTAATGAGTTTGGTAGCATCTCAGGAGCATCTCTTAACCTATCAAAGTGCATAGGAAGACAACTAGGAGATTACTCTCTCACAGTCTCACAGATAGCAGAAATAGATATTGGCACAGAACCAATCACATCACAATCCTCGGTATACAGTATGGAGAGGGACAATTAGCTATATTAAACTGGAGTCCAAAAATTGAACTAGGCCAAAAGAAAGTAACACAGTGGAACAAATGGAAGTTGGGAAAGAAAAAGAGAGTATACTTGATAAAAACATATCTAATTCCTATTTTTTTATATCTCAGCTAAATCTTTCTACCTCCAAAAGTACTTGAAACCAGGTTTTTTAGTATATTTTTTCCAGGTGCTATGGGGGAGTTGCCTTAACCCCATAAAGCGAGATATTACTTACTTACCCATCTCTAAAGGTGGTTTAAATATGGTGCATCCTTTATTCTTTTATAATACTGTCTTTTTGTAGCAACCCTAAGACCTTTGCTCATTAGTACAGGTAAAGGGTGGGAACCCTGTTTTTTTGAAACCTGCAAATCATGGTTTAGACAATGGGAACTGAATACTCTGAGAGCAGAAAAGAATGTACCACTTATTCCAAAACATATAAAGGAAATATTTGTGAGATGTAAACAATGGCATATCACTATCAATATGCGTATAACTTTTCATAGGAAAAAACATTTATGTGCAACTTACAGAAAAAATTGTAAGGTACCAGTGATGTTTTATAAATGCCTACATGAACATAGAAATACTTTATTAAAACTAGTACAAAATCCTAGAATACCCCCCACACATGTGGGACTTTCATTGGCTTAGTTGCCATGAATAAAGTAATATTAAATCAAATCAGAAACATAAACAGATGTAGAGAGGCAATGCAGTAGGCTGAAATGTATTCAACAACTAGAAACCTTTGAACACTTATTTTTTGTATGTACATATATACAAGGCTTCTAGACTTTTATTGCAGACAATTGGAATGAACCAATATTTGCTACAGTGTCTTATATGAATTTAATGTATGAAGTTGTTTTCAGATATATGGAAAAAATGGCACACAGATACCTTGAATGTTATATTTACTGTTTTTAAATGGCACATCTGGACAGCAAGATGTTTATTTACTTTACAACAAAAGTATATGTCTCACCAAGAACTTCTGCGGAAGATTGAATATGATATAAAAGGCATTTATTTTTCAGAAGCAAGATCTGTGCAAAGACAACTGTTAATAGAGAACTGGTGAGGCCTTCCTTGGATAACAGATAATGTACAGTGTTGGTTCAGGATGCCCATGTCCTTCATAGGGTGTTAAAGGTTTGCAAATAGATCTTGGGCCATCCTTAAATGTGACCTCTATCAATCAATGTTTAAAAGTTCTTGAAAGGATAAACTCCACACAAGCAAGGTAATGTCTCTCAGTATGAGTATTTATTCCATTTCTTTCACACAAAAGAGATGGGCTACGTTTCATGGCTTAACCACTTCCTCAGGCTCACAGTGTTGTTCTAGTCTAATAACATAAAAACATAGGTTCAGTCATGGTTTCTGAATGTTCTATCAGTTTCTAACTCATCTGTCCTTATACAATCCCACACTAGTCACACTTATAAAGGCACTATTCATTCCAATCTCTATAATATTTAAGTTAGAAGATTTAAACATTTTTTATCATCTCCTGTAACTTATCATTTTCTCTTATATTTATAGGTAAAAGCAGTCTGAACCGACCTTGGCTTACAAACCCACTCTTTCTACATGTCTTGCAGTATTTATAAGTTTATAGCAAAGACTACTTTTTTAATATATGAACTGATCTTATTATAGGTTTAAAATCAAAATGCCAAGTATTAACAATGCCTTATGTCATATCCTGATAAGATCTGAACAGTGGGAGATATTACACATATTTTTTCATCTGTTTAGAAATGTAGCTCCTGTACCTTTAAATTTGTGATCAGTGGTTTCCTAATGACGCCTGTGCCTGTGGTTTTGTCAGTACTAAACATAAATGGATACATCCTTTAGCTATATGAATTCTATAGTTTTCTTTGATAATCCTCTCATTCAAAGTCTTGACAATTTGGTTCCTGTACCTTTAATGCATCTCTATTATCAGAGTGACTTCTATGGTTTGTTTTTTTTAATGCTGAATGTAAACACGTTTCATTTAGTTTTAAACAAGTTCTCCCAAGTATAGCCTCTGCATTTTAGTTATATGATATGTTATCTGCATGAATAATATGCACATTGTTGTGTATAGACAAGACTAAGTACCTTATCTAATGTCTTTCTTATCTTATAAGGTTTTGTTTCATGTAGCCAAATGCTATTCCATTTCCTTAAACACTACAGTGAAGTGGCCCAGTGGCGCTGAGGGCTGAGGCGCTGGTGTCTTACTTCGCACTACTCTGGTGACCCATGTTCGGAAATGAGCACGAGCCGTCGGGGGTTGGCAGGGGAGGAGAAGGATTGAGCATCCGATGGACTGCTCTCCTTCTCTGGGGAGGGGGGTTCTAGGTGGTCGGAGCTTGTTTGCCCCCCCCTGGCAGAGGCTGGAGAACAGGGCACCATACCACAAGTAGGGGAGAAGTTGGTCCATATTTCTGGAGAGAGTGCATGTGGACGTGTGCGTGCTCCACTCCGCTGACGTCATGACATGGTCCCAACTCCTGGGAGAACAGGAGAAAAGTTACTCCCATGCAGGATGGCAGAGGGTGCCTCACAGGCTCCGCCCCTGGCTAGCCACGATGCTGGCCACCCAATCCAGTCCTCGGTGGGGGAGTTCTACTCCCTGCCAACCCCACGGGGGGGGGTAAGCCCTGGGGCTAGGTCAGCGTTGGCTAGTGGACGCTGGGGGATGGGGCTGGTGGTGCCCTCCTGAAGCAAACCGGCAGTAGGAGGAGAGAAAGTAAGAACTGAAAAACAAACAAAAACAAACCATTACAGTGAAACAGAAAAAGAGGTTTCAAAGATTTATATATGTTTATCATTATTTCCACCAGTTATGCAAGTCACCTGTACCTTCTTATTCTTTACACATGTGCATGTTTCTTGCTTCTCTTTCTAGACCTTTCACAGGTCTTAGTTCATCTGCACATTTAAAAGAATGCCAGTTTTAGTTTCATCTCTTTTGCTTTTCCTTACTAAAGTTTATTTATTTGCAGAGTAATGAGGAGTTTTCCTTACCTTGGGTTGTTTCAGGACATGCTTCAGTGGTCTCCTGGATCACCTGTGTGTGGGAATCACTGACCTCTGTTGCTGCTTGGCTTAAATGTTTCATTTTGGCGAGGGGTAATGACATCACAAATGTGATGCCTTGCCAAGTCATCTGCTTCAACTTGGTGTTGTGGAACATATCGAGTGCTCCTCCTGTGGAGGTGGTGTTTACACAGTCACCTGGATGGACTTGGCAGTGTGACTAGGGTATATCTCCACAGCAACGATACTTTGCCCCTCGCCTGTGGTTCAAACCACTTATAATAAGAAATATATATATTTTTTTTAATATTTGTTTTGAGTTTATCTCTCTTTTGAGCAGGCACTTCTGAGATGGTGCTCTGCATTGCCATGGCTAGTTTCACCCTGCTCTCACTAGGCCATAAGTTTCTCATTGGGGATGAGATGCATGGTTGAGGCCAGTTGGGGGGTAGTTTCTTTTTCAATATCTGTTTAAGATTTTGTAGTATTTTCCATTACCAATCAATGCAGCATAAGTCTGTCAAGTGTTTTATGCTCCTATTATAGGAAATCAGTCTTGTTATGATCTGTTACATCACCACACTGCTCAGTACTATAGTACAGTGACTAGCCACATTCTTCATTTAGTCCATGTCTCGGATTTATGGTATCCAGCATAAAAATCCAGAATACTTCCCATTTCAATAATAGGTCATCCCATGTGATTCCTGTGTTGACTGGTTCTGCCACTTTCTCCAGACCCCAAAATCAAAGGGATGTAGCTGAGTGGCCCGATTCATTGTAGTGCCTTGCAACAGTGGATTTTACATTCTGCAGTCTTATGTCACTTTTGTGTTCATTAATTCATGTTCTCAGTTCCCTCTTTGTCTTGCCCATGTATAGTTTGTCACATGGGCATCTCAGTAGGTATATGACATGATCTGAGACACATGTAATGTGTTGTCTGATCTCAAACCTTTTGTTGTTCCATGGGTGTTCGATGATTGTTTTTCTATTGGTGTCACCACATTGAAAACACCTCCCCTCCCACATGGGAAACTGCCTTTAGTTAGTGGTCCAAGTACCTGTAATAGTTGTTTCTGGGTTGTGGTTACTATTGTTTTATGTCTGGTGTTGACCAATTGGTCCTTTAGGGTTGGGTTATTTTTTGATGCTAGCAGTGGGGGGGGGGGGTTAAACCTAGGGTTCACATTTGATCCTGCTTGCAAAATCTTCCAATTCAAAGTAACCACATTTTTTATTTTGTTGGTGAGGTGACTATAAGCTGTAGAGAGAATTATTCTATCGTCTGTTTGTTTTTTCTCTACTCCTAACATATAGACCTCCCTTGGTTTTCTGCCCACCTCATTTTGTGCCTCTGTTATTTTAGAGTGAGGGTATCCCCTTACTTGGAATCTTTGTGACATGTCTGCTGCTACTCTGTGGTATTCATCTTCTTCACTGCAGTTTCGTCTTGCCCTAATTATTTGGACCTTTGGTATGCTATGTTTTAGCTGAGGGTCATGGTAACTCCTGGAGTGCAATGTTGTGTTTCTGTCAGTCTCTTTCCTGTATAGTGTTGTTTCTAGGCCCATGTTTCTCTTATAGATCATCAGATCCAAGAATGAAATTTTCTGTCAGTCTGCTGTAATGCTGAACGAAAGGTTTGGATTCCGAGAATTGAGATATTCAATAAATCTGTTCAGATCACTCTCATTTCCTGACCATATAAAGAATATATCATCAATTAACCATTTCCAGAACAAGATGTGTTCTGAAAAGTTATTTTCAAGTGGGTTCAACACAAATCTTTTTTCAAATTCCCACATGTGCAGGTTCGCATAGGATAGGCCATCGTGCTCCCCATTGCTGTTCCTTTTGTTTGAAGAAAATATTTGTCCTCAAATTTAAAATAGTTCTTGGTTAACACAGATTCTGCTAGTTGTACTAGGAACTCCTTGGGGAATGCTGATCTGCTCTATCACATAGAGTTACCATTACTGAATCAAGCCCCTCTATGTGCCCTATGCTTGCATACAAGTCTTTCACATCTAAAGTAACCAGTATTTTGTCCTTTATGTCCACTGTTCTTAACTCTTTTATTAGGTCCATAATATGCCCCGAGTTTCTAGTGTAGGTTTCCATCTTAATTACCTCTGGTTTTAAAAAGTAATCCACATATTTAGATATGGGTTATAAAATGGACTCTATTCCTGAGACTATGGATCTTCCTGGTGGTTTCTTTTGGTCTTCATGGATTTTTGGGAGGACATAAAATGCTGGAATTTTTGGTTTCTTTTGTGTCATCATGTTTTTTTTCATCCTCTGTGATCCATCCCATTTCAACCCCTTGTTCTAATAAGTCCTTGATATCTGCTTGTATCTCGTTAGTGGGGCCCCTGTCTAGTTCCTAATATTTTTCTCTGTCTTCTAGTTGTCTCATGCATTCAGATTTACATTCCTGGTAATCACATAGCACAATGCCTCCCCCTTTATCAGCTGGTTTTATTACTAATGTAGTGTCTTTCTCAAAATGTTCTGTAATATCTCTTTCTTTCCTGGTAAGGTTATTGTACCTGGGATAGGGGTCATTTTTCTCAACTAGGTTCCTCACCTCATTCTCCACTACTTTTTTATAGCTTTCAGTAGTATGACTCCCCCTCAGTGGATTGAAGGTGGATTGTATTCCTAGCGATCGTTCAGCTGTTGCTTCCTAGTCTGTGGTTCTGGCGGTTTGTTTCCAAACCAGTCTGATATCATGATCTTCCTATACAATTTCTGTAGATGAATTTCTAAGCCCAAGGCATCACATTTCTTTGTTGGAGAGAAGGAGAGAACTTTCTGTAAGGTTTTCTCTCTTCCTCCTCTGTGATTGTTCTTTTATTGAGGTTAAAAATCAACACTGACTCCTCTGTTGTCTCCCCTTGCCTCCACCCCCTCCCCATCCTCTTCCTCTACCTCCTCTTCCACCTCCTCCACCCCCTCCTATGGGGCCCATATATTGTCCTCTCTGGGGGCCTGGTCTTTGCCACTGTCTGTTTCTCAGTTTGCATTTTTGTTGGCTCATCTCCGTTTGATCTCCCCTGTCTGATTGTTCTCTCTGAATGGTGCTCTCTTCTAAAAAAGGGCCCTGCTGGCCTGTTTCATTTACTTGTGGTCCATAAGATGTTGAGACATAGCTATCACCACTGTCAGAATCTCTGTAATATCCTGTCTGTTGGTAGTTGCTCTGTCCTACTTGTGTCAATCTCAGGTGTCAGCTCTAGACCTTATTGTCTCTATAGTTTCTTATGTCCCTTATGACCCTTTTGAATTTTTTTTAATTTTTATTGCTTAATATATTCATCATAGTTTAACAGTTCTTTCTTAATTATTTCTAACGTTGTAGTGTACTCTTGCACTTTGACTCAATTTTTATATTCTTCTTTGATGCCCTGTATTTCTTTCCCTAGTCTCTTTCTTTCTTTAATGATTGCCTCTATTAATGCTCGCATGAAATTGGTGTAACACTGATTCCTGATGCCTGTCCATTTTTCATTTAATTCGAGTGTCATGAACCCTAAGTTCGGTTCTATCAGGACCCTCATTTCCCCTAGGTATGCATTTATTTTTTATGTATTCTCCAAATGTGAGAGCATGCCATTCCAGATGGATGTCTTTTTGTTCTAAGTGATTGATTTTATTCAGCAACATTTTGTTGTTCGTAGTGTCTGTCCAGGTTTTATCTTGTTGGAGCAGACTCATAACTTGGGCTTATTCTTCAGCTGTGAAATGATATGTTAAATAGGTGGTTTCAGGGCCCCTATGCATATCGGGGAAGGGGCCTGTTGTTATACTATTAGTGCTAGTTCCTGGTTGCATGTTTTCTGTTTATGTTTTCTTGTATAATGTAAGCCTTTGGTGTGTGTGTGTGGGGGGGGGGCTATGTGGTAAGTGGGGTCAATATCAGGACAGAGTATTTTAACAAATCCTCTTAACAAGGATTTCTTTATATGTTTTGGGCCACTGAACCTTCTGGCAGTCTCCCAGTAGCAATTAATGTACAGTGTTGGTTCAGGATGCCCCCTGTTCTTTATAGGGCATTAAATGTTTGAAACTAGATCTTGGGTCATCCTTAAATGTGACCTCTATCAATCAGTGTTTAAAAGTTCTTGAAAGGACGAACTCCACACAAGCAAGGCAATGTCTCTCAGGACGAGTATTTATTCAGTTTTTTTCACACCAATGAGATGGGCTACGTTTCATGGCTTAGCCACTTCCTTAGGTCCGCAGTGTTGTTCTGTTCAAATAACATAAAAACATAGGTGCAGTCACAGTTTCTGAATGTTCTATCAATTTCTAACTCATCTGTCCTTATACAACCCCACACTAGTCACATTTATAAAGGCACTATTCATTCCAATCTCTATAATATTTAAGTCAGAAGACCCAAACATTTTTATCATCTCCTGCAATTTGTCATTTCACTTATATTTATAGGCAAAAGCAGTCTGAACTGACCCAGACTTGCAAACCCACTCTTTCTACATGTCTTGCAGTATTTATAAGTTTATAGCAAAGACTACTTTTTTAATATATGAACTGATCTTATTATAGGTTTAAAATCAAAATGCCAAGTATTAACAATGCCTTATGTCATATCCTGATAAGACCTAAACAGTGGGAGATATTACACATATTTTTTCATCTGTTTAGAAACGTAGCTCCTGTACCTTTAAATTTGTGATCAGTGCTTTCCTATCGATGCCTGTGTCTGTAGTTTTTTCACTGCTAAACATAAACAGATACATCCTTTAGCTATATGAATTCTACAGTTTTCTTTGATAATCCTCTCATTCAAAGTCTTGACAATTTGGTACCTGTACCTTTAATGCATCTCCATTATCGCCTTATCAGAGCAACTTCTATGGTTCGTTTTTCAATGCTGAATGTAAACACATGTTTCATTAGTTTTAAACAAGTTCTACAAAGTGCAGCCTCTGCATTTTAGTTATATGAAAACGGTCCCACGCAGTCTCCTGCCACCCCCACAACCCGCACCCACCCTCGCACACCTTGCCTCCCACACCCCACACCCCATACTTACTCTCTGAGTCCAGCGCGACGATCTTCGTGAAACATGTCTGCACTCTTCAAAGCCAACTGCATAACTGAGGAAATGCCGTAAGCTGTATAATGGGATAGATAGGGTTTTTCTACTTTGTTGCATATCTCAGGCATTTTTGATTTTTGCACCAAATTTTCAACATGGGTTTGGGACCTTCTCATGAATGCTATCACTGTCATGGCGTTTTTCAGGCCAGGTGATTTCAGGTCACTGCGTGAAATCACCTTTTGGGACCAATTAACGAAATGACACTGCTAGTGTTCATAAGGTGGGCTCAAAGTTTATTTGAAAATTTGGTGGAAAAATTCCAAAATGACTGTTTTACAAGCTGCATTACGCAGTTCCTACGACGCCAGTAAGTTCGTGAATTTTCAAATATTTTCACTCCAGATTTTCAACATTGCCATTTTACCACACCTTCTTATGAGTAGTACAGCTGTCATTTTCCCTCACCCAAAACTTGTTTCACTTCCATATAGCACACAATGGTGCAGTTGGTGTGCGAAATCAATGTACAGGACAAATTAAGAAAATCACAGTGACACTGTTCATGAGCAGAGGTCTTAAAATGGCTATGTTTAAAATTTGGTGAAAAAATTCAGAAAAATGACTGTTTTACGAGCGTGCGTTGTGCAGTTCCTACGCACGCTCGTAAGGTTGCAAATTTTCAATATTGTCATTCCAGATTTTCAACATTGCCATTTTACCACACCTTCTTATGAGCAGTACAGCTGTCATTCTTCACATCTCACCCAAAACGTGTTTCCGCCCATGTAGCGCACAATGGCGCAGTCGGTGTGCGAAATCAATGTACAGGACAAATTAAGAAAATCACAGTGACACTGTTCATGAGCAGAGGTCTTAAATTGGCTATGTTGAAAATTTGGTGAAAAATTCGTAAAATGACTGTTTTATGACGTCGTTGTACAGTTTCTCACACGCTAGTAAGTTCGGCAAATTTCAATATTTTCACTCCAGATTTTCAACATTGCCATTTTACCACACCTCCTTATGAGCAGTATAGCTGTCATTTTTCACATCTTGCCCAAAATGTGTTTCCGCCCATGTAGCACACAATGGCACAGTCGATGTGCGAAATCAATGTATGGGACACATTAAGAAAATCACAGTGACACTGTTCATGAGCAGAGGTCTTAAAATGGCTATGTTGAAAATTTGGTGAAAAAATTCGTAAAAATGACTGTTTTACGAGCGTGCATTGCGCAGTTCCTACGCACGCTCATAAGTTTGCGAATTTAATATTTTCACTCCAGATTTTCAACATTGCCATTTTATTACACTTCCTTATGAATAGTACAGCTGCCATTTTTCATATGTCGCCCAAAATGTGTTTTCGTACATGTAGCGCACAATGGTGCTGTTGCTGTGCGAAAGCAATGTTTGGGACAGATTACGAAAATCACAGTTACACTGTTCATGAGCAGAGGTCTTAAAATGGCTATGTTGAAAATTTGGTGACAAAAGTCCATAAATGATCATGCTAATGAGTGAGCATTGTGCAGTTTCCACGCACCTGTAAGTTCATGATTTTGTAATATTTTCAGTCCAGACTTTCACCGTGGCATTTTTCCACACTTCCTTATGAACAGTACAGCTGTCATTTTTCACAACATGACCGAAGTGTGTTTTCACACTTTCAGCGCAGAGATGCGTGGTCGCTGTGGGAAATCATTGTTCTGGACAGATAAAGAAAATCACAGTGACACTGTTCATGATCGGAGGCACCAAAATGCCTGAGTTGACAATCTGCTGTAAAAAATCCCCAACCTAATTATATTACGGGTGTGCGTTGCACAGTTTCTATGTACGCTTGTGACTTCACCAGTTTTTTTAATATTTTTACTGCAGATTTGCAACATTGCCATTTTTTACACCTCCCCATGAACAGTACAGCTGTCATTTTTTACATCCTGTTCGGAATGTTTTTGCACCTGTGGTGCTAAATGCCGTAGGCGCTGTGCATAAGCAGCTTCCGGCTAACAAACTGATATTGCCGTTGTTCATGAGGTGGGGTCACAAAAAAACCATGTTGAAAATTTGGAGTGAAAATACCAACAAATGCCTGAGGTATTAAGGTTTCCAACCATAACGCCCAACCCTGTAGAGAATGACAGGCATCAGGGGTGTGACTTGGGATTCTTGCCTGTAATGCTCATACCATTCCACACCCTGCAGCCAGTGAGAGGCATCGAGGTATGTCTTGGACTCTTTGGCCCCAAAGTTCACCCCATTCGCCTATATCGCACCCATCTCACCGTATTTTCCTAATGGAATGGGGTGCGCATAAGGTCCAAAGACCCCAAGGAACACCGTGACACTTGTCAGTGTCTGCAGGGTGGGGTGTGGTGAAATGGCGTGGCCGTTATGCCTGACGACCCAAGGGCACACCCCAATGCCTGTCACTCTCTGCAGGGTGGTGGTGGGGTTGGCTTCAGTTCAGTACTTCACTGCCATTCCCATTACACAGCTCTGTAACTTCTACACTACCACTGCCAATGCCAGCAAGCAAACATTCGGCATTGACAAATGCTTGTTTTCTGTACTTTGTAGTCTTGAAACTGTATTTGGATATAGATGTATATTCTTGTGATTGTATGTAGTCTTCTTTGAATAAAAGTTTTACCTACTCTTTTTTATAGAAGTGCCATGGGATCTTTGACATCCACCTGAACTACCACCAGAACAGGTAGATGGGACCCCGGTTTAACATCTCATCCTAAAGATGGCACTTCAGGAGTGCAGCACCCACCTCATGCGAGCCATGGGATCTTTACATCCACCTGAACTACCACCAGAATAGGCAGATGGGACCTCGGTTTAATGTTTCATCTAAAAGACGGCACCTCAGGAGTGCAACACCCCCCTCATGCTGCACTGCAGTGTCAGTACTGGGATATTAACCCAAGTGCCTGATGTGGGGATAGAACCCATAGCCTTCTGAGCTCCCAGCCTCAGAGTTGAGTGTGGTATCTGCTGAGCCACTGACACTGCTAAATTCATTTGGCCCTAAGCTAGAGTAACTTTATTTCATCTCAGATCCAATTCTTTCCTGGTTAGGGCATAATGAATTCACATAAACCTGTTGCATCTTCTCCTATTCAAGGGGAGGGAGGGAGGACAGCCTATCCCCTGGCTTGAGTCAGACTGCAATCCCCACACTTTTAAATTACTTTTATTGGACCTCTCACAGAAATCCTGCAATATTTTCCCACTTCTAAAAACAGTTCAAGGCCTTAAATCCTAACTGCTTACGTACTCCACTGCCACTTTTCACTCTCTATGTGGTACTGAGTTCAGGTCTGATTTATTTAGCTATATAGCCTCTCTTGATGTTCAGTCCCACAGTGTACAATTGATGGTTTTCAGGTCAGGGTCTCACTTAATGTCTTGCCTAACAATTACTTTCATCAATGTTTTGTACTTCTGAGCTACAGGGAATCCCCCTAGTTTGAAGCCTGCTTGAAGATGTCCACATGGTGCAAGGCCCTTCATACATTAGACCCAGACAGGGCACAGCACTCCATCCACAATATAAAGTAATCCCCCTAGCCCATGGCTCTCTTATACATTCCAAAGTGGTGTTAGACCTTCAGGTCCACCAGTCTTTATTTACAGTCTTATCTCCAGAATGTAACTGCCTCCCCTGTTGAGTTCTCTGGGTCCACCACTCTTATTGGCTCCTGATGCCCTTTGTCACTACTTTCACTAGCTCCAGATACATTACTCACTTGCATTGGCTTATAGTCCCACTGGCCTGGCTACCTCCTTAGTGGAGGTAACTACGTGGGGCTCCTCTTTCAGTTTAACTGGCATGCCACACTCTATGGACTATGGCAGAACTCAGAAAGGTTCTGACCCTTATTAAATAAGAACCAGAACATAGGGAGTTCTAATTAGTTCTGATTAGCTCTGGTTATTTATAAATAATAACTGTGTTAAAATGCATAATGGGGGCAAAATCTGTATTATTTAACACAGGGGGCAAAGGGCATACCTTAAATATTTCTTTGTATGAAAAGTAAAGTAAAACTGCCAATATGGGAGAGACACAATCAAGCCATGAACCCACGAGAAGTTGACACAACTACAACACATGTAGCACATTCAGTCAGCAACAAGTAGTTCTTTTGTGGCCTTCCATGTAGACACACCTGCTTGGGCCCTTGTGAGTGCTGGGAAAGAAAGAAAGAAAGAAAAGAAAGAAAGAAAGAAAGAAAGAAAGAAAGAAAGAAAGAAAGAAAGAAGGAAAGAAAGAAAGGGGCAGAGAGAGAAACAGAAAGAGAGCTCACTCTGTCTATTTTAAAATATTGAAGAGTATTCAGAATACTCAGATCTTCCTTTTACGGCTGTGGCGGAGCCTAAAGCCATTTTGGGATTGATCTTTCCCCTTAAAACAGCCAATTGTGGCACCTTCTGTTGAACTTTTGGAAGTATCCTTCCAAAAGTCCAGCGGAGCTTGTAACACTCCGCCACGATCAGTCACTACGGAGTAACATCCACACTTTCAGCATACTCACATAAATGTCTGACCTTGAGGCAATCATTGCGGAGGTAGGCCTGGATCTGATGGTCATAACAGAATCATGGTGCATGGACAACCACTGCTGAAAAGTGGCCATACCTGACTACACCATGTTCTGGAAGGACAGGTCAGGGAGGAAAGGCAATGGGGATGTTTTATATGTGAAGGAGGGTATAAGGGTTACTGAGACACAGGGACAGCTGGGGGACAATGAAGGACTGGAGGTTATTATGGATCAGCCTAGAGACTTGGTCAGTGGTTGTTATTCACACAGGAGTAGTGTACAGGCCTCTAATACAGGGGGGATGATTTACCCTATGGAAGCCATAAGCAAAATGGCCAGCAAGGGGGAAATTTTGATTTTGGAGGACTTTAATCTGCCAGTTGTAGATTGGGGCATTCTCCCAGCAGTGACATCAGAGGCAAAGCCGTCCTCAACTCCATACAAAAGGCATTTCTCAGGCAGCTGATTTTGGAATCCACTAGGGATGGACCTGGTACTTACAAACAGAGACAGCATTGCTGATGTCACAGTGGATAGTCCCCCAGATACAAGTGATCACTGTACTGTGGTTTGGCATATGGATAGGACAGGAAAAAACACACTAAGAAAAGGGTCCTGGACTTTAGTAAAGCATATTTTAAAGAAATGGGAAACTACTTCAGAGAATGCCTCAAAGATGGGGAAGGCATGGGGGACTGGAAGCTCAGTGGGGAAAAATTAAGGAGGGTATAGCCCAGGCAATGGCATGCTGTTTGAAGGAAGTGAGTACAGAAAAGAGGAGGAAGAGGCCACTATGGTTCTCTAAGGAGGTGGCAAAGGCAGTGAAGGAGAAGAAAACAGCATTTAGAAAGTACAAGGAGACCCAGAAAGATGAAGACAGGGAGGTATATCTGGCAAAACAAAGGGAGGCAGAAAGATTGGTGAGGGCAACTAAAGCACTGAGGAAAGGATGGCTAAGGAGGTCAAAAATTGGGACAAGACCTTCTTCAGGTATTTGGGGAAAGAGGAAGAAAGGGAAGGGATAGTGTGGATTGGGAGGGCAGGGGGATTGCACAGAGGAAGACCACGAGAAAGCAAAAATACTAAAGGATTATTTCTACTTGGTCTTCATGGTAGAGGTTGGGGGGACAGAGCAGCATGCTGCAGTAAGCAATGGAGAGTGGGAAGTGTACTCAAGTCCATTCTCTATGGAGAGGGAACAGAAGGGATTGGAAGCCTTATTAGACAATAAGGTGATGGGGCCAGATATGATTCATCCAAGGGTCATAAAGGAACGGAGCACATTGCTTGTCACTCCTCTGGCAGCACTATTTGGCACCTCAGTGGAGATGGGGGCAGTGCTAGAGGTCTACAGGAGGGCTGATGTAGTCTCTCAGCACAAACGTGGCAGTAGAGAGGATGTAGGGAACTACAGGCCAGTCAGTCTCACACCAGCGGTGGGGAAGGTAATGGAGACACTACCGAAGGATAGGCTTATGAAGCACCTGGAGACAAAAGGGCAGCAAGACCATGAGCAGCATGATTTCACAAGGAGGGAGGTTATGTCACACAAATCTAATAGATTTTTTTGACTGGGTTACCAGGGAGATGGATGAAGGAAGAGCAGTGGACATAGCCTTTCTGGACTTCGATAAAGCTTTTGACACTATGTCACCCAGGAGGCTAGTTATGAAACTAAGCAGCCTGAGGCTGGGGAAGAAAGTGACAAGCTGGGTATCTAACTGGTTAAGAGACAGAAGGCAAAGAACGGTGGTAAACAATAGCCACTCAGGCAACAGGAAAGTGACTAGTGGAGTGCCACACGGCTCTGTGCTAAGACTGGTCCTCTTCAATGTCTTTATAAGAAACATTACAGAAGAACTTGAGTTTGTCTCTTTGTGGATGATACAAAAATCTGCAACAGGGTTCACACTCAGGAAGGGGTGGAGAGAATGTAAAGGAATCTGAGGAAACTAGAGGAATGGTCCCAGGGATGGCAGCTGGGTTTCAATGCAAAACAAGTGCAAGGTTATTTACTTAGGACTGTGGAACCCAGGGGCTATGTATAAGATGGGGGGAGTGGAGCTTACAGTCAACCAAAAAAGAGACCAACAGGTCATCATATCTAATGACCACAGGGTAGCTGGCCAGTGTGACAAAGCAGTGGGAAAGGCTAGCAGGATGCTGGGGAACATTAGGAAAAGAATTTCTAGCAGGAGGAGGGAGGTGGTGCTGCTGTTGTATCACTCATTGGTGAGGACCCACCTGAAGTACTGTGTCCAGTTCTGGAGGCTGCACCTCCACAATAAAATTGAAGGAGTGGAGGCAATACAGAGGAGGGCAAACAAAATAGTGAATGGTTGCACATGAAGTTATATGAGGAAAGGCTACAGGAATTCTCATGCACTTCCTGGAAGAGAGGAGAGCAAGAGGAGGCATGATTGAAACCTTCAAGTACCTCACAGGAGTGAGCAAGGTACAAGTAGAGGGTCTATTTCAGAGAAAGGAAGGCACTAGAACAAGTGAGCATGAAATGAAGCTAAGAGGGGGAAGCTTAGGAAATATTTTCAGAAATACCTCTTCACGGAAAGGGTGATAGATGGCTGGAACAGCCTGCCAGAGGAAGTAGTGGGGGGCAAAGACTGTGGTGAGCTTCAAGCATGCATGGGATAGGCACAGAGCCATATTAGGTAGAGGAACGGCGTGGGTGGGAAGTGATGCCTATTTATTTATTTCGTTTTTGTTGACCGGATTATTGCATTAGGCAACATGTATGACCTGGAATAGTACAGTATAAAGTACGTTACAGTGAATGGTACAAGGTAATGCCAAATCAGACAAGACAAGTCAGTATACAATAAAACATAAGTGGAGAACAGAAAATAAATATAACATTAATACATGGAAAAACAGAGAGAAGCTAATTGACCAGTTAAGGTCAGCAGTGATGGAATAGGCAGGGACAGGGGGAAGACTGGATGGGCCTGAAGGTCCTTTTCTGCCAACAAAATCTACAGTATGTTTCTAAGTTTCATAACAATATGGTGCCGGAGTGCCATCAAACTTGTGCACAGACGAGTTAGAAATTCTTTGTGCAGTTTTAGCCATGTCTCTGTAAAACTAGGTAGTGAGCTGTTACTTACAAAGTAAGTTCCTTTGAGAAATGAGCGCTATGTTTTTTTTTTACTCATTACCTCCAATAGCTCCATATGAAGTCCGAACTATCCATTGTTTATCTGACACAAAATGGCCACCCAGGAGGTAATGCGAGTGTTTGAAATTTACAGCCATGACTCCAGGTATAAGCATCTGATGCACATGCCTGGAGTCGCAGCTTGCAATTTTAGGCAGTCTTTAAACCAGCTTATTACACTTGTTTTTTTTTTATTCAATAAGCTTTATTGATTTTTAGAACAGTAATACATAAACACATCAAAATAAAATAAATAAAAGAAAATCATATAAAACCAGATACATGTTAATTTAAGGAATACTGTTACCCTCATTATTATATATTAGACCAGATAGCTTATATATAGGTAGTTTGTAGCATTTCAACTTACAATCTGGTAACTAAATTTAGGTTTCAAGAATAGTAATGTGTTATAACCCTGGTAAGGTGTCACTTTAGATCTACAGTTAACAGAGGGGTGATGATCTAAAGAAAAAGGGTAAGAGAGTTAAAAAAAAATAAAACAATACAGACACCCCTCCCCATCCCTCCCACCTCTCTAAATCACTCTCTCTCTCTGAACTAATTTATCTCTGTTCTTCTTTCCTTTCTTCTCTCAAGTGGAGCGCCATTAAGCACTGATCTTATCCATCACCTTTAATTCAGGGCAGTGTTCCCTCCAGTCCCAGGCCTACTATTAGGCAGGGAATGGTACTCATTCAGTCAACTGTTCTTTGGGTTCTCTGCAATTAGCAGTGCTTCTAGGGTGCCCCATCTTTCAGTATACATACTTGATCGACTGTTCATATTGGCAATATGTTTTTATAGCTGCAGGGCAAGTAGCATTTCTTTATGCTATTCCCGTGTGTTAGGCGAAGTGTCTGAGGCCCAGTGTCTCATAATTATAAGCTTGGCCACTGCAGAGATGAGAGCCATGTAATACTTCCTTTGCTTCAAAGTCCCTACTGGGAAGATGTTAAGTAAACATGTGTCCGGGGAGAACAGCGGGCTCAGTGCAAGAGCTGGGCACAGGGAGGTTTGTATACTTATCCAGAATATCTGAATCCTAGGACATGCCCACAACATATGGTAGAGATCCCCACTCCTGCAAGAGCAGCGAGGGCAAGAGGGGGTAAGTGTCTTGCTCATTTGGTGGAGTTTTCGAGGAGTATAGTATATGCAGGGGTCAACCTTAACTTTTTTTTGCACTAGCCAGAAGGACAAGTTGATTAAAAATTGCACTAGCCCGCAGATGGTTGCACTAGAACACACAATAATGGTCAATTTTTATTGGTTATACAGGAAAAAATACAAGCCAAGAAATACTCTGATTATTGCATATTTATACTGGTCCCACATTGCTTTCTGCCCCAGCAAAAAACAAAACAAAAAAAAAACTGCAGTCCAATCACTCGCATTGTGTATCCCCGTTGTTTTTTTTTTTTAACCATGTGCCCCATGCTTCCTCTTCCTACACCACCTCCCTGCCAAACCAGAGAATACCATAATAGCAAATTGTTCAACCAGGCAGTTCTAGCTCTGCACACACAATAGCCAACATCATAATGTACGTCACCACAGTCCCACCCTGACCTGCAGGGCAATGTACAGAATCAGGCAGAGAAAGACACTCTCACCCCCCACCCTGTGACTAACCAGAACTGCACTTCTGCAAGTTTTCTTAAACAAACACGGGGCTGGGATGTAAGAAACTTTGACATATCTATTTATATATACCAGGCACAAAGTATTGATTTAACATGCTCTGGCCTAACAAAAACAGATTTTTCATAAGTGTCCTTTCATCAGTCAAAGGGGAGCAGTATACAGGCATGATGCTGTACTACCTCTTTCTGTATAGGATGATCTGTGCACACCAGTAATACCTATTTTAACCTTTCACATTATATATTTTACTAAGATTTTGATTTGTACCATACATGCTCCAAAGCATTGTTTTTAGGATGAAATGACATGCTGGGTGGTACTGCATTGATGGCATTGGCAGGTGTGATCCATTAAGAGGAGCTGTGAACCATACACCAGTTAGTAATGGCAGCTATGGGTCTATGGATGGCCACTTCAGAGCCTAGTCTGCAGTGGTGTCCAGAGAATGTATAGAGTGGATAGACCACCTGGCTGGGCAGACCATGTATACATGATAGCATTTTGTCACTGCAGTGTTGGATACAGGCACTCAAAAGGTTGGGAAATGAGGCACACTGGTTTTGATATTGTGGGACAAATCAAAGACCAGTTCAGCAAACTGGAAGCTAGTTACTTAACAGCACTCTGCCAGTGATCAAAGCATGCACACTAGCTGGATGTCCTAACAATTGAGTGATAATGACTCACATTGAGTCTTTTGTTGGATTCCCCTCTTAAACTGCCAGATAATTGCAGCTCTTAATGAGCTGTTAATCACACCAGGCCACCTGGAACACTGAGGAAGATTAGCAAAAGGACTACAGTCTGCTAAAGTAGGGACTTTTTCAACTTCATTAACAGCCATGAAAAACCTGCACTAGTCCAGATGGACAAGTAGAGGGTTAGCTGCACTAGCCCTGGCCAGTTTGCACTAGGTTCAGGGCTAGTAAAACAATGTTAAGGTCGAACCCTGAGTATATGTTTTGCATTATATTGAACTGTATGAGCCTCAGGCGGTCTTGTTTGATAAATCTATATAGATTGTTCCAGAGCTGTTGCCAAAAGTCAGGTGTAAGTGGGAGAGACAGTGTTTCTGCCCAGTATTGGTTTATGCCCGATGGCAATCTCGTATCGAGAGATTGCATTTCTTTATATACTGCAGATATTGGATGTGACTGCTTAGCAGAATCTAGCAAGGATGATAAGGCAATCCTAGGGGGTTCAAGGACATTGTGTTTCTTTATAAATGGAGATACTGCATGCATAATTTGCCAGTATTTAAAAGGGTGTCTACTAGCTTCCGGGAAATTTTGTAAAAATTGATGATATGGTAATAGGTTACTATTGTCCACAACGTCTTTAAGTTTAACATCTTTTAGAGCAGGCCAAAAGCTTAATGTAATAGGTTTCCTTTGAATCATAAAATGAGGGTTATTTAAAAGTGGTTGTTCCCCATCTACATGCCAGTTTATGTTCAAATGGTGTTGCAGTTGGTTTAAAGCTCTCAGAGACCATCCTATTGGGGAGTTTTGACCGTAAGAGGAATATATTTCAAGGGTAAATACAGTAGAGACTGTAGCGTGCATGAGGTGGGGGACATAAGGGTCTCTTCTATACTTAACCATGCTGGAATGTAAGATTCTGGTTCCCTTTTATTCAGGTTGTACTGCCAGGTAGCAAGCTTTGTAATATGGGTTGCTCCATAATAGTGGAAGAAGGACGGAAGGGAGAGTCCTCCATGAGGTTTTGGGGCTGTCAGCTTGTGGTACGTTCGTCTTGCTGGTTTGTTTTTCAGAGAATTTATTAATTATACTCTTTAGTTCAGCAAACCATTTTAGGGAGGTAGGGGGCTAACATACTAAGAGGGTAAAGGATTCTAGGAAGGATATTCATTTTAACAATGTTAATTCTTCCCCATAGTGATATCTTCAAGGTATTCCATTTTTCTAAATCTGCCTGAACTATTTTTACTAATTTGGTAAGGTTTTCCTTGACCATAGTGGAGAAGGATTTGAAAATTTTTATACCCAAATATGTTATGCTTTTATTTTCCCATTGCAACCCAAATTGTTGTACGTCCCTTTTGAATAGTTTATGATTCAAAGGGTAAATAATAGATTTAGTCAAATTTAACTTATAGTAGGCTACCTTGGCAAACATTTCAATTTCTTGTAATAGGATAGGAACGGTTACGCTGGGGTTCGTTATATGTATTAAAAGGTCATCTGCATAGGCTGATATAAGGTGCTGCCTGTTCCCGACCAGAATACCCCGCAAACCTTGATTTACAAGCAGTTTACGAATAAAGGGGTCTATATAAAACTTAAAAGAAGTGGGAAGGGGACATCCTGCCTGGTGCCCGACTTAATGGGAAGGCTTCTGAGAGGCAGCCGTTGCACCAAATCTGAGCCGTGGGGTTCGAGTAGAGCAGTTTAACCCAATTGATAAATATTTGTGGGATTCCATACCGGGAAAGTGCGGTGAATAGAAAAGACCAAGAAACCCGGTCAAAGGCTTTTTCTGCATCCAAAGCTACTAAGGCAGCAGGTGTGAGTAATTCACTAGCTATGGAAATAAGATGCAGTAATCGTCGCATGTGGTCACCTGAAGACCTTCCCGGCATGAACCCCACTTGCTCACTGTGGATTAGCACATCCATAAAGGGTCCCAGATGATTGGCAAGTATTTTGGCTAGTATCTTATCATCAGTGTTAAGGAGCGAGATAGGGCGGTAGTTTTCTACATAATGGGGGTCCCAGCACAGTTTGGGGATAATAGTAATCAAAGCTTCAAGGTATGCATTTTCTGAGAGGCCTGATTCATACCATGAATTAAAGACTCTTATTAGTAAAGGAGCAAGTTCCCCAGTGTATAGCTTATATAGGTTGGTAGGAAGGCCATCCGGACCTGACGATTTGTCTGGTGCTAGCTGTTTAATTGCTAGCATTACCTCCCATTCCATAATGGGGGAATTCAGGGGCTGATGCTTGTCTTTGGGTATTGTTGGGAGAACTAACTGGTCAAAATAAGCTTGCACCTGATCAGTTGGGGTTTCCTCACTTTTACAGTGGTATAGCTCCTTATAATATTTGGCAAAACTTGACACAATCTCCCTCGGTTCTGTGATAAGGGGGCCCCCCTTTGTGTGGATAGAGCCTGGGTACCAAGCAGGTTGTCTCTACTTGCCTAAGTCTGTATGCTAACAGTTTACTAGCCCACTCACCCACCTCTAAGTACTTTATCTGAACTCGTTTTAAGGATAATTCTGCTTTATGATAAACCAGGCCTGAGAATTGAGCATGTCATGTATGGAGTTTAGTCCACTCAGACTCTGGCGATTTTTTGTTAATATTAGATTCCAGTTTTTTTTATTTCTTGGAGCAGGGTTTTAGTCTGGCTTTACACCTTTTTCTTTGGTGCTATATTCGTATACATTCCCCATGAGGGGCGATTTCAGGGCTGACCAAATTATGTCTATTTTGGGACAGACCCCTCATTGACACTCAGAAAAGAAGTGATAAAATTTTTAAAATGATTCTGCTTATGGGAGGGCTGAAGTATTTGTGTATTCATTCTCCACAGGAAGTCCTTTTTGACTTCACGCCCAAATACTCCAACTATGGAGACAGGGGAGTGGTCTGATATTACTCGTGGGTGAATTATGGCCTCTACAATGTCAGGCAACATATGGGAGCTTACCAGTAAGTAGTCTATACGTGAGCACGTGTTATGGAGATGGGAGAAGAAGGTGTATTGTTGTTCTGCGGGGTTTAGTATCCTCCAGATGTCCAGGACGCCCAATCCATCCATTAGGTCTTGCAAGGCTCTCTGAGCCAGAGAGGGGCCAACCTTCTTACGGTCTGATTTGTCCAGCAATAATCAGGGCGTGATGTTCAAGTCGCCTCTCAGCACCATAGTCCGAGGGGGTATGGTGGGCACAATTCCCGCTAATTCAGTGAAAAAAGCCAGAGAGTCTTGGTTTGGACCATAAACCGATCCTACTGTTAGATGGTGCACACCCAGGCTACCATGTAGTATTATGTATCGCCCCTGGCTATCCCATATTTCGTGTTTGAGCTGAAAGGGGACGCTCTTATGAAACAGAATGGCTACACCACTTTTATTTGTAGAATTTCCCGCCCCATAGGACTGTCCTACCCATCCTCTGCACCACAACAGGGCGTTCTCCCTCCTAAGGTGTGTTTCTTGTAGACATATAATATCAGCTCTAAGGGATTTTAGGTGTCTAAGTATTACTTGTCATTTAGTTCTATCTTTGGCGCCCTTGATATTCCAGCTAATAATCTTAATAGGACCTGCCATTGTTAATCAGGAAGGTCAGGTTTTCGATTTCCCGGGGGGGCATCAGATTTTGAGATGAGTGCTTAATGTCTCTATTATTTCTCCATGGGTATAAAGAGAGAGAAGGTGATTTAGTAAAATATTCCCCCATTATCCTACACATGTCCCAAATCAACTCTCAGTTCCAATGAACTAATTACTATTTGCTATGTCATATGATGTTAACCATCACACAACCCAGAGGCTATTACCCCACCCCCGCCAGCCTCCATCCCAACTCCGCAAACTGTCTGGTATTCACCTTACAATGTCAACTCTGGCGGTTGTCCCTAAAAAATATCTATAAAGGAATAGCATCTGTGGCTTTAATTAACAATATACTGGGCTATGGAGCACAGAAAATAATTTAAAGCCTTTAAGATCGCCAGCAAGTCTCCAGGTTTAGATACAGGTATACCAAAGTTATGTAACTAAAGCCCTATTTGGGATAGTAGTAAACATTAAATGAAGTCCCTGTGTAGTGAGCTTGTTTTCCCTTTTAATCCAGGCAGCATCCCGGTTTACAGCTCGTAGAAGCTTGATTATATAAGCAGTGTTCTCGCTCACCATACGTAGCAATCCCTTCATACCGAATATATTTTATCAGGTTGGGTCAGAGTTTTTCCAGCTGTGACTGTAGTAGTATACTGTCCTGCCTTTTAATTCGGAGGTAGGAGTTTCATATGTTCTTCACGAGATACGAGACGAACATACATTGCTTGCAGACGTGAAAAAAACATCTCGCTGTCATGCACAACAGCAAGCTGATTGCATCGGAAATTATACCCCAAGTACTGGTATCACAACAGAGGGCAGTACGTGGGTGAAACCTGGAGTCCTCATGGATCAGCTGAGTGAGTAAAAAATCTGCCAGAAGTTATTCTCGGGTACCATGGATTGCAGTCACAGTAGTTTTGGCACAAGAAAGCTGCCACTACATGTAGAGTTATGATGCTAGTACAGGCGCTAAGTCAAAATCATGGAAGAGTGATATTATAGATAACATGTAGCTTCCCTTTATATTATCAGGTGTGACATTGTGGCTCTGTGTGGAATTGAGACACCAAGAATGAAATTAGTGGCATAGGCACATATGGCTGCCACCACTCGTGAGGGAAGACAATGTATGGCAGGTTCATTATTTATTTAAACAAATCTGGGAGTGCAGCTTTAAGCCCGCTCTTAGCCTGCTCAAGGGTTTCAAAAGACTGCCACTGATTGCCAAGCTTTACTTGTAGAGTCACTGGGTATTTGACTCGGAAAGGCATACTGGCTGCTATTAACTTTGTGATGAGTGGATGGAGTTTTTGCCGCTTGACACGGACCGCGTATGGTAGGTCCTGGGCTATTCTTATCTTTTTTCCTTCCCAGCAAATCTCTTGTAGTGCCTTAATCTTCGCTATGATGTGCTGTTTATCTTGAAAGTTAAGCAATTTGAAGATGATGGGCCTGGGTATTGAACCAGGGGGCGGACGTGGATGTAGTGCTTGGTGGGCTCTTTCAATAATATAGGTCGAGCTGTTGGGGGAGAGTCCCGCGAGCTTTTCACAGAGTCTCTGAACAAAAAGGATGGGGTTTGCACCTTCTTCTTTCTCCGGTATGCCCATGACTATCAAATTGTTTCTGTGACTCCTCCCTTCAAGATCAGTAAGCTTGTCTTCCAACTTTTTAATTTTCTGATTTGCTAGTGTGTGGTCGAGCATGAGTTGTCTAGCTTTTTCTCCACCGATGTGAGACGAGTTTCAGAATCAGTAACTCTAATATTTAACGAGTCGGTGGCTGCTTTTATTTGCCGGATTTCTTCTACTACATTGTTGAGCGACTCCTGCATCGGCCTCATGATCCCTAAAAACTTGTCCTCTGTTAATGGCGTTGCGTCTGTCGGGGTAGAGGAAGCTTGAGCCTTAGGCCGTTTTGGGGCCTTGTCCTTCTCAGAGACTGCGGTGGTGAGTGTCGCGGAGGTGCTTTCCGCATGAAAGCTTCCATCGTTGATACTTTTGCTGTCTCCCAGCGCTTTTTCCTGACGGTATGAAGCTGAAATCTGCCTTTTCAGGTTGAATACGCTGTTATTTTGTGTGTTTTTAGTGAGCGAGATACGGAGCTACCGGGGGTTGCCACTGCTCTCTTAGGCTGCCATCACGTGACCCCACACTTGTATTTTAAAGGGACTTACTTTGTAAGTAACAGCTCACTACTTAATTTTTACAGGGTATACATAGCTAATAGTGCTCAAAAAATTTCCAACTCTTCTATGCATGAGTTTGATGGCACTCCAGTGCCATGTTGTTATTTAAGCATACTAGAGACTCCGGTAGATGGGTATTAAGTCAGGATTACAGGAATTGGAAACGTTATAAAAACTGGACTACATTAATAATGTATTGTGATCGAGGACCATAAATTGCCATCTTAAGTCATGTAGATAGCTGCAGGCACTTTTTTCCTGTGTGGAAAAAGTTGCAGCAAAAATCTGACAGTGTTTCTTTACATCTAGGTAGGTTAATGCTTTAGTTCTTTTAAAGCTATGAATGATCAAATTAGTAGCAGTACAAGTACACACATCCACCCTATCCATGTGATGCTGCTGGCAGCTGCATTGCATGTTCCAGTGTACTATAGTACACTACCTGATCTAACCAATGGTACTGTTTTCTATTTTTACTAAACAAGAAATCATTTTTAAGCAAGAAATGATGTATTTCTGGCCACTTTCCAGTCACATCAGTCAAATGCAGTCAATAATATTTACAGTGCACACCTGGCACCCATAATACATCCTTCCTAGTTCCAAAAAGCAACATTGCTATGAAGTATCTATTAAAATAGAATAATGACTGGTAGGATGGTATAATGAGACTTTTACACACACCCAAGGTGTGGGATGCCACATAAACCCCGAGAGCAAAGCTCGAGGGATTTATAAAGGCATCCCACAATGAGGGTGTATGTAAAATATGAGTTTTACACACCTATCCAGCTTTTATTTTATATAATTTGCTGGCCTTTGTTTTTTCACCTTCCACTTTTACAAGTAATCAGTAGTGTGGCAAGAATGGTAATGGAGCGCAGCAGAGAATAAGAACTGCTTAAATTTAACTTTTTTATTTTTTTCATAGAAACACTAATATGCAACATTTTCAAAAGCAGTACCATTACATCACATTACAAGCAAATGAATGAATGAATGCTAGTAACATTTTTTCTGTAATGTAAGAAGAGCCAAATGTGGAGGATTATGTGCATATTATTTATCCAAAGACTAGCATTCAGCTAAGTCATCTGCTATAACAAACAGTAACTATTTACATCATACTATGGATGGTAAAATAATTTTAAGCAGTTGGCTAGTAGTAGTAGTAGCAGCAGCAGTAGTAGTAGTAGTAGTAGTATTAGTAGTAGTAGCAGTAGTATTAGTAGTAGCAGCAGTAGCAGTAGTAGTAGTAGCAGTAGTAGCAGTAGCAGGAAGCGGCGGTAGCGGTAGTGAGTGGTAGCGGTAGCAGAGCGGCAACAGTAGCAGTAGTAGTAGTAGTGGCGAGCAGTAGTAGCGGTGGTGGGCTGTAGTAGTGGCAGTGGTAGTGGCAGAGCGGTAGTAGTGGCAGAGCGGTGGTGGTGGCAGCGAGTGGCAGTAGCAGTAGTAGTGGTAGCAGTGGCAGCGGTAGCGGTGGCAGAGCAGCAGCGTGGCAGTGGCAGTAATAGTGGTGCAGCGGTAGCGGTGGCGGTGGTGGTGGTGGCAGTGGTGGCAGTGGCAGCAACAGCAGTAGTAGCAGCAGTAGCAGTAGCAGTAGTAGTAGTAGCAGTAGCAGCAGTAGCAGTAGCAGAAGCAGCAGCAGTAGCAGTAGCAGTAATAGTAGTAGCAGCAGTAGCAGTAGCAGTGGTAGTAGTAGCAGTAGTAGCAGTAGCAGCAACAGCAGTAGTAGCAGCAGTAGCAGTAGTAGTATTAGTAGCAGTAGCAGTAGTAGTAGTAGTAGTAGTAGTAGTAGTAGTAGTAGCAGCAGTATCCTACCATCCAGATCAGCTTCAGCATCACTAGAGTTTGGGACATGAAATGCAGCTGCTGTTGACAAATTATGCCTTGGATTCTGGATAAATTCTGGTTATTCTTTGTGTGCTTATTGTGTTAATTCAAATAATCCTGGCCTGACCTTGCTTGTTGCCTCTGTTCAAGCTTCATGTGCCATATAAAAGCCCTATTTACAAATTACTTTTACCGTAGGCACAATAGGAGAAATTGTTTTGTGGAGATGGCTCTGAGTCAGTGTGTTTTATGTTCATTCAGGAGTTATATTTTAAAGTGAGGAAGCTTGACTTATGGAAAGTTACACATTCAGCAGTATTTTCTGGAGATAAAAGGGATATTTGTCAGTAATGTTACCCGCTGAACTGAACAACTGTTCTGAATAGAGTCCAAATTCTGGAGGATGATCAAATACATTGAAGGTCACACCACTGTTAATTCCCTACCTACTAAATTATTGATCGACAGCACTGTCATCACCGACAGACCATCTATCCTCAATGCTCTCAATAATCATTTTGCCACTGTAGGGCTAGCCTTTGACTCCTCTCCTGCAAATATCCTCTGCCAACAACTTGGACTAGATACACAAGAAAAACCCCTCCCCAGTCTATCCTTCTCTTTGCAGCCTACCTCCCTGAAAGAAGTTGAAGATCTTCTCCTTCAGTTGGACACTAGGAAAAGTGCTGGGGCCAACCTCATTGACCCGTACTTCTTAAAGGTCGGCTACCATGTCCTCGCAGTCCCAATTACTCATCTCTTCAACTTATCCTTGTCCCAGGGTGACCTACTGCCCATTTGGAAAAATGCACTTGTGGTCCCTTTAAGTCAGGAGATACTAGTGACCTCAATAACTACAGGCCAATCTCCCTACTTCCAATCCTGTCAAAGATGCTGGAGAAAATAGTGAACTCCCAGCTTCGGAAGTACCTGGAATCAGAAAAATTGCTCAACCTGTTATAATCCAGTTTCAGGGCACAGCACAGTACAATCTCTGCTCTAGCCAAGGTGACAAACGACTGGCAGCTTGAATTAGACAAAAAAACTTTGCACAGTTTTCTTTGACCTAAGCAAGGTGCTCTATACCATTGATCACAGACTGCTTCTGTCGTCCCTCCAGAACATTGGTTTGGATTCCCCACCCCTAAAATGGTTCTCCAACTACCTCTCGGGATGACTTCAACAAGTAAAGGCAGAAGGGGAAGTTTCTTCACCAAAACCCCTATTGAGGGGTGTACCACAAGGCTCCATTCTTGATCCCTTGCCCTTCACCATTTATATTAACAACGTAGATGCCCCCATCAAAGAAGCACAAATACACCTATTCACAGATGATAAGGTACTCTATGCTAGTAGCCCCACCCCGATGCATGCTGTAAAGCCGTTCAAAATGAATTAAATCTGCTGCAACATCAGCTTATAAACCAGAAACTGCTCTTAAATGCAAAAAAAACTAAAGCAATGTTGATCTCGCCCCTTCACAATGCAATAAATCCTGCAATTGTTGGGACACTCCCGAAGATCACTACCATTCTATGCGAGCGGCTGAACTATGTACCAAAGTTCAAGTACCTGGGGGTCTGCTTAGACTATAGACTTACTTTCATAGATCACTTAGAAGAACTGGCAAGGAAACTTAGACAAAGACTTGGTCTGTTCTTTAGGGTTAATAATCTCCTCACAAGAGACACTAAACTGAAACTGGTTCAAACTACCTTTCTTTCCTTATTGGACTACACAGATTTTCTATATAGTCAGGGACCTGCAGGTACCCTAGCCAAACTTGATACACTTTATCACAGAGCCATAAGATTTATCATGGGTCTTCCTTACTCAACCCACCACTACGCATTGTACACAACAGTGAGATGGTCATCCCTTGCTTACAGGTGGTAAAAAAATGCTGCAGTTTGCACATACAAAGCTATCTCAAATAAACTGCCCCAGTATATCTCTGTTTACCTTTTTGCACTCTGGGGAACTATGCCCTGAGAAGCACCTCATATACTGTATCTACCTTTACGTTTACAAAGCAAAATCTCGCATTGGCAGAGCAGCCATCAGCTTTGTGCTCCCTCAACTGTGGAACAAGCTGCAAAAAAACTTTGAAATTAACTCACCCCATCAGCCTAGCAGCTTTTAAATCTCTATATCTACATCATAATAAGGACTCCTGTGCCTGTCTACCCTAAATAGTGACTCCCATAAGTCCAAATACACTCTAATTACTACTGTTAATAGACTGATCACATCTATAATCGACTCTTCCCTCTCCCCTTTTTCTGCCCTCCATATTTGACCCTTCCACATTCCTTTGACCCAGGTTCCAGCTCTAAAGTCTCCATACCATATCACTATATATCTCTTTATATTAGGTTTTATTTGTGTTCGGTGCACCTGATATGTATATTTTTTTACTTATATGAAAAATTGTGTCCTACCCAAAACTAGCTGTACCTTCTGTTCCAAACATATACTACTGTCAATGCTACCTGCTGATACTTTGTATATACCGTATTATTGTATCTCACTTTATTTTTATTATTATTATTTTCTTGTGTGTTACATACCATGTATATTGTCCCTTGTTCCTTGTTGACAAACCCAGGTCCACCTCGAAAATGAGCTTGCTCAATGGTGATCGCCTGGCTAAATAAAGACTTTGATTGATTGATTGATTGATTGATTGACTCTAGTAAGAGGTCAATTCATATATTTCATTGCAATTTGCACTAGAGCAGGCCACCCATTTAGTTTGGATTTCCAGTATTGAAAAGGGTCAGCATTCCGGCACATATTGGGCTCTGCCAGGTACATCTCAACAATGGTCTGTGCTGAGGCTGAGTTAGAAGAAATGGCCAAGTTACAATGACATCTTGCAAGTGGCTTGAGAGGCCTGCAGCTGAACTGTGTGATTGTGGGACAGTACTGCTTTTTAATTGCGGCCAAGAAGAAAATGATCCTGCCATAGAGGCTGAATAGGAAAAAAGGGGGGAAAATGCTGGAACACCAGATGAGGGGCTGCTTGATACCATGTTGTGTTCTAAAGATTATGAATCTGATTCTGTACTCCAGACCATGATAGCACATACTTCATTAATTATTTTCTGTCTATTTATCACAAAAGAAGTGTCACCATCATTCAGTAGTTGTATAATGAGTCCAGGATTGTTGCTTTAATGTAGTGGTCAGCCCGAATCATTTTACATAATTTTTAATCTTCATCAACTTTTTTAATCATAGGTTTGGCCAGGTCTTTTTGTATTCTAGTAGGCAACCTATTAGTCTCAGCAATGGCAGAATGTTGGATTTGTCCTAGTTCACTAAATTGTCCCTAATCAGATTCAAGCAGCATTTCAGAATTATTATAAAGCTTATCACATTTTATTTATTTGATATACCAGGAAAATGGACTGAGCAAAGGCTCATTTTCAGCCATGCCTGGAGTAGCTGCGTTTCACTCACCTCTGGTGATTTTCTCAAATGATTGGAGGAATAAACTGCCAAACTCCCAGCATGATCCCATGTGGTGGAGTGATAACAATGTCTGCATCACCAATTTCATTTTCCAAGGTGTACTGTCTGACAGCTTTCATTTGTTCCTGTGGCCTTTGGAACACAAGAAAGGGTGAATTCCACTTGGTAGACATGTCTTGGATCTGTCTGTGCAAAGCTAATTTATGCTCCTCCTGTATTTTTTTCAAGTAAGTGACAGGCTTTGCTTGAGTGGTTTTAATGAGTGTACACACTTTTAGCAGCACAAACAAGAGCCTTAATTTCCATGTCTTCTTAAACAAAAGTGTGAACTATTAAGAGAGAGCAGATGTGAACAAAATTCCCCCTCTTCCTAGGCCTTCTATATGTTTGACCAATTATCTGCAATTGTAAAAGCAACTGAGTCAGTGTGATGTGAGCCATTGTTGTACTGGTTGTTTGAACTCTTCATTGATGTTGTAGGAGTTGTTTTCTTATTGAAAATAAAATGTTCTCAGCAGAGCAAACTGCATTTCACTGCCCCCAGAATTATCAAAGCATACCTAATGTGATGGGACAGAAATGAAGTTTTGAGGCTGACAGCTTTTCCAGATATTTGTTACTAGATACACAACTCTCCCAACAACACTAGCCACAACTCATCTCATTTTCTACATACAACTCCGTAGAGATCTGGAATCTGTGTTGAGAAGTATTTTCTCAATGGTATATTACATTGAGGTCCAAGGTACTCAAGCAGCCACCTAAACACTACATGATCTACCGTGTTATATGGCAGCAGGTCAACAGCTATCAAGTCAGAAATGTTCTTTGTTATTGTAAAAAACAGTATGGGTCGAGGGATAATTTGCTTTATGTTTGTTTGCTTCTGAAACTGTAAGCTGTTTCCTGGAAGGAAGGGAGCTTTTGAACACAGAACAACGACCAGTAACACTAGGAGTCATTCAAACGGAAGACGTATTGGAGGTGCTGCTATACTGCTGTAGGGGCTGACATAGCCATCATCAGAGTTACCCCTGAGTGTAGTGAGCTATCATCAGTGTCACTTTCTCATCTATCCTCTAAAATGGATTTCTTGTTAATGTTATGACATCTGCCTAGGAGGCTTTTATGCTGAAGTTTGGATGCTTTCTTTTTACCCCGATTGCCTGCTTACAAATGCAAAACATTGTTTCCAACTTATTAACAGCACTAATGCAAACGTATGACCAAACAAAATATGATTTTTTTTTTTTTTTTGCCAAGTAGGCACTGCAGTTCAGCCTCCATTTTCTGGATTTTCTTTTCAGGATTCATCTTGGTTTTTTCCTTTTTTATTTATTATTCCTTTCCTCTAACCCACCATCCTTCTCTTCCATCATTGAAACATTTCCTTCCACCTCTTCCTAATTTGAAATGTCCATTCCTTTATCCTCCACTATACCTTGTGCCTGATCCCTGTCTTCGTCACCTTTACCCTTCACAGACTTTGATGCTGTCTGTGAAGGATAAATAGTAGCATTGTATGCAATTGTTCCATGTCTGGGAGTGCCTCTGTGGGTAGTACCCACCACCCTTCAGTTTTAACTAAAGAACTTTTCTTTTTTAAATGATGCAGATGCACCTTTTTTGGACTCAAGCACTCACTCTGAAGCTGAAACTGACTCTGCAGGATTACCAGAATCACTTTTTGGGTTGTATTTTGTTGGCCCTTTGCAGGAGGATAAATGCTTAACCCTCACTTTTGGTTGGCTGAAGCAGCAGTGTCTACATGAGAATCAGAATTAGTTTGAACACTAGTTTGATCCATTACTTTTTATGTTTAATTTAGTTTTCTTCTATTCTAAAATATCCCTCCTGAGTCCCTAGAGTCCCTACATGGCCCAGTTGCACACAGCATTAGGCAAGGATGACCACTCCCACTTCCTTCCAAGCACAGCAGAGTGACTTCTATTGTTGCTGTTCAGTGTACTGTATTCAGCTGTTCAACAATGTCATGCTACAAAAGCCTTGGCAATTTTAATTGCTGATGAAGGCATTTTATCCTAAGTGTACTGGTACGGTGATGATTAAGGATAAGGATAATAATTATGACACTTCAATTTTTTGGGCACTAGTGTTGTCTAGTACAGTTGCTATAGTCTCACATTAAATCATGCCAAAACACCTGTATGGCTTCCTCCTCCTTCTGTGCTGTACAAATTGTTGGTCTGCTATGAGTCTGGCTGAGTAGAATAATACTTAATGCTCTCTTGCATGCAATCTTTATAATTTGCTTCTTTATTTCATAATCACTTTTGCTGCCAGAGTACTGTTTGGTGCCTAGGTTGTACTTTATTTAATTTTTTGTAGCCTGCAGTCAGGCACAGACATTGCTATGATTGATATTTTTTTTATTTGCAAACAGCACGGCATAGACACAAGCAGCCAGAACAGCACCCCACCCTCACAGTCAGATCGCTCTTTTTCCTTCTGACTTACAGTAGTCCTCTCTCTCTCTAATTTGCTTCTTTATTTTTTGTCCCTTTTGCTGTCAGAGTACTTTCTGGTGCATCTGTAATTCTGTATTTTTTTAAATGTTTTAGCAGTCTGTGTGCAGGAACAGACACCACTGTGCTTTGTATTTTTTGGGGGGTGGGGTGGGGACTGCAGGCACAGACAGCCAGCACAGCACCGCCTGATCTTTTTTTTCCTCCCTGACCCACACTCAAGCTCTCTCTCTCTTTTATCTGCATCAGGTTCTTTAATCCATTTTGCTACCAGTACATTTGTTGTAATTCTGTATTTTTTTCGGCAGTCTCCACACTCACTATCTCAATATGCTCTTTTTCTCTCATTATTTTCTACAAACTCTCTCTCTCTAACTCTCATTCTCTTTTTCTCTGTAATCTGCTTCTGATCTAATATTTTTTGCTCCTGACATTATTTTTTTGGTGCTTGTTAGTGCCTCTGCAGCACAAAAGACAGCAGAACAAGTATGAACACAAGCTCGCATCCCATAGGGAGACCGCATTGTTTTCCTCCTTCCCTCCCCTTCAGCCAAAACATTGCCAGAAAAGCACTTGTTATTACAGAGTCTATCTCCAATCTGTTCAGACTGAAGTCTAAGCCCCCAGTTTTTTTTGGGGGTGGTAGTAAAGTAAGGAGGTTACTTTTAGGGCTTTCAGTTTCTTTGATTCCTCCCTTAGTCTTTACAGCCCACCTGCCCAATCTCTCTCTCTCTCTCTCTCTCTCTCTCTCTCTTGCTCTCTCTATCTGTCTCTCTCTCTCTATGGAAAGCATTCCCTTCCTGCTGAGTCTTGTCTCTCTCTCTCTCTCTCTCTCTCTCTCTCTCTCTCTCTCTCAGTGCACTGCACACACAGAAAAGGGTTACATACACTTAGAGAGCCATCACATCGGACCCTTTTTGTTCTCAAATTAGACTGTCTGTTAGACAATGCTGTACACCTATCAGTCTCATGATCCTCTTTGTGAGTGAGAATGAGTTATCTATACCACAAGACTGACCACAATCCCAACCCATGATACAACTAAAACTCATTCTGGCCACACAGTCCACCTTTTCCCCCACCCCACCACCCATGAGTGATTGGGTCAAGAGTCAGAAAACCAAAGGAGGAGTGAGTCATGGAGGAGTCAGCCCTGGAGCACATTAGTGCAATCAGGAGGAAGGGAAGGAACTGACAAATGTGCATTGCATTTTAGGTGAGTGAAACTGTGTAGCAGCTCACCTAAACATTTGGAACTAGACTCAATCAACTGAGTCAAATTTATATAAGTCCATGGATAAGCACTGGATTTGGGGGGGGGGGTTCTGACCTGGGGGAGTTGTAATGTCTGCTGGAACAGTGCATCCAACCCTACAGTCACACTTGGGGCCCGATTCTAAAATGCATGTGAGTTGCACCATGTGGTGCTATGCCAGGGACCCTACACCATATTCCAGGACAAGCAGGGTCCCCAGCACCTATGCCTGTGACTTGCGGCAGCCACAGGCTAGCACCAAAGGAATGGCACACTGGATCTGGGTGCCGCAAGTCACGGCATGTAATCTGCTGCCCCCCTCCGGAGTCACATCCCAAAATGCAATGGCATGCACCAGGGGACAGTGGGGGTGGCTGGCCAGATGGGACATGTGCTTGGGGGGCAGTACCAAAAACAGACCCCCAGGGGTTCCCAAATTTCAGGGGGATAGAGGGCATGACAGTGCAGGTGGACACAGGGAGCACATTCATGACACTTCCCTGGTGCTGCAGGGGGGGCATCCATTGCTGTGCCAGGACAGATGCCCCATAGACCACCTCCTAGCTGGTCTAACCCTGCTATGCCGTTCCCTGATCTGGAATGGTGTAAGTGGGTTACGCAACCGCCCTTCTGGAATAGGGGTGCTGTGAGTCATATATAATTCCAATCTTTGGAGCTATGCCGCAGGGGTTGCTGGCGTAGTGGGTTGCATAACCATCTTTGGCGCAACCTGCATACAGCATGGCACAAGGCACCATTTTGAATTGCAACTAGCATTATGCCTTTTATAAGGTGCAATTTGCACCATGGGGTTTGGCATAAATCACCCTGCGCCAGGTGTAACTCATCTTGAAATCGGACCTCTAGTCTCCAGAACCCTTCTGCAGGGGAAAGTTCTTCTGGTTACAGTCCCCTCAGGGGAGGTCTACTGGAAAGCAACTACTGCCACAACTGTCTGGGTTAGGCATAGGGCTTCAGCAAGGCCAGAATACTTGAGAATCCTGGACTGAGTGCCCCTGCTTTCTCACATGCCACAACTGCAAACCAACTCCATCCTCCCCCATTTATTGTCTCTGACCTGTAATATTTTTGTTATGTGGATTTTTCCAACCTTTGGTACACTGCCACAACAGGGGAGATTTGATTGTACAATGGCCCCTAAAGTGTGTGGGTTGTGTGTGTGTGGGTGGTCGGCTACATGAGTTTTGCTTGAACAGTCTGTGGTGGGTATCTGGACTCTGCATACCTGAACATTCTGCTCCCTGGGTTCTACCATGTTGCTATGTTTCATGCTGAATCTTCCATGTGCTGTTCTAAAAGGCTGCATTGTCAACTGCAGGAGGCTTAGGATGGAGCAAAATCTCTGGTCTTGTGTGCTGTACAGAAAGAACACTGTATGCATAGCATTGCAGAGTACAATACTACACAATACCATAAGCCTTTCCTTCTGTTCTCACAAAGGACACATTTGGGAGTGTTGGTGTCTGTGACTGACAATGGCGAATCAGTCAAAGTGCTGCATACTCGCAACACTTCATGCCAAAAAAGGAGCACACACATTGTTTTTCTGTAATACTTTGAAAACAGGAGCCAGAAGAGTACAAGCCAAGAAGTATAAGCCTTGACAAGGAACAATTGTCCTGCCTTGCGCCCCATTTTGGTTTCTGCCTCTCTACCATGGACTGAATATTATCCCTCCATTGCTCCAGAAATATATTGTTATGTTATGTCATGTCACTGCTAATATCGATTGCTGAAACTTCTGTGACTACCCTAGCTATTACACTGTATAGGAATCTTGTAAACAATTGTAAATTATTGTGCTACTTAGCTACTACTCTGTATAGGAACCTTGATTCTCATTGTGTGTCTGTTCCCTTACTGCATCTCATTCACTCTGTACTACTCGGACATGGAGCCTTTGTAAATGAGTCTCTGACTCTAAGGTTTGTAATTCTGATACCATTAATAAATAATAATTAAAATAAAGTAAAAGACTGAGCCTTAATTTAGTATGTCAGATATTCCTATAATAATAAAATATGCATTTCACACAAGCATGTATTTTGGTTATTCAGTTAATCATATTCATTTATTGTTCTCAGTTCCTTAAAAAAAGATTTCATTAAAAATATATATTACTGGGGCTTTATATCTCTTTCCCCTACTTGGGCAGAGGCACCTTCAGCCTTTTCTGGGCATTAAACCTGGGACCCCGTGTTCTAAATGCAGCACTTCTACTCATTCAGCTAGATGGAAATTCTTCCCTAGCTATGAGGTTACAGTACTCCTTTGACATTATACTTGCACTCTCACAGACCACCACTAGAGGTCTCTAGCTGTTACCATTACTCAGCACTGTTTTTGCTTTCATTATTTACAGCTGTCACAACTAGATGGGACTGCCTTGTGCATGCTGCCTTTCCTCATACACAGTACAACAGATATGACTTACAGTTTGGATACTAACAGAAGCTAGTCTGTGCTCTGTTTTTTAGTGTGATATGATAAGTAGGAAATACACACCAGGATGTCCAGGGATGCTGAAATATAATGACCCCTCAGGTGTGTTGCAAAGCAGCAATGTGCTTTCAGGCATGGTAGTTGTCATTATATCTAACACAACAGGCCAGAATAGTCTTAAAGTTGTTAGGAAATGATTTTTACATAGTTTAATGCCCACTCAGTTTCCCTTCCATGTCAGTCATGTGTTCTTCTGACATGCATTGGCCAATTCTTGATTCATTAATAATTTTACTGTAACAACTGGGGAATGTTTTTTTCTCATAGGAGAAGCAGGTTATAATTCACAGTTATAACCCATGGGTTATAATGGGGAACACATGCCCACTTCTCCTCAGCCCCACTCACGCTTACTCACTGACTGCACTTGGATCTCACAAACAGTCTGCCAAAATGATACCTTGACAGAAAAAATTCACAGCAATAAAAACACCAAAAACAATAATCGCTAACCTTTTAGACCAGTATGGGGCAGTTTAGGATCTTTCATAGACCCAGATTCTCCTCTGCTCTGGTCGCACTCAGTCAGCTGCGCTGTGCTAGTCACTCAGTCCCCAGCATTTTCTGGACTCAGATTAAGCCAAAAAAAGAAACAAAAAACAGCTCCTAAGTCTGTTTACTACATATTTTTCAAAATGTTTCTTCAAGTCTGGTTCCTAGTTGTCACAGAGATATGCAAATGAGCTATACACAGTTACAACTTGCATATCGCCATGACAACCACCACCCAAAGCTAAACATAATATTGAAAATAACTAAAAACACTTGCCAGCAAAGTTTTAATAGTAGTTTTCTCAACATTTTAACCCCCCACAAACTATTCTAATACATAAAAAGGCAGACACAAAATTTTACTAAAAAAAAATTATTTCATTAAAGGAAAACTGTACCCTCATATTTTCCAAATGTCATTTGCTTCCATGTCAACAGACAACTCATTTCATTTAGCTGTTAAAGATGAGTACAACTGCCTTTGTTAGTTTTCACACTTCATGCTAGGCACTGTCACTCTCCTGGGAAGGTCCATTTCATGGTTGTTGAAATCTCATTGTCCCTGAGAGCTGCATTAGCATATGAGAATGTGATGCGTAATCAACCTTTAAACTCCCCAGTATGCCTGTCTGCTTAAATAGTTTTAAAAGAACTAAGCTGCAAGAAGGTGTGAAATGCCACATTTACCTTCAGTGAGTTTTACAAGCTATCTGAGTTGTAATGCAGTTTCCCCCCTTTAAACTCCATTCAGTTTATAAGTTTTCAGAGAGTTTTTGCAGGGTATTTGTTATTTTAGCATAGAGATACATGATATAAATGGTTGATCTGACATCATGTTCTCATGTGCTAATGCAGCTCTCAGGGACAATGAGATTTCAACAGCCACAAAATGGACCCTCCCAGGAGAGTAACAGTGCCTAGTATGAAGTGTGAAAACTAACAGAAGCAGTTGCATACATCTTTAACAGCTACATGAAAAGAGCTGTCTGTTGACATGGAAGCAAATGACATTTAGAAGATATGAGGGTGCAGTTTTCCTTTAAATCTGGTTGAAGAAAAAATGTCCCCCAGCAATTACATAAACAACACATGGGTGGAGTGCACAACTTGAATTTAATGCACTCCCCCATGTATAGTCTATATATATATACTAACTGGTGGCCTCCTATATCAACCAGTTGTAGAAACTTTTCAAAAGCCATAATAACCCAATGTGATTTCACACCGCATTATTATGGCTTTTTCAGGCTCATGATCCACTGTCTCCTGTAGGGAAAAACACATTGTGTGCCGGTTTTCAGACAGGCAGCTGTCATAGAAAGGAGCACGTATAGTTCACTTACAGTACTGAGAAGAAGAACAAAAAGATTTTCTTACTGAAGCCGATCAGGTACAGTACTTGGTAGAAAACAAAACAAAAAAAAGACCAAGAGCAACGGGGTCCTTTGCAAGCAGCACATGTGGCTATCACCATGCCTGCCCGCATTTTGGCATGATGTTAACATGTATGAACTTCTTAAACACCTAGCATCAGTTACTATAAAAAATAAAGCATATGTAACCGTGTACCTATGAGTTTTATCACCCTCAGTGTGTTATGACTGACATAAACCTCTCAAGCTTCACTCGAGGTTTATATGTCATCTACACACCTGGGTGTAAAAAATACTCATAACACATAGTTACATATGCATATTTGTCTGTTTATGGTGTCATCAAATCTCCATTGCGTCCCCCTCTCCTCAGCAGTTATCAGTCTTCCTTTTCATATTTCCAAGACATTCCATGATATTAGTCACACCATTCTAAGCTATTCATCTGAAAGGCTTGGAACAGTATAACTGATACAGTATGAAAGAAATAAGCCACAACAAGGTGCGCGTTAGACACTTTAACACATGGCTTGGAGGTGTAGTGAGGCATGAGGCCACCGTCCGAGTGCATCCAGCCGCCTAGTCATGTGTTAAAGTATGTACCGCATACCCTGGAGTGGCTTATTGTGCTTTTGAAATGGCTATCTTTAGTGCAACTGCATTTGGTAGGTTAAATTTCCAATTTTAAGTAGATCCATAAGCAAATGATTTGATACTGTTTAATGGACCAACATAGATGTAACAACCAGAACCAAGTGCTCTAGCTTTCAGACCAACCAGTCCTTCTTCAGAAGCCTAATGGCAGTTATTCAGAAAAAAAACAATACTTTTAACAGCTAGATCATGCAGGAAAAACAGAAAAAATTCCCTATTGGTTTAAAATACTCTTTTAAAAAAGTACAGATTATGATGTCAGAGAAGTTTAATAGTACCATATTTCCTTCAGCTGAGAGGGTCCCGGGGTCAAAGGTGCTTTGTGCAAAACACATACAAAGAATCCTACTGCATATAAATTAAATTGACATAGGATAAAACTGCTGGAGCAGATGACTCTTAAATCAAGCTATGAGTGTCACAGTGTGTATAAGAATGTGATTACTGAAAAACAACCCCCACCCAGATTAAAGACATACTAAGATTGTTTAGGACTCCAGGAAGTGTCAATGTATCATTATAGACAAGAAGTTATCAGTCAAGCTGTCTTAAAACCATCAGTACACACTGTATGATGTGTAAAACTTAGCTAGCCTATCACCCCAGCTATACTTGCCACCTAGATATCATGCCCTATAAACTTCAAAAACCTCTAGTGTATTGACAGGACTTTAAAAATGATAATCAAATATAAATTGACAGTGTTAGTGTCCAATAACAAACTCTTGCCAAGGACCACCAAGGAATTAAGACCATGTAGCCTGATATGTACTGATGTCAATAAATTCTCAGTCTGTAACAACTTAATGTACCAGAAGTGTCTAAGGAATCTGAAAGACAGATAAAAATTAAATTTCTCTCCTCCTCTTCATATAAACAGTACACCCTACCCCACCCACATCCCCATAATGCAGGGAAGGGGGATAACTAGCTTTAAGGAGATACACACACACACACACACACACACACACACACACACACACATATAGCACTTGAATATAGCAGGTGTGGGGCTTGCTGTCACACTGAGGTAGGTTTTTATTTAGATACATGGAGTTACAGTGTGTTACTAGTCTTACTTCACACACATAATGAATATTTATTCCTCCTCACTTTTTACCTTCATGCAGGAGTGGGGTTTATTCCATTGTGCCATATTCAGAATACCTAGCCTGTTACTGTACATACAGGATGGTTATCACAGACTGTCACAAAAATATTTTTTTTTAAATCTGAACATATTGGGGTGTGAGATTTCATTTGCATGGGGTTCTGGACAGATCTTTTTACATTAGGCTAATACTGTAGTGAGTTGTGGAAATGTAGGTATGTTAGACCTCTGGTTCTGGTAACTAGAAGTAAATATTAAGCATGTGTGTAAGACCAGAGGTCTAACATACCTACATTTCCACAACTCACTACAATATTAGCCTAATGTAAAAAGATCTGTCCAGAACCCCATGCAAATGAAATCTCACACCCCAATATGTTCAGATTTTAAAAAAAATATTTTTGTGACAGTCTGTGATAACCATCCTGTATGTACAGTAACAGGCTAGGTATTCTGAATATGGCACAATGGAATAAACCCCACTCCTGCATGAAGGTAAAAAGTGAGGAGGAATAAATATTCATTATGTGTGTGAAGTAAGAGTAGTAACACACTGTAACTCCATGTATCTAAATAAAAACCTACCTCAGTGTGACAGCAAGCCCCACACCTGCTATATTCATATACCTCAAGACACATACCCACACACATACATCCATACACACACCCACACATGCTGAAGTCCTATAATATGCCTGTCTGAAGAAGAAGAGGTTCATGGATGTCAATTTCTGTAATGTTCCATGAAACCCAGCTCAAGGTTCATTCCATCTGCTAGCATATTGAGATGTAAAATAAGTTTAAACTTAAAAGCTCGTCTCTGTTGTGTGTTTTGAGATTTCCTTTTAAGAACATTACTGACATGTCCGAAATTGAGTGGTCAGTCTGGGAGAAGTGGTGCCCCACTGTTATTTCAGTCTTCTTTGTTGTAATAGTATGTCTGTGTGAGTTCATCCTAGTGCAGAGCTGTTGGCTTGTCTCTCCAACATAACCTGTTTGTGGACATCTCTTGCACTGAATGAAATAAACAACATGTTGTGATGTGCATGTATAACTCCCATGCACCTTGAAATGTCTGTTTTGTGATGTACCCACATAGTCTGAGGTGGAAATGAGCTCACAAACATAGAAACATAGAATTTGACAGCAGATAAGGACCACTTGGCCCACCCAGTCTGCCCATTCCCCTACCTACTGGATAAGCTGCAGATCCTAGTTAACCAGCAGCCTACTTCTTACTACCCCAACCCCCTAGAATGGCCTTATGACTGTCCCATGCATGCTTGAATTCCACCACTGTTTTTGACTCCACAACCTCCTCTGGAAGGCCATTCCATGCATCCACAACCCTCTCTGTGAAAAAATACTTTCTTAAATTACCTCTGAGCAGCCCCCCATCTTCAAATTGTGCCCCCTTGTTCTTGCACACCTCTTTTTTTAAAAGATGCTACCCTCTTGGACTTTGTTGATTCCCTTGAGGTACTTGAAAGTTTCTATCATGTCCCCCCTTCCTTTCCTCAAGGCTATACATATTAAGCTCCTTTAGTTTCTCTCTTCATGTGTCTTCCGGTACAGACCCTGCACCATTTTAGTTGCCCTCCTCTGGACAGCTTCCATCCTGTCTATGTCTCTGCAGAGATTGGGTCTCCAGAACTGCACGCAGTACTCCAGATGGGGTCTGACCAGCTATCTGTACAGAGGGATAATAACTTCCTGTTTTTTACTGGTGATGCCTCTCCCTATGCATCCCAGTATCCCCCCAGCCCTCCTTGCTGCCCTCTCACATTGCTTGCCCACCTTTAGGTCATCTGATATGACTACCCCCAGGTCCCTTTCCATTTTTGTTGTTGTTAGCATCTCACCCCCCATTGTGTACTCTTCCCTGGTTTTTGTTTCCAGGTGCATTACCTTGCACTTCTTAGCATTGAATCTAAGCTGCCATACATCTGACTCATTCCTCTAATCCCTTGCCAAGTCCCTTCTCATCCTTTCCACCCCACCTTGTGCATCAACTCTGTTGCAGATCTTTGTGTCATCTGCAAAGAAACATACTTTTCCTTCCAGTCCATCTGCAATATCGTTTATAAAGACATTGAAGAGGACCAGTCCTAATACTGAACCCTGAGGTACCCCACAAGTCTTTCAGGTGCGTTGATTGCAGGGTTGTGTGCCATTGTGTGACATGGTATTCTGTTCTGGGGAAAGCTTGCTCCTAATAATTAGTCTGGCTAAATGTGGTGGTTGTTTAAAAGATAGAAGTGGTAGTTCCTTAAAAATACAATTAAGGGTCTCATCCCCACTAAATATTGGGTGGAGGTCTTTAATACCCTTACGTAGAAGTTCAGGGTCTGGATGATATGTGACTACTAAGGGTATTCTGTCTGTAGCTGTCTTTTCTTTATATTGAAGTAGTTATTGCCTTGGTACTTTCGTTGCACATTCTGTTATCCTGTCAATTTCTCTGGAAGAGTGTCCCTGTTCAACAAAGGTGTTTTTCAACATAGCCAAATGTGTATCTCTGTCATTCTCATTTGAACAAATATGGTGACATCGGAGTGCTTTGCTGTACATAACAGATTTTTTTATGTGGTTTGGGTGATTACTTTTCTTGTGTAGGTATCTCTGTCTGTCTGTTGGCTTCCTGTAAATACATGTATGTAAGGTTCCATCCTTAATGATGACTGTGGTGTCCAGAAAATTAACATTGATGGTGGAATACTGCAGGGTAAGCTTTATGGTAGGGTGGAGGTTATTAATTTCTTGATGAAAATCTTGAAATGCACCTGTGCCCTCCATCCAGATAATCAACAAATCATCAATGTAATGGAAATAAGCTAGTGGTTTATGGGGATGGTGCCTTAAAAAATCCTCCTCCAGGTCTGCCATAAAGAGGTTAGCATACTATGGAGCCATCTTTGTACCCATTGCTGTTCCCATAGTTTGAACATAACGTTTACCATTGAAGGTAAAGTTGTTATGTGTCAAAATGAATTCCGTAAGTTCTCCCATCACTTCAGGGTTGATGTTTTGTTCCGGTCCTTTCTCCTGTATGTATTTAAGACATGCTGTCATGCTATCTGTGTGTGGAATATTAGTGTAGAGGGATGTAGGAAAAAACATGTATGTTTTGTGTCACTTTTAATAAAATAGTTCCTCTGCCTAAGTGTCCTGTGTGTATTTTGTTTTTTTTTTTGGACTGAAGGAATTTTGTCCTACAATTGCTTCTCTACTTTAGGTCTGGTTGTCATGGCAGTATTCACCTCCCTTCCCCCCCCCCAAATGCTGTGTGGAGACAAGTAAGAGAGATAGTGGCTGTTTTTTTTTTTTGTTTGTTTTTTTAATTAAAAGACAAAACTTCAAGAGCGAGCAGGTGACTGGTAGAGAGATAGAGGGAGCGGGTGGGCTGGTACAGAGATCGCAGTTGTTCTATTTTTTTTAAAATAGATGAACAACCAGGCGGGTTGGGAGAGACATCATGGCTGTTCATTTCTTTTTTTGTTGAAATTAAAAGACAGACCTTAAAGGGCGAGCAGCCGGGCTGGTGGAGAGATCACAGCTGTTCCATTTTTTTTAAATACATGACCGAGCGGGTGGGCTGTGAAAGAGATCGCTGCAGTTTGTTTCATGCTGCATCCATGAGGAAACAGGCAGATGGATTTTAAAAAATCTAAATATTCAAAGACTGAGGCAAAGTGAACAGGAGGTGAGAAGTATTTATTTTTTACAGTTCGACTGGCACCACTTCTGGCACAAACAAGATGGCTGCATTTTGTTTTGTTAACGTTCTGAAGTGGGCAGCATAACCTATATCCATGCCCATTGGCCAGTGTTGGACCTTTTTCCTGTGCATCAGAATGAATATCACATCCCTAGCAGCCAATCAGAGCTCTTATTTTATGGTGCCCATTTCATAACATAGAATATTCAGGCAGTATGAAAACAGAGCAGTAGCTGCTGAGGAAAGAGGGATTAACGGACATTATAAAGGCAATAAATAGAGAATCATGGATGGGTAGGTGGTTATAACAAGGATTTTACCCCCCCCCCAATGTGTGGCATGCTACATAAACCCCAAGAGCAAAGCTCAAGGGGTTTATTAAGGTACCACACATGGGGAGGGTGTAAAATCCAAGTTTTGACCACCTAGCCATCCTTTATCTTATATAATTGCTGGGGATTGTTTTTCACCACAGCAATTATATATAATAAATGGCTATTTTATTTATTTATTTATTTATTGAAATGTTTCACCAGGAAGGCACAGTGAACAAAAAGTTGCTTGTCTCCTGGTGCACCGAGGTGGGGGGGGGGTGGTGATGCAGTAGGATGAAATTTGGCATACAGTTAACGTATCACAATACTGTGGAAAAACACATACAATAGCATGTAAAAGACACATACATTATACATTATACAATTGACACATACATGATACCATTGACACATATATTATGCAATGGAAGAGTGGCTTTACAGTCAGAAGAAATGCAAGTCACAGGTGGGGTACCTCAGGGATCAATCCTGGAGCCAGTCCTCTTCAATATCTTCATCAGTGACATTACAGATGAACTGGAGGGTAAGGTTTGCCTGTTTGAAGATGACACCAAGATCTGCAACAGAGTAGATGATCCAGATGGGGTTGGCAGAATGAGAAGAGATCTGGAAAAACTGGAAAAATGGTCAGAAGAGTGGCAACTGGGGTTTAACACAAAGAAGTGCAAGATCATACACATAGGGAAGAGAAACCCTGAAGCTACCTATAGGTTGGGAGGGGAGTTGCTGGTAATCACAAGGCAAGAAAGAGACTTGGGCATCATCATCACAGATGACCTGAAATCATCCAATCAGACCACTAAAGCAGAAGGTAAGGCTAGAGGGAGGTTGGGGTGTATTCGTAGGGGTATCACAAGTCATAAGACGGAGATAATAATCACTTTTTACAAGACACTGGTTAGGCCAAATTTAGAGTACTGTGTGCAGTACTGGAGGCGGCACCTGCACAAGAACATTAACAAACTGGAGGTAGTCAAGAGAAGGGCAACCAAAATGGTGCAGGGACTGCATCAGAAAACATATGAGGACAGATTAACGGAGCTTAATATGTATACCCTAGAGCAAAAGAGGGAGAGAGGTGATATGATCGAAACATTCAAACATCTTAAGGGCATTAACTAGGTGAAAGAGTCTAACATGTTTCAGTATAAGAAAAATAGCAGGACAAGAGGACACAGCATGAGATTAGAGGGCGGCTGATTAAAGGGTAATGTGAGGAAGTTCTTTTTCACAGAATGGGTGGTGGATGCATAGAATGGCATACCTCAGGAAGTGGTGGATATGAACACAGTGCAGGGCTTCAAACAGACATGAGATAGACATAAGGGAGAAATACACAAGGCTTTGGCTTCATTGGGGACTGGGGGTACACCTGAAGAGATGAAGGTCTATACTGGCACGATGGTCTGCATCTGTCCATGAAGGGAACCAAGCTCCAAAGTGAAATGTTTAAATGCTTCCTTGGTAAGCTTTTAAACTAGCCAAGTGGGGAGGTGCTGATAAGAGGCAGGACATTTCAAGCTCCCCCCAGAAAACATGGCAGGTAGTAAGGTAAACACTGAGGTACAGAGCTCAACAGAGGGCAGGACGGCGTAAATGGAAAAATGAACAAGGGCAATAAGAGCAGGGATGGGGAAAAAAGGATAAAGCCAACATTAAATGGAGGACAATGAGTACCAATGCCCGTAGACTGGGAAACAAGCTCCCTGAGCTAGTAGCCCTGATGGAAGATGAACAATTGGATATTGTGGCAGTCACGGAAACATGGTACATGGAGAACCATGACTGGGATGTCAGCATACTGGGGTACACAGTCTACAGAAGGGACAGGGAGGGTAAAAGAGGAGGTGGAGTATCTGTATACATAAGGGAAGGGATCAAAGCTGCAGAACTAAAAAGTAAAGGGGGAGGACAAGAGGCACTCTGGGTCACCTTGGAGACAGGGAATGGCATCACAATTCCCAAAGGGGTTGTATACAGACCCCCATCTCAAGGGGAGGAAATGGACAAGAAAATGATAGAGGACATTCTCAAAATGGCTGAAAAAGGGGAGATACTGTTGATGGGGGACCTGAATATGCCAGATGTTAACTGGATGACATGTACTGCAGCCACATCCAACAGCAGGGTCATTCTTGATGCCCTGCATGGGGCAGGCCTTAGACATCTAGTGTTGGAACCCACTCAGGAGGGAGCAATACTAGACCTGGTACTCTCTAATGGAGAGAGGATCACAATTTAGAAGTCAGTAGACATCTGGGAACAAGTTACCACTGCACAGTGTGCTTCACTCTTGCACAACCATGGAGACAAGTCATACAAAAGCAAGGATACTGGACTCTAGAAGGGCTGACTTTGGCAAAATGGGTGAATACCTGAGGAATGCACTAGCAAATGGCCAAAAATGAGGGGTGGAAGAACAATGGAGAAAAATCAAAACTGCTATCATAGAGGCAACAAGCCTTTGTGTGAAACAAATAAAGAAAACAAAGTGGAGTAAAAAAACACTATGGTTCTCAAAAGAGGAGGAAGGGAAGGTTAAGGAGAAAAAGGCTGCCTTCAAAAAGTGTAAGGAATCACAGAAGGAGCATGACAGGGAACTGTATCAATTAAAGCAGAAAGAAATGGGGAAGGCAGTCAGAATAGCAAAAGCCCAAACCGAGGAAAAAATAGCCAACTCAGTTAAGAAGGAGGATAAAACCTTTCACATGTACATTAGGGAGCATAGAAAGTTTAAGGGAGGGATAGTGAAGATTAATAAAGGAGAGAGGAGGTGGGCAGAGGGAGACAGTGAAAAGGCAGAGATACTGAATGAATACTTTTGCTCAGTATTCACAAAAGAAGATGAGGAGGAGTTACCTAAACCAGACAATAGAAGCACTCTGGGTAGGGGTTGGCACCAGTCCATTTACAGAAGAAAAGAGTTCTGGAAAGAACTCCTAAAACCTCAAGGTGGACAAAGCAATGAGGCCTGACGGGATTCACCCCAGAATCCTAAAAGAACTAAGGTAGGACCTAGTGACATCACTGACCACACTTTTAACAAATCATGGGAGGATGGTGTACCTGAGGACTTGGAGGAGGGCAAATGTGATTCCTCTTCACAAAAGTGGGAGCAAGGCAGAAGCAGGAAACTACAGACCTGTAAATTTGACCTCAGTGGTAGGGAAAATGATGGAATCACTTCTGAAGGAAAGAATTGTTGAGTACCTAGAGGCCAACAGGGCACAGGACCCAAAGCAGCATGGATTTACAGCAGGAAGGTCATGTCAGAAGAATCTAATTGATTTCTTTGACTGGGTGACCAAAGTAATAGACCAGGGAGGGGCTGTGGATATGGCCTACCTAGACTTTAGCAAGGCATTTGACACAGTCCCACACAAAAGATTAATAATCAAGTTAGCCAGCCTGGGAGTGGGTTCCAGGGTGGTAGCTTGGGTGGCAAACTGGCTACACAACAGGACACAGAAGGTAATAGTGAATGGAACACATTCCGAAGAAAGGGAGGTTACTAGTGGAGTACCTCAGGGCTCAGTACTGGGTCCAGTCCTCTTTAACATCTTTATAGGAGACATTGCAGAGGGTCTGAAGGGAAAGGTATGCCTCTTTTCAGATGACACAAAGATCTGTAATGGAGTTGATACACAAGGAGGGGTAGAAAGGATGAAAAGGGATTTGGCAAAGTTGGAGGAATGGTAAGACATATGGCAACTTAGATTCAATGCAAAGAAGTACAACGTAATGCACCTGGGAAACAAAAACCCAGGAGAAGAGTACACAATAGCAGGGGAGGTACTAACAACAACAGAAATGGAAAGGGACCTGGGGGTAGTCATATCAGATGACCTAAAGGTGGGTAAGCAATGTGAGAAGTCCGTAAGGAGAGCCAGGGAGATACTGGGATGCATAGGAAGGGGCATCACAAGTAGAAAAAAGGAGGTGGTTTTCCCTCTGTACAGACAGTTGGTGAGACCCCATCTGGAATACTGTGTGCAGTTTTGGAGACCTCATCTATGCAAGGACATAGACAGGATGGAAGCAGTCCAGAGGAGGGCAGCTAAAACGGTGCAGGGTCTGCATCAGAAACCATATGAACAGAGAATGAGAGAGCTTAATATGTACATCCTTGATGAAAGGAGGGACAGGGGGGACATGATAGAAACTTTCAAGTACCTCAAGGGGAATCAACAAAGTCCAGGAGGGTAGCATCTTTCAGAAAAAGAGATGTGTAAGAACAAGGGGGCACAGTTTAAAGATAGAGGGGGGACGGCTCAGGGGTAATGTGAGGAAATTTTTTTTTTTCACGGAGGGAGTGGTGGATGCATGGAACCGCCTTCCTGGGGAGGTTGTTGGGTCTAAAACAGTGTGTGAATTCAAACATGCATGGGACAGACATAAAGCAATTGTAGTGGGGGGTGCAGGAAGTAGGCTGTTGGTTAACTAGAGTCTGCAGCTTATCCAGTAGGTAGAGAAATGGGCAGACTAGGTGGGCCAAGTGGTCCTTATCTGCCGTCAAAGTCTATGTTTCTATGTTTGTATACAAATGAGTATGAATAGGTAGGCCATTAACAGAGTAAAGGCCTATGGCACATTCATAAGATAGAAAAGATGGGCAGAATGGATGGCCTTACAGTCCTTATCTGCTGTCAACTTCTGTGTTTCTATTAGTATGTAACCTGACTGAGAATTTTTACATACAGTAATGTGCTATGCCCAGACTGGGCAGGAAGTATAATTTTTCAGGTATGAGTGAACTAATATCTACTTAAGTGCTGGAAAGGGGGGATGAGGGAAGTGGACAGGGAGGGTTAGGATGGCCTGTAGCTAGCCCCTTCTGGATGTAGAGAACCAAGCCAGGGACTGACGTGCATGGAGGCCTGGAAATAAAAAAGGGAGGGGGTGAGGTGGGGGAGGGAGGGATGAAGGGTGGCCAGGGAAAGAAAGGGAAAATAGATTTAAAGGAGGAGTGGAGAAGGGAGGGTGGGAGTAGTGTTGAAGGGGGAAGGAAAGAAACTTGCCTAATACTGGCCTCTGCAGGATGCTAAGAACCCTGCCAGAGGTCAGATTAAGGGAGGGCAAGAAGTGGATTAGGAGAGAGTAGAGGATGCTGGAGGGGGGAAGAGGCAAAAGCCCAGTACTAGGCCCCTCCAGGATGCTGAGAGCCCTGCCAAGGGGTAAGATAAGTACAGGCGCATTGAAATGGGGGCAGAAGGGCAGAGGTAGAAGCAGGGTAGAGGAATAAGGAGAAAGGGAGTGCTGGGCAGAAAGACTGTAGGGGAGAGAGGATTAGACTGGCACATGTTGGGGGAGAAGCAGAGCAGGCATGTAGGGGAACACAAGTTAGGGAGGGAGGGAGAAAACAGGAGCAATTAACAGAAAGAAAATGATGCAAGGCAGAGGCTAGGGAGTGAGGGGAGGAGGAATGACATATTTGTGGGGGGAGGGTAGGGAGTTCCAGATTTTAGAGAATTGGTGGGAAAAGCCTGATTAACCGATAAGGGTGGTACGATGGGGGACAAGGAGAGTTTGAGTGTCGGCAGATCTGAGGGAATGGGAGGGGGGAGGGGGAGAAGAGAGGGAGTGTGAGAGGTAGGGAGGAGATTCACCTAACCAGAACTTAGAAGTGATTTTGGCAAAATGGGCGAGGTGTTTGTTATCAAGTGGTGGAAAGGACAAGGCATGGTAGAGATCACAATGATGAGTGCAGGGTGGAGCATCGAGGGCAAAGCAACAAAAGGAATTAAAGAGCGAGATATCTCTACAGAATCGAGCCGTGGACTATTAGGGTTTCAGCGTGGTCCATAGTAGCTCCCAAACAAAAGCAGTGTTTATTTCTTTTTTAAATTTCACACCCAAAATAAAAAAAAATGTTATGGCCAGTGATATTTTTGTTTAAAAAAAAAGGAATTTACCAGTGACTCCTAGTGTCGGCTAACTGTACAACGCTGAGGAGCAAGGACTGGGGGGAGCAGCACAGAGAAATGCGTTTTCACTGTTATAACAGCAAAATTCCAACCCTGTTTCCCTATGGGATAAAATGAGACCCAGTGATTATAAATAAATTATTTATCTAATAAATAAAGCTCTAAACATCAGAATGTAGATTAGACAACCTGAGGCAAAACAGGAGGGCATCTACAGATATAACACTTTTTTTCAGTGAAAATCTGTTGCAGGGTCTGTGCTGTCCAGATATACTGAAATACTGAACACTGTGTCACAGTTGTTAGCCAGTTAGCTACTAGGAGTGTTCAAACCAATTTTATAATACTGAATAATGTCAATAGAGTATTGAGTTTTGAATTACATGTAGATTATTAGACCTAAGCATCACTGGGTCTGCTGAAAGTGTAGCAAGAAAGGTATTGTTATACTGAACTTGATCTAATACAAGGTGATTGCTTTCACATAGTATTGCTTAAGTTTTTGCTTAAAGGGAAATGCTCAGCTCTCTTGTAGAAATGCTACATAATCTAAAGGTCTAAATTAAGCAAAATGCAGTACAATTTACAATTTTTTGTTCACTTACTTGTATGTAGTAATGCATTATCTTGTAGATCCTGTGAACCCCTGACCACCATGAAAGCCCATTACATTTCCCAGTTTCCCCCCATGGCCTACCCTCTGATGACGAGAATGATGGGCTAAGCTGCAGGAGATGTATATGTGTCTTGCAGATTCATTTAACAGTCACAGAGTTATACAGCATATTATCATGCTTGTTATGCTGGTACCGACTGTCATGAGCCCAACCCTGTGGGCTTGGCAGGACCTCCTGTTTGCAGGGATGGTCCCCCTTTTTACGGAAAGTGTGAGCAGTTGCAGGGTTCAAGAAGCATCCCCAACCTTCCTTTTCCCACTGGGAGGGTGAAAACTGTAGTTTTGAGTCCCCCAACTCTTTACTATGCTCTCTGATTAGAATCCTACCATGGCCACTGGCAGCCTCTTCCCGAGTTGGTTTGAAGTATAGCCGAGCAGTCACTATGTTCGTTGACAAGCAATACAGTCTTTACAAAACCTTTCTTTTTAAAATGTTAGATCACACAACCAGACCCCAGACAGAGTTGATCAGATATTATAAAAGTTTACTTAAAAGAAAAAAAACAACAAAGTAAACTCTACAATTTGGAATATTTGAAAAGCAGACAATGCGAAAAATAAATATTGGATGGTTATACAGAAACACTATACACTGTAATTTTAAACTGTACCTTGTTTCGATATTTAGAGTTCAGAAATATCAAATGTCCTTTTTGAGAGGAAATTGTCTCTGTAGGTGAAGAAAAGTTCTTTGGAAAAACACTAGATAATAATAATAATGCTTTATTGATTTAGCACAATTCTAAAAATCAAAGCTCTGTGCATAATTGAAAACATCATAAGGCAGAACAACTCAACTTAAAAATTTACAATATAATTTAAATACTTCACTTAAAATTATCCCAAAATACCATATTAAATGCTAAATCCCTGCTTAAAGAAATATGTTTTCAGGCCTGTTTTGAAGCTGTCCATGCTCCTGCACTCTCTAATCTGACAAGGTAGAGTTCCACAGGGATGGGGCACCAAACACAAAAGTCCGGGCCCCAGATGTTTTCAACTGCACCCTGGGAACCTCTAACAACCCCTCGGCAGTTGAGCAGAGAGGACAGCCAGGGCTGTAGGGAGTCAGGAGCTCTTGCAGGTAGCTCAGACCCAGTCTGTGCAGGGCTTTATAGGTCAGAAGACTGACCTTGAAGGTGATCCGCCACTGTATAGGCAGCCAGCGCAGATCGTGCAGCACAGGAGTAACATGACTCGAATGAGAAGTCCCAGTCAATAACCATGTCACAGTGTTCTGCACCAGCTGCAAGCAATGGATATCAACCCCTGGAAGCCCCAGGTAGAGGGAGTTGCAGTAGTCCGGGGTGGAGTCACAAAGGCGTGGATCAACGTAGGCAAATCACTGGACGGAACAAGGTGCTTAATTCTGGTGATGTTCCTAAGATGATAAAAGGAAGACTTGATGGCTGCTGACACCTGCGCATGCAGTGTCAGCCCATCATCAAGAACCACCCCCAGATCATGCACCTGTTCAGAGGAAGACAGCTGTACACCCTTAAGCCAAAGACCAGAGGGTAAACCTGTTACCGACCTCTCTATCTGGCGACCCAGTTCCACCACCAACACCTCAGTCTTTCCGGAATTCAATTTCAACCAGCTGGATTTCATCCAGTCATGGATTTCTGCTAGAGAGCTGTTAAACATCAAGACTGCACTACTCTGTTCGGGTGCAAAAGACAGGGCTGTGTATCATCAGCATAGCAGTGAAACCTCAGCCCATATTGTCTTACAATGACTCCAAGGGGCAGCATGTACACTGTGAACAAGATAGGGAATAGCACCAAGCCCTGAGAGATCCCACATGGCAGAGAGAATGGATCAGAGGGGGGAAAAAAAAAACACCACCACCCTCTGAGATCTGCTGGTGAGGCAAGATTGAAACCATCTGAGAACTGGACCAGCCAGGCCACAGATAACCTTCAGGCATTCGAGCAGCACCCCATGGTCCACAGTGTCAAACGCTGAGGAGAGGTCAAGAAGCACCAAGATGGAACGGTGCTTCTGATCTCTCGCCATCAGGAGATCATTAAGCACCTGAACCAGAGTGATCTCGGTACTATGTCTTTTCCGGAAACCAGATTGGAGAGGATCGTAGATGTCATGGATGGTAAGATGGTTCTCCAGTTGCAGCACAACTACTTTCTCAATCACCTTCCCAACAAAGGGGAGGTTAGAGGTAGGTCTGTAGTTAGCAAAGCAGTTAAGGTCCAAAGCAGCTTTCTTAAGGAGCGGTGTCACCACTGCTTCCTTCAGGGAGCTGGGAAACTCACCCAAATCTAAGGAGCACCACACAATCTTTGCAAGGACCAGGCCGATAGACTCAATACACCCCAGTAATAGTCATGTAGGGCCCGGGCCAAATTACAGCACATTGGCCGCAAATTCTGGACAATCCACACAATATCCGCAATCTCTGGCCGGTCATAAGATATCCAAGAAAACCAAGGCGGAGTGACCGTGCACCGACCACCGTCAACCCCCATAGAGAGTGCTGGATGGATCTCAGCCCTGATGTCGGCCACCTTATCTGCAAAGAATTGTGCAAACTCATCACACTTAACTTATGAAAAAGCACATCGAACTTGTAGGCAGGTTGGGTTGCACAACCTGTCCACGGTTTGAAAGAGCTGAGCCAGTTGATTCTAAGCAGCAGCAATCTCACTGGACAGAAACTCTGCCTTCTTATGCGTGATTGCTGATTTATAGCTTTGATAATGATCTATCACTCTAAGGTGGACGGTTTCAAGAGTGGATTTCCACCAGCGACTCTCTAGCCTTTGTCCAACTCGTCTCAACTCCCTAAAGGTCCCATCAAACCAAGGGGTCCGAGGGCAGAGAGAGAGAGAGAGAGAGAGGGCAAACACGGACTGGGGCGATAGATTCCAGAGCTTCAGTAACAGCCTTATTATAGGCTTGAACTAGACTCTCTGGATCCTTCCCTTACCCTAAGAATCCTAATATATCTAATACCACCAGTAGGCCTTCCGGGGTCACATCCCTCAAATGGGCGGTATCTGACCTTCTCCACAGGGGCAGACCTATAAGGGGCCTGGAGATTGAACCTTACTGTGTGGTGATGAGACCATATGACTGGTTCCCCCTCCAAGTCAGAGGTCTCCATCCCCACAAGGAAGACCAGATCAAGTGAGTGACTGTGACTATGAGTAGCAGAGGCAACTACCTGGGTGGACCCCAGCAATTTCATGAGTTGGAGGAAGTCTTGACCAAACTGTGAGAGTTCATCATCGACCCAGGCTCTAAAGTCACCCAGGACCATCAGTCTGGGTGACTCAAATGCCATATCAACAATGAAGTCTGCTATCTACTGCAGAAACAATTTCTCACCTCTGGGTGGACAGTAGATGAGAACAATCCTGCAGCCCACACCTGCTACTACAGTAAACTCAAATGGTCTGACTTCTTCAATTGGCACACCAGCAAGACCCAATTCTGATCTAAAACAAATGGCTACAACCCCACCCCTGCAGTCCGATCTCCAAGTGGTGTATCACCGGGAACTCAGCAGGAACCACTGCCTCTAAAATGGGTCCAGCACTGTCATCAAGCCAGGTCTTGGTAATGCAAGCCAGGTCTACTCTCCCAACAAGATCAGTGATAACTGCTGTCTTGTTCCTAAAAGACCTAGCATTGCATAACACTACTAGAGTCAGACGGGATTCTGGGGCTGGCCGAGCTATCGGCTCAGAAATATTGGAACCCTTGGGTATGGTAACTAGATATGGAGAACCACATTCCAGAGACTATCTCTCCCCAGGGTGTCTCCTACTCTGTACAACCCCAATACGGCCACCCCGGTCCCCCCCCAAAGTCCAGGACCCGCAACCCACCTCCATCTCTTGCTGACAATGCCCAATGCCCTGCAGTGGCTATAAACCACTGCGGGCAGGGAAAGACAATAAAAGGGCTGGAGGTCCCAGAGTTCAGAGGGGGAGTAGTGCCTGACCAGGACAGCAACAGGCCAACACATCTTCAACCCCTAATTTTCCCAGAGCTAACAACAACAGTACACCCGTACTTCTCCCACCCCCTAAAAGACTTATAATACTAAAAACAAAATAATCTAAACTATAATACGACCCTCACAAAAACAGCCCTAGAAATACCCACCCTCTCCAAGAAAAATACAATACAATAAACAGTATATAAAGTAAATTCAACAAATACCAAACCAAAACAAAATACAAGTTCTAGTGGACCAGAGTCCTCTCACCACTGTAGTTAACTTTGTCCAAAATAGATCACCCCCACTGCCTCTCATGTAGTGGGGGAAAATCCAACAGAAAGAAAAAAGAAGATTAGGCTAATGAAAAATAATTAAAAACCAAATGAAATAAATAGTGGCACTGAGTCATAAAACTTCCAGTCACATTAGATGAAGTCTTTCCAGGGAAAGGAGAAAAATACCAGGAAAATGTACAGTATTTAAAAAAACACAAACGCTCCCCTCCTTTGAAAGAAGAGGGCAAGCTACGATATAGAATCAACCCAAGTTCAGTGTCATAGAGGAAGGATCCCAAATTAATCCAATCAGGTTACCGCAGAAAACAAACCTCAATGGCAGAGGAATAGCAGGCCTCAGTCCAAACTGCAGTCCCGAAACATTCAAGGCACAGCCCAGTAGATCTTCAATGCAGCAGTGAGCTGGGGCATGCAAATTAGATCCCAAGGGGGAGACCCCCAAATGCACCAACTCATGGGCCCCACACCCAGCCACCAGTGACCCGCAGCTACAGTCCCTTGGGAGGCAGACCACAAGGATTGTCCCCCAGGAGATTTAGAAGAATCCCTACTGGCACTCCAGCTTCCCAGAGAACATGAGGCACAACTCCCACTCGGTCGTGGGAAGCACAATCAGCTACTAGCCCTAGGCATGAGGAGAAGACCCCCCCTGCCCAACACAACTCCCAGACCACGCCACTCTTCCAGTCTTAAGGTCCAGCTGGAATCCAATACACAACACAGCACCTGCACACCTCTCAGGCAAACCTGTTGGTTTTGCTCACAGTTCAGCAGTTCCTCAAGCAGTTCGAAGTTGTAGTAAGAACCACAATGCCAGTCCTGTCGTAGTCCCAGCCACTCCTATGAAATCTCAGCTGCTAGTCCCAATGAGATGTCTCCAACAGTCCACTACACATGACAAGGCAGCAGCAACCCTAGATATCAAGTAAATTACGAGTCCGGTCACAAAAACTCCTAAAAGGGTTGTCCCTCAGGGCTGTCCACGGGTCCACAAGTGCAGAGCTCTAGATACTAGACACTGAACATTCAGTTAAAACTACCGCAAAAAGCCATGATAAAACATAAAATGAGACTGGTACAAATGGGAGAGAAAAGCAGAATAAAAATGGGAAAAAGACGAGCAAACAAAGTAAAAATAGCGAGCAGGCAAAATTTCATGAACAGAGAGCTCCTGATGGCTGGCTTAGCATAGCCAACATGACAGCCATCAGGATCATTGGAAAGAAAACTTGAGTCTCTGAGTTTCTTCTTGGTGCAAAACTCAGGGTCGTCTTGAAAAACAAAAAGTTTTGATTCCCAAATTTTGACTTAAAGATCAGAATTTTCTGTTCAGCATGCAAGAAGTACAGTCTCACAAGACTCAGGTCTGGTTCAAAGGTTTTTCCAGGCTTACATATACTTTTTTTAAAAAAAGTATATACCAGCTTGACAAGTTCTTCTTAGCTCTGAGATTCTCCAGATTCAGTTCCTCAGGCTTCAAACTCCATGCTAAAAGTGCACTGATTTCAAAATTCTGTGTGTAGTTAAAGTCTGAGTGATGTCATTTTCAGGCCACACTCATCCACTTTGGCCATGCTGAGAACTGGGGTGCAACAGTTTACCCTTTCCTGCAGGTGTCACTATTGTTTCATGTTTAACCCCTGTAACATCTGTTTTATGCATAACGTCTTACTGTTTTGAGTTCATGACTTCAGACTGCCCCCTCACTGGCCTTTTCCTGTTATTGGCAGGCAAAGTGTCCAGTTTGACCATTCAATCCAAGAGTTATGACCCTTAGGATACATGAACTTATCTGTTCCCTATCTAGATGAATGCCAGGCCCAAACTGGCTTTGGTAAATTCTTTTTATTTTGTTTAGCTTTTTAAAGGCCTTCTTAAAGGGACAGTTTCTTAACTCGGGAGTGCCTCACAACCCAGGAAATAGGAACATTAAATAAAGTGTTAACAGGCCTGCCTTGCCACATCACTCCTACCTAAAGCAGAACCTGAGGGAAACACACCTCTATTGAAAACAAAGTTCTTCCCAGTTCTGTTAGTTATCCAGTATGTGAGATAGGCCATCTGCATTCCCATTCTTAGACCACAGCCTATTGGTAACCTCCGTGTCATAAGCCTGCAAGGTGATACTCCATCTCAGAAGTTTTCCATTCATTTTCCCCATTTGGCCCAACCATACTAACAGGTTATGATCCATTTGGACCTTGAAATGCCTTCCATAAATGTATGGTTCCAGTTTCTTTAATGCCCAAACTAAGGTGAGGCATTCCTTTTCTGCTGTCGAATAAGGAAGCAACTTTTTGCTTAAGTATACAAAGGGGTGCTGTCCCCCTGATTGGATTCTTATTTGAGGATTGCCCCTATTCCCACATCTGAGGTGTCTGTCTGCACCACAAATGACCTGTTGTAGTTGGGCTGGCCAGTACTGGGGCCCTACACAGCAAGGTTTTCAGCTGTATGAAGGCCCGCTCACAGGCTGGATCCCATTTTACCATGCTAGGCTTCTTCTTTGTCAACAACCCAGATAAAGGAGCTGCCAGGGAACTGTAGTTCAGAAAACATTTTCTATAATACCCTGCTGTCCCAAGAAAGTACTTGACTTGTCTCTGGGTTTCAGGTGAGGGCCATGGTGCAGTCACCTCTATTTTCACTTGGTTTGGACAGAGTTGGCCTTGCCTCACCATATATCCAAAAAAAGTGACCTCTGCCATGGCCACCTGGCACTTTTCTGCCTTAATAGTCAGACCTGCAGTCTGTATTCGGCCAAACACCTCACTCAGGTGTGTCAGGTGTTCCTTCCAGTTATGGCTAAAAATAGCAGTGTCATCCAGACAGGCGAATGCAAAGTCCTCCATATCTTGTAACACTTGATTTACTAACTGTTGAAATGTAGCAGGGGAATTCTTCATCCCAAAGGGCATGGCCTTGAACTCAAACAGGCGGATTGAGGTGATGAATGCTGACCTTTTCCATGCCCTGTCAGGAAGTTCCACCTGCCAGTACCCCTTTGTCAGGTCTACTGTAGTTAAGTGTGTCACTCCCCCAAGTTTGTCCGGCAGTTCATCTGTGCGTGGCATTGAGTGGACGTCAGATTTCGTGATGGCATTAAGTCCACAATAATCTATGCAGAACCATGTAGTCCCATCTGGTTTTGGTATAAGGACTACAGGTGAGGGCCAGGGGCTGTGAGATTTCTGGATCACCCCTAGATCCAGTATCTCCCCCGCCTCCCTCCTAATGTCCTTGAGGACTGTCTCTGACACCTGGTAGGCTGTCCTACATATGGGTGATTGGGTCTTTGTGTCTTCGTCATGCACAAATAGCTGTGTCCATCCTGGCTTTGATGTAGATAAAGGAGCAAATTCCTGCAAAACAGTCCTCAATTCTTGGGCCTGTCCAAGTGTCAACTGGAGTGACAGCGTGATGGTCTCCACAGATGATGCCTGCTTACTGTTGGCTAACAAGTCAATAAGGGGGTCTTCCTCTCCTAGATCTTCCCCAGGACTGCAAACTGCAAGTACCATGTTAGCCTTATTAAAATATGGCTTCATTATGTTTACATGATACATCCTGTAAGTGTGTTTTTAATCAGGTAACTCCACAATGTAATTAACATTGTTTACCTGCAGGACTAATTTGTTTGGTCCCGCCCACTCAGCTTGCAGCTTGTCCTTCCGGATTGGGATCAGAACCATTACCTCCTGTCCTACCCTGTATAAGTGAGCTCTGGCTCCCCAGTCATAACAGGTCTTTTGTTTTTGCTGGGATGCTGCCAGGTTGCTCTGGGCCATGCCCATAAGCTCCTTCAGCATCTCCCTGAATTTTAACACCTACTCCACTATGGGAGCCCCTTGGGTGGCATTCTTACCTTCCCAGTCTTCTCATATTAAATCTAGGGGTCCCCTCACCCTGCATTAGAAGGTTGAAAACCCTGTCATCTCTTGTGGCACTTCCCTGTAGGCAAACAGCAGGTGGGGCAGGTATTTTTTCCAGTCCAACCCATGTTGTTCTGCAAATGCCATAAGCATAGCTTTTAGGGTCCAATTAAATCTTCCTATGAGACTACTGACTTGTGGGGGGTAAGGCGTTGTGCACCTCTGTACGACACCACACTTCTCCCACAAAAACTTAATTAGGTCCGACATAAACGTACCCCCTTGATCAGAGATAACCTACTGTGGAAACCCAATGTGGGACAAAATCCCCACAAAGCATCTGCCACCTTGTCTGCCTGAAGGGAGGACAGCGCAATGGCTTCAGGATAGCTGGTAACATAATTGATTACTGTCAATATATACTTTTTCCCTAAGGAACTTGGGGTATTCAAAGGACCCACAATAGCCATTCCAACCTTCTGAAATGGCTCCTCTACAACTGGCAAGGGAGTCAGAGCAGCCTTGGCTTTGCTTCTGGCCTTCCCTATTTCCTGGCACCAGTGACAGGGTGTGCAGTATTCCTTCACCTGCTTGGTAATATTGGGCCAATAGAAATTGAAGGCTAAGCATTGCATAGTATGAGCAATGCCCAAATGTCTGGACATGGGAATATCATGAGCTACCTTCAACAATAGCCCATGATACTCCTGGGGTACAACAAGCTGCTTGCCCATCACCCTTCCCTCTGTTCTGATGCCTGTGTGTGTAACAGTACTTTGTACCAACACACCCTGTGCTTTCTGTCACCTCCTTGTGTCCCATCAGACTCTGCATAAGCCCTCAGCTTCTCTACGCTAGAGTCTGTCCATTGTGCTGCTGCTAAGTCTTCCCACTTATCCGGAGCATGGAGCATGTCCCCATCACTTCCCAGGCTGAGATCCATATCTGTGGCAGTAGGGGACTCAGTATCACAACCTTCCCCCTCCCCCGGGCGATGTGTCACCCCTTTCTCCTTAGAGCAGCCTCCAGTGACAGTTGGGTTAACTGCCACTAGGGGAAATTCCATCGCCCTGTTATGATCCTCTTTTTCAAGAGTCACAGGCTGGCTGGCCTATCTCCCAACCTCTCCTGTCAGAATGTTTGTGGGGTCCCAAAGATCACAGGAGCCCCTATCTTTTTGGCTCTGGATCACAACACAAACCACCCCCTGTGGAACATCATTCCCCACAGTAACATCCATAATGAGTTTGTCGACTACAGTCATCTTCCTTTCCCCTTCACCTGCATCTCCCCAATCCAGGACAACACTGGGTAAGGGGTATGTTTTCTTCTTCCCAGTATAATCCTTCACAGAGACAAACTGATTTGGCAGTATTTATTCAGCCCCACCAAATCCCCTTTGACCAGGATAAGAGATGCTCCCATATCCCTTAGTCCTCTAGTCTGTACCCCATTCACCATGACTTGGTGAATGTGCACCCTCATATTTTTAGGGATAGTGTCAGTAACTCAGTTGGCAACTGTCTCAGTTTGTACAGAACCTTTTACCTTTTGGGCCTTCTTAGGACACTGCCTAAAATGATGGCCTGGCTCTTTACAATACAAGCATTTACTTGTTCTTGTCCCCAAACTCCCTTTTGGGCACCGGGTGGTTCAGTTCTTTCTGCAGAGGAGCCATGGTTTTTGGTTGTCCAAAAGGCCCACTTTTTCCTTTTGCCCCTGAATTCCCTGCACCCCCAATCCCCTTGAGAGAAGGCCTGCTTCAAGCAAAGTGATCTGCCATCTCTGCAGCCTGTTTGGCAGTCTTAGGATCTCAATCATCCAGCCAAAGCTTTAGCTCAGATGGTAAATCCAATAAAACTGTTCAAGTAATACCACCTCATCAATAGCTTTAACAGAATCTGCTTTCACCCCTTCCCACCATTTTAAATATTGATGATGTTTAGTGGCTATTTCCTCAAAGCTCATTTCTGGCCCCTTTTGGAGTTTTTGGAATTTTGCTCTGTATGCATCAGGGTTCAGATCATATTTTTTTAATAATGCAGTTTTTAACTTATCAAAATCTCTCCATAGTCACCCTAAATATCTACAGCCTTCTTCCTAAGCTGGCATCTCTTCAAGTCTTCGTTGGGTAAAAAAATCCTGACATACTAGCCATTGTTGAGACTTGGCTGTCTCCAAGTACCCCGGATCATGCTGTCTCGCTTCAGGCTACAATCTCTTTAGACTTGACCAGTCAAACAAGAAGGGTGGGGGTTGTGCTATCTACATTAAAGACAACCTCTCTAGTCACCTTGGCAGTTTCACCTCTACAAACACCCAAGTGCAACTTCTCCCTATCAAACTGCTCCTTGGTGCCCCAAATAAAGTGCTCATAGTGGCTGCAGTCTATATCCCTCCTAAAGATCCTTGATCCGGTCTCCAGACAGTGCTAGAATTTGTAAGCTTGCAACCTCCTGAAACTGAGGTCCTCCTCCTTGGTGACTTAAATATAAACTGGCTTGCCTCAGACACTGGATCCAGCAAAGATGCCATCCCAGCAGCCAACCTGACGCAGATGGTCAATTCCCAACTAGAAAAAACTACAAGACTGGAACATGCACTCTCATTGACTGGGTACTCACTAGTCACCCGGACCGGATAAAAAACATTACTGTTCTCCCCGACTCTCTCAGTGACCACTCCCCGGTGTCATGTACCTGGTCGAATAAATTCCTTAAACCACCCCCCCAAAGTTATCTCAAGTAGAGTGCTACCACATGGAAATCTCACTAAACTTAAGACTTGTCTCCTGCAACAGGACTGGGCACCAATCTTCAATACGGTTGATGTTGATGCTGCCCTAGAATACTTTATCACAACTTTCAATACTGCATGTGACACCTACGCACCATTAAAAAAGCGTAAAATCAAAGCTCTCTCAAATCCTTGGCTCACTGCCAAACTACTGGCCCAGCTCAAAGCTCGTGACCATCTCTGGGCCATAGCCAGAGACACGGGCTCCTTGCAGGATATACAGAAGTACAAACAGGCACAAAACCTATGCACCTCACAAATCAGGCAAATGAAGAGCGCCTACTTCAAAAATGCCCTTGAATCCACCTGGGACGATGGGAGAGCTTCTGGGACAACATCCGAAATATAATGGGTAAGCAATCAAAATCCTCTCCTACCATTATGAATGTTGATGGCTCCACTACACTTGACCCAAAGGCTATGGCAGATGCTCTAAATAAAACTTTCACAGACCTCAGCAGGGTCCTCCCCCCAGATTTTTTCTTGGACTTGCCCTTGCCAAATCTAATATCCCAAAGCACCTCAAGTGACCAACCACTATTTCATTTCAAAATAATCAAAGTGCACGAAGCCTACAAATACATAAAAAAGGCCTGCTCTAAATCCAGAGCAAGCAGTGACACTATAGATCTAAAACTCTTGTCTCTCACCTTGGACGAAGTGATCCACCCTCTTACCAAAATTCTCAATCTTTCCCTTTGCCAAAGTCAATTTCCCAACAAATGAAAGTCTGCTATAGTTACACCAGTGCTCAAAGGGGGTGACAAATCCATACCAGGGAACTATCGACCTATATCAATACTCCCACCCCTCTCCAAATCACTTGAACGCATTGTGGCAGACCAACTTGCAGACTACCTGAAAAAGTATAATCTACTCTGTAAGCAACAGCACGGATTTAGGAAAGGGCACAGTACATCAATGGCCCTACTAGATTTCTCTGGAGAAGTCCACTCTGCTCTGGACAAAGGCTACCAAACTGGAGTGGTCTTCATTGACCTCACAAAAGCATTCAATGCTGTCCACCATGGTTTACTAATCTCACTATTGCCCAGGCTTGGGATGGCTGAAGGACCTGGTGCTTGGGTAAAAAGTTACCTGACAAAACGCTTACAGGCAGTAAAAATCTCTGATGTACTCTCTGACTCTAAACCTGTCCTCTCAGGTGTACCGCAGGATTCAATCCTAGGCCCTCTCCTCTTTAGCCTGTTCCTAAACTCTCTCCCTGAATCCTGCCCTGAAAAATTAATCTTATATGCTGATGACGCTGTAATTCTCTCTTTTTTTTTTTAGTTATTTAACCAGGTGAGACACACTAAGCTGAAAGCTTTTTTACAGGTGCAACCTGGGAGCACAGGGAAGTTAAGTGACTTGCTCAGGGTCACACAGTATGCAAGTGGAAGCTGTGGGATTCAAACCCAGGTCTGGTCTGCTGGATATAACCAGATTTGCAGCTCAGAGCCTTAAACCACTGCGCTATACTGCCTCCCTGCCTCTTCCCACAAAGATCCTAACCCCTTACGTCAGAGCCTACAAATTGCCTTCTCCAGTGTCGAAAAGTGGTTGCTTGGTAATAAGCTAGTCTTAAACCACAAAAAAAAACAGAAGCCATGCTTTTTACCAATCATTAAAACAGAAATAGACATATTCCACTCACTATTAAAACTTCTGCTGGAAATACACTTGAACAAGAGAATACTTTCAAATACCTTGGCATCACTTTTGATCAAGGTCTTACCTTCACGACCCACATAGACAACATGGCGAAAACAGTGAACCAATGCCTAGGAATACTATTTCGAAACCGCCAATTCCTTAACCAAGCTGCACTGAGGATTGCTATACAAAGCTCCATAATCGCAATCATAGACTATGGCCTAATTATCTATGGCTCAGCTACTACCACGGCACTAAGACGCATCTCAACCGCAATAAATAAGGCATGTCGGCTCCTCGTGGGGCCACAGAGACTGACCCACACCTGTGAGCTCTACTCTGAAACCGGCTGGTTGCAACTATCCAATCACCTTGTGTATCTCACCTGCTTGATGGCAAAAAAATCAATCCTGGGACTGACTCCACTGTGTATCCAAGACCTACTCTGTCTGAATAATGGCACATGTCCCACCAGAAGATCTGAACACCAACCTTTTCTGGTCCCCAGATGCCGGACTGCTCAGGGACAAAGATTGTTTGCTTACAGGGCCCCACCTGGTACAATGCCCTAAGCTTACCTACTCTATCCTCCACATTCTTGGAGCTTTCAAATCCATGCTCTACGCCCACCTCTCTGCCACCAGCACCTGTGACTGCTTTGACTAAAGACTTACCCCTCCGCTGTCCATCCCTCAACATGGCCTATCATTTTGGTAAAGAAACCTTTAACACCACTAACTGGTCCTGTCTGCTACTGTAATCTCTCTTCTACTTTCTCTCTTTCTTCTCTTTCTCCCTCTACCTCCTCCTACTTTTCCCACTCTACTCTTCCCCGAATGCCTCTGAGTATCTTTCTTTCCTGGAAAAATAGTTTGTTTTTGATTTATTACTGCCTTTGGAAATTGCTGAACAAATTTCTTATGTAGCACTTTTTTGTTAATACATGTAATGTTTTTGTTTGTCTTATGTTCTATGTGACATGGGACCTTTGTAAAAGAGCCCTGGCTCAAAGGTATTAATTCCTAGACCAATAAACTAAACTAAACTAAAAAATCTTTACTGTTAAGATTGTCCATCTAGACTGGCCCAGTGGCGCTGTGGGTTGAGGTGCTAGACACCACACCTCACGTCACACCGGCGACCCGGGTTCAGGAACGAGCCCGGGTCATCGGGGGTTGGCAAGGGAGGACTAAGATTGAGTGTCTGTGGACAGCTCTCTTAGTCCTGGGGTGGGTTAGGGGATCCTCCGGTGCACTGGTAACCCCTGGCGGAGGCTGGGGGCACTGCAGTGCATGACGCAGAAGGTATGGGGATTGGGACTTCAGCAGACGTCTTCCAGATGCATGCGGGAGTGCACACATGCCAGGCAGGGTGTCATTGCCCGTCCATGCCTCAGGAGAGGAATCCTAAGAAAATCCCTCTGCCCTCGGGTGAGGCAATGGTGATCTCTCGCAAGCCGACCCACCACATGCCCAACACCAGCTGACTCTCTGGTTCTCCCTGAGGTCTGGGGGTCTCTCCGTGGGATCAGGAGAGCCCCAGATCTCACATACCCGATGTAATTCCTGGAGTAGTCAGTTCAGGTGGGTGGGTGGTTGAGTGTAGTGACTGTCAAGGGAGACCCTGAGAGATGCCCCGAGGACAGGGTATAGAAATAAAGTATGCAAAAAAGATTGACCATCTTTCCCAATGCCTCCATCCCCTTGCCAGTAAGCAGTGGAGACAGTTGAAAGCTCCAGGTCTCTTTGGGTAGATTGGCCTGGAAACAGACCTTTTCAAATGAATTCAAAAACATGTCCATATCCTCCCCCTCATTAAAATCAGCCATCAATTTTGAATTTAATTTGTACCCAAGCCCTGGAGTTTCAGACCCACCTCTACCACTTACCTTCTCGGGTGTTGTTGGGGTTGCTGTCTATTGGAGCTTCAGTTTTTCCAGTTCAAACTCACTCTGGTGTTGCTGTTCATCTCCTTGAAGCTGTTTTTCTTCTGCCTCTCTCTGGCGCTGCCTTTCTTCTGCCTTTCTGTGAAGCTGCCTTTCCTGTAGTTCCATCTCAAACCTTTTTGCTTCATCTCAAGCTGTCTCTCCTGCATCCACAGCTTCCTCAGTTCTAGCTCCTTGTCTGTGTATGGATCCTTCTCTTCTGTGCTTGGGGCATCCAGAGTTACTACCTGCGGCTCCAAGGGCTGGCAGTATAGCCTAGAGATTAGAGGAATGAGGTGTGAACAAGCTTGATACATCCAGCAGACCAGACCGGAGTCTGATTCTCATAACCTCCACTTGCACACTGTGTGACTCTGAGCAAGTCACTTAACCACCCAATGCTCCCAGGTCACCCCTGAAAACAGGCATTTGTGCCTAGTGGGCCTTGCCTGGTTACCAAAGACTAAAATAAAAAAATAAAAATAAAAAAAATAAAAGTGTGGTGGCCCTTCCTCAGTCTCTGCTGCCATAAGGGCCTCTGTGAGTTGCCTATTATTTTTGCACTCATTGGGAATGCCCTTTTCTACACAGATCTTCCTCAGCTGTTTCAGATTCATAGTGCTGTACTGGGAAGACATTCTTCTTCTATGCTACACTATTTGCTGAAAAAAAAATTCAGACAGGATGGGGTCTATTGTCTGCAAAATAAATTTCTGTTTTCCCCTTTCCAAATTCTGCCCTCTATTGTGTGATGGTTTTGTAAGACCATTCAAGATCCCAGCATCTGGTGCCAAATCTGTCACGAGCCCTACCCTGTGGGCGTGGCAGGACCTCCTGTTTGCAGGGAAGGTCCCCCTTTTACAGAACTCTTGAGCAGTTGTAGGGTTCAGGAAGTGTCACCAACCTTCCTTTTCCCAGTGGGAGGGTGGAAACTGTAGTCTCGAGTCCCCCTGACTCTTTACTATGCTCTTCGGTTAGAATCCCACCATGGCCACTGGCAGCCTCTTGCCTATTTGGTTTGCAGGCTAGCCAAATGGTCACTATCTTCATTAACAAGGCATACAGTCTTTACAAAACCCTACTGTTTAAAATGTTGGATCACACAACCAGACCCCAGGCAGAGATGATAAGAAATTATAAAAGTTTACCTAAAAGAAAAAAAAAGCAATATAGTAAATTCTATAATTTGGATGATTTGAAAAGGAGACGATGTGAAAAATAAATATTGGATGGTTATACGGAAACACTATGCACTATAGTTCTAAACTATACGTTGTTTTGAGATTTAGAGTCCAGAAATATCCAATGTCCTTTTTGAGAGGAAATTCTCTCTGTAGGTGAAGAAAAGTTCTTTAGAAAAACACAAGATCATTGGAAAGAAAACTTGAGTGTGATTTTCCTCTTGGTGCAAAACTCAGGATCATCTTGATAAGCAAAAAACCTTGATTCTCAGATTCTGGCTTAAAGATCTGAATTTTCTGTTCAGCATGTGAGAAGTCCAATCTCATAAGACTCAGGTCTGGTTCAGAGATTTTTCCAGGCCTAAATATACATTTTTAAAAAAAGTATATACCAGCTTAATAAGTTCTTCTTAGCTCTGAGATTCTCCAGATTCAGTTCCTCAGGCTTCAAACTCCAAGCTAAAAGTTCACAGATTTCAAAATTATGTGTGTAGCTAAAGTCTAGGTGATGTCATTTTCAGGTCACACCCTACCACTCTGGCCATGCAGAGAACCAGGGTGCAACAGTTTATCCTTTCCTGCTGGTGTCACTGTGGTTTCATGTTTAACCCCTGTAACATCTGTTTTATGCATAACCTCTTACTGTTTTGAGTTCATGACTTCAAGCTGCCCCTCTACTGGCCTTTTCCTGTTATATGAAGGCTAAGTGTCCAGTTTGACCATTCGATCCAAGAGTTATGACACTTAGAATGCATAAACTTGTCTGTTCCCTATCTAGATGAATGCCAGGCCCAAACTGGCTTTGGTAAATTCTTTCTATTTAGTTTAGCTTTTTAAAGGCATTCTTAAAGGGACAGTGTCTTAACTTGGGAGTGCCTCACAAACGAGGAAATAGGAACATTAAATACAGTGGTAATAAGCCTATCTTGCCACACTGACCAGTTAAGATAAGCATGATAGGTACTGGCATAATAAGCATGATAATGCACAAGGCACATTGACATCCCCCACAACTTATCTAGTTGTTCACATCATTAGAGGGTTGACCACAGTGATCACTGGGTTATGTGGTGGGTCTTTGTGCCAGGCAGAGGGTCGCAGGATCAGCTAGTTAAAAAATATAACTACACACGAGTAAGTAAACAAAAAACAAAAATAAAAATAGTACTGCAGTTCACTTAATCGGGACCTCTAGTTCCCACTGCATTACTATAGGAGAGCTGAGCGTTACCATTATGAGATGATGATGATGATGATGGTTAAAATCTGCATCTTTTTCCACCTCTGTAGCTGAGCTGCCTCTGTTCCTACTGGATTAACTGTGGTTATAAATCTGCATTTAAAGAGCTAGTGTACTGCCTGAAATTAATATTATCTTTCAAAAGTAGTGAACTATTACTTCCTACATTTTTTTATTTTCTCTTTTGCTAGTTAATTAAAAGATTATTCTACCTGACAGTGCCTAATATAATGTGTGGGCAATTCACTACCTGAAGACTGACATAGATTATTGTATCCCTCTCTCTTCAGCTGCCCTGTGACCTCACTGACTGTGACATCATGACTGACCAAGAGGTGCCAATGACCAGCTGCAAGATCAGTCACGTGTGATGTCACAATAAGTGATGTCATGATGCTGATGAGGTACAGTATGAATAGGGATACAACTAGACATGTCAGTCTACAGGTAAACTATTGCTCTTCATATCACACCTCCATAAAGCCTTCTAATGAGAAATAAATAAGAACAATATAAAGTATCTGTTCTGTAAAGAATGTTTTGTTTTTAATAAGTTAAATGACTAATTTTAATGAATGTATTCAGGAAAATTACCCTCTTTTTTAACTGAGCAATTGTTTCTAAATCTGACACAGGTTGTATGTGTGGTGAACAACTTTAAGGGAAGATGCACAGAAAATGACAGAACTCAGATGGACAATTTGGCCAATATGCCTATGATCAACCTCCCTCGAGTAGAAAGTCCCTTGGATAAACTATCATCTGCTCAGGTAATTTATAAATTAACTAATACCAGCTACCATTGGCAATAAAGGATTTAAACATTTGTGTGTGGGGGGGTTAAACCTTTTACAGCAGCAGTTCATGTTAAAAATAATTTATAATATATGGATGTTCACTTTTCCATAGGGAAACAGTGACTTCTAAACCCCATTGTGATGCCAGAATCTGAGAATACCATCAATCTGATGTCACATCAATGGCATTGTGAGATGGGATGTTCCTGAAATTCTATGTGGAAGTGCCAGTTGGCATTTACTGTGACCATCAATTACAGAGAAAGCTGACTCACATTTAACATGCATAAAATATCAAAGTTAGAAAAAGAAAATACAGTAAGTACTGTACATCACTGATTGTTATGAGTTCGAATGTTCCTAAAATTCCAGGTAGAAGGGCCAATCAGCTTTTACTGTGACTGTCAATTACAGTGAAAACTGACCTGCACAAAACATGTGTAAAAATAGCAGTTAAAAAAGAAAATACAGTAATTACACATTTATTTTTAAAACAATTTCCTCGGATACAAATATTACAAAAAATAACAAATAAGGAACCAAGTAAAACTCAAATGCAATTCTATCTCAATTTTTTGGTGCTATGAAGGAACCATTTGAGTCCCTCATATGATAGAGCTAGTGATTTACTGGGACGGAGTGGTAGAATATGAAGGGGGAAAAACACGGGACTGCCGAAGGTACTTTATGAGCCCCAGAAGGTAGTGGTAGAGCAATTAATAGCCATGTGGTACAGAAATCAAAGAAGAAGAAGAGGACTGGGGAAGACCAGAGCAGAATGGCAAGGCAGAATTCCTGAAAGGCCATATGTATAAACACCAGGAGTTTGGGGAACAAAATGTGTGCTTTTCAGGCATTGATTACAGAAGCCCAGCTAGACTTTCTGGCCATGACTGAAACCTGGATAGCACAGTACCACAACTATGATCTAACATTTCTGTCTCTGCTGTCTTCCAAAGGTATGGGGTAAGGGTAAAGGAAGGGTTGGCCCTGCAAGTGAGGGAAGGAATTCTGGCAATTGATAACAGGACCCTGGGCGAGAGCACTGAAACCAAATCAGTTTGGATTTAGTTAATGTCAGGTACTGGGAGGGTCATAAATGTGGGGCTGGTCTACAGGCCCCCACAAAACAAAAGGAAGACAGAGATAGAGACAAAGAATGAATAGAGGAAATAAAAAGAGCAACAACAAAGGGGAATTTGGTATAATCTGGACACTTTAATATGCCAGATATGGACAAGAGTGTGCCAGTAGCAGCTAGTACCAGAAATAAAGCACTGGTGAAAGTTTTTCAAGATTGCTTTCTAGTTCAGGTGGTCAGAGAACCAACTAGGAGGAAGGCAATCCTGGACCTTGTACTTACAAACAGGGGCTTGGCCTACGTGGATTACAAAGGAAGTGGGGGGAGGCAATCCAAAACTGAAGGACAGGGTTCAAGATGTACAAAGCAAGTCAAGCAGATGGGAACAGGGATTTACACCTGGCAGATCAACAGAGACCCACAGGATGGTAAGAATAGCAAAGGCTTGTGTAGAATTCTGGATTATAAGATGGGTCAAGTGGATAGTTAGGTTTTCTTTTGCTCCATCAAGGAGAAAAGGAAAACAAAGTAGGAAATGCTCAGTATAAACAATGGAGAGGGTGGGAGGAGGATTACAAGGGAAGCAGACATACTTTGGTTGTCACAGTGAATCACAAGGGGGCCACTCCTGGAGTGCAGGCTCTGCCCAGGTCTTGTAGGGAGTCCAGAAATTAAAATGGGATCACTATCAGTGGAGAGAGTACTCAAGGGACTAAGGTCACTGAAGGTAGCTATAACACCTGTTCCAAATGGGTCACCCACCAGGCTGCTTAAGGCAGTGGTACAAGCACTTGCACAATCTCTGGCAGATCTCTTTAACAGCTCCCTGGTGAAAGGTGATGTACCAAATGACTGCAGAGTGGCTAACATAGTGCCTCTTCATAACAGTGGGGAGACGGATGAGTCTGATCTCAGTATCAGGCAAATTGCTGCAATAGATCATTAAGGAATGACTGATGGAGGGTCTCAAGGCAAGAAGGCTGCGATAACAGACAAGATGGGTTTGTGCTAGGAAGACCATGTCAGACAAATATGATTGATTTCTTCAGCTATCTGTAGGTGAAGAAGGCTGTTGATAAGGGTCAGTTGGTAGACATACTATATACATTGACTGTAGCAAAGCATTTAAATCAGTCCCACATATGAGACCGGTTAAGAAATTGGGTGATGCAGTGGCTGGGGATAAACTATCACAGCAGATCATGAACTGCATGGAATAAAGTAGAGTCATTATCACTGGGGAGCATCCAGGAGTGAAGAAAGAAATGGGCAGGGTAATACAGAGTTCATTCCTTGGATTGATACTCTTTAGCATCTTTATCAGCGACATAGCAGAGAGGATACTGATTAAAATTAGAAGTGCTTAGATACTGCTCTGCGGGATCTGAGCATTCTCTGACAGATTGCCATGCTATCCAGCTGCATGATCAGACCCCCATCTGGCCACGGCTGTATGTCAGATTCTGGGTCAGATTCTTGTGATCCAACTATTAGATCCATGGTACCAATGGGTCATTTGAACCATGATCGCGTCCACATGGGATCAGAGCAGACCGGATCCATGGTTAAACGCCATCAATATAATGGCATCTGACATCCGGTCAAAATGGTGATGTATCAGCTGATACCCTATACCAGCAGATACTATCTGAGTAACACTAGTTAAAATCTGTCTTTTTTCTAATGACACTAGGCTCTGTGGCAGAGTGGATGGTGAAGAGGGTATTTTGGAAATTAGGGAGGATTTGGGGAAGGTAGAGAAGTGACCCAGGGTCTGGCAACTTGTGTTTAACACAAAAAAGTGCAAGGTTGTGCATGTAGGTAGCAAAATAAAGGACAAGTACAGGATGGGGGTGGTAGTAAGGGTGATATTGACAGAGGAAGATGGTCATTTTGGAAGTAGTTACATATGCAAACTTTAAGTTATCTGCACAATGCAACTAGGCAGTGGGGAACAGGATGGGAGGCATAAGCAGGGGATTTAGTAACAGATGAAAAAGGTGATACTGCCCCTTTGCAGATTACTAGTGAAGCCACATCTTGAACACTGCATGCAGTTCTGGAGCCCACACCTCATAAAGGACAAGGATAAGACAATTTCAGTACAGAGAAAGGGAGCAAAAATAGTTTTGGGGCTGCAGGGCAGGTCATATGAGGAGAGGCTGGAAAGTCTGAATATGTGCATATGCACAGTGAGACCAGAAGGAAAAAGGAAGGATACAACTTTCAAATTTGTGCAGCAGAGAGCTGTTCACCAAAAGTGATGACAGCAACACCAGGGGAAACATAAACTGGAGCAGGAAGGTTTTAAAACAAAGTCAGAAAGTATTATTTCATAGAGCATGTGGTAGAAATCTAGACAGACTGCCAGTGATGAAGTAAATACAAAAACAGTGGTGGGCTTTAAACTGGGGTGGGACAGGCACATGGGTTTGGTAAAAAAAACAGGGGGGAGGGGGTTAGATCAGGAGGAGGTATGGCCAAGGACCAACAGAGTCTGTAAATTGTACTTAGCTTGAGGTAGGCAACCATGCAGACTGGATAGACTGCTAGGCCTTCTTCAGGCTTTAGTTTTTCTGTTACTATGAGCTTTGCTGTCATGGTCATCATGTCATCAGAACCTCTTGATGGAATTATAGCCTTCTATACTGGAAAATATCCCTCTTAGCCATTCGGAATGCAGAGTTAGTGTCTGGTTATTCTGTGAATAATGGACAGTAGACTGAATAACAGGACAGTGGCTCTGCATTCTGATTTTCTAAAAGCAATTGTAACCCCCCCTGCCAAATGGGGGATTACCTGCCACCATGCAGCTCTTGTTCCAGCCTCTCATCCCAGGCACCTCCTGAATCAGCCTGTAATTTATTTTTGAATGCCTGGTCCTGTTCTGCCTCCTGTGTTCCAATCCAGCCTCACAGGAAGAATTCTAGCCCTGTGGGGCTCAAGAAGTCCAGCCATGATCTCCCACTATGAAGCATGCCCTTGGGGCAGCAGGGATCATGCAGGCATGAGCGGTTCCTTTGATCAGTGACCGCTCAAATGTGCGGTCTAACTGGGGAGTGTTCCGTCAGTCCCGAGATCCCCATCGACTAAGTGGGACCCGGTGACTACAGACAGGCCCCTGAGTGGTTGCTCTCTAAGCAATTGAAAGAGATCCATGTGGTGATCTGATTGGGGCTCATGAATATTAATCAGCTGGAGCTCTGATCAGTAATGAATATTCATGAGGGTATGTATGCCCTCGGGGCAGCTTGTTCTTGGCAGTGGCCAAAAAGGAAAAGAAATGTATTTTAAAATAAATGTAACTTGCCATGTATGTTGGGGAAGAAGTGTGTTATAGGGCCAAGTGTTTAAAATTAAATTAATGCTTTGTTCCTGGTTGCACCAGCAATTTGGGACGCATGGCAGCTTGTAGCTACTGCATGTCAGGGAGCTAAACATCAGCAGCAGCGACAGGAAAACAGACTGAGCAATTTGTTCACTCTGTGCAGCAACAGCAAGTACACATTCAGGGCTAACAAACTGTGGGACATTGGGGCAAATATTCAGTTATTCCTGGCTGCACCAGAACTGTGATTTGAGACTGTATCTATTCTGCTAAGGGACTATGTATTTTAGCAGACATTGCAAGCAGCCACAGACAATTGGAAAGCCAGGATAACAAGGCCAGGACTTGTGGGACATTCACCCAAGCTCTTGGGTAAATGCAAGCGCTCATGGGACTTACAGGGACCTAATTCTAGGTGTCAAAACAGCAGACCAACAGTGCATCAAGTGGGGTTCATGCATTATTCATTTTCCTGATTGACAGGTCCTCCAACCAGTCGGAGGCCTTGCAACCCAGAGCTTCAGCCAATCAGGAGCCTGAAGAGAGCCCCATAAAAGACTGTGTTTTCCAGCATGTTGCTAGATTCCAGACTGCAGAGTTGAGAGGGAGATTGCTGCCAAGCCTGGAGATCCAGTTAATCCTATCTAGCCTAGAGGGGGTTTGCCTTATTAATTTAGTTAAAGTTTAAAAGTAATGTTGTTTGTTAAACTGCTAGCCTGGAGGTTGCCAGAATGTCCTCCAGGTGCTAGCCCTACTTTCCACATCGGGAAAAGATGTGGACCAAAACCAGATGACATCAAGCAGTGGTAAGAGTGCTGAAAAGAACCTCAGTTCTGAGAGAACTGAAGACCATCAGGAGCCTTCTATAGCAGGGATGTCCATGAGGGACCGAAGTAAGTACTCTTGTACTCCCCCAGTGCAAGAGAAAAAACAAGCTAAGAAATATGGGCCATCATGCACTAGTAACTGTGCAAGTGATCAGAAAGCAAGTTTAATCAATCTGGGCTGTCTTGCCCAAGTAACAGTTCGAGTGACCACATTCCAGGGTCTGCACCTTACAGCTGTGCATAACTTTAACCCAGCATGGGTGGACCTCTATCAAAGTGTTCTGATCAGTGACTGTCCATTGGATCGGCACCCTCCTGCTGCGTATAGCTTTAGCCCAGCAGGGGTGGACCTCTTTAGTAGAACTGTTTGTGACCAAGTCTGTTCTGGGGACAACCAGTGAGAGCCCAGAATAGACTAGTATAAATGCACTAATATGTACTTATGTTGGTTATCCAGTCGAGATATCCTGTGGAGCCACCAGCCATAGCCGCATTGCCACATTAAGGGACTGAGACCTTGAAGTCAATTGTCTGGCTTATGATATCTGGGAATGACAGCTTTCCACCTTTCTTAAAGATGTCTTAAAATATAAATGTACCGGAGGTGATAATGTATTGGGATATAAATGTACTAGATGTGACAACTATATAACTGTGCTGAATATTCAGGATTGTGAATCCAAGATCTAACCAAGGTAACCCGGCTGGTTGCTTCCTTCTGAATTGTTCAGTCTGTGACAAGCAGGACAATCCCTGCTCTCCTGCCAAATGAGGGGCAATCCCTGCTACACTGCCAAAAGCAGGGCAAACTCCTGCACTTTTTCTAAAGCCAAGGTGTTGTTGTTTGTTAAATTGTCTTTCAAGTTAATCCTTTCCTCTTTGAGTTAAAGCCGGCCAACTACACTAGCTGCAACATCCACCAGGCCAGCAGCCATCCAGGACTTTGGTATCCTGGTACCCAGGGTATAGCGTGAGATTGCGGGCTTTCACATGTGTCTGGGAACTGGTACCAGTGGTGGGGAAATAACGGTGTAACAACTGGTTAGTCAGCTGCTTAGATAGCCTGGGCTCTGGATATTGTTTGGTTAGTAAAATGATTCTCCTTTCCACTTAGATGCTAGTTATCCAGCTGGAGGGTTCACCAGCACAATCCAATCAAACCAATCCTGTGTACATTTGTAAATAAGAATCACTGCATAACCCTATTCCCCCTGTTTCCCCATCCTAACTCCTATGTCCCCTAAATAAATATTATTGTTATTACTTTTTTGCAAATGGTTGTCATGCACATATTATTAGAGAGAGTCTTTAATTACAAAATGTTTGAAATATGGGGAAATGATAATGGGTCATGTTTTGGGGTGGCAAAAGGTAATTCTGGGTGGTATAACATCTATGGGGGTTGTACCAGGTAACAGCTAGCCCACATTAAAATTAAACTCTGAGTGAAGGCACTACGTTGTTTAGAACATAATATAAGTTTGCGAACCCAAACCCCTCAGCCTGCCTTGTTGGTGGTAGGCAGGGGTGTAACTCTAGGAGTAGTGTCACCTAGAGGATTACACAATAATGGGAACTGGCTCTACACTTTGATTGGCTACCTCTTGTGTATTTAGCCAATCAGAGAGCAAGCCAAATGTGCCCTCCCACTTCCACAGGCAACAGCCAATCAGAGACTATAGTAATGCTCCAGCTTTTCTGTGGGAAACGGTTCCTGCTAACTTACAGAAGCACAGATTTAACAGTTTAAATTTTTTTTCCAGTATTATAGCGATAATACCAGTAGTGGTCTGGGTTTCCTCAGTAATAACTGGACCAGGGATTAATAAACACCTTGGCCTTCGACCTTGGTGTTTATTACTCCAGTCCAGTTATTACCTCGTAAACCCAGACCACTATGGTATTATCACTGTAGTAATACATAGTTCCATACCTATTATTTTATGGGAAGGACTCAGCAAGTGAAAGCTGAAGGAGACCTATCTCCACTCAAACCTCTGCAAAGAGGAGTTCCCCAAGGATCCGTCTTGGGCCCAATCCTTTTTGCCATCTACATCAATAACATTGACATTAATCTCACCAAAGCCACTGCACATCTGTTTGCAGATGACACTGTATTATATATCAGTAACCCCTCACCTGTAACAGCATGTGTAGAGCTACAAGTGGAATTCAGCATACTACAACATCAACTATTGGAAAAAAAACTTCTCCTAAATGCAAAAAAAAAACAAAGGCAATGTTTTCCTCCCCCCAAACTCAAGCCATTCACTCCGCACCAAACAACCTCCCCCAGCTATCCACTGTTCTTGGTGAAAACCTTGAATATGTAAAAAAATTCAAGTATTTGGGGGTCTGGGTAGATTGCAGACTCAACTACCTAGATCATCTGGAAGAACTGCTAAAAAATCTTTGTCAAAGGCTTGGACTCTTTTTACAGAATAAGGCACTTTCTAACCAGGGATTCTAAAAAGATGCTGGTCCAGGTCACATTTCTCTCAGTATTAGACTATGCAGATTTCCTTTACAGTTACTGCCCTAGTTTCTATCTGAACAAATTGGACACACTTTACCATAGCGCCTTGAGCTTCATTACAGATCTTCCCTTCAGCACTCACCACTGCTCTCTCTACACTGTAGTCGGATGGACATCACTCCAATTCAGAAGAAACAGAAATGCTGCACTATGGACGTACAGAGCACTATCTAAGATGCTCCCAAACTACATCTTGGACTGCTTCACTCAGTCACAGCAAGTAATTATGCCCTAAGAAGCCATAACTTCATCATGCTCAAAGTGCCCAAATTCAATACTCAGCACAGGAGATCTGCTATCAGCTATGTATTATCTACACTATGGAATATGTTACAGAAGACACTGAAATTGAACAACTATATAACAGTTACATCCTTTAAACATTTATATTCGAGGCTTATCCAAGAAAAATGTAATTGCTTCCACAAGCATTAGAATATTCCTAATCCTATCCTTCCCCTCCTCAGGCAGCCAATTCTTGGCTTGAATCCACCTCTCAAGAGCCTTAACCCCTCATACTCCGTGCATCCTGCCTTTAACCATCTCCCATTACTCCTTGACATACATCATAGCCTTATACCCCTGTCATCAACCCACCAGTGCAGGCCCCAGCCCTTGCTCAGGCCACATTTATACTATCATATCAAAACACCTACCACAGTCTATGATCCCCATCATCTAGACATTCTATTCCTGCTTCCGCCTTTGTCCATTACGATTTTACGCTTGAACAATGTAGTATTGAATGCTATGATTAGGATGTAGACTTAGACAGTGTAGATGTTGATATGTATATATTAGTTTAGATGGTGTGCATTTGTATATTTATATGTAACTATGTATTTTGCTATGCTTAGGCTGTAGACTTAGACAATGTTGATATTGAAATCTGTACATATGTGTAACGGTATAACTATATATAACCATGTAATTGAACCTTGACCTTATCAGGTCCATCTTGCAAATGAGCTGTGCTCAATGATGTTCGCCTGGATAAATAAAGATTTGATTGATTGATTGATTGATTGATTTTATTTGTCTACTTCACTATAAATCCTTTGCAACCCCCAATGTTGATCTGTTATGCATTTTTGTTGTAAAATCACTTTTTTAAAGTACCATTAATCATGTTTTTTCAACATATAAGAGCTTAAGACCCCGATCCACAAAACCCAATGTAACACTACATGGGTGCATTTTTATTTATTTTTTTAATGTTATTTTATTTTACAATTTTTGCCTGTGGAAGGTACACTGAGCTCCTACTCATTTACAGGTCACAGGCACCTCCCAGGAGCACAGGGAAGTTAAGTGACTTGTTCAGAGTCAAAGAGTATGCAAATGGAGGTTGTGAGAAACAAACTCAGGTCTGCTGCGGACCCAGGTCACTGGAGGACTGGCCGGGGGAAGAAGGATAGAGCATCCTACGGGCTGCTGTTCTTCACTGGGGGAGGATGGGGAAGTGTCCGGCGTGAGACAGACCCCTGGTGGAGGCCAGGAGTCACGCAGCTTCTGGTGCTAGCATGTACTGGAGATGGGGCTGACACTGGACATCATTACATGTCCCCGCCTCCCAGAGGAAAAACCAGAAAAAAGGAGGGATGGGTCCTTCATCTACATGAAGCCCTCCCCGGGCTTCCATTAGCCACCATCGCCGGCACTCCCAACTAGATACTGGTTCTGTAGTGCTGGAATTCAGGGAACCAGTGCTACAGCCCTGCCCTCTGGGGGGGGTAAGCTGGGGGTGACTAGGAGAATGCCGGCAGTTGATGGTAGGTGGGAGTCCGGGGGCCATGATCAGGAGAAAGCCTGACGGAGGACCTGCCAGAAAAAGAGAAAAAAGAAAACAGGTCTGCTGGATGCTTGTTCATGGAGGCTTCTCTCTGCAGGTGTGGAATTCCCTGTGCATCCACCAAAACTGATGTACCACCTTCAGGGTATGTCTGTATTCTAATACATGGCTTTATTTGGGCAGTCAGGTCGGAATCCATAAAGGGGGCATTCTAGAACTCCATGACAGTTCTAAGTGTGAAATGTCTGCTGCAGAAGCAGTCAGGAAGGCATGAAAGTTAAGTGATGGGTACTCCAGCAATAGGCATCTGTGCCCTCAGGGCCAGCTGCCTGGACTGTATGGGGACCCTAATGACCCCAACCCTGTCGCTTCTAGCCCTCCATATGGCATGGAGGACTGAGAGGTGACTTGGTACACTTTTTCCAACCCCTGGTTAACCAGGGCTTCCTATTTGAAGCCCGGTGTCCAGATCTGCTTTGTCTTTCTGAGTGACCCCTGCTCCAGTGCAGACCTTTGCTCTTGCAGATCAGAGTGGTCAGGGACTGGGGATTCCTTCTATCTCGGAACAGGATTCATGGGCAGAGGTAGATACAGTAGGTGGGCAACCAACATGTAAATCATGCATATGCCAGCCTCATTGTGGACTGGGCCATACACTTTATAGCCTGCAGTAAGTCATCAGGTCTCAGTGTCCCATAAAGGAAGGAAATAGTATCTGTTGAACGCTTAGTCATGTAAGTCACAAGAAAAGTGATGATCAATGAAAGCAGTTCAAATACAGCAGAGGACACTGATAACAATCTTGTGGCAGCCATATTTAATTTATTTACTTATTTATTAATTGAAATTGTTTTACAAGGAAAGGCCTACAGAGTTGTAATAACTCATTTCCAGAGGAGTCCTAGGGGAAGGAGGTACATGAGACTAACAATACAACAGCAATAGTATAGAACTTATACGCAGGAAAAAAAGACGGCGGCATGACAGCACTGATTGATAGCTAGCTAACTAGATTGATAGATAAATAATTGACCATCACTAGAGACATAATCCAAACAAAATGGAGGCTGTGAGAATTAAAAAAGGCAGCAGGAGTGGAGAAAATGTTTGAGAACTAAAACAAATTTAGCATATGACACACATATATAATTTTATGTACAGTGAATAGCAGCATGTTTGAATACAGGAAGTGGGGGTGGTATAATATAAGAAAGAAGATGCAGAGAGATGAGCCTGGCAGATAATTTAGTGCAGGAGCAAGCATGAATAGTGTGAGTTTGAAATAGGGACTTCAACGAGGATGGGAAGGAAGCAGAACAGATATGGAAAAGAAAGGATCAGAGCAGGGTTTAGATTATGGAAGAAAGCAGACTGCCCAGCAGAGGATTTGGCTCAGGGAATGGAGAAGGAGAGACAGACAGTAGAGCAAAGGGAATAGGAGGAAGAATGAGAGCAGGATAGAAAGGAGGAGAGATAACCGGTGAGTGAGCCAAACCAGAACTTATTAATGAGGGTGGTACAGTGAGAGAGATAGCTACATTTGAGGGATGAAAAAGAGAGAAAGGAGTACAGGAAGCAGTGATGAGTGTGGGGTAGACAGTCCAGAACAAAATGACAGAAGTGGAGTAATAGATCCCATCTGGCAACGGTGGATTTAGGGCTACCAGTATATATAGTACTTCTCCAAAACTGAAGGCCATAAGGATAATGTTTGAGACAATCCCATGCATGGGCAAGGGGGGAGAATGCAGACTTTGTTCCTGTAGAGTGTCCTGCATTTGAGAAGGAGCTTGGGACAGATGTTGTCAATGTGGACCAAGAAGTCAAAGTGACTGCCAAGCTGCACACCTAAATATTTAAAGAAGGTGACAACATCTAGTTTGTAGCTATCAAGCACCATAAAGGCAGAGGGATTGGATGTTGGCCATACACTGCTGTGTGATGAAGGTCATGGAGGTTGTCTTTTTTGAATTTAGAGTGAGCAGCTCTGAATATTTGAGAACATTTTCAAGCTAGAGCTGTGCTGTCAAATCAGCATCAGAAGGGCCAGTGGCAAAAAGGAGTGCATTATCTGCAAAGAGTTGAATGTAGGAGGAGGTACAGCCCTTTAGGAGCTCATTAAGGAATAACAAGAAGAGTGTAGGGCAGAGGACCAAGCCCTGCAGCACCCAAGGCTTAATGGGTAGGTATAGGGCACCACCACCAACAGAGATGGTGTTAGACCTGCCACACAGGTATTTATTAATGGAACCAGCTGACCACAAAGGACAGTTAGACCAGTATAGGCAAGTTTAGTTAGCAGAAGAAAGAGTGGCAGTGATGTGACCCAGATCTGTTCCTTTAAGGTCAGAATCAGTGAGATGAAGTAATGAGGTGGTGGTGGTGGAGTGTGATTTGTGGAAGCCAGATCGGTTGGGACTGATGATGGCAGAAGAGTCAAGGAAGGGATAGAGCTGAGAAAATACAAGGTGTTCTTGGAGTTTAGTGATAGTAGAGAGGAGATAAATAAAACATAGTTCCCTGGGACAGCAGTGTCACTACCCTTATGAAGGGGGTGACTTTGGCTACATTCCAAGAGGCAGGAATAGTAAGTAAGTAATTGTACTATATTAACTTGGGACAAGTTTTTCCCATAAGAAACTCAGTTTTAATTTACTATTATAACCAGCTGGTTATAATGGCAAACACGTGCTGGGTTTCCCTCACTTCCCCCATGCACCAGCTACGATCTCCCCTTCATTGGGTGCCACACTTCACCACCTCTTGCAGTTGGGCATGCGGACTCCGGAGTAAGTTGTAGAATAATCTACTTTAAGAATTAAGTTCTTTTCACTGCACTTTTGGAGAAATCCTTAAAAAAAGTAAACCTTCAACCCGACTGAACAGTGCTTCAACCCCACCGCAGCCACACAAAAATGTATTTATATTTATATAATTGCTGCGTCAAAAAAACACTCTACAGCAATTACATAAAACAAACCATGGGGCAGCGTGTAAAACTCAACTTTTACACACACACTCAGTGTTGGATTGTTGTATAAACCCCTTGAGCTTCACTTTCAGGGTTTATGTAGCATCCAACACCTTGGGTGTGTGTAAAATTCTCATTACACACACTATCCCATGATTTATTCTATATGTAATTGACACTGTAATTGGGTCAGTGTCAGAGGCTCAGCAGGTTGCACACTTGCCTCTAAGGCAAAAGATTGGAAAGCTATACATTTCCTCCCCACATGAGGAACTTGGGTTAAATGCCAGTACTGACACTGTAATGCAGCATGAGGGGAGTACTGCACTCCTGAGGTGCCATCTTTTGGATGAGATGTTAAACCAATGTCCCATCTGCCTGGTCTGGTGGTTATTCCAGTGGACAGTAAACATCCTATGGCACTTCTTGAAAAGAGATGGGAAAGTTTTTATTGAAAAAAAACAAACATATCACAGCACAGTATTACATTCATACTGTTTGATCATGTGAATAACAAAACAAAAATACTGAGGGGTAAACCAAGGAGAAAAATATCTAAGAAAGGAAACAACTACACAGAATAATAATACTGTTGAGAATCATCCAGGACCTGCAAACAAATGTCATGGTCAGGTAGAAGATGAAACCTAGTGGGAAACAACAAAAAGAAAACATTTAGCACTCTATACCCATCCCTCATCAAGGATAGCAGACAGCCTGGGCTCAAATGTAATAGCAAAAATTCGGAGACCCATATTGTGGTCCATCTGATTAGAAAAGTGAGTGCATGAATAAGTGTGTCAGTAATAATCACAGGAGTGACCAGTCATGCCACAGAACAAGGTCCTGCATAATGCACCAGCCACACAGTTGGAAGTAAGTGGGGCTGCACTATCATACCAGTTCTATGTGATAAAGGTAAGTCTGAAAGACCGCCTATCACATAGAGCAAACACACTTGACCCCGCAGTCAAAAGAGCAACGGATATTGTACTGACCGTCGTAAATAGCGATGGTTGCTACAATACTTAACAAAACCATACAAAAATATTTTTTTTATGTGGGAGGCTGTGACTCCCTCTTGTAGGGGACAAACCCCCTGCATCCCCCAAACTTAAATAATCAACTCCAAGGGCGGTGCAGACCATGGGGCAAGTTATTGGATTCTGAAAAAAAAAGTATTCTACCTCTAGCCAGACCTGAACCCAGGACTGCTTGCATTGCAAGCGGTGGTGTACACCACTATGCTATGCAAACAGCTTGGTAGGAATCGGCCTCAAAGGATACTGTATCCTGCAATAGCGAGTACAGCTCCTTGCTGTACTCGCTATACAGAATATAGCACCGTATTTGCACCACTTGCTCTATTGTAGAGCGCTATTATTGAGTTGCTCAAAAGTGCAGTGCTCAACAATCAGGGCTCTATGTGGGTTCTACCATCATACCAGACCTAGGAGGGCCAAAAACCCACACCACTGTGAGGCCTGTAAGCCTGAGGCAGTGTGTTTACTCTCCATCCAGCAGTGGTGCAGAAGACCCCGTGCTATCAAATCAATTAAAACCTGGGGAAGAATACTGTATCCCGTTGCTGGAATAGCAAGGCACATCTAAAGTGCCAGATATAATATTTTATCACAGTGAGAAGAAGAAGAAATGTGCCCGCCTCATACACATTACCCCTGGAAAAAGTTCCCAGTATCAATTAGTCATACATTAGTGATGTCCAGCTCTGGTCCTACCATGTGGAAGCCAGTGTCCTCCAAAAGGTGACCGCATAAGGACATTCCAAGTACAATTGAATCATGGTCTCTGGGAGTGCGATACATCCATCCCTGGGACAGAACCTGTCCTCTATACTTTTATGTGTGCCATTCGCTTTCACCTGCAATTTCCCATGAAAACTCAACCATAAAATATTCCACACTTTTTGTGGCATTCTCCCATCCATCAAGGCTTTCTTAATAGCCATTATCCTATGTGGGGTCTGTCCAATATAAAAGGCTTCTGCTGGAAAAGTCGTATTCATAATCATCATGTAAAGAAGTTTAGACGGCTGATGCTGAACATTGGAGAAATTCAACTTCCATATTTTGATTTTTTCCACACTGTAATTAGGGTCATAAATCACCCTATCACAGATTCTTGTTGGAATTGTGCAGTAGTGAAGAAACAACAAACGAGTGGTGTCCAGAGTCTGATAATGATTTATTTCTGGTATATAAAGCAGGCTTATAACCAAATCAGTGATAAAACACCACTGAGGAGAACACCCATATCTTCTTATCTAAAGGTAGCATCAGTCTCTTCTCAGAGAATACTAAGCAGAACAATCATTCTTATACCTTTAATAATTGCTATAGAAACTAGTACAAAGATACAATAAACTTGCATTATTGGCTAATAGCAAAAATGGTATAATTTGTACTAGCCTGGGAACATGCACCGAAGTAACAAAAACAGAGATAAGATGAGACAGAGAACTCTGTATATTGTAAGGTCATGACGACCATTACCCATAATAGCTATTATCTACTAAACCTAGAGATGGCAGCATTGCCCAATTAATGATTGTAATTATACAATATCCATACTATCAGTGTCTCCTCAGTACATTAGAAATACAGCAAATGGCATAATGATTCTTAGTAAAACACAATAACTGTAGAAATATTAGTAATAAAAGCATGGTAATTGTATATAAGGCATTGTAATACACACACACACACACACACACATATATATATATATATATATATATATATATGTATTGTGATTATATAGCAGAAATACAGCAATATGCATTATAATTTGTAACAGCAATGCTAATAGAACAGTGGAACCCAGATCCTGACACACATGCTTATACGATAAGTGCCTGTACCCTAAATATTGCTGTCTGTGAGATAGGGGGCCCAACCCGGGGTGCTGGTCCATGGATAACAACACACGCCCGGCCAAAATAAGGCAACCCGCTATTATATCGCTGTGGTATTGAGGCACTACACCAATGTTTCAAAAACATATCCAACCAATACAGCATCCACTCTTTCCATACTAGGATATGATTCATGATACATGGCATCACATTCCATTTTAGAAACTGACTAAAAGTAAAAGCCACCAGATTAATCATATTCAAACCACCCTGACTGACTGGGGGCAGAACACATTTCACTTAATGGGGTTTAGTCAGCTTCCCAAAATTAACTGAAAAAAAAATAATATAAAGGGTTACTTCCAAGGCTTTGGGAATGGGGAATACCATGCTGAGATATGGCAATATGGGCAAGAGAAATATTTTTGAAATTGCTACCTGTTTCTTCTTCATTTGCTGCCAAGCCTTCTAGATCATCAACTTAGTATGGTACTCCTGAAGCTTAATTTTCCAATTAAACTGTGCCATACACCCTTTGGCATAAAAATATACCCAAAATCTTAATAGGATCTATTGTAAGTGAAACCCTCCCAGTATCAGGGACTGAGGAGGAAGTACCCAAAGCTATACCCTTACATTTCAGGAAGTTGAGGTGAGCCCCCAGTATTGGGGAAAAGGACTGAAATACCTCAACTGCCTGCCTGCCAGTCAGTGACCTGATCTTTCACCAGTAAGGTCACATCATCCGCATGAGCCAGAACCTTCAGCTCTGTGGCACTACCTATTTGAAAAATACCATATATGTTATGATGTGCCTGAATTTTCTGAAGAATCGGGTCAATACAGTATGTATATAGTATCGGGTTGAGAGGACAGCCCTGACTGAGCCCAGATTTCAACAAAATTCACCTTCCTAAATACCCATTGATGAGAGGCACAAGGCTGGCTGAGCCATACAATAGTTTTAACCATGTACAGAATTGTTGAGGTATGCCGTAATTTTGAAGGACTTGAAACAAGTACTCATGGGGAGACCCAGTCAAAGGCCTTTTCTTGGTCTAGGTAGAGGAGACACCCCACCTCCTCATCCCAGGAACCCAGGTCCACCACCTCCCAAAGGGCCATAAGATCATCTGCTATGTGTCTCCCAGAGATTGAACAATACTGGGAGTCCGAGAGAACCATAGCAGAGACCTAAGCTAAGCAATGGGACAAGATTTTCATCAAAATCTTCAAATCAGTATTGAGGAGGCACAAACATCTCCAGTTATTTAAGTCCATCTTCTCCCCATTCTTGACGATGAGAATCTGAAGAGCATCCATAAAGAGCTGGGTAACAGTATTGTCCTGCAATATCCAATTAAAAACCTCAACCAGAATAACAACCAGATCTTCTCTGAATTCCTTATAAAATTCAGTCGTCAACTCATCCCTGCCATTCGCAACAGTGGGTTTCAGATCACCAATAGCCGTCTGAACTTCAATTCCCTCAATCGGCCTCTGAAGCTCTAGACCCAAGGAAAAAGGAATAGGACTGACAGGCATATAAGCAGTCATGAATTGTTGTGGCCAAGTCAGGATTCTGTAACAAGCAGTTATTCAGCCTCCAGTAACCTTTGCCTAATGGTAATGAGTTCTGTCTGGAAAAGGCCCCACCCAAAGAAGGTGGTCTGACAGTTCCATGGGGATCAGATCCACCTTTAAGGAATGTAAGTATTTGGATACAAACAAAAAGTCTATGCATGTGGCCAGGTGTGCCCTAAAATAGGTAAGACCCCCATTGGGTAATGAACCTTATACACATCCCTGAAATCAGCTGCTTTCAGCATTCGAAGAAGAAAGTTCCTATTATTAAATAGTTCAGCAGTTTTTGCACCTCTATCCAGTGTGGCCAAACTACAATTAAAATCCACCCCCCAGACCACTGAGTGGGCTGTGAACAGATAGGGCTGAATCAGAGTGAATAATTCCACTCAAGCTTTTTTGATTGCAGGGCATAAACATTAATTGAATCTAAAGTAAGAGTCCTGATCGGTGACGTCCAGCATCAGGGCCCTACCAGGATCAATGTCTCCCAGTTTGATGACTGTGAAGGAGGATCCCTGAAGAGGTATCCTCACTCCGTCACTAGACTCCTGACCCATGGACCAAAAGGAGGGACCCCAACCCCTAGACTGTCTAGCCATAGACACATCTCATGTAGAGGTATGACAGGTTTCCTGTAAAAAAAAAAAACACATCATGAGTTAAATTCTTTAGAATGGAAAAATGAAGCATCCTCCTGTATACTACCTTAATGCTATTCACATTAAAGGTCACAATACATAGGTTGGAATCTCTGGGAAATGTCCAAGGAGCACAAGACAAAGTTCTTAAGTATCATCCTGCAGACGTCGTGCCTCGGCACTCTTTGTGGTAATTCTAAGTTTTTTATTAATTTTGGCCTTAACTGACTTCTGGGCCATATCCTTCTCCATATCTGTTGACACGATCAGTTTAGAAGATTGATGCAAAGATGCTACAGACTCCTAGCTAGCATCAGAGTCCATTTGATCATCATTCAGTTGATCAAATCTGTTGTGTAACGGAATCAGAGGACCTTTTGGTGATAAGTTTACACCAGAACCAACCTGTTTATGAGATCAGAGTGATCATTTGCCACTCACCACCACCAACTCAGGGGGTGGCATGTCCTGAGTGTCCATAAGATCCGGTACACCCAGAAGAGTCTGGAGTCTAGATGCCATCAGTGACCGTGGTACAGAGTGCTCCGGGATAGTTTCTGCTGGTGTCAGAACTGAGGATATAGGCCTGTAAAGACTTTTGGAGACCAAGCAATGTGCCATCTCAGGCAGTGCAACTTCAGGGAACTCTTCTGAGTCTGAGGCATGGGCCAATGACGCTGCCACCTCCTTGTGTAGCTTCTGATGTTGTGCCTGTTGTGCTTAGGAAATAAAGGCATCCTGTGGATCATCCCCCTGAGTATTGTGCATGGCCCACTGACAGGTGTGATATGAGTGCCCTCTCTCTTTACACAAATTACAACAGAGGGTGTTCGAGCAATGAGCACTAACATGCCCAAGGACAAGCAGAAATTGCAACAGACCTTATCACATGCGTTACTCAGACGACTGTCGGACGCACAACGAAAACAAGTCTTCGGCTGCCCAGGGTAAAAGTACTGAGCTCTGTCCCTCCCCAGAAAAAAACACACTCAGCAGATGTTGTAAGCTGGAATTGGAGTTCCGATGGGTCACTCTGAATCTTTAGTTTTCAGTCCAGAACATTTCTTGGTCAGGGATTGGTTCTGGATTACCAGTAACCTCATACTATTGTGCCAGCCAATATTTCACATCCTGCACATCATGCCCTCATTCCTCAAAACAATTGTAACAGTCCGAACCACTGGCTTTGTTGAAGGAATAGCCTGAAATGTTTGTCATAAGGGGAGTATCCTTTAGAGACTTGTATTGGACCCAAAATCTGTCCATATAGCCTGCAGTGTAAAAGCTTAACTCAGAATATGACACATTCAATGGGTGAATTAGGGCATACAGCTCAATTGGCATTACAAGAAAGATGACTTTCAGGAGGACCCTTCCCACATAGGACCTATCAGGAGGGGTAGGCAAGCCCCCCCGTATATAGGCATTGTACTTCATTCCGCCATTGAGCTGGCACCAGTGAGTTGGCAAACACATCCATTTTCCAAAAAGACCACCACCTTTGGGCTGGTGTAGCATCTTCCAGTGATTCCCAGTGTGGCGCTTCGATTCCTGATGAGGACCGGTCCACTTTGTCCATCCTGTCTGCCTAGGACTTTACTGCGTTGGAAATCATGGGATCATTAAGATGGATGCTAGGGACCACCCGCCCCTGTAGCAGCCAACTGTTCAGTGAGTTGGAGCCCCACCGGTGCCTTCCCCACTGGCAACTCTACTGTAAGCACTGGCTGACCACCTAGTTGTAGTGCAACCTCACCAGTCAAAGAAGAAAGAATCAGGTTCTGTAAGTTCTTTGTAATAGTAGCTGACTGCAAAAGATGTGTTAATTCTGTTTCAATCGGGATATCTGGCAGCATCCCAGCATCTGTAAACAGAGCTGCCAAGGACTCCTCCAGAGTGTGGGAGTGCCACTGTCCTATGGCATCTTGGGACCACCCTGCTCCATGCAGAGCCCACACTGTTAACCAAGCTTTAGGTGGATAGTGTGCCACACTGCCATCAGTTCCTACCAACAGGAGACCAACATCAGTAGGATCCAATCCAGCATCAGAAGCTGGGGACAATCTAGGAGAAAGCCTCCCTGTACCATGCAGCAAAACAGTAATACCTGGGGCCACCAGTTTGGCTGAATTAGGTGAAGCACCGCCGGGTATAGACGTTATGCCACCAACACACTGATTACTACAAGCATGAACCATACCAGAATGGAAAGTACCTTGTAAGCCCATTTATACCTGCCTCAAAGGAGTCAGACATTCCAGTGGTACTGCAAGTTCTGATAACACAGGAGCAATCCCTGGAGCAATGGTAGCGTTTTCAGCTGCCTGTCTCTGTAATGTATCCAGTGGCATTGCAGTGCATACTTTCAATAGGGCAGTTGACTCCCGCGATGTCTCTCTTGGGTTAATCCGGCAAAACAAAGGTTGCTGTTCTTGCAGACTAAATAAATGTTCCTTGTCAGCTGCATATTTGGTGTCTTCTGCCTCCATTAAAGAAAGGAGGAGCTGTTTTTTGCCCTGCAGTGCGTCCCGGAGATGCTTATCTGCCTCCTCGAATGTCCCCACCATACCGGTGATATCGTCAAGACAGGAACTCCTCAGCTCAGGTAGTAATGCCTCCACTGTTGGTAGATCTGTCACCATATAAAAAAATTATCTTCTGCTGTGCTGTAAGTGCCCTTGGGAGAAGGGTCCTGCACCTTCAGTTCCCCACACTCCTGCTTCACCAACAGATTTATTCCTCTTTTGCCATCTTGGAATGTGGCGGGAGTGCCCCCTACCAAAAGAGTAGGGGAATTTTCCCGTTGTCCTGGCCAAATTCCTATATTCACTAAAAATACCACCAACAGCTTAATCTGGTTCAGTGTCAGTGGGTTTCTATCTGTATCCACCCCCCCCAGGACTAGGGGGAGAGATGGGGAGGAGAAATGGATGGGGGAGGGAGTGGCACAGGTAGGGAAAAAGTGGTTAAATGAGATGACTACCTCCAGAGTGAATGAAATACCAGAGGGATGGAACTACAGATCCATCAAGAGAGAGTGGGGATGGGTGACTGCAAATGGGGATTTAAAAGGGCATGAAGAACTTTCCAGAATTTAGAAGGAGAGTTTAAATAGCCTGGAAGTTTGAAATGAAATATATGGATTTGGCCCATCTAGTGGCATAAGTGCAAGCATTCCTGAGTACTAATCAGGAATGTTTGATCCTGTAACAGGGAGGAGAAGAACTCAAGGGGAAGAAGCACTACTGTGAGATCCAGCAGGTTTATGTACTTCTTTCTTTCCTGTGGAACAAAATTCCATTCACTGTTCTCCACTCCAGATGTCATCCCACTCTAGAAAGGATACATCAGAAGTTAGAGTTTTTGTAGGAAGAGACTGGAGGAAGGGTATGCTAGAGCTGTGTGTATGCTGAATAGTATATCCTAAATGCAGCAAATACTTTGCTCCCCAAATTTTGGGGAACAATTCCTAAATAGCTTATTATTCATGTTATTTGGTTTTTGGCCAAAATATTGAAAGAAACATTTTTCAATATTCTCCCCGCTCACCTCCCCCTTTCCATGTTGCCCCTGAGAGTGCCAGACATAAATTTATAAATTGGGGGTAGTAACATCATAGCATGATACTATGCAGCCTGACTGACTGCATAGCAACACTATGATGCTACTGAATCACCCCTCCCTCATGATCACGTGCCCCCTTGCTCACTCCTCATTCACAGATATCGATAATGGCCATGTATGGTTACACTTACAGAGAAGCAGCAGAGAAATGCAACAGTGAGCTGGGCAAGGGAAATAGCAGGAGCAGAGCTGACTGACTAGACTGGAATACTGGTTGCGACTAGCCATCCCCAATCAAGGTAAGGGGTCAAGAAGGGGGGGTGTAAATTAAAAAATGTATAAAAAAGAACTGAGCAGTCAGGCTAAGGTGGGGTGAACTTGAAAAGTGCTGTCTGCTCCTGGCAGAGCACAGGAGATAATTTATATCTGTGGCACTCTTTGGAGCACTTAGGAAAGGGGAGATGGGTTGGAAATGATTGGAATGGGATGGGAGGTTGGCCAGGAGTTTAGGTCTGATATGTGGGTATGGGGATAGGGCTATTTTATGTCTCCACACACACACAAACAAGTTGAATACCAAATGCCAAATACCTGAATGTTTTGCAACATGAATATAATATTTAGCCCAAATATTCAGGAAGGGGTATTCACACAGCCCTATGGAATACCCTGTATGAGGTTGCCTCCTCTTTTCTACCAATCTAGTGCATGTATCAGCTTTCTTGATGCTGGCACCTTTTGCTGCAGTGGCTCACTTCTTTAGTGCCAGTATCTTCTGTGGTGTCACTGAGCATCCCTCATTTGAAACCTGGCCCATGGCACCACTGCTATGGTGAAAGTCATGTGGCCTAGAAGTTTTAAAAATTCCTGTGCAGTCATTGGTTGACCTGCGAGCAATGTTTTTGTCTGTTGAATGAGAACTTCTGCCCTTTGTAGGAGCAACAATGCTTAGCTGAGTTCTATGTTCAGTTCTGCACTCATGGCCTTCAGGATTTCCCTCAGTTCCAGCTGTGACTTTTCTAAGCGCACCATTAATTCTTACAGATGTAAAAAAATGCTAAAGTAGAATCAAAATGGGGAAAAGAGGCATCTTACATGACAGGTGAAAAAAGTGATCTAAACTGAATAACAAGGTGTAAAAGTAAGATGAGAACAGTTGCTTCAAAGGGAATCTAAATCTGACTCTCTTTTATAGAAAATGGAAAAGTGGGCTCATCTGTAGTCTATATAATCTTGATTACTTAGCTGCTTCTTGTCTCTGCATAGAAAGCATTGTTGCCAGCTCAGTGGCACTGAGGGTTGAGGTGCTAGATGCCACACCTCACACCACGCCGGTGACCCAGATTTGGGAACAACCCTGGGTCATCGGGGGTGTTGGCTACAGGGGAGGGCAGGAGCTGGACTGAGTGGCCATGAGGCAGCTTTCTTCTCCCGGGTAGGGACATTGTCACACCCACCATATGACTGCCACCAGGTGGAAGCCTGGGAGCAGAGCAGGGTGATGGGCAGCATGAAGGGAGGGTGTTGCAGTACCATGCACATTCATGCATCCCCAACAAGGGAAGGGGAGAAAAAGAAATGGAGCTGGCAGGCTCCATTACGGTCCTGGCTGCAATCCTGGTGATTGGGATGCAGGCTGTGGATGGATGGGCTGGAGCCCTGCCTGCCAGCTCCAGAAAAAATAGGGAAAAATCTGAATTTAAAAAAAAGAAAGCATTGCCGAGGTACTTTGTTGAGGCTGATTTGTTCTGCTTATTATTCATTTTACATGTTAGTTCCAGAACCTGGTGTTATCAGTTAAGTGTGGAAACACAGAGTGAAACTTCACTACAATGTTTCACTCAACTGATACCACCAAGTTTTGGTTCTGATCAGTAACTCAAAAGTGAATATCAGGCAGGAGATAGGCAGCATCAGCAAGGGACCCTAAAAAGGAAGAAAGACCCCATTTATTTCAAGAAAAGCAAAAGGATCAGTACACGACAGAGAGAGACAGAGTACACACATGACCAAATTTCCAGTAATGATTAAGAAATAAAGGGCAGGTTTATGTCCCGTTAACCAAGAAAAACTAAATACTAAAACTACTCAGCTGTTTATGCAGTGCAACATAAGATGTTTATTGGGGTCAAGAGGGGAATAAATAACTGGGTGAACCTACCACATTTGGTGCAAGGAATACGACTGCAAGGATGTGATGTCTGTAAATATGTTCCGTATAAAATTAGCAAGTTTATGCTATATTTTATGTCTCACACTTTTATGCATGAGTGAAATTGTTGACATTTCATTTTATTTTTTAATTTTTTGTCCTTCTTTTTAAACTTTCTTTATTTTCCTCCTCCAGCCTGGGGATGTACCCCATCAGAGCCCCACAGCAGCTACCCCTGACTAGTCACCCCACCATCCTCAGGGACATACCTCCCCTCTTCTGGACTCCATGGCTTACCCCCCCAGTGCTGAAGACACCTGGAACAGCTTTTTAATCATGAGAGGACACAAGATAAGTCAGAGGGAGACTGCCCTATTTTGGCAGATGCTGGGCCTGTGTGTGCTTCACATCATCATCCTACAAGGATTTTTTTTTCCCCTTTTGTTATATCCCATCCCCCTGAGAACATTGCCATTGGTGGCACCCTGGCAGCTGTGTATGCCAAGGTGCACATGCACTGTGATGGCCAGCAGACATCCTCCCTTTCCTGATGTTGGCTCCTCAGGGAGCCTGTGTACGCTCAGCTGATGGTAGGGCAGTAGGGAGTTGCTGAATTCTCCATCACCCCACACAGAGGAAGAGAGGATCCTCTGAGACACTCAGTCCTCCTCCCCCCTCCCAGTCAGCCCCCATTGACCTGGGTCTCATTCCCAAACCCCAGTCACTGGCATCATGTAACCCAACCACCACACCAACAGGCTGGCAATGTTTTGTCCTTACCCATGCAGCAGCAAATTGCAGAACCCACCTGACTCAACCACAATAATCCAATCACTCTTGTACTGCCTGGGTTCTCTTCTTTCCTTCATCACAAAGTGGAAGCAGACACCCATCCTAAAGTACTTGGCATGCATGCATGCATACATACATTTCACCACTCCAAGATCCTCCCTAAAGTTATCCAGCTGAAGTCTTTCAGGTCCCTCAACCTGTCCTCCCTACTGATAACCTGTGTAATTTTGACAGGCAGGTCATCTTAACCTCCTTTGATGTTGATGAAACCTACAGTAACTTCCACAAAAAAATTGTTTCTGTTTGATAAAAGCATGCTCCCCTTCACTAGGCAATGGGCATGAGTTAATGGTTCCCACTTCCCCTGATATGACCTGCTGCAGAGTTTGTAGCCTGCCTCAAAGCTTGACATGATTCAGCTTGGTGCCAGAAGTCCTCTAACTCCCCAGTGTAGGTAGCAAAGTACAAGTAATCTGGAATGCCTGCACTAAAGTCAAAAGGCTGACTAAGGCCCGTCGGCGCAGCGGTGGGATTTCCGCTTGCGACGCCGGTGATCCGGGTTCGGGAATGGATCCGGGTAGGTCGGAGGGGCGAGCTGAAATGAGGATCGGCGTCCGACGAACAGCTCTCCTACTCCGGGGGAGGGCGCGGGCAGCAATCGGTGTTCTGGAGACCCCTGGTGGAGACCGGGAGTTCCATGCAACCAATGCTCAATGTGGGGGGGGGGCTGGGCGGACGCCGGCATCATTGCACATCCCCGTCTCCTCCTGGGAGAAAAATGCAGGTGGAAAAAGATGGCGGGCAGGACCACGGATTAATGAAGCCCTCCCTGGAGAGCCTCACATTGCCGCCATCGCTGCGGGACCCCGACCAGTCTCAGTTCAGGGGTCACGAAGGTGGCCCACTGCCCCACCCTCCGGAGGGCAAGCTGGGGGTGACCGAGGGTCCTCAGCAGCAATTGACGGCGGTAGAGGTCTCTGGGGGCTGTGACCAGGGCGGATGGCTGTCGGTGGTCCTGCCAGAAAAAGGGGAAATTAAAAAAAAAAAAAGGCTGAGTAAGTCTGAATGCAGCCACTGGCCAATCTATGCAGTAGTATGGCTACCACTGTCAATGCCAGGTTTGGAAACAAGCCTGGGGCATCAGAGGCAAACTGGGGAAGAAGGGTCAAGCATCCTAGTGGATGCTGTCCTTTTCTGTGGTGGAAAGCAGTGTACAGCCACTGCAGCAGTGGAAGCTGGGTGACCATAGATGAAGCCTTGGGTAGGAGTGCCATGACAGGGAAGGGAGATACTGGCTGACATGCTGTGGTGTGCATGCTTGCTAATGATGCCCCACAGACACAGTGTCATGGGTGGCAAGAAAATAAAACAAAATGGCCTCCGTGGCTGTAGATGATATGATGGACCCCTGTACATCTGAGACCCTGCCCTATTACCACTACCACTATACAAGTAACTGCTGTTTGGAGGTACATCCACCACCATGACCCCACCTGGGGGATAAGCCAAGGCTCCATGGAGGGCTGGTGGTGTCACTGGCAGGAGAATAGGGTGTGAGGAGTACCTTGGAGACTGCAAGAGATGGCCACCAGGGATAAAAAGGGGAAAAAACCTACTGATTAAAAAAAATGTAAAAAAAAATTGAATACTTCATTTTATTGCATTGCAGGATTCTAGATCTCTTGACCAAACACAACACAGAAACCCAGATATCACAGAAGAAAGTTTATTCCAAAACGTGTAGAAAAACAGTATACCTACTTGGAGTTCGGAGACCTCCAAAGACCACAATGTCATCATGCAAACTCAGTGAAAAACAGTCTTACAGAGATTCTTATACTAGAGATAAGAAAGTACATTACTAGGTAATGGACTGTCCCAAAAAGGCAGAAGAGCAAGGTACAGTAATTCCATTGGTGGGTAGTGGTAGGCAGCTAGCACCTAAGACAGTTAGGTTTTGCACATACACACTGATAAGAGTATGGTGACTAAGGCTACTTTTAGGTAACAATACAGTGATTCATAATAAGTGCTGATCCTCGCATGATAGTAAAAAGCTGTAGGTGGTGTATAAGCTTTACTAAATAATCATGCTGGATAACGGTTCTTAAGCACATAATAGTAAGCCTGCATAAATACAAATGTACCTTATGCTGCAAAGGTGTATGCAATAGTATGCATGAGGGTCTGCAGGACATCAAGGTCTACATATTCCCCCTGTTGTTGCCTGATACAGAGGCAACACCAAAGTGATAGCACTCTAGGCTAAAGTTTGGTGGATTGGGTGATGTAAATAAAGCACAATTGTGCCCAGTGTTGTTGAAGAGTGCGGTGTAAGCAGCATTAGGTGATTATAAGAAAAATAATAAAGAAAACTGGAATTACAACAAAACCTTTAAAGGTAAATTCCAACCAAGTGTTGGATAATGCAGTACTTAAATCACCATCATGAAATAAATCATTCAGAGAACTGCCTGCTTTAGTAATATTGTTAGTGATGTGAATAGGATGTGAATCCTTTCTATCTAGTAAGAATTTGAGCTTCAGAGTGGGTTGATATGCACATTAAAAACTGGTAGATATTGTTCTATAGCATTGACCTAGTCAGGATCACTATCAATGTAATCAAGTTCCAGGGTGGAAACAGGGGTGATAACAGTATGATGATCATGTGGTACAAAACAGAAGATGGGCATGTCAACATCACAGGTGAGAGGTCTATAGAAGGTCTCACAGTTGGTCACAATGCAGTATTGACCATCGCTGTTGTAGGTAGCTTGAACTTGAGGAAGACACCACTTTGTGAGTTGCAGAGGGCAGGTATAAGAGGCACTTGTCATCTGGCTGGTGAGGCATTGCACTGTTGGCTGCTGCATGCGTGTTGCATTCAGCATCAAAGTAGGTGGTGTGACATTATTGGAAGCAGAAGTATTGTCAAAGAGGTCATCATCAAAGGTATATGACCAGTCTATAGAGTTTGGCAAATAACCACAAAGAGGCATGGTTATGTCAAAGATGTCACATCAACACAAGTAGTGGTAACCCCGTATAGCACAGCAGTCAATATGTGGGGCTACCCAGGTGGCCAGTTGAGGATGAAACACCAGCAGAGGAGGTAGACTGGTGCATTCTCGATAGATGCTGCCCTCAAGATGGCCCACAGAGTGAACTTTAGCCAGCTTGTTGACTATAGAATCCTTGTTGAAAATTGGTAGGGACACTGTGAAAGTGACATACAGAGTGTCCCTCATGGGGCACTGGCCTGTCGTGTAGTATGGTCCTTGATTCAGGTGTGATGTGACGTAACCCAAGTTCCAAGCTGTGGCCAATGAAAAGGACACAGTCCAGCCATATACTTGGTAGTAGATGTCAGGGTCTTACAATATGGGCAATACCATTTACTCATATGTTTATCATGGATCGAATCTGGAATCTGCCCTGATTCCAGATCTCAGAAGAGATTGGTGATACTGTTTATGGCGCAACTACCATAGGCTAAAGTAATGATTTCCCTGCCTATATGTTGCTGTCTTTTTTCTTTATTGTTATAGAAGATCAATTCATTGATTTTGTTTTTGGTCTCATTAAACAAACATGCAATATCATGCATGTTATACACCGTGAATCTGTCCTCCTGAGATAAACCAGTAATACCGTGTAATATCGTGTAGTATGGGCTGTATCACATTTTGACCAAGTTTAGAAGAAGAAGAATAATCAGCATTTATATAGCACTTTTCATACATCCAAAGTGCTTTACAAGCAATGCTAGACTGGTAGAGAAGTGACTGAATGTGTGGTGGCAGCCATATCGCACATTATCACCCACACACAGCCTGGATAATTGCATGAACTGGTTTATGGGAAGGGGAATGTTGGCCAGGACACTGGGAATGTTCCCTACTCTTTGCGAAGAGTGCCCTGGGTTCTTTTACTTCCACCTGGACACCCACCAGGACAACACCAGGATGGGCAGAAGGGACCTCGGTTTAATGTCTCATCTGAAGGACGGCACACCCCAGCAGTACAGCACCCCCCAATACTGCACTCGGATGCCAGCTATTTTTAGGTGCAAGTCCAATCCCAGTGTGGGACGAGAACCCACGACCTTCTGGTCCAGAGGCAGATGTGCTACCAACTGAGCCACACTGAGTTTACTATTAAAATATTTGATATGGCACTTAATGTTTGCTAAATCAGCTCTATTCCAAATTGACATTCCGGGGCCAGATATACCTGCAACAGTATCAGCAATTCCTGATACTCCTGCTATGCCCAAACTCCGCCTAGGGTGTTTGGGATGGAACACTCCTCTGTGTTCAATAGTATATTGCCCAGCTACAGGGTCACGTGCACATGCTTGATAGGCTATAATAAGATCTAGTAACATGGTGGCCTAAAAGTTAGATACATTCGTACTGGCACAATGGTCAAATTCAGCCGTGTTCCAATGGGTAAGGTTTTAAACAACAGGAACATGCATAAATTGTACATTATTAATCAGTGTCCCAGGAACAGAAGTCACTGCCAGGCCACTAGGTAGACCTGGCTTAATCAGTGGGCACTGTAGAGGTTCATCTGCTGAAGCTGGTATGACTATAAGGAAAAGAGCAGCAGTTGCAATTGATTGGGTTAAATAGTCATGGCACATGGTGGTGTTAGAATATTGGTTGCAGAAGTCAGATCCCAGCATGGCCTAGATGTTGTATGGGCCTGTATGACATTGGTTAACTTGGCATATGCATAAAGTTCCATTGGAGCAAATGTGGGTATTGGGCCAACCTTTTAAAGTTCCTTTTGTAAGGCGGGCCACTGGGAGGACCTGTTTGGTAGAATTAACAGTTCTACATTTGATTTGTAGAGTAGAATTGTCTGGAGAGACCACCATGGCAATAGGGTAGGCATCTTTTCCTTCACAGACAATCACATGCATAGATGGGAGACAAATGGCCACCCCTCTACTGGGAGATGCAGAGAGGTGGGCCTCAGGATGCAATGGGTCTAGGTGATAAAGGAGTATCTGGGGATTTCTCAGGATTGGTTCCAAGACACTCATTGATGCACACAGTAGAAGAGAAGTGGCAAATGATGACATTCTGAAAGAGCAATAGAAAAAGATGTAAGAACACAGACCTCCCCATCTGGGGGAAGGAGCATTACTCACCCTTGTAAAGTTTCAGTTGGTTGGCATGGAACCATTTGTCCATAGGCCTTTTGTGATCTGTCACCTGCACCTGGTAAACTGCAGGGCTCAGTTTGTTCATAAAGTTATAGGGGCCAGCCCACTTGCTTGTCAGAGGGTGGGCTGGTATGGCAAACTTCAGTACCATGACTTGGTCACCTACTTGCCAATTGGCTTCTTTGACGTTTCTGTCAAAGTACCTGTTAGACTGTTGTTTGGCCTTGCCCAGGTTTTGAGCTGCAAAAAGATGAGATTGGACTAGATTGTTCTTCAGCTGTTCAACACTCTGTCCATGGTTGGGGTATTGAGATCTATCCACAGATATTCCGTCAGTCTCATCTATCAACCTGTCATCACCTCAAATGCTGTGCACTGGGTTGCCCCAGCAGGGGTAGCTCTGATTGCCATTAGGAGTAAGGGCAATAGGGTATCCAGATTTTTAGCATTGTCATTTGCAAACTTGCACAGTATCAGCTTAATCTGTCTGTTGGCACCCTCTACCTGTACAGAAGAATGAAGATGATAAGCTATGTGGAACATTTGCCTGACTCCTAAACACTCCAAACACTATTGCATCAATTCCCCTGTGATGCTTGTTTCTTTATTGGAGTCTACCTTGAGGGGTAGGCCCCATCTGCTAAATACCTGGTCCCCCAGGATCTTGGCAGTGGCTTTTGCTGTGTTTGTTCAGCATGGAAAAGCTTCCACTCATTTAGAGAAGAGGTCTGTGATTACAAGTGCATACTTGTTTCTTTTACTGGTCTTGGGTAACAGTACAATGAAATCAATTTGTATTGCATTCCATGGGTTGGACTGCCTCTGTGGGTATAGTCTGGCATTTTTCTTACCAGGAATAGGGTTATTCTGGAGCAGGTAATGCAGTTGTTCATACTTGTCCAGCCTTTAAACATCCTGTTTTTCTACTTTAGTTCAGGGATCCAGCGTGCCTTGACCAGGCCATGGACCCCTCAATTTCTGGAACCTAAACAGTTTTTCAGAAATCCTCTGTACTGCAAGGTACTAGCCCTGACTTTTGGATTTGGTACCAGTGGAAGCTGATTTCCAAGTGGCCCACACTATCTCCTGCTGAACACATCTCTAACTACTGTATCTCCCTCTGTGTCTCTAGTTGAATTTATGTGCTAGGGTGTAATAATTTGTTTAATCCTTACAGTCATTTTAAGTTCTGAGTTGATATTAGAAGTGAATTTTGAGCCTTGACTGTGTAAATCCTTCTTTTGCTCTCTGCCCTGCAACCTCTCTCCTCCTCCCCCAAACCGTCTGCTTTGCTTTTTTTTTTTTGTTGACTTTTCCATTAGCAGATTATATCCTCTCACCACTAGAGGGCTATATGTCTATCTCTTTCTCTATCTAGTATATAAGCCATGTAGGGTCTCTCTGCCTTTCTCTCGCCTCTCCTCCTCCTCCTTGCCCTGCCCCCTTCTCTCTCCCTGGTCCTAGCCACCCCCACCCCCACCCCCCGCCACCCTCTACTCTGATTTCCACTGCTACTCAAGGGAACTCTCCACTTCCACTCGAGACTTTTCTTGGTGCACCGTTGGATATTCCTGGTTACTTAACCCGACCACTACTCTCAACAAGTGGCCACCTCTACACTGTACCACCTTGCAGTCCATATGGGATACCGCCTGGAACCTTGCAACTTCTACTCCCAGAAACAACGATCAAAACTATCTCTCAAAGAGCTGCGACTCTGCTCCTTAAAACTCCTACTCCTCCTCCTTCTCATCTCAGGCAGCATTCATCCCAATCCTGGCCCTAGAAGCTCAGGCCACACACAAACTCCAGGTGCCCTTATCCTTGCAACCATTAATATCTGCAGCCTACTACCAAAGCTGGATGCACTCCAAGCCTTCATATGCCAACACAACCCTGACATCCTTGCAGTGGTGGAAACCTGGCTGACACCTAAAGTTCCTGACTCAGAAGTAACAATACAGGGCTACAATGTCCACAGGCTGGACCGGATATCCAAAAAAGGCAGTGATTGTGCAATCTATATCAAAGACTCCCTGCCTTGGCACCCTGTAGCAACTCCATCACTTTCTGCCTCGGCCCAGATTCTGCCAATAAAAATCATCCTAGGTCACAACCATAAAGCCCTGACTATTGTCTCCATATATATCCTGCCCAGGGACCCTAAACATGGATTCAATGATGTCCTAAACTTTATCAACTCTCATCCTCCCGAAGCTGAACTTATTCTACTAGGGGATTTCAACATAAACTGGTTAGCATCGCGCCAGTGCCTATAAAGACTCCATCTCAGCTGCTAACCTCACGCAAATGGTAAACTCCCCTACTAGGATTAACTACAAGACTGGCACCAGTACCCTCTTGGATTGGGTCCTCACCACTCACCCCACAAGGATTTCTCGTGCGACCATTCTCCCAGACTCTCTCAGTGACCACTCCCCAGTCATGTGTGCATGGTCTAACAAATTCCTTAAGCCCCCTCTCAAAATTATCACTAGCAGAGTCCTTCCTCGTGGAAAACTTCCACATCTCAAACAACACTTGCTTCTACAAGACTGGCTACCCATCTATGAAGCAACAGATGTTAACTTGGCTCTTGATCACTTCACCTCAATTTTCAACAAAGCCTGCGACCTCTTTGCCCCTACTAAAAGGCACAAAACAAAATCTATCTCTAACCCATGGGTCACCCCGCGGCTCTTCTCTCACAGCTGAAACTTAGGGATCACCTCTGGGCAGTTGCCAGGGCCACTGGCAAACAACTGGACATCCAAAATTACAAACAAGCACGAAATGCCTGCACAAAAGCCATACGGCTAATGAAATCCACCTATTACAAAGACGCTCTCACCAATACATGGGGAAATGGTTGTGCTTTCTGGGACAATGTCAAGGATGTCACAGGGAAGCAGCCAAAAACCTCTCTGGCCATGTTAATGGTTGATGGATCCTCAACCCTCGACCCCAAGGTGATCACAAACATCTTTAACACAGCTTTTTCAGACCTTAGTGCCGTTCTAACCCATGACTTTTTTGAAAACAGGGCCTACTCCCCAAAAACCTTAGCCCCTCAGTCTGACCATCCCCCTCTTCTACTTCAGTAAGGTAAGGCTGAATGAAGCTTGCCGCTATGTTACTGCAGCTATCTCTAAATCTAGATCTAGTAGCAACACCCTGGACCTTAAGCTTCTGTTGCTCATCCTCGATGAGGTAATTCATCCATTAACAAAAATCCTAAACCTCTCTCTCAGCTGTGGAAAATTCCCGGACCTATGGAAAACAGCCACCATGACACCCATCCATAAAAGTGGGGACAAGACGAATCACTCAAATTATCACCCTATCTCCATACTGCCCCCACTCTCTAAGGCACTCGAGTGCATCGTGGCTGATCAACTTACCGACCACTTGGATAAATACAATATACCTTGTCCACAACAACACGGCTTCCAGAAAGGTCATGGCACCACCACAGCCCTTCTTGAGTTCACTGGAGCTTTGCACAAATCCCTTGACAATGGCCTTCTCACAGGGGCCGTTTTCATCGACCTCTCCAAGGCCTTCGATACAGTACACCATGGACTACTAATACACCAACTACTGAATGCCGGGCTATCACCTGACTCTTCTCTCTGGTTTAAAAGCTACTTATAAAACCGGTCACAGAGAGTAAAAATTGCAGATGCTCTTTCTAACACCCTGCCTTTTCTTAAACTCCCTCCCTTACCACTGCTCTGAGCAGATCATACTATATGCCGATGATGCTGTTGTATTCTCCACTCACAAAGATCCTGCAGCTCTTCAACACAACCTTCAACTTGGTTTCAGTTCTGTAGAGACATGGTTTCTTAATCATAAACTGATCCTCAATGACAAGAAAACCAAATCTATGCTCTTCTGCAGCTCTCATAATCCACACAAGCTACACCACTTGGCTATCTCCACCACCCAAGGGGACACTCTAGATCAGGTGGGGTCCTTCAAATACTTAGGGATACAGCTTGACCCTAATCTCTCCTATGGACTTCACGTAGATAATGTAGCGAGAGCTGCTAATACACGGCTTGGTCTCCTCTACAAACACAGACCACACTTCATGCCAGAAGCTTTGAAGGTTGCAGTCCTGAACTCTGTGATCTCTGTAATAGACTATGGTCTCATCATTTATGGCTCAGCCACAACCACAACCCTTAGACGCCTCTCAACTGCCTTAAATAAAGCATGTAGGCTCATCACTGGTGCTCACCGTCTCACCCACACATGTGACCTGTACACTCAGACCGGCTGGCTCCAACTATCAAACCGCATAAAGTTTCTCACCTGCTCCATGGTAAAAAATCTACCTTGGCCTTGCACCTTCTGGGGTCTCAACTCTGTTACAACACCAAATTAACAAATGGTGCCTTAGGAGATCCACGCTACAGCTACTGAAAGTCCCCCACTGTCACACTTCACAGGGACAATACTCTTTTGCTTATCGAGCACCACTCTGGTTCAATGGCCTCAGCCCAACCATCTCCTCTTCCCCAACAATTGGTATGTTTAAAACTAGGCTCCAGGACTATCTCACTACCAACAGCTCCTGTGACTGCCCAACTTAACCTTGTTTCTCCACTTCCCTTTCTGCTCTAGTTGTCCCTCCCCTCCCCTCCTCACTGGATTCTACCCTCACATCTTGGTATACCCAATGCTGCACTTTTCATTCTCTCTCCACCCTTCCTACATTCCTTCTCCCCCCCTTCCCCTCTTCCCTCTCCCTATGACTCTGGCACTTCTTATCTGTTGAGTATTTTCTCTGACAAATTCCGCTGGCTGCCTTGTTACAATGCTACCCTTGAATTGTATTAATCTGTACTGTGTTTGCAATGTCCACATTGTTGTTATGTCTGTCTTGATGTTCCCCATAATTTGTATTTCTCTTATGTGGAACATTTGTAAAAGAGCCAAGGCTCAAAGGTATTTGTAATCCCAGACCTGATAAATAAAAAAATTAAAAAATACAGTGCTGGACATCTGTTGGCTGGCCAGGCCACCAACCCATGGTTTTTAGTCTTTGGAGAGCCTTGTCCACACCCTGGTGTCAACATTTGGGTATGTCATGTACCTGGTAGATGAACTGTGGTCATAGCTCTTTGGAGACCACCCATATTTTTGTGTCCCCAGATTGGTATAGAACCAACTTCATGTCTGCAGATAGCAGAAGATTTTCAGAATGTCTCTTGAAGATGTTGGTTCTTGACATTTCCTTTTCTATCTCCTTGGAGAGGTATTCATATACCTCTTTTATCTCAGGATCTGCCATTTGTGCTGTGACCAGATCCAGTGAGGCCACTCACTTCCTTTTCTGTGCAGCCACTGGGCAAGCCTCAGTTTGGGATGGCATCACCCATACATCCCCTCCTTGAGCATTTTCCTTGGCCAAGGTATCTGCTTGATCATTGTGCTCATGGTACGGTTCAGTCCTGGAGTGGACCATGAACATATATATATAAAGCCTGAAGATGAAATGCTCAGCTAAGCTGTCAATGTACCTGAATAGGTCTCTGTATTTGACAGGAGTCCCTTCTGAGGAAGCATAGTCATGGGTCTTCCAAAAAGGGAGAAATTCTGCAAGAGAACTACATACCCAAGCTGAGTCAGAGAAAATTATAGCATCTTCTTCCTCTTTGCCCTGGATAATCTCCAAGGCACAAGCAATGGCTGCCAGCTTTGCATACTGTGAGGATCTGATAGTGTACTGTCTGGCTATCTGAAAAGTGTCACCTCCTGGACAGAAGACCAGAACCCCAAACCCAGACACATGTTCTCCTTCTTGATAAGAGGAGGACCCATCTGTGAAGATACAGCAGACAGCAGGATTTGTCAGTGCATGTTTAGTGGCAGGTAGAAAAGGGCCTGGTTCTGGCAAAGTGGGTGGCTGAAGGCCACATTCATGTGGGTCTCCTTTGTACAGGAGTCCATGTGCCAGAATGGATGGCATCTTTTCAGGGTGCACAGTGACATTTCTGTCCTGTAAGAGGACAGACCAGTGGGTATGTCTGGTATTTGAGACATTACCATCCTTGATGCGATCTGATAGCAGAAAATTGGTGTGTGTCTGTTTGGTGGGCAGCACGATAGGAGAAAAACCTATAATGTAAGTAAAGTGTTTCACAGCCCAGAATGTGGCAAGGAGATTCCTTTCACAGAGAGAATACTTTTGTTCCTCTGGGGACAGAACTTGGGAGGCATAGGCAATGGGCCTGAGTTTCCCATTTACCTATTGTGCCAAAACCACTGACACTGCAGTGTCAGTGGTAGCAGTTTCCAAATGGAATGGTAATTCTGGGTTAGGATTGACCAAAGCTGGGGATGAGGCCAATGCCTGTTTCAGGGAGGTGACAGCAGCTGTATATTCTGTTCCCCATTGCCAAGGAACATCTTTTTTCAATAACTTGTGCAGGGGTGCAGCCTTTTGTGTGAAATCATAGATGAAGTCTATGGAATAGTTAACCATGCTCAGGAAGCACCTAAGAGTGGAAACACTGGTAGACAAGGGTAACTGCTGGATACCCTGGACCTTGTCAAAAGCGGGGTTTCTACCTTCTGCAGTAATGCACAGGCCTAGGAAAGAGACTTATGGGAGACAAAGCTGTACCTTAGCAGGGTTGCACTTAAGGTCTACCTTCTGTAAGAGTGAGAGGAGCTCCTCCAAGAGCTGCAGGTGTTTCTCTAGGCCTGCTGTAGCCAAGAGAAGATCATCCACATACTGCAAGAGGCAGTCAGGGGAGGAGAAGCCTTTTATGGCATCCCTCATGTGGATGTAAAAAAGGGAGGGGCTGCTGCAGAACCCTTGGGGGAGGCAGTTCCACGTGTACTGACACCCTTCAAAGGTGAAGGCAAACTTGTATTTGCACTTAGGGGCCAATGGTAATGACCAGAAACCACTGGAAATGTCTAAAGTGCTGAACCATTTGCATTGCGATTTGAGGAGCTTCAGCACATCTGGGGCAGATGCCTCAGTGGGCACACAACTCAGGGTGACTTGGTTAAGCTTCCTGTAGTCAATGGTCAGCCTCCAGTTTTTGTTGGACTTTTTCACAGGCCAAATTGAGGAGATGCAGGGCCTGATGACCCCTTGTTTTAGAAGGTATTCTACTGTGGCCTTAAGAGAGGGATCTGCCTCTGTTGGGAATGGGTATTGTCTTTGGATGGTGTCACCTGTATGAGATATTCATTCTGCAACAGTCGTGTTTGTTTTTGGCAAAGGCATTCTGGTGTTTCTCCATAATAGGCCTCAATTGAGGAAAGACAACATGTTGTTGGAACATGAGGATGACATCATATTCCACATCTTTGGCCTTCACTGCTGTCATGACATGTGAGTCAGAAATTTTGAGCAGATGGCGTTGGCTGGGTACCTGGAGTAATAGCCTGTTTGCTAGGTCTACCATGCACCCATATCGAGTAAGAAAATCTATATCCAGGATGCTCTGATGATGAAGACGGAGAACCATAAGGTCAAAACGATGTTTCACTTCCAAAGTACCGATGATGGTGGGTATTGGTTTGGACCAGTAGGTTTTAACTACAGTCCCCTCGAAGGTCTGGGTGGAAATGGTCTTCATCGTCGACCAGTGAGAATGCTTGAGATCATCTTGATATAGCACTGAGACAGAGACACCCGTGTCCAGAAGTAGTTCAAGCTGGCATCACCAACCAGCGCTTCTACACATGGACATCCAGAATCATCAGTAACAGGAGAAGTTAGAGTTTGAACCAGGGCCTGACACTGTCAGTCTGATCCATTTTGTTCCCATGAGGTGTTATAGAGTGTAGAATCCACCACCCGAAGCATCTGCACTGCTTCAGAGTACGGAGATTTTGACTGCCCACCCCTATCAGGGTCTTTCCTCAAGGGGGGAGTGGAAGGAATGGCTGCCACCACTTTTGTGGAGGATTGTGATGTCAGTGAATGGACTTTGGCCTTATATTCCTGAAGTCACTCGACTTCTTCTGCCAATTCCTTATATGAGGGCCGGGACCGTTGTTTCCGTCTGTTATTGCCCTTTGCATTCGACTGGTTCAACTTTGGGTGATACTTTCATTTGTTGTTGTATCCTCCCTGATTTTGGTATGAGGGTTTATCTTGTTGGGGTCTTTTGATTTCCCTTCCACCACATACTGGGTGTAGGAATCTGCACTGCTTTTCACTGTGGCTATCTTGGGCATAGAGCCCAAACCAAGGTCCTCACATCGACCTGGTATACAAGCTCCACCTTTTCCATGATCTCACAGAGGCACTTCCTTTTTGTGGAGCAATGGTTGGAGGTTTTTCAAAAAGAAGCATTTATACTCAATTGCTTCCTTGTCTGGATGCTTACTGGCCAAGTCTGCCTGCACTGTATGCGAGCCACAAGTGGCTCTCGTATTGAGCTGGGGTTTCTTTGACATGCTGCTTCACATGTGTTGATAGCATTACACCATTCATGTTGGGGTTATACGCTACCAAGAGGTGATCCACAACTCTGTCAAATGGGGCTTTGACATCATTACATATGCCTTCTGGCATCTTGGCCCATAATGTGGGGTCCACAATTTGTTTCAAAATCTGCACTTGGTACTCAGCCATGAGGCTGAGCATTTAGCAGTGGTTCTGCACTTTTTCCAAGTGGCAGCTAAGGTTTTGACCAGGAGCCATGCAGCCTATTTTGTCCACAATATTTTGGATGGCTTGCATGGACTACAGGGTGCTTGGGCTTGCTCCTGTCCAGTGATGGTTTTCATGACCACCTTGGCCGCAGCATTAAGCATGCCCTGGAGGAGGGTCTGTTTCTCCTCCTCCTTTTTGCTTGTTTCAGTGCTTTTGCTTGAGAGACAAAGATCCCAGCTTTTGAGACTGCCTTGTGAATCAGGGCTTCCACCTCTTCCTTATCCTTTTTGTTCAAGGCAGCTACTGGTGGGTGAGGCCTCAACCCTCTGGAGTCCCAAGGAATGCCATCTTGCATGCCATTGTCTGATGACAACGCAATAGGTGGGGCAAATGGCATAGCTTTCACATGACCTCTCAGTATTGCCAACTGCTGACATAATTTCATCATCTTCATTCTACACATCAAATGATTCACTCTGCCTTGAAACTGTCCCTTATTGACATGATCCTGAAAAACTCTGTACATGGCGCTCACTTCCCGATTTTGCCTAAACTCCTTTTCCAATGCTTTCTGATATCTCTCAGATTCTTGCTCCAACTCCTCATACTCGCTTCTCAATTACTCATTCATACTTGTAAGCAAGTCATTCAACTGTAACACATGTTTCTTATCCTGCTGCAAGCTTTCATTGTCTTCCTTCAACCTAACAGTTTTCCTGTCTTTTTCCTGTACAACACTCTCAAGTTCTTTCTGAGTCTCGTTTCTAGGCTTTTCAATTTCTTGTTCCAAATCTTTCCATTGCTCACTCTCTTCCCTGGATTTGGGGCCCAGCTCTTTTTTTTTCAGAGTGAGGACCTCCAATTCCATTGCTTGAAATAAAGCATACAGGGTGGCAACTAGAGCACCCTTTTGGACATGTTTCATCACTGCAAACTTTGCCTCCATGTAAAGCTTGCCGACATACTGTACTGGATTAGCCTGCAATTTCACATCTAGCGCGAAATCACTCCAACCTCCATGGGAGGTCATAAAATTTAACATGTCTAATTTGAGCTCAGTACTAATGGCTGTTGGAGATCCCACTTTTCTGCACTATCTGAGAGCCTGATGTTTACTGGTTCACCTCAACCCCAACAGCTAGACAGCCAAATGTTCTGGGTTGGAAGTCCGAGTGGACCATAGCCACAAGTCCATTCAGGATGTGGGGGTCCCTAAGACCTTCCAATAAAGTTGAACAGGGGGGCATAGGTTCAAACACCTTTGTGATTCCCAGTGCTGTTCACCTGTGTACCTATTGGCGTACAGGTTCGGTTCAGTCCCAACAAGTCCAAGCAGGTCCTACCACAGGCGCCAATGTGTTGGCAGTATTCTAGACCTTTTAACAAAACACAATACAGAAGCCCAGATATCACAGAAGAAGATTTATTCCAAAACACGTAGAAAAAATGGGAGTTCAGAGACCTCTGAACACCACGATGTCATCATGCAAACTCAGTGAAAAAAAAACTTACAGAGATTGTTATACTAGAGATACGAAAGTATGTTACTAGGTAACGGACTCTCCCAAAATGGCAAAAGAGCAAAATACAGTAATTTCATTGGTGGATAGTGGTTGGCAGCTAGCACATAAGGCAGGTTTTGCACATACACATTGATAAGAGTATGCTGACTAAGATTACATTTGGGTAACAATACAGCGAGTCATAATATGTACTGATCCTTGCATCAAGATAAAAAACTGTAGGTGGCATACAGGAGAAATCCAGGGAAACAACAGACTGGGATAACACAGGAAATGGGAGCAGATAAAAAAAAGGAAAAGGAAGGAAAAACAAGGGCATATATATCTAGAACCAGAACCAGCATGTCTTCTGCACCAGAAATCAGGATTGGTACAGTATATATATATATATATATATATATATATATATATATATATATATATTTCTGACCTCTACCTATTTTGGAGTGAAACTTTGACTCTAACACATTGGTTATAATTAAACATCAATGGCTAAATTGCACTTGGCACAAGTACATTTTGTGCTATAAGTGAACCTGAAGGTGGAAGCCTGAAAAATTTAATCAGGAATCTTTACAGGGAATTTATATAATAATAATAATAGGATGTTTACTGAACTGATATTTATTGAATTGGTACACTAAAAGGTTTTAGATTCAGTTGTATGTATAGATATATATGGCCTGCAGGTTTACAGGTTTTATAAGTGGCTGTTCTTAGGATCTCATTTAATGATTTTTCTTAAAGTGTCAGTAGGATATTTTAGAAGATCATAGTTTAATACATTTATATGTTTGTAGCCATTTATTAATATTGACCAAGAAACTAATAACCTTTGCCAAAAGGTTCATTATTTGAGTAAAGATTTTAAAGATATAAGTCCAAAATGGTATCTACTAGAAGTTGGAAAAAATAGCTCTCTAACCTTAGAAGGAAAGCCTATATTGTCAATCCCAAAAAAAGAAATAGAATAAAAATGTTATAAAGCCAACTAAACAAAATGTGACCAACATAGAAAAGCAAACAGTTGGTGGCAGTGGTAAACAACTCAAGATAACACAATTTTTTTCAGGATTATCAACCTATCCCAATAGGCCTATAAACCCCAATAACCAAAACTCAGGAAAAATTAAGAGACCAGGTTAGTGATTCTTCTGCCTTAAGGGATGGCTCCTTGGAGCTTACAAAAAATACTTTTCAAGAATTAACACCAGAGGGCATCTCTATACCTATATATAGTTGGAAGATGGATGATCCCTCTATTTTTGAATATAATGACTCCAGCTCAAAGGAGTCTGAGGGGATATGTTCTCCTGAAACATTATCATCTGTGGAAGAAATGATGATTCGCTAACACAAAAATGAAAATCTCCCTCTCAGGGACAGAGTAAAACAGAAGGAATCATGGGTTTAAAACCAATGGGTGAACTAACTTCTGTCATCCAAGATTTAAGTGTGGCAATTGCAGGCCTGAAAAAACTGGTACCCAGTCCAACAGGAGAGAAAAATAAGGATAAAGGGGACAGTTAGGTGGGATGATGTTCATCATTCCACAAGAAATTGTGCAAAACCAGAAGATTTATGAGGCTCCTCCAATAGAGTATAATAAGAGTTATATGACAAATGAGGGTGATTTTCTCTCATATTCTACACTTTTAAGACAAATCCTTGAAATTATAAAGAACCTTTATCATGCAAAAATAGTTAATAATTCTGATATTAATTTATTTCCATAGTGTAGTGGACTCCCCACCCCATCCCCAATGAAATAAATTAATATCATAATCCTCATTGCCATAGTGCAGTACCCCCCAGCCCCGATCTCCAATGAAATATATTAATATCATAAGGCCCATTGCCATAGTGTAGTGGACCCCCTTCCCAGCTGCGATCCCTGATGAAATATATTAATTTCATAAGCCACGTTGCCATAATGTAATGGACCCCCCCTTCCAGCCCCAATCCCCGATGTAATAATGCAAAATCATATTCCCCTTTTCCATAGTGTACTGGACCCTCCTCCTGGCCCTGATCCCTGCTGTAATAATGCAAAATCATATTCCCCTTTTCCATAGTGTAGTGGGCCCCCTTCCCTGGCCCCGATCTCTGATGAGATAAATGAAAAACACATATCCCGTTTCCATAGTGTAGTGTTCCCCCACTCCAGTAGGCAATAACCCCCCCAGCACCCCCAACCTGACCTGTGCTGGCAACTGGCACAGCCCTCCTTACCCTGCCATGGCCAGGTACTGACTGATTGGTACCTGAGTGCATATAGTAAATAGTATGCATTCATTGGTTGTTTCCATCCAATGGCGCATTCACTATTTCTATACCTCGGGTATAGGTCAATCAGTGGCTAATGAGCTGTGCCAGTCACTGGCACAGGTCAGGTTGGGGGGCATGGGGGGATTTACTGCCTACCGGGCTGGCGGAGTGGGTGGACACTATACTATGGAAATGGGGAATATGATTTTGCATTATTACATCGGGTATCAGGGTGGGAGGGGGATCCACTACACTATGGCAACAGGGCTCAGGGCTGAGGAAAGGGGTCCACTACGCTATGGAAAAGGGGAATATGATTTTGTATTATTACATCAGGTATCGGGGGTGGGAGGGGGATCCACTACACTATAGCATCAGGGCTTATGATATTAATATATTTCATTGGGGATCGGGGCTAGGAGGGGGATCCACAACACTATGGCAACGGGGCTTATGATATTAATATAGTTCATCGGGATCGAGGCTGGGTGGTCCACTACACTATGGCAGTGGGGCTTATGATATTAATTTATTTCATTGGTGATCAGGACTGGGGGGGTCCACTACACTATGGCAGGGGGGAAAATGCTTATTACTAGGTTTACTAGGTTTTCTTAGACATGAGAAGGCATTCACCCATAAGTTTGTCCCCCACAACTGTTTGGGTAGATTATAGTATTATTGTGGCCAATTTAGATGTATGTCTAGTTTTCTTCTAAATGTTGAGAAATCTGCGATTTCAAGCAAATCTTGTGGTAGCATATTCAAAGCTCTTGAAGCCTATATAATAAAGCTGTTATTTCTTTTGGTGGAAAAAGCCCTATGCACTAACAGCTGTTTAGAGTGAATTCTAGTAAATGCCCTTTTGTCTGCAAAATGGACGCCATATTGTGATGTTAAGTCAGGGTCTAAAAGGATTTTAAATGGAAATAAAAGCTCACCCCTAAATCTGTGTATGCCATTCTTTGATGGTACAAGAGGTGACTTAGATTGGGTATAGTTTTAGTTACCCTACATTGTGTTTTTCCCAGAATTTTAATATCTTGTTTGAGGTATGGATTCCAGATAGGAGTACAGTAGTCGAGATGGAGCCTGATGTATGTACGATATAAAGGAATTATGTATTGCAAGCTTTTATTGACAAAGATTTTTTAAATGTTGTTGAGAAGGATATTTGCAGTAAGAGAACCTTTTTTACAGTGGTCTACTGCTGACAAGTCTTTATTAATGATAACACCTAAGTCTCTTTCTTTAAGGGATTACATAATGAGTGAGCTATTGAGTAGGTAGTTATAATTAGGGTTATTTTTCCCATATGAATAACAATGCATTTATCTGTATTCAATATCATTTTGTTCTTATGTGTCCATTCTTCAATATTTCTGAGATTGTTGGCTAGAAGTTCATATTTTTCTATAGTATCCACTTCACTGAATATCTTAGTATCGTTGGCAAATTTGCTTGAATAATTATTAAGGTTCTGATTTATGTCATAGATAAATAAATTAAACAGTAAGGGTCCCAGGACAGAGCTCTGAGGGATGCCACTAGTCGTTAATCCTATTGAAGATAAATTTCCACCAGTTCTGACCCTTTGTACTCTATTCGATAGCCAGTTAGAAATCCATCTTACTAGGGAATAACGTAAACCCAAAGTTGTAAGTTTAGTTAACAGTTCACAGCGAGGGACCTTGTCAAATACCTTACCGAAGTCAAGTAGAATAATATCCACTGGCTTTTTATTATCGAGGCTTGCACCAACCTTATCATAAAAGGCAAGAAGAGCTTTTGCTCAAGAGCAACCCCTTGTAAAAACATGTTAATGAGGGTCTTTAAAACCTAATGAGAATAGTTCATCCTCAATCTGAGATATTATTAAATGCTCCATAGTTTTGCTAATAACTGATGTCAATCTTATGGGACAGTAGTTAGACAATGAACTCTTTGATCCTTTGTTATGTAGAGGAATTGCAACAGAACTGTTTCAATCCAGAGGTACTTCACCATTATTGATGGAATTGTTAAATAGTGTAGATATGGGTAGTGCCAGTGTGGAAGACAGCTCAACTAATAGTCTAGGATTAATGTTATCTGGTCCCAGGGAAAAGTTAATGTTCAGTTTATTTATGGTTGATTGAAGCTCAAAAACAGAGAAGGAGATGTTTTTGTTGTTGCTGGCAGAGATAATATCTGCAGTCTTAGTTGCTGAATTATAAACTGTACATAAATAATTAATGAAGGAATTTGCCAGTACACAATCATCAGTAATTTTGATATTATTTTCAATGATTGGACCTATTTCATTAAAATGTTTTCTTTTTGAATTAACATAAGCTTAGAATGCCTTATTATTACCTCTTGTGTGGCATATTTTAAATTAAATTTTGTATTTTTCAATATGTATCTGCTTTTTGTGGTTTTTGAGGGTAGATTTATAGACAATATAATTAGCTGTTGTTTTATTCTTTTTAAGTTGTTTGTAAGATTTTGCCTTGGCTTTAATAAGTCTTTTTATAGTCCTGGTTCACCAGGGAGGCATACTACCTTTATTGTTAAATTTGGACATTTTTGGGACATATTCAGACTCTGTTTCCAGTAACTTACTTTTAAGGCTGGTCCACATATAGTTAGTTGATTTGTTGCCCATTAATGATTCCCAATTAGTTTGTGCTAAAGATGATTTTATTTACACAAAATCAGCTTTATTATAGTTATTAGTTGCAGATCTATGATTAGTGTGTTCAAAAATTAGATTAATAGAACAATTGATCAAACTATGGTTACTGCCACCCAAAGGGTAATTAATTGATGCATCACGAAGTTCATGCTGTACATTAGTTAAAATAAGGTCTAGAATATTGTTGCCCCTGGTAGGTGAACTGACTAGCTGAACTAAGCCAGCAGAGATTACTGTATCAATGAGTTCAGTTTCCATGGGAGAAGAACCAGATAATGAATTCCAATTGATTCCTGGGAAATTAAAGTCACTGAATATTATTGCCTCTCCATTGTGAGTTAAATGATTAATTTAATTAATATGTGCTTGATTATATAGTGATGATGAATTGGGAGGTCTATAACAATTGCCCTAAATAAGTTTAGGTTTATTAATTTGTGGGTAGAGTTGAACCCAGACAGTTTTAAGGTTAGTGTCAGCTGTGGTAGGTGAACAGATTTAATGGCATTGAATTTTGTTCGAAATATAGAAGCAGACTCCCCAACCCCGCCTATCTATTCTGCTTTTATAAAACAGATTATAGCCTTCTATACAGGTATGTCTAGACCATTCATTAGAATCATCCCACCATGTTTATGTCACTGCTGTCATATCAGTTTTGTCACATATCATTATGGCTTGGAGCTCAGCAAATTTTAAAGGATTTAAACTTCTAGTACTGGTTAACAGGATGTTGCAAGAAGACTGGTGAGATAATTGAGTGTTATTTTGGAGGAGAGAAAAAGAACCCAAGACCCCCCTCAGCTATTTGTTTAAATGAATGGAGATATATGACTGAATGTGTTTTCCTAAAAGAAAATTGCCTCTCTTACTTAGGTGCATACCATCCCAACAAAACAGAGAGTTGTTATTCTCAAATTGTTCCCAGTGTGTTAAGCAAGAGTAATTATTTTGCAAACACAATTTATGAAGCCATTCATTAACTTGCTTTATTTTGTTGTTTTTGGTATTTCCAGCTCTTGGTACAGGTAAAATTTCAGAAATACAGATTAAACATCCCTTAGATTTTAGTTTATCAGCTAAGTTGTTAAAGTTAGACTTTATTTCATCCAAGCTTGAGTTATTTATGTTGTGTGTTCCAACATGTATTATGACCAAGGGATTTACACCAGAATCTTTCAAGATGTTATCTAGCATTTGTGTTATGTCCGCTATGTGCGCCCCTCTGAAAATACAACAAGCTCTGTTTGCTTTGTCTTGGCCACACACTGCCCCAGTTGAGGTATTTAACTATGGAGTCTCCCAGTTCGAAGATATGCCTTGGTGATATATGCTCTGTTTCTATAGTGGTTGTAAGGGGAGTATTAACACATGGCAATGGAGAAAGGGTTTGATTAGCCTCAAGTGGTGGGCAGTTGGATGATACAGGAGGAGTAGCAGGTGTGATGTGTGAACCGGTATCACTAGGATCAATCACAATTTCTATAGGATCGAAGCTTAAGACTTCCTTTATCATGTTATCACTTGTGGACAATGGGAGGAAGATCAGGACAGGAACAGATGATGCTGGCTGATTCTCTACCATGCCTTTTTTTTTGTGCTGTTATCATCTGTTGGTTGAGAATGTGAAACTGAAGCCAAGCCAATGATGCCCTTAATGTTGTTATCTGTAGTACTAGAACTTGAAGTAGGTTCATTCAGTGCTCGTTGTCTTTTAGAGGTGAAAACTGGTTGTGCAATGGTAATTCAAAGGCCACAGCTCTACACCCCTTTTTATTCCAGGGTCTAGAGTCTACCAGGGTTCAATCATCCTCATTTGGTGAATTTTCATTAGAGTCAGGGTCCCTGTCTCTTTTTTTACTCATAGTTGAGGGACTATTAGTTGAAGATGGAAAAGATAGTGGGTGTGATGTGGGCCTAGCAGTTGGACAGCCATTACAATTAAAGGCAAGGTGATTAAGATATGTCATGATTTCAATATTAAGAGAATGAATTTCCTATTGCATTTGCTTCTGAGGTTTCTCAATTAGAGTAATTTTAGACTTGAATTCTATAAGCTCACTTTGTAGTTGTTGTATGTGTAAACATTTATTGCATGTAAATGGCTCACATATCTCTTTGTTGTCTAGCAGAAGGTACATATTGCATTTAGTGCATTTTAAGACTCAATCCCCATGTAAGATTTTAATCACATCAGACATGTTTGCCAGATAGCGTAAGGATCAATAGCTGCACACTGAAACAGAATAAAAGGCAGGGATTTTGTTTCTGTTTATTTGTTACAAAGAAAAAAGCTTTAAGGATATGCTACAGGGACAGATGACAATGAGGAGCTGCAGTAGACACTGTGCTATAGTGTTCCAGAGAAACAAAGCAAGCTACAGATCTACTTTGTAAATATATACTCAGGAGTACTTATACAGAGTTGTTGCTCCTGGGTCCCTAGACCCCGAAGAACATGCCAAACACACGCAGATGCGTGAGCCTTGGCATGCGTCTCTGCATGTGGAGCCATGTGCTCACCCCACCTGAGCTCACCCAACTTGCTAGAGGCTGGTTGAATTATACTGTGTAACCTCAGGGTCACTAAAATGGACCTCTGACAGCATAAGCACTGACAAAAATAAAAATATGGACAGCTACAGAACTAAGCCCCAAATACACTGAAAAAACTGTTACAGGTCAACTAATTAAAAGACAGAGTCACTTCTGAAAGGAGTAGTTTGTAGGGTTCAGCTCAAGGATTACAGGAGCCTAGCAACTTCCTGTATCCTTCTTTCTGATCTGTGACCCCTCCTTCTCAACTCCACAGAAATAAGGACTATAATGTAAATTAATGCTAGCTTAGACCCACAGCATTCACACCTGTCTCTCTGAGCCACAAATGCCAAATTAAATCTATATATGTTTGATTTCATTGGGGATTGAGGCTGGGGAGGGAGGAGGGCTGGTCCGGTGCATATAGTCCAGTGAAACCATGCTATTGAGCCCATAATGGGCATGCATGAGGCCCATTTGCACCATGCATGCCCATTGAGCTCATTTGCCCATTTTGTCTGAATATCACCCTTAGGGGAAATGGTGCATCCAGATATGCATCACACATTCCCCCATTGGTGGTCTTCAGCCCCAAACCCTGCATGCGCTGCACCCAGCATGGTGGTCGCCCACTTTGTGCCATGCATGCAGGGTCCGATATGTAAACAGAATGTGCAATCTGTTCTGAACATGCATTCTGTTTAAATATCCCATCAGAGCTGGCCGGACCATTTTTTTAATGTGGTGCATCCATTTTCACCATGCATCCAGCTGGCTCTGAATATGGGGCTCAATATGTATTTAATTAATGGACAGCGTCCAGGGGACCTGGATGGTGTATTTATGTATATGGGTTATCAAGGATCTTCAACAATAGATCTAGTTTGTGTTAACACAGAAACCTTAAAACATCTTTATGATATTAAAATTCTGGATAGATCTGATTCTTATCATGTTCCTGTTCTCACAACTATACATTTATTTAAAAATGGTAGAACACATAATGTAATTCAGGAAAATGAGGGAACAATAGAGGTTATAAACCAAAAGTCAATTACATGGCTCGCTGAGTCCCTCAATAATTTCACTGAGATTCTATCTTTAGAAAAACTCAATAATTTACAATCAGAGATTATTTCCCCCATAGAACAAATGACTCTGGACAATTGGCATGAAATAATTTAGTTTATTAGACCGTACTGTAGAACAGACCAAAATAAAAGGCAAGGACCATCATCATGGTTTAATCAAATCTGTAAAACAGGGAAATATAAATTAACCAGAATGGTAAGACAAGTTAAGAAAAAACTGAACAAAATCTAATTTACAAAGTCTAAACAGGGCAAAGAAATATTACAAGACACTTTTGGAACAGGAATGCAATAAGTATAATATATCAATGTGGGACAAACTTAGGAATATTGTTATTAATAAAGACACAAAGGCCTTCTGGTCTCTGGTCTCCTATGATTATAAACAATACACAAACAGAGAAGAGGCTCATATCCCACCCAGTATCTGGGAAGAATACTTTAGACATCTGTATTTTGCAGAATCTGAAACAGCATTAGCAAACATATTAAACCAGCAGGAAAAACAGCTATCCTTTCCTCAACTGTTAATTAAATAAGAGGAAAAAATATATTATGCATTAATGATAATAGCTTCTAATAAAGCACTAGGACCTAACCAAACTTTAGGAAAGATATATAAGACCTTCTCTGACTGCTGGGTCCCAATACTTAGAATATTATTTAATTCTTTCCTTCAAGGTTTACTTTTTCCTGTTATTGTAGTTGTAAAGGGAACATTATACAGTATATCCCATTTACAAAAAGGGAAATCCACTTGACCCATGCATGTATAGGCCAATAAGCCTAATTGACATATCACAAAAAGTATTTTCTAAAATCATACTTCAAAGAATCTTACCTTGGATAGATGAGGAACAAATCATGAGTGAATTCCAAAATGGATTTAGAACAGGGCGGTCCACCATACAGCATTGTTATGTGCTTTACCATATAATATGGAAAGATTTAAAAATCAAGGAAAGCAAGTTATACTGCTGCTTTGTGTACTTGCCTTCAGCATTTGATAGTATTAGTAGAGCTCTTCTGTGGAAAAAATTAGAAGAATACAAAATAGATCCAACATTATTGGACATTATAATGTATTACATCGAGACACATGGGGCCGGATTTTTGAAACATAAAGAAAGCTGCAAGCCCCCGGTGTGCCGAACATAGGGCACACAGAGGTTGTATACTGGCCCTTATGTTATTTAATATATATATATATATATATATATATATATATATATATATATATATATATATAAATTCAATAATTGAGGCTATGGGAGATCCCAATTTCCATTACCCAGTTATACCAGACAGGAAAATACCTTGCATGGCATATGCTGATGACATAGTACTTGTATTTACTTCTAAACTGATCCTCCAGTGAAAATTAAACTGCTTCACAGAACTGTGTAGAGATAATTATTTGGTGATCAACAGAGAAAAAGCAAAGATGGTGATCTTTGGTAATAAGTCTAAAGTAATTCCAAGAATCTCTATCAATAATATAAAAATTTCAACAGATAAACAATGTGATTACTTGAGAGTTAGATTTACCCAAGATTTAAGGTGGAAAGGTCATTCCTGTCTGATGCAAGCAAAAATGATAACAATATCAAATTCTCTTAAAATATTTAATGCTAAATTTAGGAAAAGCTTGGTAAAAGATTATCTCAAAGTCCTTAATGCCAAAGTTAAATCAAGTATATTACAAGGAGTGGAAATACAGGCTACGGGTGATTTAAAAGAACTTGAAAGAACTATGAACAAATTGTACAGAAATATATTAATGGTACCTCAGTCTGTCCCAGCAGACATTTTAAGGGCAGACCATGGTCAATATTCATTATAAATCCTAGATATAGAAAGACAGCTAATATTTATTCTGGGCCTTCTAAAACTACTAGAGTCTCATTACCATGGTATTGTATAGAAGAAGAAATCAAATATTCAATAAAGGGATTTACTTTCCCCTCCATACAAACAATTAAAAAACATTCACTTCCATTAGGACTGGGTCATTTAATGTATGGCATGAGTAGGGACCATATGATAGAAATAATATCACAGATTAAAATAAGAGATACAGCAATCTCTATGGATTTATAAAGATTAAGCTGGCTAAAACTTTATATGTAGTACAAATCAGTGAAGAAAATACAGTCTGGAACCATATCTGATGATTATGACTAAGCCTCAACAAAGAAGCTTAATCACAAGATACAGATTTGAACTATATAATGCAAATTATACACAATTTCAGCAAAAGACACCAGAACTTGAGACCCCATATTGCAAGTGTGATTTGAAACTTGAGGATGATTTAAAACACATAATTATATTGTGCCCATTATACTCGAAATCTAGACAACATTGGCTGAGTAAGGTTCTGGGTTCCCTTGGTCTCCCTCCCACACTATTGCTTATTGCACTGTGTACTTCACAGAAGAGATGCATAGTGTATAGGCTATCTAGGTTTCTGGTGTCTTTGCATTTATAAAGGAAATTTGGGCATCAAGTATGATAATGTAATGGCAATGTGTATGGAAGATTATTGTTAATTGTTAATATTCTTGGTCACTTTTTGAATATCATAAATATCTTAGGAATGTATATGCAGCTATAAATTACTATGTTACTCAAATTAAATGTGACTTGTACACTGATCAAGTTATATTATGTTTTATTGAAACTTTTATTGTAATTGTGATATTTCACAATTGTAATGACATCTTTTTTACTGAACAAAAAATGATTTGAACTTGAAAGGTGGCATACAAGCATTTCTAAATAGTCATGATGGATAATGGTTCCTAAGCACATAATAGCCTGCATTAATACAAATGTACCTTATACTGCAATGGTGTATGTAATAGTATGCATGAGGTTCTGTAAACGTCCAGGTCTACAGCTTCCAACCTACAGAACAACCTAAGCAACCCATCTAAGTTCTTGAAAGTCTTTCATTCCCTTTCTGGGCCATCCCTAAGTCAATCACCCCACTCCTCAGTCTTGGAAGCTCCTCTGTTTCTGACCCTTTCAAAGCTGTGAATTCTTTTAATTACTTTTTCACTACTTGTGTCATCTTACGACTCCCCCTGCACACTCACCTCCTCCTCATCTCTCCATTCATCCACCCCTGCTCTCCTTCCCCTACTTTCTCTTTTTAGCCTAACACCCCTGCTGCCACCATGTCCACCTTTCTGTCCCTCAGTCCCTCAAAGTATAAAAGTCCAGGTGGGACTGACCACAGACTCCTTTACCTCTCTGCAGCTGCTGTATCCTCCTGCATGTTTGCATTACAAAAATCCTCTTCCTCATGGGTAAAGTTCGTGGATTGCTGAAGAGGGTTACAGTGTTCCCCCATCATATGAGTGGTGACCCCTCTGCTACCAGTGACTACTGACCTTTAACTCTTCACCATGCACTAGCTAAACTCCAAGAGAAGTTAATGTTTTCACATCTCTCTTCCATGTGGAGTCATTTGCCTTTCCCAGCCCTTGCTAATCCATTTTTGCAAGAATCACCTCAATGTCACTTCACCCCTCTGGTTCACTGATATGAAGTCGGTGGATCAGGGACAGATGTACATAGGCCAAGGTTGTTCATCTTGTCAAAGCCTTCCACATAGTGGCTCTCCTCTTCCTACTTGACATGTTTGGACTATCTGACCACATAGTTAAACATTTCACCTTCCTCCTAGTGGACAGGTTTCCAGAGTAAACACTTCACCTCCCTCCTACTGGGCAGGATTCCAGAGTAGGCTATTCTATTTCCCCTCCCACTGGGCTCTGTCCTTAGCCCCATCCTCTTTTCTGTTTTTCTCAGTGACCTCTCTTCAGTCTGTGTCTCCTCATCCACTCACATTTGCATAGACAGAAATGTGCTTTATGCCTGCAGTCCCTTAGCCCCAGAAGGGAAAGCACAGCTCCAGTGTGCCTTTGACATCATCCAACATTGGTTCCATACTAAACACCTCATCCTATTTCACCTCTCTTTGACCTTTGGCACTGGGCAATAACTAGCAAAGGCCAGTACCACCACCACCACCACCACCCCAAAATCTTCAAGACCATGGATGGCTCCATCTTGGATTTTAACTGGGACTCTGGTTGGATTGCCACTAGGATGTCTTCTGCCTACCAGACAACATCATAGATAGCTACACCAGAAACTATGGGCAATTTATCAGAATAAATCTTGCTTCCTACCACCTCCTTATCTTGAGATTATTGTAAAAATTAGTCTTCTCATGTTTGACTATGGAAATGAGGAATACTTATATATATTTATTTGTTTTTGATTACTGGGTAGGTGCACTACATATAGAAAATGCATGTTTTCAGGCCCAACCCAGGAGAGTACAAACAATTACAATTACAGTCAGTACAGAGTAGTGGAAGTACATTAAATACAAAATCCATGATCATTTCAAAGGGAAATAAACAAACATCTCATTCAGTGTAATACACCAGTAATGTACAAAAGTCTTAGGGGTGAGTATTTAACAACAGTAATGTACAATAAACGAAGATAGTAATACTTATTTCTAAAATAAATGGCAGGACAATACAATAAACTTATTAAGATCAAGTGTTGAATGGTTGGCTGATATGCTCCCAGGTAGGAGGAGGAAGGTTTAATTAGCAATTGAGGGAGGAAGGGAGGGAGGGAGTATAGCTAAGACAATGGGGATACGTTGGGTAGAAACTGATTTAAGACAGTAGGCAGTAAGTGCAAAAGAGTATTTCTAAGGCCTAGAGCAGGTCCAGCATAGTGGGAGAGGTGCAGGAGAGTTCAGGGGGGAAGAAAGCAGGATCAGAGGTCTGACTGCAGCAGGTGACTTCTTAGCTGGTGCTTAAAGCTGGAGTGAGTAGAGACAAGCCGGATATTGATAGGTATAGAGTTCCAGTATACAGGTGCTAAGTGGGAGAAGGCCTGAGCTTCCATGGCTGTTTTACATCTAGGTACTTGAAAAAACATCTGATCTCCAGAGCAGAGGACATAGTGGGTGCTTTGAGGAATCAGCATCTGAGCTAGAGTAGGGGGAACACCAGAGTGAGAGATACTCTCAGTCAAGGTGTCAAGTGAGTAGAGACAGTTAGCTATGGGTGAGAGCCAATGAAGGCTGCTATAAAAGTGGCAGTGATGGGTATGACAATGTGAAGCCAGTGCAAAATTACATATGTTGTTATATGTGGTGTTCCATTTGTGCAGACTAGTTTTAGAGGCACTGGCATATGTAACGGAACCATAGGTGAGAGCTGGAAGAAGTATGTCCTGGGCTGTGATGACGTGGGCTGAGGGTGTGAGAGCATGTCTAGTTCTGCAGGCCAATCCAGTCTTGGAATTTACAGCTTTACAGAGGATGGAGATGTGGAGATCAAAGTCAAGAAAGGGGTCAAGGGGAATGCCCAGATATTTGAAGGATTGGGCTTTATTAAGATAGGAGTCATCAGAGCAGGAGACTAATAGCTGGTCATGGCATTTCCTTAGTCTAGCTGCAGACCCAAAGAGCATAGCTTGGGTTTTACTAGTGTTGAATACCAGTTTGTTCCTGGAAAGCCAGACTTGTATATGGCAAAATTCAGAAGAAAGGGTAGAATTAAGGGCAGTGACGTCCTTGGCACTGTGGTAGAGAACAAGGCCGTCAGCATACAGAAGGGATGAGGAGTGGGTGGCATTAATAGAGATGTTGTTGATAAAGATGGAAAAGAGAAGGGAGCCAAGGATGGAGCCTTGGGATACCTTTATGTTGATGGTGGAGAGCCCAGAGGTAGCAGAGCAATATTTATAGTGCTGCCTCTAAAAGTACACTGACCAAACTTGATACTCTCAGTCACTTAATCTGTAATCTTTCTCTGAACTGGCCTACCATGCATAACTGTTCTCTTTACTCTTACTTATCTCTCTGTTATCTGGAGGGCACACTGCTCTATCTCCCTAGCTCTAAGTTCTGATTTGACTGTCATCCCTGCTACCTGTACTCCTTGTTAATCTTTACCCCCTTCTTCTTAGCCTCTCAGTAACTCTGATTCCCACTCTTTCACTCCTCCTTGCTCAAAATGCTTTGAAGAGCAGGAGGCCTTCTCCAATTGGTCTGATGGCTATGATTCAGCCTTCTCCCTCTCTCCATTTTCCCTCCTCCCCTGCTAACCTAAAACCCCTTCAGTACAGTTATATGACCCATGTCTGCTTCTGCACCTAAACTTTGTACCCCTTTTCTTCCAGTTCGTGGCTCATTCCCTCCTCCTAATCCCATCACCAGCTACAACACTGATCAGTACTGACCTTGCCTTTAGCATTTCCATTTCTACCTTACCTTTTGTGCATATGTATTATATAGAATGGTATTTGAACTGTTGATATGCTTACTGTTGTTCACCTGAAGATCTGTAACCATGCTTCTTTTAGTTAACTGTCCTTGAACCTCTTGCCCCTCCTGTCCTCCAGAACACACCTGGAAATGAGCTGATGCCTTCTTTGTGTACTCTCCAGGACAAATATTTTATATAAATAAATCCATAAATAAAATAGCAGCAGTCAATCCCTACTATTCTTTTTGAAACTTAGTCAGATTTTCATGTTTATTACCAGAACTGTGTTCTTGCATAGTCCCGCCTATTTTAATCATGGACATTGATATTGATATTGATATTCATATATGTTTATAAAATGGGTTAAGATTGCCATCACAAATAATACTGTCTGATTGGACTAACCTCATCACCTGCTGTACCAATACAATGCATACTTACGAATGCACAGCATTGAATTTTCAAAGCCAAAGTATTAACTACTAAGCTACTTTATAAGAGCAATAACACACTGTAGGGTGCTCCTTTCATTGGGAGATATAGGCAGTCCTCTGGTGTGTGCTAAGGAGCACTGTTTTTGTTCTTTTTCCTCAGCACAAAATAGAGGAGTGCCTATAGCTCCCAACAAATGGTCACCTGTTCATGTGCTATTGCCAGTCTGTCTGTCTATCTATCTATCTATCTATCTATCTATCTATCTATCTATCTATCTATCTATCTATCTATCTATCTATCTATCTGTCTATATAATACATGGGTATGCTTTTCCCCCATAGGAAAGCTACAAGGTTACCAGCCTATAATTTTATTTTATTATATTCTTTTGGTAACCGGGTAAGGCCCACTAGGTACAAGTGCCTGTTTTCAGGGTTGACCCAGGAGCACTAGGATGGTTAAGTGACTTGCTGAGAGTCACACAGTATGCAAGTGAAAGTTGTGGGAATCAAACCCAGGTCTGCTGGATGTACCAAGCTCATTCACAGCTCATTACTCTAACTTCAACGCTATACTGCCAGACTCAACCCACAATACATATACATATTAATTAATCAGTTATGAGATCATGAATAAATAAATGAGGACATCTTTGATCTGTAACAGCAGTATGGATAAATAAATTATTACATCAATCTAAAACAGCCACGCTGGCTAAATTAATTGTAACATTAACTGATAACGTTCTGGCATTTTCTACCTCAACCTCAAAACCAGACTTTCATAAAAGAAAAGCTTTTCAACATGTTGTTGCATAGCATTTAATTAACATAGCAGCCCCACCTCTCTTCCTGTGCTGTTGTAAACACAAGGGAAGTATTATAATACCATAAAGGAGTGCAAGGTTGAACTCTGTCACAAAGTGGTCTTTGCAACCACTTTGTGGCAGCGAATTGCAACTGTGTATGGGGCCCCTTGTTTTACCAAATCTACAGGCTAAATATAATGGGGAGGATTTTCAAAAGGATCTGCCAAGGATCCCCACACCACTATTGTAATAAACTCTAGTTAGAGCCAATATGGCTGCAAAATGATATTATTGATGGTAATCAGAAATGCATAAGAAAGAGGGTAAGAAAAAAGTGTCCCATTTTTTAAAAATTTGTAGTATTCCAGTGTCCCATTTTTTTTTTATTCTGTGAAAGAATGCTGATGCTGTCTGTCAGCCTTTGCAACTGGCACTGTTCACTAAGAGACTGATGATAGCAAGTGTGTCTTTCATTGTATAATAGATATGCTGAAAGCAATTATGTGCTGTCACTTGTGAAGGCAGCACAATCCGGCTCCAGCAGTCAATGACATTAAAATCTCTGTTGTCAATTTCAGCCTGATAGCAGAAGATGCTAATTTGAGTAGCACTAATTTCACAATAAAAGAAGACAAATACTGTGTAATAACAGCTGTTCCCTTGACAGCTACCCCTGGCATTCAGTGTGCACCGTAAGGGTGTGTGGGGGTAGAGCAAGGAAGAAGGATTACAGGCTTTGCACCTGCTTTTTAAATCTGTAGAACTCCAGTGTCCCATTTTTTTTAAATATGTAGTACTCCAGTACCCCATTTCTTTTAAATCTGTAGTACTCCAGTGTCCCATTCTTTTAAAATTCTGTAAAAGAATGTTGATGCTGCCTGTCACAGCCTTCACAACGGGCACTGTTCACTGAGAGACTGATGCTAGAAAGTGTGTCTTTCATTGTATAATAGATATGCTGAATGCCATGTGCTGTCACTTGTGAGAGACAGTGTGATCTAGCCCTGTAGAGGTGTGTGGGAGAGGAGGGTAGAGAGAATGCTGACTGATTACTGCAGAACTATATGTGATTCAGCTCCACTGGGTGGAAATGCAGAGCAAACAAAATGCTGTACGGTCAGTATCTGGCCACAACCACACACACATACACACACACACACACACACACACACACACACACACACACCACATATGATAAAAGAGCTGATTAAGCCTTACTGCTTGCTGCTGAGGTACACATTAACCACTATAAGATTGCCTTATGTTGTATATTTCTTTTACACTGTTGTATTTTGCAATCCAGTGCAGCCGTTCTGAGAAACACAAGGGGAGGGAGAGAAAGCCATGCCTCCAGAGCCTCTTTAAACAATACATAGCAATATGTCAGCATAGAAACATAGACTTTGATGGCAGATAAGGACCACTTGGCCCACCCAGTCTAATCATTTCCCTACCTACTGGATAAGCTGCAGATTCTAGTTAACCAACAGCCTTCTTCCTGCTGACCCCCACTACAATTGACTTGTGTCTGTCCCATGCATGTTTGAATTCCCCCACTGTTTTAGCCCCAACAACCTCCCCAGGAAGGCAGTTCCATGCATCCACCACTCTCTCCGTGAAAAAGAATGTCCTCACATTACCCCTGAGCCGTCCCCCCTCTATCTTTAAATTGTGTCCCCTTGTTCTTACACATCTCTTTTTCTGAAAGATGCTACCCTCCTGGACTTTGTTGATTCCCTTGAGGTACTTGAATGTTTCTATCATGTACCCCCTGTCCCTCCCTTCATCAAGGGTATACATATTAAGCTCTCTCAGTCTCTTTTTATATGGTTTCTGATGCAGACCCTGCACCATTTTAGTTGCCCTCCTCTGGACTGCTTCCATCCTATGTCCTTGCATAGATGAGGTCTCCAAAACTGCACACAGTACTCCAGATGGGGTCTCACCAACTGTACAGAGGGATAACCACTTCCCTTTTTCTACTTGTGATGCCCCTTCCTATGCATCCCAGTATCCCCCTGGCTCTCCTTACTGATTTCTCACATTGCTTACCAACCTTCAGGTCATCTGATATGACTACCCCCAAGTCCCGTTCCATTTTTGTTGTTGTTAGTACCTCCACTGCTATTGTGTACTCTTCTCCTGGGTTTTTGTTTCCCAGGTGCATTACTTTGCACTTCTTTGCATTGAATCTAAGTTGCCATATGTCTGACCATTCCTCCAACCTTGCCATGTCCCTTCTCATCCTTTCTACCCCCCCTTGTGTATCAACTCTGTTACAGATCTTTGTATCATCTGCAAGAGGCATACCTTTCCTCAGACCCTCTGCAATGTCACCTATAAAGATGTTAAAGAGGACTGGACCCAGTACTGAGCCCTGAGGTACTCCACTAGTGACCCCCCTTTCTTCGGAATGTGTTCCACTCACTATTACCTTCTGTGTCCTGTTGTGCAGCCAGTTTGCAACCCAGGCTACCACCCTGGGACCCACTCCCAGGCTGGCAAACTTGATTATTAATCTTTTGTGCGGGACTGTGTCAAATTCCTTGCTAAACTCTAGGTAGGTCATATCCACAGCCCCTCCCTGGTCTATTACTTTGGTCACCCAGTCAAAGAAATCTATTAGATTCATCTGACATGACCTTCCTGCTGTAAATCCATGCCGCTTTGGGTCCTGTGCCCCGCTGGCCTCTAGGTACTCAACAATTCTTTCTTTCAGAAGTGATTCCATCATTTTCCCTACCACTGAGGTCAAACTGAGGTGATATGATCGAGACATTTAAACACCTTAAGGGCATAAACAAGGTGAAAGAGTCTAACATGTTTAAATATAAGAAAAATAGCAGGACAAGAGGACACAGCATGAGATTAGAGGGAGGCCGATTAAGGGGGAATGTGAGGAAATTCTTTTTCACAGAAAGGGTGGTAGATGCATGGAATAGCTTACCACAAGAAGTGGTGGCTATGAATACAGTGCAGGGCTTCAAACAGGCATGGGATAGGAATAAGGGAGCAATACAAATGACTATGAATAGATAGGTCACTGACAGAGCAAAGGCCGATGGCACATTTATAAGGTAGAAAAAGAAATGGGCAGACTGGATGGGCCTTGCGGTCCTTATCTGCCGTCAACTTCTATGTTTCTATGTTTCTATGTAAACTTACAGGTCTGTAGTTTCCTGCTTCTGCCTTGCTCCCACTTTTGTGAAGGGGAATCACATCTGCCCTCCTTCAGTCCTCAGGTACCACCCCATCCTCGCATGATTTGTTAAAAAGTATGGTCAGTGGTGTCACTAGGTCCTCCCTTAGTTCTTTTAGGATTCTGGGGTCAATCCCATCAGGCCCCACTGCTTTGTCCACCTTGAGTTTTAGAAGCTCATTCAGAACTATTTCTTCTGTAAATGGACTCTGTGTCAACCCCCCACCCAGAGTGCTTCTATTGTCTGGTTTAGGTAACTCCTTCTCATCTTCTTTGTGAATACTGAGCAAAAGTATTCATTCAGTATCTCTGCCTTTTCACTGTCTCCCTCTGCCCACCTCCCCTCTCCTTATTAATCTTCACTATTCCTCCCTTAACCTTTCTATGCTCCCTAATGTACCTATAAAGGTTTTATCCCCTTCTTAACTGAATTGGCTATTTTTCCTCAGTTTGGGCTTTTGCTATTCTGACTGCCTTCCCCACTTCTTTCTGCTTTAATTGATACAGTTCCCTGTCGTGCTCCTTCTGTGATGCCTTATACTTTTTGAATGCAACCTTTTTCTCCTTAACCTTCCCTGCCACCTCTTTTGAGAACCATAGTGGTTTTTTACTCCGCTTTGTTTTCTTTATCTTTTCCACACAAAGGCTTGTTGCCTCTATGATGGCAGTTTTGAGTTTTCTCCATTGTTCTTCCACCCCTCCTTTTTGGCCATTTGCTAGTGTATTCCTCAGGTATTCACCCATATTGCCAAAGTCAGCCCTTCTAAAGTCCAGTATGCTTGCTTTTGTATGGCTTGTCTCCATGGCTGTGCTTATTGTAAAGCACACTGATGCTATGCAGCTGTAAAAAGGAAAACTTTGCAGAAGTCCAAATGTAGCATATACTGTCATGGCTAGCTGTTTGTGTTGCTACACTCACCATTACCATTATGGGTCTGGATACACAAGTGAGTACTTACTGTCACATATATATTTGTTAGTGAGTGACTCGAATTTGTGTGAGTGTGCACTCAGATGTGCCTCTAGCTTCATAATGTGCACCTGTTGTACATTCTAATAATGAATGCATTTTTGACATTCAATATCACAGACCAGGTACATACTGGGGTTGCGCTTGTGTGATTGTGCACTCTGTCATGCCTCTTGCCTCATAATGAGCACCTGGTGTACGTTCTAATAATGAATGCATTTTTTGCCATTCCATAACACATAACAGGTGCATTCTGGGGTGTGAGGAACAGTCATGTAGACACCTAAAAAAACATGAGAACTTTGTAGAAGATCAAACAATGCATATTCTGCCAATGCTAGCTGTTTGTGTTGCTGCACACACCATTAACATTATGGGTCTGGATGCAAAAAAGAGAACTCAATATCACAAACATCTTTGTCAAGGATCAGCGTAAGTGTTTGTGAATGAGCACTTGGACGTGCCTCTTGCCTCATAATGTGAACACTGTGTCATGTTTTAACAATTAATGCATTATTACCATTAAGTATCACAGATCAGATGCATTCCAAGGTCAAGGGAACAGCAAAGTAGGAACCCCCCCCAAAAAAAAATTTAGAAAATTGCAGAAGACCAAATATCCTGACATGGCTCACTGTTTGTATTGCTGCACACCATTTGAATCATGGGTCTGGATGCACAAGTGATTTCTCAATATGACAAATATATTTGTCAAGGATCAGCTCAAGTGTTTGTGAAAAAGCATTCAGATGTGCCTCTTGCCTCATAATGTGGTGTTCATTCTAATATTGAATGCATTTCTTGTCATTCAATACCACTAATCAGGTGAATTCCAGGGACAGAAGAACAGCAAACTAGGCCCCTAAAAAAAACAAACTCTGGTCAGAGCCAATATGGCTGTGGAGAGCTTTTAGGAGTGCTTCATTCCTTTCATTTACATACTATTGCCCTGATGTCTGTGGAGTATTGTACCCTTCCCCACCCCTGCATACCAAAAGATGCTCTACCTGCCCCCCCCACCAAACCAGAGACCCCGATGATGATACTTAACATATTCCCCCCACCAGCAGCAACCCAAAAAGTTTTGTTTAAAGCCAGTTAGCGGCTGTCAATCCCTTAGTGCAGAGCACCTCCAAACTGTTCAGTGTTCAATAACAGTAAGGGCATGAATGAATGGTGATGTTTTTGCCTATAGTAAGACCTGACTGGCTAAGTCTCAGCCAACCATGTTTTACTATAGACAAATACCTGTCACCATTCATTCATGTCCTTACTGATCTTACTGTTTGTCTCCCCACCCATCCTGCAGATCTCCAGGAATCCAGCCATACACTCTATCCCCCACTCTCTGTCCTATAAGCAGTAAACAGTCCTAGCAATAAAAAACAAATAAATATTTATCCCTCCCCCAATGGATGTCTTTGTTGAACTTGTTTATGTATCTGTGTGAATAACAGTGCAAGTTCTTGTCCTTGAGCTCCTCTCTCTCCAGTGGTTCATGTGAGCCACAATGCTGAGCCTGAGCATTGCTCTCCATGATGGTACCCACTGACCTGCCCTAGTGTCCATGCTGCTTCAGTGTGCCCCCATCCCACTGCACAATACAAGGAGTGAGAGTGCTGAGAAGTGAGGCAGCATTGCCTGCAGAGGTGTAGCTTAACCCTGGGTGGTGGGAAGAGAGAGAGACTCAGGCTGCAGGACAGACACCAAGAAGGAAAGGCAGCAGCCCCCCCAAAAGAGAGTGCAGGATTGAAAGAGGTGGTGAGTGGCACCAGTGTCAGGGACAGAGCAGAGAGAGAGACCTCAAACAGTGACAGCAACATGCTAAGATGTGGTGAATAAGCAGAATGAGAGTGATCACCAGGTGACAAGCTGCCACTATTGCAGCACCACCTTGGCAGCGTGAAATTGGGGATAGTGCAATGTGGTGACCATAATCATGATGACCGGTGGTTCCCAGACCTGCACCTGAACAACGTGCATTTCAATGGGTGGCCTGTCCCCCAGCAATTTCAACTCCCCCCTACCCCCTGAGACAGACACAGCAACAGCAAGAGCCACTTCCAGTGCGGCATATATGTGTAGGTCCAATGAGTTTCAGTCTGAGACAGTGCCAACCCCCCTCCCCAAAAACAGAGAAGTGGAGTACAGTGTGCACCCGAGTTCAGTTGCCATCCATTTTATTGCCATTCACTCTTCTGGCACCATGCTGTCAGTTTGACTCTCTGTTTGTCTTTCTGAAGCCCAGTGCAAGTGGACAGCACATACAGAGAGGCAGAGAAAGTGGCAGCCAGGGTGACCAAGACAGAGAGCAGTGCTGCAGAGTTTTCCTTTCACTGTGGGGGAGTTAATGTCAGAGAGAGAGAGAGAGAGATCAGGAGAGACACAGTGTAAAAAACACTTGGTGCATCTATTCTACCACTGCATAAGAGGAGCACCCAGACAGAGCCAGAGATAAATATGTGGGTTACATATCTGCTACTTCACCATGACTAGCACAGTGTATGGTGGGCACTGGATGGGCAACCTTGGGCAGGTGCTGCCCCCGACACCTCCATCTCACATCAGCACATATGGAACAATCTGCAGTAGCCAGAGACTGATGTAGGTTACTCATTTTCCCCTCCACACCCATCCCACTCCACACAGGTTGGCACAGTAATAAGGTGACCTCCAGGTGGGCAGCCCAAGGCAAATAGTGGCCCATGGCCTGGAAGAAGTTGGCGATTGGTGCCTCCTCCACAACTGTCCCACCACTGCACATTGGCTGCCCAAGCCAGAGACAGAAATCTGAGTTGCACATTTGCCACACCACACCTGGTTCTTGCTAGCCTGGTGGGCTCCAGGTGGGTGGAAATGGGGTTGCGGTCCAGATTCAGTGAGTGGCATGTGGTCATTGGCACCCAACACACCATTCCCCATCTCTGTACATGTGAAGTATTTTCTCCTTCCATTCCACCTCCTGCATGGGCAGATCCTGCCAGACAAACCTTGTAGAATACTATGACTGGGTAATGCAGGAACTGGACAAGGGCCGTGCAGTAGATGTCCTGTATTTAGACTTAAGCCAGGCCTTTGATTCAGTGCTGCATGGGAGGTTGGGGAGGGAAAACTGGAATATGTGGGGGAGGGACCAAAAATGGTGAAATGGATCACAAACTGGCTAATGGGGAGGCAGCAAAGGGTGGTGGTGAGGGGGCCTCTCAGAGGTTAGTCCTGTAAAAGTAGCAGAGTTGGGGGTCCTGGACTCCAGTCAAGCCTGCTGCTGTAATGGAGTTCAAGCCTGCCTGAATACAACAGGACAGCTAAACTGAGTTCCTTTAATCCCTACAGATGGAAGGCTGCTGCACAGATGATTGCTACAGCAACTCATGCACCACTGGGGATTTAAAACAAGAACTGGACTATGGCAGGCAGCCTGCCATCCACCTCCTCCTCCTCCTGCTACACTGACTGCTTGCAGTACTTTCCCAACTCCTACTCTGCTACCAGTGCTCACCAACTGTCAGTAGTGTTGGTGGGTGGCCCCCGTTGGAGAGGTCAAGTGAGCTCCTTGATTTATTACTAGCCCCCACAGTTGATACTCTCTTTTGACTTCCTTCTGTGTCTGGTTGCATTTGCCTGTTTCCAAATGCCCAGTAAACTTTTTTTTAGTGTCTACTTAGATACAGAATATTAAATATATCAAAATAAAATGTAATTGCTTTGAAGAAGATAGAAACCTCTATGTATGGTTGGAGAATGCTGAAATCTCATCTTGATTGTTGTACTTCCTTGTTACTATTTTGTATTTTCAGGTTAAATCAAATATAATAAAATATAATTTAAAAAAAATATATAAGCTTTTATTGTGGCTCTTTATGGTTTGAACCATGCACGTTGAAGCATTGAAGCAGTCAGATCACTATGATTTCAGCAGCCTTACACCATCCCTCTGATTCTAAAAGTACATATCACAATGGTTGAATAATTGTAGGTCTAGATGCATAACAAGTGTACCTGTTTATCATTACCCTTTCAAATGTCTTTAATTCATTATAACTGCACACTAAGAAAAATGATCTTAATGGGTTCATTTAAGGTTTCATAATTTGACCTTTTGCAATTCTAATGCCTCCCAATCCTGGAATCATAAGGGTTTTTTATCTAAACATTTTTTTGCTCAGTTCATCAATGATTCAATAAGATTTAGAATAAAATAACTTTAGAACAAAACTGTATAAACTTTGGGTTTGTTTTGTGCAAATATTACCTTCTCTCTGAGTTGAAAATGCATCGGAGATTAGTTGTACATATTTTTGCATTTCTCCACACTTTTACTTCGGAAATTTGTAAAAAAGAAAATTGAAAGAAAAACTAACATTCAAAAGTCCAATAAAGATTTAGAATAAAATAACTTTAGAACAAAACTGTATAAACTTTGGGTCTGATTTTGTGCAAATACTGTATTAATGTATTTCAGAGTTGAAAATGCATAGGAGATTAGTTGCACATATTTTTGTATTTCTCCACACTTTTATTTTGGAAATTTGTAGAAAAGAAAGAAAAAATAACCCTTGACCATTTGCACAAGACCTTGACCTCCTGTAAAAGGAATGGCTTAAAACTTATCTGAGAGTCATTCAAGAGATAGCCCATGGTCAAGATTTAGTAAATTATACATTTAATGCATTTTAATAAGAGAAGTTGTCAAAGATGACATTATAAAAGAAAAAAATCAGTGATGCAGCATAGATGCCTAAAAGGTATCAAACCATTTGCTTCTAAAAGTTTCACAGACAGCCAGGTCTTCTTTATGTGTGTGAGCATTGTTTTCTTCTGTGTCTTCCTTCTTCCCCCTATCTAGTCAGCGTCAGCTTCATATGTAGATATTGCTGGCTAATGATTACTAAAATTAATCTGCTGCTTTTTTCCTGAAAAGATTTAATGTGATCCCATCCTGAAAAGATCTATAAGCAGATCATTTTGTTTCAAGCTGTTTTTTTCTTCATATTAAGAACTAAAAAAAATCATTGAAGTGCTGTACATTGCTACACTAACTTTGGAGCTGCTGTTAAAGTAGCCATGACAAGAGATAAACCATATGTTCTTGTCTCAGCATAATGGTTTCAGAAATCAGGCTGTCAGAAATGCAATAGGAGTTATGCCAAACAAATGTAAATATCTATAAATGTATAGGAGTTATTCATAACCCATCAGTATGAACGTTGTTCGGGACAAAAATACCTTTCAAATGAGCCTATTCATTAAGCTGCACTAATTATATTTTTTAAACTATGGCCATCTGATTACCTGAACTTTCATTTTTCATCACAATTTTCAGCTTTTGGATGGCTATATTTAAAAATATCTAATGAATTTAGATCAGTGACTACCCTCATTTGAAAAGTAATTTTGTTCTGAACAGCTTTCATGTTGGTTGTATATTGGTAACTTGTATGCTTTTCAAGATATTTACATTTGTTTGGCATGACTCCTATTGTGGTCACTCAGAGAGGAAAAAGTGAGGTTGTTTGGAAGACCATATTTTACAAAATATAAAGAATTCAGATAAGTGACTACCCTCATGTGAAAGGTCTTTTTGGCCTGAACAACTTTCACACTGTTTTTTTTCTTTCTGTTTTTTTTTTTTGTGCATCTTGAATAGTTGTAAAGATATTTAGATTTGTTTGGAAGGTGTGCACATTTGTTCTCAGAGAAAAGCAGCTAGGAGTTCTGTGTCCACCATTCTAAAAAGAAAGAAGGGAGTATTTTTTTAACTGCCATAGGGATTTGCAGTGTTATGGAAGGATACACTGAAAACTACTAAAAAATGTGTTCCACTGAAACCCCTTTTCAAGATAAAGTGATATGGCTGCAGGCTCCACCCACAGCCATAAAAAGGAGAACTTTGCAGAAGATCCAAGTGATGCATATCCTGTCATGGCTAGCTGTTTGTGCTGCTGCACACAAACAATTATCATTGTAGGTCTGGATGTACAAGTGAGTACTCACTGTCACACATCTCTGTTAGAGAGTGGCTGAAGTCTGTGTGACTGTGCATTTGGATTTGTCTCTTGCCTCATAATGTGCACTTGATGTACGTTGTAATAATGAACATGTTTTTGTCATGCAGTATCACAGATCAGGTGAATTCCAGGTTAAGAGAAACAGCAAAGTAGGACCTAAAATGAAAAAGAGGAGAACTTTACAGAAGGGCAAGTGTAGCATATCCTGTCTTGGCTAGCTATTTGTGTTGCTGCTCACACCATTACCATTATGGGTCTGGATGCATAAGTGAGTACTCACTGTCACACACATCTTTGTCAGTGAGTGGCTTGAGTTTGTATAAGTGTGCACTCAGATGTGCCTCTAACTTCATAATGTGCACCTGTTGTACATTCTAATAATGAATGCATTTTTGCCATTCAGTATCATAGACCAGGTGCATTCTAGGATTAGAGGAACAGCAAGGTAGGCCCTAAAAAAGCAGCAGTGAATGGAAGTGACTTTTGGAAGTGCTGCTAAGTTCTATCGAGTCAGGACAGTGACTCTTGTTAAGTTCCTCTAAGACTGGTTGGGGAGGTGCACATTTAACTCTTGACAGAAACTGCAGGGTTACTCCAGTATTGTAGGGGATGAGGCACAGTTCAATCTAATAACAGTCCACAGTCCCTCCAAGTTTGTTGAGGGGTGGCATTTGTTTACTGCACACCTGACAGCCATCCATACTTGTAGTAGGCCTCTGTTCCGGGGTCTCAGAATAAAACTTACCTCACTGTGTTCCCTACAGCTGTAATCATTAGCCCCACAGGGCCACAAGCTGAGGCCACTGTCAGTTTACAAGTTGGCAACCATAACTTGTAGTTTTAGCTGAGATACCCCCGTGAAAAAAGGATATTATTCAGTAGAAGTTTACAATCTTCCAGCTCATGAAGCTCCTGAAGCTTTTGTGTGCCCTGCAGGCATGGACTGATTTGAAGCTCATTTACCTAAAAGACCTATGTTCCCTCTTTCCTGCTATATGCTCCATTTCTAGGCACTAAAAGTCTAAGGAAACCAGTAACTCTACCTCCTTCCAAACTTCAGAAAGAGCCCCATTACAGTTCTCCAATAAAAAAATAGAAAAGGCAAAGTAATCATATACACACACACAGTTTTCATCAGAGCAGCAGGGTTCTAGGTAATAACAGTGACTGCAAAACCACGATCGCCATTAGGGCTAGTGTTCATTGCCGAAAACCAAAATGGTGATGTACACTCCCAGCGAGGCAACACGCTTTTAGTATTTATGCATGGGGGCTTTGCCTTGCACACCCCCCTCACTAATAATAACCAACTCTGGGGGGGGTGCATGTCGGGGAAGGGGAGAAATGTAATAAGAAAAAGTTAACACCTGCTCCCATAAAATGCAAAAAATATTGTGCTCCTCCCAAGCTCTGAATCCTGCACTCTCCCCACCACAGCCAGCCATCCTCTCCACCATGCCACGCAGCCAACTCGGTGGCTTCCCACCTCACCACCCCTCACTTACCTTCCTTCCTCCCTCTTCTGGTCTGCCTCTCACTCTTCCCTTCACCCTGTCCTTTCTCATCACTACCCTTTCAGGGTAGCTGACACTGCAGGCACAGAGATTGAGCCACTCAAATCTGAATCGCTCAATTTCAGTCGCAGTTTTCACTGGATACTGAACAGCAGGTGAGAAAAGTCTTTCTACAGTTATTTTAATGATTTAATTCTTCTCATACCACTCAGAGGAACACATCCCCAAAACTGATTATTTTTAGCTATTTCAAAAAGAAACATCAGAATTTAAAAGATGCAAAAGATCTGTGGGGTTTTGTGTCTTGTTTATTTTTTTGTTCTCTTTCAACAGTCATATATACTGTGGAAATCCAACAATTTTCTGTTACAGCTTGATCCATAGATGAGGATGAAGGCTGAAGCCTGGGCGGAATGGAGCTGGGCACTAAGCTGATTTAAAATCAGTGGACAGATCTTTACATTGTTAATAAAAGCTTGATGTCAAGCCCTTGTGTCAACCTTTGTGTTTCCTGAAAATGTGTGGTTTTCCGAAAATCGACATTTCTTTACCTGCACTGCATTAACTGAGTCAGCCAAGGAGAGAAATGACATGACATGTTATCAGAGCAACTGGCTGGTCTCAGCCCCCCCTCCCCACTCCACCACCATGGCAGAGCAAGCTGTAGAGTTAACCATTTCCTGTCCAAGGTTTTTACTAACACAGTCTCTGGTCTGTGTTGAGGTAGAATAAAATATATAATTCCCATCATGTTTAAAACAGATATGCCTACATCACTGAGATTTTCAATTGACAGCCAGCGCTGCTTGAAATATGATCCCTGAAGTGAGACAAAGCACTGAGACAGGCAAGCCAGCTCTGGGCTGACTCAGAGAGTAGAGTGCTTCAACCAGTGGAGTAATTGTGCTTTAACTCCAATTTTGTATTCTTCATTCAGAATTCAGTGAGCCACTTTTCTGTGACAGCAAGACATCTGCAGAGCTCTGCCCTGCAGCCGTAAAAATGGACATTCTGCCAAACTAAGTCCAACTTTTGTTTCCAAAAATGATAGAATTGTGGCAAAAATTAAGCAAATCACACTTAAAAAATGCTTTTGCCACATATAATGACTTTTTGTTACAGATGAATGCAGCTTTGAAAATAGCAGCAGGGCTGCTCACTCACAATCAGTTGGATGCAGACACAGGCGCAGCATGCATTTGCGTCTGCAGTCAACACACTTTTAAAAAATAACCCCCCCCCAAAGTAGTAAAAGAACTCACAAGATGCTAAAGGAATAGAAAGCAAAACTCAGCTTTCAGAAACCTTTTTGGATTCTCAGTCACATGCTCACCCTACAAGTAATACAACCAAACTCAAATGACTCCTTGAACACCCCCCAAAAATACCTACAACAACTAAACTGAACCCTTTGATCAGACATTCAGTAAGGACATAACTCCTTTACTGCTGGATATTTTAGTAATTTGCCCAAGAAAAGTGAAAACAAAACAATTGTTTAACTACCCAAATAGATTTTATAACACAAACATAAGAAAAATGTAGTTTATTAAACAAAACAATTCCATTGCAGGGTCTAACAAGATAAGAAATCCACTTACCCTTTAGGCTTACTGCTTATTACATTGTTAAACCCCCTTAATGGTATTTATTTGCTCATACTCTACACTCTCCTATGATTTATTCAATATACTGTATATAATACATGGTTTTATTCAATATACATTGGACATTTGCCCCATAAAAAGAACAATCATTTATTTTTCTGCACATCTATCACTAAAACTAGAAATGTAATGCATATGCCTTCATTATTTAAATGTACTGTATATGCAGTACCTACACTAGCTCTACCAAGTGGCAAACAGGAGAGCTGGGTGTGCCCCAGGCATTCACAAATCCATCTGCTAACTCTTAAGCATAATCTTTGTGAAAATGCAGCTACTGAACTATATCAGTGGCAGTACTGGTGCACAGGGCCTTAGAGATACCCACACATGAAAAGCTTTTACTGGACAGAGCCCTAAAGGACAAATCCTCAAAGCTTTATGCTAGTGTGTAAGGCTGCTCCATGCCACAAAAACATCCTCTGTACATGCAAAGCAATTTGTTGTATTCACACCCTCGCTGCCACAACTGAGTTTCCTAAACCCAATTCTACTCCACCACATGCACTTCATGAGCTGCCAGATCAGGAGGAATGCAGGCCAGCTGAGCAACCTCTGTGGCAGGCCTGAAACCAGGTACAACTGACTTCAGGCCATGAATGTGTGCAGGAGGTGTACTGGGTCAGCCACTGTTGAAATGTCTCTGCTGTCCCCTTGACATGACCCCACAGCTGTCCATGGCCCCAGTTGTCCCCCACATAAATGTAAGGTTCTAGTCTACCTCAATGGCCTAAGGTCTGGGAGGGACTGTGGGCCACAAATTGCACCAAAACATAATTGTACCACTAGAATGATGTACCACATACTCCCCTGCTCCTGTGGTACAGGGAATCCAATGATAGGCTGACCGGGGCTTCTGATCAGATGTCTGTTCTGCCTCATGGATGACACCCTTTTAATGCAAGGATCTCCAGTTCTGTGCACACAAGTGACTAAAGTAGATGAATGCCACCTGGGAGCAAAGGTTATTGAGTGCTATCAGGTTGAGGTGTACCTCAGATCAGCTACTGTATGTTTATTCATTTATTTATTTATTTAGGAAATCAGAATTACAACCCTTTGAGTCATAGACTCATTTCTAATGGTTCCATGTCAGAATAAAACATAGACATTCATACAGTACATACATAGAATAAATGTGGGTAAGCAATCATAAAGAGTATAAATACAATGAGCATGGATTAATGCCTATACATTTGGTAGCTAAAACAGGGCAGAGCTATCGACATATTTACCTAATGAGCAGACCTATACAATTGGTAGCTAAAGCAATGCATGATATGAGTTGGTAGTAAGCTGCCTCAGGGAGGTCTTGTCTTATATATATTACAATGCATTCATAGTCCAGTGCAACTATATGGTAACCGAGGAAGGTGAGGAGCCTGTAGGCTAGAAATAGTGAGGTCTCTCCACTGCCTGGCCAAGGGTGGGTACGTGGCCTAGCAGTGTGGTGCAGGATCCACAGGTTACTGGTTACACTGGCACTGATGTGAGGAGAGGATATGGGCCCTTAAGGCAGCTTTAAAAGGACCTAGATTGGTGATTGATTTGACAACCAGTGGGAGGGCATTGTACCAGGATGGAGCTCTAAGGGGGAAGGATCACTGGGCCAGGGGGGTCCTGAGCCTAGGCACCTTACAGATAGTTTTGGGGCAGCCCGTGTGGATGCTGAGATGGTGGCTGCCTGAAAGGAAGCCATGACACATATTGGGGTTAAACCCAGGTGGATTTTTTTGGTGAAGAGACAGGTCTGGTATAATAGTCTTTCCTCAAGGGAGAGGATATTGGTGAGCGTGTATAGGGTGCAGGTATATGTATTTCTGTCGGCACCAGAGAGGAGTCAGCAGGCCTTATTGATGACTACTTGTATTTGATGAAGACCCGTAGGGTCAGCGGCAGTATAGACTGTGAAGCCATAGTCCACCAGTGATAAGCCTGAAGAGGTAATGGCTAGGTGAAGTGCTTCAGGTGGCAGGCAGTCTTTATGTCTGTAAAGGAGACCAATGCGGGTGTTGGTGGTGGAGGTGAGGATTTTTATATGTTCGTGGAATGAGAGGGAAGAGTCAAATGTAATACCTAGATACTTATACTTTTGGACCTGTTCCAGTGGGATGAGAAAGGCAGAGACTATTTCCAGGGGTAAATCCTTTGATCTGTTTTGGTGGTGGGCATAGAGCATCGTCTTAGTTTTTTTAGTGTTGACCACCAATCTATGTTAAGCAAACCAGTGTTCAATCTGAGAGGAGTTTTGTAAGGTACGCTGGAGAGATGATAAGGATGTGCGGTATAAAGAACAGCATCATCTGCATAGAGGAGAAGGTTGCCGGGGCAGGATGTAGGCAGGGCATTGCAGTAGATGCTGAATAGCAGGGGACCCAGGATAGATCCCTGGGGAACTCCTGGGTGCACAGGCAGCATAGTAGATATGGTATTATTAATTTTAACACATTATGTTCTAGATGAAAAGATAGCTGGAGAACCATGAGTGGACAATGAGAGACCCCAATTTGCTGTAATGTGTTAAGAAGGAAGGGATGAGAAACTGTGTCGAAGGCCTTTGAGAGGTCTATAAACACGGCCCCTACAAGGTGCCCCTTGTCAAGCGTGGAGTGCAGGGAGTTAGCAAAATCTGTGAGGGTGGTCATAGTGCTATGACCAGCTCTGAAACCATGCTGCTCCCTACATACGAGGTTGTGTGCGAGGAGGTAGACAGTGAGCTGATTGACCATGATCTTTTCAAAGGCTTTAGAGAGTATGTGCAGTTCACATGATTGCCAGTCCATTTTGTGGAATGGGTCCTAGGATTTTTTGTTTATTTACTAACAGTATAACAACAATTATAATATAGTGAGTATGAACAGCTATTGAAACAGTCCAATTAAAATGTCAGTATATTTTCAGATTTGCACTTGATCTCAGTTAAAAGCTTTGGCTAGATACACTGTCCCTCTTCTCTTTTTGTAAATCGGAACCCTCAGTTTTACACAAATTCTGAAGTGATAATACTCTCCATGTCAGAATTATGTTAAGTAAATTGTGTAACAATTCAATGCAGCTCTATTGCCTCCAGCAGCTCTTGTTTTACCATAATTGTTCATAGTACCATAAACCTCTTAGAAAATGAGTTGAACTAAGATAATATATAGAATACCAGACAGGCAATTTTTCTTATCATTTATTTTTTCTTGCTCCAGTATATCTTTCATACTATGACCCTTGTTGTGAGAGGTAGGCAGGAGAAAGTGTGGTCACTCTCCATTCCTTAGTCAACAGTTACCAGGTAGCAGGTTGAAGCACAAAGTGTAGCATGACGTCGAAGCATTTGAATTCTTCCATTTCACTGTCATCAAATATCTTTAACAAAAAGAGAAGACTCTGGTCTCAAGCATTATTTCTCCATAAACATGTCCAAAAGATGACTCAGAGCCTCAGATTTTATAGTTGGCCCATCATGAGATCAATGATGCTACTCGCCCAAATCACATGCATGTCTGGCAGTCCCACTTTGCTGTGTTTAATGCTGTTCATGCTGGTTATTGCGGAGGAATCTCCCATCCTTCACACAAGCAGGTAAATGAACCTCATCTGGCTGTGCTCCCCAACAACCCTTGTTTGTGGGAGCAGAAGGGCAGAATACAGTGCTCCTATCCCACTAGCTAGCCTATTAAAGATAATGGGACATTTTATGATGTACTTTCTGGGAAGTATGCAAGACAATACAGGACTAATACTGGCATAATCTACTTGGGCTGTGGACCAGTATACGCCTGATATAAGATTTAAAAAAATGGACAATTATCTTCAATGTGCTGGTTACACCAGGCCCAAACATTCTCTAACTGCCCACCCTGCATCTCTCCCCACACCTTTTGGATTTACATTTTAAAATCATCTTTTTTCCCCATTTTTTCTAGACAGCCTAGTAGTTGGTAGAAGGATATAAAATACCTGCCATGCACAAAACTCCCTATCCCCACACAGCTGCAGCATACTTGGTATCCCACTGGCAAGATAAACTTACAAGATCCCAGTCGTCATTTCCCATAATGCAGTCTCCCAATGTTGATCACACTATAGGAGAAGGAGCAGATCATTTCCAATTTGGGTGCTCACACAAGCCAGATGGTGAGCAAAACTACTGTTTTATTCACACTAATTAGGCCTTTGTTTTTTGAGTAACAGGACTTCAAACTGAATTTTATATTTAGAAACATTACGCACACAAACAAATATTGTGTGGATTAATGTTCTGTCAGAAGTCAAGTTAAAATAAAGAAGAATAGAGTTGGGGTGTACTTCTTATGTAAAAACAGTTAATATGCTTGTAAATGTTTCCCTAAACAAGTCTGTTTTGAGTGGTGAATGTGATAGAGTAGAAGTAGTCATAAAATGGCTAAGACAGACAAAAATATGTCATTGGCTTATGAAAATTCCAACCTGTATAATTGTCTCACCATCATTACAGGGTGGTGGGACTTCTTATCCAGTCCAAGAAATACTCTTTTTAAATCCCCAAAACATTGTAACATATTTCTATACTTTTGTTTTTAGAAGTCATTTTATAAGTCCAATGGGACACTTCAGAAATGTGTGTTTACTTCAGGGATGTGTAATTAGGGATAACAATCACAACGTCTGGGTGCTTTTAAAGGTACTTGGCTGGGTCTTATGCCTAAAAACACACCCACAGCTTGAGATTATTGATAGATAATTATACATTTTATCATGTCTTACTGTGATTCCTTTTATTAGATCAACACAGAAATTGTAATTGCAGTGTATGTTATAAGACAAGCTTTCAGAGCCACATAGTTTCCTTCACAAGATGCATGGGGAAAGGACCTATGTGGTTGGACAGGGTGTGTGCTATTTATTGTAACATACTGTAGAACTTAGTCCAATAAAAGTTATCCCACCATACAGCACTTCAAGTTCTCTAAGGATCAATACAACTCTGAATAGTTTTTTGACATATGATACATGAAAATGTATTTGAATTTGCTTGAATACCACAGCATTTAAAATACTGCCTTATAATCCTGCCACAGACCATAAGTAATGATCTATTCTCTTTTTATACAAAATGTAATTCATATGACTCATTTTATTTCAACATAAATTACCTGACTGTATTCCTACACCCTCTGCCAGTCATCAGGTCACTGTGTGAATTAATCTCACATATAGTATTCACTGGCTTCTGGCCTCAGCTGGTTGATCAGCTCTAGAAATGAGTGAACAATCATCTGTTATTTTCACAGCCATACTTTGCTTTGTGCAGATTAAAAATGTTTTACCCATGGTAGCCCAACTGAGATGCAACATCTTAGTTATGGTGAAGTCTTCTTTCTTCCCAATTTTACAGCAGGAAGAGTACAGATTATATTATTAATATTTATGTCAGCATGGGTATGTTATTTGAAAAAGGATATCTATTCATACTCAGGTGTTGCATGCAGTGCAAAGGACTACTGCAGTAATTTCTTGACAGCTAACTAATGAGAAACCATACAACCACACAGAGCTGCCTCCGCAGTAATCCACTTCAAGGGTGTCATGCCTTATAACTACTGTATGTAGGTATTCTAAATATGGAATTAATTAAAATACAGCAGCAAATGATCTCCATGACTTTTGGCACCAGGTAGAGACTTGTTAGGCTCACAACTCCCCTCATTCCACACCCTTGATGGTTAAATATTTCAGTGTCTGGTTGAATCATCAATTCAGCTTCTCCATACATGTGAATGCCATCCACCAGAAACTTCACCCCAAACTTGGTGTACTTTACAGGAATAAAGTGAATATTCCCCTTCCTGCCTGTAAAGAGATTGGCTCAAAGATGATTCTCCTTACAGTATCTTCGATTACTGTGACATTGTTTACAGTGCTGCACCCAAGTCCACCCTAGCCAGACTGGACCTCCTAATTCACTTCTTCTGCCACTTTGCCCTCAATTGCCTCTGTAGAACCCATTACTGTTCACTGTACACTTCTCTCTTCTTTGGCCCCCTTGATTCCAGGTGCTTCGCTCACTGCACTACCTTCATCTCCAAATTCTGGCTTAGATCCTTTCCCCTTTACCTTTCCTCTCTCCCTCCTCACTTCACCCCCAAAACTTCCTATTCCCTTCACAGTTCTGGACCTCACTCTTTTGCTCTCCCCCAAGTAAAATCTGCTGCTGGACAAGCTACTTTTTCCTTCTGCTTCCCCAAACTATGGGGTTCACCCCCATTTGTACTGCTCCTTCCTCCCTCTCATTCAAATCTATCCTCCATGAATTTACAATACACTCCTTAAGTTGCATCTGATCCAGGGCTGTAATTTGCTGCACTCCAATTCTTCACTTCCCCACTACCCTTGCTCCAGTCCAATTACAGTTTCACCCTGCCCCACCAAGTTTTCTGTCCACTCTTCCCCAAACCCAACAATGCTACATTCCCTACGATTTTGCTCCCATCTGCACTTTTTGCCAATCCCAGTAGTACAATGTTAATCCTCCAATTATGCTGTCGTTTGCACCTTTTGAGGAAACATGGAAAGGAGAGTACACCTTGTATCTCAAAGGTACCACAGTAACATAGCAGACTGAATGAAAAACAAAAAAAGCTGTACATACACCAAGCTGGATGAGAATAAATTCTAAGGTTTATTACCACATAAGCATAACAAAAGTTGGGCTAGCACCCACCCTTATGTGTTGCCTCTGTATGAGGCTTCATCTGGATGTGGAGTTAGTCTATAGTTGCACCTTTAAATACCCCAATTTATCAGTGCAATGACATAATCACATGATAATTAATCATAGGTGCCAAGCATACATTTAGAGTGCCACACAATTAAAATGGTAATAGTAGTGCTGAATAATAAGTCAATTATTAACTTACAAAAAGTACAAACATTTTATAAGAATACACAAGAATACACAAGAATGGTTTGCTTATTTGTACTATTGTCCCTGCTTGAAAATTCATTACCAAGTAATGAGGTCCTGCCATTAATATTATAATTACTGCAAAACACATCCAAAACACCAGCCCGTTACTATTTACCAATCAAATTCCAAAACTGCTGGGTTCTGGAACATGAACAATTATTCATTAAATTTTAAGAATGAAAAAATAATGCAATTTGCAAAAAGATCAGTTACAAAAGAGAGAGAACAAGTCCAATGCTGCTGAATTTACAGTGATCTGTAACAGGAGCTAAGGCAAATGCTAGATAAATATACATTTTGGTTTTAATAAGGTATATTGCAACTACTGTAGGCCTATGGGGTAGGCCATAAGGGTAAGAGAATAATATCAGCATCAACATTCTGGGGGCCTAGAGCAAGGGATAAAAAAAATCTAAAAATCAAATGCTATTGTACATCAGTTCCAAACATTAAGATAAACTCCTCTGTGCCATAAAGAAGCCTTCCACATTCAGAGGAAGGATTTAAAGTCAATCTGATTATTAAGGCCTGTAGGTGCAAGGTATCAAATCCACTTGCTGTCCCTTTGCAAGAGGATTTTGATATGATCCCCTACACCAGAGAGTGGACATACTTGTTCAAGTGCATAGAACTTAAGGCCTCTAGTGTTGGAATTGTGGTATCCCCTGAAGTGCGCACCCAGTGCATTATCCATTTTTTATTAATGATGGCTCTTACATGCTCCTGGATGGGGCACATCAGCGGTGGTATAGGATGACCTACATATAGTACATTGCATTGGCACCATGCTATGTACACCGTAAATTATATTGAGCAGTCCATACAAGCATACAGCACATAGTCCTTTCCAGTTAATAGATGTATGAATTTCTGCCCTACACTTGTGTGGCAACAATCATTACACTTCCTGCAACAATAAAACCTTATTCTGTTTGGATGATATTCAGTATTTTCACAATAATGACTGCTTTTCAAGTGATTTTTTTAGGCTTGTAGCACATCTACATGAAATTCTAGAGTAGCTTCCCATAACTGGTCCAAGTTCTTCATCAGTGGTTGGAATCTGAGACCTGTCTCTGAGTCTTTGTGTAATAGCCATGGACCTCTTATTGTAATCACTGACAAAGTTCACTTCTGGGGCATTCAGCTTTGTGACTGGTTTTTGTTTCAGCTGCTGGATGATTCTGTCTATTTGGCAGACCTTGTGGAGTGCCTTATGGGCTGTTTCTGTAGACTAGCCCCTTTGTTGGAATCTGGTTGAGAACATGCTGGCTTCGCAGAGAAATATCTCATTTGAAGAACAGTATTATTTTAATCTCAGAAATCAGCCAAAATATATACTGTCAACCAGGGACTGCATGTGGCAACCATCTGCCATAAGAAGGCTATTGACCGTAAGGGGTCTATGGAACGTGTTACTTTCTGCCGTCCAGGTTGTCTCCCACACTGAGTCTAACATCAAGAAATGTGATGCTTTTTAAATTTGTTCTCCTAAGTGAATGTCAGATGAAGATCATTACTGTGTTGTTGATTCATTTCCTAAATGTCAAAATGTTGTCCAAACCCCCACCCCAGACACAAACAATATTGTCAGTAAAATAATACCAAACGAATGTGTGCCTGAGGTAGGGGTTGCATTCACAAATACTCTATGTACTTCTGCTTCCATCAAGCTAACAACAAATCACATACAAACATATGAATGTGACAGCAGATAAAGGCCTCATAGGCGATCTAGTTTGCCTGAATGTGCAGTTCCCACTGCATCTGCAGAGTAAACTTCCCCCTACCCACATCCCCTTGACCCCTATCAAAGAACCTCTCCCTCCCTACCTCACTCTCCCCCCACCTGTAACTATCCCCCTCACACTGTCCAAACCTCTCTTGAAGTTGTCCACTGTTTTTAGGGATACCACCTCCTCTGGCCACTCATTCCTCTTAGCTACCACCCTCTCAATGAAAAAGTGCTTCCTCATCTCCCTCCTGAACCTCCTCCCACCAGCTTTAGACTGTTACCCCTAGTGGTCTTGTTTCCACTAAGGCTGAAAAGACCCTCAGTGTTCACTCTGATTATACCTTTATGGTACTTGAAGGTCTCAGTCATGCCCCCCCTCTCCCTTCTGTCTTCGAGAGAGTACATCTTGAGCCCTATGAGCCTTTCCTCATTGGTGTTGACTTGCTGACCCTGGATCACCTAGTTCCATGTCATAACTGCAATCGCAGAATAGCGATCGCCATTATGGTGAGTGTACTTCACCCCCCACAGCCCCCTACTTGTGGATTCTCAAATCCAGGGGGTTACATGTCAGGGGGGTGAAAAACGTAAAAATATTGAAAGCCGCCTACTGGCAAAAAAAACCCACACCACACCAGACCCAAACCCTGCACCCTGCAGCTCCCAGATGACTACCCTCCCCACCACGCTAGCAGACCAGCTTGGCAGCTGCCAGCCACACCCTCTCCCACATACCATCCCTTCTCTGCCTCTCCCCCCCGTACGTATGCACATGCGCGCATATACCCATGTACTTTACGTCATGGTATTTCATCCACCCCAGTATCCGGTGCCCCGCTAGGTTGCCATGAACACAGGCACCGTAATTGAGTCACCATTTTTGTAGGCACCCAAATTTGGTCACCTTGTTCACTGGATACCGGATCATCTTGGTTGTCCTTCTCTGAACCATTTCCAGCAAGTTGATATCCTTCCTATCATAAGGGCACCAATACTGCACACTGTTCTATATGTTTGGTCTCACTAGAGACCTATACAGTGGCAGAATGACCTCTGCCTTCCTGCTGGTAATTCCCCTGATTTTGCAGTCCAGCATCTGATTTGCTTTGGCCACAGCTTTCCTGCATTGTGCTGAGTGTTTCAGGTCACTCTTGATAATTACACCCAGGTCCTGTTCTTCATCTGACCTTGTTACCTGCACACCACACAACCAGTAATCTGTTCCTATATTTTTCACCCCCAGGTGCATAACTTTACATATTTTAGCATTGATCCCCTCTTGCCAAATGCCAGACCACTTCTCAAGCATAGCCAGATCTTCCCTGCATTCCTATCTCCCCTCCACTTTCCCATAAAGCTTTGTGTCATCCATGAGTAGGCATATCTTACCCCTGATCCCATCTGTAATGTCACATATGAATATGTTAAACAACACTGGATCGAGGAACGAGCCTTGTGGGACCCCACTAGTCACAGGCCTAGCTTCTGAGAATTACCCCCCCAACTACCACCTTTTGGCTTCTGTCCTGTAGCCAACTTCTGACCCACCCAACAAGCTTAGCCTCCACACCTAGGTCTTCTAGTTTCTTGACCACTCTCCTGTGACATACAGAGTCAAACGCCTTGGTGAAGTCCAGACACAGGACGTCAACCTCTTGGTCTTTATCCACTGTCCTGGTGACCCAGTCAAAGAAGTTAATTAGGTTTGTCTGGTAGGACCTCCCCAATGCAAATCCATGCTGCCTCCCATCATGGAGCCCATTATCCTCCAGAAAGAGCACCAGTCTTTCTTTCAGGATAGTCTCCATCAGCTTGCCCACTGCTGAGGTCAGGCTGACTGGTCTGCAGTATCATGGTTCATCCTTCAGCCAACTTTTATGAAGAGGCACCAAATGTGCAGTTCTCCAGTCCCGGGGCATGATCCCCAACTCCAGAGAGGTGTTAAACAGGTCTGCCAGAGGATACGCCAGAGCCTCCACCAGTTCCCTTAGGACTCTTGAATGCACATCATCGAGCCCTGGGAATTTACTCACCTTAGGGTTAGGCCTTTTAGGATCCTGTCAGTATAAATGAGTATCAAGTCATTCCAGCACATACTTTTAAGCGCAATCATTACTGCGCATTCAGCTCAGCTAAAACAATTACCACTAATGGATCAGTATGGCGCATGGCAATAACAGTGCATAACACTTCACAAACAGCAGTATTTCAGTGAAACGGCAACCGAGCAGTAGCTGTAAACCAAGCAACCCATTTCAAAATGTCACCACACAACCCATTTCATTAGTTGTAAGCATAAATGGCAACCAAGCAATTTTTGTAAACAGCATTTCAGCATTTTCAGGTACATTTCATATCATTTGCAACACGTTTATCATCTTACCTTAATGAAAGAGGAGCACTCATGGAGCACACCCAATTACTTGACCCGACCCAACCTGGCGTATTGTGCAAGGTGTGTGCTTACATCACAGGAGAAGGAGACTTCACTGAGTTGATATTAAGGAGGGGGTTACCTATGGTTTTGAGTTTATTTAGAGGCTTCTGTTTATATAGTGTCCCCACATTTGAATGACAAACTTTATTTCAATAAGTTTCAATACGTTTTATTAAAAATGAACCATCAAGTTAAAAATAATTTGTTCTCCGATGTCTCAAAGTAGAGGCCTCAAACCTGCAGTTGAAAAGTATGTGCGATTCCTCGCAGGTAATCCAAGCATATGGTGCTACCATTTGCATCCACAACCACTGTTATACGGTTAGCTGTATCCCTGTATTTTTTTCTTGGTGCTGGAGGTTCTAATCCTGCCATGTACTGCTCCATCTTTAATTTGTTTAGATTTTGCTCAACATTAAGTACTTTGATTAACTTCCATACTGTGGGGTGGCTAGCAGCCAGAAGACTGTTGAAACTTCTGCGCCACCCTTCCACAGAGTTTATTGCTCTTGGCAGCCTGTCCTTTACTGATGAATAGCAGTTCCAGAACTCTATACTGAAATGTGGTCCACAACAACCAAATGGCCTCCCATCCATGTGTACTAGAAGTAATCTATGAGGGAGGCCAGTTGATCACCATGTGTCATGTTAAAGTCAGTGGACCATAGGTGCTCAAAAACCGTTACCACATCAGCAAGGGGGAACATAGGCAAGCGCAGGGAGCATCCGAATTTGGAGGGCAAATTCCTCATCTATCATGTAGTCTTTGTGGATGTCTTGGTTTTCCTAAACCTTACGCCATATGGCTTAGCACAATTGAAAAAAAACATCCCCTTGTGCCAGCCATTGGAAACTCACTTAAAAATGCTTTAGCAGCTGCTAATTCAAAATCTGTCATAATAGATGCAGCTGGCAGCTCAGGACACTTTTTAATTCTGCCAGAACCCTCACATAATTGCCATAGCTTTATGTTGACATGAGTATGAAAATAGATGGTATCATAGCAGAGTACCGAACACTGTGTATGGTGTAGAGCTGGGAGAAAAGTGTCAGTGTGGCTTTAAACATACCATCTGCATACCAATGTGGTGTGCTTCCCATGTACTGCAGATTTTGGTTAGTTGAAAAAATAATAAAACATTCAGGGTCATTGTTTCCTGAGTCATGCAGCAAGAAAAGTTCACCACGATCTGTCTTAGTATACTGTGCTGGGCTATGCAAGTCATACAGTGATGTTGGCTGACTAGGAGCCACTACTGATGCTTGTCTTGCTCTCTGTGCGATACGTTTTAAGCAGGCAAAAGAAGGCAGTTTACCACACACTGCTTGACTAAGATTGTTGGTAACACTGGCAACAACCTGATGTGTGGTCTCCTGTGAGCTGCCTGCTTGCTCCTTCATAACATTGATCACCTTATGTACCTCGGTTGCACCAGCATCAGGTACATGGTTATGGGATCTGACAAAGGAAACTATTTCATCCTCTGCAGTGTGCACCCTTGCTGGTCACTTAAAGGAGTCATATTGGAGGCACTTCCAGTAATCTTTGGCCCCATATGAGCACTCCTTTCTATACAGATATCCTTCGTAGGAGAGCAGCGGCTGCCCTCTAATACTCAGAACGAATTGCAGCAGCATGTCAGCAAGATAACAGTATGGAGCGGGAGCAGACCTGAATGGTGTCTGATTTATGCAAGCAGCACTTAATTGGAGGTTGCCAGAGGCTAATTATAGCATTAACAATTAGCTGACAGTAACCTCGGCGATGACACTTGTCTGCTTTATTCCCTCTGTACTGACAGCAACCACTGATTGCCATTTGCCATTTGTGTTCACTTTGATACGCTGAATATTACACTGTACTGACAAGCACTGAAAAAACAAGTATGATGAAATTACAAGTGCTGAAATAACTAAGTGATAATTAACCGCGGTGAAATGTATTGCGCAGAGTTGTCATGGAACCATATGAATGACACGTCTATGACTTCCCCCCCCTCCTGGTCCTCACCACCCTGTTTCCTTGTGGCACTGGTCCATCCTTCTGTCTAGTGAAGACGGAAAAGAAGTATTTGTTAAATACCTCCACTTTCTCTTCACTACCCTCTGCCAAACTACCCTCCATTTTTAGTCTATTTTATCCTTGTTGTTCCTTTTCTCCCTTAAATACTGGAAAACACTTTGTCCCCTGTTTTTATCCCCTATGCTACCTGCACATCTTTTTTAGCCTTTGCCACCCTAACTTCTCTGGTTGCCTCTTTTGACTTAGCAGAGTAATCCACCCTATCCTCCTCCTGAGTACATTTGTGCTTCTGGAAGACTGCCCTCTTGTCACCTACAGCTTTTGCACCTCCTTTCCAAACCAGTTGGGCTTCTTGGCTTTAGTTTTCTTACTTTTGATTTTGACATGCTGACACCATCCCATCTTTTTAAGGAAACTTTTGATTTACTCTAATCTTCTGGCTGTTTATATTTACATTTATTTTAGATAGACTTCATTTAAGCAATAATGCATGACAGAGTGTGTGTCATGCTGGGATAATGTCACAGCTTGGGTGGTTGGTCATGAGGCTGCAGGCTGAGTGCATCCAAAAACCCAATAAGTGATGTTATCCCAGCATAACATACACCCTGGAGTGCATTGTTGCTATTATACAATGGCTCAGTTGTAAAGAGAAAAAAAAGATTTAAAAAACCTGTTTAAATTATTTTTTTTTTTTCATTTTTGGTCTGATTAGGAACATGTTTAGGAAAAAAAGTCCACAGTTTCTGTTTTGCCCGCAAGATGGTACTGCCAGTACATATGTGTTGTGTTTCAAATTTTTTCCTGTTCCTACGCACAGGACTGTGTGTGCTTGTCTGTCTCCGAGTGGTATTATGCATGCTGGGTCATGTCTGCCCCTGTAATTTTTTTTTAATTGTGTAACACATTGAGCCCTTTGTTTTGTCACCTGAGGTGCATGGTTGCCGAGCTGATCACAAGGACTGGGGCGGCTGAGCTGACTGCGATATTAGTGGGTCAAAACAGAGTAAAAATACAGATACAGCTTTAGTTTTCTTAAGAGCAGGGCAGGGATGCAGGATGTGTGCCACTTCAGAGACAGAAAATAAATTGAATTTTCATGGTAGCTTTTGTACCATAAAGAAAGCGACATCTATGATCCGCGTGACCAGCAGTTACAGTCTCTGTGGTTCACTGAAGCTGTTCAGTTCATGGGAAAAAAGCTGACATGAAAATTTAGTTTTTTCTCTATGATGCAGACTGTGATTTTGAAAACTATGATTGTGAATCACTATCTGAGTAGTGGGAGAGCACAGGAGGACTACCAAGAATGTAGTTAGCAGTTAAGAGAAGCCAGTTTCAGTGGCAGTTTTTTCTGCGGCTTGCGAACAGGAATGAGTGAAGTGAGCTATCGAGCGGAGATCACTGAAGCAGACTGCATGGAGTGATTTTGGTAACACTTGATACGGTCATCTGTGTGCTGGGACTACACCTGTGATGTTACACTGGGATAACATCATGGGTTCATTCCCAGACTGACCAATCAGAGCTCAGGATTCTTTCCATGCCATTATATAAATCTTATTTAAGCCATTTGTCTTAGTCATTTTAATATTGTAGTTAATTTGTATGTTTATCTTATTGTTCATGTCCTGTATGTTTAATTTATGATGTTTTATATTGTACAGTGCCCAGAGCCTCTGGGAATGGATGCTTTATAAATAAAAGTTTACTTACTTACTTGCTAGTGGCTTTCATCAGTCTCTCCTTTATTATTGTCCATTTCTGTTCTACATCCATCTCTCTTCTGATCCCAGTAAGGTGACCTGCTAGAATTTCTTCCATCCTAACAAGGTCAGCCCGATTAAAGTTCATAACCCGAGTGCTGGTTCTGACCATCCCTGTCCCCATATCCAAGTGGAATCACATCGCATGGTGGTCACTACCTGTAAGTGGTGCTTCCACTTTTATAGCCTGAACATGCCCACAATTGGACAGGACCAGGTCCAGTACAGCTCTTTCCTTACTGGGTTCTTGACACCCTGAGCAAGAAAACCACCCTGAAATGCACCCAGCAGTACTTGCTCCCTAGTGCAGGAGACAGCTGGGATTTTCCAATCCAGCCCAGGTAGACTGAAATTTCCCATTATTACTACTTCCCTCTTACTGGCCATTTCAGTAATTTGAGACCCAAGTACCCTGTCCAATTACTCTTCCTGGGAAGGTGACTTGTACACCACCCCCATCCTTAGTTTCTTTCCCTAGTAGATTAAACTTCTACCCACAGTGCTTCAGTCTTACCCTCTGCTGCTTCCTCTGTGGTACAAGTTATCCCTTCCTTCATGTACAGAACCACTATATAGTTTATATCCTGAAACTGTAAGGTCCCAGACACGGTTTTCTGTGGCCCATGTGTCTGTAATGGCCACTATGTCCACCTCTACCTCTGCCATCAGTGACTGCAAGTCTACCATCTTGTTTCCCAGGCTTCTGGCATTCAGGGACACCACCCTCCACTGCAACTCAGGATCTCCCTTTACCTCAATTTGCTCCCCATCATCCCCCTCCTCTTTCAATCACCCCCCACCTCCACCCTTCTCATCTACTTCCTCCCTATATTGTCCTGATAAGGGTGGGATGTCTATCAGCCCCCTTTATCAGGTGGCTAAGGCTGCTGTGCACCCTGCTGTCTCCCCTCAGTCAGTTTAAATTGAGGTTGTTCCCTATGAATTCCTCCAGCTTGCCCTTCAGGACCCTTGTACCCTGCCTACTCAGATGCATCCTGTCCAGTGCAAAGAGGTCCTTGTTATCCCAGCCTCCTCCCAAGCCCCCATTGAGCCCATACAGCTCTTTTTCACACCACCCCTTAAGCCATTCCTTAGATTCCTCTATCCTTACCTTTCTTAGTGACTCGGGACTAGTGACCTTCCTTAGCCCTCAGGACCAAAAGCATATCTGAGAAGGCTACCATCCTGCCTGCCATGCTGCAAATTCTCCTCACTTCCCTGAACCTCTCTTGCACTTCCCTAACCTCACATCCTGCAAGGTTATTCATCCCCAAGAGCACTGTAATGTGATGTTTCCCTCAATCCCCCCAATCCATGGACTGTGCAATCAGAGATCCCACTCTTCCTGCCATTATCCCTGGCATACATTCAACCCTCTTGTGGCCTGCCCTTGACTGGTTCCCTCCCATGTCTCACCCCATTCACAATTGAATCCCCCACGTTTACCACCCTTCCTCCTCTATCCTGGGCCCTCCCTTCTCTCTGTCCATCCTGCTGCCCACTCCCACCTACTGTACCTCCTGCTCCTACTCCCAGCTACCTCTTTTTCCCCTCCTGTCCTTCTTGTATTCACCCACAACTCTAGCATAGAAGGGGGCAAGTGCATCCCCACTGTTCCCTCTAGCTGGAGGTAATATCTCTCCCCGAAACAAAAGTAACTGTGACTAAGCATAAATTTCAAGAGATCAGTAATCAGTTCCCTGGGTGCACTGTTAAATTCTAGGTCTAGTACAGGAACTCTTAACAAAAGCTCATATTCCTTTTTCATGTACAATGCTAGTATAAAGGGAGGGGATATCAACTGCCAGCCAGGTGTGCTTATTGGACCAATTAAACCCCTCCATTTTTCATAAAAGGTCCATTGTGTCTTTATATGACTCAGGTCCTTGACCACAAGCTGTCTGAGGAAATAATCAACAGATTTGGAAGAACCCTCCAGACCCCCTGAAAACTGATGCTGATGTTATTCTCTTTCCCCTATTGCATATCCCTTGACCTGTAGTAGTTGCAATATATCGAATTTGGTGTTTTGGAAGTGTTTTTCAGTAATTATAAGCTTGATGGCAGGACCTCCTTTCTTAGTAATGATTTTTCAAGCAGAGTCAATGGTGCAGATAAGCAAACCATGCTTGTACATTCTTTTTTCAGTTTTGTTTTATTGTATGACAAAAAATTAAAATGTTATCATTAAAATAATTTAAGACACAAAAACCATAGTCCATATAATGTTATACATAACAGTTAACAAATCCTACATATATATAATTTAATGGTTAAGAACCCCTACACCAATTATTCCTTTCCTCTTTCATAAACTATTCTCAGCATTTTTGTTTATCTTTTTCTGGAATATTTTTAAAAATGTGTTTCTGTTTTCTTTCAATGATCCTACAGAGTCTTGCTACTTTATTTAGCAGCTCCTTACTATTGGTCTTTAGAATGTGGTTTAGTTGGTATCTTGACTCCATGTTCAAATCTGCTAGTACATCAACCATATTTCTCTCTCTCTCTTTTTTATACAGAGGGCATAATTTTAGAAGATGTAAAAGATCATCAACACCAAGCTTACAGGCACAAACACTTGAATTAGTTTGTTTGAAAATTTTTCTCAATGACTGACTGGGTACATAGCCACATCTAAATCTGGTCATGGCTTTCCTATCATTTGGGTTCCTTACTTTTTTAAGTACTTGCCATTGCAAAATTTCTTTTTTTATTATTAGCTAGCCAGTAACTTGACTTACAATTATTGGCCGTACTATTCTCCTTTTGTATATGTACAGTATGTCCCGAATTCTAAACCTTATTTGTTCTTCTATAATTTTGTGAGGAGTCCTGTAAGCTTGGCCAATACATTCCAATAATCCATAAGTTTTAATATAGGAATCAGCAACTACCATGATAAGAAGAATGAAACCTCTATCATTATATTCAATTGCTTCCTCTAGACAGATCCTAGGTAAGCGTTCTTCCTGCATGTTATACACCTTTATCCAATATAAGCATAATCTCTGTTCCATGCTCTGTGCCACAGTAGCTTGATCTAGCTCTAGTCTAACTAGGCTAGAGGCGGCACCATATTGGTAATCCCAAGATTCTTTTATAGAATCTATTCATGATTACTTCTTTTTTTGTGTGTGTGTTATATCTTTAATCCCTTCCCACTTGCTCCCATTCGGGCCAATTACTTTGTTCTTGCACCCGCTCCCTCGTCTCCGCTCTGACTGCATATTGCAGCCTTTCTCCCCAAGTACCCCAGCATTACCCTTTGCTGCGTGGGTCCTCCTCTTCCAAGGAGAAGGGGCCTAGCGGCCGAGGCATTGGGTCAGGGTGCTGCTGCAGTCAGATATAGTGGAGTCCAAGGTGGTGCCCAGCCCGGAGCGGCCATCATCCTAGCAGGTGGAAATGCCATTTTCTGTTTTTTTCCTCCTGTACATTCCCCACTTGCATTTCTTTGTGCTTCCCCTGGTCTGCACCGGGGATCACCACAGAGCAACACCTGTCCCAAGCCCACCCCAGGAGAGGAGAGCCATCCTCCGGATGGTCGATCCAACTCCTCCTCCTGCCGACCCACCAGCACCCTAGTTCGTTCCCAAACCCGGGTCACCGATGTGGCAAGAGGTAAGGCACCAGCGCCTCAACCCTCTGCACCATGGGCCGGCCCATGATTACTTCTAATTCTTGGATGTTTCCTAATCCCCATATTTCTGCCCCATATAAAGATTGAGACCTTACTTTGGCATTTAGTGCTCTTATAATTCCTTTTACCGATTGCCCTGCATATTTATAAGAAAATCTGTCCATTGATGGTATAAATCATTTAACTTTTTGTATAATATTCTTAATATGTTCTTTCCATGTTAAATACCTTGTGAATGTTATCCCTAAATAGCAAAATTTTATAACTTGTTCTATTTTGAAATTTTTACATTTCAAACTGTGTAATTTCCCCCGATTTGTCTTATGTTTATCAAATACCATATACTTGGTTTTCTCAAAGTTTATCACCAAAGATGCTTTTTCACAATTCTCATAGAATTTACTTATACTTCTTTGTATTCCTAGAAAACTAGTTGAGATTAGAACCAGATCATCTACATATGCCAAATAGGGGCAATGCCTGTTCCCTAGCCAGGGCATGTGTAGCTCAGGATCATACATTTTCCCCATAACTCTGTTCACAAAAACTTTGAATAGTATTGGGGACAACACGCATCCCTGTTTTACTCCTATGTTAGAGGGGAACTTATCAGTAATATCTCCTTCTTTATTATATATCAGCTTTGTATAGGTATCCTGATATAGTGTTTTCAGTATATTAATCATTGCTGTATCCATCTCATTTTCCTCTAGTACCTCCCAAAGTTTCTCTCCGTTTACTTTACCGAATGCAGTCTTTCGGTCTATAAAAACACAAAATAAATGTTGTCTTGTAACCCATGTATATTTATGTATTAAATGGACTAAAGTGTAACATTGATCTATAGTTGAATGCTGTGGCATGAAGCCAGCTTGGGCTTCATCAATTATTCTATTATTAGTTATCCACTCCAGTAGTCTCTTTTGTAAGATCTTTGTAAATAATTTCTGCAAGGTATCTATCAAATTTATGGGTCTGTAATTACTAGGGTTAGCCCTATTTCCCTTTTTAAAAATTGGTATAATGATGTTTTCTTTCCAAATAGGAGGCATATTTCCAGTCATTTATACCTCATTATACACAATTTTTAGGGCAGGCATCCAAAGCTCAGGATCATCTATCACTAAATCTATTTGCACTCCATCGGGACCTGGGGCTTTGTGTCTTTTTGCTACCTCTAATGCCTTATATAACTCATTTTCTGTAATCAAATCATCTAGTGGTATCCATTCATGTAGTAGTTCCCTACTTTCCTGGTCTATGTTAGTATCAAAAAAGAGGTCTTTATAACATTTCTCCCAGGTCTTAGGGTCAATATAATTTCCCATATCCTCCAAATATCTTTCCCACCCCATTACCACCATGTTCCAATATTTTTTTTTATTATCCTTGTCACGTACTGTCTTTTCAAACTCATTCTACAATATATTTCTATAGTTATCCTTTTTAGTTTTCAGTAAATTCTTATAGTCTTTCCTCGTGCCATTAAGCCATTGCTTGTTTGTTTTATTTGGATTTTTATAAACCTTCATTGCTGCTTTATTAATCTCTTTTTTAAATGCCTTACATTCGGCATCATACCATTTGTTTCCTTTTTTTGGTTTATTTTCTGTAACTTTCAGTAGTATAGAGGGAGATGGATTTCATTATTCCCTGAAATTCTTGTGTGCAACTTATATTGTTCTCATTGTTTACCATGTTAATAATTTCTTCCCTTACCCCATGCACTTTTAATAGTTCTGTTGATTTATAATCTTTTAATAAATCCCACTTCATCTTCTTTTTAATTCTAATTATTTCTTGTTTCTTCACTAATCTAATTTCCCTTGGTTTCTGTAATTCAATGTTAATTTCTAAAGGACCTTGTTCACTCTCTTCCCTCTTTCCTATCCTTATATCTATTATTTTATGGATAATGTTGCCTGACCACCAGCAATGGTCAATTACTGAAGCCCCTCTTGATCCCACGTAAGTAAAGGAGCCCTGATAATCTCCCTTTGTTCTTCCAATAAGTAATATTAACCCATTATCCTCCATCAGCTTTATCAATTGTTTCCCTCTTTCACAAGTTTTTAAATCCTTTGTCCTGCATTCCATGGTTATAAAAAAGGTTCCTGCTTCTGTTTATTGTCTACTGTATATCTTCCTCTTTATTCATAGAGTATCCTGCCTCCACCAGTTTCTGTCCACTATATGTTTTCCCCCTGTTCCTCTTTTCCCCTTTTGTTTATAGTCCTTAGATGTTAATTTCCTTTCTCTATATTCAACACTTTTCTCTCCTTTCCTTGTTTGTTTTTTCTTTAAAGCTCTGTTAATTGTTTCCTTGGTTGTATCTGGCTCTTCAAGCGCCAGTATTTCTTTGTCCTCTTTTTCCCGTGTCCACTCTCTTCCCTTTCTTCTCTTTGCTTGCTCCATCCCTTTTTCCCACAATTGAGGATTTCTTATTCGTAATTCCTTAATTATACTACTGTTGTTATCACATCTTTCTGGTAACATTACTATCTCTACTTCAGATCCTGTAGATTCATGGAATGCAAAGCTTATTGTGGTTGACCCTTTCATCAGGGGTGTGGAAGCAGTCCTGGGGGTTGAGATCTCCAGAATATTCTGTAATCTCCTCCCCCCCATTTCATCAGATTTATTTTCCCTATATGTATTTGTCCCATCTTCATCATCTTTCTCAGCTTCATACTCTTTATTTTGGTTTTTTTCTAATAACTTATCCACTTGTTTTTTATTCTCAATACATATTCCCTTAATAAAGGAAAGATCTTGTTTTATCAACATTAATTGTCATAGAACATTGTGTTAGCCATCAATGGGTTTCTAAGTGCAATAAGACAATCTCTGGTCGCATAGAAACATAGAAATATAGAATTTGATGGCAGATAAGGACCACCTGGCCCACCTAGTCTGCCCATTTTACTACCTAACAGATAAGCTGCAGATCCTAGTTAACCAACAGCTTACTTCCTCCTACCCCCCACTAGGACTGCCTTATGTCTGTCCCATGCATTCTTGAATTCCCCACTGTTTTGACTCCATGACCTCCTCAGGGAGGCTGTTCCATCATCCACAACCTCTCTGTGAAAAATATTCTCACATTACCTCTGAGCCGTCCCCCTCTATCTTCAAATTGTGCCCTTGTTCTTACACATCTCTTTTTCTGAAAGATGCCACCCTCTTGGACTTTGTTCATTCCTTTGAGGTGCTTGAAAGTTTCTATCATGCCCCTCTCTCCCTTCTTTCCTCAAAGGTATACATATTAAGCTCCTTTAGTCTTTCTTCATATGTCTTCTGGTGCAGACCCTGCACCATTTTGGTTGCCCTCCTCTGGACAGCCTCCACTCTGTCTATGTCTTTGCAGAGATGGGGTCTCCAGAATTGCACACAGTACTCCAGATGGGGTCTCAGCAACTGTCTGTACAGAGGGATAACAACTTCCTGTTTTCTACTATTGATGCCTCTCCCTATGCATCCCAGTATCCTCCCAGCCTTCTTTACTGCCTTCTCACATTGCTTGCCCACCTTTAGGTCATCTGATATTATTACCCCTAGGTCCCTTTCCATTTTTACTGTTGTCAGTATCTCACCCCCCATTGTGTACTCTTCCTCTGGGTTTTTTGTTTCCCAGGTGCATTACCTTGCACTTCTTTGCATTGAATCTGAGCTGCCATACATTTGACTATTCCTCCAACCTTGCCAAGTCCCTTCTCATCCTTTCCACTCCATCTAGTGTATCAACCCTGTTGCAGCTCTTTGTGTCATCTGCAAAGAGACATACTTATCCTTCCAGTTCCTCTGCAATGTCACTTATAAAGACATTAAAAATGACTGGTCCCAGTACTGAACCCTGCGGTACCACGCTAGTAACCCTCATTCTTCACTGTGGACTCCATTTACTACTACCTTTTGCATCCTGTTGTCTAGCCAATTTTTTAACCAGGCTACCACTTTGGGACCCACTCCAAAGCTGGCTAACTTATGTATTAATCTTTTGTGTGGGACTGTATCAAATGCCTTGCTAAAATCTAGGTAGGCCATGTACACAGCCCCTCCCTGGTCTACTACTTTGGTCACTCAGTCAAAGAAATCTATTAGATTCATCTGACACGACCTTCCCATCATGAATCCATGCTGCCTTGGGTCCTGTACCCCACTGGCCTCTAGGTACTCAACAATTCTTTCCTTCAGATGTGATTCCATCATTTTCTCTACCACTGAGGTCAAACTAACTAGTCTGTAGTTTCCTGCCTCTGTCCTGTTCCCACTTTTGTGAAGAGGAATCACATATACCCTCCTCCAGTCCTCAGGTACCACCCCATCCTCCCATGATTTGTTAAAGAGAGTAATCAGCGGTGTCACTAGTTCTACCCTTAGTTCTTTTAGAATTCTTGGGTGAATCCCATCAGGCCCCATTGCTTTGTCCACCTTCAATTTTATTAGTTCTTTAAGAACCCTTTCTTCTGTAAATGGACTGGTATTGACCCCTGTCTTCAGAGTGTTTCTTTGTTTGGTTTAGGTACCTCCCCCTCTTCTTCCTTTGTGAATACTGAACAGAAATACTCATTCAGTATCCCTGCTTTTTCACTGTCACCCTCTACCCACATTCCCTCCCCTTTATTAAGCCTTAGCATCCCTCCTTTGGTCTTTCTTCACTCCCTAATGTACCTATAAAAGGTCTTATCCCCCTTCTTAACAGAGTTGGCTATCCTTTCCTCAGTTTGGGCCTTTGCTATTCTGACTGCCTTCCCAGCCTCTTTCTGCTTTAACTGATAAAATTCTCTGTCCTGCTCCTTCTGTGTTTCCTTATATTTCCTGAATGCCATCCTTTTCTCTTTAACTTTCCCTGCCCCCTCGTTTGAGAACCATAGCGTTTTTTTCCTTCATAGTGTTTTGTTGATTTGCTTTACACAAAGGCTTGTTGCCTCTGTGATGGCTGTTTTGATTACTCCCCATTGTTCCTCCACCCCTCCTTCTTGCGTGTTTGCTAGTGCTTTTCTGAGGCACTCTCTCATTTTCCCAAAGTCAGCCCTCCTAAAGTCCAGTACTTTTGCTTTTGTATGGCTGTGTTTATCGTGAGCCACACTGTTTGGTGGTCACTTGTTCCCAGATGGCTACCCACTTCTAAATCTGAGATTCTTTCTCTGTCCCCATTTGGGAGTACCAGGTCTAAGATTGCTCCCTCCCAAGTGCATTCCAGTACTAGCTGTCTGAGGCATGCTCCCTGTAGGGCATCAATAATGACCCTGCTGTTGGATGTGCCTGCATTAAAGGTGCTCCAGTTAACATCTGGCATATTCAGGTCCCCCATCAACAATATCTCCCCTTTTTCTGGCATTCTAAGGAAGCCTTCTATCATTTCCTTGTCCAGTCCTTCCCCCTGAGAGGGGGGTCTGTATACAACCCCCATGCAGATTGTGGTGCCATTTTCTGTCTCCAGGGTGACCCAGAGCGTCTCATCTGCTCCCTGTTTACTCTTTAGTTCTGTTGCTTTGATCCCTTCCTTTACATAGAGAGCTACTCCTCCTCCTCTTTTACCCTCCCCGTCCCTCCTGTAGATTGTGTATCCTGGTATGTTGACATCCCAGTCATGGTTCTCTGTGTACCATGTTTCTATGACTGCCACAATATCCAGACAACCCTCTTCCATCAAGGCCATTAGTTCAGGGAGCTTGTTACACAGACTATGGGCATTGGTACTCATCACCCTCCACTTTTTGATGGCCATACCCCTTTGAGCCCCGTTCCTGCCCTTACTGCCTTTGTCTTTTTTTACATTTACATCTGTCCTGCTCCCTAATGACTTCTCTACCTTGGTGTTTACCTCACTAATTGCTGTGTTTTGTGGGGGGAGGCTGGGATTTCCCTGCTTCTTTTCAGTGCCTCCCCCCTTGGCTAGTTTAAATGCTGGCCAATGAAGCATTTAAACCTCTCAGCTAGGATCCTGGTCCCCACCCGGACAGATGCAGGCCATCGCACCAGTATAGGTCTGCATCCTTCAAGGTGGCTCCCTAGTTCCCAATGAAGCCAAAACCCTGAGCTCCACACCAGTTTTTCAACCATTTGTTGAATTCTCTGGTGAGGAGTACCCTATCATCACCCTTGCCATAGACAGGCAGCACCTCCGAGAAGGTTACCATATGCGCTACTTGTCTAAGGCCCCTCCCCAACTCTACAAACTCCTCTTGCACTGCTCTGATCTCATTCCTAACCAGGTCATTTGTCCCTAGGTGTACAAAGATATCCAGCTCCCTCCCTCGTGCAGCTGCTCCCATGATCCTGAGGATTTGCTTCCTGCCCCTCCAAGCCGTGGCACCAGGCAGGCACCTTACCTCCCTCTCCCCTTCCTCCCCCATTTCTACCCCCTAATATTGAGTCCCCCACCAGGAGTTGTTTCCTTCCCCTGTGGGGTCTAATGCCACCCTCCTGTGGGTCTTCTTTGTGAAGGTTCCCAGCATCCTGCTTGGTCTCCACTGCAGGTGCCTCCATAGAGGAGCGAATGGATTGTGGAGAGGTACAGCTGGAGGGATGCAACTCTGTTCCACCACCCTCTCCCTCCCTGAGCCCACCCTGGTCCAGCCTCTCCTGTAATTTGCCAATAATAGTAAGCTATACTTAATTGGGCTCATTAGCTGTGTTTCAGATTGTGTTCTCCCTCCTGTTGATTCACTCCTTATTGAATAGTTCTCTTCTGCCTGTCTAGTTACTACCTGTTGTTCCATAGATTCATCTTTTAACATTGGTGAAGGGCATACGTCCCTCATCTCTCTTTTAATCTTTTCTATTTCTTTAATTCTTTGTTCAGTTCTACTGTTCACCAAAATTATTTCCTTTATACTCGCTGCTATTTTAGATACTTCCTTATTAGCTTGTTCTATCAGGCCCTCTTTTCTAAAAAGGGTAGCTGTTCCAATTCCAATCTCAAAGCTTTCTTTACCATCCTTAATTATTTTTACTATTTCATATTTACTCATGTCCTTTCTTCTCAAAAAACTCCCACATGAGTGGTTGGGTTGATGAGTTTTTTTTATTAGTCAAATTGTTATAACTCTGATGTTGTGTGACTTTAGAACAATCCAGTTCTTGTTCATATTCTACCCTTTTTATTGCTGTCTGAGTTAACCAAGCAATCCCACTATTCCCGTTCTCATTAATAGTCTCTTTTTCCTCCATCTCAATAATCTCTATAACATCTTTCTCTTTCTCTATATCCACCTTTAAAGATTATTCCAATGTTATAGTCAGTTTATTCATTATATCCATTCTCTTAGTCCCCTTTAACTTTTTTAATTCTTTCGTGTTTTTTGTCTGTATAAAATCTTTTTCAGATGTATTCTTATACATTTCTTTTCCTCCTGTATTGACTTTTCTCCCTCTTGTTTCCACTGGCATGTTCTCAAATTATTTCACTAATTACTTCATATCCCCTTTTTATAGGAGGCAAGCTTATTTGAGGGAGAAGATCAGTAAGGAGAAATTTGTAAACAGAAATTATCAACAAAACACTGATTCAATATAATATAATATGCACAGTATGAATTAGAGTGTGATTTCCAAAAAATATAGTGGCTCAAACACTGCTGAATCTGATGAATCTTAAAGAGTCCCAACTAGTTTCCCAAAACTCAAAACTCTAAAATGTTCCATATCCAATATTACACAGTGTTACATAATCAGTCTTCCATGTTCATTATTCACTGAACCGATCCAATTATCCTCCAATGACCACACGTTTCAAAATAGATCCTTTCTCTTATATTATTTTGTTGCAGCTGAAATGGAGGTTTCCACAAATCACAAGTCTCAGAGTCACGTCAAGAGCCTTATGATGGTAATTAAATTATCCAATGAAATGTGAAACAGGGTCTTGCCAATATTCCATTAATCTATGATAGACCTTCACTTGAGCTCTCAAAAGTCAAAATTCCACCTTAAAGTCCACCTTTCATAAACCACAACATGGAAATAATGTGGTAGAACTTGAAAATACAAGCAAGGCAGCTCACAGTTCTCTTTATGGCTTAAAAGGGCATGATGTATCTTCGTTTGTATCTTCATAAGATTTTCAGTAAAAATAAATACAAAAACACTTATTCCAATCATTCTATCAGAGTGTGCAAATATGCTAGTATAACTTTAACTTAACACAACACCAAGAGGCTGTAAAGGCTTTCGTACAAATTCAAAAGCAGTGTCAGATAAAAAAACTTTAAAAAAGCACACGAGATTGCCATAGTAACCTTTACAAAACATCCTTAAGTATTTATACAACTACCTACTTACTTGCTTCTAAAAGGAAATGTACATTTACGGTCCACATTGACTTAATTAAGCAACAATTCCATGTATGCTGTGACTCGGCTAGACTCGTAACGGACTATTGCAACATGTTAGGATACTAGTTTAGTTGTCTGCTATAAATGGACTATTAGCTTTTTTGTTTTAAAAAAAATGCCGAAATACTCAACCAGTTTTCACGGAGTGGAACAAGCAACAGTTTTAACACTCCCCAACAGCGTCCCAATTGACTCTAACACCTGAGTGGAGTCTGCGCACTATATGTGCCTGGGTCACATGACACAAAAATCAAAAGGCATGAAAAATACAATTAAATAACTTTAGTCCAAAACTAATGTTCTCTATAAAAATAAAAATACTTCTATATCCCCATTTCCTTTTGCGGCCCCCAGAAACATAGATACAATTTGTAAGTGCAAAAAACAGGACTCCTACAAGCACCTTTAGACACTTTTAACACAAACAGCAAGGCAACACAGAGTAAAAGGAAAAATAACTCTGAAAAGAGACTAAAAGGTCTAAAAAGTCACTGACTAAATCCTTAGGTCTTCGGTTCTTAGGTCCTTCCCAATCCTCTTCTTTCAGCCTTTTTTATTCCTCTGTAGTAAATTTCTCTCGCTGAAGTTTAGTTAGATTTAGTTTCTCTTGGCTTCTCCTTTACACCAAAAACCAAGTTCTCACCCCTACCCATCTGACTGTCTTCTCTCCCTCTCTGTGCCACCCAGGCTTGATCTGTCAGCTCCTAAAACAGAAGGGAGGAGGGGACAGAAAAAAACTAAACCAGCAGAAAAGAGAAAACAGTAAGTTGGTCTGGAAAGGCTGCACTTCTCAGGCAACAGGTAGCATACCTTTTGTAGATTAAAACAAGCTGTGCAGCCCTGCTACTAGCATTTACTCCACAAATGTTACCATGTGTAGTCTTCTCCATTTCTCAGTATGATTCATTCAGGCTGAGTTCAAATTGTTTCAGCTCATGAGCAGAGGTCACAAAATGCCTATGTTGAAAATTTGGTGAAAGAAGTCCATGAAATACTATGTTATGAGTGTAACATTCTTATAAAATGCTTGTACTTTTTTAACTTAAGTGAATAATTGCCATACAATTCAGCACTACTCCTGTATTAATTGTGTTGAACTCTAAATGTATGTTTGGCACCTTTTATTAATTATCCTTTGATTATGTCTTTGCACTAATGAATTGGGGTATTTAAGGGTGTAACTACAGGCTAACCCCGCCCCCTGATGAAGCCTCATACAGAGGTGGTATGTAGATGTGTTAGCCCGATGTTTGTTATATTTATGTGGCAATAAACCTCTGAATTTATTCTCATCTGGCTTGGTGTGTGCATAGTGTTTTGTTTTTCATTTGCACTTTTTGCTTTGTTGCTTTTCAGATTCTCTGTCTAGCTCAATGTACTACTTAATTGTTTAACTTATATTTTTATTTTTGGTAACCTAATGTTGTAACTTATTGCTTTACTTTCCCCATTCTCTCTCTCCCCCAGGAGGCATCTTGAAATGGGTTATTTCAATACAGTATGTCTTTCCCTGTAAATCTTTTGAAATAAATAAATTAAATTCATCTAAAATTGTGTTTTTTATGACTTATAACTTATTTAACAAGTTCTGACAGAGCCACTATGGCTGCAAATATATTAACTAGATAAGGGTGTTTCATGGGCTTAAACATAAACATAAATTGCATTTAGTAAGGCCTACGATACCATTCCACATATGACTTGTGAACAAGCTGGGCAGCCAGAGAGTGGGTCACAAGATGGTAAACTGGGTTAGAAACTGGCTGAATGATAGAAGGTAGAGAGTCATAGTAAATGGTGCTCAATGTAAGGAAAGGAGTGTGACCAGCAAGGTGCCACAGGGATCAGTCCTGGGCTCAGTCCTGTTTAATCTCTTAATAAGTGAAACTGCAGAGGGGCTGGAGGGGAAAGTGTGCCTCTTTGGGAATGACACCAAGATCTGCAACAGGGTGGACACTCCAGGAAGGGTGGAAAAAATGAGAAGGGACCTAGGTAAACTGGAGGAATGGTCCAAAGTGTGGCAGCTGAGATTTAATGCAAAAAAATGCAAAATCATGCATTTGGGTAGCAGGAACACAGGAGAGGATTACAGGAGGGGTGGGGGCTGATGGTTACCAAACAAGAAAGGGATTTGGGGGGTAATAATACTGGGTGACCTAAAGGTGGCCAAACAATGTACCAAGGCCATGGGAAGAGCCAGTGGGATGCTGGGGTGCATGGGGAGAGGTATCACCAGCAGAAGAAAAGAGATGGTGATGCCACTGTGCAGATCACTGGTGAGGCCTCACATGGAATATGGTGTCCAGTTCTGGAGGCCGCATCTCTGTAAGGATGTAGACAGAGTGGAGCAGTAAAGAAGGGCAAAAAAGATGGTGCAGGGCCTGCACTAAATGTCATATAAGGGGAGACTTGGAGATCTCAATATATATACCCTGGAGAAGAGAAGAGACAGGAGTGATATGATAGAAACTTTCAAATATGTAAAAGGCGTAAATAAGGTGCTGGAGAGTAGCATCTTTCAGAAAAGAAGATGTCCAGGAACGAGGGGGCATGACATAAGATTGGAAGGGGTAGACTAAGGGGTACCACAAGGAAGTATTTCTTCATAGGAAGGTTGGTGGAACTTCTAGAGACTTCACAAGTCTGTTTCATTATGAAAGAGAGAAGAAAACATAACTGACACATTTCACATAACACTACTGTACACTATAAAAATATAGGATGAGCAACTTTTTGCATAACTAATGTGTTCTGTCACCTCGGGGTTCTGATTCCCATGGACCTCTCAAGCTCCTCTCTCTTGGTCAGAGGGAATCAGAACTCCTCTGTGGCAGAAGATACTGTTTGTGCATAGTTGTCTATCCAGTGTTCTCTATATTTAGTGCTGCATTGAAGATTTCTAAGTAATAAACCTGTGTCATACAATTGCTTTAAATTAGACCAAGAGTCTGGTCTATTCAATTCAAATTTGTCAAGATGAGGAAAAAAGTTTTTTGAAGAAACCAAGGGAATAACAACCCTATAAGTCAGGAGGTAATGTCTTATAAATTATTTTCTATGTAGGTGTGAAGAGCTACCCAGCTGTCAGTTGCCAGCAATATCAATTTTGACATCTCTGCAACAAAGCAATAAAGAAAGGCAGAAGACATTTCACAAAACCTTGAGACAGAAATTGATGCCAGAATTTAGCTAGCTATATGCTGCCCAGCACAGCTTTATAAATTGCAGAATCAGTTTCAGTCTTATGGTTCTATGAAATGGCTACTGTCTTGATTTAAGATAAGACTGATTTAGACAGGGATATGCCTGGACATCTGACATCTAATGGTAAGCCCAATACCCCATGCCTTTACGCCTATGCTCCACTCTAGAAATTGTGTATTTTAATAACTTTTTTAATTCTTTACTTCCTACCAGTTGTACAATCACAGCAATCCACTGCACAGTGTGGAGTGCACTGGGACTTATGCATGCCTGACATTGTTGGTCACTTGCCAGGTGTGGGTAAATCCCAGCCCAACCCACACTTTGTTGTGTATTATTAAAGGAAAACTGTATGTTAAAATCAGGAAAATATATGTATTATTACCTTTCTTGTGTTCTTACTTCATCCCAGTGTTTTTTAGTTTTTTGCTCAGGCTGTGAGAGGAGTTTTTTCTAACTTTTCCTGGCTGTTTTATGGCCACTGGGGGCTGCCATTCAGGTTTCTTTTATTGTATCTTGTCCCAGATAGTCTTCCCAGAGTGCCCTTTGCTCTGATGTCTAATAGCCCCTGCAGGAGGCCAGTGTCTTGTTACAGGTTCCTTATTACAGATCAGCCATAGCACAGAGAACACAGCATCCATGAGTCACACTGTTAGTCTTTGGGTAAGTGTAATAAGCTTCCTAAATATTGGTGTCTTTTGTAGACAAATGTAATCATTTTGCAGCTGTGGTCATCCAATGGTTAACAAAGGAATTCACACCTCTGGATGAGTGGGGAAGGGGATACAATCAAAGCAGGAGTTTCTCAGTTTGCAAAAGGTAGTAAATTAAGCACTAAAACTTAACAAAGAAAAGGCCCATAAAACACTTTGGAGGAGGCTTCACCTTGCAAAAAAGGCAGTACTGGGGAGGACTCAATTGTTGGAGGAGGTTTCAACTTGTAAAAAAAGGCAATACTGGGGAGGGCTTAATTCACTTCTTAAGCCAGAGGAAAAATAGTGCTCTCAAGCTCCCATGCATACACAGGTAGCATAGTAATGATGCTTCAGTGGAGGGCACTATTTTTAACACTCTGTCGTGTTGTTTGGAAGGTAATTTATGCAGGGAGTCCTTTTCTCAAAGCAAAACGTCTGCAGGGCTACGCCCACTGCAGCTATAGAAATGGGTCCCACTGAACTGTATGGAAAGCATTGTAGCATTAAGCAATAATGCATGACAGGGCATGTGTTGTTGCTGCTGTGGGATTTACCCACATCTTGTGTAGTGTGTCATGAAGTGTAGTCAAATCACTTTAACCAGACAAGAAGTGGATAAATCCCACTACTACACAGAAAGTGAAGGGCATTATTGCAACTATATTATACAATGGATCAAAAATGAAAAAGTAAAAAACATGAGTCATGAGGCTGATGGCTGAGTGACTCATGCATACAAGAAGTGGAAATATCCCATGATATACCACAACCATGGAGTTACATAATTACTAGTGTCCAAGGGTTTTGTGTACATAAAAAAAAATATTTAGAAATAGTTGTTAATATTTTTTTTTCAGTGCAGGTGTGCATTTAGAAAAATAGTTCCCTTACTGTATTAAATGGTTAGTATGAGGTGCTGTTGTAGTAGGTTGCACAAGGGAGGAGAGCAGGAAGCATTGTGGAAATAATAGGAGGAAGGGCAGCTCTGAGACTGGATGATAGCTGGCCTGCCCATTCTTGTGTGATGGGAGTCAAGATCCAGAGATGTTCATTAGTGGTTACAGCGGTCAAAGCAAGGCCTTTCTTAAAACTCTGCAGTGAGGAAAGCATGCCAGGACAGCCAAATTATAAGTGGGAAAAGAAGTGTGGAGAAATAAAAGACAAGCCAAATAGACTGTTGGCTGGCACTCCTTTTTTATCTGTGAGTATTGCAGTGATGCTCCCATGGCTGTAAGCCAATTACGTTTGAGTACTGTATTGGTTTGAGCTATTGGAAAATGGTCCATACACTGTCCATAGTCTGAAGCATGCTGGTAATGCCATGAAATCGCTGGCTGCCCTAAAGAGTTAGGATCTCTACCTCTCCTGATCAGACTAATGATCATATCTTTCTTTTTCTATTTTTTTAAGTCATTTTTAGCTTAAATACAAAGTCTTCATTGGGGTTAGACTATTTCAATGCTAATATTTAAAGGGTGGCATGATGGGTGTTCTTTAAAGAAGCAGTGCAATATTAGTTGTTTTAAACCAACCTTTTGCTTGCTAAAAATTGTTCAAAATATATTAATGTACCCAGACCATCCGAGGCCCTTGGGAATGGTTTATGAGCCAGCCAACATGTATGCATTAGTCTTGTTCTTTTTAAGGGAGTTCAGATGTATCTCTGTGCACCTAAATATCATTTGCAACATTTTGAAAAAAGGAATGTCCACAGATTACAGTATTTTCTATATATATAAGGCAATTCTAGTGGGGGGGGTAGGAGGAAGTAAGCTGTTGATTTACTAGAATCTGCAGCTTATCCATCATGTAGGGAAATGGGCAGACTAGGTGGGCCAAGTGGTCCTTATCTGCCATCAAATTCTATGTTTCTACAGTATGTTTCTATGTTTCTCTGTCAAGCCAAGATGTCATTTATTTTACATTATTTTCTAGCATCTCATGTCTATGAGGCACTTCATACTTCGCCAGCTGTTAATTCATACAGTCCTGCTACACAGTCTTTCTCAGTATCATTTATCCCAGGCAGCTTTTACCAATCTCCCTTTCATTGCCTTCCCATAATTGCATAAACTTCTCAGGAGCCCTGATTCTCAGAGATGAGGGGTAAATCTTAGCCTTAGGTCTCCCACACATCTCTGTTTCCCTGAGCTGCTGTTCAGAACATTTCTGGTTAATTTGTTCATTCTAACTCAGAAGGCCCCTTTGCCATTATGAAAAAAGGGTTTGAATCCATTCTTGGGCCCCCACATAGGACGCACCCCACTGCCACTTTGCAGAAAGTGCACTCTTCTCTGCCAGTGAGGCTAAAATCTAGACTTACAGTGGGTCCCAAAAAGGCTTACATCCCATTGTCCCCTTCTATCTATTATTTTACACTCCCTTCTGTTTCTTAAATTTTTGATTGTTTCTCAGTCCCCTTTCTTTCTCCTCCCCTCATCACTCTTGTCCTCATTCTGTTTGCTACCCCAGCAGGGACCTACTCCCAGAAATGCAGGCCTCAGTTTCACCACCAGTAGGCTACACATTTTCCATTCTCAGAGAATGCTTTCTGCTGCCTTTATAAGTTGCTTTTCTCTCCCTCTGCAAAGAACATTAACTTACTCCTGCCTTAGCTGCTATCTCACTTCTTTTCTACCAAGTATCTTTCAGCTCCTCCCCTAAATTTCTTAACCCTGTAGTGACCTGCTGAGCCACTTTGTCTAACTTCTAATTCTATTACCATATAGCCCTAGAAACCTGTAGCTCAGCATGCTGGTTATATTTGCGTTTCTAAACTTTTCACAGACAGTAGGTATTCCACAATATATTTTTTCTTCATTCTTTTAACCAACCATGCACAAGGCTACTACGGCAATGTAATATGAGTAGTGTTGACATCCCATCTAACACATTTGGAAGCATGAACATAGTAACATTTGGCATAGTCACTATCATGCTGCAGGAGGAAAAGACAACATGGACCCTAAATCACTTCCATTAGCACAGTACTAATGTACTATGTTATTTCAAGACTCAGTGGTGTGGTGTTACACAGTTAAAATACTGTATGCTACCCAGTCTTCTAGTAAGATACCAGCTACAGTACATCTGTCAGAGGATATCAGAAAACCACTGAGGGAGGAGGACAGAGAACTCTATAATTAACTGACAGTTGGGGACTCAGGACATTGTGAAGTCCACCACACTGGAAACCCCTCTGCCTGGGATGTATTACCACACAGACACTGGTGGAGAGTTTTTTTTGCAGTAAATCACTCTCATTGCAGGGTGTTTGAGCAAGTGGGAGAGCATACATATGAGAAATAATTATTTTGTAAGCAATGATACCTACACAGAGGCCCTGCTGAGTACCCTGAAATTACCAGGTGACTCTTGGACTATGTTCTTTGGGTAGGAGTGGTGAAAGGGGCCCTACAGTATGTGCATTTTCTAAGTGGGTTGGTGCTGTCTTGAGTGCTGAGTGGTGAGTGATAACACAGTCACCTAGTACTGGAGCATGTAATCTATCCTGCTGGGGTCACAGGAACTAATGCTGTAGTGCCTCTCTATCTGCAAAAGTACATCTCAGGACAGTTGTAAGGGGTGAGTGAGCAGCAATGTGGAGGGCACTGACAGTGGGCCCATCGTGGCAGGCACTTGGACAGGGGACTAAGAGCAGGGATATGGCAGACAGGCATGCAGGCACTTCTTGAAGTATGAAACCAGTGGACAAGGAAAAGTGAGAGGACCCCTGATGCTGCCACAGGTACACAGTACAGGGTCCTGGCAATGGGTATGGGCATGGTACCCCAGCCCAAACATTATGTCGCAGTAGGAATGGGGAGAGGGAGGATGGGTGCTATGATGGTAGACAAGACAGGTGAATGTCTGTTTCAATTGTGCATGGGGGTGGGGCCAGCATCAAGGTAGTTACTGGGCCTTTTATAGTACTATAGCTAGGTGGGGTGGGGAGATATTTTAAAAAGAGTTGGGATGCATAATCAGAAATTCTGATTCTAACCCCAGTACTGATTCTGATGGTATGACTGGCATTGAAACGGTAATGGACTTGGAACTGGAGTTCTAAAAATCAGATAAATGGGCAATAGAATGAATAATTTGATTCCAGGCATCCCTAATACAGGGTCCATTATCTCAACTGCAATATTCTTGCCACTATAAACCAACAGTGAGCAAGTACAATGTAATTCCGTTGCCTCATTACTTCATGGGTAAGTGAGATCTATGGAACTATGGTGTGCTGGATTATCCAGTACTCTTAAATTCTGCAATGTACTGAGAAGGCAGCTTAGTATGGGAGAGTATCAGATGCATAACGTGTGCCACTGTGCACTATCATTTAGTAAACAACTTGTAATGCCATTGCAGCAATTATGTCACCAGCAAATGACATCCATGATATTATCCTATGTGAGACTATTTAGTCCTCACAAATAATGGGGGGAAAGGGTTAACATGTGAGATCAGAAGGCTTTCAGAGCTCAAAACAGAATTTGTTCTGACATATTTAATGCACACCAGAGGCAGGTAGTATGGCAGTAAACCATTTATTAGAGAACGACAAGTACAGTAATTGTACTGATATAAGTTGAGAGAGATAGTAGTCTGTGTTTTGTAAAGTCTGTAATTTAAAGGGACTGATGTGTGGTGTGTGCTATGTGGAACATTCAAAGCTGCAGTGCAATTTTATGCAAGGCAAATTCTGACCTCACTTTTTGTACTGCAAAGCAGTACCGCAGGAAAGATGAGGCCAGTGGGGCAGCCACCCCGGGCGCAAGCCTCCAGGGGACACACACACACACAAGTCACTCCTACGCTGATTAATGTGCCTACAATAGTCTGACTATTATCTCCCTTTCTCTGGTGCCACTGCAGTGGGATTTTATTGATCTTTCTTCCATTCCTAACCCCCACCCCGAAATCACAAACATTTGTACCTTTTTAAAATTGTTGTAGCTGATGTCCGAGGTTGTGTGCTCTCTCTGCGCACCCCTCCCCCCAAGTGCCTCACAGATTTCTGTTTCAGCTGCTGGTCGGAGTCCAATCAGAGCACAGAGAGTACCCTGTGTAAAGAGTGGCTGGAAGTTTTGAAATTGGCAGTACTGTAGTGAGTTCAGAGTCGGTGAGAAATGGACGGTTCTTTGCTCACTGAGAAAAAATTAGAAAAACTTCATTTTCGAGACCCACTGGTATTAAAATAAAAAAAAAAAATACCAGCTTCCATCAAGTATCATGGTGTGTGTGTCCCTGCAGTCAGACAGAAAGGCGAGAGCATAAAGCTGAGCAGATGGGCAACAGCAAGTTCGACACTCGACAAGATGGCTGTCGGCGGTGGTGGGTAGTAGCACACATAGTCTGCTGGGACTGGATCTAAAGAGTTACTGGAGGATGAAGTCGACAGACAACATCAGTGAACAGGTTAGTCCCAGGCCAAAGGTCTGGAAGATCCAGTAGAAGAAGCTTATCAGCCTGATAAGCAGCCTGCAGGCCAGCAGCTCCAGTAAAAAAACTCAGCCTCAAGGTGAGTGGGGAGGTGGCCCAGGACACACTATAGTATAACAGTCGCCAATATTTAAATCCCCATTTATAAGTGGTAGTAGTGTAGTTCTTCCTCACTGACTCCTTCTTTGACTTACTAGGAAAATACGCTCTCTGAATTAAGTGCCTCAACAAAATCCTGCTTTGATTACTTTGAGATTGACAGCAGCTAGAGTTCTACAGTCTCAATACCTGGATTGGGGCAAAAAGCTGTAATAAACACACAGGTGCTCACCTCAGATGGCTAATGGTTTTAAAATCATATAGGAGGTGCTGTGATCTAATGGTTAGGGTACTGGACTGAGAACCAGGAGATTGCAGGTTCAGACCAGCTAGAGCAAGGCAAAATATCGTTACGGTGTAAGCTTGAACAACTTACTAAATCTCCCAGTGTTCAGTGGACTGCAATACTGTAATCCTGAGCAAATTACTAAATCTCCCAGTACTGCAGTCCATCAAGCTGTTAAACTGGTTAGAAGCAGGATCCCCAATAGAAATGAGATGCTGCATCTTAGGTTGGCTCTTCTGAATAAATTGTGAAAAATTACGTCTGAAATCAGATCAAGATTGGGAAGACTGATCAGGACTTGGATCTATACAACTGGTTTGCTGTTTAATGTTAACAGTTCCCTCCTGATTGCCTTGAGGATTTTGGTTTGGTAGTCAGTGGGCTATAATGTGGGGCACTGATTCAGTCAGCTCTATCATGTATTATTACTGCCAGGGCTATATAGATTGTTCAGTGCTGTATCTGGTCATATTCTATACTACTTTTACAATGTTTATTTATATTTATTTATTAATTTATTTGATAACTGGGTAAAGTACACTAGTCCCAGGGACCATTTTCAGGTACAATCCGGGCCATTTAGATGGCATGTATGACACAAAAAATACAACAATTAGAACAAATTGTACAATCACAGCAAGAAAGGATCACAAAATTGAAAAACCACAGCTAGTGGATCCAGTTACATTGACTAGTTTTCCTAATTGTATTACTAATGTGGGATGGTTATGCACGTCACTTCAGCAGGACTCAGTTTGACATGTTGGGCTCCATATTCAAAAGTCCCAGGCTGCATCATGCAAGTGCCTGCACCATGCAACTGAGATGCACTGGCACAAAATAATGGCATGTTCAGAAGATGCGCCATGAGATGCAATCACCCACATCCGGCTGAAAATCCTGAACATGTGTGATCACACAGTGGGAGATGCGTGGCAGGTGATCTGAGCCCTGTGTGGAGCAAGGGGAAATGTGTGATAGGTGGCCACATGCAAGGTGCACAAAATTGCAATATTCAGCCAGGATATGCAAATGGCCTCATTGCACATTCCAAGCCCATTCCCCTCATACGCAGCTCATTACTGGAATGTATGCAGGCCATTTGCATACCCCTGGGCATGCTCAGTTCCAGCTTTGCAGGGCTGCCCCACCACCCCACAAAGGTGAACAGGAGCTACTGCAGCCAACAGACAGGTGTGTGGAATGTTTCTGTGTGGGTGGGTGGACTGCATTGGCCTGGGTACAGTGCTATTATCAATAGCCTTGTACAGGTTCAGAATGGGGTACAGGGGGCCCACTAGAACAGTGGCCACAGGGGCCCACCTGGACACGCAACAGGGAAGGACAGAGGGTGATACAGTCTGATCAGCATACCATATGCATGTGATACACCAGCTCTGTATGCAGCATACAGTCACCTGCAGTGCCCCACACACCCCATATGAGAGGAACATGGTGACCAGGCACCCAAGTGGGTGGGTCCCACCTGTGTGCACCTGTGGTGTACCACTGTGGGTGTGTGCCACAGATCAGTGCCTGGCCTGTGCCAGGCTGCCACACATATCACCAGCCTACCTGGGCACTGTTGCCCCAGACATCACCCTGGGTGCATGCCACTGCCAGCAGGTGCCTTGCAGGCCACATGGGTGTAGACCATGGTCACTGGTACATGTGCTGCAGCGTGGCCATCTGCTCCACTGGTGTGCTAGGGGAGCACCTGACAGCACTGGCATGTGGCAGCTGGGTGTCTACATTCTGGGTGTGGTGGAGGAGATGGCTCTCTGAGCGGTGCCCATGGTGTGCCAGCACCTGTGGTTTTGGTTAATTCCACCCTGGCATGACTGCTATGTATGGGTGCCTAAAGCATGTCCTGGTGCAGCTCCAAGGGCTGTCTCAAGGTGGCCTGTCTGCAGTTGCATGGCCTTCCTGTGGGTGGCTGGCTGGCTGATTTAGGCCATCCTTTTGTCTGCCTTTCTATCTTTGCTTGGCACATTTCTGGGATGTTCGGCAGATGCGCCACACATTTTGGCTGAATATATAGATGCGCAGCATATTCATGTACCTGCCCCTTTTTTTGTGCTGTATACATTATTTCTGCATGATCGCACATTCAGAAATGCGCTATGCATCTCTCCCTTTCGAATATCGCATTTCCGTGCAGTTTCTGAGATGAGCCATGCATCTCCATTTTGGGTCATGCATCTCCTTTGAAAATATGGGCCGTCCTCTTAAAACTACAGAATAGCTTAACATTTTGTGGTCTTTCATGGATTATAAAATGCCATTATGGCATTAGGGGTGCTTCTGCAAGCCACCCAGATGGATTCTTTCTTTAGAGCTTTTTGGACATATCCTTAAGCATGCTGCATTGGCCTGTTTGGGGCTGGATTTCTTTCATGTTTCAATTACTGCATTTACCCCAAATGTTATAACGTGGGAAAATGAGCATTGAATCTATCATTACAATTTTATCTGCTTACTATGCTCTACACCATGGTCCTTTCTACTTGTGTTTTGCAATGTGAAACTGAATAAACATAACTCAAAAAACAGAAAATATATTTATTTATTTTAGCCCTACCTATTTCTTGCATGCAAAATGCAAGAAAAGTTCATTTTCTGTGCAGGATGGGTGGCGGGGGTGCAAAATGCATGGCTTACCCTGGGCACGAAAATGCCTTGCTACAGCACTGCTGCAAAGGATTGCATATATCATCCAGTAAAACTCATTTTAGCCTTCCAGTTCCTTCAGTGTTTTAGACTTTTTTTATGTTTTAAACTATCTTAGGAGCCTAGGTGTGCAAGGCAGAAGCAGGCCTTATGGCCCATTGGAACCATGTCCTACTAACTCAGCGGTACCAGCACTTTATTTTTTTAATAGATGTTAGGGTACATACAGTAGATGGTTAAAGACAGAAAAGACTAAGTCTACTGAGTCTGCCTGTTCAGAGAGTCAGACTCTACAGTACTTCCATAGCATAATTTGTTTCTCAAGAAAAACTATTGCTGCCCTCGGTTCCTTGATATCAGTTTTCACATACAGCATGGTGTAGCCATATCACACAATGAATACTGAGATAATACTTATCAAAGCTCCATTTGGGAGTAAAACTTTGTGGGCTGTTTCTAAGGTCTGTGGGGATGGCACTTTTCCGTTACTTAGCCTATATTTGTGTATTCCAAGTATAGAACTTTAATAAATAAGTCCATCTTGCTTTGATTTGTTGTCTCTGATTACTTCTCATTTTTAAGCTTAACGGGTAGAGTGTACAAGGCTTTTCTTGACTAGTATATTATATCTGGACTTCAGCAAGTCCTTTGGCACTGTGATGAATGATGAGCTTCTGGCCAAAGCACAACAGTGCAATATACATAATGCATGCACAGTGTCGCTTGCTAACTGGCTTGGCCACAGGAAGAAAAGAGTTGTGGTTGTTGGGCACTGCTTCAAGTGGAGAAATGTACTCAGCGGTGTCCCTGATGGATCAGTGCTGGAACTACTGCTTTTCACAATTTTCATCAGTGATCTGAAAGTTGGAGTCTCCAGTAGGCTGCTTATTTTTGCTGGTAACAATAAGCTAGCTGGGACAGTATATTCCTTTCAAGAGCGGGACAAACTTCAAAAGGGCCTGAGCAAGCTAGGTAATGAAAACAGTCCTGGAGCCTCAGAGTCATTGCAATAAAATGCAAGATGCTACACTTAGGGAGGGGGAAACATATGTGGGACATACAGTACACCCAGTATAGGACTCTTCTTGCTGTAGTGGAAGAGGAAAAAGACCTGAGGGTTATAAAATGCAAGGCGCAAAAACATGGTAAGTAGTGAGTGACTGCTTTTAAAGAAGGCTGGAAGAATGTTGGTTTGCACTAATAGGGGGTGATCAGCACAGCAAGGGAAGTAGTCCTACTACTTTACAAGGACTTGGTCAGGACCCACCTGGAGTTCTGTGTGCAGTTCTGAGCTTCACAATTCCAAAAGAATATTAAGGCACTAGACAGGGTGCAGTGCAGGGAAACCAAAATGTTTAGGGTTTTAGAGGATAAATACTATGAAGAGAGACTGGAGACCTGTAACTTGTTCACCCTGGGGAAAAAGGATGCAGAGGGGGAGCTGATCTCTGTTTTCCACATACTGAAGGGTATTGACAAGGTTGAACACATGGATGGGTTTGATCTGGTGGGCTCCAGGAGATTGTGGGAACACACCCTAAAACTCCAAGGTGCTGAATTCAGGAGTAATATTAAGAGGCAGCTTTTCTTTCAGAAGGTGGCGAAACCCCGGAACAGACTAATTGTGGCCACAGTGGTCATGAAAACAGTACCAGCTTTTAGGATAAGGCTGGAGCCTTTTCTGCTAACCCAAGGAATCACTGGATGCACTGGGTAATACAGTGGGTGTGTGATCTCTATAAATTAGTACATATTTGCACATCATCGTTAGTAGTTCCTGTTATAATGTGGGGGGCAGGACATGTTGGAGTTAGTGTCTCTTCCAACCTTAAATTACTAGCTTATGGTGTTTGTTAAGCTAAGGCCAAAATGGAGACTGAGATTTCAAACTGACACACTTTCTTTCACTTGCTTTATTTCAAATAATTCAATCAGGCATGAAATATCATCCTCTACGTTTCGCCTATGGTACATGACTGTCATGAACTAATGATAAAAGGATTGTTTGCATTTCCGTGAATTAGTAAAGTAATGAAATACATCTCAAAAAGAGCCTAAAAAGCATATGGAATAGTTTCAAATTATGAAATTATATGGTTGGGCATCCATGACTTAATTTTGATTGTTTGTTGCAAAACATGGAATGAGAAAATAATGAACTCTTTTTTAAGCAATCTCCTGAGGAAGTCTGCACCTTAGGCGAAACGTAGAGGATGATATTTCATGCCTGGTTGAATTATTTGAAATAAAGCAAGTGAAAGAAAGTGACTGTGTCAGTTTGCAATCTCAAGTGCCCCCTTCCCCCCACCCCATATTGGTCTTGCTTCGTATATCAGCATCAGGTCATGGCAGCTGAAGACTTGATTGGTGGCATTCCCAAGTCTGGGATCAGCAGTGGATGATGTTTTTGCTATGTTTCTATGGTACTTCTGGATAAATACAGACTCTATTCTTTATAAGAATGATGTAATAACTTCTATAAATATACACTGTATTTACACAGCACTTCTGTTGCACTAACAAAGCTTAAATTCAAATCTACTCAAGTGACTCATTGCACGAGTGGTGCAGAGCAAGACTGGGACATTTTACATGGGGACATCTATAGGGCATTTGCAGAGAGATCACAGGACAGTTGGGGACTCTGCCGGTGCAGGATCCAGTAAGCTGCAGATTGTAACCAATGGGCCAGTTACTAAAAGAGATCATAGTAATTCATTAGCTGCAGTACAGTAAAGCTGCATGTTTGGTTGGGAACATTCAAATTACTAGGACTGGACAAATTAGTAGTTAAAGCCAACAACCTACAGTATCTTAAGAATGGGTACAAGGGAAACATCTAAAACATATCTGGCAGATATTGTGTAAAGCAATACCTATATAGGCTAGGCCAGATTGGGTCTAAGTTATCAGGGTAATAGGCAGGTAGAAGGAGGAAGAGTAATACCAGCAGTTATTGGGAACAGGGAAGCAGTTGACAGTACTGAGCATAGGTACAATGGGGATGTAGTCAGCAGCAGGGACTGTGGGGTGCTCCTCTATGAGGTTATTCTCTGGAGGAGTAGACACTGCTCCATATGTAAGACCTTTGAGAAGCTCCATGCTCAACTCGTAGCAGCAAGAGAGGAGACATCTCAACTGTGACACCAACTAAACTGGTGACAACACCCTACACCCCCACATCCCCAGAGGCCTGCTGACTCAGGAGACAGGAGAGTGGTGGGAATGGGAAAGGGGAGGCAGGGACATTCACAATGTGGTCAACAAAACCCACCAAATCCTGACAGCAAATTGATTTTGGCCCCTGAAAGCACCATTGACAGAGCCATGGGTGCCTGACGTCATGGGGAAGGGGGGGATCTGAGTTGGTAGTGAGGAAAGGGCAGGATGACTTAGTGGCATCAGGAGGTGAGAGCAGGAGGACATTAGCAATTAATATTTTAGTTGAAGGGGACTCAGTGATTAGGGGTGGAGAAGATGATAGGCGGGGGGAAGGGGGTGGTCAGATGCCTTCATAGAACATTGTCCATCCAGGATAAAGCTAGGATAGAGAGGATGGTAGAGGTGGGTATGGGAGAGATGGGATACTGGCACACTTGGGTACCAGAGATTTAGCAAACAAGACTGTGGAGGAAGTGAAGCTGAACATTTGAAGGCTGGGTTATAGACAGAAGGTGCACTTAGCTTCCCAGGCCTTTTCTGAGGTCCTCCTAATGTGGGGTAGGGTGAATGTGAAGTCTAAAGGGAGATAGGACAGGATCAAGGAGTTTAATGGTTGAAGGGATGGTGTTAGGAGATGTGGTACCACTTTTTGGAGGCTGGTAGGGGCTTCAGGGAAAGGAGTCTCTTCAAGAGTGAAGACCTTCACCTAACAAGAGAGGGGACCAGTGGTCTGGGGCAGAAGTTCGACATCTACATTGGTGGACAGTTAAAATTACTGTGGGAGAGGCTGAGGCTAAGGAAACCACTGAGAAGGGTCAGGAAGTGAAAAATCTAGCTACAGTAGGAATCCCTCTAACCTGGAGGTTAGAAACATGAGGGGAGCAGCATGACACAAGTTCATAAAAGGGTAGAGAATGATGCCAGGAAGGGGGTTCACTAAGCCTGCAAAAAATTGGAAAAACAAGAAATTAAGGAGGCTAAGGGAAAAATGAAGTGGGAGGACATGTGAAAAGAAAAGTGCTGTGGACACTAGATGGAATGTGGTCTGCCTTAATGCCAGGAGCCTGGTAAATAAGATCAGTGAGCTCCAGGTGAAGGTAGCAGATGCGGGCCTGGACCTCGTAGCCATTACAGAAATGTGGGCCACAGAGAACAACTGGGATTTGACAGTCCCAGACTATACTATTTCATCTTTGAATTGCATGAATTCCATTTGTATTTCTTGTAGTATATCCTTTGTTGCAATTTAATGTGCTGAACAATTTTGCCCTTATTATGATTTGATTCCTGAATTTCTAGGAGTGCTTAACTATAGCTATTATATTAATTCTGTATCTTATGCAGTCTTTTTTGGTCTTGTTATTTACAGAGTTACCTCCTTACCTAGGCTTTTGGTTTTCACATATTTTCACTGGGGTGTTTTTGATAATTGGAAGGCTATGCTTGTAGTTCAGTGGACAAGCAGCCAGCCACTCCCACTTCCTGTAATATATAAGCAGTTCCTCTGAGCCTCTCTGTCAAGTACTTTTTCTTTGTGGCCAGAGGCTCTGTTGGTCTGTCCTTTGCTGCTAGCTGTGGCCTACCCCCCCCTTGCTGTTTTGGCTTCTGCTGGACTCTGTTGTCTGTCTCCTGCTTTGGTTTGTATTTTCCCTCTGGCTGTACTTCTTTGTGTTGCTAGTCCCCTGTTCTTCTGTGTTTGTGTGTCTTTTGTTTTGCTTTCTTTCTTTTTGGGGGGTTTCTGTTTCTAAACTCCTTGTATATTGCTAATCCAGAGTTCATGCTACTTGCTCCCATTTACTCACACTGCAACTGCAATCATTATGTGTGTGTTTCAACTTGTACCACATTGCTCTTCATGCTATGCACCTTCATTATTTTCACCTGGTTCAGGCTTACTCTGAACCCTAGTCCATGCAGCTCACTCCTGCTTCCTCAACTCATGTCACATACATCATTGTTGTTTTTACTGCACTGCCTAGCAATTGCTGCTTTCAGAGCATTACTTCCTTCAAGTCTATGTTCATCGAATTCCTGCTCCTACAACTCATAGTTACTCAATACAGATGCTGCTTTCTGTGTTTTTTTTTTTTTATACTGCTATTATACTCTTGCTGTTTTGGCTTCTGCTGGACTTTGTTGTCTGTCTCCTGCTTTGGTTTGTATTTTGCCTCTGGCTGTACTTCTTTGTGTTGCTAGTCCCCTGTCCTTCTGTGTTTGTATGTCTTTTGTTATGCTTTCTTTCTTTTTGGGGGGTTTCTGTTTCTAAACTCCTTGTATATTGCTAATCCAGAACTCAAGCTACTTGATCCCATTTACTCGCACTGCAACTGCAATCATTATGTGTGTGTTTCAACTTGTACCACATTGCTCTTCATGCTATGCACCTTAATTACTTTCACCTGGTTCAGGCTTACTCTGAATCCTAGCCCATGCAGCTCACTCCTGCTTCCTCAGCTCATATCACATACCTCACTGTTGTTGTTTTTACTGCACTGCCTAGCAATTGCTGCTTTCAGAGCATTACCTCCTTCAAGTCTATGTTAATCTAATTCCTACTCCTACAACTCATAGTTAATACAGATGCTGCTCTCTGTGTTTTTTTTTTAACTGCTATTATACTCTGGAGGTCAGCTAAGCAACTGCTGATGCTGTAAACTAGTTTTAATATCCTATATGTGGATCTCAGCATCTTCCATCTCTTTCTTGTTTTTCCTACTGTAGGGGATTTGGAGGTAGTGGGGAGCTGTGGCCTCATGTGGCATACTTACTTTATGTTCTAATCCTGCCTCTGCCACCAAAAATCCTCACAATATTTGTCACCTTCATTGGCTTCCATGAATGCCTGGCTGGCTTGCCCCACTAGCCATATTTGCTGCTCCTCCAACCTACATGCAAGTCCAACCAGTGCCACTCTGCTTTACAGACCTACGTGTAGGTCCGACCATTGCTACTCTGCTTACTGACCTACATGAAGGTCCACTCATTGCTTACACAATCATTGCTCAACACTCGCTACTACCACCTGACCTCCGTGAGGTCCCAGCTATCAATGCTCATTCAGCTCCTCTTCAGTTTCCTGGAGCATGCCAACCATACCATTCCTGGTGCAGAGCCTCCCAGAAGCCAGTGGGCTCACGATGCATTTATAAAGTCTGCATCTTGAGTGTGCCTGACTTGGGGTGGGATACTTCTCACCTGGCCCATAGCTGGGAATGTCCTCACTCTGGGCCTGGCTTTAGTCATTCAAGACTCGATGGCAGCTCCTGGTGTAGAATTTAAGACTAACCATGAAGGGTGATTACAGCAATCTCCTTTGGCTCTAGTATTCTAATAGCATGACACCTTCACTGCATTCTCCCTATGACTGCCTCTGGTTCACCTGGTTTGTTTTTAGGGCAAGTAGGTCAGGTGAGTGCCTCAGCAGTCGTTGCTCTCCTTCTCCTGCCTTGGTTGTCCCCGATGTTGCAGAGCACTCTTGCAACCTTCCACAGTGTTCCCACTACAGGGATTGAGCAATAGCTTTCCTCTAAACTGGAATTTTTCCCACCCCCCTTTTATTGGGTTTCTAAATTGCAGCAGCAGAGCCATCACAAGATAAACATCCCAAGCCTGGAGGGAAGGTGACTTAGGCCTTGGATCCCCAGAGATTTCCACCTCGAAGGGATTTATTTCTCTCCTCCATGCCTCAGGTCATAATCGTTAGTTAGCCGTAGTTTGTGTTCCCTAGTTCCTTTAGGTAGGTTCCACTGTTGGATGGAGGTGGATGGTGCCCCTACTTGCCATTGCCTCTCTCCTTAGGAGGGCCCCTCAGTCTCTAGTGCAACCCATCGTACTCGTGCTATTGCTAACCTGTACATCTCATTACATTATCAAGCTGCCTGTTGCCTTATCTATTATCTATATTTGATATCTCTTATCAAAACCAAGTAACACAGTTGCTCAAGCACAACATCATACTGTCTGCATAGGCAACTGAATGTGTTTCAAACTGTATGCATGCTGTGCTTTTTTGTAGCTGATATAGAGGGGCTTTATTACTTTTTGACTTCTTTTCATTGTAAAAGATTGCAATGTATCTTTAAATGCCATGTATAAAAATCAAAATTTTTGTTTCCAAAACATTTGCCCCCTTGATGAAGAAAACTGGTAGATCTGAAGTTCTTGGTTTTGTTCTCATCCTTCAGCAATAAACCTATCACCTCTGAGTCATATACTGTATCTGTTGTTAATGCACTTTATTTTGTTTTTTCGCAGCTCTGTGACTTTCTTCCCATTCGTCACTTTTTCTGCCTAGTTTACTGTAAGCCTGTTAACTTCTAACTGCATTGGGCATGAAGAATGCCCCTTGTCCTTAACAGGTCCCCAACCCCCTTGCTCAGCTCTGATACAGATGTTTCATTTGTACACATACTCCTTGGCCTGTACCAAAATGGGAACTGATACGGGTTCCACCATTATGTTAGGCATGCTATCCTGCAACCCCTGCGTGTGTCCCCTGGTATCATACCCAGGCTGCTGCTACTGATTCTGTTACTCTCTGCAGGAAATAGTGAATCAAACCAAGGCCCCACCCATACTAACTCACAGGTCTCTCTCCCCACTGACCGAAACTGGTATCATTCTAATGGTCAGAAGCTTGTGCACATAAATGTCAACAGCTTAAGGATCAAGCTCCATGAGCTTGAAGCTTGGATAAACCTGTATGCAAGTCCAACAAAAGGCCACTGTCAGAACCCTGGGGTGCTCATGGTAACTCAACTTGAGAATCAAAACAAAAAAACAGGCATTTACTCCCACAGCCACTTAAATAGAAACAGCCTCAGCCTGCATTGAACAATCAGTAATTATTTTATTTTCAAGGCATCTTTTCTAGTCTGGTATATGCCCCATGCTGCCTGTTTGTACACATTGAAAAGAAACTAATTATTGATTATCCATCTCATCAGATTGTTTTTCTTTAAGTGGCTGTGGGAGTAAGTCTTGTTTTTGTTTGCCATGTGTGCATGCGCAGTGAACATTTTCCTCTGAGAGTGGTTTTTGAGGGGTGTAACGCTGTCAGTCCAATGCTGAGTGGTCTGCAAGGCCGGCCCAGTGGTGTTGAGGGTCGAGGCACTGGACACCACACCTCATGCCATGCCGGTGACCCGGGTTTGGGAATGAGCCCAGGCAACTGGGGGTCGGCAGGAGGGAGAGAGAGGATTGAGAGTCCAGAGGACTGCTCTCCTCACTCAGGGAGGGATCCAGAGTCAGTCTGGCATCACAGCGGCCCCCAGTGGATATCAGATGCACTGCAATGCCTGGGGCTACATGCAAGGGAAGATGTTAGGTGGCTGCCTTCCGGTTGTGGGTGGAAGCAGCCACACCATGAGCAGGGCAGCATTGCACATCCTGCATCTGGGAGCAAAAACAAGGAAATACCCCACTGGCTCATGGAGATAAAGGGGGTTCCAGGGATGCTGCCCACATCCCACCATCAGCCCTGTGCTCGGAGGACTCCATGGCCAACCTGCCACACAGGTAAGACCTCTCTAATCCCAGAAAGGCCATCACGGGAGGATGGGCCCACCACAGGGGGTGATCCCGGGGGCTAGGTCTGCCTGGATGGTTGGGGGAGTCCCTCTGTGCAATGCAGAGTTCTGACTAGGAGTAAAGGAGGCAGTCGCATGAACACCCCAGAAGGATGCCTGGGTGAAATAATGACAGAAATAGAGTTTTGATAAAAAAAAAAAAAGGTGGTCTGCAAGGGGCTCATCAGTGTCACATCAGTCAACAGTCAGGCTGGTCATGACAGTGTTCTGGCTTGCTGGGTGGAAACTCTGTGTAGTTCAAAGCAGAGAGCCAACCCAATCATAGGGCAGGGCAGCTCTTTCCTTTGATCTACATAAGGCTGTCCAGCAAGCACAGCTGATCTGTCATGATCAGCCTGCTCAAACCCGTCCCTTGTAGTTTTTTTTTTTACATTTGTAAAAAAGAAAACCATCCATCAATGTCTGTTGCTGCTGCTGTTACGATAATTGCCCCCCAGCCCAACCCATATTAATATTCCAGCAGGGATTTGCCTAATTCCATGTACCGGCTGCTATCCACCCACCCTGCCCATTTTAATTTTAAAGCAGTGAGAAGCCCACCCCCGGTGCTGCCAAACATAATGCTGACACTGAGAGTACCCAATCCCCCAGTGTTACCACCTGAAATAAAGAAAATCATCCCTTGTGGTATGTTTTTTAATACATCCTGCAAAAAGGAAAACCATCCATGTCTGTTACTGCTGCCGCTGTTACTGTCCCCCACCTGACCCTCCCTCTCAGCACCCACCACTCCACACACTCCCAAGCCCTGACGTACCCAACAGGGGTCTAACACCATAGTCCTGTCTGGACTGCAGACATGTCTTTACTCTTCAATGTCAGACAATGAACTGAGAAAGTCAGGTATACAGACCAATGTATTTCAGTGGGGTTTTGAACTTACTGGTATAACTTGACATTTTTGAATATTTTTGCCCCAAATTTCCAACATACTTTTTTGGGACCCCACCTCATGAATAATAGTAATGAAATTAGGCAAATCTATCCTGGAAGGTGATTTAGTAGTCTCTGCACAAAATCACCTTTCAGGAAGGAGTTGAAAATTTTCTCTGTCCTTGTTCATGAGGTGGGGTCATAAGAATGCTATGTGGAAAATTTGGGGTAAAAATATTAAAAAACAACAAAGTTATGAGCCTACATTCAAATTTATGAATGTAGACTCATAACTTTGGTAATTTTCAATATCTTGACCCCAAATTTTTAACATAGCCATTTCTTAACAGCATCTCATGAATGTGATAGCTGTCATTGTTCAAATCCTCACCAAAATGTGTTTTCGCACTTGTGGCATGAAATCACCTTTTGGGCAGAATTTGAACACTTTCTCTACTTTTGTTCATGAGGTGGACTCATAAGAAAGCTATGTGGGGAAGGCTATGTTGAAAATTTGGGGTAAAAATATGAGAAAACAACAAAGTTTTGAGTCTACGTTGCAATTTTCCAATGCATGCTCGTAACTGGTCATTTTCGCTATTTTGACCCCAACTTTTCAACACAGTCATTTTTTTCAAACCATCTCATGAATGTGACAGCTGTCATTTCTCAAACCCTACCCAAAATGTGTGTTAGCACTTGTGGCCCAAAATGACATTTCAGACATTGTTGTATGAATGACACCTGTCATACTCAGAAGAAGTGGTCAAAAAAAGATTTTGCTGAAATTTTGAGGTAAAAATGTGAAAAAATAACTAAGTTATGAAGAAACAAATTGTTTCAACATTTACTGATAACTTTATTTTTTGAAGATTTTGGCCTCTTATGGAAAATAGTATGTTGCTATGTATTTATTAAGATTTGTAGTATGCATTTTTAATATGTTCGGTGCCCAGAGCCTCCGGGATGGGCGTCACTTAAATAAAATTTGCCTTGCCTTGCCTTGTGTTACCCCACCTCCTAAACATGGCAGGTGTCATTTTTCAAATCCTCTCTGAAACTTGTTTCCACAGTTGCATAGCAAAATCACCTTTCGGATGGGATTTTTAAAGATTTCACCTGTCTTGATCATAACATCTGGTCTTAAAAAGACAGTTGGATATTTTAGGTCAAAATGTGGGAGCCCATTAAAGTAGATATTGCCTCTCAGCTGCCCTATCTTGGGTAATTACAGTCTAATAATTTGTTAAAGCAGGACACCACTGAAAATGAGATACTGCATCTCATCTGCTCTATTCTGGGTAAATATATAGAAAAATGTGTACAAGCAAGACCTGGTACAACAGCCATACCCATGGAAAACATTCAGCATTGACAAATGCTTGTTTTTTTGTTGTTGTTTTGATTATAAAACTCTATGCCCCAGATGTATTAGCCATCACTGGGTCCTGGCTGAAGCCATTCATTCTCACATATGAAACTGATATCTCCTGGTATAACTCCTTAAGGAAGGACCAGGTGGACAACCTTGAAGGAACCTAAAAAAATAACTCCCCCCCCCCCGGCTGCTGGAGGTCTGAATCCAAGCACGGAAGATGGAGACTACTGAAGACTACGGGAAGTTCCTGTCCCGCAACAGGAAGGGCGAGAGTTGTAAGGGCACATAGGCAGTAGGTAAGTAAGCGTAAAAATACTTAGAGGGAGGAGACAATAAGCATACAAAGCAGCAGGAGAGGGGGCACAAAATAAATCAAGATGGGAGTGGAGCAGTGCAATGGCTGTGGGGCAGCAGTGTTCCGGGAGACATTCTGGAGGCTGCGATGCTTCCCTGTTTGCAGACATCTCTCTGGTCTGAGGGAGGAGGTTGTCCATCTCCAGGCTGACCTGGCTAGGATTCATGAAACCTCTTCCCCCACCCAGGGACCACCAGGGCCACCACCACTACCTCACAGGTTGCCAAGAAAGAGGAGCAGTTGGACCAAGGTGGGCTCAGGGAGGGAGAGGGTGGTGGAACAGAGGTGCATCCCTCCAGTTGTACCTCTCCATAATTTTTATGCTGTTCTAGCGAAGAGTGGTTCCTCTATGGAGACACCTGCAGTGGAGACCAAGGAGGATGCTGGTAACCTCCACAAAGGAGACCCACAGGAGGGTGGCACGAGACCCCACAGGGAAGGAAACAACTCCTGGTGGCGGACTCAATCATTAGGGGGGTAGAAGTGGGGGAAGAAGGGGATAGGAAGGTAAGGTGCCTGCCTGGTGCCATGGCTCAGAGGGACAGGAAGTGAATCCTCAGGATCGCAGGAGCAGCTGCACGAGGGAGGGAGCTGGATGTCACTGTCCACCTAGGGAAAAATGATCTGTCTGTGAATGGGATCAGAGTGGTGCAAGAGGAGTTTGTAGAGTTGGGGAGGGGCCTTAGACAAGTAGCATGTACGGTAACCTTCTCGGAGTTGCTGCCTGTCTATGGCAAGGATGATGCTAGGGTATTCCGCACCATGGTATTCAATGAATGGTTGAAAAACTGGTGTGGAGCTCAGGGTTTTAGCTTCATTGGGGACTGGGAGCCACCTGGAGGGATGCAGGCCTATATTGGTGTGATGGTCTGCATCTGTCCAGGGGTGGAACCAGGATCCTCGGTGATAGGTTTAAATGCTTCATTGGCAAGCATTTAAACTAGCCAAGGGGGGAGGCACTGAAAAGGAGCAGGGAAATCCCAGCCTCCCCTCACAAAACACAGTAGTTAGAGAGGTAAACACCAAGGTAGAGAAGTCAGTAGGGAGCAGGACAGGGATAAATGCAGAAAAAGGCAGTAAGGACAGGGATGGGGCTAAAAGGGCATAAAAGAAAATATAAGGTGATAAGTACCAATACCTGCAGTCTGTATAACAAGCTCCCTGAACTAGTGGCCTTGATGGAAGAGGGATGCCTGGATATTGTGGCAGTCACTGAAACATGGTACACAGAGAACCATGACTGGGATGTCAGCATACCAGGATACACAGTCTACAGGAGGGACAGGGTAGGTAAAAGAGGAGGAGGAGTAGCTCTCTATATAAGGGAAAGGATTAAAGCAACAGAATTAAAGAGTAAACAGGAAGTTGACAAGTCACTATGGGTCACCCTGGAGACAGGAAATGGCACCACAATCTGCATGGGAGTTGTGTACAGACCCCCCCTCTCAGGGGAAGGAAATAGACAAGAATATGATAGAAGGCATCCTTAAAATGACAGAAAAAGGGGAGATTTTGTTGATGGGGGACCTGAATATGCCAGATGTTAAGTGGAGTACCTTGCTGCAGGCACATCCAAGAGCAGGGTCATTCTTGATGCCCTACAGGGGCATGCCTCAGACAGCTAGTGTTGGAACCCACTCAGGAGGGAGTAATCTTAGACCTGGTACTCTCAAATGGGGAAGGAGAAAGGATTTCAGATTTAGAAGTGGGTAGCCATCTGGGAACAAGTGACCACCAAACAGTGTGGTTCACAATAAACACAGCCATAGAGTCAAGCCATACAAAAACAAGAGTATTGGACTTTAGAAAGGCTGACTTTGGGAAAATGAGAGAGTGCAACAGAAAAGCACTAGCAAATGGGCAAGAAGGAGGGGTGGAGGAACAATGGGAATAATCAAAACAGCCATCGCAGAGGCAACAAGCCTTTGTGTGAAGCAAATCAACAAAACAAAATGAAGAAAAAAAAACACTATGGTTCTCAAAAGAGGTGGAAGGGAAGGTTTAAGAGAAAAGGATACCATTAAGGAAATATAAGGAAACACAGAAGGAACAGTACAGAGAACTTTATCAGTTAAAGCAGAAGGAAGCAGGGAAGGCAGTCAGAATAGTAAAGGCACAAACTGAGGAAAAGATAGCCAACTCTGTTAAGAAGGGGGATAAAACCTTTTATTGGTACATTAGGGAGTGAAGAAAGACCAAGGGAGGGATACAGAGACTTAATAAAGGGGAGCAAATGTGGGCAGAGGGTGACAGTGAAAAAGCAGGGATACTGAACAAATATTTCTGCTCAGTATTCACAACGGAAGAGGAGAGGGAGGTACCTAAACCAAACAAGAGAGAAACTCTGAATGGGGGGGTTGATACCAGTCCATTCACAGAAGAAAGGGCTTTGAAAGAACTCTTGACGCTGAGGGTGGACAAAGTAATGGGGCCTGATGGGATTCACCCAAGAATTCAAAATGAACTAAGGGTAGAACTAGTAACACCACTGACTACTCTCTTTAACAAATCATGGGAGGATGGGGTGGTACCTCAGGACTGGAGGAGGGCAAATGTGATTCCACATCACAAAAGTGGGAGAAGAGAAGAGGCAAGAAACTACAGACCAGTTAGTTTGACCTCAGTGGAAGGGAAAATGATGGAATCACTTCTGAAGGAAAGAATTGTTGAGTACCTAGAGGCCAGTGGGGTACAGGACCCAAGGCAGCATGGTTTCACAGCAGAAAGGTCATGTCAGACGAACCTAATATATTTCTTTGACTGGGTGACCAAAGTAGTAGACCAGGGAGGGGCTATGGATATGGCCTACCTAGATTTTAGCAAGGCATTTGACACAGTCTCACACAAAAGATGAATATACAAGTTAGCCAGCCTTGGAGTGGATCCCAAGTAGTAGCCTGGATAAAAAATGGCTGGACAACAGGACACAGAGGGTAATAGTAAATGAGTCCACACAGTGAAGAAGGAGGTAATATGGCGGTATAGCAAGGTTCGGTACTGGGACGGTCCTCTTTAATGTCTTTATAAGTGACATTGGAGAGCACCTGGAAGGAAAGGTATGTCTCTTTGCAGATGACACAAAGATCTGCAACAGGGTTGATACACAAGGTGGGGTGGAAAGGATGAAAATGGACTTGGCAAGGTTGGAGGAATAGTCAAATATGTGGCAGCTCAGATTCAATGCAAAGAAGTGAAAGGTAATGCATCTGGGAAACAAAAACCCAGGGGAAGAGTACACAATGGGGGGTGAGTTATTAATAACAAAAATTGAAAGAGACCTAGGTGTAATTATATTAGATGACCTAAAGGTAGGCATGCAATGTGAGAAGGCAGTAAGGAAGGCTGGGGGGATACTGGGATGCACAGGGAGAGGCATCAACAGTAGAAAATAAGAAGTTGTTATCCCTCTGTACAGACAATTGGTGAGACCCCATCTAGAGTACTGCAGGCAATTCTGGAGACCCCATCTCTGCAAAGACATAGACAGAGTGGAGGCTGTTCAGAGGAGGGCAACCAAAATGGTGCAGGGTCTGCACAAAAAGACATATGAGGAGAGACTAAAGCAGCTTAATATGTATTCCCGTAGAGGAAAGGAGGGAAAGGGGGGACATGATAGTAACTTTCAAGTATTCCAAGGGAATTAACAATGTACAAGAGGGTAGCATCTTTCAGAAGAAGAGATGTGCAAGAACAAGGGGGCACAATTTGAAGACAGAGGGGGGATGGCTCAGCGGTAATGTTAAAAAGTATTTTTTCACAGAGAGGGTTGTGGATGCATGGAACAGCCTTCCTGAAGAGGTTGTGGAGTCAGCAACAGTGGGAGAATTCAAGAATGCATGGAACAGACATAAGGCAATTCTAGTGGGGGGTAGGAGGAAGTAAACTGTTGATTAACTAGAATCTGCAGCTTATCCATCAGGTAGGGAAATGGGCAGACTAGGTGGGCCAAGCAGTCCTAATCTGCCATCAAATTCTATGTTTCTATTTAAAAGAGAAGGAAGTGTCCTACTGCATACAAAATCCTTCCTAAATACTAAAGAATGTAGCCTAAAATCTCTGCACAACTCCCATAGTGATAGCCTCTTTGTTATATTAATGCTTGGTAATATTAAACCTCTAATAATTGGCTGCATCTACAACCCACCCCTCATAGCCAGTCAAGCTTTCATAGTGCTCAGCAACAGTCTAGCTGAAAAATCTACAGCTGAAATGATCCTGTTTGGTGACTTTAACTTCAAATATTTGAGAAAGGAGACAAATGGGTATAACTCAGCCTTGGAGGATGTGGACCTAAAACAAAAAGTTAACAAGCTCACTAGAGTAAATATCAAATTAAGGAGCCACTCCCTCTTAGACTGGTTCTGGTTAACAAACCAGACAGGATAACAGCTGCTGATATTCTAGTTGACTTCCCAAGTGACCACTCCCCAGTGTACTGCATTTGGAAAAAACAATAAAAAAAATGCCCTTCCTAGAGGGAATAATGATTCATGACTACTCAAAGCTAGATGTTCCTGCTTTCCTGAACAACCACTGGGGGGAGGGGGGGGATGGAACAATTCTTGAATAGTGGCCATGACCATGATTTATTTATAAACCATTTCCGTAGTCTGGTGACCAGATTTGTCCCCCTTGTTCAGAGAAGGGTCAAGGGCTACGCTTGAAGTGGCTAAACGGTAATTTGCGTAAATCTCTGAAATTCAAAGACAAAGCCTGGAGCCATTTTAAAGGCACCTGTAAGCTCTACAATTGCCATAAATATTGAAAACTTAGCAATACCAACCTCAAAAAGGGCTAAAGTACCCTACATGAAAAACCTCCAAGAAAGTAACCTCTCTAACCCTAAGCACTTATGGATTCAAATAACTACTCTTTTAAAAGGTCACCCTGGTGCCCCACACAGGAGATTGTTTGGGTGGGAAACATTTCTGTGATCCTGTATCCTCCACAAATGCCAGTTAATCAGGTTTTCACTGAGATAGACAAATGTACGGACCCATTATAGGGGATGTCTCTGAACTCCCACCCATTACAAGCCCAACCTCCTCTTGCCCCAGACAGTCCTCCAAACTTCCTCTTTAGATTTTTCACCAGGAAGGAAGTTCTTACCCAACTGAGACTAATTTGGTCAGATTGCTCTGCAGGCTATGACAGCCTAGAGCCCCACCTTCTCAGATTGGCTATCCCTGTAATTTCTGCTGCTTTCTGGAATCTGTTTAACATGCCCTTCCTCGTGGATCAGTTACTTTTTTGTAGTATGCAAACTTCGTCACCCTCCTTGATGTGCTACATGCTATAGTTGTCTAGCAAAACTGTTCTATATTGTTCTGTCATATGCATATGTACTGCTAACAAATGTGTCATCAACCCATTCCTGTGATTATTGTACTTTGTTTCTTTGACATCTGTATCATGTTACTGTTTATGTGTCCTTGCCTGGTATATAGTCTGTAATTAATCCTGGGTCACCCCTGAAAAGGGATTTTGTCATAGTGGGCTTTCCCGCTCACCACAATACAGTAAATAAATAAATGTATAATGGGCAGTTTATACAAAACCAATCGAATCCCCTTCTTTGAGAAGGGAAACAGGGAGGTAGACAAGGACTGAGTAATGGACATAATTTATCTGGACTTTATCAAGCCTATTAATACTGTGGCACATAACAAGTTTCTGGGCAAAGTAAACCGGTATGGTATACTGTACATGAGACAGACTGTATACAAGGTGTATTGCTAATGGGCTTGGGGTCAGGAAGCAGAGGGTATTGTTGGGCAGGCTGCTTAACTTTATAAATAACACTAAGTTAGTCAGGTTGGTGTAGTCCTTTGAGTAGGAGACACATTTTAGGAGGACCTGAACAAGCTGGGAGATGGTCTGACTTCTGAAGCCTCAGAATTTATCTAAATGCGAGGTGTTACACTTGGAGAGGAAACCCAGAGATAGGACCTACAATCTATGTGGGGAGTCCTCTCACTGCAGTCAAGGAGGAAAAGGAGCTGTGGGTCGTAATAGAAAAGGAGCTGAAGTAGGACAAGCAGTACACAGCCACTGTTGAAAGGACCGGCTGAATACTAGGATGCATCAAAAAAGGGAGGTGACCTGCAGAGCAGGGGAAGTAATCCTACCACTGTATAAAGCCTTGGTCAAGACCCACCTGGAGTACTACATTCATTTAGTGGTCTTCTCAATACAGAAAGGACATTAAGGCCATTGAGACAGAACAACACAGTGCCACTAAAATGATCAGCTGTATGGGAGATAAAAGCTGTGAGAAGAGAGGCCTGTCCTTTAGCATAGTGGTAACATTTGCACTTGCTAAACCGGTGGCCTGGGATCAGGGGCAGACTCTGGTCAATGGGGGGGGGGCCATCCAGGTAGGGGAGATTGCGCATCCCAAGGACTGCTCTACCCCTGCAATTGATAATCAAAAGCTCACCTATGGCTATCTCTAATATTAACTGCTCAATAGGGTATGTGTTAGTTCACTTAGACTTGAGCACGTCTCTTGATCATCAACTATGTATAACTGTTCATTTCAATTTTACCTGAGTTCCATATGGATCGTTCTTGCAATGTCTGGCCTTTACATATATTATTTCATTGGTAAATAAGACTTCTTTTTTTTTATTATCTTCTAATGCATTTGCAGGCATAGTCTGCACAATAATGTGAAAATTGGGGTAATTACTCGTTAGGAAGATTTTATGAAATATGATTAGAGTACTTTTGAAACTTATGGATTGCTATTTACTTTGTATGTCAATCAGAAATTAAACCAAGTTTAATATGTTTCTTTCATAGATTCATAGATTCATAGATATGTGTTGATAGAAAAGGACCTTCTTAGCCCATCGAGTCTGCCCCATCCTCACTAATTACATGCCCCCTTCCCCCCATCTTACCCCCTCTTACTCTAGACAACCCCTTGTGGTTGTCCCAAGCCCTCTTGAACCCCTCCAGTATTTCGTCCTCCACCACCTTCATCGGCAGACTGCTCCAGGACATCACCACCCTTAAAGTGAAGTAATTCCCCCTCATGTTCCCCTTAAACCTACTCCCCTCCACCCTCAGCACATGTTCTCTAGTTCTAGCTTCTACCTTCCCTGTGAATAAGCTCCCTCCCACCTTATTGATCCCCTTTATATATGTGTATGTTTCTTTCATATCCCCCTTCTCCCTTCTGGTCTCCAGTGGGTACAAATCCAGCTCCCTCAGTCTCTCTCCATATGGCCTCCCACTTAACCCATGCACCATTTTTGCAACTCTTCTCACCCTTTTTATGGCATCTATGTCCTTAATAAGGTTAGGTCTCCAAAACTGTACCCCGTACTCCAGGTGGGGTCTCACCATGGAACTGTAGAGTGGCATTAGCACCCCTAATCTTGTACTAGTTATCCCTCTCCCTATGCATGCCAGCATTCTGCTTGCTTTGCCCACCACCTTGCTGCATTGGGTCCCTACCTTAAGGTTGTCTGTGATTATGATTCCTAGGTCCTTTTCCTACCCTGATGCCTTTATTTCCTCCCCCCAGTGTGTATTTTGCTTGTGGATTATTTCTCCCCATATGCATCACTGTGCAGTTCCTGGTGTTGAATTTTAGCTACCATGTTTCTGACCAGCCCTCCAGCAACCTTAGATCCTCCCTCATAGCCTCCACTCCTTCTGGGGTGCCCACCCTGTTGCAGATCTTTGTATCATCTGCAGAAAGGCAGACCTTCCCCTGCAGTCCCTCCGCTATGTCACTGACGTAGATGTTGAACAGAATGGGCCCCAACACTGACTCCTGGGGGACTCCGTTCATCACCCTCACTTCCATGGAGTGCACCCCATTTACTACCACCCTCAGACTTCTTCCCGCCAACCAGTTTTCCACCCACCTTCACATTTTCTTTCTACCCACAAGCTTTCCAGTGTATTTACCAACCTCCTGTGGGGCAGAGTGTTGAATGCCTTCCCAAAGTCCAGATAGGCCACATCCACTGCCCCCCCAAGCAACTACCCTCGTCACCCCATTGAAGAAGTCTATCAGGTTTGTCTGACATGATTTCCCCCGCATGAAGCCATGTTGATGGGTGTCCCGTAGCCTGCTATACTCCAAATATTTATCCTCCCTTTCCTTCAGAATAATTTCCATTACCTTACCCACCACTGATGTGAGGCTGACTGGGAGATAGTTTACAGCCTCCTCCCTGCTACCACTTTTCTAAAGTGGCACCATGTCTGCCCTCTACCAGTCCTCTGGCACCCTTCCTGTATCTAAGGACAAGTTAAATAACCTTGCTAAAGGTGTGGCCAGATCTTCCCTTAGCTCCCGGAGCACCCTGGAGTGCAGGGCATCTGGGCCCATTGCCTTGTCTATCGTCAACTTACCCAATTCCTCTCTGACCCTGTCAACACTAATTTAACCAGGATCCACCCCTACATGCCCCTTCCCTTCCCCTCCAGTTCTGGTCCCCTTCCCTATCCCTCTATTGTGAAGATTGAGCTGAAATATCTATTTAATACCTCCACTTTCTCAAAGTCCCCCTCCACTTGTGCTCCCCCTCTCCCTTTAACCTAACTATCCCCTGCTTCGCTTTTCTTTTTTCCCCTGTGTATAGAAAGAAAGTCTTATCACTCCCTTTTGGCCTTTCTAGCAATTTTCTCTTCTGTTTCTGATTTCACTTTCCTAATCCTTTGCCCCAGCACCCTCAGCTTCTCCTTGTAAATTTCTCTGTCCTCTCTCCCCTGCGTCCTCTTACATTTCTTGAATGCCCCATTTTCTTTCCCTTATTGTCTCCCTCACTTTCCTATTGAACCACAATGGTTTCCTTCTTTTTCTGTTCTTCCTCACCTGCCTTATACAGCTCTCTGTGGCCTTTAGTAGTCCCCCCTTGATTCTATTCCATAATTCCTCCACCACATCCCTTCCACCCCCTCCATTTCCTTCTTGAATACCTCCACCCCCCCAATTTGTGAAAATCTGCCCGCCTGAAGTCTAGGACCTTTGTGATGGTCTGACTTGTTTCATGCCATGCTCTAACCATGAAACCCACTGAGTTATGGTCGCTTGCTTGTAGGCTGACCCCAACCCCCACTCCTTCCATGTTATCCTCATTTGAGAGGACCACATCAAGTTTATTAGCCTCCCCCCCTCAGTGGGCTCTGTTACTAGCTGTTGCAGGAAGGCTTCCTGGAGGGATTTGAGGTTCTCCCTGCTCCTGGATGACCTAACTATTGGGATATCCCAATCTATATCCAGGAGGTTAAGGTCGCCCACCAGCAGAATCTCCCCCTTTAGTGCCATTCTTTGAACCACCTGCAGCATCTGTATGTCCATTTCCTCACTTTGCATTGAAGGTCTGTACACCATCCCCCAGCATTATAGATGTCCCAGCCCTTTGCTCTAGTGTGACCCACAATATTTCTACTTCCCCTGGCTCTTTCTGCCTTCATTTGCCTTTATGCCCTCCTATATGTGCAGCACAATCCCCCCTCCCTTTCTGTCAGCCCTATCCTTCCTGAATAACCTGCATCCCAGGACTCCTACTTCCCATGCCTGGAGCTCTGACCAACAGGTCTCAGTTATGACAACTATGTCCAGGCCCTTCCCCTCAATTATAGCTTCTAAGTCCACCATCTTATTCCCCAGACTGTGTGTGTTTGCGGAAAGTCCTTTCCATCATATCCCCTTCTCCTCCCCCACTTTACCTGGTCTGTACCCATCTCCATTTTGTGGGGGAGTGCTTACTAGTCCACTTTCTCCTCCTGTTGACCCCTCACCCATCCTAGCCTTGTACTCCCCCCTACCAATTTTAAACCATCCCCCAGGACCTTACCAATGTACCCTTGTAACTCCCACTCAGTTCTCTTGCCACCCTCTCACTCAATTGTAATCTATCCTTCCAGTACAAGTCCTCATCCTCCCAAGTGTCCCCCACTCTCCGATACATGCAAACCCTTCCTGTTTGCACCATGCCCTGAGCCATTCATTGAACTCCCTGGTCCTCCTCTGTCTAGCAGTGCTAGCACAGGGGACTGGCAAGACCTCTGAAAAAGCCAAGGATTTAGCCTGTTCCAGGCATTCCTGCACCAGCTCCTTGAACCTCCTCTATACTGCCTCCACTTCATAGTTTGCCAGATCATTAGTTCCCAAATGAATGATGAAGTGTAGTTTCCTCACCAACCAAGCCCTCTCCGACTTTTTGCATTCCCTCCCCACCTCCATTCCTGGTTCAAAAAAAAAGTATCTCTGCCTGTATGTAGGTCCCCTCTTGATCCAATGTATCCACTTAATTATTGCATCCTCAAATACCATGACAGTCTCCACCTCTTAAATTATGTTTCAATTTCTTTTGGTCACGATAGTGGAAGTGTATTTTCTGTATATCATTATGTCTCACAATATTTACAATGTATCAATATACTGAAAGAGGATCTTTCTGTTAGTATAGCAGAAGTGTATTTTTACATATTTGCACCATATTAACAATGCTGACACAATCACTTTCTGTCAACATAGTGTAGGTGTCTTTATGATATATTTTTTATGTCTTAGTATATTTACACTGTATCAATAGACTGAAACAACTTCTGTCTGCTGATACAGTGGCAGTGCCTTATTAGTATAGTGATATACTGTAATAAAACTGCATTTCTAGTATTGTATGTTGATTCTCTGAAAGTGTTGTGCAACATGATGTAACCCCTTTGTTACCCGGGGTTACTAGAATCCCAGTAAGACCTAGTGGTAGGCAGGGAAGGCAGCTTGTGAAACTCCAGTTAAATGGGTTTCACACTGTCTCACTCTGTTCTCAGTCACAGCTGAGACTTGAGAGATAACATCATAATAGAACTGTTGCAGCTGCATGAGCCACATTTGGAATCTTCAGCTCAGAGTAAGTTTAGAACCATGGGAATTCAAAGTCAGTCTTCAGTTTGTCCTTAAGCAAACAAGAAGGACACCAGTAGTTATCTGTTTACCCCCTTCCCTCTGGGAAGGGGGAGAACAAGTTCTTTGTGGGTTCCAGGGGCAATCCCCTTCTCCCACCCTGGGAAGAAAGCTGCCTGTTTTAATTTAAGTTCAGTCTGTTCATGTATAACAGCAAAGGTTACAGTACTTAGCCTGTGGGGCACCTGCAATGAATGGGTGAGTGTTTGGCCCCATTGGAGGGGCAAACAACTTCTTTTCTTCAGATGGATTTCAAGTATTGGGGACTGCTATTTTGGGAGGACTATGTTAACTAGGACAAACAAATAGAGCAGTCATCTGTTTAAAGTGTTAATGGATTTAAAGTTCTCTGTAGAGGGGGTGCTTCAGGTCATCCACCATCAATCTAGATCTTAAAGTCTAAAGTTCTGTGTGTCCAGAGAAATGACCGGGTATGGGCTGTGGGAGCTGGAGGTGGGAACCCCCCCCCCCATCTTTAGTAACCATGTCCACCTCTACGGATTTCTTCTGTGTTTTTGCTACTTGCCTCATGTGCTTGGCCAGTGATGGGGTGGGTACCCAGACGTGGGTTGCAACTTGAAAATCTCTCTAGGAGTCACAGACTTCAAGTGGTGTGGGGAGCCACAGGATGGAAAATTACTCCTTGTTGGATGGGAGTACTCCTTGTTTGATGGGAGTTTCGATTGGAAGTACGAAAACAAATCTCTCTAGGAGTCGCAGACTTCAAGTGGTGTGGGGAGCCACAGTTTGGGAGCCTCCTTGTTTGATGCGATGTCTTTCCAAGTAGAGTTTAGGTCCATTCGCCAAGTGGACTGGTTGTCGAGTACGCAAGGAGCCGGGCCAGTCGGGCTATGTATCCAACATGCATGCAAGTCCGGGCTGAGTGCTCAGGTCCAAAGCCAGACAACTGTTGTATTGTGTTCATTCCTCAAACGGACCGTTGTGTTTTAACCTCTAATCTGCACATACAGTAACGTAGCCCTTTGGGGGACCATGCAATGCTTTGTTATGTGTCATCTAGTATAAATAAAGCCACACTGAAAAATCCCAATTCTGGTTCTGGTTCTGGACATTACAGTTATTGCTTCCTGTAGTTGGATTTACTTGGGTGCCCCTGTGCAGAGTAACCAAACCTAGGTCCCTTGTGCCAGGTAACCTCATCCTTCCCCAAACCTGTAGATATATGTTATCCCCAACCAGGTATTGCTGCCTACGCCAACAGCATGCCACCTGTCATTTCCATAGAAAAGGCAGGGTTGGGGGGTTACAATGACATATCCATATTGACCTGACTCCAAGCTTTGTTTAAACAATTAAAAAATAAGTTAGTTCCCAGCCTTAGCAATTCTAAAGTTGCTCTTTCTAAAATACATTTTCTTTAAAAAGGAACATCTTTGGAACCACAAGGGCAAGAAACTGAACTTACTTTTTAAATGAAACCTTAGAGTCAGGTTGGTATGGCTGTGTCCTAGTCATAGTTTTCTTGTATCAATACACATACTGTACACATCAATATAGTAACAAAAAAGATATATAGGAAAAGTGTACTTAATGTATGTCAATACATTTGAAGTTTATCAGCACAGCAGAACTATTCACTGATGACCTAACTCCAAGCTTTCATTCAAAATAAAACTGCATGTTTCTAGCCCTAGGGCTAAGGGTGAGGAAGTTTTTAAATGAAAGGTTGAAGTTTCCTTGTATTGGTACACACTGATTCACATGATTTGCATCAATACGTATTCAACCATAACAATAATGTTAAACATGCATTGATCTATAGTACATCTCTCTCTCTCGCTCTCTCTCTATATATATATAAATATGTATATACACACACACACACACATATGCATCAAAGCACGGAAACTGTAGCATTAGAATTTACCCATACAGACTGTACTCCAAGCTTCCATATAAGAAAAAAAAATCTGTGTCCTAAAATTCTAAAGTTAACACATACTAAAAATCATTTCTTTGAACTTTAAGGGTATGGAACTGTTTTCACGTGAATGTGTGGATTCAGTTTGGTATGGCTGTGTCATTTGGTTACAGTTTCTGTGCTTTGATACACATTGATATACCTTGGTTTTTAATCTGTCTCTGGCAGTATAACCATATTTATTTTCATGAATATGTCCTGGCCTCATCGATCATAAGTGGCAGAGCCAGGAGTGAGTAATGAGGCTAGGATGTATGAGTGAAACAAATATGATTACACTGCCAGAGTCAGTGCAATAACCTGTTTATACAATACACAGTTGTGTGATTTTGATTAATTTAGGAGGTTAATGACATACGTGCATGCATAAAAAGATGTTTTTTTCTCATCTTCTCTATATACAGTATGTCATTAAGCATACAATAGTTGTTATTCCCACTGCAGTTTTGTAAACATCAATGAACTCTGAACCATAGTGTTACTAAGTTCAAAATGAGCCGGCACATCTTTAAATGTGTCAAAAAGCAGATATCCAGCTGCTTCATGGAGGTAGACAGTTCTTGATATAATATTGACTGCTGCATCTGCAGATACTAATGCTGTACTGCGAAGGTGAGACAGTTTTTTTCTAGTTTTATTTCTGTCTGCATAGCAAGGTGCATCGTAAAGCCATACCAAAGGAACTGAAAATTGAATACATTTATGATATTACAGATTAAATACAGAAATAAGTACTTTATAATTGCTTTTAGCAGCAAGTAACCTTTGGAAAACAGCACCCCAATTTTGTGACGAAAGACAGGATTCCACACTTCTTTATCTGTCAGATAATGTATGTTAATACCACTGCCAAAACTTGTCTTATGGTTGTAAGAATGGCCTCACACCCTTTCTAAGGGGATGGGAACTGTGAACTGAATTTCTTTTAAAACCCTTGCCAGAACATGCCAATTTCCAAGGCAGCTGCACATGAGACACTCCTCACATAATAAGAGTGTCTCACCTGCAGAGGAAAGGAGTGCTCTGATTGGTTGGGAGCACTCCCTTGCTCTATAATGAAGAAACAACACTATTGCATGATCAGTTTACTGTGAGAATGCTTGATTTCAAGAGTTACTCTTTCATGAACCTATGTCCCGTTCGTGCAGATTTCCTATTTAACACCACGCTGGTCAACAGGGTCAATGCTCTGGTGAAATTTGAGGGGAAAGGAAAGTGTTAAAACTGTTACCATTTTGGTATATTGTTGAGTCACTGCAGGTGGCTTTTGTCCTATCTATTCAAACTAGATAATATGATCAAACTCAGCTGTATCTTCAGGCATCTTCTATAGCTGCACTCAGGTAAAAATGAATCCAGTGGTTAAATTCAGCACCCTGACAAGGCACCACCATAAAGCTGAAACCTAACTTTCCTGACCTAAAAAAAACTAAAAAAAAAAAAAACACTGCATTAAAGAGCTAGCGGAGTCAAAAGAGGCAGACAGGAAAATAATACAAATTTTCAGAAGTAGTCAGTTGTAACTTTTTATTTCTGAAGTATTTTTCTTTTTTGTTTTGCTCATTAGAAAGTCTTCTGTGTGATAATATTGTGCTGGATGTGTGAAAAAGCATTTAATCTGGCAACTGACATATCTCTAGCCCACACTACATCATCAGCATTGTGATTTCACTGACAGTGATGTCACGGGTGACTGACCTGGCAGCCACTGAGTGGCTGTTCCTAAGCAGCAGTGATGTCACAGTCAGTGATGTCACAATGCAGATGAGTTAGTGGGGGATGGGGTAGAGATATCAGCTGCTGTGCAGAGTGCTGTCCCACACATCACACCTACTAGCATCAGGTAAAAGGGAAAAGAAAAAGGGCTCAGATATTAAAGGTAATGGCTGACTGCTTTTAAAACTTAATATTAGTTCTAGGCAGTAAACTAGCTCTTTAAATTCTATTTCAAAAACTCTAGAGTGGCAAGCAGCTTGACCACTGCAGTAGCCATTGTCCTAGGCTCTTCCAATAGTTCAGAATACTATGTGAACTGGCAGACTAATTCTCAAACACTTTAGAGGGATTCAAACCCAGATCTCAAGGTTCACAGTCTTGCATTTCACCCACTAAGCTACAGCAACTACTATATTGCTAGTCTGCTGTTAGACACATCTCTGTAACAAATTTATCCTACATCAGTCTGATTGATAAACTGTTGCTGGATTTGTGGAGCTAGTACACTGATCCAGTGATCCTGAAGCAGTTGTATGGACATTATCCACCTGCATCCAACAAAGGCCTAGCAGAACCATTAAAACTGATAAACTGATTATTACGTAATGAAGTTCTGCCCCTGAAATTACACCTTAAAATGGCTTTTTATTGAATTGTAATATATGGATAATGAAAATAATACCCCCAAAATGCATACAAAAAATTCCTTGTAATATATTAGTTAGTCCCGTAATAGTATACTTCCAGTCCTCATAATAGTATACTTCCGGCCCAATAATACTATACTTCCGGTCCTCGTAATAGTATTGTTGGGATTACCGATGTGACTACTGTGTGAACCGTGTTTTGTTTTTGGTTTTTGTGAGAGAAAGAAAGCGGAATGGGACTGGGAGGCGGGAGCAGGAGGCGGAGGTGAAGCGAGGAGCGAGGAACAACACTGGGGTCTTACTAACTCTGCAGACCGCAGCGCCATACAGCAGGCACAAGTAAGAACTTAAAAATTCCTCGCATCCGTATATTACAAAAAATAACAAATAGGTTCTGGTGTTTCAAGGCAGAAATTCCATCTCAAGGTTCTGGGGATGCTCTTGAGGTTTCTTGTGCCCCCAGAACCTCTCAATGGAATTACTGCCTTATAATACACCAGAACTTATCTATTATTCTATTTATTCTCCCCATTATATTTGCTTTTATTAGGGGCTTTTATTGAATGTGATTCTCTTACAAATAAGTTCTTAGAGCTCACTATGCACATGATAAGACATAACAGGCTGTGAGCAGTAGTGTGAGTACTGCACACCCAGGGGCATAATAAGACACAAAGCAACATGTGAAGTGTGTTATTGCCCTTGGAAATGCAGTGATCACACTAGTACCCATATCCTAAAGTGTTTATTGCACTTAACATATGGGACTTAAGATGGAAAAAAAATATTCAGGCACAAAATATGTGTTTTAAGGGTAAAATTCATTTTTGGTTATATGTCAATATGCCAGTGAAGAAAATGATCCTAAAACTTGGGCATGGGGGGGGGGTCAACACATCATAATGTGTCACTTCTATTTCTTACTTTTTGTATGCTTTGAGAGACTTTGTTGTCAAAGGCTTACGGTTCTCATTTTCTCTAGCACCATTAAATTGGGAAACAGCACTGTCATTATCTGTAGTGCAGTTTTTCTCCTCATTAGGATATTGATACAGCTCAGCTAAGAGGGATATGTGCATGGTCTTCAAAGTCCTTTCTTAGTGTATTGATATATACTAGTGTATCGATATATACTGGAGTATACTGCAGAAAAAGTGTATTTCTAATACTAGATATTGATTCAGGGCCTTTCGAAAGAAAGATTTATGGGACTGTCGAGGGCTAGAAACAATTTCCAGCAAGCAGCAAGAGCTACTTCAACAGCATTTCAGCCACTGACATTCTGGACCGGATTTCTGCACATGGGTTGAATATGAGCCAGTTTTCCACCTACTGGCTCTCCCTCCCCTCTACATCTGGACTCATGCCTGGGTCTCGGACTGCTGCTGGACCACTACTGCAAATCTTCTCCAATCAGGAAGTTCATGGGCAGGGCTACACTACTTGATGTGATTTTCAAAGTGCTCAGTCTGCCGCCCTGAGCCGCATTACAACTGCTGACTCTCCAGACCTGATTTCTGCACAGGGGTTGAGCGTGGGCCAGTTTTCCACCTATTGGTTCTCCCCCATCCCTGAATTTGGATTCCTTCCTGTAATTTAGACCTTGGAATTCTGCTAGACCACTGCTGCATATCTCCTCCAGTTGGGAAGCTTGTGGACAGGGCTACATTTCCCTTCTTCATCTGCCTAGTGCTAGTGGCCCTCTGCACTGCCTCTCTGGACCAGATTTCTGCACAGGTGTTTAACGTGGGTCAGTTTTCCACCTATTGGCTCTCCCTCCACCCCTCACATCTGGACACCTGCCTGTAATTTGGATCTTGGACTGCTGCTGGACCACTGCTGTGTATCTCCTTTTAATCAGGAGGTTTGTGAGCAGAGCTACACTTCCCTTCTTCAGCTGACTACTGCTAGTATCTCTCTGTGCTGTGGCCCTCTGCGCTAAGCACTGTAGTGCAAAGGGCAGGGAAGGAGTCTGACTGGAGTCAACAATGAGGCAGCTGTTTGTCCATCCAAGCTGGTCCACTGGGTTGCCTCCTCCCAACTGAGACATAAGCCTCCATTGAACTGCAGTACTGCGTTTAACATTGTGTATTGCACTAGTAACTGTACTGTGTTAGGGTAATTGTTGTACTGCATTTCTTGCAGTCATTGTAGTGGCTTTTAGTTGTTCACCATCCTATTGTCTGCCTAATCTGCAGGGCTGTGCAAGCTACTGCATTTATTTGGTTTCACTGTGCAACTGCATTGTTTTACCACAAGAATGTGGGCCTCATGTCTCTCTGTTTTGGGTTAGGCATGAGACTATTTTGGGTAGACTGAATTTTTTGCTTGGCTAATTGACTATATCCTGTCTGCACTGATACACTGCTTTTACTGAGGTTTTATCAACACCCTGTCTGAGTGAACTGAGTGTCCTGCTGCCTTTATTCTGTTAATACTGAGGTCCTGCCTCCTTTCCACTATCTACGTGGATCTAATTTTAATATTTGCTGGGAACCAGTTTCTACTGTTATATGTTTTGCAATGCTACTTATGTTGCTCCACCTACCCACTGTATTGTTCCATGAGCCTTCTGGGGCCTCTGGGGCTCAGGTGGTCTTCCTTTAGGGTTTCATGCTGAAATCATGGCCACATGATCTTCCTGAAGTATCCTTCAGTGCCAAAGCCCCACAGCCCTACACCCACTACAAAACTGATATCACAGGTGATGTTAGGGGAATGTTTGGGGATCATACATTATGGCTATGCCTCTGGGACCTCTGGTAAGTCCTTCTCCCTAAGAAAAAAACTTGGAGACTGAACCACTTCCTTAGAGCCTCCAGGTGCCTAACTGTATTGCTTCTCCTGCAAGGTGGCAACGTCCACCCCAACCCTGGCTCTGCAGATAGTCCTGGACATGGCTCTGGGAATCAAGGGAAACTAAGCATAATCTCCCTTAACATTAGTAGTTTCCAACCTAAACTTGCTCAGCTGGAAGCCTGGGTGACATTAGTGCAACTGGATATTGTTTCTCTTACCAAAACTCCTTAACCCCAAAATACCTGACTCCACCATTTCACTTCCAGGTTTCAATATTTTTAGAAAAGACAGACTAGGCAAGCAGTATGGGGGCTACTTGATCTGTATCAGATCCACCCTGTAAAACCTGAAACTTGAAATCAAAAACCTATCTAGGGACTGTGAATGCCCGGCCATTAAACTGCTGCTGTGACAGTATCAAAAATCTCTTGTCCATCTGTGGGCTGTATCCCACCTGGTAAAAAACAAGCAGGTATGGAGTCCCTCTCTAACTATCTTAGACAATTTAACAAGAATTGGGAATTCATAGTAACTGGTGACATTAAAATTAAGTAGACCGCAAAGTCCAATACTAGGCAGAGAGATAAGATTGCCAGTCTATTTCTAACACAAATCATCACTGAGCACACCAGAACAAACAATAAATCAGGCACTATGACACTACTTAATTGGGTACTTGTAACTCACCCAGATAGGGTCATAAAGGTCAGTGTACTGCCTGATACCCTCACTGATCACTCCCCAGTGCAGTGCTTGTGGAAAGTAAAACAGCCCAGGCCCTCCTTTTAGTTCATAAACAGCCATGTCATAAGCAAAATGAACATGCCAGAATTCAAAAACTAGGCAGAAGCTTCCTTGATGGAGTCCCTTAATATTGATTCAGCCCTAGAATTCTTTGTTACAAAATTTATAACTGCCTGCAAAAAATTTTCACCCTACAAAAGTGCAAAGTAAGAGGTATACCCAAGGCCTCTACTTTTCTGTGGTACAGTGGGACCAAGCTCTGTGGCAAGACTACCATTTGCCGCAGAACATCTGCGGAAGTGGTTTGTAATTTCTTCGGAAGTTCTGCGGCACTAACAAACTACCACATCACAATGTCAGCTTTTCATCCTGACTTCACTTTCATGGCAATGGTTATAGCAATCAGGATGGTGGAAAGCACAGTAACGCTAGTTCAAAAAATAACAGACTTATAGAATTAATTTTATGCCTAAAAAAACAAAACAAATGTCTGTCCCTTAAGGTCCTTGCATAAATGACATATTCAGATAGGGGACCTTATGTGATAAATAAGGTATTTCTATATGCATGCTATCTATCCCACTAATGAGGTCTCCACTGTCTATCACTTATATATTTGTATGTGCTTCCTACACCACTCATGAGGTTCCCACTTTGTATCACTTATATATTTATATGCAATCTGTAACATACATACAAATATGTGTGTGTATGTGTGTGTATAGTGAGAGATACAGAGATACTGTATGTGTATGTATATAGATTATATATATATATATATTTTTTATTATTTTCATGAAATTGCATCCTTATGTATATAGGTCCCATTGGAAATGGAATAGAGAAGTTATTGCAAAACTCATTTTTCATGTCAACCTGCTTCCCCTGACACACTACGTAACACCATCAAACCATGACATGCATGTGAACTGATTGTGAGATAGAGGTCTCCAGCCCATCACAATGTGTCCACTGTGTGACAGTATACTGCACCATACCTTCCCAGGCTCCAAGCAGTAATGTGTTCCACCAATCCTTGTGCAGCCCAGCCAGCTCCCAGAGCTAATCTCTGAACCTGAGTTGCTGACACAGAAACACAGCATGCTACCCTCTGGCCCAACAGCTGTCCCTGCACACAACATTTCTCCATAACTTTTAGGTGATTCTATCACCCAATGACAATATGTAATCAATAACCCTGTCAAAAATGTGTACAGTACAATTATTTATTTAACAGGTCTATTCTTTCAACAGGATTACACATTATTATATTCCACTTTTCTAGGTATAATTATTTTTCTTAAAAATGACAGTTAAATTCATTTTACCAGTTATTCATTTCAGATGGCATCTGTATACCTTAAAGGCATAAATAAGTTTGTACAAAGTGAGGTATGGACTTAACAGGTCTGTGCCATTGACAAGGTTTTGTTTAAGTTGGCTCTAGTGCAATAATGTAAGACTGAAAATTGTATTAGGCTGTAGTGCAGGTTGAGCAAATATCATCATGCCTGATGTGCTTTGCCACCGTCTTTGGCAGTGGGAGCTGTAGTAGATAAGTGACTGTTCATTTCTGTTGCAGAATGCAGCCATTTCATTAGCTGATATATGATGTTATAGCAATGATAACATCACATTCTGAGCATATGGGGATTTGGATATAAAAAGAGGAGAAGGGAACCAGATTCTATGGATAAACAGAAATATTAATAAAAAAATCACCAAGAAGAGTGAATTCTGTGGCACTGCAGAAGTTTTGCGGTAGATTGCAAGTTCTGTGCAAAATTCTGCGGACGCAGAATTCTAGGGGCCTTGGGTATACCCGCTGGTTGGATCACCCCAGATCTCCTTGCCCTCATGAGAAAGAGAGGGATAATCTGTGGGTGCTGACCAGTGAGACTGGGTCCCAAGTTCATCTACAGAAATACAAGGAAGCCAGGAATACACTACTAGGATTTGATTGGCCAAATCCAGCTACAGCAAGGCTGTGCAAACACAGAATTGGAGCACTGGTAAGGATTCTGGGAGAATATCTCAGAACTCCTTGGTAAGGGTGACAAAGCCTCACCAAAAATATTCATGGTCGATGGACATGAGGTACTTGATCCCCCTGAAACTGCCAACAGATTCAGTGTTACATTCACTGGCCTTAGCTCTGTCATCCTCGCTGGGCCAACCCTACCCTCCAGCAGAGGTCTTGGTCCTGTTAACACACAACCACTGGACTCAGAGCCAGGATATCCTAAATTCTAATTTAATCCTCTCTCAGTGAGGGACATCTCTAATTATATAAGAAAATTGCCTGGTAAAATCAGACTCAGGGGAGATTCAATTGACATGAGGCTATTTGCCCTGGTTATTGAGGAACTGAAGATATAACCCACAGAAGGCTGTGAGTTCTATCCCCACACCAGGCACTTGGGTTAAATCCCAATACTGACACTGTAGTGCAGCATGAGGGGGGTGCTGCACTCCTTAGGTGCCATCTTTTGGATGAGACTTTAAACCAAGGTCCCATCTGCCTGTTCTGGTGGTAGTTCAGGTGGATGTTAAAGATTCCATGGTACTTCTTGAAAAGAGTAAGGGACATTTTTATTCCTATTCATAAACATAGAAACATTCATAGATAACAGAAGAAAAATCAAACATCATGATCAGCATAAGAAAAGAAATAAAAAACAGCAAAGTAAAATGTCAATCATAATAAACCTACCCCCCAAATAATCATCAGGTATTATACTCATACTGAACAAAAATAACTAACTAATAAAAAGGAAAAAACACAAAAATATCCCATGAGCAGACAAAGGGTCCTTTAAATAATTCAAAGTGGGATACAGACATACTACCCAACACCCAGGAATATCAATAAATCCAAACCTTCCCCCTCTCCCTGCTACCCCATCCATTCAATTCCCTCCCAAGCATGTGCTCACCGTTCTATTCCTATTCACTCTATTTCTTTATTGTACATACTGTACAGTTCAGCTTGCAATTTAAACAATAAGTCTGTAATCATAACCTCCTCCCCTTGCAGAAACCTCTGACATCTACCATGCTACATTACCCATTTTATACATGCAAATAGCACAAATACAGTACCCTTATTAAAATGTACCCATGGTCCTGACAATTGACACTAGTTGGTCATATGTCATGTCCCGAAAATAGTGCACATTCCAAAAAGCATAAAGATCCTGCCAGAAAGACTATATATATATATATATATATATATATATATGTATGTATATATACACACAGTCAAAAAAGAGATGTTGCATTGTTTCAAACTGTGCATTACATTCTGTACCAAACGAACTCTATCTGGCAACATTTTATTTATTTATTTATTTAGTTTTTGTTTACCGGGTAGGTGTACTAGCCAACAACACTATTTTCAGGCATGACCCAGGAGGGTACAGAGACAAACTACAGAAAAAACATATTAGTACAATACTACAAGTGACAAGTAAGTGTTTGAGTAATTAACAGTGGTAAAACTGACAAAACAATACATCATTTAGGTTAAGGCAATTCTAGGGGGTGGGGGTAGGAAGAAGTAGGCTGCTGGTTAACTAGGATCTGCAGCTTATCCATTAGGTAGGGAAATGGGCAGACTGGGTGGGTCAAGCAGTCCTTATCTGCAGTCAAAATCTATGTTTCTATGTTTCTATGTAAGCATGTAACAAAATACAATCAGGTCATTTTTAGAGTGACTGAGCAGTATACAAGCGATGAGGAATAGAGCGCAGTGACAGCAAGTAGTAATAAAGTAGAAGACGGGTTGGTAGTGGGAAATGGAAGAAAGAATGTGCTCCCTGTTGGAGAGGACCCCAGGGTCAATGGACAACCAGAGGAGAGGGGTCAGATTAGGGACAGTGAGGGCTAGGGTGGTTTAAAACAGGAGGAGACATAGGAGGAGAAGAGATAGTGGAGTAGTTCTCTTTTGAAGGAGATGTGGGAAGTGGATTGACATAAGGTTAGTGGGAGTGTGTTCCAGAAGAGGGGGTGCATGACAGGCAAAAGCATGGCCACCTTTGGAAGTGCGATGTCTTGAAATAAGAACAGGGGCATGGTCAGCGGAGTGCAAGGCATAGTTGGTTTGCTGGTGGAGAAAGAGACTGGCGAGGGGTTTGGGTGTACAGGATCTGGTGATGTTATCAATAATGGATCTGAGAGCATAATACCTAAGCTCTTGGGGAGAAAGCCATCCCAGATCTGAGTAGAGGAGACAGTGATGTTTCAACCGGGGGGAGAAGGAAGCAAAGCAACAGATGTTATTATAAGTAACATCCCACTTTTGTAGACTTGAGTTGCAGGCAGAGATGTAAGCGGCAACCCCATAGGTAAGTGAGGGGAGAGTAATATCCCACGGGCAATAGCAAACCTGGCTGAGGGGGTGAGTGCATAGCTCGTACGGTAGGTGATGCCTAGTTTAGAGTTAACATTCTTACAGGTAGATTGAATATGGAGGTCAAAACTCAGTGATGGATCAAGAGTGGCCCCTAAGTATTTGAAGGAGTTTACTACCCCAACTGAAGAGCCATCCAGGGAGGAGACATTGAAATGACCTTGGGAGAGTTTGAGTTTGAGCTTGGACCCAAATAGCATAGCTTGGGTCTTAGTGTTATTTAGGATAAGTTTGTGATTTGCTAGCCACTGTTGGATAAGCTGAAAGTCAGTGGAAACTCGAGAGTTTATGTCCTCTATGCTATTGGAACTAGTATAGAATACAATGTCATCTGCATATAATAGAGAGGAGGTTTTTAGGAGATTGGAGGTGATATTATTTATAAAAATTGAGAAAAGTAGTGGACCTAGGATGGACCCTTGAGGTACACCAGTATTGATGGTGACCTTGTCAGAGAGGGTGGAGTTGAATTTCACATATTGAGACCTATCAGTCAGATAGCTATTAAACCAGTTTACAACATTTGATGAGAAACCTAGAGAGTCAAGAGTGGCAATGAGGATGGAATGGTCAACAAGATCAAATGCCTTGGTCATATCTATGAAAATGGTCCCTGTGAGCCAGCCAGAATCCATGGCCACTAGGGTGTCAGACGTGAGTTTGAGCAGGGCAGTAGTGGTACTGTGTCCTTTCCACACTCTTCTGTTGATTTATCTTTTTTTTTAATTATTATACTTTATTAGTTTTCGATTTTTCAAGGATTTATGTCAAAAGGAAAGGAAAAACTGACCATACAAAAAGATAAGTCACCACATTGTACAACTAACTTTCACAGCTGAGGCACATCAAGGAGACTGTATCCATATACAGTCTGGTAAGCTGTCAACTAGGTGTAAAAAGGCATTACAAAAATGTAAGAGTAATAAAATGCCAGTAAAAGATTAAGGTGATACTAAAGTAAATTTATCATAACTGTAAAAAACAATATCTACCCCTTCATCCCAACCCAACCTCCCTCACCCCCCCCACCTGGAGCTGTGATGAAAAACCAGAGGTAAGTGGCCTAAGGAGTACGTAAGGCTGATTTTCTTCTCTATGGAGAGCCTTGGAACGGAGGCTGGAGCAAACCAATCAACAAGTAAATGGAACTCCACTGGAGGCACCCTCCTGTAATACACAGAGCAAGTCTGTCCCCTCTCATAGCTACTAGTGCACACTGCCAAGAGGTATGATTGGTATCGGGGCAAGAAGTTGGCCCCATCTGCCGTCAAAGGACTGGATCCTGTCCTGTCTTTGGGCTATATGCTTTTCTAACTACAGCGCCTAAGGAGTTTCTGCATGCTATTCCTGAAAAGGAGGACTTTGTTGGTCTGTCCAGTGGCGGGCAATAATTAGCTTCACAACTGCCAAGATAACAGCCATGTGTGCCTTATGGACACTCATCATATCAGATGGGAAGAGACCCACTGGACAGATCTGTGGGGTAAATTTGTAATCTAACCCCAGCATTGGATCAAGTGAGTCCTTGATTCTTTGCCAAAAGGGTGCCACTTTGTCAAAGTCCCAGAAAAGGTGTTTAATTGTTCTTTCTGTTTTACCTTATGAAGTGCAAAGGGGAGAGGTTATCCTCCCCATCCTGTATAGTCAAGCTGGGGAAAAATACAAGTTGTGAAGGATGCGGACCTGTAAGAATCATAACCCGTCTTGCTTAATGTACTTATACAATTGTTGCCATACCTTCTTCCACTCTCCATTGGTCACAGCCAGATTAAGTTGCTGCTGCCAGTAGTAGCAAATACCCTGAAGGGTGTTAGGTAAGTGGGTCATTAAGGTTTTGTAGAAAAAGGAGATGACATGCAGGTGAGAGGCCAATTCCAGAAGAGATGTCTTCATAGGAGCTGCCAGTAGGCACCAAGGTGATGGGCCCAAGAAATGTTCAAGAACTTTCTTTAGCTAAAGATACTTGAATGTGTGAAATACCAGGATCAAGTAGTGCAGCTAAATGCTTGGTTTTGAAGCAGGGCTGCCTGCATGCAGAAGTGAGGAGAGTGATACTTCCCATAAATTGGAGCAGAAGAATTCTGGTATAGCCCGACCTTCAATCTTAAAGTTCAGGTTACCTAGAAGTGGTTGGTCAAAGTCCCTGGTCAAATGTAGGGCCAGCAAGGAGATAATTTGGCAGAGAGCCTTAACAGACCACCACAATGGAAAGGTTTTTAGTGTGTTTGGTAAGTCAGCTGGTTTCGCATAAAGAAGGGCTTTTAAATCTGTCAATTTATCTTAATCCCTGTATGTTCCATACAACCTGAAAAAAACCTGGAGTGCACACATCCCTGATTGTAGGGAATCCACTGCCACTACACAGTCATCTGCGTATGCTGTTACTTTATCATAAACATACCCCTCCTTATGTTTTATATGGCCAACCTCAGCCTCAATCCTCCTCAATAATGGATCTAGTCCCAAAACATATAATAGGGGGCTGAGTGGACACCCCTGACATACCCCATTATAGAGGTACAGTGGTATGCCCAAATGTTTATTCATCATGGGTTTAACTTGTACCCCTTTGTACAGGATTTTAATCATGGAGACGAATACATCCGGTATCCCATACTGTTGTAAAACATCCCACAAATATTCATACCGTGTACCATCAAATGCAGCCTCTTAATCCACTGTTAACAAATATCCATCCAAATTAACCTCCAACCAATGTTCCACCATTTCCCTCACAATAATCGGGTTCTGAGTTACAGCGTTGCCTGGTAATGCACATGTCTAAGCTTCCATTATAAGCACTTTTGCCACTTTTGCCAATCTAGCAGTAATCAGCTCGGCCAGTATTTTGTAATCTGATGTTAAAAGACTCAAAGTTCTCCAGTTCCAGATATCTACTCTATCCTCACTTTTAAACATAAAAAATCATAATTCCACCCTTCATGGAATCACCTAAACTCCCTGTTTGCATAATGGCAATAAAGACCTCTATTAATATGGGTGCCAAGAAATCTACAAAATGTTTGTAGAAGTCTTTCAGGACCCCATCCCCTCCTGGAGTTGTCTTGGGTGATAGTTTTAAAATAGCCTCTTTTACTTCTTCTACTGAGAAGCAGACTCCCAAACCTTTTGCCTCCCTTGTAGGAACCTGTGGGAATACCACCCCTCCACAATTCATATTTGATATACCTATGGAACCCCTCTAAAATTCCTGCTTCACATGTTGTACTATGTGCTACATTGATGAAACATGTTTTCAAAACCCCACCTTCATCCCTCAAGGAGCCCATAACCCTCTATCCTACTTTATCCACAGGAGTATCATAAGGAATTTATCTGCATCTTGTCCCCTTGCATACAGAAGTGTTGATTTTTTGCCATGGATGTACTGCGTCATATTGTTTCTCAAACATGGCTATTTTAACTCTTGCCACCTCAACACTCAAATCCCTACCAGTATATTTCATACAAGTTAACAACTGTAGATATTTGACCCTTAGCCCAAGATTCTGAATGTAATTTTGTTTTACAATTTTCTTTGACAGGTGTTGTAATAATAGTCTGATATCTTGCTTTGTGTCCTCCCACCATCCCACTGGATTATCATATAGAAATCTGATATCATGTTTAGCTTCTAATAGATGCAATACTTCCTTTATGCACTTCCGGGTCCTCGAGTATGGAAATGTTCAGTTTCCAGTACCCCCTTCTCATAGGAGATTGATGTTATTCCCCAGTCTGTGCCTTAACTGTCAAATGATCTGATGTTGACATGGGTACCACCATGGCACCTGTTGCCCCTATCCACTCAGGTTAGAACCAGAAATCTATTCTAGAAGACAATACACCTTTATGGAAAGTATGCGCAGGTATAAGGTCTAATGTATCATACACATCCTGAAGTCCTGTAGTCTGTAATAAAGTCTGTAGCATATTGGTGTCACAATAAATTTTCTCTGTTCTCCATCCCTAATCTCTTTCAGACAAACCACAATTGAAGTCCCCCCCCCACCACAAGAGTAAGTTGGAAGTATCCAAATAAGGTTCAACTTTTCTGAGGATACTAGTCCTATCTGACTTCAGTTGTTGGGCATATATGTTAATAAGTCTGTACGCTATATGGTGTTGTACAATATCTAAGATAAGCACCCTTCCAGGACATACATCAATCACCTTTAGGACCTCAGTGGGTTCCCCAGAAAACAAAATACCCACCCCTGTACATAACGTCTCCCCAAATGACCATAGTGAAGGGACCCACCTCCAGTCCTTCTGGGCTTGAACTATGTCAGTGATTGTGTGCAAGTGAGTATCTTGCAAAATAATTATAGACCCCTTCTCCGGCTACAAGCTGGTAAAAGTAACCTGTCTTTTCAGAGTATTCTTAATACTATTAACATTTAAAGTTATAATATTAAACTCCACCATAATAAGGAGAAGAGAAACAAGAGGTAAAAAAGATGTATAATGAATTAGAAATCATTTTAGTCATTTCCTTTTTTTCCATTTCTTAGGCTTTGGTTTTTCTCCAGATGGTATGTCCCCAGTCATACCAGTTTGCATAGAAGTCACAGAAGAGACATCAGATTCTCCCTCTGTGTCTTCAAATTCCATGAGTACCTCAAATGAATTCTGAGTTACTAATGGTTCCACTTCCACAGACTGTGGAGGAACCACTAGGGCTTTTCCCAAACATTTTGAGTGGGTAACCCTTTGGAAAGGAGGGCTTTCAGTTTGGCCTGGTGGTGGCATTTCTGGTACTGTGGGAGTATCAGGTACTATGGCCTGTTCAGAAATACTCCCAACTTGATTGATATTTGGGTTATCCTGTTCTGATGAAACCCCATGAGGAATTTGTGTCTACAGCAGACTGAGACACTGGATTCTTTGGAGTCCTTTCTGTTGAGGATACAGTGCTCAAAGGTGTCTTAGAGGTAGAAGGCAACACCTCAGTTGGAGGGACCATAGTACTAGGCCATACAGGGCCTCTCTCTATCACTGTCTCGGAAGCCGCAGTTGATGCTGCCAGTTCCTCAAAGTGAAGGCACTCTTTCTGTGCCACTGCAACATACACATCCTGTTCGCCCCTGAAGACCTGGTCCAAACTGTTATGAGAGGCCCAGTAGCAAGTGCAGAAATTATGTCCCACTTCCTCACAAAGGTTACATCGTACTGGTTGCGAGCAGTGTGTGCTGTTATGTCCCACCATGCCACACAGGCTACACTTCATCTTATCACAAACATTACTAAGATGTCCCACATCACCACAGCAGTAACATGCTTGAGGTTGACCTGGATAGAAAATCACACCTCTGTCCCTCCCCATAAAATAGCAGTTGGGGAGGTGTTTGACAACCCCATCTTCCTGTAAGAGAGTTACCTTGTATCACCGACCCACTGTCCACAGATGCTCATCATCCAGTACTGGTTCGAGATAGCCTTGTACTTCACAATGTTGCTTTAGCCAGTATGTTATATCGGCAACATTCACACCCTCATTCCTAAATAACACCATTATTTTCTTGAAAGAGGGTCTCGTAAGGGGTATTGCAACAAATGGTTTCAATAGAGCAGTGTTTTTTAAGAGATGGTATTGTTTTCCAAAACCGTTCAAGGCCAGAGGGATGTTTAAAACTAATATCAAAAAATCATGTGAATTAGGGCATACATCTCATAAGCATAGTATTTCATACTGTTCCTTAGAAGGGTCCTGTCCACAAAAAGTCTATCTGGAATATCATCCAATGTACCACTATATCTGAGACGCACCGCATTCCTCCTTGCTGCAGGTTCTGAGAATAAGCGCACATTTTCTGAAAAAAGGCACTTTCTAACATTTGCATGCCATGCATTTGTAGTAGTTTGTGCAGCAGGGGCCCCTGTCATCATACATGGCTCAGGGGCAGCCTGCTCAGTTGGTACTGCAGAGGGAATTGACACTACCTCTGGTGCCAGCATCTGTGATTCTAGGTGATCTGCATCACTGACTTCCATACCTTCAGTGATCTCTAACTCACCTTCTGACTGTTTAATGTCTTGCATTATGTGGGTTGTTTCCCCACTCACTTGAGTCTGAGATGTTGCTCCAGGTAGCTGTGGCTGCCCTGGTGGGATATAAGCAGAAGATCCCTCTCCTGCATCGCTTTCAGAGCTTGAAGAAACAAAGAGCAGTCAAAGGTTTATTGCTCCCCCTCCAAATGAAGGAGGCAAGTTCGCATCCCAGCCTTTACCATCAAATGTTTTAACCTGCCCTGCTTGCTCCAGTGCATTTGTTACCTATCTTGGTGTATCTGAGAGAAGGCCTTCAGTGGGCCATGACATTATTGTAGAGGCCTGGCCCTCATCTACATCCCCTGTAGACGTAGATGGTGTTTTACCTCTTTTTGTTTTCTTTCTGAGCAGCTTGTTTGGCTGTAATTGTTTTTACTTACAGCACCTGCCACAGTACCAATGGTAAATGTAATACTGGGCAGCATTACAGCAGCATGGGTGGTCAACACCCACTGCTGACCAGGAACCTCTTGCTCAGCCTGCCCTTCTCCCCTTGGCTGTTTCACATCCCTTTTCTGTGCAAAAGTTAAGTTTCAATCTTCACCCCCTATATTAGAGTGCACCACAGTACCTTTCATGTTAGAATCAGCATCCTTTCTCGGTTCCTCATGCACACTCTTCTCCATGGAATTCCCTACTGCCTCCATCATTGTCTCAGACTCTTTGTCAGTCAACACATTTCCTTGTTGCGCCTGGCCCAACCCCAAAGATGCTCCCCGTCAAAGCAGCACCTGCTGCAAACATTCCTTCCATCATCCAAACTGGGCTTCTTCTGCCTCCAACAGCCCACATAGCTCTGTTTCTGTTAAGGCTTCCTCAGTATTACTATGTAAATCCTCTGTTCCTCTGTGCATTCTGGTATGGACATTTACTTCATGAGCTACACCCTGAAGCTCCTCCAGTGTGAGGACAAAACCATCATCAGGTAAATCCTGGGTATTGGTCTCTAATTGGTTTGAGACCAGGGAGAAGACCCATTCCCCAGCCTCTCCAGCAGCCGCACACTCTGTCAACCAAGTTGGATTGGCCATCTCTGCACCAGCCTCAGTGCCCCCGCTGAACAGTAGGGGAATTTTCCCATGTGCCCTGGCCAAATTTCCCCCCATTCACTAAAAATAACACCAACAGCTTAATCTGGTTCAAGGTCAGTTGGCATTCATCTGTATCCCCCTCCCATGGGTTGTGCCTGAAAATAGGCAGAATTTGTCTAGTGTACTTACCGGTCAACAGAAACTAAATAAAATAAATAAATAAATAAAACTCTCCTACCCCATTTCCAAGATTTTTGGCTTCTCTATGCACTACTCCCAGTTCCCTGAAAAATGGAAACCCATGATTGTTATACCAGTTTTGAAAAGCAGCGACCATTGTAACCTTCCAATTACATGCCAATTTCCATAATCTCCCCCATCCAAAGCCCTTGAAAGAATAGTGTCCAGTCAACTTGTCTCATATCTTGAGCAATATGAAGTACAGTGTCCCCAGTAGCATGGATTCTGGAAAAAATATAGCACAGATACAACACTAACTGAGTATTCCAGTTTTGTCCTTGAGGCTGTTGACAATGGAGACAAAGCTGGCACCACCTATATTGACTTGACAAAAGTCTTTGACTTGGTAAGTCATAAGCTCCTCCTCCTCTACAAACCCCATGGCCTACGTCTGTCACTAGACACAGTCACCTGGTTCCAGAGATATCTCACTAATCACACTCAACAAGTTAAGATAGATGGTTCCTTATCAGATGTTAGAAATTTATCCACTGGCATTCCCAATGGCTCCATTCAGACCCCCTTCTAGTTGGCTTATTCATAAACCATCTGCCTGATGCCTGTCAATCTGCAAATGTACTTCTCTATGCAAACAATGCTGTCATCTATTCCAAGAGCACTGACCTTGGCTGCCTTGCCTCTGTCCTCCAAGGTAATATTGAGGACCTTTATAAAACAGCTCCCCCAAAACAAACTGATTATAAATTACATAACAAAATTAATACAATGCTCTTCACAAGTCCACAAATGAAGAAATAGGTATCCCCCATCATCTGCAGTAACATGTGACATATACTTGAACAGATGGAAACCTTTAAGCACTTTGGGGTGATCCTAGACAATACCTTATCTTTTGCTTCCCCCATTGATCACCTTGTGTCCATGGTAAACAGAAGATTGGGAGCTTTGTACCATAACCAGGTCAACCTCACTGCTGATGCTAGATGCTGCATAGTGGTAAGCTCAGTACTGTCACTAGTTGACTATGGCTTCCATGTCTATGCAACTGTGTACAGCACAATTCTCAGCAGAATAAATCTGATCTGTAATAAGGCTTGTCACTTTGTGCTTGGGGCCGATAAGCACACCCATAGCAACACCCTCTACACCCAAATAAACTGGTTACCCTACCTAGCAAAATTAAGCTCTAGACATGTCTTCAAGCCAAGAACATGCTTCTGGGCCTATCTTCCGGGTTCTAACTCACTGTCTCTGTCCTGTTGCCAGTCTCTACAATAGCAGGAGCATGGCTCAGAATACCCTTGAACTGCCTTTTTGCTGTACTCAGTTGGACAAGCATTTATTCACTGTTAGGGCTGCTGACTGGTTAAATGAGCTGCCTGATACCTTGCTTAATCTATCTAAGTGTGAGCAGTTTAAGAGAGCTGTACAGGCAACCCTAACACTTCAGTGCAACTGTAGCTGCTAATCATCCTGACTAAGTCCTTCCCAGTACACTCTTTGACCTGTGTCAGATTCTGTCATTGTGGGCATGCACCATTACTATACTTGTTTTACACTGTTTCTGCCTACCTGCTTCAGTGTAAAATTGTATGCAAGTGATCTAGCCAATTCATTTGTACTTGTCTGACTATATTGTACTTGTTTGAATTTATTCCACTGGAACTTGCTTATTATATTTGTTATTGTTGTAGGGGCATAGTTCAGAAATCACAGGCAGACCAGGACATTGCATAAAATTCACAAGTAGCATTTTATTATTATCAATAACAATAAAATAAAAAAATTGTACAGGACAGCTCTTCATACCGGCAGTACAAGCAAAAAAAGTCCTACATCTGAGTGTCTGTCTTAGTTTAAATCTCAATCTCTCCATATATCTATCCAAATAAAACATTGCTCAGTTTTTATGTCTTTTTCTGGCTGTTTTAATTCTGCATCCTACTGTTGCAAGTTGCATTTCCTGTTGCTCACAAAGTGTACCATAACTTTATCGATTTCTTTCCTGAGGCCAGCCTGAAGAGCATATCTAGTCTTTAACAGGTGCAACAAAATAACATATTTTGTCCCATAGCTCATTTCCTGTTGACAATTCCATAAACAAGCTTGTGGAGGTCAAAATACATCTTATGGTCAGCTTCATAGCTTTCTGCAATCATTTCAACAACATAATTATATACATTTGCAAACCGAGGGATCCCAGGTTCACATAAAGATTCACAAATGTTTTTTTTAACAAGAGAAAAGAAAGAAAGAAAGAAAGAAAGAAAGAAAGAAAGAAAGAAAGAAAGAAAGAAAGAAAGAAAGAAAGAAAATAGCAAGTGAATGAAGGGAGATAACAGGAGGGAAATTGCGGAACCATTTGAGTGGCCAATTCATAGGTGCCACAAGGAAAATTTGATTGCACAATCAGATAGGCAAGACACAGACATGTGGCAGAATAAGAGAGGACAAAGTAGACCCTTGCTTTGAACTCTCTGCATAACAAATGAGGCAGGGTCTTACCCAACCCTGTCACAGTTATGTTGCCCTGCAATCTCTGTTATTTATGTGGAAACTTTGGAAAAGAACACTTGTGCTCAGTGGTATTCTATGAAATTTTCAAGAAAGAAAGAAAGAAAAAAGAAAGAAAAAGAAAGTGAGAGTGGTTTATATGAAGTCTGAAGGCATAAACAATTAGACGAAGACCACCTCAAAATTGGTAAAAGAGCAGTCTGGTTTACACAGAAACTGGTCACCATGTGGAACTCATTTCCAGAGGACATACAATCATGTCAAACAATGGATAGCTTTAAAGCTCATCTAGATAGGCATTTGGAAGCAAGCGGCATTCAGGGATATATCCACTGAAAAGTCGTGGGCTTATAATGAACTACATAACTCTACCTTGCCTGTAAGCTTTCCTATGATTCCAATGAATTTCAGCCTGAATCATGTTTCATTTTTTACTTTCAGTTTCAGGAGTACTGATTACTGTTTCAGTGTGTTGTGCCTAACTCATACATGGGCAAGACTTATTAGCAAATATGTCTACAGCTCTGCATTTCAGGAGCTCATCATCGCTAATTTCCTGTGTAATGATGTCACTGAGAAAAATTACATTGCTCTCACTGGCTAGTTTGTAAGGTTTGGCCTGTGGCATTTCAATGTAAACAGCAGTGTCAGTTTCAATTTCTGCATTATTGTGCTGATCTGTACCGACAGATGCAGTGTCAGTATCAGTATGATGACACTGTAATTGCTGGCTATGTTCAGTAGATTCAATCAGGATGCTATTTTGGGGACAGTTAACAACTTTGGTAGGAATGCTAACTTGAAATTTACTCACAATTTGTTCCTCACTAAAATGCTCAGTTTTCCATTGCAGTACTGGTGTGCTGTGTGAGGAATTATGTTGTGAAAATGACAGATATAACATGCCTCTTAAGAACAGTTTCAAATGTATTTCTGCTACATCAAACATTTTTGGTGATTGTTGCTTTCATGTTCAGTGGGAGAAAACAATGATGCCTGTTTCAAATTTTGAAAGGAAATGTGTGACGCATTGATAGCAGAAATTTGATTTGGGGTGACAACTGGAATTTTTCAATGACCACTGGTAGTACTGGCATCATCCAATTGCAAGTAGTCACTCACATTTTAGGTTTTCTTATTTTCATAAGGAATATTTAATAAGTTTCTCCTCCTAACTTAACATTGCTTTTAATTCAAAGAGGATCTTCCCCAGAATATGTCTTTAACTTTTATTTGTTGCGTCTTTTTCTTAAATTAGTTTATTTTATCATGATTTGTGCCAATGCTATAGAAAAACCTGCAGTGCCCACCCACCCCTGCTGCTGATGGACTGTGTGGCAGTTGGTGTAGACAGTTACCAGTTTGATTGTCCCTTCCCCCAGAGGAGAATAGAGTGACACCTGGTCCAGGGTTTTAAATAATTGATTAGCAGTTTTTTTCTTGGGACAATGCTAACTGTACAGAAAGTATTTATATAGGTTTTCTAGAAGTGTTGTGTTTGTTAAACACAGTGAGGTAAGTGCTATGCATTTTCACAATGTTTTAGCACTTTTATGAGCAAAATGCTAATCAATTTTTGGAGTTAAATAAAAGCCTGTAGTCACTTGTTGCCTAGGACCAACTTAACTGGCATATCAGTTGGTCTTGTGTAGCTCACATCTGTCTCACAAAAACTGGCTATTAGCTGGATCCCCCACCCTTGAACTGGAGATCTGGGACCATCAACACATGGAGACTCATCTGTGCTTTGACATGCAAGAGCATATGATGATGTTGCATGTCATCAACTTGTGCACAGGCACAGTGCACTGTTGTCAGTGTCGCCCAGTATTGTCTGGTCTGAAAATGTCTTAGACTAGGAGTGGCCTGATTCTAGCCCACAGTAATGGCCAGGTTAAAACCCAGTCACTGAATCTGCAGGCTTGTCATTGTCTTCCAGATGAGTAGTTCATTACTTCTATTGTATAACCATTTGGCAATAGTTGACTCAATATGGCTTGATAAAAAAAAAGTTTGGTTGATCTGATTGATGTGGTGTTATATGCAGGTGCCACAAAACAATTTCAATGCTATCTCTGAAGAAGAAACTTTGCAGCAGAGTTCATTCAAAGCGAAGATCTATAAGTTCTTTTCTTGGATTACTGGAGCTAACCGATTTGAACACCTCCACGACACAAGGCAATAAACGTATGTGCGCAAGAGCGCACCCGTGTGTAAGGGTGATAAAGGCTAAGGCCTATATATATATCTTATGTGCAGGTCCTAATAAGCATAGATAATTACATACACAACATTACAAAGGAATACCATGTGAACATTAATAGATTTATTTAGAGCTGATTCTTACTATAGTCAAAAAGAATGTTAAAATTGCAAGCAGTCCATGATTTTGCTTGGATTTATATGCAGCTTTTTCAGGAGGCTGAGAATAAAATGTACAAACTGCTGGGAACCTGCACATAAGAGTTGGGCTTTAGGTTGGTTTTCTGTTTTGACACTGCAGTGATTTACAGTAAATTATTTTGATGTGCAGCAATATGGTGGATTTAAGGTTTGATTTAAATGGAAATGTTTTTGCATTTTGTGACTTTTCTCTTGCATGGATAACTAATTTTGAAGTGTGCCTTTCTGCTTAAATATTTAAAACTGACAGTGAAAATAACCAATGGAATTTTTAATTCAATAATGTGAATGCAGTGAATTTTGTAAAATATGTATATTTATTCATTGCAAAACAAATATAATTAGGCATCAGTTAGGGCTGAAACACAAAGTGACCAATTATCAAAGGGCACTCTCTAGACTGACACAAGCTGCTGCAAAGAGCAACTTGCATTGGAGCCCAGTGCACCAGGAATCCTGCACCCAATTTTACAACAGGTGGGGGTCCTGGTGGCAAAGTCCACACTAGTGCCATAAGTACTCCCATGCACCAAAGGGCACATGGGAGGAAATTGCCGCAAGCCCAGGGATGATCGTCCAGCAATGGCCAGTTAAGTGTAAGTGCACTGAATTGTGATGCAGCCTGAGTTCAAAAATCAGGATTGCTGTAAGTATTGATGCAAGGTGTCCCTTGTGTCAATTTGTGTGTCAATTCTGTTTGACACAGGCACCTTGTGTCAGTTACGGGGCTTTGAAAATCGGGCCCAAAGCCTCTAATGTAAAGAAATTATATCAAGATAAAAAAAAATATCCCCATGCACCTGGTCAGTCAGTGGCAGGGTGTTTCTTAGGGTTTGAATGACTGCCTGTTTTAGCAATGGCATTACCTTAGCTCTAGTACTGTCTTCTCAGGTACAGAAATTTACTCTCACATCAGTGCTTGGGGGAGCCAAATAAAGTTGTTTCAAAGTTTTACTTCATTAGCAAAGTTCTGCTAAAGTTGAAAACTTCACCTTTATGAAAAACTTTGTGAATTGCCGCCTTCACCACATCATAATTGGTTTTCCTGGGGAAGTGGCCCTTTTTCAGGCAACGTCAGGTGAAGTCTTGCAAAGTTGCAACTTCATCAGCAAGTTTGCATGACTTCTCTTGAAAAATGCCACTTCACCTGCTGAAGACTTCATAAACTTTACACTTTGTGAATTTGGCAAACTTTGCAAATTAATTTGCAAAGCAAAGTTTGCCAACTTTGCACATCTCTAGTGCCGAAGTTAGGATAATACAAACACTGTATTGCATGATCATTTAAACCCTGGCGAACACCATGCCACAGATCCATCAAGGGGCAAAGGATATTTCCTGCCCTAATTTCACACTTCCTTACTGTTGAGGTTTTGTGTTTTAACACCAACTGATGCCTAAATGTATTTTTGCACTGAATTTCCTTACTTTGTTAAAAATTAATTTAATAACAGATATACCCTACTTTGTATTGACAATGACTGTCTTCATTCAGCATTGTCAATACTTTTTAGGCATGCAGTACCTGGTGTTTAATGCCACTCCCTGCCCTCACCCCCATTCTGTGCCTAGGAGTCCCCAGAGTACAACAGCATCTCATCCCTCACCTCTGCATTGCACTAAGCAGTCCCTGGCATCCAGTGGCAGCCTCCTCGCTTACCCTGTCTCATTCCATTCAGATTTTGGCATTCAGTAGCATACACTCCCTCACCCTGCTCCAAACCAATCAGTCTTTGCCACCCAGTGGTACCACCCTACATCACCCTTTCCCCAAACTATCATTTCCTGACACCAAGTGATACCCACTTCCTTACCCTGCCCCAAAGCAATCATTCCCTGGTGCCCACTGATACCCTTTCCTCACCCTGCCCCCAAACCAATTAGGCCATGCCTTCCAGTGGTATCCCCCTAAAACCAATAATTCTGTTGCATCCCTTGATACACCCCAAAGCAGTTAAATTCTCACATCCTGTGGTTTCCCCTCCTTCATCCTGTCTGAAACAAAATAGTCCCTGTGTCCAGTGACACTCATTCCCTCACTCTGCCCCACAAAAATCCTCCACTGGCATCTAGTGATACCCTGTATCCCCCTCCCTTACATTGACCCCACACCAATCAGTCCCTCATATCCAGTGGTACCCCTGCAAATAAATCAGTCTCTGGCTTCCAGAGGTACCACCACTCCCTCATTCTACTCTGAAAAAGTAGTCACCAGCATTCAGTGGTAATCCCCCTCCAGACAGCAGCCAGTGATAACCCTCCCCTCACCTAGTTGGCTGTCTGTCATCTGAATAACTGAATCAAGATTGCAAAACTGAAACTGATGGAATTTGTGTATTTCAGTATCAGGAAAGTTTAGTTGCTTAGCAGTAACAGTAACTCTACCAGAGAATCTCCTCATAGAGCCACATCTTTGAAACTGAAAGCCATCAGTGTCACGACCACACAGAAGCTTTTGTCTAGCTGGTGCCACCAACACTGCCTTTAATGTAGCACCTTTTAAAAATAGTTCTTGAGCTCAAAGGTTTTACAAACACAGTAGATACTGGTGTATGTCTGCGCCACATATACAGTATAATGTGGATTACTCCATATCTCCTCAGTTTTACCAGAGACAAGCTTGGAGTTGTACCATACCAAAATGAATGGGAAACCAGAACCCCGATCAGGGTGAGAGGGGAGACATCAGATCTAAAAAGAAAAAGCAAATTTAAAAGGGCACAGAAAAGGAGAAGGCCAGCATACAGTAATGTGTACATCTTCCAGAGGAGGTCACCTGAAATACAGAAGAGAGTAGGTGGGAAGATAAGCTGTGGCTCTATGGAGAAGATTCTCTCAATGATCTGTTGTTACTGGTACTGTAAGTACCTAAACAATCTTCTTCAAAAACATCTTCCTCTACAGAGTCATACCATTAGTATGATTCCCAAGCAGTACACAATGGAAAGACAGACAGCAGAGCTATACAAGGCCCTTAAGATAGCAGGCCTTGAAAGACAGCAAGGTCGAAGCTGGCTCCTCTATGGGGCACCAAATCCAGACTGCAGTGTTTAGTAAAAATATAGATTGAAATTCATATCATGGCAGAGCATACATCAGCTGCCAAGACTAAACAAACACAAGCCATAAAAGTGGCAGTGTCACAGGAGTTAGTACAAGACTCTGGAAGGAACTGCACATGAAACATGGTCAAACAGCATCAATAAGCTGAAGACATTGGCAAGGGGTCAAAACTGCTTTGGGTTTTCTGACCAGGATAGTCAGTTGGTTCAAGAACTAGTGAGTCTTGTACAAAGGCTGTCTATCCACTTTCCTGGAAGGTACCTTGAAGAGTCAGTAATCTAGGTAAGAAAATACATATTGGGTACCCAGTGAAAGCCATGGCCACCACAGCTAAGTACTTGGTGAAGACTCATGGAAGAGAGGATGAGCCAAAGGAGGCAAGATGAAATTTGTAGTGCTCAAACTCCAAAAGAAAATGCAGGTTTTGTCAATGGCTGTGCCAAATCTTAGTGTACAGATATGCATCTTGCATGTAAAGAGTGTATAGTCAATCCCCTTGCAAGAACAGAGGGAGGAGATACTGAAGCAAACCATGCAAAATATTTTGTGCCCAATGGGCCCCATTCACAAAGCTCCTGGTGCATCACTAGGGGCTTGCACCACAATGAATGGTGCAAAGTTCCACTTGCACCAAGAGATGTGCTGGGAGCAATTGTCAAACACAGCCTGGGACAACCGCTGGCTGCATGCACCAAGAGGGACTTGCACCATCTGTGCACCACAAAATAGGCTGCTGCATGGCACTAGGGGCTTGCAGCAACCACAGACTGCCAAGTCCCCTAAATCAGGATTCTCAAAACTGTGCTAGAATGAATGCCCACTGACAGAGTTCAACAGCCTGCGGCAATATGCCGTGGTCCCCTTTCCTCAACCCTGATCCCCTGTTATGTAATAATTAACTGCCCTGGTGGTCTAGCGGACTGCCCTCCACGATCCCTGATTTACCCAATAAATACATTTGTATAATTCCCTGTTGGTCTAGCAGACCCCTCCCCAATCCTGGATTTTGCCCATATATGTAATTATTAACAAACCCCTTTCCTGGTCATCTAGTGTACCCCACTCCCCAATCCCCAAAGTCGCTGGTACATGTAATTAATAACAAACTCCTTTCTTGGTGGTCTAGTGGACCCCATTCCCTTATCCCTGATTTCATCCATATATTTAAGTAATAAATAACACCTTCCCTGGTGGTGTGGTGGACCCCACCCTGGCAGGTAGTGCCCACCACCCTGACCCCAGAGCCCAAACCCTGAGCCAGTGACTGACATAGCCCTTCTCTTACCACCATGGCCAGCCACCAACTGAGCTGTCACTGAGCATGTATGGTACAGTATGCACTCAGTGATAGCTCAGTCAGCGGTTGGCCATGGTGGAGAGGAGAGTGCTGTGCCAGTCACCAGCTCAGTGTTTGGGCTGGAGGGAGTGGGGTGGTGGGCACTACCTGACAGGGTGGGGGTGGGGTCCACTAGACCACCAGGGAAGGGGTTATTTGTTACTTAAATATATGGGCAAAATTGGGGATTGGGGAGAGGTTCCGCTAGAGCACCAGGAAAGGGGTTTGTTATAAATTACAAGTAACAGTGACATCAGGGATTGGGGAAGAGGGTCCAATCGACCACCAGGAAATAGGTTTGTTATTAGTTACATATATGGGTAAAATCAGGGTTCAGGGAGGGGGATCCACTAGACCATCAAGGACTTATAAACAAAAATATTTCCTGGGGGCATCGGGGATTGTGGTCCACTACACCACAAGAGAAATATAAAAATACATTTATTGAGGACAACCTATCAATGCAAATGGGCTTGATAAAGCCCATATTTGCCACACAGAGTTGCAGCTAACCTCTCCCATGTGCCACGTGTTTGTCATATGGGTGAGGTTGCCGCAAATGTGGGGACTTACTCGCCGGGCCCCTTCTTGTACCAGAATCTGGGGCAGAGTCCCTGGTGCACCAGGCATTGATGCAAGCTGCTGTTTTCCGCAGCCTGGTTTGATCTAAGCCCTCCTCAAGCCCAATGTATTTATTCACACCTTAAAGAGCCATGAACTACCTGAAGTTACACTGCATTTCACAAAGTGATGAAACTTTGTGAAGTATTCCACAATGTGAAGTTTCCTGACTTCACATGTCCCTATGCACGGCAGAAGCATCAGGGACATCATAAGTGGAACAGACTATATGCTTCCCAATCCATGCACAACACACTGCTAGACAGTCCTAGCAGAGCACTCAGGCAATTCATCTACCACACAGTTGAAGTCGGCTGGCAGCCACACAATTCCCCGCATGCAGTAAAAGGTGAAAGTTCTTTTGATATAGGAACATGGACTGTGGAGTCATCATTTAAATTAGCACACAGAGTCTAAGAGATTCAGAAAATGGAATGGTGAAATACAAGGATTCCAATCTAAAGAAGAATAAAAGAGTGTAATATGGAGGGCCTGAGGAAGTGGCCAGGCCATGAAACATTGCCCAGTGGTGAGTGATGTGAAAATAAAAGCATACTAAAATGGATTTTTCAATGGTGTTCATCCAACCATTTCTGACAATTTATCCACCATAGCAGATAAAGACTTCCACAGGCTATTCTGATATTTAATTTTTGCTGGTTCTTGGAAACCAAACTAATTCTAAACGTGAAAAAAACTAAGGTCATGCTTTTTGGTAGTAAAAAATTGGGAGCTCACGGAGAACACCTGCTCAAGTTTTCTACAAACTCAGGCACTAAGTTAGAAGTTGTATAATCATTTAAATACCAAGCTGTGATTCTCAACCAAGATATGTCCTTTGTACCACATATAGACACCATCTCCAAAACTCTAACTCAGAAGATCGGGCTGATATACAGACTTGCCCCCTTACTCTCTGTTCCCGCTCAGCTCGCTATAGCTAAATGCATGTTACTGCCAACCCTCTTCTATGGTGCCCCAATCATGCAGTCAGCAAGAGACCCTGTTCTGACCAAACTAAAAATTCTTTATAGCAAAATGACACACTTTGCTGGACATACTCACTCAAAGGACCTTCGCTGCAACATCCTTGCCAGACTTGAGTGGCCCTCCTTTGAGGCAAGACTGCATTTCCCTCTTTACTGCTTGACTTGCAAACTCCTAAAACCCACTGCTCTGCCAAGTCTCAATACCCTACTTCAATATAGGCATCCTAATAGACCATTGAGGTCATTCTCCAACTCTCTGCTTTATTCACCTAGGGTACAATCCATAGTCGGTAGTAGATCCTTCTCGACTGTTGCTCCTTCACTCTGGAATTCCCCACCTCCAGACATCCATCTGTGCCCAACCTTCATGCACTTCAGAAGGAGACTAAAAGCTCTCCTCTGGGCCCCTTTACCTTGTCAGTGCCATTCTGGGCCTTGACCTTATTGCTGTTTAAAGGTGCATTTTTCCTCTCCCAAATTGCTACCATCCTTGCATTACCTAGAATATACTTTGGTACATCTAAAGCCTTGAAACACTTATATTGTCTGTAACTAATTCTGCTGTGTTAGTATCTAAGCTGTCACTTTTTCCTTGTTCTGCTTACTGCATGGACCTGACCCAAATTGTACTGTATGTAATGTATGTTATGTAACTGTATGTTGTAATTGCTTTGTAACTAACCCAGGTCACCCCTGAGAAAGGGACTCCATTGTCTTAGTGGGTTTACCTAGTTACCAAAATTCAAATAAATAAATAATTGTGAAAGCCTCGTAATTGGCAATATGGAAGCCCAGTGTGGTGGATGCATAAATATGTTTGCTGTCCAGTTTTCTGGATTTTTTGTCAGGGGGCAAAGAGGTCATGGGAGGCAGTCCAGAGGGCAACTAAAGTGGTGCAGGGTCTGCATCAGAAGCCCTACAAGGAGAGACTAAAGGACCTCAATATATACACCGTAGAAGAGAGGAGGGAATGAGGAGATATGATAGAGACCTTTAAATACATCACAGGGGTAAATAAGGTACAGGAAAGAAGTATTTTTCAGAAGAAAAACTGCTCAAGAACAAAGGGACATGCTACGAAGCTCAATGGGGGCAGATTCAGGAGAGAGGTGAGGAAGTACTTCTTCACAGATAGAGTGGTGGAATTCCTGGAACAGCCTTCCAGTGGAGGTGGTGAGGGTGAAAACAATGGTGGGGTTCAACAATGCATGGGATAGGTACAACAGAATCATAATGAAAAGGAAGTGGGTAGAAAGAAAGAGCTGTAAATCAAGTGTGGTCTGCAGTAATAATGTAGATGGGGAAAAATGAGCACACTGGGGGGGCCAAGTGATCCTTACTGCTGTTAGATTCAATGTTTCTGTATGATGGGGAGCGATGAGTGGCCATATTGACCTTCGAGTCAATTTCAGGTTGGGTTTCAAGTTGGGTGGTAAAACATAGCTTGGTAGATGTGGCAGGATATTGTTTAGCTGCCATGTAAGGAATAGCTGGCAATGTACTTCATCTGTACCAGGCAGCTATTGTAGCATCCTCCAAAGCAGAATAAATGGGAGGAATAGTCACAAAATGAGATATGTAGACATCCAGAAATCTATACAAATTCCTCATAGTAGAGTTTTCTTCCTCAGCAGCAAAGCCTTGCTTGTCCTGCTTAAGGTGAAGTAAAGCCTGACATGAGGAATTCTCAGAGGCAGATCTGCATGCATACACCATAGTGTTTCACTACAGGAGGAGAGAGTGTAACCATGGTTAAACACATAAACAGGTTGCTATTCCTCAACATCCCATTTATCCACATCCAGAAGGTGAGGGTTATCTTCTTCCTCCTCTGGTTGAGAAAGAATGTCCACAGTGGTTGCAGGCAACTGAGGCAGCAGTGAGGGTGGCACAGGGTCAGGGGCCACAGTTCCAGAGCAACCCATAACCAATGTTGATGGATGCAATGGGAATGGCTCTGTTGATGGCAGGGACAGTAAATATCACTAATATAACACAGAGACATTAGCCAAACCAACTGCAATAGTGATGATAAAGAAACTAATGCTATGACAGTGCTTACTGATGATGCATTGGGCACAGGCAGCATGCTACTAACTGTGGGAAACTTACAGCCTACACTCAGCCTTGGTGTCTAAATGATGGTTTAGCAGGTGACAGAGGCTGACAAAGGGGCCTAAGACTTACTTTCATGGGGATTTATCAGCAACATAGACTAGAAGGATGATTTGGCATGTGATGTTACATTGAAGAGGCTTGTTTTTTTACTTCTTCGATGAGTGGTATTTTTCCTGGAAAGGTGACAGTATGATTACCTAACAAGAAGACCTGTAGCATTCCCCAGTGGCTGATCTGGTAGAGCAAGCAGGGACCCTGGGGTAGATGCCAATGCTGGCCACTTGGCATTCTCCATTTTCTGCAGGAAATCCTCTAATGTCTCCCAATGGTGTCTTCTCATGGCCTGATTGAAGCCTTGACAAATGGCATAGTTTTTTTGTGTCAAGCAAAAGACCCAGGTAATGCACCATGGACAGACATGAAAAGCAGAAGTTTTTTCAGAGAAACTGATGAAGGCATGTCATAACAATTAAAGTAAGTAAAGTAAAGAAACTGAACTGTAATTAAACAAAATCAATAAAGACATTTTCCACAATCCGATGAGCAGTGAATGGAGTAAAACCTGAGGAGGGATGGGGTTGCCAACATTATGATGGTGGTACAGGTGTACCTCAACAAGGGTAGCCCCAGTCTGGCAAAGTTTTCAAGTGTTTGCAGTGCCAATGGCTTACAGTTTCAAGAGCAGCCACAGTCTGGCAAAGGTTTTTGAGTGTTTCCAATGCCAACTGCTTACAGTTTCAAAGGTGTAGCTCTATTGACAGAGAATATCTTGAGCAAGTTCCACAGTAATGAAATAGACAAATTTCATTTATTTCACTTTTACAGTTCAGTTTTGCAGATGACAGCCAGCTGAGGAGGTCAAAGATGGGCTATTACTGGCTGCTGTCCATGCTGGTGGGGCATTTTGGGGGTATGGGGAGGTCTTCAGTGGTACCAGGCTCCTGTTTTCTACAACATTAAAAATAAAGAAAGCCAACACTATGGATGAGCCCCAGGTGCTGGAAACACACATATGTAGATGCTACAAAACTGATTTCACTGATTAAAAGCAGAAAGTAAAATATGTTTTTGCATACATTAATATTACTCTAATATTCTCATCTGCAAAAATAATTTTCAATGGTGCAAAAACAGTCAAAGCAGTTTCAGGTGAAGCATGTGAATCTGACTTATTCTAAACCAGATTTTTCTTCTGTGCATGCCCATGTCATTATTTTATTTTGTTTAAACCTTTTATCTTTTATCATTTTAGTTTCAAATCTAAGTTGCTGTTTTTTTTTTATTTACTGATGAACAAACACAATAGCCTTATTCTGGATATTGTTTTGTATTTGTAACTCTCAGTAGTGCCCAACTACTTATCCACATTCCCAACCTTGCTAGTCTTAGGATCCTACACCAAAGGGTGTCAGTGTCAATTTTCAGGCTCTTGTGTCTTAAAACAGCCAGGTGATGAGTGGACAAAAATTGTGGTTTAACACAGGCCTGTCTACTCAGCCCTAACTATAGAGGCATTACCATGCCGCTATAATACAATGCAAAACATAGGGGATATGACATGGCCTGAGTTAAAATACAATTTTCATCTTCATTAGAGCGTACTGGTCTGGTGATATCTGTGATGGGAAAGGGGGCCAGAACCATGTATTCTTTTGATTCATTTATTATTTTCTGAATATGCATCTGCTTCAGGTACAAGATGGCTACCAGATCACATGATCACGTATTATGTGACAGCTTACGTCAGCCAGGGTAGATGGACTGATGGTTCTCATGGGAATGTTAATAGGAAGGCTAGGGAGGAGGCAATAAAGCAATAACCCCAGTGGGGAGTCCTTCCTGGAGATGTTCCCATGTTGGACAAAGGAGCCAGGTGCATGTCACAATGTTGGCAAGGAGGTGCTGAAGGGTGGGTGGACATACACACACACACTCAAAGAGGGCTGAGACAACATGGAACTGTCACTCAAAGTGAATGAGACCTTCCCCACATGGAGTGAGAAATATATTCTGTAAGCACTTCCTCTTGGACTATAAACATCTTAAAAATACAGAGCCCTGCAGCTGGAGATCTGGTAAGAAAGATAGCTTAGGGAATAGTGTTTTTTTGTTCAGACAGCAGCAGGTAAATGACTAGATTTTTAAAGTGATGATAGCTCAGATTTTTCTGTCTGCAACCTGTCTCGTAAAACTTTCATTTATTTTAATTTCTAGCAAACTGTAATCCTTTTGTCTGACTGTACATAAATCCTGTTGTAAATACTTGTAGTATTTTAGTAAAGCTTTTTTTACAGAATCAGTGACTGCTTGCATTATTTAAAAGGGTAATTCTACTATTTCTGCTGGACTCTGTTTGCAGTCTGTCTCTGAAGGGGCGCTCTACCTACAGTTATTGCGTTGACCTTCTTGACCTTGTGCAAAGGAGGAGGAGGTAAAAAAACAGGTTTTCCTGAGTCCTGGTGGTAAAAAATCCATGGTGGTGACAATGAACTTGAAGTCCCTGGTGACGGTGAGGGATTTGTGTCACAATATCTCAGGATGGTGAAACTACAAGTGAGATAGCAATAGACCAATACTCTCAAATGAAGATAAGAATGATATCTTGGGCCCAATTCCAGAACAGTTACACATGTCACAAGGTGACTTGCGTCAAACATATTGGCGCAAGTAGCACTTTGCACAATGCATTGTGACAATTTGTAGTCCAGAAGGCAGTCTGTGCCATGTTGCAGGGTGCCTGTGCCAAAGTTCGGCTATGCCACAGGCTACACCATAAACCCCCTGCAACATGATGCAAGGGGGTTTATGGCAGCAGTTATGCCAGATTTCAAGAGAGTGGCTGATGGAATAGCAAATGTACTATTCCAAGACAACCCCCAGAAGACAATGATTTAAGTACAGTTAGACTAGCCGTTAGCTGATTTAAGTGTGCTCTATGTCCCACTGGGGGTGCACTTCCATGCCAGGTGCCCCAACAGCCACCATCCCTATGGTATCACAGAAGCTCCCACCTGTCCCCCAATGTCAGAGTAGCCCTCTGTGGGCTGCTGTCACCCCCAGGTGTCTCAGGGCACCACATGCCCACCCTCAAGCCCCATCCCCAACACCATGCCAATGCCCCACAGGGCTCATCAAGCACCCATCCCCCCACCCCGATGGCAGCAGCCCAGATTCTCAACAGTACCCCAAATTCCCTGGTAGTCTATATTTCCCCCCCTTCACCAAGCCCTGATCCCCATTGGCCAGCTTGCCATCAATCTGATGCCACGTCCTGTAAGTCACACAAGAATGTAATAATAGACAAGAAAGAGACACCGATGGTGCCCATAATCCCTAGTGGTCTAGTGTCCCCCACCCCCAGTGCTGGTCCACCCACCCCCACACACACACATGCCCCATCGGGACTGGCACAATCCACTTCACACCTCCACGGCCAGCCGACGACCTTGCTTCCCTGAGTGCCTACCACTGTATACAGTACATGTTCAATGAATGGGCTCTAGAATTTTCCCATTAACTGAGGAGAGGTTAATTGGTATATAATTCTGTGCCTCCTGTCCATTCCCCTTTTTATGAATGGGGGTCACATGTGCCATCTTCCAGCCCAATAGCACCACACCTTCTGTAACAGATTTTTCAGATGAAAATCTCAATGGTCTTATAATACTGGATTTCATTAATTTGAGCATCTGGGGAGAGATAGTGTCTGGTCCTGGTGCACTATGAGTTTTGAGATGATCAATTTTAGTAGATATTAGTTCTTCTGTAATGCTAACTTTTTCAAAATTTGATGTAGTGTGAGTACAGAGCCAGATATCATTTTTATTAAATACCGAACAAAAGTAATTGTTAAAATTATTTGCTTTGTGTCAAGAATTATTTATGGTATTACTTCCATTCGTTAATGTTGTTAGCTTATTATCTGATTTTTTAAGGGAGTTTATATAGTTATAGAAAATGTTGCTGTTTCATTTTTTTAGACATTTGAGCAAGTTTTAGCTCCATGTTTTGCTCAGTCATTTTGATGGCATTTTTGCATTGTTTTCTGAATGCTTGTGAACTGTTTCCACAATGTTTCAGTGTTTGTTTTCTTGTATCTCCCATAGAAAGTATTCTTTTTTTGTACTAATTTTTTTATCTTTTTATTATACCATTTTGGGATGTGACCTTTCTTATTATATTTTTAAAATGTTTTAATATAATTAGAACAAGTATATACTATGGTGCCTTTGATGAATCTTCAATCTTCTTCAACACTTTTTCCATTGAGTTGTGATTCCCAGTTAATACTGTTTACTTTCTTATATATTTTGATAACATCTGCAGATATATATATATATATATATAAATACATTTCCATGCAGCCCATCAGTGATTCAGTCTTTAAATTGAGAGTAAAGCAGAAGGTGGAATGGTCACTTGATACAAGCTGGGGGCCTACCTCACAATCAGTAATGAATATATTTGGAGTTGCTAATACAATATCCAGAATTTTGTCACCTCTTGTTGATTCAGTGACATATTGGACTAGATTTTGTTCACTATACATCTTTAGAAAATCATTACTTTGTTTGATTGTAGCTTTATTTGTCTTCTAATTTATGTCTCTGAAATTTAAATCACCCACGAGGGTTACTTCTCCCATTTCACATGCTAGCTCGATTTCATCTATAATGTTTAGATTTGTATCATCCCCCATGTTTGGCGGCCTACAACACAGAGCCAACATTTTGTATCCACTGTTGTTACTACCACTTTTAAGCCAAATGGATTCTGTTGTGGAATCTTTTGGACTTAATTTTATTTGAAATATCTATTGATGAGATGTTATCAGAAATGTATGCAACTAATCCACCTCCGCTTCATTGTCACCTGTCCAACCTAAAGAGTTGATACCACTATATATTTTGTCCCCATGTCTCATCAGGTATCCACTATGTTTCGGTGAGAAAGACTATATCCATTTTATTTTTTGATGTCACTATATCTTCTAACTCGCCCATTTTGTTATTCATGTTCTTAGCACTGCATAAGAGGCATTTGATGGGATCATTGACTGTTTCACCTATTTTGTCTTTGTTTTGAGTTATACCTTTATGTGAAGTAACAGACTGCTTTGCACCACCCCTATCTCTTTAGTTTAAATGGAGCTCTTCCATTTTATCCCTAATGAGAGTACTGAGTGTAGCTGCTCCCATTTTGTTAAGATAAAGACCATCTCAACTGTATAGATACCATTTTCTGTTGAACAAACCCCCCAAATCAATAAACTTGAATCCTTCCATTAAGCACCAATTATTTAAACTTGTGTTAATTCTGTGTAATGTCATGTTTTTTTTCAGTGGGTCTCCTTAGGTACAGGAAGAAGTCTGTATATGACAACTCTACCCCCCCCCCCAAATATTTAATCTGTTTCTCTAGGTCTACACATTCATAGCAAATATCTTTCTCATGACTATATCCAATGTCATTTATGCCCACATGAACAGCAACTATGGGGCATCTCCTCAAGTTTTTAATATGCTATTTACTCTAGTTTTAATATCATTCAATTTGGCTCCTGGGAAACAAGAAAGCATTCTGTTTGCCTTATCTTGGTTAGAGATTGTATTATCACAATGCCTAATGATGGAAACCCCAACAACCACAAACTGTGTTTTAATATCTCTTGCATGCTGGGGTACTGAGGTGTGTGGTATTACTGATGCAGTAAATTCCTCAGGGGATAGTTGTTCATATCTATTAGTCAGTGTCAAGGCTGGATTGCTTCCAGTTTCAACTCTACATCCTTTCTTAAAATTTATTTTAGTATTCTGCACTAATGCCACTCCTCTTCAATTATTGCCCCATGGTCTTCTCTACCTGTTTTGTTGCTTTTTTCTCCTATATTAGTTTGTTCTGCCTCCTCATCCTCCCTTTATCTTTTTTTTAATTGTAGTGTTGTGTTCAGTACTCTTGCTTTCTTGAATTAAGACATTCTCAGTTTCTAGTTCTTTAATGAAGCACTCAATTTTATTAATTTCAGTTGCATTTTTAACTTCTTCATGTACTCTCCTCAGATTATTTTTCAGGCCGTGATAAGCCAACCACTTATTGCATTCAAAGTTTAGTGTTGGATAAGTAGTTGTTTTTTCTACATACATGAAACATTTAATGCATTTTATAATGGTTCACCGATGCTGGTGTGCAAACAGAGTGCTCAGTAAATGAGAGTGCAGGCAGAGGGCGACACCAAAGGTGAGCAGCAAGCAATGTGTTACACCCCAGCTAGACCACACACAGTAGTTAACATTATTTTCTATGAGGGGTTGCACCCACTGCACCCCCCCTTAGTAAATATAACCCCCCCAGGTCATACAAGTTGGGGCAGAGGTAAACAGTTATGGCCCCAGCACTCACAGTCCTGGAGGGTCTGGAATCCAGGATGCTGCAGTAGCATATGCTGTGATGGCAGCACCCTGATTGTGACACCCTACTTGCAGCACCCTCACAATGGCATACCTTTTACAATAGACCCATTGCTACATAATAGTTGCAGAATGTCTCTTGAAGGGTCAATGTTGCTATAAGACTATTTTCCATTGTTATAAATTGTGCCAGAAAACTGTGCCATCTATGTATTAAATGTGGGTAAAGACAGAGGGGAAAAACATGGTGAGAAAGGGAGGTTAAAACATAAAGGGGGGAGATGAAGAAACACACTTAAGTGGGCAGAGGCAGATCCAAAATGCTTTAGTCCTATAGTTCTTAAAAGCACATGTATTGAATGTGAGGATGGGTGACCTTGTTCAGGGGAACTCTGCCTCCCCTACCCAACATTCTCCACAACCTGCTGGGTTCAACAATTGCAAACAAACCAGCATTTCTAGTACAACACCTTGGGCCCCCTACATAGTTGCAAATTAGTGACACAAAGCAGTTGCAAATACCACTTTGCATCCCTGTTCCACATTTCACCATTTTGTATTAGACACAAAGGGGTTGCAAGACTGTCCCTGCACCGCACAATTGGTATTGCACCAGCACAGGGAAAGGGGAGGAGCAACCAGAAAAATGAGGGTGCTGGAATGCAAATGAACAACTGGCTGTACACAGCAGCTCACCAGCACCCTCAACCACTGTCACAAACAACAGTGACCACTGACACGTGTAGAAATATTGAAAGTAGTTCTATGCAGGGGGCATTATGATCATTGGTTTACATAAGAGAACAAAAGTTTTGTCTGGGGAATGGAACAGGTGGTGCACCACAGTGCTGAACACTGATGAGTGTGAGGCAGGGATTGGGAAGGGGGAATCCACTGGATTTTGTTACATGACAAAATCATTTGGAGAGCCACTGTTCCACCAGAAAAGTCTGTTGTGGAACAGATAGTTCAGGTGATGGAGTGGTCCACAATCAGATCTTGCAATGTTGGTTAAGGATGGGATGACTGTGGTGCCATCTGGCCAGTGCTCAGTGCATAGCATCGGGTCATGCCACTGGTGCTATGCCATGAACCAACCCCAGTGCCTGGTGCATTCCACCTTGTTAGGTGACGCAAACCAGCTGTTCAGCCCCCTGCCCACTTACTGCTGCTTTGTACATTGCTGCAAAATGTGGTGGTGGACTGGGGGCCTAGTGCACCCCAACTACCACAAATGTGTACTGGGCCTCTAGATACATTTGTAATTCAAATTAGGTGATTAATAAGTTTTTGTTTTATTAAAAAAAAGAAGTACCACCTTGGGTTTTCATTTTCTTTCATTGCTCCCCCCCCCCCTCCATTTCCAGCATACAGACTATTTTTTGTTTTCCAAGTTCAAATGCAATATTTCAATGAAAAGTCTTCATTTGTTTTGTTTTTATTTTAAATAATTTCTTCTTACTTTCACTATTTTAAATTAGACGTATTTAAAAAAGCATTTAATAATGCAATTAGACAATCCAGGGTGTGTAATTATAGTGAGATATTCTCACTTCTAAAGTGCATTTATCAGCAGTCAGCTGTGCCTTGTGCCTAACACCACACTTGAAGCATGTGATATCTCATCATAATTATAATCCCTGTAGAGTATCATTGCTTAGGTAATCACAATATACTGAACAGCTATTTGTTTTTTGCTTTCCAGCCTGTCTGCTACTAACTACTTTTATATCTGTAGCCATGTGTACTGTAAGTGTTCTTACTGTAAGCATATTGTATGTATTGTCATACACCAAGTTGGAATCTTTTATTCCTTTGTATTCTATGTAACCATGTGTGCTGTCAATCTGCTAGTTCTTTGGGACCCTTATGAAAATGAAATGCCACAGCTGATAAGAGCTATCTCAGCAGACAACAATGTATGTAAATAAAACATCATAAGCAAAGAAAAAAAACTCTTTACCAGATTAAGCACCTTTGAAATGTCATGATGCTTGATATTTGTGCCATTGCAGCTTAGTTCATGCATACTGGAGAGATTTACAGTATGTCTTCTCCAAATTTTACTCAAAATCATAACTGTCATTCTGCTGGAGGCAGAATATGTTTTTTATTATAATGTTCTAGATACTATGAGGCAGTTCCAGCCACTTAACTACTATGGAAAATGCAGCAATAAACTTACATTTGACCGTTATGAATCTATTTATATACCAGTGGAAATAAAAATGACAAGATAAAAAGTGGCATCTTATACCCAGCTCTCAAGATATCATATTATTTTGTGACATGCATATGTCACAGATAATATCTTTCCCTGCCGGGTACATAAAAATGAAACTGAACCAATCTGAGAACATCTTTCACCATACAGATGACAATCACAATAATGATAAATAATACTCAAGACAGCAGTTGACATCAAAGAGAAACTATTACATCTTCATAGAAATAGAAGATTTAAAACCTAAAGCTATTAAACTGATGTTCTATATATATATAGAATAATGCATGGGAAAATGTGTGTATTATGAGGATTGTATGCACACCCAAGATGTGCGATGTCCCATAAACCCCAAAGGCAAAGCCCAAGGGGTTTATGAGGGAATCGTACACCAAGGGTGTGTATACAATCCTCATTATACACACACTTCCCCATGTTTTGTTTTTTATATTTACTGGTTCTTTGACACAGTAATCCCATCCTAAACCAACTTAAGAATTCTGCTGACTCACCAGTCTCTGTGAGATACTTGGTGAACAGGTGGATGTCACTTTTTGTCTTTTTTAATGTATTTTTGTTTTCTTGCTCTTCGATGAACTTCTGACATTCCATTTCAGTCCCTGATATAAATCGAGAAGAGGTTGCCATGTTTTTACTGTTTTTTGCTAAGATTTATTTAAACTGCTGTAATATGATTTTCATTTGTGATGCCTGACGAGGAAGCAGTTTGTCACATTGGTGGTTCACAGGTGCAGCGCAAGCAACTTGAGAGCATGAGGTAAGGCAGCTGTGCAGCTGCTCACCTGCCATGGAAAGTGCTGGCAGAACATTTGAGAAAGTGCTTGGCCAAACTCCGTTATTCACAGTTCGTTATTCACACATGTGAATAATGGAGTTTGCCAGACACTGCCACCAGTTGATAACCATCACTAACCAGTAAATATAAACTAAATACATAATGATCTGGCTCAGTATATGCAGTTTATTGTCACTTGTGAGGGGACAGGACATCTACAACTGAATTGTGGGTCTGCCATATATGAGTTATAGTCCTTCCCCTCACACATGAAGACAAAGTGCAAAATTTGAGTTAGCCTATTGCAAACTCTCAATATATACCATACCAGTGAGAAATAAATTGAGTAAATAAACCATGTTATCTTAGGATAAATATTTATTTTCACTTAGAACATGATCTTCCAAGAATCAGCCTTCTCCATATAGTTCCATTCACTGATCACAGGGCCAGAGGTGCTAGGACCTGTGGGATCTGAACTTTTGAATCTAGAGGGTATATGCATGAGCACAAAGGCAGGTCTGGTTCCATGCACTCTGATAGCATTAATAGTGCCAATGACTACAAGCACCTCAGTTCCTCTTCATCCCCATCATCGAGAGTGTTGCTTCATCAGGGAATCTATAGAACTTCAAGTTTCACCTGTGTAGGCCTCCAAAGTATTTTATTATTCTTTTTCTTTTAAGTGTGCCTTATTTTCTTTATTTATATCATTTTTGTTTCTCAGTTCATCTGGCAATGACTGTTCAATGACCAGGATGTAAGGTGGGTCGTATCTTAGTTTCTTTGGCAACTAGGCTGTTTCAGACTATCACTCCCATCTGACAGAGTGTTTGCTACAAAACTGTCTCATGCTTAGAGGATAGGCAGTCCTCCCAGTGTTGTAAGTAGATCCTGACTCTGCTTGCAGTATGCTTGGTGTTGAATCCCCTGAACCACCTGACTGGGTGGTTGGCCTTATAAGGCCTTGTGTCCTGGTCCAGTCCTGCCCTTCCTCTCGCACGGCTGTCCAGCACCTCAGGGCTTTCTAACAGTGTTCTTCCAGTAGGGGAATCACGACCATTTTTTTCTTGGCAAGGTGGGCAGACACCTCAGTCTCTGACATCCACCTGTCTCTCAGGATGTCAGAATGAGTGGTTGGGCTTGGGGATTTGGGTGATGGTAACAATCCATCTGGGCATCAGCCACCTAGCCTGATCCCTATTCTTCTGTCTCTGGTGACAACTTTTTGTTGTCTCTGAACCTGTCCTGTCAGGTTCTCTGGTTAAACATTTCACCCTTGTGTCCCTAATGTACTAGTCCACCTTGGTCAAGTCTAAATTTTCCACAAAGTTCTCCAAGGTGGATTCTCCTGCTTGATTCTGGAGAAGCCAGCCATGTCATTCTCAGAGCTTCTGTAATTTTCCTTGCTAATATTGATGCTGGCCTGGATGTCTGTCAGTGCCAGCCTTGGGGCCAGGGTTAGTGACAACCTCATCGCCAATGTTGGTGCTGTCTCTGATGCCAATATCAGTGCCAACTTCGATGCCAATATTGGTGAAGGCCTTCATGCCAGTGTCAGTACCGGCTTCGGTGCAGGCCTTGGTGTAGACCTCGATATCTGGGGCGGTGTTGATCTCGATCCCTCAGCCAGTACTGAACTTTTCTCTGGTGTTTTTTCTGTTGATGCTTCATAAATTATCGCCAGCCAATAACAACAAGAAGATAAACAAGGAGCACAATAATGTATATGAGCAAACAGTAAACAATGCAAACAGAAACAAGTCCTCCCTCCCTAACCCACCCACCTCCCCAATATCCAGGCAGGACCCCTGGAAGCACCCCCAAGCTGGTAGGAAATCTCAAAACTAAAGATGAATATCCTTGGAGTAATATAATACACAGTTCCTATGAAGAATGTGCAGTCCCATTTAGCATTCAATAAGTATCAAGTTTTGTTCTCCATCTCTACTTTATATTTAGATTCCCCATGCAAGTTACCACCTTGGTGCCATCCCTTTGAATCTGGTTGTGGTCTCCCTGACCTCACTTTAAAGCCTGGGGTGCACTCAACCTGTGTTTTCAGTATGAGTGACCTCTCACCTTTTACACAGTTTCACTAGAGAAATACAGTGAGTTGGCTGACTAGTCCTGTTTGTAAGAGACCAGGCTTTTTCCACACATAGCCTCAGAAGGGTGTGTACAAATTCTCTGCATTGTTTTTTTTTTTAAAGGGTGGAAGGAGGGCATGTGTCCTGGTATCTTCCTGAAACAGATAATAGTATAGTGTCCAATTTCTGTCCCGTAAAGAGCAGCTGACACCTTCAGGAGAACTTTCACAAAACATAATATTTAGACAAAGTCCAACTTGTATTTCACATTAGTTCTGTTTTTTTTCCTCTTCACTATTTATTACTGAGGTTGTTTTCATGAAAACAGGATCTTTGCTCCTGAAGATTTAATCTATTCCCATTACTTTCTCCCTACCTGAGGCCATAATGCAATGCTCATGACATCACAGTTACTCCCGTGGCAATAGAGTGTGACGTCATAACAAAGGATTATGATTTAAAGTAGGGAGTAAGCCACAGAGGCAGATGAATGCTAAGAGATAAAGATGATGTATTCATGCAGATTTCCTCAGTAACAAATAACAGGGAGGAGAAATCTAAATATATATGGAATGCAAGCTGAATTGTACCTAATATTACATTTTCTGAAGGGTTTTTTTTGAGGTGTCAGTTGCTCTTTAAAGCCATTGTCCACCTGTTAGCAACTCTTCTATAGCGGTGTTACACGAGGTCCCTGCACCCTTATTGGTACCCCCAGAGGTACACCATAGACAGCTAGCATTTAGGCATATGTTACACTAACATATAGGGCTAAGGACATCTACCGTGTAAGAGTAGATATCAGGATATGTATGCATATTATTGTTATACACTTTGCTTTCTAATACATATATGTATTTCTTGCTTACGAGATGTTAGGACACTTGTGTCCTTGTAATGATTATGATATGTAAATCGGCATTGCCACCTTTTAGTGATTTGTACTACTACACTGATTTATTTAAGAACTATACTCTTTTGTTTCACAAAGTGATGACTACTACAAAATTGTATAATGTTATCTTGGACCTTGGAGCCACCTCTAATTTAGCCAAAAGGGCTCATCTCTGTAACTAGAAATGTTTCTATCTTACAGTAACCATAGTAATTGTCATAGGTATATAATGTGAGACATTATGTCTTCTACCTTGGAGACCCCAAGAGACACAAAGAATCCTCGAGGTATAGGGAATGCTTAGCATTGGCTCCCGGTTCATATTGGTAAGAACTGCTTAGGAGGGCAACTGTAATTATCCTTTTTGGCAGTAATAAACAAGTTTATTACTCTTATGCAATGTGTCTGTGATTCCTTGCATTCCCAATGTTGCCAAGAACCTGAGAGTGAGGTTTAGACCTCCTGACAATTGGTGACTGCATGCAGGTAATATTTGGTGTTTGCAAAGTTTTGCTTGTTGCTTTACAACTTTTCCCTTCCTAACAGGGACTGTAGGTGTGCATTCCCACATCACCTCTCCTGTTTTAAGACCACTTTGTAACTCCTTGCAAAGTTTGCCTGCTTTCTGGGTTGGTTGATGCCGACTCAACCCACTCCACGGCAGTAAGACTGCTAGAGACTCCAAGGGAAGTCAGCTGTTGCTAGTGTTGTTTCTCTTGTTTGCTCCCACTTTTGTCTTGTACGCCTGAACCAGAAATATTTCCTTCCTCACTGATTTTCCACTTGCAAACAATTAACTAAGAATAATCTCCTTCTGTTTCACAGGTAGAGAAATTCTTCTCTTCATGGTTCCTGGCTAATGGCGCCAGTAGGCTGGGGGAAGACTTTTTTTTTTAATTGGGTATTGCAAGAAATTTTACAAGGACAATCCACAGATGGGTAACATATTTGCAATTGTCATACATATTTCCATGCTTACAAAGGATACCCAACGGACACCATCTCACTAGAGACATAATGGAGGGATTTATCAGATTAGCTTAAGAAACCCATAGTTCGCCAACACATACAGCCCAGGAAACTTATATATGGATTATCCATCAGGACTGATGTTTGATTTAACTTGTTATCATTTCAGCCTTTTGTCTACTTAATCCCAAATAGGAACATATAAAAAAAATGCTGTATAAGGAAAATTCTCCCCAGACTCCCGGACAGATGTTAATACACCTATACATGTTCATAACGTGATGGGCAATTTAGAGATTACCAGGGTAAATGTCCATGGAGCCCTAAAACTGGGCAAAACGTTAATGTAGTACAGCACACTGTTAAAGTAAACACTAACCTGTACATTTAAGAACTGATGCTTGAACTGTAGTACAACCAACAATGAAAGTCCAAAGTTTTGTTCATACACTGCTCACTACTGCTGCAAATCCAAATAGCCCTCTGTGGTGGCAGGAGACAACTGTAATGCCATCTTCCTATCCAAGAAGGAGGAGGATGGTGCAGGCAAGAGTCACAATGCATAGGTGGGAACCGCCATCATGCTCAGTTCAAAAAGAAAGTGTGAGAAACATCATGCAGAGGCACGTTATAGTAGAAGCTATTTCAATATCTACTCCACCCTACGCCACATTTCTCCCCAGACAAGTGGCAAATCCATACATAGATACATAGAAATTGTCAACAGATAAGGACTGCTAGGCCCATCTAGTCTGCCCGTAAGCCCTAAACTTGTATGCAGTTACTGACCCTAAGTGATCAATGGCTTTTCATCACTCCCTCCCCACCAATGTTCACTTGTGCCTGTCCCAGGCAAGTTTAAACCCCTCCACTGTGCTTGCCCCCATCACCTCTTGTGGCAGACTGTTCCAAGCATCTACCACCCTCTCTGTGTAGAAAAACTTCCTCATGTTACCTCTTAATCTACCCCCCCCAATTTCATATTGTGTCCCCTCATTCTGATATCTTTTCTACATTGGAAAAGATCCCCCACCTGCACATTGTCTATGCCTTTGAGATACTTGAAAGTTTCTATCATGTGCCCCCTTTCTCTCCTCTCCTCCAGTGAGTACATATTGAGGACTCTTAGTCTCTCCTCATATGTTTTGTGATTTAAGCCATGCACCATCTTTGTCACCCTTCTCTGGATAACCTCCACTCTGTCTATGTCTTTACACATGTGTGGTCTCCAGTACTGCACACAGTACTCCAGGTGAGGCCTTGCTAGTGTTTTATACAATGGCATCAACACCTCCTGTCTCCTGCTAGTAATGTCTCTGCCTATGGATCCCAGCATGCCACTGGCCTTCTCTGCAGCCTTTGTGCACTGCTCTGATACCTTAAGATCATCAATGAGCAATTCACAAACAAACAAACAAAAAAAATGCTTAAAGTCTGCATTTAACGCAATGGTAGAGTTCCAAACAGTCCTGTCTTGCCCAGGTTGAAATTATGCTTCATCCAAGGAAGCCTCCCTCTCACCTTCTTGCTCCAGTTCAGACTCTATCCTACATATCAGTTTATTTGCATCTTAAGGATTGTTGAAAAGATACACCTGGCCATTCCAGGAAGGCCATAGCTTGGCGGGGAGCAATAGCTGGTACTGTATTTTCATATTTCTCATGCAACTCTCACACCGTCAAAGGATTTTCTCCTCTGTCAGGTGCTGTAGGACAAATCTGACTAGAAGAAAACATCACCAAACCCATAATGCAACTTAAAATGTGTTTCACTTCTTTCAAAGCATGGTCACAGCCCCCACTCCACTGAAGAAGATAAGAAAAGTCTGTGAGGTAGATGAGGATGTGACCGGCTGCTGTATGTAATCCAGGAAGCTTCATCAATGGAGAAGGCAGGTTCCACTTTAGACAAATGCAGAAGTTCATTGAGCATCAATCTTGAAAATTCTTTGCATTCTTTTTCCTCGACTGATTCCGGCAGACACACTACTCTAAAGTTTCTTTCTCTTAACTGGTTTTCCACTGTCTCCAGTCTCTGGCATTGGAGACAATTTTCATTTATTAATTTAGTGGTGACATCTGTGTTTTTCATTATGGATGTCTCAGCCCTGGCTACTGTCTGATCCACCAAGTCCATTTTTGATCCAAGTCCTGTACTGTTTTATTAGTTGTCTCAGAGTGGTGTTTACTGTAGCCAGTGTGGCTTTATCAGCCACTGCGTTACTCAAAGTTGGTGTTCCTGTGTGCTGTTTGGGTCCTCCAGCAGTCTTGCAGCCTTTCAGTGTAAAACAATCTGAAGTAGTTATCGTGGCATGCTCAAGCTTTCCCATTCTGATTATAAGCTGTGGGTGGAGAAGTCAAGCTTGCTATCCAGCCAAACACCTAGGTACTTGAAGGCAGGGACAATCTCCAGGGTAGTGCCATCCAGTGTAGAGAAAACAGGGGAAGGAGAGAGCTTAGCCAATTTCTGGCTAGTGCCAATTGTCATAGACACAGTTTTCTTGGTGTTGACCCTGTGTTGGTTGGCTTGGAACCAGTGTAGCATGTTATGAAAGTCTTTATGGAGCAGAACTTCCACTGCTGTAACCGATGGGCCAGAGGTGTATGTGACCGTGTCATACACAGATGTAAATTCAGTGCACATCAAGAGAGATACACAGGCACAGTAAGAGAATCTCTGCTTCTGGACACCTTCTAGTTTCACCCTTATGAACCTAGAGGTCCTCAGACTCTCTGTACTCCCTGTTCAAATTTCAATACTGTGAACTGAGCCTAGTCTATGGTAGGAAAATGTTTTCTGTTAACTTAAAGGACCCCGTCCCTTCCTTTCAGTCAAGCCGACATCAGCATAGTGTGCTCTGTATTTTCTCTAAAAGACCATAGTAGACAGGCCCTCAAGAGAGCTTCAGTTGTCCAGTTAGCCTCATCCTTCTTGGGCCTCTGAATCTCTGTCTAGATTCTTTGTAATCTGTTGATGTATGTGCATCTTCTTTTTCTTGGGGATTACTTTTTATTCAAGGGGAGTATTTGAATTACCTAGATGAGCAGGAAGATATGGGAACTCCACTGGGGGAATAATGTTTTTTCTTGGGCATCTCACACTTCACATATGGACTCTGGTCAAGGGGTTCATGTGTAGCCCCATAATGCAAAGGACCAGCACTACTTCCAGTAAATTCTGGAATAAATCTCTTGGATTCAGGGCAGGCTATGTGAGACTCTCTTTTTCTTGTCAGTGTCATATTAATGTTATGTAAAAAAAAAAAAGAAAACAACTTAAATGTTCTCTTCTTGGTAAAGAAGAAGCTGAGGCAATTGGAACTGGTGACACTATTTATGCTATCAGAGCATGCAAAAACAAACCCATCTCTGTATGCATGCAAAAACAAACCCACCTCTGCATGCATGCAAAAACAAACCCACCTCTGTATGCGTGCAAAAACAAACCCTCCTCTGTATGCATGCAAAAACAAACCCACCACTGTATGCATACAAATTGCCTTCCAAGTTCTGCTCCCATGCTGTCCTAGCACCTCCAGCCATGAGACCAATGAGAGGTGCACCACAGAGAAGATATTTTTGAAGATCCATAGTTACAGGTAAGTAGCTTCCCTTCATTTCTATTTAGAATCTGAAAATAGAACACGGGTAACAATGAATCAGATAGAGAGGTTACAATGGGAAAAAAGGCTTCATCAAGGTAAAGTAAGCAAAAAGACCTGACAGGGTATTGGGTACTGGTGGATACCAGCATGTCCAGGAGCAGAATAAAGCCTGAAGTCCCAAGCGGAGGGTCTTACAGCACCTGGAAGTACAGGTGTCCATCAGTACCTCACACCCTGAAGGGTCTTAGTGTACTTAGAAAATGAGTTGGGGAACATAAAAATAAAAAACTCTGAAAGATAAAGAAAAAACACAAAAAATAATAAAATGTTTGTTGTGAATAGATTTTTATTGAGTTTAGAAGTTTCAAACATTACATATAAACAATACACATACAACACCATTACAATTTTTTTAAATGATAAAGTATTGCTTAGAAAATATCAAATAGTCCCTCCACAGATGGTTTCTACCTGTGTCAGTTATTTGTCTTTTTACATATACAGTAGAAGGTTTGTTTGCACAAGTTAAATTGGGCAGGAACTCGCAGGAGATCAGTTCTACCTCCTCTGAAAGCTTTCCCCTTTGAATACTATGGAGAGTTCCACCTCCAAGGGATGACACTTCCACCTCCTACAAATTTATACATTACAGTTCCACTTCCTAAACATTTCCAGTTTAGCTACTGTTTGTTTATAGTATATGGTTTGCCTTTATTGTGTATAAAAATCAACCTGCTCAAAAACCTTGTTCTGCACATTCTAAACCGTTGTGCATATTCCAAAGTGGTGGTGTGCACATTCCGAACAGTTATTCTGCACAGTTCAAAGGACATACAATTTTAAATTTCTCATTTATTCCACACCTACAGTAGCTACTTACTAACCACCCAGTACCAAAAGTTGTACCTTTTAACTTTTAAAAGTCTGTAAATTGGATTTTGATCGTAGAACAGAACAAAGAAATGGCAAGATTTTTTGTTTTCACTTCAGTGGGGGTCTGTCACTTCTGTGTAAATAAACCATATACTATAAAAAAATAAAGTATGAGCAACCACACAACTCGGCATGTGTTTCCATTTTGGGGTTGAGATGACAGCATGGACCTCTTGAGCTTCACACTCTAGGTTCATATGCTGTTATCTTAACCCCTCGATGGAAACACAGCCTTGTTGAGTATGATTGTCTATACATTATTCTCTATGTTTACCACAGAATACAGGAATTCAATATTCTACATTGTTCCTCTAATAGAATGTTCATTTCCCCAAACATGAGATCTTAACATGGAATGTACAAATTCAGAATTCTGTAGTGTTCCACTGGTGTACACCCACACAGACACACACAGGCTTCATATGGAGCCTGAGGTTCATATTTATCTATTACAGGGTTAGCAGCAGAGATTGCTCTATCAAGCTGGTTAAACTATTAGGGAGGAGTTTTGATGGTCATCAAAAAACATCAGAGGTCCAATACTCAAAAAAGTGAAAAGAGGAAAACAAAGGTTTGCACTGTGTTTTGCAATTACCCAAGAATCAAAGGATGAAATATTCAGTCAGATAGCACACCAGCACTATCAGACAGAATATAAGGCCAGGTTGGTGCAGCACCAAACCAAGTAGCACTGCCTTTGCATGGATCCCTACTATGCAGGAGATTGAGCCGCCAGAGTAGATAGCACCTTAGCGCCATCTGTGATTTTCAGAAAAACCCACACAGGCACTACAGGGCCATTTGCTTGCCCATTATAGGCCCTTTTGCATGGGTAGCAGTGTCGAGTTTGAACAGCACTGCCCCCCCCATTGCTCGGTCCCAAGGAGTGAAGGACATCCCTGGTACCCAGTGGTTCCCCCAGCCCTGTAATCACCAGCCTGTATGAAAAAAAACTACTCCCTGATGCCTAGTGGTCCCCCCAGCCTTCTGATCACCATCCCATATCATACAAAATACTCCCTGGTTCTAGTGGTCCCCCCTTCTGATCACCAGCCCCTATAATAAAAACCTACTCCCTGGGGCCTAGTGGTACCCCCAGCCCTCCAATTTCCATCCTGCATTATACAAAATACTCCCTGGTGCTAGTGGTCTCCCACTCCCTCTGATCACCACCCCATATAATAAAAACCTACTCCTTGGTGCCTAGTGGACCCCCCAGACCTCCAATCACCAACCTGCATAATAAAGAAATAATCCCTGGTGCCTTGTAGTCCCTCTCTCCAACCATCGGCTCATATAAAACAAAAGTAATCCCTGGTGCCTTGTGGTTCCCTCTCCCTCTGATCACCAACCCATAGAATAAAACATTAATCCCTGGTGGCTAGTGGTCCCCCCCCAGTCGCCAGCCTGTAGAATACAAAGGGAATTCCTGGCATCTAATGGTTCCCTAAAGCTGAGGACCAGGGGGCCATTCCAAATGTCCAAGGGAAGAGTACTCCGCAATTGGGGGGGCAGCAAAAGAAAAGGCTTTGTCACCTGCCGATTTCAAGTAGGATTTGGAAAGAGCCAAAAAAGGGAAATCTGGAGATCTTAAAACATGGACATCAGTGGGGGTTGCAAGAAGCTGCTTAAGATCATGGCAGAGTTTACTAGACACTAGCTTGCTTAAGGGCCAAGTACAGTACCTGGTTGTCTGGACCAGTGGCCCAGTAGTTGTACATTATGCTGCCACCTGGGAGGCTGAAATTTTACATGAAATCCCTGCAGTCCCATGCCAGAACCAGCAGAGGGCGAGATGTGTCATGGAGTTGAAGCGCTCAGCTCTCATTGAGGGCGTGGGTCTGCCTAGCATTGGTGTGCCTCCAAACTGGACAATAATATAGCGGCTCTGGCACTGGCAGTGAAAACTGTCACTTGTCTACCCTTCCAACAGGAGTTTGGACTCAGCTTGGAAGTGACCCAATCATCTGGGAGCAGGACATGGAGAGACAAGGACAATCTGGGGAAAAAAATAAAAAACAATAAACAAGAACCTAGTTTTACTACTCTATTAAAGTTCCAGAACTGATAAGCATAAAATAATTTAAGTCCTGCGGACTGTGGGTCTGATATTCAACTGGTATTTTTTTTTCTCATGCAAAATAAACTTGTTCCAGTAATACATATTTTAAACATATTCTCTGGGCCCCCCAAATAAAACCAACATGAGCTGGTTACATCAAGGGAGAAGACAGTAGTGAACTCATGTACCTGTTCACATGGGAGTTGTTTAGAGAGCAATGATAACACAAGTTGAATGTGGAGATGGGAGTGTTCACATATAGCCTAATGTGGTTCAAAGCTACAGGCAGAAACATAGAAACAGAATTTGTTGGCAGAAAAGGACTGTTTAGCCAACTAAGTCTGCCCAGTCGTTCCCTACCTAATCTGTCTTCACAGACCCTAACTGGTCTCCAGTCACCCTCCCTCCTCCCTGTCTATTTTCAAACATGTACCTTTGTGTATCCCATTCAAGCTTGAAGCCTCCCACTGTTTTTGCCTCTGCCACTTCTGCTGGCAGTCCATTCCAGTTGTCAACCATATTTTCAGTGAAGAAATATTGCCTCAGATTTCTCTTAATCTTCCCCCCTCCAGCTTCATCACATTCCCTAATCCTGGTACTCTTTCTCATTTCAAAGCAACTAACCTCCACCCTGTTCACCTCTGTGAGGTGCTTGTAGGTGTCTATAATGTAACCTCTTGCTCGCTTCTCTTCCTGGGTATACATGTTGAGATCCCTCATTCTGTCTTCTCATAGGCTTCTCCTGCAACCCCTGCATCATTTTAGTTGCCCTCCTCTGGACTGCCTCTACCTTGTACATGTCTTTTCTGAGGTGCACCTTCTAAAACTGGACACAGTACTCTAGATAGGATCTCACCAGCAAGCAATACAGTGACAACTCAACCTCCTTCCTCCTGCTGGGGATACTCATCCTATGCACCCTAGCATCCCACTAGCCCTACCCACTGCTTTGTCACATGGCTCTGCCACTTTGAGGTCATCAGATGTGATAACCCAAAGGTCCCTTTTTGTTTAGTGATTGTCAGTACCTCCCCTCCATCCTATACTCAGCTCCTGGATTCCTGTGCCTGGATTCCTATGCCCTAGGTGCAAGATTTTGTACTTTTTGGCACTGAACCCCAATTGCCATGCTTTTGACCACTCCTCGAGTTTCCCAAGATCCCTGCATATTCTCTCCACCCCCCCCATGTCCATCTTATAGTAGATTTTGCTATCATCTGCAAAAAGGCATACCTTCCCTTCCAGTTCTTTGCAATGTAACTTATAAAGACATTGAAGAGGACAGGTCCCAGTATTGAGCCCTGTGGCACAATTTGGTCACTCTTCCATTATTAGAGTGAGTGCTGTTAACCAGCCCCCTCTGTCTCCTATCCATTAATCAGTTTCTAACCTAATTCACCACTTTGGATCCCACCCCTAGGCTGCTCATTTTTTTAAGAGCCTCTTGAGTGGCATAGTGACGCAGGCCTTGCTAAAATCCAGATAGGTCACGTGCACTGCTCACCCCAATCTAATTCCCTGTTCACCCAAAGAAATCTATCATATTTGTCTGGCATGACCTCCTCTGTGAATCCATGCTGCCTGTGGTCTTGCAGCCCATTGGATTTAAGATACTCTATCAGTCTTTCCTTTGACAGGGTTTCCATTAATTTTCCCATCACTGAAGTAAAACTGATCAGCCTATAGTTGCTGGCCTTCTCCCTGCTGCTGCTCTTACGTAAAGGGACCAAGTCAGCTCTCTTCAGCCCTCCAAAACCACACCTGTTTCCAGCGAACTGCTGAATAAGGCAGTCAGTGGGATAGCTATCTCTTCCCTTAGTTCTTTTAGTACCCTTGGATGTATCGTATCCTTATACATAGCCATGTCCATCTTCAGGGCTGCAAATCCTTTCAGGACTTTTTCCTCTAAAAATGGTTCTGTGTCCACCACCCCCCACTCCTGCTTCTCCCATGTGGTCCATCCCTCCTCGCTCCACTCTGAAGATGGAACAGATGTACTAGTTCATCATGGCAGATTTTTCTTGGTCATCCTCTGTGCATCTCTCGCTTCCGGCTTTCTAATCCTCACTCTCCTTCCCCTTACTTTCCTCTTCTCACTGATGTATCTGAAAAAAGTCTTATCCCCTTTAGCGACCCTTTTGGCTATTCTTCCCTCTGTCTGCACCTTTGCTTCCCTCCTTGTCTTTCCTGTCTCCCTATGTTTTACTTGGTATACCTTCCTGTCGTCCTCCCTCTGTGTTTCCTTATATCCCTTGAATGCCATACATTTTCCTTCATTGCCTTGGTCACTTCCTCAGACAACTAAAACGGTCTCTTTATCCTTCTACTTTTACTTGTAAAGGTTGGTTCCTTTAATTATGCCCTCCCTTATTTTCCCCACTGTGCCCTAACCCCTCCATGAACAATCCCCCCATAAGACAGTTTCTCATTCAGCCTCCCATTTCTTTAAAATCTACCCTCTTAAAGTCCAGGACCCTTGTCCTCATGTGGTTTGCCTCTGTTCCATTCATCACATTAAACTGCACTGTACGGTGACCTCTGGTACCCAGGGGACTGCCCACTGTGCCATTAGCAATGCTGTCTCTACTTGTAGGCACCAGGTCCTGTACAGCCCCATTCCTAGTGGATTGTTTGACTAGCTGCCTGCAAAAAGCCCCTTGTAGGGAGATGGCCCTGCACCTTGCCAGACAAACAGGAGGTAGGCACACTACATTTCCACTGAAAGTGCTTCTTCATTAGGTATAATAAGTAAAAATAAAAATAGGTTCACACACCAGAAAGAGAGTTTAAAGTATTATTACTTAACTGAGAAGTCACAGAGCTAACTCCCCTATGTATCACCTCTCTCTCTCTCTCTCTCTCTCTCCTCTCTTTCTCTTTCTCTAGAGGCTTCATCAGGGGGCAGGCTTTGCCAACAAACAGTGACAGTTTATACCCAAATGTTACTTAATTAATTACACATCTAATACAAAAATATTTAGTCACCTGTGTGGATGCAGGCAGTCTAATGTGAGAGCAAAAACAGCAGTGTGGTGAAACCATCCCTACAAATAGTTACATTTAAAAGGAAACGGTTTACCTCAAAGGAAGTAATTCACAGAAAAGGTGCATCAAAATAACGCCAATTCCTTTAATAATAAGTAAGCACCAGCTCACCCATTGCCCCGCCACTTTTTCCCTGCTCCTTGCTGAAGCCACAGTTGGAAGGTTCCACTTCACATCTGACAGACTGGGTTCCATGTCATAACAGTGATCGAGAAACAGCGATCACTATCATCAAGCTGATGTATATCACCGAAAATTAATTTCGGTGATGTACACTAACGGTACCTGAAAAAGTGCCTGAGACTTATAGGTCTCATTTTTTAATGCTGGGGGCTGCACCCCTCACGCCCCCACCACCCCTACCAGAGGTGCATGCCAGAGGGTGAAATACATGCCGCCAGGTGACAAAAAAAAACAACCTGCACCACGCTGGACCAGAACTCGGTACCCCAAGCCTCCCAGCTGACCACCCTCCCCATGACACCAGCGATCCAGCTCAGCAGCTGCTTGCAGCAACCCCTCCCACATGCCATCCCTCCCCTGTCTCTCCCCCCTGCAGGTGCATGTGCATATATACACGCAAGTTCCTGTCACGGTTTTCGCCAACGGCAGTATCCAGTCACCCTCCTCCATAGGTAGCCATGATCACAGTTGCTGAGATTGACTCACCATTTTTCTAGGCACTCAGTCTCAGTCGCTGTGGTCATGGACTACTGACAGACTGAAGTCTCCAACTAGTAGTACCTCCCCCCCTTACTTGCCATTCTATGATGGCTTCCCAAGACATACACTATAAGGGTTCAAAATTAAATGTTCTCAAATGGATTTTTAAATTTTATGCAATTCATGCCACTTGACAGTCATTGGGAGATGAAGTTACAAATAGCACCTCTGTGCTCCCAGAAAAAGAACAGTTATGTACTTTTGGTAACAGCAGGTCTTTGAGAGAATCTCTTTCATCAGGCTGCACCTATGGAAAATTAGCCATCAGGCTCTAGGAACACATAGAAACATTTTCCATAGCAGTCTCGTAGGGGGCACCCATGATGATGATATCTGAAGTCAGTGGCCCTGTACAAGACTGGGCGGCCCCGTCCCACCACAATTCCCCACTGGAGATCCTGCTCGGAGGACTTTCCTGTAGGGAATCAAGAGAGCGACTATGAATCTGCCTTTCAGATGAGGCAGAAGACATCTGAGAGGCCCTTAAAAGAAGAAAAGGGCAACAGTAAGGCACCGAATGTCCCGAGAGGGGACATGCACAGAGGGCCCACCTCCACTGAACCAAGAAGGGGTGAATGACCCCAGCTGCCAGGCACAGCTGGGAAGAGCAGACTGACAGAGAAGAAAACAGGGGAAAGCACTGAAAGTTAAAAAGGACTCCACACCCAAGGGGGATGGAGGGTGGGTCGGCATGGCCTGAAGAGATTCTCTCAATGATCTGCTGTTACAGTAGTATGTAACAGTTCTATCTTCTTTGAGAATATCTGTTTCATCAGACCACAGCTATGGAATGAATACCAAGCAGTACTGACCATGGAGCACAGTCTGGGTGGCTGGAAGGTAGAGGCCTAGGAAAGGAGGCCCAGTAACACAGCCTGGCCAAAGCCTGCTCTTCTACTAGAGGAATTGTCCAAACTGCAGCACTTCAAAAAGTGTGGACGGTACTCTGAGTTGCTGTAGCACACATTTCTGCAGCTGAAGCATTCCTCAAACAGGTAACAGAAGTGGCCATGCCTCTGGCTGAATGGCCATGAGCAACCCAAGGAAGTTGCAACAAAAAGTAATACAGTTGGCCAACCATTTGGACAAACATTGTTTAGAAACTGGAATGCCCTCTTTCCCAGGGGCAAAAGAAAAAAAACAGCTATACGGACTTTCTGTAGTCCTTCATGTGGTGTGTATAGTATCCAAGTATTCTATGAACATTTACTGTATGGAGCAATGCTTCCCCTGGATTGGCATGCTCTGGATAATAAACTGGTAGATGGATGGTTTGATTTAAAGTAAACTCAGGCACCACCTTTGGTAAAAAACTTAGAGTTCATACACAAAAACACCCTGACTTTGTGGAAAATCAAATAAGGAGGCTCACACATAAGAGCCTGCAGCTCTAAAATCCTTTGACAAAAAGTAATAACAACTAAAAATAATGCTTTCCATGACAGAAAGCATAGCTCTGAAGTCACAGCTGGCTCAAAAGGAATTAAAGTAAGCTTCTCCAGCACAAAATTCGAGCTTTTAGCTCAAAGGTGTTATCCGAGATTCCAATAAATAAATAAATAAAATTCAAGTCCCAAGCTGGGACTGAATTGCAGATGAGAGATTTCAAATGTAGAATGCCTCTCCAAAATGTATGGGCCACATCCAGTTGGGCCACAGTTTGGCCATCAATGGGCACATGGAAGGCTGATATGACAGACAAGTGCACCTTAATAGAAGAATATTTCAGGCCTGTGTCTGACAAGGACAGTAAGTACTCTAGAATCTAGTTCCCAGGACAAGTGAAGGATCCAAGTGATGTGATGCAGTCCACAAAGCAAAACACTTCCACTGCATGGAGTAAGTAGCGCAGGAGGGCTTCCTAGCAGCCACCAGGACATCAGACACATTAGGGGACACTCCAGATCTCACAGTGGCTATGTCTTCAAGGACCAGGTATGAAGACAGAGTAAAGAACAGTTATCTAAGCTGGCCCATTAGCGCAGCAGTAGCGCTACCGCCCATGACGCCGGTGACCCTGGTTTGTGTGTGGAATTGGGTCATTGGGGGCTGGCCAGGGGGAGGAGGATAGAGCATCTGTCGATCACTCTCCTTCTCCGGGGAGGGAGAGCTGTCATTCCCACTGTGATACTGCCACCTGGCTGACCACAGGTGGAAATGCAGTTTGGGGATGCCATGGGTGGGGAGGACATTGGCCAAGTTCCCGGGGTGGCTGTCACATTGTGACATGCCTCCCTTGGAGCTCCTAGAGTGCTGACATCCTTGGGGCTAGGAGAAAAAAAGCAGGAAATACCCCCACAGCCAAACCTGAGATGATCCCTGGCACACAACCCTTCTACTCAGATGATCCCTGAGAGGTGCCTGACGAAATTACAGACAGGTGGGGGAGTGGTAATGGGGGGACTGCTCTCCATCTCCCTGCTGGGGGGCAAACCAAGGCAGTGTGGAGATAGCCCCAGGGAAGAGGACTGGGTGCAGCCATGCACCAACGCCTAGGAGAAGGAGGCATAAACAGCAAATATAAAAAAAAAACAGTTATGTTAGAGCTTACTGTAACAGTAGATCTTCGAGGGGATCTCAGTCATCAGATCACACCATAGGAACTTCACCATCGGTGAAGCAGGATCCACATGGAAGAGTTTTGCAGCAGTACAACTGTGGCCACCCATGCTGACATCAATTGCCAACATCATCAACCCTATAAAAGCATGAGTGGCCCCGCTCACTCCTCAGTTCTTTCTCCCAGAGACCAAGAGAGCAAGCTCATGCTGCATGGGACCAAAGAGAGAAAGAGAGAGAGAGAGAGAGAGAGATGCCCAGACTGAAATAAAAGGCTGGATAAACCAGATAACCAGTCTGAGAAGAGGACACCAAAAAAAGCGGGATGGTGGGAGGGAAGGCTGACCTTATGACTGAGATCCCCTCAAAGATCTACTGTTACGGTAAGTTTGTACGTAACTCTTCTATCTTCTTCGGGGGTAGCTCAGTCATTAGGTCACAACATAGGAATGAGTCTCAAGCAGTTACAAGCAAAGCAGACCAGTCTGGGAGGTAGGCAAACCAAGGCCTAAGACAGAAGGCCCTGAAGAACAGCATGGCTGAAGCCTGCCCAGGCTCTGGAGGCAATGTCCAGACTGTAGTGCTTGGTGAAAGTAAGGACAATACTCCAGGTGGCAGCAGCGCAGATGTCAGCTGCTGAGACCCCTTTGAAACAAGCTACAGAGGTAGTCATGCCCCTCATAGAGGGGGCTTTCACTGCCCCTGGCAACTCCTTGCCATATTTGTTGTGGCAGAACACAATACAATTGATTAACCATTTGGACAAACATTGTTTGGTAACCTGAACACCCTCTCTTCCTTGGGTGAAAGAAACATAAAGCTGCTTTGATTTTCTTCAGTCCTTAGTTCGCAGCAGATAATACTTCAGAATCCTGTACGCATCTAAAGCATGAAGCAGTGCTTCCCCTGGATTGGCATGCTCTGGGAAATACACAGGTAGGTGAACAGATTGGTTCAGGGTAAACTAAGACACCACCTTAGGAAGAAACTTAGGATTCATGTGCAAAGACACCCTGTCTTTGTGAAAAATCAAATAAGGCTCCTCATACCAGAGAGCCTGAAGCTTGGAAATCCTTCGAGCAGAGGTTATAGCAACCAAAAACAATGCTTTCCAAGAAAGGAAGCGTAGCTCACAAGATGCAGCTGGCTCAAACGGAAACAGGGTCAATTTCTCCAAAACAAAATTTAAATCCCAAGCCGGGACAGGGCTACGGATTTGAGGCTTCAGATGTAGGATGCCCCTGAGAAAAGTATGGGTCACATTCAGCTGAGCCATGGTACGACCATCCACAAGCTCATAAAAGGCAGATATAGCTGAATGGTGCACCTTGAGGGAGAAGTACTGGAGGCCTGAGTCCGACAGTCATATCAGGTAGTCCAGGATCTGGCTAACCAAGACAGGTGATAGGGTCCAGATGTTGCTTGGCAGCCCAGATGGCAAACCTCTTCCACTTTATGGTGTAGATGGCTTTAGTTTTTTTTGTATGTAAACGTTTTATTAAGTTTTAAGAAAACTTCAACAATTCAACACATTGAAACAATGGGTACAACAAAACACCTAAACTGAATACACAATTTGAAGATAGAGGGGGAGTGGCTCAGAGGTAATGTAAGGGAGTATTTTTTCACAGAGAGGGTTGTGGATGCATGGAACGGCCTTCCTGAGGAGGTTGTGGAGTCAAAAACAGTGGTTGAATTCAAGCATGCATGGGACAGTCATAAGGCAATTCTAGGGGGTGAGGTAGAAAGAAGTAGGCTGCTGGTTAACTAGGATCTGCAGCTTATCCAATAGGTAGGGAAATGGGCAGACTGGGTGGGCCAAGCGGTCCTTATTTACCATCAGATTCTATGTTTCTATGTAACATACTACAAAGGGAATAAAAAAAAAATTACGCATTAACCAGATAATCATGGAATCATAAACAGATCAACCAGCCAAATATAAAGTAATTAGGTGTCATAAAAAAAAGCCACCTTCTCCATTAAAGAAAATCCACAAATAAAAGACAAAAGAAAGACCATCCAAGCATTAAGATAACTTAAATAGAGCCTATCAAGCCACCCCAGTAGAGTTTATACAGTCCAACCTGATCTGGTGAAATTTGGCAAGAGCATTTCTTCTTCAAAATAGCACTCTGTGGAAAGAAGCAATTTTATACATAGCTTGTACCCACTGCATGTGCAAAGGAAGAGCTTTTGAGTTCCAGCGAACAAGAATGAGCCTTTTCGTCTCCAAAGCAGCGATATATAAAACTATTTTATACTTCTGAATATGGAGAGGCAGTGGTGAAGGGTCCCCCAAAATCCAAAAGTAAGGTGAGAAAGGTAATTCTATCCCCATGGACTCCTCAAGGGACTCAACAATTCTTTGCCACTCACTGAGAACCATGGGACAACTCCATAGTATATGAAAAAGAGTACCTGGATGTGAATTATACCTCCAACAGAGATCCGAGGAAAGAAGGCCTATCTTCTTTAACTTATCAGGTGTCCTATACCAAGGGTTCCAGGTAAGGGGAGTAACAGCCTGTTTTACTCACCTCATTTTAGGAAAAACTCTTCAGAATTTTTCTTTAATGAGTACCAATACTCACCCAACATTTGTAAATAGTCCACACCAAAGAACAGTGCATCATGACCTAACTGGTGATGTAAAAGGAGCAGTTTTTGGTTTTTGTTTTGTTTACAGATTTACAGCACTCATATGCATCCCAATTTTGTTTTACTCACTTTATTTTAAAACTGGTGAGTAAATTACTCCTACCTGCCAACATTATCTGGAGCATTGTTGGCACTTGATCAATTCTTACCTAGAAAAAAATACATTGTTTTTAAAAATGTACTCCTTACTCCACTCTGTCCAGACATTTGTACACATCAGAATTTGACTTTACTCACCTCACTTTCAAAATGAGAAGTACAGTACTCCTCCCAAAAAAATCTTATCTGGAACCCTGCCTATACCATCTACCCAATATCTTTTTCTGTAAAAATTGAGTTAGGTGGCCCTAGCTGAGGGCTTCCTAGCTGCCACCAGGACATTAGCCGCCTTCAGAGAAACTCCAGATCAAGCAATGGCTACATCCTCAGGAGCCAGGCATGCAGACAAAGGGACTTGAGCTGTAGATGGACCAGGGTCCCCTAAGCCTGCGTCAGCAGATCCCTGCAGGGGGACAGAGGCACTGGATAGTCCACTGCTAACTGTCGCAGTAATGGAAACCATATCTGCTGTTGCCAGATGGTGTGACCAGGATCATGGTGGCCCCCTTCATCTGCAGCTTGATTAGCACCCTTTGAATCAGATGAAATGGAGGGAAGACGTAAAGGAACCTCCCACTCCAAGAGAGGGACAACACATTTCACCAGAAAACTCCAGGCACTGGTTCTAGCAAGCAGAAGTCTGGCTGTTTTGCATTGAGTGGGGACACAAAAAGATCCAACTCTGGATGACCCCACCTGTCAAACAGGTCTTCTGCGATGGATGACAGAAGCTCCCATTCATGCATTCTAGACTACGTCTTGTTAAGGCTGTCTGCCAGGGTGCTCAGCACACCTGGAACATGGGCTACTGAGAGCTCCAGGCCATGGTCCAGTGCCCAGTACCAGACCCTCATTGCTTCCCTGCAAAGAAGGTACGAATGCATCCCTCCCTGTTTGTTGTTATAGTAGATCACACTGAGGTTGTCCAACTGAATCAACAACTGTCCCAGAGAGAGGTGGTTTTGGAAAGCCTGTATGGCATACAGGACTGCCCTCATCTCTAGGACATTTATATGGAGGGACATCTTGATCAAGCACCAGCTACCCTGAGTCTGAAAGGGACCCAGGTGTGCCCCCCAGCCAAAGCCAGAGGCATCCATAGTGAGGATCTGCTGGGGGGAGAAGATCAGGAATGGGACCCCTTTCTCAATAGATTCTGGGGATTAATCCACCACTGAAGGACTTTGTGAACCAGAGAGGAGACCAGCACCAGCTTCTCCAGGTTGTCAGTGCATTGGTCCCACTGTACCTGAAAGGTCCACTGGAGCACCCGCATGTGCAGTCTGGCCATGGGGACTGTGGCAATGGCCACAGCCATAAGGCCCAGGAGCCTCAGGTAATCTATCGCAGAGATATAACGGCTCTGAGCAACCACCTGAGCATGAGCTATAAGACATTTGACTCTGTCATGTGGCTGGAAAGCCTTGTTCTGTGCTGAGTCCAGAACTGCCCCCTATATACACTGCAGTCTCTGAGCTGGGGTCAGAACAGACTTGGGCAGGTTGACAGTAATGCCCAGGGAGCAGAGCAACTGGAGGGTCCTTCCAGGGTTCTGAGAAGCTGGGCCCTGGATGAGACCTTGAGAAGCCAGTCGTCCAGATAAGGGAAGATGTACAGGCCTTCTCACCGAAGGGCAGCAGCTACTGTTGCTAAGCATTTTCTTAAAACCTGCAGTGCAGAGGATAAGCCAAATGGCAAGACTCTGAACAGGTAATGTTTGTCTTGAAAAAGAAAGTGGAGGAACTGCCTGTGTGGTGGGCACACTGAGATTTGCATGTACACGTCCTGCATATTGAGGGAGAACAGCGAATCACCCTGTTAGAGCAGGGGCAACAGGCCTGGGAGAGAGAGATCATGCAAAATTTTTTGTACTGAATGTAGAGATTGAGATCTTTGAGATCTAGAATAGGCCTCAGGTCTCCGGTTCTTTTGGGAACCAGAAAAAACCTGGAATAAAACCCTCTGTTCTTCTGCCACGTGGGCACTGGCTCGATCCCCCTTTTACACAGAAGGGATTGTATCTCCTCCCGAAGGGCCGCTGCATGGTCTGGAGAGTAGGTGGAGGGTACTGGAGGAGTCTCTGGAGGTTGTTCCAAAATCTCCAGAGTGTGACCCCTCTCTATAATCTGAAGAATTCAAACATCTGAAGTTATAGTTCTCCATTGAGTGAGATGGAGGAAGAACTAACCTCTGACTACCACCTCTTGGTTGGGGACCAGAAGAGTGGGGTCTGGCAAGGAGTCAGGCAGAGGCGGATCCAGCTGCTGGGACTAATCCATTGCCTCTGGACCATTTCACAGTAGGACTTGTGGAAGAGGAGGATGTAGGCAAAGCAGAACTGGCCTTTCTTTTACCCTGGAGTCTGAGTCCCACACCAGACTTGTGGGACACCTTATGAAAGGGCGGCCTCTGTCTGCCCCTAGGCTGGGTATGGTAGAGCAAGTGGACAGATTTAATGGCCCTGCCAGAGGTCTGCAAATCATTGATTATGTCCTGGACATCAGGCCCAAAAAGTTTTGAACCAGTGAATGGAGCATTAAGCACCTTTTACTGGACATCTGCCGTGAGACCAGATACCCTCAGCCAGGCATGCCTACGAAGGTATATACTTGTGGCAGCAGCCCCTGCAAAAGTGTTAGGCATATTGTACAGGGCCCTGAGGAGGTATTTGCTAATATCCTCAGCAGGCTGGAGGTACTAAAGGGCCTCCTGTGTCTGGGAACCCTCTGGGAGGGAATGTGCAGCCTCCCTACCCTTCTTTCATATGGTATCTTGGTACTTGACCATATGGGACAAGTAGTTAACAATCTGGAGTCCCAGAGTAGAGAAGGAATAAATCATCTTAACCCAAAGGTTGATCCTTCTGAATTCCCTGTCAGGGGAAGGGATTTAAGGTGTTTTGGCACCTTAGACCTGTCATGCGCTGCTTTGATGACCATAGAATTAGCCTCAGGCTGGGCAGCATAGTAGGGCAGGCCCTGAGGGGCATGATAGGACTTGTTTCCCCTCCTCGTCATGGTAGGAACTGTGTCAGGGTGGTGCCATGCCACAGTGGTGGCATTCCTCCGAGCTGGCCAAATGGAAGTAATGACCTTTGGAGGAGATTCTGTGATCTCCAAGAAGTCCACCAGGTCCCTTCTGGTGGCATCCTCTTCCTCAGTGTGGAAGCCCATGGCAGCAGACAGCTGCTTCATAATGATAAAGAAGGTGGGGTCTTCAGGAGGGGACTTGAGAATGTGTTTGACAGAGTCCTCGCTCACTGAAGAGGCAGTAGATCTGTCCAATGAAAAAGTTTCCTCCTCCTCCTCTTCTTCAGGGAGGATAAGGTCAGGGTGGTATTCCTCCTCAACATTGGACCTTCTCTAATCAGGGTCTCATGAATGCAGGACTGATGATTCCCCAAAGGACGCAGTCCAATAATGCTTAACTGGCATTGGCATTGACAGAGCACCTGACGGCACCGGGAAGACCAGTCTATGTGTTCCTAGCTAGTGCACAAGAGCCATCGTTAGATGAGTCAAAATGGTATTGAGGTTGATGACAAGTGGAGACTACATTGAAGGTAGAGGGCTTGTTGGGACAGGGCACAACAAACTATCCATCAGGTCTTGAGCGCCCAATGGCCCCAGCATCTGAGGGCCTGGAAAAGTATCAGACCTCGACGGAGGGGTTAGGGTTGATGACCAAGGGGCCAATGACTTGAAGGTCAGTGGCCGGCCTCCCTGAGAAGTGGGAAGAGGAGCTGTCAGCATGGGCCTGAAAGGAGCAGAGGTCTAGACAGCAGAGGTCATTGGTGGTGCAGCAGCTGATGGGGTACCCCTGGAAGAGGAGGAAGATGTCATTGGGGAAAGGGAGCACTGGCAGAAGCAGCAGTCTCAATCATGGTCTTTCTTGTGACTTTTCCCTGAGGACTTGTCTCAGGCCTTCGAGGCCTGGAAGCTTGATGAACCCACTGGTGATTGGGAAGGTGGGACCCCGGAGGACCCCTGTCCAGATCTGGTTACCTGTTGTTCCATGAGGAATTTCTTCAAAGCCTTTTTCCAATGTCTTAGGGTTGTAAGGTTGAACTTTTGGTGACCTCACAGGCAGAAATATTGTGGTCAGGTCCAAGACAGCAGACACAGAGATTGTGGTTGTCTGAAGAAGAAATCTTCTTTACACAGCGGCAGCAACAGAAGAAAGCAGTGGACAGAGTAACTTTAGACATAAACAATGTAAATGAATCTCTTTATAAAAAACAGATTCCAAAAGAATAATCTAAAGAAAAATCGTAGGCAAAAATGGCACATGCTGTAATGGAGTTTCTCCGGAGACCCATGAGAAAAGAGATAATTTTGGGGAAAAACTGAGGAGGAAGCAGGGCTGCTCACGCCTTTATAGGGTTGATGATATCGGCAGGTGTCATTGGAATGGGCAGCCCCAGTTGTACTGCTAGAAAATCTTCTGTGTGGATCCTGTTTCACTGACAGTGAAGTTACTATGGTGTGACCTGATGACTGAGATACCCTCGAAGAAGATCCTGAGGTCCAGATGGAGCAGGGTTCCCTGTTCCTGTGACGGCAACTCCTTGCACAGGGTCAGGAGACTGGGGGTTCTACTGCTAACTGCTGCAGCAATGGACACCATATGTAGGCCACCCCTTCCCCAATGTCTAGGGGTATGATGGTAACTGTCCAAGTGGAGGGACTACAGTAGAAAGAGCAAACGATGACTTACGTTTTTGATTCCTCAGGACTGGGGTGTAGACTGCATACATGGAGCACTGGGCTAGGAGGTAAACTTCATTAGCAACACTTTAAATTCAGGAAGACATTGAAATAAAGTCCAAACAGCAATTATAAATAGCCTGGATCCTTTAATGAAACTTGATTTCTCCATGGATCAACAACTTTGCAAACAGTATCCCATTGGAGAAATGTCCACTGGGCCCAGGAGCTCCTTAGATCAGAGTCCAAGCAAAGTCTATAGTCCTGGAAGCAGTGTCCATATTGTGGGGCATGGTACTGATGACCCTGATGAACTAGGCAGCATACATTACACATTTCAGGCAGACTTCTATCCTTATGTTCCCATGGGCCCACTGACCTTTCACCTTGGGGCCACTGATCCTCCCAATGACATCTTCCTCCCTTAGCACACTCTTAGGTGACTGTCCCACTGAACTGCAGATGGCACATCCTCTTCAATGCCACAGATATGATTTTTTTCATTAACTGTACTTTATTAATAGTTTAAAGAATTACAACAACACAGCAACCACAACACCAAAGAGGAATAATAACAAAACACTAATCAACCCCCAAGGGAAACAGAACCCCCACTCTTCCCTTCCCCAGAGCACTACTTAAAATAACCTTTGCTACAGGACCATGGCAAATGGAGAACAACAACCCCACCTAAAGCAAATAAAACAAAATGAACAAAACAGCAGGTATCCCAACTGTAGGACAGAAGGATTAACTGAGCACTATCTCACAAAAATAAGTAATGTAACAATAAACATAGGCTATGATAATGACACTAGAGACAAGAGCGTATGGAGCAAATTCCATTGAGCCCGGTACCTCTCCATAGCACCATGAGCAAAGGCAATCTGCTTCTCAACCATTAGGGCTTGAAGAACTTCCTGTGCCATTCTCTAAATGTAGGGATGGCATCATCTAACCAGTGCCTCAAAATAATTACCTTGGCCGAAGCAGCAATCAGAGCCATGTGCACCTGGTGATGATTGAGAAGATCTTCCAGATAAATGCCCAGTGAACAAATCTCCAGTGTGAAACAGTCTTCCAACCCCAAAAGTGGGTCTAGGGATGCCTTAGTAGAATTCCATAGGGGGGCAGCCTTAACACAATCCCACAAGATGTGTTTGAGGTGGCCCTCTGCCAATTCACACTTGGTACACATCGGCGTGGGGTGTCACACCATAGCATACAATCTCGAGGGTGTGTAGTATAAATTCTGTAATATTTGAAATTGAATTAGTCTGTACTTATTCTGTTTAACAAATTTATTGAAGTGACACCACATGGTCCACCAGAACAAGGGATCAGCAGAAAGGTTGAAAACCTGCTGCCAATAGTAACAGACACCTTGGGGGCTCATAGGGTCTTTGAACTAAAGTACTGAATAAATGCCAGATATCAAATGGGGCTTTGCCGCCAAGGAAAAGAGCACAGGGATATCTAGATGGTGCTGGATGGACCAAAGGGGAGGACACCAAAAAGGAGACAACTGCATGTTGTAGTTGAGAGAATTTAAAAGCAAATATTTTCAGTAAGGATAAGCGTTCCTTGAAATCAACAGATTATAACAATCTACCCTCAGTGAGAAGATCACCTATGTTTGCACTCTGTAGTTGAGGGAAGAAAATAGCCAGGATTGAGCAATGTGCTATGCATATATTGGGGTTACTTATTAGAGGTTGGGCAAGTGTTTTTGACCAATCAGAGCCCGTATGTGTACACAACTGATGAAGGGCTTTCAGAGACCACATTATCAGCGTGGATTTCAGGCCTTTCAGTAAGGAGGCTGGCTTCAGGGCAAGAAGGCTTTTAAGTTGTACCCCAACCTTTTGACATAGGCCCTTTTCAATCTGAAGCCAAATCTGAACATAGATGCCTTCCCAGTGTTGAGTCCCATCATGACCCCATCTAAGAAAGTTACTACTGTGAATGGCACCGTAGTAAAGGAAAAAGGTAGGTGCAGCCCCCCTTATCCTTTGCAATCATGAGTTTGTGATATGCCCATTGAACAACTTTTCCTTTCCAGAGAAAGAAATGTATTAGTTGTTGGAGCCGAGAAAACCATATTTTGGGGAGTTAGGGACATAGCATACTTAAAGGGTATAGAATATGGGGAGAAAATTCATTTTGACTATACTAATGCATCCCCAAAGTGATAAAGGCAGGGAGCCCCATCGCTAGAGATCTAACAATCTGGTGCAACAAGGGATCCAATTTCTCCTTAAGTAGGGATGAGGAAAATCTGGTCAAACTAATGCTCAGGCAGGTTAAACCTTTGAGTTCCCAGGACAATACTAAATCCAAAAACAGCTGCTTCTGGATATGAACATTAAGAGGTAAAACCTTGGTTTTGTCCAAATTGAGTTTATATCCAGATGTGCTCGAAAAACGAAGTTCTGCCAGGGCAGCAGGAATAGAAGAAGAGGGATCCTCAATGTGTAGTAAAAGATCATCCGTATAGGCGGGTAACTTGTAGTGGGACCCATCTACCTCTATCTCAAGAATTGCGGGGTTGTTCTGTAAGCAACATATGAGGGACTCCAGGTACAAGTTAAAAAGGAATGATGACAATAGGCATCCCTGCCAAGTTCCTCTCTGTAAGGTAAATGGGGCTAACAAAACGCCATTACACCAAACCCGTGCTGTTGGATTAGTGTATAGAACCCTAATCCAGGTGATAAACTCTTCCAGAAAACCGAATTTCCTTAAAACTGAATAGAGATAGGGCCAGTAAACATGGTCAAAAGTCTTTTCTGCATCCAGGGAAACAAGCACAGTAGGTATCGTGCTCTCCCCGGACGCAGACATCAGGTAATGCAATTCACAAAGGTGGTCCCGGGAAAGATGACCAGTCATGCAATCCACTTGCGTTGGTCCAACCAAACCATCCCAAACTGAATGAAGACAGTTGGCCAGTATTTGAGCAAGAATTTTTGTATCAGAATTCAGGAGGAAAATAGGTCGATAACTGGCAGGAGACAAGTCATTCCTACCCAGCTTCTTAATGAGGGTTATCCAGGCCTAGGTCAATGACACATCAGAAATACCAGACTCGGGTGGGGGAATTATATAAGCAGGTTCAGAAAGGGGCAAGGTCATCCACCAATGATTTGTAACAATTATTAGTGTAACCATCTGGGTCAGGAGCCTTATCTAATGGGAGCTTCTGGATTGCTTGGCATACCTCCGACTCCAATTTCAGTCTCTTGAAAAGGTCCTGCTGCTATGAAGACAACAGTTGAAGCTGTAAAGGATCCCAAAAAGAGTCAATCTGATCTGGAAGCACATGGTCTGCTGTAACTATCCTATATAAAGAGCTGTAGTAGGATCGGAAAATCTCAGCAACATTTTGGGGTTGCATCTCAATAATATCTCCAGAGTGAGCATGAGTACCAGGAATAATTTTTGCTGCGTCAAGTTGCCTCAAACACTGGGCCGGAAGCTTACCAGCTCTCTCTCTCTCTCTCTCTCTCTCTCTCTCTCTCTCTCTCTGGACTCAAGATAACGGATTTTAGTGCTAGTAAGGGCAAACTCTGCCCTCTCTACCAACAAACCTTCATATTGCGCTCTAAGAGAATTGAGATGCAACCAGTCCTCAGCAGGGAAGGCCAGCAACAAACAATCTTCCAGTTGTCTGATATTCTGAAGTAATCGGTCTAGTTTAGCAGCACGGACCCTCTTTTTCTTTGTGGCTAAACAGATGCACCCCCCCCCCCACCGATTGCACATTTTGCGCCTCCCCACAGAATATCCAGTGCTGGCATTGAAGGTGCATTAATCACAAAAATCACTGAATAAAATCTTTTATAATTTACAGTGTGGTAGGGTCTTTGAGATGTTGAGTGTTAAAACACTACACTCTGCCATGATCGACTGGGCCTTGGATGGAATGTGTTAAAAGAACAACCACATGGTCTGAGATAACCAACTGTTGTATATCACAAGAAATCAGATTCACCAAGGATTCTTGATTAATTAGAAAATAATCAATGCAAGAAGAGGTGCCATGTGAAGCCGAATAAAAGGTGTATTGCTTATTCCTTGGGTGAAGGCCCCGCCAAGGATCAATCAGGCTGATGGAATCCAACAACTTCCTCAAACTTCTTTGAGCCAGAAGATACTAATGTGGAGGTGAGATGGGATGCCTTAAAATGCTACCTACATGGAGAATAAATACTCCTCACTGTGATGCTTGGCCAGCTGGTTATGATTATTGTATGGTATTTGTAATATAAAAATATAGTATGGGATTGCCTCACATAAGACAGGCTTGCTTCCATGGGTACCTTCCCCCCAGTTTCAGTGAAGCTACAGGATATGAAACTGACCAGGAGATCTCTGTAATGTAATTAACTTCCTTGAGAAATTGCATTTCATTACCTTTATGACATGCCTAGGCTTTTTGAAGTGTAAACTAAATGTGACTTTATGACTTCAGAAACAGGACATCATTAAGCTGATTCATGTCGGCTATCTCACACCTGGGTGATAGATTCCAGGGTTGTAAATCCTCAAAGGAACTGTCTGACCAAAGACTCGTAATTTGGGAAATGAGTTTTTGCTGATGTCACATTATTTAATATGCCTCCTGATAGGACATCATGTTTGTGATTTTTATATTCTAAAAGAAGGCGCTAGATGACTCATAGAAGGGGTGTGGAGAAACAGAGTTTAAACTGAATACTTGTGTCTGAAATGTTGATATACCATCTTGGGACTCTAGACAAAGACACAGCTCTCTGATTTAACTTTAAAGGCACTTACAGAGGTAATACATTAGATAGAAAAGGTCTAAATGTATGGTGGTAGAGTTTTTGTTTTGTACTTTGCCCTTGTTCTTTTATGTCATTGAGAGCTCTCTGATATATGGTTCCGTGTTTACATTTTTCATATTTTTATAATCTTTTAGTAAAATACCTTTTCTGTGAAAGACTGCCTGGGTGTCTGCCAGTTCTTTTTTTGCATGTGACTTATAAACAGTTAAGTCTGATGAAGCTGTTCAACAGCTTGATGGTGTTACTGAGCTTAAGTAAAAAGGTAAGAATATACCTAAGGACTCTTACAGAGTTTTAAGGGTTCATTTAGGAAGCCTGGCTTGGTGCCCCCGGTGAAATATTGTACCGCAATCCCTGAAGAGGGTACATATCTCAGCTTGTACATTTGGGTACGCTAGCAAGGTTCACAGTTTGAATCCCCACAGACTAAAGGTGATTCGGACTCAAAAACAGACAGGAGGGTTACCCTGTCTGTTACCTGTTCACACTACTGTGCTCTAAGGTTGGCACTGTGGGAGCAGAGGGCCTGACCTGCTGAGTGCGTTTGTGACACTCACAGGTTAGAATAACACAGTTGAAAGAACGTTTAGCCCTAGAAAAAGAGATAGCCCAGCTGGAAGATCAACACCAGGTAACTTTAGAGGAGACAGTAAAGAGACAACTAGATCAAGCTAGACACAAACTAAATAAAATTCTAGATAGAAGGACAACTAAGATATTCTAAACAGAAATTTTATGAAGATGGCAACAGGGCAAGTAAACTCCTAGCGTGGCAGTTACGTAAGGAGGCTACCACCAGAGCAGTACTATATATAAAGGATCTGACGGATGGACAAACTACGACACCCACACCCCAAATAGTGTAACATTTCCAAAAATATTATAAGGAACTATATACTACAGAAAAGGGACAATGACACGTAGCAAGGGCCTCTACGTACTTAAATTCTCTACAAACCCCATAGCTGATGGATGAACAGCATTTAAATATGGAAACCCAGATTACAGAACAAGAAATAACTCTAAAGATCAAACAATTAAAAATTGGGAAATCCCCCAGGACAGACGGGTTCATGCTGGAATTTTAAAAACAATTCAGCAACACATTGATGACTCCATTGGCAGCAACATTTAATGAACTAAGGAGGGGGGAAGGGGCAGCTCCAGCATCTTGGAATCAAGTTCAAATCTCAGTTATTCTTAAACCAGACAAAGACCCAGAGGACAGTATTCACAGGTATACTGGCAGACCACTTACAGATATCATTACTTTATTGGTACACAGAGACCAAATGGGATTTATCTCAGGAAGATACTTACAAGATAGCATCCGTCGCTTTTTAAACATTATCTCAGCCCAAAAGAAGAGAGAGTTTCAATTAGACATTAATATGGATGCCAAAAAGGCATTTGATAGAGTAGATTGGGCTTTCCTTACTTTAGTCCTCCAAAAATTTGGCCTGGGACAAAAATTCTCCAAAATTATCGAAGTCCTATATTCTGCCCCTGAAGCAAGAGTAAAAGTAAATGGATTTTTGTCAGATAGACTCTCCTTACAGGGAGGCACACGGCAGGGCTGCCCCCTGTTCTCCTTTGCTTTTTGCTCTCTCATTAGAACCTCTTGCCATAGCAATTAGAGCTAAAAATGACATCAAAGGGGTGAGGGTAGGAGGACTCGAACAAAAGATAGCACTCTACGCAGACGACTCCCTTCTTTTTGTAGCAGACCCAGAGACATCGATGCCCCCACTTTTACAAACCCTTGCAGATTATGACTCTCTAGCAGGCTACAAAATTAACCTTCAAAAGTTAGAGGCAATGATTCTCAGCTGCAAGCCCCCCCCCCCAGCATTCCGAAGAAACTTTCCTTCAGTGTGAGCAAACAAAAACATCTTTCAATACATAGGTATCAGAGTATCAGCAGATATCTCCCAACTTTTTAAAAATAATTATCTTAAACTATTTCAAGAATTACAAGCTGACATGGCAAGATGGCACTTGCTGCCACTGAACCTATATGGTGGAATACAAACATTAAAAATGAATGCATTACCCCATCTCCCATACTTATACTGAACTCTTCCACTCCCAGTTCCAAGACATTCCTGGAATCAACTGCAGAAAGAAGCTCAAAGATTTGTACGGGCCAGAAGATGGCCCAGAATAGCACAAAACCTTCTACAGACTCCTAGAGGAGAGGGGGGACTGGCACTTCCAACTTTTACCAATATTATTTGGTGGCAAGGGGGGCACAGTTGTGCACATGGGCAAAACATAGAGAAGATTCCGGCTGGTATCAACTGGAAGAGGCCACCCTGAAGGGCTGGGCCCTTTGGACATTACCCACAAACAGTACACCCCTATGTATATTGGCATCCACAGATAATCCTTGGATAAAACATTCTCTTCGAATACTAATTAAGCTGAGAAGAGCCACACATACACCAGTCAGACTGGGACCACTATCCTTAATTAGATATGAGATAACTTTTGAACCCCCTAGAATGGACCACGGGTATCAGTTCTGGACAACACACAAACTGGCAACTTCCTTGTAGTGCCTGGATATTCAGGGCTGCTTCTCATTTGCACAACTTAGAACCAAATACTCACCCCATAGGGAAGACCACTTTCGATTTTTGCAGGTGTGACACTTCCTGATAACTCCAGGGGTTCAAGCCCAAATCCATAGAGAATGCAAGAGCCTAGAATCCTTCTTCTGCTATTCCATCACACTAAAAGGTAACACACATACTGTCTCTCACAACTATACCTTATACTAAATCAACAGGATTCCACATCATTGAATAAGGTGAGAGACAGTTGGGAGGAGGAATTTGGGACCCCGATACCCCCAGCCCAATGGACCAGAAGGCTGTTAAGAGACTGGCAGGTTATGGCCTCTCCTACGACTCACCCCGATAATCACTAAACATTTTGTGGCCCAGCAATCAGATTTCTGCTGGAGGGGCTGTGGGAATAGAGGGACACATGGGCACATTTTTTGGACCTGCCCGGAGATCCAGGATTTTTGGAAAGTAATTCACACACAAATACAGCAGCTGACTGGCCTGCAGATCCCATTTACAGGCACATACTTAGTGCTATATTTTCCTGTCTTATTAATAGGGAATAAGGAGACAAGGGCTCTTGCCCAGATGTTAAGAGTGGTGGCACTGATTTATTTAACATCCAAATGGTTCTCCCCCACCGCCACTTTACAAGAATGGCAATCTAGGGTGACAGAGTTGGAGAGGATGGAGAACATCACAAGCTGCTTAAGGCTACAACAAGAGATGTTCCAGGAGATTTGGTGCCCATGGCATGTAAAACAGGGAAACCCCACACTATAACAGTTATGAGCAGATATAGAGAGATCTGGAATTTGTTGGCTAGGCTGCATAAGAAGTTACAGATATGGCTTTTTGTTTTAACCATTACTGTCTGTGGAAGATAAAAAGTTAAGATTTAGTAATCTAGTAAAGATTGTTTGTAATATATCTGGTTAATAAAAACAGTCAGACTATATGAGACTGATAAGACTTATAGAATAGAAAGAAGAAACAGTCACATTGTATAAGAGATCAATATTGTGATGGATGCAATGTAAAATTCAAATATGGAATGATGATTGTATATTATTAGATAGATAGATAGATAGATAGATAGATAGATAGATAGATAGATAGATAGATAGATAGATAGATAGATATTTTGTTTATAAACAATAAAAATCTATGAAGTTAAAAAAAAAAACTTCTTTGAGCCAGGGATAACCCTTTACGAGAAGGACCGGGTACTGATGCAAATCCAGTTGGTAAACTAAATTCCAGTCCCCTCCCAAGATGATTGGGTGAGCCAACCATGTACAAACAGAAACCACCCTTTGGGGTCCAACCATTCTTTTATAAGTTGAAAGGAAAGACATCTCGCCAGTAGAATGGCCACTCTGCCCTTCCTCCGACTGGCCCCAGCTCCGAAAACCTGTCCAACCCATTCCCTCCTGAAAAACTGGGCATCCTCATGGCGCAAGTGAGTTTTCTGCAGAAAAGCAATGCCAGCGTGTCATTTCTTTAGATGATGCAGGACCATATGGTGTTTACGCTTGTCATGGGCTCCCTTAACATTCCACATAGCAAAAACATAAAGAGTTATTCGTAGACAATATCCATCAAAAAGAACAGGAAAAACAGACAATGGATTGCTGAAGTTAGAAAAGACAGGGAAAAGAACACAGTCCAAAAACAATAAATAGCTAATGGTCCCAATACAACAAGATGGATGGTGCTCAGGAGCAAAGATACAGCTCCCCTCCCCCCCAAAAATACAAAACCATCCCACACCCCCTCCACCCCCATGCCCCCCCATGCCTACCTCCATCTGAAAAAACAACACCAAATTAACAATAATGACCCCAGAATATGCCCCCTGACCCCCATCCTAGTGACTGAACTCCAACCATTTTCCCGTCCATGATGAAAACCACATCCACCCAAGAGGCCCCTCTCGCCCAAAAAAAATATTGATTAACTTCGATAAACATTACAACAACCAAAAGGTGGCAAATCTTCACATAAAGTAGGTACAACAGAGACAGTTCCCAAGCCACATATGAAAGAACAAGAACAGAGCCCCAGATTCGCTTTGGGGTGGAGAACAATAAAAAAACACAAAAGAAATTGTACAGGATTATTTAAGAAAAGGACAGATGTCAGGGGACTTAAACACTTGGTATCCATCCCTAAAAAATGAAGAGGGTAAATTAAGTTTAAGCAACAAGATCCAAACTCTCCCCAGGCTGAATGTGACTTAAATGGGTAATTAGCTAGGGACCCCCATGGCTCCGTATCAGCAAGGGTTTATGATACAGGAGCCCCCAAAATACACTACTAGGGTGTAAAAGACTAGGATTGTGGACAAGGACTGCACAATTGAATAAATGAGAGTACTTTAAAATTCACTGTTACATAAACTGAAGTCTCTGTAGTGGAGGTCACAGTCCATATATCCCAGCAACTCGAAATCATTCTAGCCATGGGAGAGATTTTAGCATCTCCAGAGGGGCACAGTACCCCAATACATACAGGAGCAATTTCGATATTCATACCTTCTCTTCATTACACAGCCCACAGAAGAGTAGCTGACTCAGGCGCTGGGAAAGGAGTGCCCAAATTTTCAGCTAGAGATAAGGCTAGATGACAAAGAGTTAGTTGCCCCGAGAGCCAATATAGGGGAAAACATGCAGTAGTCTCGGTACACAAAGTGGATGTGAGGGATACTGCACCATCTTCAAAGGAATTTCAACAATAACCAGTCCAAGTTGCAAATGTCTATAGGAGCCAGAAGAGCATTTCTCAAGGTACATACCCGCCCCGAGAAGAATTACCAGGCTCTTCAAAAGTGGTGACCCATCCGGACCAATTGTTTATCTTCATTGTCCCACATGCACCCCAGAGTTTATGGGAGGCTAATAAAGAAGGTGGGCAGCCTCGGTGTAGCTGAAGCCATGGCAATATTTCAGTAATTCTCCCAAACAGAGCTCCTGATCAGCAGGTACACCTAAGGTCCTGCTGGGTTAGGGCAGAGGATGGACTCCGCTAGAAAACAGACCGTTGAAAGGAAAAAAGGAAATGGTCCAATCAAAGTCTATCAAAAGCTGACAGTAGGGAGAAGCGCTAATAGTCCACAAGCCAACTCATGATAGAGATTTAACCATCAGGTTAATGAGGCATTAACATCAGCATGCCCTGAAATCAAGCTGGCTTAAAAAGGTTCGGGAACAGTACCTTAAGCTCTGTAGATGCTTGGTCATAGGAGTCAAAACTCGTGGGAAATTTGTAAGGTAGTAAAGGACACTGAAGTGAATTCCAGCGGCTATAAGCTTTGTGACTAGGGGGTGATACACTGCTCTCTATTGCCTAACTGTGGTCAGTAGATCTTGGACCACTCGAATCCAGCTACCTTCCCACAGGACTTCTTTCAGTTCTTGGACCTTCAGTAAACTATACTGTTGGTCCAAATAACTGAAACATTTTAAAATCAGTGGTCTGTGAGGGGAACCATCTGCCAGCATAGGGCATATAGAGTGGTGTGCCCTTTCAATAATGTATGCCGGGCCATTGGGGGAGGGTTAGGCAAGTTTCTCACAAAGTTTTTGTACAAACATAATCCCATAAGGGCCCTCCATCCATTCAGGCAAGCCCAGAATAACCATATTATTCCACTGACTCCTTTCCTCTAAATCCTCCAAATGGGCTTCTAGTTTTTTAAAGTGTTGGTGGAGAGAACTGATGTCCAGGTCGACTCTATCATGCCAGTCTTCGAGGGAGGAGGTATGGGCTTCATTGTCCCCCATCCAACAATTCAGGGGTTCCACAGAGGAGTGTATTTCTTTTAATTCTTCTGTCAGGGTCTGAAGCATGTTTTTCAGAGGTGCAAATTCTTCAAAGAAGCACTCCTCTATCAGAGCAGTTTGCAGGGGAGCAGGACAAGGAGCTGCTGCGGCCTGCTGTTTTGATCGCTTGGCTGACTTGTCCCGCTCAGGGGTCACTGGAGGTGTGTATCTAGGTGGTGGATTTTTCATCTCTGCATCCATCTTCAGGTAAGAAATCACCAATTCTGTATCTCTGTTGTGAATGGAAGATACTCCAGGCAAAATATCACAAATTAATTAACTGTAGCTGAAAGTATTCTAGTAAATTCCAGTGGAGGAGCAGAAGAGTGTGAGATTGTGTGTCTGCTCAGCCAGCCATCATGTGACGTCCCCCTCAGATATGATTTTCCTGTGATTGATTTTCCAGCTCCCAGCCTTACGTATTCCCTACAGGTCTGGGGTCGCCTCTAATCCTTAACATAGAAACATAAGAATTTAGAAACAGAGAATTTGTTGGCAGATAAGGACAGCTAGGCCCATCTAGTCTGCCCATTAGCTCTACACTTGTTTGTGGCCTCTAACCGTGTCTGGCCAATGGTTTTTACATCTCCTTCCCACTGCTAAGGTTCCCTTATGCCTGTCCCAGGCATGTTTATAACCCTCCACTGTACTTGCACCCACCACCTCCTGTGGTAGACTATTCCATGCGTCCACCACTCTCTCTGAAGAAAAACTTTCTCATATTTCCCTTTAACCTGCCACCTTCCAACTTCATATCATGCCCTCTTGTTCTTGTACACCCCCCGTACATGGTTTATGCCCTTAAGGTACTTAAATGTTTCTATTATGTCCCCCGATCTCTCCTTTCCTCCAGCGAGTACATATTGAGGTCCTTTAATCTCTCCTCATATGTTTTCTGGTGCAAGCCCTGTACCATCTTTGTTGCCCTTCTCTGGACCGCCTCCACCATGCTGATGTCCTTGCAAAGGTATGGCCTCCAGAATTTCACACAGTACTCTAGGTGAGGTGTCACTAGTGTTTTATACAACGGCATCACTGCCTCCAGCCTTCTACTAGTGATACCCCTGCCTATGCACCCCAGCATGCCACTGGATCTCCCTAAAGCCTTTGTACTCTGCTTAGACACCTTTAGGTCATCTGAAATGATGACCCCCAGGTCCTTTCCTCCCTGGTGATTGCCAGCAACCCCCCCCATCATGTAGCTCTCCCCAGGGTTCCCTCATCCCAGGTGCATTATTTTTTGCATTTCTTTGTATTGAACCTCAGTTGCCACACCTCAGACCATTGTTCAAGCTTCCCCAGGTCCCTCCTCATTTTCTCCACCCTGTCTGCAGTATCCACCCTGTTGCAGATCTTGGTGTCATCTGCAAACAGGCAGACCTTCCCCTCCATCCCTTCTGCAGTGCCACTAATGAAGATATTAAACAGGACTGGTCCAAGGACTGATGATGATCCCTGCAGTACCCCGCTGGTCACCCCCATCTCCCTAGACTGAATCCCATTTACCACCACCCTCTGCCTCCTGTCTATTAGCTAGTTCCTAACCTAGTTTACCACCTTGTGTCCCATGCCCAGGTTGCCCATCTTGTTAACCAGCCTCCTATGTGGGACAGTGTTGAAGGCCTTGCTGAAATCGAGGTAGGTGACATCCATTGCCCCCGGCCCCGATCTACCTCCTTCATCACCCAGTCAAAAAAATCTATCAGATTTATCTGACACGACCTCCCTGCTGTGAATCCATGTTGCCTAGGATCCTGGGCACCATTAGATTCCAAGTGTGCCACTATTCCTTCTTCAAGCAGTACCGCCATAATCTTACCCACCACGGAGGTGGGGCTGACTGGCCTATAGTTCCCTGCCTCCTCCCTACTACCACTTTAGTGTAGAGGGACTTCATGTGCCCTCCTCCAGTCCTCTGGAACCACTCTTGTGTTGAGTGACTCACTGAAGATTGCTGCCAGAGGCGCTGCTAGCTCTTTTCAGCTCCTTTAATTTCCTCGGGTGTATGCCATCTGGCCCCATTGCTTTGTCCACCCTCAGTTTTGTGAGCTCCTCCAGGACTCTCTCTCTCTCTGCTGTGAATAGACTTGTGTCTACCTCCCCTTCCCTTTGTATCTATTACCCAGCTGTGATCCCTTGCCCTCCCACTCTTTGGTGAATACTGAACAGAAGTATTTGTTCAGTATTTCCACCTTCTCCAGGTCTCCCTCCTTACAATCCCGTGTCCCCTCTGGGCCTCACAATCCTTCCCCTGGTTTTCATTCTTTCACTGATGTACCTGTAAAATGTCTTGCCGCCTTTCATCACCATCTGTGCTAAACTGTCTTTGGTCTGCTCCTTTACTCTCCTTACTGCCCTTCCTGCTTCTCTCAGATTCTTTAGGTACATCTCCCTGTCTTCCTCCCTTTGAGTCTCCTTATATTTCCTGAAATCCACCCTCTTTTGGCCCTTACCTTGTCTGCCACCTCTCTTGAGAACCATACTGGTTTCCTCCTTCTATTGCCTTTATTTACCATCTTGACACAATGGTTTTTCACCTCCTCTATGGCTCTCTTCAGGCGTTCCCACTGTTCCTCGACTCCTCCTCCTATCTCCCCCTTAGCCAGACTCTCCTTGATACATCTCCCCATTTTTGTAAAACCTGCCCTCCAAAAATCTAAAACCTTAGCATTTGTGTGACTAGCTTGCTCCATTCAAATTCAAATTCACGGGGAAGTCTGCCTAACAGGTCTTCCACTACCGAGGTCAGCAACTCCAACTCATGCATTCCAGACTGCAACCTGCTTAGCCTATCTGCCAGGATGTTTTGTATGCTTGGAACAAGGACAGCTGACAGATCTAGACCCTGTTCTAGAGCCCAGTACAAAACCCTCATTGCTTCCCTGCACAGGAGGTAAGACTGAGTCCTCCCTTGCTTGTTTATGTAGTGTACTACACTGATGTTGTCCATCTGCACCTGCAGATACCCTGGGGAGAGATAATTCTGGAAATCTTGCAGGCCATACGAGATGGCCCTCATCTTTAGGAAGTTAATGTGGAGGAAAGACTCCACTGCGTTCCACATACCTTGGGTTTGGTGAGGCCCCAGTTGTGCCTTCCAGCCCATCCCTGAAGCATCCATGATGAGGGGCTGATAAGGGGAAGGGATTAGGACAGGAACTCCTAGGAGCAAGTTGCTGGGTTCCCTCCACCACTGAAGCACTTTCTTTACAGGCAATTAAACTAGAACCTTCTGTTCTAGATCATCAGTGCAGTGATCCCATGGGACCGCCTAACTCCATTGGGGGATCTGCATGTGCAGCTTTGCTGGGGAACTGGGACATTGGCTACTGCCATCAGGCCCAGCAGTTGCAGGGATGTCCTGGCTGTGACATACCTGTTGTTGTAAAACTCCTTGCCCTCTGCTATCAAGCACTGTTCCCTATCCTGGGACAGAAAGGCTGAACCCTGAGCAGTGTCCAGTATAGTTCCTATATACTGGAGTTGCTGACATGGAGTCAAAACTGTCTTGGACAGGTTGACTGTGATCCCCAGTGCATTGGACAGCTGTCTGGTACACACTAGGGTCTATCACAGTTGCTTCCTGGACTGAGCTTCAAGCAACCAGTCATCCAGATGGGGAAGATGTACAGTCCCTCCCTTTAGAGAGCTGCTGCCCCCACTGCTAAGCATTTTGGTAAATACTTGTGCCATACTTGGGGTCCACTAGAATCGTGGCGTCCTCTGTGGGAGCTTGATATGCAGTCAGAGAAGAGGTGCCATTGTAATGGCCATTGCCAGGAGGCCTGGAAACCCCAGGGATGGCCTGGACATGATGATCCTGTAGTGGTAGACCACCCAGACCTATGGTATCAGGTGCTCTGCCCTGTTCTATGGCAGGACAGCAAGAATGTGAGTGCATCCAAAAGTAGCCCCATGTATTACAGATGGTGGGAAGGGGCAGAATGGACATCTGTAACATTCAACAAGAGCCCCAGAGCACTAAGCAGATACCTGAGGTGGCCCAGGGGTAGGAAAGCTGCTTCTAGGAGCAAAAATGGGAAAGACAGGCTGCCCAGGGGTATAAAGGCTGGACCTGTGAGAAGATGCAGCCACAACTGCTAGGCACGGGCAAGTTCTGTGGTCCCAAAAGGCAAGCCAGAGGGAACACCTTGGACTGGGAACAGTCCCTGGGAAACAGGAAGGGAAGGTCTGTCTTGTGAGGGGTGCTGGCCACAAGCAGCAGTCCCAAAGACAAGTTCCCCTAAAGGTTCATGGTGCTCCTGACACAGGAACTTCAAAGGTTGTCCATAAGGTGTGAGGTGTGCCTGTGATGGGTAAGGGATTTCCGTCGCTGTTGGGATTAAAAACCATGAGAAGGTATGACACTCAATGCTCTGCTGTTCCCCAGGGGACAGGGTGTAAAAACTATCCACTATAGGGAAGGATACACCTCCTCCAGAACCTCTGGGGTATTGGATAGGGGGCTAAAAGAGTGGCAACCTCCAATTTTCGCATTGCTGAATGCAGCATGGGGAACAAACTGTTTGTAGGGCTCTGTCGTAGACCTCCTAAACTAAAGGAGGGATTGGGACGGACCCCCCATATAAGGGATAGATCACCCAGGATGCAGTGGCAGCAGCTAGATAACCCAAGAGTTTGATGACAGAGCAGGGGGGCTTACGAATCAGCAAACCACGAGCTCCAGCTAAAGATATGGGCAGTGCGAATGCCCCAGGAGGTATAGCCACTGGTGGTCCAAGCCTAGGATCTGACAGCCTGTCTGAACTGCAGAGGGTGGGGACTAAAACTCCTCTGTCCCAAACCCATAGGTCCTTGGTGGCAAGTTGCACTTTGGGCCCCTTAAGGAGGGGGCCATGGCAGCTGGGTGATACTGCCCCCTGCTTCATCATGAGGACAGGAATGGTGCTGCACAGTAGGGAGGAGAAAGGGAAAGGGCAGGTCCTCTCAGAGAGCACAGTATGGAATACAGCTGTTGACCACCACAAGATCTCCCCACCACGGCATGCCCTTCATCCTGCCACTGTGAAAGAGGGCAAGAAATAACACCACCAGCAATGCCTAGGGCTGACCAATATGGGGCTGTTGATGTTCTTGGCTCTCACTAGAAGTCCACATGATATCAACAGCAGTTCAGAAGGGCCCATCATCGAAGAAGCAATGCTGGCAGAAGGGGAGTCAGCACCTGTACAGCTGACAAACCCCGTGGAGAGGCCAAGGGGGAAGGCAGAGGCACTCCCTGTCAGTGACAGTGACCCAGCCCTCAGCATGCGATGAAAAGCAATGTAGATGGGGGGAGCAGAGGAACCGCCATCAGCGGTACTAAGCCACTTTGGTAGAAATGCTCCAGCAAGGGGGAGGAGGCATCGACAGGCGAGGCAGAGGCACCACCATAAGTGATAGAGTGCCCACCACCATGGTGCAAGGGGGGAAGAAGTGACAGAAGAGGCAGAGCATCAACATCATTGAGAGAGTGCCCATCATCATGATGCGATGGCGAAGTGGCGACAGGAGAGGCAGAGGCATCACCATCGTCGATAGAGTGTCCACCATTGCAAAAAGATGGGAGGCTTGGATCCCTGCCTCCAGTAGAAAGCCAGCTGCGGCTAGCACAAAGAAGGCTCGCCTGTACCCCATCCAAAGGAGAGACGGCCTGACAGTAGAGGTGAAGGCATCACCATCAGGGAGGGGTCAGCCATAAGCAAACTGGCCATGTTTGTCATGCAAGACCCCTGGATGCTAGTGGTAAGGGGGGCCACTGATGGCATGAAAACAGCTGCAAGACAGATTGCCTTGCCAGTCCAAATGGAGGGAGTCTCCCAGATGTCCAGTACTGCTGCTGCTGCTGCTGGCTCTTGCTTCCAGCTATGTCTTCCCTCAGTGGTACAAATTTCACAGAAAAGTAGGCAGTCACACTGAGGTACAGAAACTGCCATAGAAAGCACCGAGGACAGCGAGTGGGCTCAGACCATAGGCACATGAGGCAGTGCTATGGCAGAACTGGTCCCTCACGGCCATGATAGATAGAGGCACTAAGACTAAAAGAAGTACTTATGTTTAGAAATTAAAAACAAAAGTATACGCTGAAAGCTAAAAATTTAAATGACTGCAAAATGTTGCATTTGCAGCAGGGTCCAACAAGTCAGGATCGATGGCGAGAAAAGAACTGAGGGGGGACAGGGCTGAACCTGCTCGTATAGGGATGCTGACTTCAAACATCGTCATGGGGAGGCCCATACTAGACTGCTAGAGAAAAGGTTTCCATGTGGCCCTAGAGCCTGATGGCTACATAATCTGTTCATCCAAGGGAGAAATCCTGCCCAGAAATGTTAATGTCTTTGTGGTTAAATCAAATGCTCACATGTCACATCAAGATGAAAATGAAAACTCAGTAAACTTTTAATTACAAGAGCCTGATGGCTAATGTTCCATAGGTGTGACCTGATGAAAGATATATCCTCAAAGAAGATCAGGGGTTTTGTGGGAGCACTGCTCCATAGACTTGGCTGGAGCTTCTCCCCATCTCAGTGGGAGGTAGTTTAAATATAACTCTTGATGGCCCATGGTACACAAGAATATTTGCTGTGCAGGCGATGTACTAAATATGGCACCCCAAGTCTTTTAGAATGTGTTTTAAAATCAACATAGTAAGGGTAAGAGTTTAGGCAAGCTGCTAAACTGAAAGGATATACTGTTAAAAGCTCCACACATTTATATAGTATAAAAATGTCAAATGTTTGCCATATGCTCAAACATAAAGCTGTAGCAGTTAGCATCTAAAGTAAATGTAATGCAAGACAAAAGATTGCCCCCAAAATGATGTAACCCCTAGGTGGCGCTATTCCAAGGGCTACCACCCCTGCCTGTCTTCTTACCAACAGGTTGAGGGGCCTGGGTTCCAGATTAGCAGGTACTGGGGTACCCCTACCCTCAGTAAACACTATGGATTGGTGCCTCCACCCAGAGCACGGTTTGCGTGGGTATCTAGCTAGACTGGCACAGCCCTCTGGGAAGCTATAACCACCCACAATCCCACCTAGTGACCTTCCAGTGGAAAATCCCCAAGTGCAACCTTCGACCTTTACAATATGTCCCTGCACACACATTAATGACGTGCTCACAGATGTCCCACTTACCAGCAGGATCTCTGCTCCTGGTGTGTGCCCTGCAACCCCCTGTAAAGACAGTTTTGCAATATAGCATGCACTTTCAACACATTCAGAAAAAGGGCCTATCAGTTTAAGGCAGGCAACCTATGCTCACAAGCTAGGTTCAAAGTAACACAGTAAATCAGGTTTATTAAGGGGATGTGAACAATGGAGGGGGTGTAAATATGAACAAATGTTTACTGTTCTGGTTTGTGCCAGGTTTCTTGGCATGCAGTTAATTGAGTCCCTTTGTTAAACAGTCTTGCAACTACTGGATACCCAGAATGTAATGCTGGCTGGCCAGGATTGGTGCCTGAGGTTGCTGGCATTGCAGCTGTTGTTGGGGCCCTTGATGGAAAGAAACAATCAACATTGACAGTGCAAAGCAGATTACATTATTTGTATCCACGGCCAGTTGGCCTAGTCTATTGAAACACGTGAACACTAGCTGAATACAATCAGGTGGTACCATTTATAATCAAACACATTTATTGCAGGGACCTACCCTGGATTTACTCACTGTTCCCAATGAATTGATGAAGATATGGTGAAGTAAAGACTGATGGCTTGGAGTTGCCTTGCCTGGGGAAACTAGGCTGACACAACTCACCTCCGCTTCATGGCCTTTCCCAGTAGGTGGCCTCAGCCTGCGTTGATCTGCTGCACAGGGGCTGAATCCCCAGGGTGGGTCTCTCACCGGAGAAACTGTCTCTGGAACAGGAACATGTGGCATGGGCCGAATTGGCAATGGCCCATGTGTAGGAAAGTGTCTCTGAAAGGGTTCAATTCTTCTGCTGGTGACACTTCCAGCTGGTAGGCAAATTGGTTGCTGCATGAGGCTGGCTCCTTTTTTGGCAAACAGGAGTCCCTGGATAACAGTATCCTCACAGACAGCAGGCCTCAGCACATTTACCTGTAGAAATACTAGACTCTCTATTTTCTTCTCTTGCAGTTCTCTGCCTGGTTGCAATCTCAGCCGCCTTGCTGAGCAACCCTCTTAGTCTGCAGAAAGGCAGTATTTTTAAATTTGATCTCCTCTTGGGATTGAAAAAAGGACCTCAGGAGATGATTGCAGGCCTATACTATGTAGGTCGCCACCAAACTTGGATGCTCCTCTCTGTTCGAACGGTCGAGCTGTACTCCTTCCATTGTTTGAAAACAGTTCTTGGACTAGTCTGTTTTTCCTGCAAACCGGTTGGCTAGGGGAGCTGTCAGTCACAGTCTTATGTTCCCATTGGTTCCTTTAGATGCCAAACACTATAGTTCACAGTTTCTCCCACAAGGCACATGAGCTTAGGACTCCTCGAGGTGCCCTGTGTCCCAATTGGTCTAAAACTGGGAAGTTCCAGACCAAACATGGTGGCTGCCATCGGGAAATGCATGCTGCAAATAGGCATGTTAAATAACAGTCTCTATCCAAAAACAGCAATGAATTAGCCATAAATATTTACAGTACCAGGTAAGGCTCTTTCTGCTGTGTTAGCGACAGCAGAGTGGCACAGATTAGGGAAATGCCTGGCTGGTCATGAGCTCCGGGAACACTGGGACCAGCCCAGGCCAATTACAGCATGCACACTGGCTATGGTACTTAAAGGGACAGCGTGGAGACACATCATGGCACTCACATGCATATCAATAGAAGCACACAAACAACCACTGATTTGTCATCTCTGCCAGATGTCTGCCTGGCAGTGGGCATCAAAGGAGACCAGGGAGACACTCAAAGTAAGCCCCCAATTTGGGGGGGGGTTACAACAGAAAATAATTTGACAGGTATAGAGCAGATTTTCTTCCACAAAGACACTATAAGAGCTTAAGGTGTTGCAAACAACAGGCAGGAATACTACAGTAGCAGTGCTAACTATGCAGTCCAACAAATGACGGCAGTGGTGGGTGACAGGGCTGGACATGGGCTAGGCTGATGGTGGATGGTCCTAGGGGTTGGAAAAGCATTGTAAATTAAAAAAAAAATTATGGCAATTTCAATAAAGGACTTTTTGTGTCATTCTGTTCATTCCTTTTTTCTACTATTCGCCCCTAGACTCACCTGCTTCCCACAGCCATTACATGACACACACTGCGATCCCAACAGGATCTCAAATATGTTTTAATTCAGTAAGCTGTTTATGCATCACAGAACAAGCACAGAGACCAGATTCACAAGCAACCATGCTGTGGCCAGCCCACTGAACCACAGCCTGTCCCTCCACACACATTGCCATTTCTGCCAGTCAGAGCTGAGTGTTGGTGGGGTATGTATAGGGGAAGTTCCCCCCCCACACTGATGTGAGGTGGTGAAGTCTATTACATCAGAGTACACCCAGGATGTCACAGCTGCCTCTGGCCCTGATATCGGAGCAGGATCTAGTGTCCCAATCTCCTTTTACCCAAACCAATGGGACATCTCTGAAACTGACATCAGGAAGATAGGGACTGAGCTATGGACCAATAAAACATTTATAGTACTGTATGTGAAGCAAGACTAGCATAGCATCATCAAAGGCTACTATACGCTGATCAGGATAAAGTCCAAAATGGTAGCATGAAAAGGATACACAGTTTAAAATCTACATGAGTAAGAATGAGGGCTGTACAGAATGAGCACTTCTGCTATCAGAATTGGTGTGGAATGGCAACTCTGCTTCCCAAATGCTTTTTGGAATTTCTTTTTAAATTCTGCAGAATTCCAAAAAGCATCTCTGTGTAAACTGTAGAATATTGTTCCACAGATGACAGAAAAAGAATCCATGGTTTATGTACACTAAAGATTCTTAATTTATTACTCTTATTCTTTTTCTACTCCTTTGGTTGGCCACATCTGCCAAGTGACCCAGCCCTGTCACCCCAACATCCACTAGTACATACCGCCAGTCATCTTCCCCCAGGGTTTGCCCCCCCCAGCAGAGTCAGCAGAGTTCCCCAACTACCGCCGTGGTCTATTCTGGAGGGTGTGCCCAGCTGCTCGGTTGCGGGGTCTGTGGGCACTTGGTGCCATCCTGCCACAGGCTTTTCCTACCTACTAGTCCCTGGAAGGCATGATGTGCAATGATATGATGACACACACCACATGCTCATATGTGACATGTGTCGATGTCTGCCCCCCCCCATGAGCTATCCCAGGCTGTCTTTCCCCCAGCTTCTGCTAGGGACTAGGCAAGCGCTAGGCTCTGCCTACCCACCCCCCCGAAGGAGGAGAGCTGTCCTATAGACAGTCAAGCCCCCCCCCAGGGCTGGCCCTTTGATTCCCTGAGTTCATTTCTCAACCTGGGTAATTGGCATGCTAGCTGAAATGCTACTGCTGCATTGGCACGCTAACGTCACTACAGGTTATTAATCCACAAAAAAATTCCATATGCAGAATGTCGTGATTCCTCTACTAACAGAATTATGCTGAATTTTCCAAAATTCCACAGAATTCTGTTCCCTCTGAATTTCAACATTCAGCCTGCTAAGTGGCATTTAGGGCTGAGGCATGAATGCCTTACCTCCTGCCACACCGGCAGTTTGTGTTCAGTGGTGAGCGCAGGTTGCTGGGGGTTGGCCGAGGGGGTAGAGAATCGATCATCCAGAGGACTGCTCTCCTCTCTCTGGGAGTGTGGATTGGTGTTCCTGCCAAATGACTGCCATCAGGTGGAGGCCCAAGGGCAGTGTAGGTCCAAGGGTGCCATAGACAGGAAGGGTGCTATGGGACTCCGCAGCGTGCTCATGCCTCTACTTGCACATGTTGATGTGCATGCCTAGCAATGGAGAAGGGAGAAAAATGGAAAAGGGGTTGCTGGCAGGCTTCATGATGTCCTGGCCATGCTCCCAACTCCTGGGAATCTGGATTGTTCACCGGGGGGATGGCCTTCCCCTCCCTGGCCCTGCCATTGGGGGAAATCCATTGAGGACTTGCCTGGGTAGGAGCGAGAGTCAAAGGAATCATGCTCATGGGCGGAAATTAGCTTCTCAAAGAGAGCCATAGCTGTGCCCGCCAGCCACCCTGTCGGAGAAAAAGGAATATGGAAAAAAAAAATCCAACATTCTGTAAAGCCAGCGTTGGTGGAGAACATTGGACCAAAATCATATCTGGTCGGTGAATACCATTTTTGCGTAACAATTTGCATAGCACAGGATGTCACACCTGAACGTCATGATCAGTTACGCAGGCAATGACTTGCAGCTCACTATGGATATTGCGGTGGACTTGCAAAGAGAAAAGTGTGATAACAGGCAGCCTATACTGTATCTATGCTATATTGTAAATTAAGCAAATAAACACCAACAGCAATAGAAACTGTTATGTAATGGAAATATATTGTATTTTTACTAATATATCAACAAGGATCCGTAAATGAGCTCGCGCTATATCCCTAATGATACAGCTAATAATTCATTTGAATTGGGGGGGCTCTGCCCTCCACCCCCCAATTTTTTTTTTCCAAATGGGAAGTGGGCCGGAGGGTGTGGAGGGCACAGCCCCCCATTCGATTCCAAATGAACTACTAACTGTATCATTACAGATACAGCAGGAACTCATTTATGGAGCCTATTTGTGATGTGATATATGCAGACGATATACAGCTAATGATTCACTTGAATTGGGGAGCTTTGCCCCCACACCACAGTTTTTTTTCTTTCCTAAATGGGCTAAATGGGAAGTGGGCAGGGGATGTGGGGAGTGCAGCCCCATAATTCAAATGAATTAATAACTGTATCATTACAGATATAGTGTGAGCTCGTTTACGGAATCAGTGCTTCATAGCGCTTACGTCATTACATAGCATTACACATTTTGCCATTGCAGCTCACTGTGGATATTACGGTGGTACAATGTTCTCCACTAACACCATAAAGCCCTCATAAAATTGGAACAATTTCTGGAAAAAAAAAACTTTATGATATATACAGTAAATCACCTGACAAACTGATCTGTGTGGCCCCAAAAGCTTGTCTACTGTAATATCTGTTGAGCAATACATTCAGTATCTACAGTATGTTGGTCCAATAGAAGGTATCACAGTCTTAAAGGAATACAAGACAGAAACAACTTGGAATCTGTGGAAAGACACATGGAATACTGGTCGGGGATCCAGTTAATTTTTTCACAGCAGAACTCATAAAAATGGTTAAGACCATGGCAAACAAAGATGTTCAGTTTCAAAATCCTGACAGCCAGATTTACTGTATATCATCCAAGCCTTCAGAGTACCACTCTGCAGCAGGGCAAAAGATGAAGTTAGCAGGTGACATATGGTCATTTTCTCAGCATCTGATCCAGTAGAATAGGTACAAAGTCTCAAAATAGATCGAAAAGGAGCATTTTGTTGTTAATTTTTATTCAAGTTTTGACACACGAAACAAATCAGCAAAGAAAAAGGGCATTTTAGTAGAGGGCACCAAAGTCGATCTGTTTGCAGATATCTCCAACTTTATCCAGCAAAAAAAGAAATAACTCCAAGAGCCCAATTTTCAAAAGGGGGACACTGTGCATGTGTCCTCACAGTGTTTGCTGCAGTTGCATTCCAGTGTTTGCCGCAACTTGCCTGGGATGCAGGTTGTGACAGTTCCCTCTTTTTTATGGCAGCATGTGCCAAAGCTTTGGTGCAAGCCCTGTAAAATGCCACCCCCATGGATGCAAATGTACTCCAGGGGGTAGTTGGCATAACTGTGCTGCATCACCGCAAGAGACTTGCAGGAGTGGGGTTGCGGCAAGCGGCTCTCAAAATAGCACTTGCCGCAAGTTGCCACTTGAGGCAAACCCCTCTGTCGCAAGTCTGTTGCAGCAACGCAGCCCCTTTGAAAATCAGGCCCCAAGTGTGTAAATAGAACTTCTTCATGAAAAATATCTCTGAAGCTACAAGTTATTTAGCAGGACATAAAATATGTTTGCGTGCATGTATGTACTGTATGTACATATCTATGTATCTATTTCAACAGTTTTACCAGAAAAGCATACTGAGCTGGTAGCAACTCATTTCCAGATGTGTCCTGGGGGAGGGTGGAATGGGAACAGTGCATTTAGCACATCAGCATAACAAGGCATGAAATATCACACATAAGACAGCAGTGGCATAGTGAATTGCAGCAACCAGTACCAAACAGCAGCATACAAAAAAAACAATATAGAAAAATGCTCATGCCGAAGTAGCCATAAAGTTCATGGACAGATGCCTGATAGGTGATGCTCATGGACAAGACACAACTTAATTCTTTTTTCTCCATCCTGTGTTTATACTCCTCTCCACAGCAACCCCCTTTTGACCCCCCTCCCCCAGCTATCATCACCCAGCTCCTCTGGAGCTTACATTGCTGTCTTCGTCCTCTGCCACAGGACTGTGGTGGGTGCCCGGTCACTGAGGTGAGGTCTGCAAGGGGTCAGTCTTCATCCTGTCACTGAGGTGTTTTTTCTCTGTTTTCTCTCTTTATCCCTGAGGTCACAGTAACACAAGCACAGCCAGAAGAACCCCAATCCTCCCACTCAGCCTAGCGCCAGTCCCCACCCACCCCCACTTGACACTACCATTGCATAGCAGTCAGAGGCTTACCTACCCAATCTGAGTTAGGAGAGCTTCCTGGTGGCTGCACAATCCTCTCTCAGCCCTCCCACCATGCCAAACCCTCGGTGGCCTGAGCTCACTGTCAAACACGGGTAGCTGGCATGGGAGAAGTGAGATGCTAGACACCTCTGTGCCACTGGGCCAGCTTGACACAACTTAATTTTTATAACATTTTCTTTGCCTTCACTTTCAACCATCTGTTCAATTCTATAACATCCTCAGAAGGGTGACTTTCCATCTTTGCTGTGGAATGTAATTAAGACTTTTCCATTGTTTGGGGATCAGATAGATTGTTAAAAAGTCCTTTGTGCCGGCCCATCGGCGGAGCGGTTGGATTTCTGTCTGTGACGCTGGCAACCCGGGTTCGGGAATGGACTTGGGTCACTGGAGGGCCAGCTAGAAGGAGGAATGAGCGTCCACCGACAGCTCACCTTTCCTTGGGGGAGGGCGAGGGTGCAGTTCGGTGTATGCTGACCCCTGGTGGAGACTGAGGGTTCAGCATGACATCCAACCACGACTTTTGGGGAGAGACAGACATCAGCGCCAGCCTAGACATCATGGCATGTCTCTCCTTGGAGGAGGAAAAGCATGAAAATGGCACCCTGGCCATTCAGATGACGGCCTCCCAGATCCTCACGCCCAGGCTCCCGCTCCTCCATCAGCCAACTCAGCAGCACCCAGGGTCACTGGATACATCTGCAAAAAGCTCATCCCCTACAAAGGTAAGGGACCCTCCCGACAAAGGGATATGTTGGGGATACCTGGGCTGGCTGTGATGTGGGGCAGTAGGGACAGGGGCACCGGGGTGGGGCAATCCATGTGGGGCCTGAAGGGAAGTCCGGTCAGGTGTGCAGGTGGCAATAAATACCATCATACAGAAAAAAAGAAATAGTCCTTTGTTTGGACCATCTGATGGCTACTGTACTGCTTTGCCTATAACCTAAGTTCAGAAGCTGGCTGGATAGCTTGAAGGGATTGCGGTGGTATTGCTATGTAGCACTGCTCCCAGCTGGGGTGGGTTAGTGCAGAGTTACACCACCATGATGACCCCTATGGTGGGCCAGGTTGCTTGCTCCTCTGCACTGGGTTTACTGTGTGAGCACACGCTGGCTAGAAGTTTCAGCATGGTGCTGGAGTGATGGGAAAGAATTGAAACAACTATTTTAGCACCTCTTCCTTTGCTGTGATTTGAAAGCATGGAAACAACCAGGACAAAACTCATGGGTCCATCAGGATGATAGTCAGTACACTCTCAGGCCTCGTCTATGGTGATCTCCATTGGAGGGTGATGGGTGGGATAGCAGCAGACATGACTGGAAGGTAGTCAGGGAATAAACCCAGCCAGAGCACTGGGTAGACAGCACTGCAGAAGAAACTGCTCTATTTAGCAGAAGAAACTTTGAAAATGCAGGAAAACAATAAGAATTTGATTTTTTGAATAGCATCTTTCCTACACACTGCATTGTAAAGTACTTCACAAATCAATGAGGTAGATATTGCTAGTGCAGGGACTGTATGTTGTATACTGTATATGCAACAGTACTTAAGCTTAATAATATAGTGATAATATGATGCTGGGGAGGTTGTGTAAGGGAATAATGGTACTGTGAGCAGCAGCTAAGGACTGAGGCTGAAGACCAAGGTGTTTCACTATCTGCAGTGCCAGTATTTCGAGGACAACCTCTCCATCACATTATCCCTATTATAGCAAGTGAAAAAACTGTTGAAAGCAAATTAGAGACAGAGGTACCATGCCACGTATAAAGTAGTTAAACTTTTACTTGAATAACTAATTTTTTGAAGGAAGAGGGAGTTTGATGACATTTTTGCTCACTTTGAACTTTGCTTCTGACAGAACACGCACAAGGCGAATGTTAGATATGAAGCTCATTAGCATACTTAGTGTGTCTTTATCAGTTTATTTGCATACCTAGTGGGCCTTTGTAGCATGATAATGGCACTCTAGATAAGCGATCAGATTGGTTAACCAGTTCTCTACTTGCTGTAATACCACACATACACACGGCTGTGAGCACAGAACGTTTGCCCTTGAGAGAGGGAATGCTGGCCTGGGCACCAGGGATAACTCATTTACTCTTACAAAATTGCCATGAGGTCTTTCTGCAATCCACCTGGGCAGCCACCAGAAAAGGCAGAAAATACAGGTTAACATCTCATCTGAAGGAATGCACCTTCAACAGTGTAGCCCCCCCCCCATCACCACCACCACCACATGTAGTGCAACACCATATCAGTTATTGATATTTGTCCAGGAGCCTAGTGCAGGGCTTGAAACCATGATTGTCCACTCATCCTAGCCTAGAGGTGAGCATGCTATCAACAGAATCACTGACATGTGGCTATCCTGGAAAATGTACACTCCCACCACCATACCCACTAACAACGTTATTAAGACACACATACGACTTCTGAGATTGGGGCTGCACGTATAAGCAAAATGCCCTGAAATGTGAGGACAGTTCAGCTACAGCACGGTGATGGTGGCTGGAGGTACTCTGAGTTTCAGAAATAGGCACATATTTACTGAAATTGGCAGTAGTGTAATGCATGGTGCATGCGTTTTGGGATAGGAAAGGAAAAGTGAATCATGACATGCCAATTCTCGTTGTTTGAAGATTGTAGCCTGCACATTGCCAAGCTGAACTCACCATTATCTCATATCCTGTGAAACAATTGCAGTCCCATGGGTAACAATGGTCATGTAAAATTTATCAGGCTCCCTCCAAAACCAGTTACATTGTTAAATTCAAGCATTAGAATTACTGTACTCAGTGGCATCATAGGATAGATGAAGCCCCACCTCTTTTTCTCTGCTACTGTAGGCTGGGAAATAATTCCAGTACAGCAGCCAATGAGAAACTGCAGTGGACTCATGAAATCTTAATTACTCTAGGTTTATATCAGACATTTATGCTGCCCTTCCTTCACACACACACACACACACACACACACACACACACACAAATATTTAGCTCATAGCAACACAAAGGAGTGGAAAGGGAGTAATGTAAGTCATTATCCATATAAGTACGAAAAGGAAAACAATATTTATCAGGTGAAGGCTCCTGTGGTCCTGATACCACATATCTCGTACTCGTGGGTCCCTGAACATTAGTGTGGGTGCTGTGACCTTCAATTTTCCATTTATTTCACTCAATAGCACCTATAGACAGAAGGCACCACTGCCAGAAAAACAAGAGTTCCTGATACTGATTGTTAGAAATTACATATATAAGTGGGCACACTGATATTCCAAGTAAATTATGTAGTGATGGTGATCTAATTCCACAAGAAAGACAAGTATACTTGCCTGTAACCATAGAAACAATCTACAGTTAATATTTTTACTCACAGTATTTTTATTTTTCCCTTCCATGACCGATGTGTTGACTCAGTCTGGAAAATTATCACTTGTTCATGTTTTACTGCTTAAATCATGGCCCATGTGTTGTGTTACTGAATTCCTAATGTGCAGCTATGGAATCTGTCAGCTGTTCCCTTCTGCAATGTTGGCTATATAATAGACCCTTACTGCTTATTTGCTATAGTTACTGCTGAGAAAAGGATTTTCAAGTGCAATTGTGAATTTTGGTGGCTCATAATCCACCACGTTTATGCTAGGAACATAAAAACTGGCAAGTTCCATTTTAAGGTAATGTTGTAAAAACTCAGAAAATTTGCTAAAAACTGGATGAGTATTTTTTTCTTCCTCACCCCCTGTACCTCATTTCTTCAAACTCCCAGTCCTCCTTTCTGCCTGCTGAACCCACCTCTGACTACTACACTATGTCACTGAGCTCCCTGGTTTATCCTTTATCCCTACAGTTCTTACATGTCCCTGATATATGGGTGTCCCCTGCTGCAACCAGGGGAGGAGAATAGATAGCAATCTTGTGGTGGGGGGACTGGTATGGGGGGAAATTGTTTAACCAGGAAAGGCACACTAAGCCAAAGCTTGTTTCCAGGTGCAACCTGGGAGCACAAGGAAGTTAAGTGACTTGCTCAGGATCACACAGTATGCAAGTGGGGGCTGTGGGATTCAAACCCCGGTCTTCAGGTTTGCAGCTCAGAGCCTTAAACCACTGTGCTATACTGCCTCCAGGTATGCCAAGGAGTCAGGTAGTATGGAAGGAACACAAAGGTCATTATCCAGCGTCTTTCAGTCAAGTGCTCCTATTCTGCCTTCCTCCTAACTCACAAGCACATAGAACAAGTCACAGTGTCCTGGAGCTGCCCTGCTGCATGTGGTCATCCATGCTGCCAGGTGCACCACCTCACTACCTCCACAAGAGTCACTTTTAAAGTGCCATGCCACATAGCCTTCTCCTGGTAGGAGAGCATCTGCATGGATGCTCCTTTCCCCCATGCTGCCAGCCACTACTCCTTACTCTCTGGGCTCAGGGTCCCAATATGCCAGAATTGTTGTCCATCACTCAGAACCATGGAGCCTGGCAGGTGGGTAGTTTTTTTTTTTGTTTTGTTTTTTTAAGTTTTAAAGTTGGGAAGGGTCACGAAACTGAAAGGCATGTTTAAGGTGTTTCTTTTGCTCATCAATAACTCTAAAACAGTGCTCTAAAACGATTACATTTTCATGGTACTTATCCATAAATGTTGTAGTTTCTTTTTTATATATATAAAAAAGAAGTTGCAGTATATCTATTTAAAAATGTTCATATTCTTATGCATAGTACAGAGACATAAGGGTTTTGTGTGAGAACATATTCATATGGCATGAGCCACTGATTTGTGCTACAGGATCATGGAGTTTACATATGGTATAGTATAGCTTCTCATAATCTTTATCTTGACCATGTCGAAAGCTAGGAAGGCTGCAAAATGAACACAACTGTGATTCACCTTCCAAAAGTTATACTTCTTTGGCGTAGAACATTAAAGGTCTGTAGTGCCATGAGGTCACTTCCATTAAATCCAGTCAGGACAAAGGCAGCGAAATTAGCTATACTGGAGAAAAAAATATGTGTTACAGTAAAAAACATTTGCCAAAATGTTCAGTTTTTTTCTTACTATGACTTTATTGTTTTTATTCATTTTAAGGGGAAGGGTCAATGAGAGGTACGATTCCCATTTCTATAAATGTCCTGGTGGCAAGACACAGCATGAAATAGAATGATTAGTGTAATTGGGTAGCAAGTGCCAGTGAATAGCAAGAGAGCACTCATCAGGTGGAATATACACTGCTCCAAAGAGCTAGTCGAACCAAAAATTACAGACATGAAAATGTTATAGATTTTAAGAAGTGGTCAGTTGTAACCTTTTGTTTCTGAAGTATTTTTTCCTTTTTCCTTTTGCTCATTAGAAAGTTTTCAATGTGATAGAGTTATGCTGTATGTGTGAAATAGCACTCTGCCTGGCAGAGGACATGCTGTATCTAGTTCTATTCCTCCTATTACATCACCAGAATGTGTGACCTCACAGACAATGGCATCACAGGTGAATGGCCTGGCAGCTACTGAATGTCTCTTCCTTAGCAGCTGTGATAGCACAGTCCATGAGGTCACAATACTGATGATGTAATGAGAGGAACAATGCTAGACATGGCAGCTGCCAGGCAGAGTGCTGCTCAGCACATCACACCGACTAATAGATAAAAAAATCTTCTAATTAACCAAAGGGAAAAGAAAAAAGTACCTCAGATATGCAAGGTAAGAGTTTTGACAGCAATATTAGTCTTAGGCCATAGACAAGCTATTTAAAGTTCACAATAAAAGTTTGTTATTGTAGACATAGTCTCCTTAAATCAGAGGCCCAGCAAACACATACAGAAAATATTACTTTACTCAGTGTGCTCTGTTCACTGTCTTGCAATCATGATATCTAAACTTCTTTCTCTCAGTCTTGCTTATAAAGGGATAGATCCGTTTCAACAGTCTTTTCAACACAGATCAACAATTTTCAGTCTCTCTCTCTCACACTCTCTCTCTCTTCCCCCTTCTCCGCCCACCCACCACCCCCAATGCAGGCAGTCTGGCCGCACTGTACTTCTTCCTGTTAGCAGGCCTGGTAGTTGACTTCATAGACAGGAAGCATCACATCACCTGTCTTTTCTCTGTCACTAGCCCCAAACTAGGGGTGTGCAACTATATAAATTGAGTACTTGTTGAATATTCAGTGAATACACCCAGGGTATTCAGGTATTTGACTATGCTGGTATTTGGCCATAATGTAGTACATTTATTAAAAGTGCTGTAGACATGAAGAAAAACACCCCAAAAGAGACAAATAGGAATGTTTTCTGCTCAGCATGGGTAGAGGGTAATACTACATTGTGAAAACATACTACAGTGATGTGGAATCAGACAGTGTAAGAGTAGTTTAAAGGAAAATACCAGTTACCTTTGTGTGTTCCCCTGCCAGTGCACATTTATGCCTCTGATTATCGTTTCTGTGTAAAAAAATATGTATTTTCCAACTGCATTTTGGTATTAAAACTTCAGTTTAAAAAACTGCTCGAAAACTTCCATTTAGCTAGACTGCCACACACAAGCAGCTATTTCCTGGGTGCCTCTCGCTTCCTTGCCCAGGATACGCTAATATGCCCCCATCGGCCAATGCACTGAGTCGGCAGGGACACATTAGCATATCCCAGGTGTGGGAACAAGTGGCTCCCATGAGATGGCTGCCATGAGTCTTGTTAAATGGAAGTTTTCAGGGACATTTTTAAATGTATGTTTTAATGGCAAAATGGTGAAAATGCAGTTGGAAAAAATATTTTGTTACATAAAAACACTAATCGGGGACATATGCCCTGACAGGAGAGTGCACAAACGTAACCAGTGATTTTCTTGAATAGATTAGGCATTTTCTTTACATGTTCTGTTCTTCCTGATAGGTGACCTGAAAAAAATGAAGAGAACATCTGTTTTGGAAACCAGGAGGGAATCACTGAAGCAAAGATTACACAGCACACAGAGGAAGAAATTAAAAATGAAAGACCATGTTTGTTTTAGACACAGGAAAGCAAAGCTGATGGGCATAGTATAGCAAATATTCAGATTTTCATACTTACTTTTTTATTTTTTCTATTTTACGTTTAGTTTTTTATTCTATTATTTTGATTGCTGTCTGGCCTGAAAGTTAACAGCATAATAGGAAATAAATTTTGTAACCCAGTGCCTGGAGGATATACCAGTATAGGAGAAGTCACATTGCAAAAAAAAAAGAGAAATAAAGATTTGAGGAAAATTTCCAAGATCATTGTCATTTTAACAGCAGCTGAGGTCATAAAGCCAAATGGTCAGTCAGAAAGCCAAGCGACAAGCACAACCATATCCGACATTGTTATTCCAGAATCTTTGTTAGTAAAATCAAGAGCAGAGATCAGAAAGCAAAATGCACAGTAGTCAGTTCGGTATTCAAAGCTGGCAAGCAGTGACAGCACATTGTTAGGCTAACTAGTATACCATAGTCACTTAAAAGAATCAAGCAGGTACATAATGAGCTTAATAAAAGAAGTTGCTGCACATGCTCAGACTGCACACAGGAATGATGTAGCTGAGCAATATCTCCTGCAGTGCTGAAGAGGTACTCTGAAGGTATGCTTGCCGGGGGGGGGGGGGCACACATGATATTGATATGCTAGCTGGGACAAAGCAGGATATGATTGCTTTGTGCTGTTCCAGTATGCAAGAGGATCATCATTAAAGTCCACAATTGGCTCATCCAAATAATTAGTGAGCATCTGCTCAGAAGAATCTGACAACAAACCTATCCTCTGCCACTGCTTGTTCAGCAGAGCACTCATGAGCAGCCACCATAATGATGTGTTTTGTAACCTGAGGCACAGTGTCATGGCAAAATAAACACAATGGCAGCACTCAGCAGAAAGACAAGTGATTCAAAAAATAATTAAATTGAACCTTTATTGCAATGAGAGCATGGCACTGAGCCCCAGTGCTTCACCTCATAAACGTGAGGCTTCATCAAGGGGCATGGCTTAGCAGCAAGAACTGACTCAGTTAAGTACAGTAGTACAGTATTAAAGGCACTGTGATCTAAAAAGACAGGCTCACTGTTCAAAGCACGTCAGTTTAACAACCAAATACACGGGGCGCTAATGAGCAGCTAACGAGGTAGACACATTTCTCATCGCTCCACTCTGGTCACTGTAAAATAATTAAAAATAAAAGTATCTAATACCTTTGAGCGGTGTTCGTACTGTAATACACAGCACCGGACAGCACCATGGAGGAATATCTAACCCCCAATCCCAGTAAAAGTCAGCGTCTTGCAGGGAAAACGGGTAAGAAGTCGGTGGCGAGTAATGCGGGAGAAAATACAGGCCTGGTGTCCATGTCGGCTGCGGAGGTTACCGCACTAGGCCGAGAGCTGACCTGCCAGGTAATAGTGCCGTTGGAGCTGAGGTTGGTCAAATTAGAGGGCAAACTGGACTCACATTTGCAGGAAGTCCTAGAGCAACAGACTCTGCAGTCGGATGGCAGAAGCGGAGGAGCAGGTCTTTCGCTTGAAGGATGAGCTGCAGTCTGTGCCTGGTCAAATGGTAGAATTGCAGAAGGAGCTAGAGGAGGTGAAAGAAGTTCATGATTATCAGGAAAACTACCATCGGCGCCTGAATTTGCGCTTTCAAGGCTTGCCAGAAGGGAATGAAGGAGAAGGAGCTCTGGACTTTTGTGGAAGGATTCTGCCTGAGTTGTTAGGGATGCAGCTAGTGAAGGGGAAACTGAAGCTGGAGCGAGCCCACCGCTCTGTGATGCCACAGCCGCCGTCGGGCCAACCCCAGCGGCAAATCATAATGCGCTTCCACCATTTCCAAGGCAGAGAAGCGCTCTTGAGGGCCTACAGAGCAAAGGAGTCCATAATCTACGAGGGAAATCAGCTCTATATCTCACAGGATTACTCTGCAAGGCTACTGGCAAAGCGGAAGTGGTTTAATACAGTGATGGCCCAGCTGAGAAGCCTGCAAATGGAAAATTTCTTGATCTACCCGGCTACACTTAAAATAAAGCATGAGAGAGTGACTTTTTCCTTTTGGGAGTCAGAGAAAGCTGAGGAATTCTTTAAGACCCTACGAAAGAAAATGGAGTGAAGAGCACGGAAGAAACAAGGCGTGGGTATTGGCACCATAGATAGAGTGAACACCAATTTATGCTGTTTAACTGTTTAACTGTTTTGTTACTCGAAGTCCAGAGGTTGGGTGAGCTTTGTTTTGTTTGCTAGCCACCTCCCTTAAAGTTCTGAATTAAAGCATGGTGCATTTAAAAGAAAGAAAGAAATAACTACAGGAATGGTGGAACATTAATGTTGGAAGCAGAAAGAAGTTTCAAGGGCATTTCATGGACACTTGTCGACTAAACAAGATATGGACAACTATTTTCACCCTAACAAGTAAATGCTGCCCGATTGCTGTAGCTGATGGCTTCACCGATTTGAGTGTTGGGGGAACAGGCCTAGCACATGAGAGTGTAGGCGCAGACTAGCCCTTCCCGCTGGGGTCTGTGGGGGACCGTTAGCACACCCGGGCTTTCCTAGACGGAAGGCATCAACATGCCTTGAAACAGGGCTGAAACCAGTTCTAGATTTGCTGTGTGAGGGCTTTGTCCTTTTTTTCTGCCCTGGTGTCTTGACATGGGAGTAATAGGGGATATGTTTCATGCTACGAGCAGTGCGGGGGGGGGGCGGACCTGACTTGATGGATGGGATAATTGGAGGGATTGCTGTCACGCAGTAGGAGTAGAGGGTGTCTAATCCTTCTTCAGAAGTGTAAGCCTTAGGGGATTGGTTTTAATGATGCTCACCCACAAAAGAGTATGGGTAGAAGGGGAGAAAGTGTATCCCCCGTGCTGAAGCATCAATTAGAAGTGATGCAATAACGAAAGCTTCCACTAGGTGGGGTAAATGATACACATTCCAAATGCCTGTTAATGTGGGAACTTAACATAGGCTCACAAGGGAAAATAAAATGATGCTATGGGGGGGGAATGAGGAATGAGAGGAGGTGCCGAGCTGCGTGAAAGAGAACACAATAGCCACAGGGAGTATGTGGTCCAGGAGGAGCGAAGACTGGAGGGGCAGAGCAGTGGGATGCTCATGACAGTAAAGGGGAGACTGTATTTCCAGACACTTGTGCCTTGTAGGCGCTAGTGTCAGAAGGGGCTCGTCATATAGCAGGAGAGGTGGAGAGGGGGCTTACTAGCTTGAAAGGACAGGATGTCTGAGAAGGGGAGGATATAGGTGGTTTGATTCACAGGAAACCTAGATATTTGCTAATAATGGGAGATGTCGGGGGATTCTAAAATAAGGGGGTGAGGGGTAGAGGACGAGCGGAAGGGCAGGGGATGTCCAAATTGTTCAAATTGTTAGTTTTGTTGTTACTGTTCATATGTTACTAGATGCAACTGGTGATGCTAAGGATCTGGGTACAGTATATTATAATAAGAATCGTAGGGGCTGAAATAAAAGTGCTCAGGGGCTGGGGCATAATGGAGAGTTGCAAGATGCGGTTGGGACAGGGATATATCTAAGTGATAGCTATGAGTAATACGATGAATATAAATGTTATTTCATGGAATGTTAAGGGAATAGCAAGCCCAGTAAAGAGAACTGCATTACTGACTGCACTTAAGAGGGCCAGAGCGCAGGTGGCTATGTTGCAAGAAACCCATCTGACAGACGCAGCGCACACTAAGGTCATGTGGAATTCGGTTGGGAAGTGTTATGCAGCTTTCTTCACATCTCACAAATGGGGGGTAGCCATATTGTTGCATAAAAACTTACCCTTGGAAGTTCAGAGGGTGGTGCGTGACCCAGATGGGGGTAGATGCACATTTATTACTGGACTATTAAGGGGAGAAATGGTTACGTATGGATGTGTATATGTTCCGGTGGTGCATGAGCTGCAGTTTTTCATCTCTTTGCTGGACTTGATAATAAAAGAACAGTTCCCTGGGCTGATTATGGAAGGGATTTTAACTGGACTATGGATGCATGTTTGGACCATTCGGAGAGGAAGGGAAGGGTATCGGAAACCATGATTCAGTCACAGCTGGGGATGGCAGACCTAGATGTGGTAGACAGGTGGCACACAAAAACCCCAAGCACCAGGGAGTACACATTTTATTCCAGCCCCCACAAAACCTGGTCCCGCATAGACTATGTCTATATACCCAGGAGTTGGATAGGGCGGACACAGGATATATCCCACAGTCCTATACACATATCCGACCATGCCATGGTAATCTTGAAAATGTCTGGAGGAGGGGTGAGATAGATGCCTCCGCAGTGGAGGTTCCCCACATATATGATTAAAAATCAAGCCTTTAGGGATTACTTAGTGGAACAGTGGCAACATTACAAGGAGACTAACTCCTCACCAGACATTTCTCAGATCATCTTCTGGGAAGCAGAGAAGGCATATATGATGGGGGCTATAATTGCCTATATGGCAAGATTGAAGCAACAAAAGAGGGGAAAAAAGAGCAGAATTGGAAAGCCAGTTAAAGGAGCTAGAGAAAAGAGTGGTGAAGGGAGAACAAGGAGAGGCATCCAAATTGCTGATGACAACAAGGGAGACCTTAAATATATTGTTGCAAGAGGAGGCTGGTAGAACCTGGTTCTACTGCCAAAGGCAGGTTTTTGAGTGGGGAAATAGACCAGGGCTGTTGTTAGTATGGTTAATGAAAGGGGGTAAGGGCCAAACGTGGGTTCTGGGGATTAGAGACAGAGGAGGGAGAATTTGTGTGGACAATAGAGGTATAAGGGAACACTTTAGGAAATTTTATGAAGATCTGTATAAAGCAGAACAGAAAGGAGTGGGTAATCATATGCTGGGATTTCTGACAGGCCTTCAGGTATCTGTAACCTCTAGGCTGCATAAAGGGCAATTAGGCCAGCCTATAATGAGAGCTGAAATTCTTGCGGCCATACAAAAATTACAACTGGGAAAGGCTAGCGGGCCAGATGGATTCCCAATAGAATACTACAAGATCTTGGGGAATCAAATGGCAGAGGCATTGTGTGGGCTTTTTCAAATAGAGAAAGGAGGAGAAACACCAGAACTGCCAGATACCTGTTATGATGTTAATATTTGTTTGATACCCAAACCTGGTAGGGATGGTATGGACTGCGCAGCGTATAGACCTCTCTCCCTGTTTAACTCAGATTTAAAGATCCTGGCCAACATGCTGGCTATTAGGTTGGAGAATGTATTACCGGATTTGATTCACCCAGATCAGATCACATTCATTAAAGGTCACCAATCATATCATAATATGTGCAGGTTACTTAATGTAATATGGAGGGCGAAAACAGAACATGAGAGTGTGGGTGTTATATCAATGGATGCAGAAAAGGCATTCGATAGGGTAGGTAGGGTAGAATGGGAATACCTCTTTGAGGTACTGGCCCAGTTTGGTCTGGGTGAATCCTTTGTGGGATGGGTGAGGGCTATGTATACCAAACTGAGAGCGAGAATTTTGGTTAATGGGAGTCTCTCTGAATGGTTTTCTTTGGAAAGGGGAACCAGACGGGGTGCCCTCTCTCACCCCCTTATGTTTGCACTGGCATTGGAACCTCTCATGCTGGCAGTGCGGCAACAAGAATAAATTAAAGGGCTTGCAGGAGCTCAAGGATCTGAGCATAAGATCGCTTTATATGCAGATGATATGCTATTATTTGTTAGGGATCCTCAAAGGTCCATGGTGCTTCTGCTGTCCCTCATTGAAGTTTATCTGGATACAAGGTGAATCTGGAGAAGTTGGAAATTATGTATTTCCCAGATGGAGATCAAGCCTTTGGAGGTGGGCTAGGGCTTAAGATTGTGCAGAATGGTTTTCAGTATTTGGGGGTGCGGATAGGGAGGAGACTGGGGGACTTGTACCATTTAAATTTCCTCTGCTTGATGAGAACTGTGCTTGGGGACCTCAGCGGTGGGCGCAGCTTCTGATCTCTTGGCTGGGATGGATCAATGTGATTAAAATGAACGTCCTTCCTAGGATTTTATACCCTATGCAAATGTTACACTTGGGACTAACCAAGGGGGATGTTAAACGCTTGGAAGAGGGATTTTTGGAGTTTATTTGGCATGGAAAGAAGCCACAAATCAGTCTTAAGAGGCTCAAAGTGTAAACCAGCAGGGGAGGCCTGAACTTCCCAGACCTAGGTAATTATTATTCGGCCATACAGCAGAGAGGGATCGGGGATTGGGTGCATAGGCCCAGGGTCGCTAGCTGGGTGGAGCTAGAGCAGTGGGGGGTCCCAGAGAGGCTTACTGCATATTTATAATAAAGGGCCATGGACATGTAGAGCATTGGGGAATGGTAATCCACTGGGGTGGGCAACACTCAAGGCCTGGGCAAGGTTGGAGAGGGAAAGAGCGCCAGTGGCTAGGAATCCATTCTTCTTGCTGGGTATGGAGGACAAAGGTTTTAATGAATGGGAGGCATGCGGGGTGGAAACTGTGGGTCACCTAGTAGAGAGAGGAGAGGTCTGCACTTATGAGTTGATAAAACAGTGGCTGCATCTAGAGGGCCCACACTTGTTTAGATATTTGCAGATTCGAACTTACGCAGGGAAACTAGGTAGGGTGGCTCGAGAGGGTCTGAAATCAGATCTGATAGAGCAGCTGGTATATCATGCTGGGAAGGATTCTATAGGAATGTTGGCAAAAGCTGCTAAACAAGGCAAGCAACGCCTGTCAGACCTAACTAAGAATACAAGGGAGCTATGGGAAAGGGATTTGGAACAGCGCATCTCAGAAGAAAATTGGAGGGTGGTCTTGAGAATGCCAGGGGGAATAATGATCTGCAATAAATATAAAGAGGCCTTTTTCAAGTTCCTACATAGATTATATTGTCCCCCAGTAACTGTCCATAAAGCTCATCCAGCAATTTCTCCTTTATGTGGGAGATGTGGTAAAGAAGCAGGGACTTATATCCATTGTTTCTGGACCTGCTCCATCTTGGTTAAATTTTGGGAGGATGTGGTCACAGGAGTGGCTCGCACGGCAGGCCTGTCACTGAGACGGGATCCTTTGGTTTGTCTATTTGGAGTGGAAGTAGTAGAGGGGGGGAATAGAATCCACTCCCCAGGTGGATGAGGGTCCTATTTGTCTTAGCCCGGCATTATATACAGTGTGCATGGGTGTCACACGCCAGCCCACATCATCTATGTGGCACTAGGCAACTATACAAGCACTGGCACTGGAAAGACTGACATGTGGTGCGAGAACTGGAAGAGGCCTTCCTGAGGGAGTGGTCCCCTTTTCTCTCCTCACTAAGTATGGCTGAGAGTATGGTATTAAGGTCCAGTTTGAGTATATAAAAACAAAAAAAATATCTTATCCTGGGTTTATAACACATTATCCAGATCCAGCTGACCTGCACAATAATGGAACATGTACAGGAGAAGATAATGGAATGAGAATATGCGATTCTATTTATTGACTTTTGTGAATGAGATCTAATTGCACATCTGATTGCATATATTTGTTTGTTGTTTTGTCTGTGTTTTGTTTGTCTCTGTTATAAAGAAACCGAATAAAGGGACATTAAAAAAAAAACCAAATACAACAAAAGTACCCAGAGTGAAATAATGTGATAAATTAAACCAATCCATAAACATACAACCAAAAATAGATAAGTATTCCCAATGTAGTGAAACGTGAGCACTGAAAAAAAAAATAGCTAAAATAAAATGGGGTCCTATATATATAAAATCCAGAATTATGTTTGTACTGAATGTACTATTAATGTGTTGGCCCACATTAATAAAATATAGGGCAAAATAAGGAAAAGGGGAGAAGGAAAGACATAATCTAGTGTGACCAAATCACTATAGTAAAATGTGTTCGCTATAAAAAAGTGCTCACGTAAGAGGTGAAATGCATACATATGCATATGCTGGCAGTATAGCCTAGAGGTTAGAGGAACGAGGTGTGAACAAGCTTGATATATCCAGCAGACCAGACCTGAGATGGATTCTCACAACCTCCACTTGCATACTGTGTGACTCTAAGCAAGTCACTTAACTGCCCAGTGCTCCCAGGTCGCTCCTGAAAACAGGCACTTGTGCCTAGTGGGCCTTACCTGGTTACCAAAGACTAAAAATAAATAAATAACTTATGAAAAATTATTTGGAAACATCAGAGAAAGGAAAAGAAACCCAGGGAATGGAAATAAGAGGGTGAGGGAAAAAGAGAGGAAGGGGAGGAGGGGACACGAGAGAGAGAGAGAGAGAGAGAGAGAGAGAGAGAGAAAAATTAATGCCAGATAAGGAGAAAACCAAGTCAAATAAAACTAATGTCATAAATCCAACATATGGGGTACAGAATCACAAAGGCATCTGCTGATTTAGTTAATGCACATACCAGAATTCTATGTAAACAAAATCCTAACAATTAAAGTGGCAAAAATAGCAAAATATTGATAGATCATTTACTCCATGGGGAAACAGAGCCTTTAGTGTGTAAATCCAGCCCACACCACTGTCACTTTGGCTGCCAGTGCCAATCATTCCAGTTGTTCCAGAACTGTCAAGCCACTAGCGTTCTGTGAACAGAACAGGTCCATCTCCCTCATAACTTCCTCAAACTCACTACACAGTTGCTGCTGGTACTCCTTCACTCACTGTGACTCTGCATGGACAGGCACAGTGCCTCGCATTTGAATATTGGGTCAAACATGGTTGCAAACACATAGCTAATATTGTCATGTACAGCTGCAAACTATGATCTTAACTCTCTAGTAAACCCTTCAATGAGCTCTTTGATGGGTTCTGGAAACAAGCCCATTGTGCTGCACTCTTGGAAACTGTCCATGGTTGGCATGAGGAGATGAGCAGCTGGACTGACCTGACTCAGAGAAACTGTATTGGAGCTTAGAAAATGGGTTGGGAAAATCCCTAAAGCTGATTGGCTTATGGAACCAGCTGCCCGGTCTGGTATCAGGTGACAGAGACCAAGAAATAATGAGTCCCAGTCTCTGCTGTCTGATTACATTCCAAATGCTTGTGCCAGTAGAACTTTCAATTTAAAAACACTGCCATCTTTTAAATCTCGGTTAGCGAGAGCTCTCCCCTGCCTGCAGAGAGAGCAATTATCCAGACAGCACTGTGATCCAGAAGAGTAAAATAAATAAGGCAAACTTATAGTCAAGCATGGAACTTTGCCTGTCCAGGGTTTTTAAAATAAGAAGCACATGCAGGTAGTAAAAAAAAAAGCTTAAAGTGAGGTCCCCTGGTGAGTTATTTCCGCTCGACTTAACCTGCCCAGTGTGATCAGTAGAATCGGATGTCTTTCCCGTTACTTGATTGCTCCCATGTGACTACCTCCACTCCCCCCCCGCCAGCCACTAGGTAAAGAACATAAACAAAATAAGAACGTTATTTTATAGAAAGAATGACTTTCGGTTTTCCAGCAGCCTGTTTCAAACTTTCAACCGTGCGGGTCCACAGGCTTAAATTTAATCTGCCTCTGTGAGCTCCACTACCCGATTGAATGATTTCCCAGATTAACAATAAACTGCCCCAAAAGCAAATAATCTGCTAACCCACTTCATCCCCGCAGTAACTAGAAAGCAAAGTTTTTCTTTTTTAAAAAGCACCAGCACAGTCGCGAGCTCAGCACTGTCACCAATTCCCATAACTTTCTCACAGGCATGCCCTACCTCCTCCACGCTCGCTGCAGAAAAAACTGTCTGAACAGCACAAGTCCTAGCGGGCTCACTATGCCCCTGATTGCTCGCTCCCCCAAAAGCCCATAATTAAAAAAAACCAAGTGGTGCAACATATTTTGTCAGTTTAAATTGTACCTTTATCCTTAGCATTGCCGCCTACATTTTCAGAGAGCGGGACTCCTCAACTGACACACACAGATGCGACGGCTCGACTCCCAATGCTGGCAAAGAGCTACGTAGTTAATTATTAAAAAGTATTAATCATAACAATTTAGAGCGCTGATATTTCCCATTGGATTTCTGCATCTCAACTTCCTGGTTTTATGTGATGGGTCATGCAAGGTCGCCTAACAGCAGCAGCATCTTCTGACCAAAAGGTAAAAAAAACATTTTCTTGAAACTCTGTCATTCTTCTGAACATGGTGGTTGGGAGTATATGTAAAGCATAATGGCTGGGGGCAACAAAAAGTTTTTGTAATGTTTCTATTCATTTTCAAAGACATTTTGTCTGTTATTTTATTAATTGAAATGTGCAAGATGCCCATTTTCTAAAGCAATAATACCCTCCAGGGTGGGTGGTGTTAGGCAATACCAGAACCTTCAGGGCTATAAAGCCTGCCGCCTGCAAGCGTCGGGCCCGCGACACTCCTGGGCGTCCGGTATTGCCCACTGCCCACCCTGTCGGGTATTATTGCTTGCTTAGGTCATTGGTGCATTTCTCAAAGGGAGATGGACCTTGGATCATGCCTTCAATGATGCTCCAGTCCTGGTGTAGTAGTACCCCACCAATATCCTTCTCAATGGATAACTCATGTAGAACACACTTCTGTTCCAGCAAGCACTGCAACATATAAAATGTGTTGTTCCTTCATGTATTGACATCTTGAATTAGCTGATAGCTTGACAAACCAATCTGCTTCTGAACAGTTTGCAGTTCTCTGGTTGCCTTAGCAGAATGATGGAAATGGCTACAGATGTCTCATGAAGTATCAACATCGGATGAGACGTTAAACCGAGGTCCCATCTGCCTGGATTGGTGGTAGTTCAGGTGAGTGTTAAAGATCCCATGGCACTTATCGAAAAGAGTAGAGGAATATTTTATTAGAATAACATCAAAATTCAATAATTACATATCGTACTAACAGCACTCCACAGATCATTATACACAGCCAAAAAAAAAAATGCCAATAAATACCAATAGTGTTACTTCACACCAACAAACATAAAACAAAAGAAGTCAAACAAGTATTATTGTCATACAGTCACTAAAGCACTTCCTAAGGAATTATTAATCTATCCTACTGCACTGCATAAATAACAATAATTCCTCCCTTCTAAAAAAATTTTCCAGTATAAGAAGCTGGATTATCAAAAAACATTGTAATGAACTCAGCAACAATTTATACACAAACAACAAAAAAACAAACAGTGATGAATTATCCTAAATAATAACAAAAAGGAAATCCGAAGGTTAAACAATAATCAGGTTTAGTTTCTTTTTGAGTCCCAGTCTTTGTCCTTTCATATACCCCACTATCCATATGTGAACAGAAAGTTCTTATTTATATTTAATAAATTTCAAAAACCCTTTCCACCACTCTCTCACCTTCCTTGAGGAGAAGAATGCTGTGTCATGAATATAAATCCTGTACATCGCCCCATGGATCAATCTCTGGACAGTGTCATGAGGCATCAATTTTTGATATAGTACCCATTGGCACCTAGCTTGCCACAAGTAATATATCAATGTACTACAGAAAATCTGTAAAGTGTCAGTATGATATAATAACCGAAACTGTGGAGAATGACCTAACACTAATGTTTCATAATCCATATATTCTAACCATTTCATATGCCATTGTACTGCCAGGAATTTCCACAGAGACTTTGCATAGGAACAAGTAAAAAGAAAATGATCAACCGTTTCCTCTTGTGCCACACACTCCAAAAATGGACAATTCCGTTCCTGTATTGGTTTATGTTTGGCATTCACTCGTACTCTAATTCGACCATATACCATAAGCCATAAAGTTTCCCAAATATGAGTAGGCAACCTTGGGTTATTTAATTTACTTAAGACTATATCCACATACCTCACAGGGCAGTTCTTAAACACTGGCTCACTAGGATATAATTGAAGCATTACTGATTTGTACAACTGTGAACTGGTACTAACTTTGACTACCTGTGCAGCCAACCCCCATTTAAATAATTTTTTTGCGATCAGTACAAAATATGTCGGAAGTAACAACTTAGGAATCGGTTTCGGGGGTCTCTCAACCCAAAGAGCATAATATCGCCCCATCACCTGTTGCTGTAACATTCCAACTCTTTCCGTGGTTACCCCCCCAGCCCAATTTAACATTAGTTGAAATAAATAAGGATTGGAAAAAAAATGACCAGATCTATCATCCCTAAACCTCCTTTCTGTTTTTCCAAGTATGTAAAATGTTGTTTAATCGGATTAAGCCTACTACCCCATAACATCTGGAAGAATAGACTGTATATTCAGGTTTCCAAGTGTAGTGGCAAAGGAAAAATCAGTGCTGTATACAATAACTTTGGAACAATAAATTTTTTAATAACCGAAACCCGTTTAATTTTATCCAATTTCCATTGTTTCCAAATATTAATTTTCCTTTCTATGGACATCAATACGGATACCCAATTAAGATCTGGCACATTTCTTGGCCCATATAATTATCCTAAGATTTTAATCGGGTCACAAGAAATATGAATACCTTGTACTACCAATTCAGGTGTACCGTCCATCCCGATAAATAAACCTTTACTCTTATTCCTGTTTATAGTGGAATTTGCTAACAATGCATAATCATCCATAAAGTCTAAAAAACATCAACTTGTGAACTATCAGAGAAAAAAAACACATAAATCATCTGCATAAGCTTGTATATACCACCTATCCACACCGGAAGCCCAACTTATTCCTTCCCAATGAGGGATTTGTGTTAATGATCTAATTAGAGTGTCAATCATAAATGCATATAACAGGGGACTCAATGGGCAACCCTGCCGTACCCCAGTCGGGACATGAAACCCTTCCCTTATCCCAAGTTGTATCACTGGGTGGGTAATGGCCGAATCATAAATTGATCGTATGATGTGTAAGAAAACTTCTGGAATCCCATACTGTCATAAGGTTGCAAATAAAAAAGGGTGGTATACTCTATCAAAGGCCTTCATCTGATCTACAGAGACAATGCATCCTGAAATCCCTTGAACACCAGCGAACACGACAATGTCTCTCAAGACCATATGAGCCTGATGTATGTTTTTTCCAGGCACTCCACAAAACTGAAATAGGGAGAGCACTATAACCGCTAATTGTTTTAATCTAGTATTCAGAATACTCATAAAGAGTTTATAATCGGAATTCAGTAGAGTAATTGGTCTCCAGTTATTCAAGTCAAATTTGTCACCTGATTTATATAAAAAAAATCATCAGCCCTTCTGCAAACCAACTTGGAAAATCTGATTTACCCATAAAAGCGTTAAACACTAACACCAAACATTTGGCAAATTCCACCGGAAAGGCCTTATATAAATCTGATGTCAAACTATCAATCCCAGGAGAAGTTCCCTTTTTTGCTTTTTAATGGCAGTAATTATTTCCTGTGTAGTGATAGGCTGAATCAATACTGATGTGTCAAACCCTTGGTATGATACCTCTATCTGGGTCAGAAAGTCCGAAATGTTCTTATCATCCGGGGGCCACACAGGCTTATATGCCAAAAAAAATTGTTTAATAATTTTGTGAAGTGACTGCTGATCCTGTACCAAAAGTCCTACCTCATTTCGGAGGGCATCCAAATGTGTGGATTGTGTATACATTTTAAAGGTGTCATATGGATCACCCCCAGCTGTTTCTTGATCCCATATTGCAAATGAGCATTAAGAGTTCGAGCCCTATTATACTGACCCTCCAAAAGCTGATCTTTCAGTGTCCTAATCTGTGAACTATAATCTAAAGTGGAAGTATTGGCAGCCGAAAATAAATAATACACTTGTTGTCTTAATTTTAAATAGTGGAGAAAATCATTATTTGCCTTAGCCTTCCCCTGGTGATTTAATAGGCGACAAAGGTCGTCTTTAGAATCCTTCCACCACTCGCCCATAGAGTTATATAAAAATGCTACCAAAAGCCTTGCCATCAGCAATGATTGAATTCTATCCAGTACCCCTTTTGAGTTCAGCAATAAAGGATTCAACTTCCATCTCGCCCTCCTACTTATCAGTCTGGCATGAGGAGAAACGGTACAGAGTAACAATAGATGGTCAGAAAAAGACACCGGACATGTTGCAAATGTAAAGGGAATTTTGTTAGATAAAAAAATATAATCAATTGTGGAAGTAAATCGATTCCTTTTATACGTAAATTTGGGCCCTGAACTTTGTTTACTACTCCCATTAATTAAACCCGCTAAATGTATCATTTTGTGAAAAGCCCTAGTATCACAGTAAATTTTTTTTCCCACCCCCCCTTCAGATCCCCAACATCTGTCAAGGCACAGTTAAAATCCCCACCAAGGTCAGCAAATAAGGTTGTAACATATTACAGAGCTTCACCCTTTCTGCTTTGAGCTGAGAACCATAAACATTAATAAACCGACATAATCTGGATTTCCACAAACCATCTAAAATCATTAACCGTCCCGGTATCAGATCCATCAACTTAATTAAAGAAAAGTCATAAGAATGGAATAGAAACCCTATTCCATCCACCGACTGTTGGCCAAAGGACCAATAAGACGGGCCCCAGCACCATTCACGTTGAAAACACCTGGCTTGTTCCATAGTATACATCCATGTTTCTTGAATTAAGCAGACATCAATCAGAGTGGAATGAACAAAGTCATAAACTATCTGCCATCTCTTATAATTCAATATACTATGAATATTCACCGAACCTAACCGAAATTGCAGCATGCACAGTCAAAGTCAACCCATCACCTATCTTTCTTCCTCCGTTTCTTCTTCTTCCCTTTATAATCCTCCTGAAGTCGTAATGGGGAAGGCGGACTGTCCATCATCTGCTGGGAATCATCCTCCGGGCAATCCATATCTGATTCCCCCCACTGACTGGACAACAAGGCAAAGGAGTTACTGGTTTCCACATCCATGGCAGGCTGCTGTGGGAGACTTGTAATATTTCTGGAGGATCATCTAACTGCTGCCACCACTGGTGCGCAAAAGGGCTCCTGCTGCTGCCTTCCTTCTACAGTCAAGGCTTCCCCTGGAACCGGTTCCAAAGGATCCTGTTCAGGACTCACTACCTCTGCCGCCTCTGCCTCCTCTTCAATCACCGCAACAACGGAAGACATTTCTTCTACAGGCTGTGGGGGATCAATGGGACCTGTCCCTATTAACAAATCCTGGGCTTTTTGTATTAATAAATCTGGGCTACCACAACAGCCATTTTTTTTGGCCGCCCATGTACAATCTGCAAACACATGTCCTGTCTTGTCACAAAGATCACACATTGTGAAGTTAGCACACTGAAAAGCAATATGTCCCACTTCTCCACAGTTATCGCATCTCGATTTGTCACAAGAACTTGATAAATGAGTCCTAGCACCACATTTATAACAATCCCGTGGTTGTCCCATATAAAAACACACCCCTCTATCCCTCCCTAACAGAAATGAATTCAGGATGTGCTCAATTCCTGTGTCCGTTTATCGTAGTTTTACTTTAAAATGCCAACCCCCTGTCCAAAATTGTTCCGTATCCAAAATTGCTTCAGGGGAACTTAAAATTTCACATTTTTGGCCTAGCCAGTAAGTGATATCATCTATATAAACCCCTTCATTTCTAAACATAACAGTGACATACTTTATTAAAGGTTTTGTTAAAGGTATCAAAAGAAAAGGTGTCCATAGGGGGGAAAATTTAACCTGAGTATATCTTTCCCAAAACAGGTCAAGAGCATGAGCGGAACGAAAACTAACGTCAAAGTTGTCTTCCCCAGAAATATTAATAAATGCAAACACTTCCCTAGGAGAGAAGTGTAAAGAATCTTTCAACAAACATTTACCCACATATTGTCTATCAGGTTGAACCTCCAAACCTCCTTTGTAACGAAGATGCACTGCATTTCTGCAAGGTGCAGCATCCTTTTTAATTTTTGAAAATAATTCTGACATTAAGGGTTTTCCCCCCTTGTCTCCCTCTGGTCCTGTGCCTCCACTTGTGCCTGGGCCACAGATACTGAGATTTCCTGCCTTCCAGGGGTTAAAACCACCACAGGAGTAGACTCCTTGTTCCCACCTACCCACTCCTCACCCCCATGTGAACCACCAGTGTCTTGTAGCTTGGGTTTCCATGTTGGTTCATTCTGGGAGAAATTCAATTTCAGGTCCCAATCAGGTGTGGGCTTCCAAGACCCACAATCCAATGTCCAACCAGCTTCACTTAGAGCTTTCTGTGGGGACCAGTTATCAGCAGTGATAGGTTCAGTACCAGTGGTGCTTGGAACTGCCTCTCCCCCTCCCTACTGACTTCCAGCTAGAGTTCCATCTATCCCATCAGTAGGCAGCACTAAATGACGTTTTGCAAAAGTCAATGCCATTCTTTTCTCATTCCCCTCTTCTTCTACCTTATCCAGATGCCGTTTGGAAAATAAAAACTCCGTAACACTGGATTGTATCCCTGGCTCCGTTTGAAAAACACAGCATTTCACAGGCTCAGTACTCCCACTTGCAGCCCTTGTCATAGCCTGAAAAGTAAATCCTGATGATTTCCACAAAGGACTCCTCTGTACCTCACAAATATCATTCCTCTTCAGCACTTCCTCTTCCTCCAAGATGTCGGTGTGCACCCGTAACTTGGGCAGGACGCGTTTCCTGGTCTCTGTCCCCTCTGTCGGCTCATGGCACTGGGAAGTCACTCCCATAGAACTGCCAGCCACTTCTCGCTCGTTACTCTGCACAACGCTGCCATTATCCTTGTCACCGGAGGCACAGCAAACCAATGAGGACTGAATTTAATCCAGGATGATTATGTCAGGCAAAATCTCCAATTCACCGTCTAACCCGGTAAGGTTCACAGATTCCTTGTTGTCTAAGGCCTTTAGTTGCTCCGCTACAGTCCATTGTTCATAACATAAAGCTTCTAGCTTTTGTTTGAGCTGTCTCACCTCCGGCAATATTGCTTCTGCATCAGAGGCATGGCAGACTGGTGATAATTCTGTTAAGTCCTCTGCAGAAATGAATAACTCCTTCTCTTCAGTGTCAATATGCTCCAGTTTGCTCTCCGTTCATTCCGACATAGTTGCCGGCACATTTGCACCCTCGGCTGCTCTGGCATTCCCTCAACCTCCATCCACCTTCAGTGCAGGTCACCAACTAACCTGCGGTCCATCAACAGCAAGTCCCTCTACTGGCCAAGCAGTAGGAGAATTTCTCTGGTGTCCTTGCCAAATTTCCCTCATTCACTAAAAATACCACCAACAGCTTAATCTGGTTCAAGGTCAGTTGGCATTCATCTGTATCCCCCTCCCCCAGGTCGTGCCTGAAAATAGGCAGGATTTGTCTAATGCACTTACCCGGTCAACAAAAATGAAATAAATAAATATGAGAAGCACCCACATGGCTCTGGAGAGCACCAGTGACCACAGGGTTTAATAAATGATCAATGCACCAGATGTTCTGGAAGTTGCCATCACAAACTGCTTTTGCCATGTTCTTCCCATTATCAGTAATGAGGAAACCAACATGCAAACCTGTTGTGCTAATTCAGCAGTCGAACATTTCTTACAAAGATGTAAGAATATTAATACCAGTCACTTGGAAGGACTACAACACTAAGGAGAGTATACATTGAGTGGAATAGGGTATTGACAAGGCCAGAGCAAGAGGAGGAATAAACAGCAGCAGTTATTCCACTATGTGCTACTGGTGTAGATGAACACCAGTGTGCTGTGAGTGAGTGGTATGCATGTCGTGATTTTGTACTGGTCCATAAATCAGATGTGCAGTGGAAAGCCCTGCCCACCACCTGCTTCAGCAATTTCTCCCCCTGACAGTGGCATGCCTTATGGATATTTGGTAAGACTGTATGAGATGAAGTAGTTTGCAATTGGATGTCATATGAAGGTTGCAAAAAATGTAGAAGTCTACAGAATCCAATGTCTTCAACAATAGAATACAGTTACAAATCAAGTACAGTCATCTTACCTATGAGCTGCATGGTCTGATCAGTTGTGGAGTGAGTTGGCAATAACTTTGTGCAGGCCTGAAATGCTTCCTTTAATGTGATCGTAGGCTCTTGACATGGCATAGCCTTGCTCTCAGCCATTGTCCAGAGTGGACAAATGTGGAAGATTTAGGCTGGGGAGGGGGCACCACAAACTACAAATCCACTTTCTCACCATCTGAACTGGTTTGTGAGGGAATAGGTATTGTGCCTGTCAGAGTATTTGAGCAAGGACTGGAAACAAGATTTTGCTGATGTCCAGTCACTTGTTTACTGCCTCTGCCATTGTCATCGCCAGCAGCACAATCAACAGAGTCAGGAACTGGTTTTGCTTTTTTGAAATGCAGCATGCAGTGGCATGAAGAGATCATACCAGCAGAAGCTTCATCCAAGTTAGCATCCTCGTGCAGTAGCATGAAGAGACAACACCAGCAGAGGCTTTATCCAAGTTAGCCACCTCAGGATGCTTTTTTTTAATTAGTATATTTTATTAACTTTTCAAAATGCAACATAAACATTATAACACAAGCAGAACAAACAGGATCATAAAATACAACCAACAAGTAACAATAACATAACAAACAAATACAAATGCACCCCAATACCCCCCCCACTAGCACCCAGAGCACTGTGAAGCTCTGATCCAAAAACAAGTTACAAACATGGAGCCCATAACAGAAGAAAAAGACCAATCTGACACATTTCAACCTAGGACCTCACTGACCCAGACAGTAAGGCATAAAATGTCTCCCAACAATTTTGAAATTGTTCATACCAATGCTGTCGGGAAGCTATTTGCTTTTTGATCATCATGGCCTGTGAAATCTCTTGGTGCCACTCCCTATATGTAGGGGTGGCATCATCCATCCAGTGATGCAGGATTATAATCTTGACCGTAATTGATATTAGAGACATATAGGCATTGCAAGGACCAAAAATATTAGCTGGGTAGTAGCCAACCAAACAAATCTCTGGCATACAAATAGAGAATTAGAAGTAATACTACATCGGAACAACATAGATTTTGCAGTCATCACCAAAACTTGATGGGATATTACCTCTGACTGGTATAGAGCTATATCAGGCTACAAACTGTTCTATAAGAACAGAATCAAGAAAAAGAAAGGGGAGTGGTATGCATATATGTGAAAAACAATATAGAAGCCTCGTAATATGTACCTCCAGATAACCATAGCGTACCAGTAGAAAATGTTTGGATACAGAGCAATGAAAAAATGGAAAGAAATTAAGAATAAGAAATTTCTGTAGACCATCATCCTCACCACAGAATTATAATACTTGTCTACTTGATGAAATAACTAATGTCTCCAAGTTGTCAGATGTCTTAATCCTTGGAGACTTTAATATGCCAGGCATAGATTGGGACATGTTGACTGGGAATTTCAATTTTGAGACTGTGTTCATAAACATGGAACTTACGGCAGGACTTGAGCAACTTGTTAATGAACCCACAAGAGTGAATACTATATTGGATTTGATCCTCACTAATAGGCATTCAGACATCACAGATCTAACAGTGATGGCTCCCCTAGGTAATAGTGATCACTGCATAGCGTCATTTAAAATAATAAAAAATAAAGTTACAACTTCACAGGTATGCTTTAGATATAACTATCCTAGGGACAATTATGCCAAAATAAATCCTATCATAACATAATATAACTGATGATCTCTGTTTTCAGATCTAGAAGTCAAGGAGTGTTGGGACTTAATAAAGCAACAATTAAGGACCTGGAGAACAAATATATACCTTTAAAAAAGACATAAAATGACAAAGGGCAAAATTCACCAATGGCTTACACCCAAGGTCAGAAAACAAATTAACAAAAAAAAAAAAAAAGCATTCAGAAATTTAAAGAAATATAGTAACAACAAAGCAAAATCACACTACAAGGCAGTACTAAATGAAACAAAAAACTTAATAAAACGGACAAAACTAGAATTTAACCTAGTCTACATGAAGGATAATCAAAAAATATTTTATTTATACATTAATGGTAATAGAGCCAGGGACACCATGGTTGGGCCACTGACCGAGGATGGGGTTGAGGTCTGTAATCCACTACATATAGCGGAGGCCTTTAACGGCTACTTCAGCTCAGTCTTTGGTCCAAAATATGATGAAAAAGCTCTTTCCCAACCTGAACCATCCACTTTTATATCCTTTTCTTGTGCAGAGGTTAATAAATCAATTAGATCAATAAAGATTGACTCTTCACCTGGCCCTGATGGTATTAACTCTTATTTCTTGAAAGAGCTAGCCAACCCAATTACTGCACCTCTAACAATAATATTTGATAAATCATTCAAACAAAGAATTGTGCCAGAGGATTGGAAGAGAGCCACTGTGGTTCCCATCCATAAGAAGGAAGTCGATCACTCACAGTAAATTACAGGCCCATTAATCTTACAGTTGTCATCTGCAAGATTATGGAAAGATTATTAAAAAAACGGAATTGTGGAGAATGCTCTTGCTTTACAATTCATAGATGGTACGCAGCATGGCTTTAAGAAGGGCAGGTCCTCTACCACCAATCACATTGCCTTTTATGATAAAGTAAGCTCCAGCCTGGTTAGGGGAATACCAGTTGACATGGTCTTCCTAGACTTTAAGAAGGCCTTCGATACAGTCCCACATCATGTATTAATTAATAAAATGGCCAAGTTTGGATTTGACAAGCACATTATTCAGTGGACTCAGGAGTGGCTGTATGATAGAACTCAACATGTCCGGGTGGGTAATACACTTTCAGGAAAATCAACTGTCACCAATGGGGTCCCACAGGGCTCTGTTCTGGGACCCACACTATTCAGGATCTTCATTTGTGATCTTAATCAAAACATCCGCAATAACATTCTGAAATTTGCGGACAATGCAAAAATAAAGGGGGGAGGTTAATAGCAAAGTTAAACATCAATCCCTGCAAACAACTTGTACAACGTGGAAATATGGGCCAAATCCAATGGAATGATATTTAATGTGGACAAATGTGCAGTCCTTCATTTGGGAGAAAAGAACCCAAACAGAACACTTGTCATGAACAGGCATCCATTAAGATCAGTGGATACGGAGACAGATCTGGGTATACTTAGCTCAGAGTTTACAACCAGCAGTCAATGCAGGAAAACTACCGAGACTGCCAATAGACTCATTAGAGCCATACAAAAATCTTTAGTGACTAGGTCTGAAGCTTCCATTATACCACTGTACAGGACATATATTAGACCTGTTGGACTATGCTGCATCATTCTGGTCACCTTATTTGGTTAAAGATATAAAAATATTGGATGGAATGCAAAGACGTGTAACTTGCCTTTTACCTAGGTTAAAGGGAATGACATACACAGATAGACATAATGCTTTTTAATTACAAGATCTCCAGTTAAGAAGATACAGTGAGGATCTACTTATGTTGTTCAGTGTCCTTCATGACAAAGAGTTAATTGAGGAATTTAACATTATATCATTGTCAAGACAAAGAAATCTAAGATTCCATAACAAACAGTTACAAGTCTGTTGGTCACAAACTAATAAAAGGGAAAATTACTTCACAGTTCGGGCCTGTAGGTCTTGGAACAACCTACCACAGAACTTAGTTGATATCCATGACTTAAATAATCAATTTAAGTCAGAATTGGATAGATACTTATTTGGGATCTAGCACAATACACCCACTAAGAGAGGGAGGTAGCCCCAATGGGCCTAGTGCCTTCTTCTGCCTAAAAAACACTGAGTAATACCAAGTTAAGAATGGTTCAAGCCCTAGAAAGGGATCTAAAGAACCCTGAATAGCATTACAAAAAGGGATGACTTTCACAGAGTCCCATAGCATATGTTTAAGATGCCCTTCAGTGAGTCCACAGCAGGAGCGGGTTGAAGAGGTGATTCTACTCATTTTACTTAACTTTTGAGGGGTATAGCATGTATTGTGCAAGATACGATATTGAAGCAAATTATATCGATCCTGCTTTATATATTTGTATAAATTCCTCCATATTGTCTGCCAGGCCTTAACATTTAATTGGAAACCCAGTGTTTGTTGCAAACAGTCACATGTCCTCACCAGACTCCCAGGATCTATGGCTTGGAAATGCCCATACAGCTAAAAGAAAGTGAGGTTATTCTGCAAGAGACAAAAGGTTTGCAAATTTGGATTATCCTGTGAGAGCCATGGACCAGGGCCCATATAGGAGGTGATTGTCTGAGTAAGCTGAAGATACTTAGAAGTATGGAGTTGGGGAAGAGAGAAAAGTTCTTGTAGTACATGGACTGGAACAAATTTACCCTCCTCAAAAAGAGACCCAATAGAAGCACCTTGGAGTTGCAGGCAGAAATTAATCAGGATTGAGCGACCAGCCATTTGAATACTAGGGTTTTCTAGGACAGGTTGTGTTAGGTCTTTTATCCGAGCAGATCCTAAATATATACAAAGCTGCCTGAGCACTTTTAGGGACCACCTTAAGACTGTCGATCGAAGCTGTGTGGACAGATGAGATGGCTTTAGATACAGAAGACTACTAAGCTGTAATCCATGTTGTTTGCATAGTTGACACTCTAATAATAGCCATAAAGGGAAACAAGTGAGGTCTGTGGAGGCTGGCCGAGAACAGCCCCACCGAAACATCTTGCTGCTATGTAAAGCACAATAATATAAAAAGAAGTTGGGAAGACACAATCTGCCCCACTCCTTCGGAATTGATAACTTAAAACATGAGCGATGGGCAGCTCCACCTTTCCATAAAAATTCTGTAATCAAACGCTGCAAACAGGTGAACCATAGTTTAGGTAGATATATACTAAGCATTCACAACGGATAAAGCACCCGTGGAAAAATATTCATCTTAGTAACGCTAATTCTCCACCAAAGAGATAAAGGTAGAGCCGTCCAATGTTGCAAATCTGTTTTAATTGCCTGCGTTAGGGGTAGGAGGTTCTCCTTAATTAATTCAAAAGGGTATCTTAACAAGCATATTCCTAAGTAAGTAATAGCTTTGGGTTCCCATAGTAGGCCCAAGTATAAAATCTTCTGTTTAGGAACATAAGCATTTAAGGGCAAAACTTTTGTTTTGTCCAAGTTAAACTTATAACCAGCAATCTCTGAGAAATGTTGAATTTCATCCAGGGCTGCTGGAATTGAGACTGTGGGGATCCTCTACATGTAATAAAAGATCACCCACACAAGTGGAAATCTTGTACCTGTCCCCTCCCACCAAAATCCCTTTAATAGTAGGGCTATGTTGGAGATTGTAAAGTAAGGGTTCTAAATATAGATTAAAAAGGAAGGGAGAGAGGGGACAGCCCTGCCTTTCCCCCATTGAAGTAAACAGGATGATTTTTTAGAAGGTGGTTCCAAAGACAGGTTGTGCTCAGTTTATCAACATTTTTACCACAGCTGAGACTCTGTCACAGTGTGAATACACAGCTCTCCTTTTATAATCCTTCTCAGAAAATGATGTCCTGATATCACTGGAACTTGAACTTGTACCTGATCTTAGTTCTCTTGTACAATGATTGTGCCCCTGACCACCAGATTCAGTTTGGAGTGGTGTAGAAGATTGTTGTGAACTGACACCAGATGCAGTCTCAGAATCAGTAGGACAAGTAAAAATTAGGATGGACTGCTTAGTTTTTCTAACAGGAGGTTGACGGTGAAGGATGAGGAGGAACAGTGGCAGATGTTTCATGCCTGCCTTCAACAGTTGATTTTTTGAATCACTTTTGACCCAAGTGCATTCTTATGGAATGAGGTGAGGACTCAGTTTCAGAATCCTCAGACTCACTGCAGTGAGTTCTACTTTTATTACATTTTAAATTGGTCTGCATTTTGGCAAGACACTGTTTATCTCTGAAACAGCAATAGATACTTGCTCTGGGAACACAAATGTTGTGAAGCAAATCCATTGCAAAAGCGTAGAAGTACTGTGGATGTTGTAGTCCTGCAGGGTCCAAACTGCTGAACTACCAACACAGAAACAAGTGTTAAAACACTTATTTTAACAGCTTTACAGTCTTAGCAGAAGGCATAATAGCACATACTGTGTGCCATTTGGGAAAGTTTCCTTTAGTTTATGTATTTTTAATACTACCATGGCTGCTAAGGTGAGATCATGTGACCTGTAAACCTACTTCCTGGACAGTATAAAAGTTCTGCCCCTCTACGAGTGGGGCATGTTTACTAAATGTTGCACTGCAAGCTGCAGTGAGTTCAATTTTTATTACATTTTAAATTGTTCTGTATTTTGGTAAGACACTGTTTATTTCTGAAAGAGTGATAGATATTTACTCTGGGGAACATGAACAGTGTGAAGCAAATCCATTGTAAATGCCCAGAAGTACTGAGGGTATTGTAGTCCTGCGGGGTCCAAACTGCTGAACTACTAACATGGAGATAAGTGTTAAAACACTTATTTTAGCAGTTTTACAATCTTAGCAGGAGACATAATAGCACATATTGTGTGCTGTTTGGGAAAGTTTCCTTTAGTTTATGTATTTTCAATTCTGTTGTGGCTGCTAAGCTGAGGTCATGTGATCTGTAAACCTACTTCCTGGACAGTATAGAAGTTCCACCCCACTGCGTGTGGGGCAAGCATGAGCAGGTGAGAGTGAACAGAGATGCATGCAGAGACAAGTGTGCCTGCGTGTGTCTGTTATGTCTACTGGGAATGAAGGGAAGAAGGGCCTAAACAAAACCTTTAACAAGGCACATTTCACATCACTGCTGTAACCTAACCCCCTGTCTATGTACTTGGTTTATGTATATTCAGTAAGTGTGCATTTGTCTGATAATTGTCAGCTTTAGCTTGACTTGGAGGAACAAAAGGAAGGGGTTCTAACCCATTGAATACCATCTATGCAAGACACTGAACCAAAAAGTCAGGCTATCATGGATAACAATGCAGGCATTATCACCCCTAGCTCTGGGGAAATTGCTGTTGCTTGCATACTTTGTGATAAGTTCTACCTCTCCTCTGACCCCAGGTTTGAATCTTTTAAATGCTTTCTATGTAGAGAAATCAAAACACTGAAGGCTAGGATAATTGAACTAGAATCTGAAATAAATAAACTTAGTACTGCCACATTGATCAAGGAGAACAAGACTAAGAGAAATAAGGAGGACGGTAGTCAGGATGAAGCAGAATGGACTACTGTACAAATCAAAAACAAACAAACTCTGGCCAGAGCAGATAGGGCTGTGACAAGCTGCCAAGTGACCAAAGTTACACATGTGCGTAGAAATTATGGAATGCCAAGTGTAACTTGGCCATTTGTTTGGAGGTGTTGCACTAAATGTTCAATGTGGCCTTTTTGGGACCCCTCCTCACGAAGAGTGCCAGTGTCATTTTGTTCACTTGTCCTGAAAGATGATTTCACAGAGCGATGCTACCATTATGTGCTATAGGTGTGAAAACACATTTCAATCAGGATGTGAAAATGACAGCTGTACTGTTAAAAAGGAAGTGTGCAAAAATGGCAATGTTGAAAATCTGGAGTGAAAATATTAAAAATTGGTGAAGTTAGGAGTGCGTGTAGAATTTGAGCAATGCATGCTTATGACGCAGTCATTTTTTGGAGGTTTTTCACCAAATTTGTAACATGGGCTTTCTGAGATCCCACCTCATGAACAGTGGCACTATCATTTCATTAATCAGTCCTGAAAGGTTATTCCACACAGTGACCATGAAATCACCTTTTGGGATGGAGTAACAAATTTATAGTGATACTGGTCATAAGGTGGGGTCCCAAGACCCCCATGTTGAAACTTTGGGGCCAAAATTTAAAAAAATGGCTGCGTTATCAACTTAAGTTGAAAATCCCATTGAATGCCATTACAGCATGCTTACCTTTGATTCTTCAATTTGCAATTCAGTTTTAAAGAGTGCAGACATGTCCCGGTCCAGAGAAGATGAGAGCACCAACCACCAGAGGTAAGTATGGGGTAAGGGGTGTGGAGGTAGGTGCTCCAGTGGGAGGGTGGGGATGGGGGAGTGGGCACTGGGACGATGACGAGAGGCCATTTTCTGTTTTACAGGTTAAAATAAAACACATTGGGGGAAGGTTTTCTTTATTTACAGGAAACATATATATATATAAACACATTTGGGGATGGATACTTGATGCCGACACATGGATTGGACACCCCAGTGTCGGTGGGGGGGAGGGGAAAAAGCAAACATTTGGGAACACTGGGATGGGCTCCCAGTGTGCCATATCAGTAGGGGGGGCCACATACTGCTGACATGGGGATTTGGCACCCCGATGCTGGCACAGGGCAAAGAAGTACATTTGGGCACATTGGAGTGGGCTCCCAGTGTGCCACTTGAGTTGAGGGGGCTACATAATGGCGATATGGGGATTGGGGACCCCGATGTTTGCACAGGAGGACAGCAGCCATGGGAGGGTTTTTCTGCTGATGGCGGTGACACAACTGCGCATGCATGACACTAACACATGCTCAGTTGCGGTGAATGTCATCTTGCCATTCACAACATGACAGCGCCAGCAGAACTGCACATGCGCGCGAGTCACACATGCGCAGTTCATGCTCTGGAATGCAGAAGTAACAGCCAAAACAGTGTGGCTGTTATTCCATAGCAGCCAATCATGGTGGAGAGTTTCTAGCTCTTTTGGACTTTCAGAAGGATACTTCCAAAAGTCCAACATAAGGTTCCATGATTGGCCATTTTTATAAGCTACAAGCAGATCCCAAAAGGGCTGTAGGTTTTGCCCACAGCCCTAAAAAGGACATTGTGCCATGGATTATGCCCCACTGTTGCAAAACGCCTTTGATCCGCTTGCAGTCTGGGGGGGATTTGAGTTTTATAGTTACCTAAATATTTCTCAACAAACTCAAAATACTTTGGAACCAATCACCACTGGGGTTAGCTGCGATAAAATAACTGATCATACTGACACTACTAAGTCAGCTCAGTCCGAACCCCTTGAGGTTTGTCTTACTGCCCCCATTCATGTAGATAGCCATTCTGTACATGATACTATCAGTGACATTGGTGACCCTATCCCTGCCTTAAATAAGGTAAAATAAAGCACCCTAGAGTCCTCAGATTGCCTCCGCCTTGGACATTTGCTCTACTTCTTCTGATATTCCCAACACAAATTGCCTAGTGGGTAATAACATGTGTGATAATTGCTACCCTACATCTCATGAGTCCTTTAATGAGCGTAGACAAGTGGTGGTTATGGGCAACACAACCTTAAAAATACGCTGATGGTCCCATTTGTAACCCTGATAACATAACAGAACTTGTAGTAGCTTTCGATGTGCACAAATTCGAGACATTGAACAAATGGCAAATAATATACTAAAAGGTGCTGGGGAAAATCCACTAATAATTCTCCATGTAGGCACCAATGGTATAAATATATCTGCTATTGAAGATATCAAAAAAGATTATATATCCTTGGTAAATATGCTTGAGAACTGTGGCAGTGAAATGTGCATCTCTGAAGTTCTTCCTGTTCCAAGAGCAGGATATGCAAAACAAAATAAAATCTTTAAACGAGTGGCTAAGAAAACGGTCTTTAAAAAGAACATAAAATGCCTTACCTACTGGGAGAAATTCCACAATAATCGTGGGCTTTTCAGTTGGCATAGGTTATACTTCAGCAAAAGAAGAAGTATGATGTTAAGTAAAACTATTGCCAACTTTATATCAGACCATTTAAACTAGTAAAGCCCAGGAGGAGAGAACCACAGCATGTTGAAACTACATATACATTAGTCCCCAAGGATAAATTTAAATTTTTTCTATGCAATGCAAAAAGCCTTAATTTACTTAAAAAAAAGCAAACTACAAACAATATTACTTCTTATGAATATCGACATTGCCACTGTAACTGAAACCTGGTGGGATACCAGCTCAGACTGACACAAAGACATCCCTGGTTACAACTTATTTCATAAAGATACGACTCAAAAAATGGAAGAGGGTATGTCTGTATGTTAAGAACAGCATACAGGCCACAGAATTTACACCTATCGAAGATCAGAATTCAATTGTGGAAATTATTTGGGTTCAAATCTTACAAAAGAATGGTAAAATGATTTCTGTAGGCAATATTTATAGACCCCCAACATCAGTACAGGATTATAACACATGTTTAATGAAATAACAAACATTTTTAGCATTCAGATGTTATTATCCTTGGTGACTTTAATATGCCTGGTATTCAATAGGAATCGCTTAATGGTATTACGAACCCAGACTCTGTATTTATTGATACACTATTACAAGCAGGATTAGAACAAATGGTGACAAGTCCAATGAGGGGCATAGAAACATAGAAACATAGAATTTGACAGCAGATAAGGACCACTTGACCAACTTAGTCTGCCCATTTTTCTACCTAATGGATAAGCTGCAGATCCTAGTTAACTAACAGCCTACCTCCTCCTACCCCCCGCTAGAATTGCCTTATGTCTGTCCCGTGCATTCTTGAATTCCCCCACTGTTTTTGACTCTACGACCTCCTCAGGAAGGCTGTTCCATGCATCTACAACCCTCTCTGTGAAGAAATACATCCTCACATTACCTCTGAGCCATCCCCCCTCTATCTTCAAATTTTGCCCCCTTGTTCTTGCACACCTCTTTTTCTGAAAGATGCTACCCTCTTGGACTTTGTTGATTCCCTTGAGGTATTTGAAAGTTTCTATCATGTCCCCCTCTCCCTCCTTTCCTCGAGGCTATACATCTTAAGCTCCTTTAGTGTTTCTTCATATGTCTTCTGGTGCAGACCCTGCACCATTTTGGTTGCCCTCCTCTGGACAGCCTCCACCCTGTCTATGTCTTTGCAAAGATTGGGTCTCCAAAGCTGTACACAGTACTCCAGATGTGGCCTTACCAACTGTGTGTATAGAGGGCCAACAACTTCCTGTTTTCTACTGGTGATGCCTCTCCCTATGCATCCTAGTATCCCCCCAGCCCTCCTTACTGCCTTCTCACATTGCTGGCCCACCTTTAGGTCATCTGATATGACAACCCCCAGGTCCCTTTCCATTTTTGTTGTTGTCAGTATCTCACCCCCCATTGTGTACTCTTCCCCTGGGTTTTTGTTTTCCATGTGCATTACTTTTCACTTCTTTGCATTGAATCTAAGCTGCCATACATTTGACCATTCCTCCAACCTTGCCAAGTCCCTTTTCATCTTTTCCACCCCACCTTGCATATCAACCCTGTTGCAGATCTTTGTGTCATCTGCAAAGAGACATACTTTCCCTTCCAGTCCCTCTGCAATGTCACTTATAATGACATTAAAAAGGCTCAGTACTGAACCCTGTGGTACCCCACTAGTAACCCTCCTTTCTTCACTGTGGACTCCATTTACTATTACCACTGTGTCCTGTTGTCCAGCCAATGTTTTACCCAGGCTACCACCCTGGGACCCACTCCCAGGCTGGTTAATTTGTTTATTAACCTTTTGTGTGGGACTGTGTCAAATGCCTTGCTAAAGTCTAGATAAGCCATGTCCACAGCCCTTCCCTGGTCTACTACTTTGGTCACCCAGTCAAAGAAATCAATTAGATTTGTCTGACATGACCTTCCCGCTGTGAATCTATGCTGCCTTGGATCCTGTGACCCACTGGCCTCTAGGTACTCAACAATTCTTTCCTTCAGAAGCAATTCTATCATTTCCGTACTACTGAGGTCAAACTGACAGATCTGTAGTTTCCTGCCTCTGTCTTGCTCCCACTTTTGTGAAGGGTTGTGAAGGGGAATCACATCTGCCCTCCTCCAGTCCTCAGGTACCACACCATCCTCCCATGATTTATTAAAAAGGGTAGTCAGTGGTGTTACTAGTTCTTCCCTTAGTTCTTTTAGAATTCTGGGGTGAATCCCATCAGGCCCCATTGCTTTATCCACCTTCAGTTTTAAGAGTACTTTCAGAACCCTTTCTTCTGTGAAAGGACCAATATCAACCCCCTTATCCAGAGTGCTTCTATTGACTGGATTAGGTATCTCCCCCTGCTTTTCCATTGTGAATACTGAGCAGAAGTATTTGTTCAGTATCCCTGCTTTTTCACTGTCACTCTCTGCACAACCACCTTCCTCTTTATTCAGCTTCAGTATCCCTGCCTTAGTCTTTTTTGCTCCCTAATGGGCAACAACACATTGGATTTAGTCATTACCAACAGACCAGCAGACATCACTAATCTATTAATTAAGGCTCCTATAGGTTCTAGCAACCATTATACTGTATCCTTTAGTCTGATTACAGGCAGAGCGATAACATCACAATCTAATTTCAGGCATAATTACACTGGGAGAAACTATACCCTAATCAAACAAGCTCTAACAACGTATGACTGGGATACCCTGTTCCTAGTTTCGACAGCAAATGACTATTAGAATTTACTGAAAAATATTCTTAAACATCTAGAAAATAAACATATCCCACTCACGCAAACTCACAACACCAGAGGCAAAATCCCCCTTGGTTAACCCCCAAGGTTAAAAGGCAAATTAGAAGGAAGGAGAAAGTCTTTAAAAATTTTAAAAGAAAGAATGATGAAGCAGCAAAGACTACAAGATGGCACTTAGGCAAACAAAACATATTATAGAAAAAGAATGTATGAAACTGGAATTTAAATGAAGACATTCAAAGGACAACCAGATGGGTTTCTTTGCATACATTAATGGGAACAAATCCAGAGATACTTGTATAACCCTGTATTTCACTGTTCTTGAAAAATATTTGGATGTTCTTACCGCTTTGCATTGTATGTCCTATTCTATGTGCTGCATCACATTGTTGTTGTTCATGTATTCGGTTTGTATCCTCTCGGGCCATGCCAGAAAATAGGCATCTCTATGCCTAGTGCACCCACCTGGTTACCAAAAGCAAATAAATAAATACCACAATTAGACCTCTCACAGATAATAATATGGAACTTCATGACCCAGAGAGCATGGCTGAGGCATTTAACAAATATTTTTGCTCTGTATACAACCCAAAAGGCATAGAAAAAATTAGTGTCCAACCAGATTCATCTACTTTTAGTCCATTCACCCATGACAAAGTTAACCTGGCCATAAAATCTATAAAATCTAAGTCTTCCTCAGGTCCGGATGGCATTGATTCATATATCTTAAAGGAACTTGCTGACCCAATGACTATTCCGCTTACAAGATTTAATAAATCACTCAAATATGGAAATATTCCAAGCAATTGGAAAAGGGCTATAGTAGTACCAATCCACAAGAAGGGAAACAGATCAGATGCAGGGAACAATAGACCCATTTGTCTTACTACCTTAACTTGTAAAATCATTGAAAGGCTGCTGAAACAGAAGATTGACAGTGATGCCCAAACACTGGGTTTTATTGACAATACACAACACGGTTTTAGGGTTGGTAGATCCTGTACCAACAACCCTATAGCCTTTTATGATAAAGTGATCAGTAGCCTTGACGGAGGTACTCCTGTCGATGTAATTTACCTAGATTTCATAAAGGCATTTGATAAGGTCCCGCATATCAATGTAATAAAAAAATGAGGGGTATTGGTTTCAACAAATACACCATCCAATGGATCCAAGAATGGTTACTAGAAAGACCACAACAAGTTATGATAGGAGAAACACTCTCTGGGGGAGCACATGTTAATAGTCGAGTCCCACAGGGCTCTGTCCTGGGACCCACACTGTTCAGAATATTCATCAGCTATCTTAACCTTAACACCCATAACAACATCCTAAAATTCACTGACAATACAAAAATGAGTGCAGAAGTGGACAGTGAAGCCAAATACCAGTCTTTAGTCAGTGATTTATCGTCCTTAGAGGCATGGGCTAAAGGTAACAATATGTGGATAAATGAACAGTCCTAGACTGTGGGGGGCAATAAGAAATTACATTCTGAATGGTATGGCCCTAAAGATAGTGGATAACAAAATAGAACTTGGGATAATAATAAACTCAGATTTTACAGTAAACACCCAACGTAAAAAATCTACATTGATAGCTAATAGACTTATTAAAGCATTTCAAGGGTCCTTTATTTCTAGATCTGAAACATGGATTATTACCCTTTACAAAATATATGTCTGCCTTCCCTTGGACTATGCTGCCTCCTTTTGGTCTCCATATTTGTTAAAAGACATGAAACTGGTGGATGATGTTTAAAGAGTCACCCATATGATTCCAAGGTTAAAAGGAATGTCATATACTGAAAGGATTAATGAACTTAATTTGCAAGACCTTCGACTCAGAAGACAGAGGGGTGACCTTCTAATGATTCATAATGTCTTAAAGGATGAAGATTTATCTAAACAGTTTAACATTATTAGCTTGCCTAGACCTACGTACCTTAGATCCCACAATACACAACTTCAAGTACCACAAGTACTGACAAGTAAGAGGGAAAATTACTATACCGTATGAGCATGCAGAATGTGAAATACATTACCTCAAGACCGGTTCTACTGTCACATGACATCTACTTTGCTGACATCCCCGACAGCGGCAGACACAATGCCAAGTGTCGGCATTGTACTGTTGGGGATGTCTGTGTGTTTTCTTCATGGGGCTGCACCCCCCAAACACCCCACATGGGGGCTGTGCCCTCACACACCCCAGTCTCTAAATTTGCAACTCTGAGTCAGAGTTGTCTTGGGAAGGGGGCAAAACACCGGTAGATGCACTGCCAGTGTCAACGGGGACCATCACAGCGACCTAATGCTTTCAGGAGAATTCTGTCACAGTTATGGTCTTTTCTGTGGTGGTGTCACTCTACAGTCAGTACAAGCTCAAGAACTGGTCAATATTTATGACTTTGACAACTTCAAATCAGAACCTGATAAATGGCTATTTGGATCCTAATTAATATACCCCCTAAGAGTGGGATGTAGTCTTGATGGGCCTAGTGCCTTCTTTTAGCTAAAAAACATGAGAAACACTCAGGTCATTGTTCTCAGAGGATTAGTCATGGAACACAATTTCAAGCCTTTTTAAATCTTGTGGGGTAGGAACATATTCTGACCCAGAAGACAGTGCCTCACTGTCCGCATCATCCTCAGAGAAACTGCATGGATTTAACCACTAAGGCTGTGGCCGAATATTTCGATTTGTGAACTGTAGTCATGGTGGTACTAACGAATATGTTGGTGGTGGTAAAGGTGTCAGCAGCAGCAGCAGTAGTGGGAGTGATGTTGCTGGTGGTAGTAGCAGTATTGGAGGTAGTACTGATGGTGGCACTGGCTGCTGCAGTGGAGGTGGTGGTGATGGTAGTAGCTGATGTGGCAACAACACTGGTCACTGCAGAGGCTGATACTTGCACTGGAACAGTAGTGGTGGCAGCAGTGGTACTAGCAGTGCTAGCACTGGCTGAAGTAGCAGATGGTCCCATTGGAGCAAAAGGCAAAGAAGGCAGCTACTAGGCGAGCCAAGTCCAGGCTCCAGACATCTTACTTTGTAGGGCAAAAAATGGTTTCAAGACCGTACTAAGGTACTCCACAAGAAATGCAATAACCAAGTAGGTTTTCTGTTGATAAACATTTATTAAAACATGCTTAAAACACTCCACACTATTCAGTCAAACGTGTTTGAGCTTCACGCTCTTTGTTGAGGCATACTAGGTACACAGACTCAGCATATTTTATCTGTAGCTACAGGGGTGGGTACTAGATAAAATGTGTTGAGTCTGTGTATCTAGTATGCCTTGACATAGAGTTTAAAGCTCAAACACATTCAGCTGAATAGTGTAGATTGTTTTAAGAATGTTTTAATAAATATTTATCAATGGAAAACCAACTTAAAATATTGTATTTCCTGTGGAGTACCTTAGCACGGTCTTGAAACCATTTTTTGGTCCTGTTGGAGTTAATGGGGCAGAAGAATGGTGAATACGTCTGGAATGTTAACCCCTGTCTGAATAACTTTTGAAGAGACTGGTTCACACATGTTTTTTGACTGTACTTGACTGCTTGTGTGACATTTTCGCTCATCAGATAAACTGCAAAAAAATTGAAATAATGTTTTCAAATATTATTTTTCTGATGCCGTAATTACTTTTTCTGATGCAATCCTGTATGCAAAAAAAGATTTATTTTCCAAGAATCAGAAACATAGAATTATTGTATTTTGCTTATCCTCCAATGGATCTGGCTAATAACATCATGGAAACAATATTGCAGAAAGAACATCATGGCCAAAACTTTGCAGGCAGCAACTTCACAATGGAAATAATGTCGTGGGATGAAAATGCCAGGTACAGAGTATGACACATGTTGTAATGCGAAGGTATGTCAGTCAGGTGGGTGTAGGCAGGTACAGGTCCAATGAGGAACAACCCACAAAGTAAGCTAATTGGGCACAGAGTAGATACCAGCAGGACAAGGGGGAGACCACAGTAACGGGTGCAGACAAGCTGTGAGTAAAAGCAAATGTAAACATTGTGATGTTACAGGGACTCTCACATGCAAACAAAGCAGCAGCAGTGAATGGGACCATCACTGCAGCCCCACACACCAGCAGCCCTGTGCGTGTCACACCGTTACCAAGTGCCTCTGACAGGGGCTCTACTGCGAAGGCAAACTGCAGTGGAGGACATCCCCTATACAACACTCATGAGCCTGACACCCACAAAGCAGGCTATAGTGTGGCTACAGAACACTATGACAGTGCACACAAGCAATCCCACATGACAAAAATGCGGTGGCCTACTTGTGCAGGTGTGCCGCATCCCACAATCACTGGAGGACCGTTAAAATAATCCCACTCACTGGGTGAAGGCGGTTCTGGTAGAGCCTTTAAGCTGTACACCTGTCCAGCTGCTGTGCCATTGGTTCTAGCAGGTCAACCTGTGTCAGGGAGAATGCCACTCGAATACCTGAGGAGCCAGAAGGGGAAGACCCTCTTGCAGCATGAGGGCTACCTATTTTACAAGGAGCGAGCTGCAGCGGAGAAGAACTAATGGAAGTGCACAGAATACTACAGGGGGTAGTGTGAAACATGGGTGCATAACCCTGGTGAGGAAGTGGTAAACGTTGTGAACACCCACAACCATGTCCTGGATTGGGATGCAACTGGTGTCCAGGAGGCCATCACGGAAATAAAGGAGAGTGCATTACAGTCACGTGAGTCCCCACACCAGGTCGTAATGGCATGCTGCAGTACTGTACTGACAGCTGTGGGTGGGAGGATGCCATGCATGGATCTATTGAAGCGGAGAGTATGGCAAGTGCAGATGGCCACCTGCTGTCCACTCCCTCCCTGCCAACCTCCCTGCATGACATGACCATACCAGTGGAGTACAGACAGACCAACTGTGGTGAATCGTTCCCGCTCCATAACAGTGGCGGGACTGACAGTTGCCTCATATTCACAACAGAGCAGAATCTGCTGTACATGTCACACTGTACCACCTGGTATGCAAATGGCTCCTTCAAGACTGCACCCCCACATTCCCTACAGCTCTACACTGTACACAGGGTGCAGTACTGTTCCATGATACCCTCCATGTACATCAAACTGCTTAGCAAGACAGGTGCCACCTACACCCATGCATTCAACGTGCTAAAGGGGCTACATGCAGCTCTCAAACCCACGTCCATTGTACTAGACTTAGAGCAGGCGGCACTCAAGGCATTTGCTTCAGTGTTCCATGATGCCCACCTGCACAGCTGCTTTTTCCATCTGTGCCAGGTCCTATGGAGGAAGGTCTAGGAGGTGCCCAATGTGCTGCGGCATTATGTTGAGAAAGAGGACTTCGCACTCCATGTCCGTCTGTTACCTGTCCTGGCCTTCATGCTCCCTGGGGATGTATCTACCATGTTCGAGGTACTGTGAAGCCCACCAGGATGAAACCCAACTCTGCAGAATTCTGCAGTAGAGTTGCTGCAGCAAACAATGCAGTTTCAATGGGAGTTAATCCCTTTTGTCATGCATGAAACCTGTGACACTGCACTTCATCCTGGCGGGCTTCACTGTAGTGCATTCATGAGAGTTTTTCATCCACCATGACAAGCTGCTTGCTCCTGTGAAGAAACGTGGGTTGGGCAGCCCTTCCGCAGTGGTGCCCACCAACATCCAGTCTTCCCTGTTGAGCCCTGGAACTGCTGTGAGGCCAGTAAGATGGGCACAGCATGGACAATCAATTTGGTGGAGGGCTGGCATTGGGCCTTCAGTACTCTCATTGGTGCCTGTCACCCCAGCCTGTCACATTTCATTGATGCACTGCATGTGCTGCCCAGGAGGAAGAGGTATAAGGATGCAGCCAGTTGCATACAGCAGATTGTGCAGGACTATGGCAGTCATAGCATGTATGACTACCTGAGAGGCATTGCGTGTAACTTCCAACTGCAGGTGTGATGGGAATTCACACCTGTCCCCATGTCTGCATCACTGGAACTGTCTCTCTGTCACTGTGATGAATTGGGAGGGCTGGGTCTGCTTCTGCCACTGTGCTGTTTGGGGGGATGGGGGGACTGAGGGTGTCTCTGCCACTGTGATGAATTGGGGGACCAGGTGTGTCTCTGCCACTATGCTGTTTGGGGGACTGGGTGTGTCTCTGTCACTGTGATGAACTGGGGGTGGGGGACTGGATGTCTCTGCCACTATGCTGTTTGGAGGTGGGGACTGAGTGTGTCTCTACCACTGTGCTGTTTGGGGGTGGGGGACTGGGTGTGTCTCTACCACTGTGATGAATTGGGGGAGACCGGTGTGTCTCTACCACTATGCTGTTTGGAGTGGGTGGAGGGACCAGATGTGTCTCTGCCACTGTGATGAATGGGGAGGGGTCGGACCTGGTGTGTCTCTGCCACTGTGCTGTGCCGGTGTATCTCTGCTAGTGTGATGTTTGGGGGGGTGTGGAGACTGGTGTCACTCTCTGCCACTGTGATGTTTGGGGGGGCATGGTTCTGGGGCTAATGGTGCACTGTTTGGGGCATTCCAATGATTGTCTTCTAATAAATGTTTGTCACCTACGTGTACCGTAGTCTGCATTTTGCTTTCCATAGTGTGTTCTCAATGCTCACATTGTGTGCAGTGTTGGCTTCCTACCCAGTGTTGCACTGGCATTGACATATGTGCTGTGTTATTTGTGGCCCGCTTTCAGTGTTTTGTTCTGTGTGGCCATATAACTGTCACCTCATTGCTGTTTGTCAGGTGTGGCCTACTGCCATGTGCCATTCTCTCTGCTCATCTGTCCGTGTAGTGCCTGGGACCATCCTTCTGCACACTACATTTATGTGTGCTGTCCCCCTCGACTGGTGGCATGTTCCATCCTGGCTGGCTGCCTGCGATATAGTGTCCCATGATGCCTTTGCATGCCGACATTTCAGGCGGCGATGCTTTGTCTGCAATATTGAGGCCAGCAATGTTGTTGCCTGCATTGTTATCGGCTGGGTCCTATCCAACAGTGGCAGTCAACAAATGTAAACTGATGGCTTAGACAACTTCTATAGCATCTGAACTCCGGAGACAAAAAAAAAAAGTTAAGCAATTTTTTTAATACTGTAATTTGTTGTAACTTTTTACTGTTTTAACAACAGTCAGCAAAACAGACAGCTAATACTGGGCTGCAAGGGTGCTCCCCAGGCCCCTGTCTACCCTAGGGCACAGATAAGATATGTGGCATCTGGAGACAAAAAGACTTCAACAATTTATTTTAGAGTATTGTTTGTAACTTTTTACTGTTCTAACAACAGTCAAAAACTCAGACTGCTAATACTGGGCAGCAAATGAAATCTGCAGCATCTGATTTGGAGACAGAAAGACTTCAACAATTTATTTTAGATTGCTGTTTGTAACTTCTTACTGGTTTATTTTTGTTATTACTTTTTTCCCTTCTCTGACAGCTATCCTCTGGAGGGTGCCCCCAGCCCCGTCCCCGGCATCCACCATCTGGTGCTAACCGAGCTCCCAGGGCTTGCCCTACTGGTGGGGTCATGGGTCTCTAACCCTACTGAAGTCTGGATCCAGTGGGGACAGCAATTGTATTGACCGGGAGCGGAGCCTGCGAGGTGTGCTCCACCATTGTGCTGTGGCAATGCTTTTTCCTGGTGTTCTCCTAGGAGCTGGGGGCATGTAATGATGCTAGCAGAGGGAAGCGAGCATGCATCCACACGAGCTCCCTCCAAGTGTCTGCCCGAACTCCTCCCCATACTGCAGTCAAGAGCCCTGTCTCCCAGCCTCTGCTGGGGAGAGTGAAAGAGCATCGACCACTGAGGACCCCCCTCCCCGGAGAAGGAGAGCAGTCCGTCAGACACTCAATCCTTCTCCTCCCCTGCCGACCCCCAGCGGCCCATGCTCATTCCCAAACACAGGCCACTGGCATAGTGCAAGGTAAGGCGTCCAGTGCCTCAGCCCTCAGCGCCACTGAGCCGGCTAACTTCTTACTGTTTTAACAAGGGGCATGACCCCAGACAGCTAATACTGGACCCCAAGGGTGCCCCCTGGCCCCTGCCTACCCTAGGGTACAGACAAAGTCTATGGCGAGACAAAAAGACTTAAATTATTTTCTTATATAGGTGCTTTAAGAAATAACTCAGCTAGTACAGGTACAGTGACAAACATAAGCCTGAAACTGCAATGCAAAGCAAAGCAGGCAGTGTTCCTCCCCCCTCGCTTTCAATACACTAACAACACTGGTGGCAGGCAGGCAACCAATGCCTAAGTATACTACCACAACAAAGACTGCAGTGTCAGGATAAAAATATACGACTTTTTAATAATTTAAATAATTAAACTACAGAAAGGAAATAACAATAAGCAAAGCTGCTCTTGTAAGCTGGCAGCAGCTTCAGACCACAGCACAGTGAGCTAAGCACACATTAAAGTTGTTGCCTTCTCCCCACACAAATAGGTACAGCAGTATATTATTTACTGCAAAATTAAAAAAAAATATGTATATATGTATATTTTCAGCACTTTGAAGAAGTCACAGGAACAGGCCCTTTATCAGCAAACCAGCAAGCTAGAGCTAGCCTAGCCTGCATTGTCCGGTAGGTCCCCAATTTCAATCCCCCTCTCCAAAGAAGACACACACACACAGATCCTGGAGGAAATGGCCGCAGCCATGTGTTTATTTAACATATCAAATAATAATATTTAACTTTCACTGTTATTAAGTTCTATATTTAATTCCTTTATTCAAACGCTTCTTAATATTCTTATTATCCTTGAGCAGCATGCGTTGCTGGGAGGAAGCGCCATATCTCCAGCCCCCACACAACCCATCAACATGGGAATCCCATATGGTGCGTGCCGGGGTATCACCCATGGTTGCGGGATAGGTCATATGGCTAAGGTCCTGGTGCCCCCCAATCCGGCACTGCCAACCTTGCAGTATGCACTGCTGAGGTTGGACAGAGACCCCCCATGTGGGTCCAGGTCTCCTGGTCCACCATTCTCATGCTGACCAAGAGTAATGAAACCTTTGGGAGAACTGGCCTCGTCCCCTTGTTCCCCACTACCTTCCACATGCACTACTCCTGAGTCACCACAGGCCAGACCAAGTTCAACCCCCCCAAGCTGCTGGCTCAATCCTGTCCTCCAAGATCTTTCTGAAATCCTCCAATAAGGAATCCAAAGCTTCCACCTGCACTTGCCCATCCTCTCCCACCGCCAGGCCCTGTGGGTGTTGTAAATTTTATTATGCCTCAGTATTATGACCCCCAAGGAATCCATAAAAACTCTCATCTCCCTATTAATCCTCATGCAAGTCCTGTTCAATGATACTCCTCACCTTGCATGAGGCCAGTGCATCCTCATCAACATGTGTGACCAGATGAGAATAGTATGGGGCCACCAGGCTTTAACGGAATGCAACTCATCCTTCATTGCCAGCAGCAGATTCACTGTCTTCCGGTGTCCCAGATCCTCTCCACCCAAGTGGATTAATAGGATGTCCGGCTTCTTCCACCTGCCACCCTCAAATTGAAGCTTTGGAAGCAACTCCCCCCCCCTCCAATGCATCCCTTGGACTCCCATTCACCTAATTTGGGCTGCATTTTGTGAAATCAACAGGTTGCTTCCCCCTGGCTGGCTGGCCACTCTCTTCACTGCACAACAAATGAAAGAGTGTCCACATATCCATATGCTCCTAGTGTCATCCTCAGGGCCTGCAAGAGACAAGAATGTATTACTGCAAATGCAGTCATGCATAGCACAAGAATGCCTGGGACCTCCACTATCCCAATGCCTGAATCTCCAAATCAGACAGGCCCAAACTCTTGACATTCATTGCTGCACCTATCCTGAAGGAATAAGCACCACATTCACAGTCACCCAGCCCCGAACTATGCAGTGCCTTTTTTAGGATGAACCTGAACTGGTATCCTGTAACTGACTTACCATCCTGATGATGGAAAAAGGCTTCCCCCAGCTCAGGGCAGGACACCCGGTAGTAGCTGATCATGCACCCCACCGACCAGCCAAATCCTGCTGGTGCCCTCACTTTGTACCAGTGTCCTGCCCCTCGCTGTTATGTCTTGACTTACGTGAACAAATGTAAACCCTGGCCCCTGTCAAGACTACACCCTGTGCTAATAGCCCGATGACCCCTCTCTTACCTGTGACCTGCAGCAACTCTAACACCCTAAACAACCCACAGAAAGCCACCATAAACAGTGTCTCAAACAAGCGGGCTTCATACTTATTCCAGCAGACCATGGGCAGGGACACCCAAAGGCTTGCCAGAATCACCGGGGTAATGGGTCACCTTGCATCTGGGAGACTAGTCACCTTCCTCCACCAGCCTTCCAGTAGCTTACGCGCTTTAAAGCCCTTAGTGTTATCCACCATACCCATGACCCTTGCCAACCATGGCAAACCTGCCAGGTGCTGACCCATCATTCCCACTCAACAACCCACCCTCATTCCTGCCATCATGTATCTGCACAGTTGGTCTACCAGAATGGGCCAAACATCTGCCCAATCTGTGGCTTTGTGTGTGGCAATATAGTGTTCCACCCCCCGGCAGTAAGCCTCTCTTGTTCTGGGCACAGTGAAACTATCTTTGTACCTCCAAGTCTCTCAGTCACCACCTCCCAGAGGAATGATGGGACCCTGCATGGTTGTTGGTCTGCTGCTGGTGCCAACTCGAAGAATCTCTGTGACTGTGAATAAGAAAAAGCATCGGCAATCCCGTTGTCAACTCATGGTTCATGCACTGCCTTTAAAGTAATGTTAAACGGCAGACATTTCAACATGAAAACCTGCATTAAGTCCCCCAGTGGGCCCATTGGGCCCAACTGCTGATTGATCATATGCACCATGCCCATGTTGTCTGACCAAAAGTGCACTACTCTGTCCTTCAGCCTAACTTGCCAAATGCAGAGAGCCACTACCACCGTAAAAAATTCCAGTAGTGTAATTTGCTTGCCCAGTCCTGCTGCCAGCCACCATGCCTGCCACTGCCCTGCACACCATTCCCCTTGGAAGTAGGCTCCGAAGTCCAGCCATCCAGCTGCATCAGTATATAGTTCTAAGGACTCACCACCCCAGGGAACTTGTCACATGGCCACCCTGTTGAAGTGGTCCGAAATATTCGCCAGACCTATATGTCCTCCCTGAACTGCTCTGTGACCCTGATCCTTTGATGAGGTTTTTACACACCCTCGACCCTTCTTTGCAGGTAGTGCATTAAAGTCCTGCCAACTGGAATGACCTGGCATGCAAAGTTGAGGTGCCCACCAACTGTTGTAACTCCTGCAGTGTGACTTTTTTCTTACCTTGCACCTTACACAGAAGACCCTTTAACATTTCCAACTTATTCTGAGGCAATTTGCATAACCTGCCTCCTGAATCAGTTTCGATGCCCAGGAAGGTTAGTATGGTTCCCGGGGGCTTTTACTTCCTGGCTGCCAATGGCACCCCAAAATTCCTGCACACCTGTTCAAAACCCGCCACTGTCCCTTCACAATGCGGTGGCTCTGCCAGTCACCACAAACAGGAAATCATTGAGGTAGTGCACTATAGCCTTACTATGCACCACCTGTGCAGTAACCCAGTGCAAGAAGGCTCTGAAGTGCTCAAAGACTGCACAGGCAACCATGCAGCCTATGGGCATGCAATTGTCCACATAGTAAGAACCCTCAAACTTCATGCCCAACAGCACCCTGTCTTCATGATGGACTGGCAGCAAGTGAAACACAGACTCAGTGTCTGCTTTTGCCATGAGCACCCTGGGCCCCATTGATTGTACCACCTCAGTGCCCCAGTCAAAAGACTGATAATGCACCAATGTGTGCAGGGAATTGATATGATCATTCACTGAGTCACCATCAGGATACGACAGACAATTGATCATCTGAAACTCCCCCGGTGTCTTCTTGAGTAGTAAGCCAATTGGTGAAGACCACAAATTACCCCAAGGGTCCCTAGTGAATGGTCTGCTTACCCACCCTAACCACCTCTCTTTCTCCAGTTTGTCTCAGGCAACTTGTGGCCAGTCCTTGGCTGACTTCAAGTTATCTACCTCATACGCCCCGTGTGGGCCCGAGTATGGAATCCTGATGCCCTCTGTAAACCCTTTCTCCAACAAGTCGGCAGTTGCTCGTCCAGGTACTGGTCCAGCCATGACTTAATCAGTCTTATCAATACTGGGATGAGGAGGCTTCCCACTTTGGAGCTTGGTAAACTTACCCCGCGTGCCTCACCCAGACCCTTTCCCTCCTCATGCCGATGAACACTGCAGAAAGGGGTTCTGTTTCCTACAGGCAATGCACACATGCCAAAACATACAACTGCTGTGTGTGTTTGGTTGTAAGCACAGCACAACTGCTGCCCCATACCCTCCGATTTTCACTGCGAAGGCCCCTTCATGGTGAGACCACTGACCGTGTGCTGCACTTCCCCTCCTTGCATGACATCCACCAGCAAGGGCATGTCCAGCTTTCCCCAGCCCAATGCAGTATCTACCTGACACCTGCAACAAAACTCTTTATTGTAGTCAAGCCAGGCCATCACTCCTTTTTTTCTTATGCATCAAGGTAATACGATGCATATAATTAAGCAGTTCCACCCCCTACTTCTCATCCACCTGCAATAGGACCATAGCATATATGAGAAATGCCACCACACAACTGGCCGGCTGCTGCAATGCTTGGGCAGCCTTGTTCAACTACAGACAAACCTCCCCTCCTGCCCTGGCCTGAAGATTACAAAATGACTTTTAAAATAAAAAAGATACTTCTAGCAACCAATCAGTCAGTCAAGTGATCACCACAGTCTCTCAATTGGAGAACAAAACAGAGGAGTCAAAAACAGTCTGAAAAGCCTATTATTTTTACTAAATTTAGTTCAGAAAACCACAACTCTTTCACAGAGAGAAATAGCTTCCTCTCAGCTTGAGTGTCTCTGTGCACTGGCAAGGCAGGTCACATGGTAAGGCTCTGTGAGCAGCCTGGGGATTGGCTGAGAGATCTCTTGAGATTTCAAAGTCTCATCAAATAAGTGACAGCTCAATTCCTCAAATACACTCCCAAATACGAATATTCAGGTACTCATCAAATGCACCCAGTACTCGAGGTATTCAATGGCAGATCTGAATTTGATGCACACCCCTATCTCAGCTACTAGGGCTTTGATCAGGCCTCAACCTCATCCAGACTGGCAAGACATTTTCTCTTTCTTCTTTTCTAGCCTGGCACTTTTAATATTTCTCCCCTGCAGCAGTGGTGGCTGCAGACATTAAGTATAATTGGGGCACTGACATGATACAGGGAGCTTTAGTCTGGGCACATAGGTTGATTGAAATCTAAACTATATTGCCTGCTATTTTTCATGGTCAGGTATAGGTTGCTCACTGCAGATTTGTTTACCACAGCATGTCCCCATTCTGGTCCTGGCCTGGAGGTGCCTCCCACGCTCTGCTGGAATGTACTTCCAGCTGCTGCTCATTATTAACAGGCCCCTCAGGCAGGGCCCCTGGCTTCAGTCTGTTTGCCTCACTCAAATAACCATCTATCTTCCTAAAGCAGTGAGGGAGCCTCCTAAAAGGTAGAGGGGCAATCTCCTTGTTATAATTAGTCATAGACTGGAATGTAAATATTTCAGTGAGCTTGTTATGTATTCAGTTTCTTTATTTTTTCTTGTTCTGCCATTTGCATATTTAATTATTCATGTACCTCATCTTGAGCCCTGGAAAAGCTTTAAATAATCATAGTTGTCTGTCTGTCCATCCATCTGTCATCTGTCCATCTGCCTGCCTATCTGTCTATCTGTCTACCTATCTATCTATCTATCATTTTGTGTCTGTGTATATGTCTGTTTGCCAGTGCAGTGTGAAATTTAAATTTTGGTAGATGAATATGGGCAAAATTGCAGATTCTACCTAGTATAATTTTGTGATTTTTTTCACAAACATTTAACATAATTTTGCCAAAATTAAATTTTTAGTGTTTCCTATTGACTTTTAATACTTGACAAAAGATAGGCACATTTTAAGGATCATAAAAAAGGTGTGACAATTTCAAATTTCAGTTCTTTATCATAAGGGCAGTCGTGTTATAAGCCACCAACTAGTTCATGGATTTTTAACAGTTTTGCAAATAAATAAACTGCACCACTGTGATCCCTTATAACTTTTGAACAACTAAAGAAATGTCCCAATATTTGGAAGGTTTGCTGTCCCCTCAAAAAAGGGTGCACATGTCAGTAACTAAGTCTAAAGCTCTACCGGCAGTGTGTTACAAGTAGACATATTCTAATAAGTTTTAAGAAATGCTGCAAGTAAGTAAAATACAAAATTTTAAGACCCTGCATCTTTAAAAGTAAATAACATAATGTCCCCACATTTGTCAGGTACACAGTAGGCAAAATTAGTTTCAGAACGTTGTTTAGCAGATTTGCTAATCAAAAACAAAATTGATTAGCAATCATTTTTGAGGAACAATTTCTAACAATGGTTATGTTTAACTGTAGCTTTGTAAAACCAATTGTATCTGTTACATATTAATAAAAAAATACTAGACTGCATGTTAGTTATTTAGCTAGAAAGCAAGTCCAGATGAAGGTTATAACATGGCTTGACATTTTGTACCCAGCTCTGCAGTTTTGTGTGCAGAAACACTGATTTACTTTTCTTCATAATTGTTTGCATAACTGATCCTTACTTTTTTCTTCGTAAAGTCCTTCTGCAGACAAAACTGAAGGACTGGGCACAAAACGTCTAGTCTGTGGCCTGCATCTAGACCTGCTCCCTAACCAATACCTCTACTAACCCTCTAAGCCCCTTCAGTGTGACTACCAACAGATCACATAGTATGCATAATAACCCCCGTCCCACAGTAGGGTGTATAATACCAGTAGTGCCTCTTGCTGCCACATGCGTGGTTGGGTTCCATTATGTGTCTGGGGCTAAACTAATGATGACCAGTGGCATGACTCATGCTACATTTATTTTATTGGTCACTTGTTTCTTTCCCATGCAAGAAGGACGAGAAGAAGGTGGATGCCCAGCTCCTAAGCATATGCAATCTCTGTGCTTCTGAGCTTCCATGCATCGCATGCGTCAAGCCATTCAGGGATAGGGTTTAAGCTGGGGGGGAGGGGATGTAGCTGTGATAGAAGCTTAGGAGGAAAAAAATACCCCAAGCAGGGCCCACCCACATCAGGAAAATGGATTAGCAATTTAGCTAATCAAGAACGCTACTGATTCGCAATTGCCTGTTTTTGCATTGCAAATTGTAATGCGATCCTGCTTAATTTATGCCTTGTACATAGACCCTGAATACTAAGGTGTATGTATCAACTTTCAAATGTCTTGTTTAAAATTGGCTTTGCTAAAAGCAGATAAATATTACAAATAAACACAAGTATTTCAGGTGGAATTTAATAAGATTTGCAAAAATCATAACATTTTGTGATAATTCTGTGTAAGCCGTATCCATGAGTTTTGTCTAGTCATCCACCTGAACAGACACAGAGGAAGAAGGAAAAGGCTGGGTGGTGTGGTAAGAAGGTACTGTGCTGTAGCATTCCTTTTTGTTTGAGGTGATTTGCCTGCCTGCCTACAGGACAGGTCACATGAATGCTATTCAGAGACAGACAATGCAGATGGAGTGAGGAGCAGACTATTACTGTGCATATTGGCATGAATAGTATCAGAAGTGCAAGTCCTGAGGACATGATGAGGTCACTCACATAACTATGGATATGTCTAAAAGGAAAGGTATCTAGGGTGATCTTCTCCAATATTCTCAGGGTCCTGTAGTTATTGGGGAATGACACAGATCATTAGGAAAGGTAACTTTTGCTAAAGGTCCGTTGCAAGTGGGATGATCTTTTTCTGGCAAACTGCAGGGCATTCTGTAGTAAAGGATACTTGCACACCCAGGATGGGCTGCACCTTGGCAAGGAGAGAGTAGGGTACTTTTATTTATTTATTTATTTATTTATTAAATTCTCGGATTACAAATACATTTGAGCAGAAACTGCTCATTTACAAAGGTTCCACGTCAAAGGATGAGGGTCAACATACATACAGAGGTAGTAAAAGAATGCACAATAAACAACCAAAACAACTAAAAGAAAAAATAAAGATACTCAGTTATAACATACTTTGAGATAATATTCATAAAACGAGCAGCTTGAGTAGGCAGCTGGCTGCGGTAACAATAAGAGAAAGAGGGCACCATAGGCAGTTAGTATTGCAGGCATGCGACTGGGAGAGGGAGTTGGCAGGCTAATGGGCCACTGTCCGATGGTAGTGGAAAATGTCTTGTACCAGTGGAGATGTGAAGCAGGAAAGGAGTAACAAGGAAGGCCCAGTGCCAGAGGGAATGAGATTGGGAAAGGGCGGGCTGTGAGACATGAGTGAGCTGGGAGGTGTTTAGAGAGATCTCTGTTCAACAAAGCAGTCACATTGAGTGGTAGAGGTGAGGTAAAGTTTGAGATTCCTTTTGAAGGGTCCAAGTGTAGTAGAGGAAAGTGATTCTTTATTGAGGGAATTGAACCATTGAGCAGCTCTATAGATAAAGGACCGTGACCCATGAAGGTACAGCATCTGGGAACCTGAAAGGATAGAGATTGGGCACCACGTGTTTGTTGAGTGCCACTGTAGGTAGTAAGGAGTGCGCTAACACCAGGTGGCATGAGACCAAGGAGAATCTTTTTGGTAAGTAAGCAGGTCTGGTATTGTATTCTGCTGCTTAGGGGTAGCCAGCTGGCCTGTGCATAGAGGTCACAGGTGTGAGTTAGTTGGGCTGCACCTGTCAGTAGTCTACAGGCTTTGTTGAAAGCAACCGAGATCCTGCAGAGGGCACTTGTTGGGGCAGAGCCATAGATGGCAAGGCCGTAGTCAATGATAGAGGTGACAGAGCTGTAGATGGCTAGTTTAAGGGCATCTGCAGGCATACAGTGCTTGTGTTTGTGTAGTAGTCCAATCCGTATATTGGCGGTCTTGGCAACAGTGTCAATATGCCGAGTGTAGGAGAGGGTACTATCCAGGGTAATACCAAAGTACTTGAACTCCTTGACATGTTCGAGTGGGTTCCCAGCGTGGTTCTTGATGGTGAGGACAGAGAGTTGTGCCTGTCTGTCGGTTACAGAAGGACATGGCTTTAGTCTTGCTGTGGTTCAGGACAAGTTTATGAGAATTGAACCAGTCTTGATCGATTGAAGTCGAGGCTGCAGCTGGGATTCAAGGACTGTAATGTCATGGTGGCTGGAAAACAGGACTGCATCGTCTGCGTATAGTAATATTTTTGGTGGCAGGCACTGGGAGATTGTTGATGAAGAGGAGAAGAGAGGGCCCAGAATAGACCCTGGGGACTCCGGAGCAGACCGGTTTCTCATCCGAAGAGATCCCTGCAATCCTTACATGTTGGATCTGATTATCAAGGTAGCTGGTGAACCATGGAAGGGCATCGCTGGAGATCCCAATGGAGGACAGTTGCTTGAGCCGTAGGGGGTGGTTAACTGTGTCGAATGCCTTGGTAAGGTCTATAAATACTGCCCCTCCACAATTCCCTTTGTCAAGCGTGGCATGGATGAAGGTTATAAATTCCAGTAGTGCAGTGGTGGTGCTGTGCCTTTTCTGAAGCCATGCTGCTCTGGGAACTGTACATTGTACTTATCCAGGAATTCAGCTAGTTGGTCGACACTTTCGCTCCAGCGCTTTGGATAGTGGGGGAGGAGTGAATAGGTCTGTAATTGGTGTGCAGTGTCCTATCTCCACTTTTGTGAACCGTGTAACAGTGGCTTTCTTCCAGAGAGGGGAAATGGCCCAAACTAAGTGAGAGATTAAAGATCTTTTAAGTGGTTCTAAGATTTCATCGAGGACTTGTGCCAGCAGTTTCCAGGTCAAGGAGTCACCACTGTACCCTTGTTTGCCGATGGCCTTTGAATGTATTTTCTAGCTACTTGTGGTGGGACCTCCTTAAAAAACTTTGTGGTTGTACATTCTAGTTGGGGGGTAACTTGGGAGGAGCTGGAGGGGAGGTCGTCGAAAAAATTTGGTGGAAGGACACTGTCCAGGTTTGTAAATGCATTATTAAAAGTGCTGGTGATGATACCTAGGTCGAGTGTAGGAGTGCCATGAAGGTTGAGCAAAGTGGGTGGTGCTTTAGGATCCTTGCCTGTGAGTTCTTTCATGTTGTTCCAGATACTTGACAGGAGAATGAACAAGGCAGTCTAAATTTAAACTTGAGGATGGGGGGTAGTGCAGGGGTTCACCAAAGGCAGGAGTCAGATGCAGAGGGTCTGTAAGGGAAGGACAGCTGAGCTATCATCAGAAGAGGAGACCCCCAGAATGCAAGGAAGTGAGGGACAATAATGTTCACTGTAATACAGGCTGGTATATGAATCATATCTGATGAAACTGGCGAGCTCATGAGCCTGATGCACTTGGAAAGCCAGGACTTAGTGGCCCTCACAGTGACCTGATGGAGGAAAGAAAATGACAGGGACACCATGGAGGGATTCAAACTATTCAGAAATGATAGATCTGACAGAAAAGGGAGTGGTTGGCTTTCTTTTCATGGGAGGGTGTCACTGTGGAGCACAAGTAGGATATTGGGGGAGCAAGCATGCTACAAAGTTCATCTTGGTCTAGCTAGATGAAAGGTGGGAAGTTGTCACCCAGGTGTTGAAGGTTCATGGTTTTCATTAAACATGTGACAATTCTGTCTTTGCACATCATTAAAAACTTACCAAAATATCTGAGAGCTATAAAATGAATCACACAAAACACATCTCCCAAGACCATAACTAAAAAAGAAAAACTAAGAAAAAAAATAACACAGGACATACCATCAGACATTTTACAACAGTCTTATTTTTTTAGTCTGTTGCACATTATGAGCAAGCTAATGATTATGTGGAAATGTTTACCAAAAGAGCTGGTTGAGCCAAAAGCAATAAATACTTCTGCAAAAAATACAGAAAAAAAGGATGTTTAACCCTTATCTAGGAGTTTGGCTCTGGTTGATTACATTACAGCCTGAGATAAGGTACCATAATCTTTTAAAGCAAAAATCTGCCAGTGTTGGATGAACAACATCCATATCAAGCTGTTGCTCATACAGCAATTTCCTTAATCCGGTTATGGATAGAATATTTCACTTATGTATATACTTTGTTAACAGCCTTAAAGAAATACGTTATTTTTTAATAACTGATTCATCAGCTGAGTTCATTTGTTTTGCTGAGAGACATACACTGGCTAAACCTGTTTCGGACATAATTTCTGATAAAATAATCTCTCTGTTTTGTAAACCTGGGACAGACAAATAATATATGTGCTAAATTCTTTTTATGACCGAGTCCACAATTGCAATGTGGATCTATTTCTGGTGAGTTTCCACTCTTAAAACCCAAAGCAGAAGTAGGTGAATTACTTCCTGTCAAATAGTGATTGCAGATTGTCCAGATATAGTTCCCAAGTAGCATTGTTTTTGTGCCTAGATATCCATTCCAAACTTTCAGTTTCTTGGTTTCTGAAAGGGCTTGTTGAAGTTCTTGAGAGTCTGTCCTGCTGTAAATCTTTGACTGCATTGAGCACAAAGGTTCCAAAGTCAGAAAGTCCCACATGTAGCCATAGCCCAAATGATTCAATATGGTTTTCATGTCCATGATCCATGGAATAGCATATGCCTGAGTCAAATACATATTCATTTCAAAAAGGGCCTTCTTTGGAGATCTTTCATTGGGTAGTCTTGGCAATTTTAGCCAAAATGCTAGTAATATTTTATTAATAAGAGCTTTTACACTGGGCTGCCTCAGCTCTGCTCTACCTACCTAAGATGGTGTTTAGATAGAGGCTTGGAACAGTTTTTTATAGCTAGTGCTCAAAATAGATTCTAGGAAGGCTATGTCATTATACCTCCAGATTTTGGCTCCAAATAATGATTTTGTTTTTAATCTGCTATCTAAGGCCAACACACAGATGTCCGCAAAGGACTCCAAGCAGCTAAGTAGAGATTGATACCCAGCTGGATGGGGAAATTAGGAGAGCAGCCAGAATAGATGCAATGATGATTTAGTTTTTTGTGAAAATAAAATTACACCAGAGAGATTGTGGCAGAATTACCTATGTCACTTCCATGAACTTCTAAAAACATTTTGTAAAAATGTCCATGACATTTTGTCCATAAATAATCTAGGATATTCCCCTGATAACTTTAAAATTATTCAAACTAATTTCTGTACATGTGAAATGTTTGGGCCCATCAATGGTGGGTAAGCATGGAAAATGTCAGTTCTACACCTCTGCGGTCAGAGGATTTACAAGCATTAAAATTTTAGAAGTAGTCACACAATTTCACAGATATATAAACACAACGAAATGGTACTATTGAAAATAAAAATCAAGTGTTGCCACAGTTGGCAGTTGGCAATTTTGAAACGCTTCCAGACACATTATGCAGGCAAATTTTCAACAGTAGCTGACTTATAAGCAGCAATATATTTTGAACTTTTTCATACATATTCATAAATAAAATAAGATGTCAGCTTTTGAGGCCTGTAAGTTCAAAACCACATTATTAAATACCTGCAAATCTGGCAGGTATTTAGAGCATTAACTTATTTATTTTATTTATTGATTGATTGATTACTAGGATTACAAATACCTTTGAACCAGGGGTTCTTTTACAAAGGTTCCGCGTCAGCAATGGGTGCAAGCAAAACAGTGGTAAGATACAATACAGGGTCAGGAGGTTAACATAGAAGTAAGCAGAGGTAAGATACAATACAGGTCAGGAGGTTAACTTAGTAGCAAAGGACAGTACATTTGTATTTATTTATTTATTTATTTTATTTATTTATTTGTATTTCAGATGACACCTTTGAGCCGAGGGCTCTTTTACAAAGGTTCCACGTCAAGGCAATGAGGATAATAAGGCACAAAACATAACATGATCATTACAATGGAACTTACAAAAAAAAAGACAAGTAAGGTTATAATCATAGCAGCCAAAGGCATTGTCAAGGAATTGTGTTGCAAGTTAGTTATACAGTACAAGTCATAGGCGGCTCAGTAAAGCTATGTTAGGAGTGGATTAGTGGGAAAAGAGAAAGAAATTGGTGAGGGGTGGTATGGGGAGAGAGAGAGGAAGGGAGAAGGGAGAAATGGGGAGCGATTGTGGTGGGTATGTGGTAAATGGAAACAGCAAGGGAGGAGGAAAGGGGGGGATGAAAAAGAAAAGGAGACAGATTCATCCTATACCCAGTAATGGGGAGTAGAAGAGGAGGAGGAGCTGAGGCAGTGAGGAGGGATGCTTGAGGGTAGTATGCCTAGAGGGGATTATAAGAAGGAATCACAGAAGGCACTAGTCACAAGACTTTCTATAGATACATTAGTGAAAGGAGAAAGTCCAGAGGGGGTATTGCTAAGCTTAATGGAGAAAAGGGAGCATGTGAGGAGGAGGACCCTGTAAAGGCATCTATCCTAAATGGATACTTTTGCTCAGTATTTACTGAAGAGAAGGTAGGACAGGGCCCACAGCTCAGCATCATGGACACAGGGGAGGGAGGTGAGCACTACTCCCTTCTACAAAGAAAGGGTCCCACAAGAGCTTGCTAAGCTCAGGTGGATAAGGCAATGGGACCTGATGGCATACATCCCAGGGTACTTAAGGAGCTAAAGGAGGAACTAGCAGAGCCATTAGCAGAATTGTTTAGTGAGTCTCTGAGCACAGGAGAGGTCCCAGAAGACTGGAGAAGGGCTCATGTGATCCCGCCCACAAGAGTGGTAGCAGGGAGGAGGCAGGAACTACAGACCGGTCAGTCTTACCTCAGTAGTGGGCAAGATTATGGAGGCACTCTTAAGGAAAGGATAGTGCAACACTTGGAATCCATAGCACAGGATCCAAGACAGCATGGGTTTACAAAGGAAGGTCCTGTCAAACTAATCTCATAGATTTCTTTGACTGGGTAACCAGAGTGGTAGACCAAGGGGAGCAGTTGATGTCGCCACCTTGACTTCAGCAAAGCTTTTGACACTGTTCCACATAGAAGATTGATAAATAAGCTGGGTAGGCTCGGGTGGGTCAGAAGTTGGTCAACTGGGTGGCAAACTGGTTGACGGGCAGAAAACAGAGAGTGGTGGTAAATGGTATACAGTCAGAAGAGATGCAAGTCACAAGTGGGGTACCTCAGGATCAGTCCTGGGGCCAGTCCTATTCAACATCTTCATTAGTGACCTTGCAGATGGACTAGAGGGTAAGGCTTGTCTGTTTGCAGATGACACCAAGATCTGCAACAGAGTAGATGATCCAGATGGGGTGGGCAGAATGAGAAGAGATCTGGATAAACTAGCAGAATGGTCAGAAGAGTGGCAACTGGGATTTAATGCACAGAAGTGCAAAATCATGCACATAGGGAGGAGAAACCCGAAGCCACCTATAGGCTGGGAGGAGTTACTAGCAGTCACAAAGGAAGAAAGAGACTTGGGCATCATCATCACTGATGACCTAAAATCATCCAAGCAGACCTCTAAAGCAGTAGGTAAGGCTAGGGGTGTTAGGTGTATTAGTAGGGTATCACAAGTCGTAAGAGGGAGGTAAAATCCTCTGTACAAGACACTGGTTAGCCCTCATCTGGAGTACTGCGGCAGTATTGGAGGCCACACCTTCACAAGGACATTAACCAAATTGAGGCAGTCCAGAGAAGGGCAACAAATGGTGCAGGGACTGCATCAGAAGACATATGAGGACAGATTAACGGAGCTCAATATGTATACCCTTGAGCAAAGGAGGGAGAGAGGGATATGATCGAGGTATTCAAACACCTTAAGGGCATAAACAAGGTGAAAGAGTCTAACATGTTTAAATATAAGAAAATAGCAGGACAAGAGGACACAGCATGAGATTAGAGGAGGCGATTAGGGGGAATGAGGAAATTCTTTTCACAGAAAGGGTGGTGGATGCATGGAATGGCTTACAGAAGTGGTGGCTATGAATACAGTGCAGGGCTTCAAACAGGCATGGGATAGGCATAAGGGAGCAATACAAATGACTATGAATAGATAGGTCACTGACAGAGCAAAGGCCGAAGACACATTTATAAGGTAGAAAAAGAAATGGGCAGACTGGATGGGCCTTGCGGTCCTTATCTGCCGTCAACTTCTATGTTTCTATGTTTCTATGTTTCTATGTGTTGACGCAGTTTACACTTAAAAGCACCAATCGTGGCAATGTTGGAGATTTCTGCAGGTAGCAAGTTGAACCAGGTGGAGGCTCTGACAAGGTAAGAATGCTGAGCTTGAGAGGTTCAACAGCGAGGTATTGTAAAGGTTTGACGGTCCGATCTTCTAGTTAGGCGGCAGACATGCTGCGGGGTCAATATTGATTGGACTCCAGGGGGCATAAGGCCCAGTGATGTCTTCTTAGCTAGGATGCAGGCCTGGTACTTTAGCCTGACGGATAGCTGGAGCCAGTTAGCCTGCTCGTAAATGTCACACATGTGAGAGAGGTGGGCAGCTGAAATAAGGAGTCTACATGCCTTATTAAGGGCTACAGCTATGCGCTGGAGTGCAGTATCAGTAGCGGATCTATAGATAACGAGCCCATAGTCAATAGTTGAGATAACAAAGCTCTGGATAGCGAGGTTCAAGGCTTCAGCCATTAGGCAATGTTTATGCTTGTATAGTAGCCCTATTCGGGAGTTCACAGTTTTAGCGATATTGTCAGTGTGTTTGGTATACGAGAGGGAGCAGTCAAGGGTCAGGCCCAGATATTTAAATATATCCACCTGCTCAAGAGCGACGCCTTTGTGGTTGTTAATTATGAGCTCATGGTCCTTTTACTTGTTGTGGGTTCCATGGAGCAACATTGTTTTAGTTTTTTTGTGGTTAAGGATGAGTTTATGTGAGCAAAACCAGTCTTCCACTTCTGTGAAACTTTTCTATAGTTGAGACTGAAGAGAGGTGGGGTCAGTGTGGCAAATGAAGATTACTGCATCATCTGCATACAGTAACATTCTGTCATGGCAGGAGGCAGGGAGATTGTTCAGGAATATGCTGAATAACAAGGGACCCAGGATAGAAACTTGGAGTACTCCCGAGTGGACTGGTAGGGATGACGAGAGGAATTCACCAATCCTGACCTGTTGGGTCTGGTTACTGAGGTAGCTTTGAAACCAGAGGGTAGTTTCACTTGAAAGACCAAGGAGGGATAATTGTTTGAGGAGAATGGAGTGATTGACAGTGTCAAATGCCTTAGTCAGGTCAATAAAAGAGGCGCTGACCAACTGGTCCTGATCAAGTGCATGATGGATATGTGTGGTGAATTTGAGGAGTGCCATGGAAGTGCTGTGCCCTTTGCAGAAGCCATGCTGCTGGGAACATTGCAGGCTGTATTTTACAAGGTACTCCATGAGCTGATCAGCCACTATCCATTCCAATGCTTTGGACAGAGGAGGAAGGATGAATATAAGTCTGTAGTTGTTCGTGAGAGTCTTGTCACCACTTTTATGGACTGGAGTCACCACTGCCAATTTCCACTTTTGGGAGAACTGGGAGAGCATGAGGGAACAGTTGAGGATTTTGCTTAGTGGGATCAGGACTTCGTCAATAGTGAGGGCAAGAAGTTTCATATCCAGTGAATCGCCACTGACCCTAGACTTTCCAAGCACTTTAAGAATGTGTTTTTTAGTTAGGCTTCCTGGGATTGCTTTGACATGGAAAGGAGGGTACCCTGGTGGCAAACCTGAACTAACAGGAGCTGGGTTGACTGTGGTGGGATCAAAAAAGTAAGGGGGTAACACATGACTAAGGTCAGCAAAAGTTGTGTTAAATGTGTTGGCAATGATTACATGGTCAAGAGTGATGGTACCATCTATGTTCAACATTGTGGGTGTTGTTTTGGGATCCTTTCCAGTCACTTCAGCAAGGTTACGGCAGAATTTACTCCCGTCATTCCAGGTGCTGGTTAAGGCGTTCCTATAATAGTTAGCTTTCCCATGGTGGATTGCTCTGGTACATGCATTCCTTGCTGTTTTGTAGGCCTGGATATCAGTCTGGTTGCCAGTAGCCTTAGCACGATACCAGAGCTGGTCTCAAGATTTCATTTGTGTAAGGAGGCCTAGTGTCATCCATGGGTTATGACACCCTTGATCTTACACTTCTTGAACGGATCCCTGGGGGGATACTGGGATGCATAGGGAGAGGCATCACCAGTAGAAAACAGGAAGTTATTATCCCTCTGTACAGACAGCTGGTGAGACCCCATCTGGAGTACTGTGTGTAGTTCTGGAGACCCAATCTCCGCAAAGACATAGACAGGATGGAAGCTGTCCAGAGGAGGGCAACTAAATGGTGCAGGGTCTGCACCGGAAGACATATGAAGAGAGACTTAAGGAGCTTAATATGTATAGCCTCGAGGAAAGGAGGGAGGGGACATGATAGAAACATTCAAGTACCTCAAGGGAATCAACAAAGTCCAAGAGGGTAGCATCTTTCAAAAAAGAGGTGCAAGAACAAGAGGGCACAATTTGAAGCTAGAGAGGGGCGGCCTAGAGGTAATTTAAGGAAGTATTTTTTCACAGAGAGGGTTGTGGATGCATGGAACGGTCCTCCGGAGGAGTGTTGTGGAGTCAAATCAGTGATGGAATCTAAGCATGCATGGATAGTCATAAGGCAATTTGGGGGTGGGGTAGGAAGAAGTAGCTGCTGGTTAACTAGGATCTGCAGCTATCCAGTAGGTAGGGAAATGGGCAGACTGGGTGGGCCAAGCGGTCCTTATCTGCCGTCAAATTCTATGTATGTTTCTATGTAACATCGCAGACTGAGTTGAAACAGGTGATAAAGTATTCAAGTGCTGTATCTACATCGGGGGCTATATCAATTGGTGACCAGTCATGTTCACGAAGGAGTGTTTTAAGTGACTCAAGATGACTAGGGGTCATCATTCTCCTGTTAATAGTTTTGGGGGGGTGTTTGGTGTATTTGTTGGTCCAGATACACAAGATAGGGGAATGATCACTTAAGGAGTCTGGGAGGGCTGTTGCTTCGGAGATGTGCTCTGGACGATTAGTTAGCACCCAGCTAGAAGTGTACAGGTCCCTGTTCTGTAGTTTACTCTAGTAGGTGCTTTGACCATTTGTAAGAAGTTAGCAGCAGCTATGGCATCCTTATAACTATTTGAGCTGGAGGCCAGCCAGTTGATGTTGAAATCACCAAGCAGGATAACTTCTGTATTCTGATCCAGGGAGTTCATACAGTCAAGGAGGAAGTGAAAGCCCAGATTGCTCAACTTGGGTGGTATATAGACAGAGACAACAGTCAGGATCTTGTTATGAGTTCTGAGAAGTACTTTGGCAGCAAGGATTTGGATGTCATTTCTGGGGATGGGCACAGGCATGACATGACCCATGAGGGACTCTTTAAGGTAGAGGGCACAGCCTCCTTTCTTGGTAAGTCTGTCCTGTCTGAAAACTACATATCCGGGAATTGCTATTGTGGAGTCAGGTATCTTCGGAGGCAGTCATGTTTCCAGCACTGATAGGATGTCTGGATTGTGCTGGGAAACCCAGGCAGAGAGGGTATCACGTTTGGAGAGGAGGCTACAGATGTTAATGCTTGCCAAGGAGAGTGAGCCTGCACTGCTGGTAACCTTGAGGCCAAGTTGTGGTGGCCTGGGGTTAGGGTGAATGTTGCCTGAGAGGAGCAACAGCAGCAGTGTTAGATGTTTTAAAAGGGGTTTAAAGTTGTTTCTGTGGGGCAGCAGGGCCCTTTTTTTAACAGGTTCCTTTCCATAAGGATGATGTATGAGGTAGTGACCAGTTAGTAATAGCAAGGAGCTGTAAGGGCACAGTTGCAAATGGTTTTGAGAACAGGCCAAAAGTTTAATTTGTTCTTCAAAATGGTTGTTGGATAGATAGCCCTTAGAGACAAGTACATTAAAAGTTGATTTCAATTGAAAATGTTGATACCTGGTGGTTAAGTCAAAAGCTAAAAGAAATGATCAACAGCTGAGGTCCACAGTCACAGAATGTGTTAGAAGTCCTGAAAGGGATGAACTATGCCTGCGCATATGCAGAATGTGAAATCCTTTTGTCTGTATGCATCTTTGTCATTCAAAGAGGTCTTGAAAAGCCCAAATACAGATCATGGGGCAGGTCAGATGAAAATGTGGATTCAGGCAGGACCCAGAGTCATTGAGTTTGTCAGACTTCGTTGCTTCACTTGTGTTTTGATTGGGATACCTTCCAACAAGTTGATTTTAAAATGAAAAATGCAGATACCTGGTGATGATACTTTATAGAAATCCAGTCCAGGAGACTTTCACAGATGTACTGAGCAAGAATGGTGTAGTTAATCCTCCAAGCAGAAAACCATGTAAATCCACAAAAACTAAGCTACAGACACAGACAAACACAAGCAGCCACCACACAGACCCAGGAGGCGGAGTGTGAGAGTGTATAGACTAGCACAGTAGCAAACAGTCAGTGGCAAATATCAATGCACAATTAAAAATATGGGTATGTATATATAGCAAGACACAAATACAAATAAAAAACATCCTAGGGATAACATAAGTGGAGCACGGGGTGGGGGATAAGATGGGAAGGGGCGCGGAAAAGGGGAGTAGGCAGTCAAGGATTTGACATTGTCAGAAGTGCAAGAACAGAAAGATAAGTGCTAGGTAGTCTGGGGTGGAGCAACAAGAGATAGGGTGATAGGGAGGGGGAGACAGGAGGAGAGGAGAGGGAGAGGGGTGGAATGGTAAGTGGGAGGTGAGGGGGTAGAATGGTAGGTGGGAGTGGAAGAGAGATGGGGAGTAGCAGGGGATGGAGGAGTGGAGAGAAGTGAGGAGGGTAGCAAGGGAGGAGAGGAGAGAAGAGGAGGGAGAGATGAAACTAAGCCACAAGCCTAGGCAGAGCAGACACAACTGCTGAGGTCAGTGAGGTGCTGGCAGAGTGTAGATTTGAATGGGCCAAGCTTGTTTTCAGCTGCAATTTCAGGGGGAAGGTTGTTTATCAGCAGGGGAGCCCTGGTGCGGAAAGCATGTTGACCCTGGTTGGTATAGCAGAATGGAACGATAAATGTTGGTTTGAGGGAACTGAGCAAAAAATGTGCAGTGACTGTGGGCAACATTAAGGCATGAGTTGCAGGGGATGTGAGGTTAAGACACATTTTCTTAGCCAGTAGGCAGGTCTGGTAGACAAGTCTACTATTTAGATTGAGCCAGTTGGATTGCTTGTAGAGATCACAGGTATGCGTATGCTTCCCTGCACCAGTGAGAAGTCTACAGCATTTGTTAAAGGCTGTCTTAACCCATTTTAGGGTGGTATCAATGGTAGCCCAGTAGAAGACAAGCCCATAATCAGTGACAGGTAGGACTGAGGCAGTTTTGGCTGCGCGCATAGCTTCTTTGGTAAGACAGCAATGGAGGCAGTAGAGGACCCCAATTTTTGAGTTGACTGATTTTGAGATGTGTTGAACATGTGAGCTGGAAGTCATTGTGCAATCAAGGGTAATACCAAGATATTTAAACTCCTGCACTTGCTCAAGTGGCTGCTCAGTTCATTATGTATGGAGAAGTTTATGGATCTGTATTTGCTGTGAGAGCTATGGAACAGCATGGACTTTGTTTTTTTGTAATTCATCAGCAGCTTATGTTGGAGAAGCCAGGTTTCAACTAGGCTGAAGTTCATGCCTGTTTCCAGGGTCTAAATTCACAAAGCGAGCCAAAACTTCCACATGTACAGAAAAAAGACTTGCAACACTGCAGAAATGCAAGTGCAGCAGATTTACAGTCCAAAGTTCCGCATGTGTGGAAAATCATAAAAAAGGCGAGATATGGAATTATGCACATGCGAAGATGTGGAAGTAATATAAAAGGCTCAGCAGACAGAACAACAGGTGATCCATATTAATTGGAGCAGGAGACTTTGACAGTCTTGTGAAAGATGCAGCAGAATCAGCACTTCCAGAGAGGACAGCAGCCAATACCACATTTGGGACCACAACAGCACCACCTGTATTAGCAGGATCTTGCACCTAGTGGCATTTTGCAACCATTGGTTGTGTCTGTCTCTGAGGGTGTTATTTTGTCTGCTTCTGTAGCACACACTTCTGGCTGTTACCACCTCTGCCCCTATTGACTGTGGGGCTCCTTTATGGGCTGTATTGGGTCATGTGGTTGTGGTTGGTTGCATATCAGTTGACGTGTGCTATTTGTGGTCTAACATGTGACACTACTATAAGGCCCTCAGGTTTGCCATTGCTGGGTGCCTGATCCCCCACTATAATTGTGGGGTACAGTAACTTTGTTTTTCCTCTTTTAGATATTTCTTGAAGAAGACCTAAGGTCGAAACGTAGATTTTTAACTCTTATTTTCAGCGTGCATTTACTATAACCATTTTGTTTCACTATAATTGAGTCTCAATGTTTAGTACATTGTCTTTAGCTCAGGATGAATTATACCTCAGTCTCTGTGGTGCAGCATGTGTGCAACATTTTTTGTCCACAACTGCGGAAAAATAATGGAGTGGATGCTGCATACTGCTAATAGGCTTTTTTCTCAGCAAGTACCTTCCGCAGCTGTGTTTTCTCTCATTCGGCAGATTTTTGTCCTGCAACTGTGAAGGTTTTGTGAATCTGTTGCAGTGCAGATTACTGTTTTTTCTGCAGCTGCACAGTTTTAGGAGCACTTGCTGACTTTGTTCCAGGTGAAACACTCATGTGAATTCTGCCCCAGAGCTCCAGCTTAAAGGATAGCTGAGTTATAACCAATGTATTTGGAGCATTAACCTATGACTGAGCATGCCTATTTCCAGATCTCCAGCTGAAAGGACAGCCGAGTTGTAACCAATTAAAAATATTACCAACATGGCTCAACATTTTACCAGAGAAATAAACTGCCAAATTATGAACCCCCATACATTCAACAGTACATACAGTAACCAAATGTCTGGAAATTTGTCAGATGCTTAGCATTTACTACATGAGTTAGAATGACAGTGTTTAGATATCTAGCCAAGGGTGGCTGAGTTATAACCTTCTCAAAATATTGACAACATTTCAAGTTTAAAACTGTGAAATGACATGCAATTTGGCAGATCCTTAGATCAATCATTTAGGAGTAAGCATACCAATTCTCAGGTCTCTAGATTAAAAGATGGTGTAAGCTGCTAAATATATTGCTAACATGCAGAATATGTTTATTGTGCACCAGCCTAAATGTAATTCTGTTTATTTATCAATAATAAACTAATGTAATGACATACAAAATTCAAGACAAGGAAAGGCATTTATTTTTATATAGTTACCCATCCAATAAGTACATACAATAATAATATATATTATGAAATGGGTCAGGAGTTTTTTGTATCCTGACTGGCTTAGAGATACTTTTGGCCATGTCCATATCAGGGCACATTATGCCAGCTGGTACTTATTTAGCCAACCAGAATGCAGTGCAGCCAAAGATCCATGCTACCACAACGTTTTTCCATTCTGGCTGGTGCGTAGATAGCCTGTCCAACCTGTAACCTTCCCCCCACCACGCCCTGATCGCATGCTTGCTGCAATCCTGGATACCTCGTCATGTAATAAAATAGGAATAGACCCCCAAAATTGTGTAGCCACAAAAGTTAGAGTGAGCAATGGATCTCTCATACAGCACCACTGCAGCACTGAGTTTGGAAAACGCTACTAAGGAAAAGCGCTAACTACAGCAGCTGATATGGGACACACTCACTCCTGCTCGCTGTCACTGAAACTATGTGGGCACTCTGCCATCACGAGAAACACAAACAAAGTAAGAAATGTGAAAAAAGAGTAAAAGAAGCATATTGTGAAGATTTTTTTTTGGGGGGGGCAGACATGCTCGCTCCCACTGGAAATCTCACTGAAACTAAGACTCAGAGAACCCGACACAAAACACAGCCAAACTAAAAAGCATTAAAAATAAATAAATAAATAAATACATACATACATAGAAAACATATTGTGGAGGGTTTTTAGTGTTTGTGTGTGGGGGGCGGACAGAGATACACCACCACCACCCTCTAGCGACTATTAATTAAACATCTCCATTCCAATATAATGACAATGACCATTTTTCATTTTTTTTCTGTGATACAGTATGGTCATATTTTTTCCTCTTATGTACAGTTTTTATGTGCATTTTTTATTTAGCTTTTTTACTTGGGGACTAATTTTTTAAGTGAAATAAGTCACTCTGAGGTGTGATTTATAACCCAATAAGAGCACTTCCCAGGTGCTAAAGGCACTCAGTTCAAGTGCCTCATGCCTTATTACGCACTTGGAACAGGTGTGCCTTTGCAAGGGTGCCATGATTAGGGTGCTGTCATGTGGGCACCACAACAAGGTCATGAGTGACAGAGGTGTTCTGGATTTTAGAACACTCTGCACTCACATCGTGTTCGGCTGCTCCACAATTTGCCCACCCTTCATGGCATCCCTGACCCAGAGGTAATTATATTTAGTTTAGGGTGAAGTGGGGGCAAAGCCCCCCACAAAATGTAAGTCTTCCAGAGGATGGTCCTTTGGCACAGTAACTTTCTGGTGGCACAATGGCACCCGCAATCATGATGTGTCAACATTTTTTCTGCACGCTAAGTTACTGCAACCACGTCTCTTGTGCACCAGCATGGGTGAATCCCTGGGGCATGCTCTTATCTGGCCATAATCCACACCTTGTTGTGTCTTATTCCTTACATATATAATGCAAAATGTATTAAAAAATACAGTACACTATAGATACAGCTACTGTACATCTTGAGTTACAATGATTATACAGAAGTTGCATATGAAAAGACAATGAGCAGCATTCACAGATGTCATCTGGGAAATTAATTAAAAATAAAGAAGCCCAAAAGGCAAAGGTACCACAAATTGCAGCTTTAAACATTTTTAGAGCATTAACTGTTGCATGATTAGGATGTTGGGGTGTGTAGGCAGGAGTTTCAAAAGCGGGATGAGACAGGTGATTTTATCTTTGTACAGCACTCTGGTAAGGCCACATTTGAAGTAGGGGTGTGCAAGGGCCAAATAGTGTTTCCTGAATACCACAAATAGTAAGGCTCTGCTCTGGCTCTCTCCATGGGAATGCTTCTTCAACTGTTAGGGGGACTTGAATGTTTGCATCCCTATGCTCCTATTAACTCCATGACGAAGGTCTCTCCTCTCATGTTAGTCACATTGTATCTGGGCAACAACGTGGGAACCCTACTCCTACTGTGAAGAACCTTCTTTCCTTATCCTGTTCTGGGTGGGTTTTTTCAACAGGTGTATATAGTTTTGGTGGTACATTTATATCACCGTACTGACTTCACTGGTATGCTAGTTATGGATTATTCCAATTGCTGGCAGGATGTGTTGAGGAGTCCCTCATGACAATCCTTCCCCGTTTGGTCCTAGGTATTTGGCGTGCAGTCCCTAGTATCTCATCTGCTTCAGCCTTCTCTTTCAAAAGTTATTACACTATTTTCCAGTAACTGATTTACCATATTATTTATGGTATATTCAGGGTTTAAATTACCTCATAAAACAGAAGTCCCTCCTGATTTATTTACGAAAATTGAAATGTCAGGTGGTGTTTCTACAAGACACAAAACTGACAGAGGGGTAGGTGATGAAGCTATGCAGGAAGTGGCAGGGATTGGAGACTCATTGTTGTGCCTCCACAGACAAAAGAGGGGTCCCTATCCTGATCCATAAAACACTTAAATGAACCATTCAAGATTAGCTCTCAGATGACCAACGGGGATGACTGATTTTCTACACCAGAAAGTCCCTTGATTGTGGGGTTGGTTTGCATTTTTATCCCCCTTGATTCAAACAGTGATGGCCCTCACTGATGAAGGTATTCCCTGAGTACTGGGAGAACTTCAGCCTCACCTTAGATGTCCTACTAGACAGATCTAACCGTGTCAATTAATCCCACCCAAGTAATGCCAGATGGTGTACAAACTGATGGTGGAATTGTCCCTGATGGATGTCTGGAGGTTGCTGCACCCAGTAGATAATGACTGTTCCCACATTTCACTAGTGTGGGCTTCAGCTAGTAGGTTTGACTTCTGGCTGCTATCCCCCTTGATCCAGCACACAGTCATCCACATGGAGATAGAACTGATAATAATATTGGACTACACTTTGTTTCCCTTTTTGGTGGTCTGAGGGACATCAGCCCCTAAATCATCCTGGAAACTAGACCTGCTACTTTTTGCAAGACAATGTTAATGAAGTGGGTTCAGTCTGCTGCAGAGAAGTACAGTATTTCTCCTTAAACAAGCATTTGTCAATGCCGAATGTTGGCTTGCTGCCATTGGCAGTGCAGGAGTTAGAGAGATGCAGCATAGGAATGGCAGTCAAGTATTGAACTGATGCCAACCTACCCCCACCCTGCAGTGAATGACAGGCATTAGGGTGTCCCTTTAGGTGTTTGGTAGTGCAGTGCGGGAAAGCATGCTGGGCAGGATGTGAAAAATAACAGCTGCACAGTTCATAAGGAGGTGTAAAAAAATGCCAGTGTTGAAAATGTGGCATACAAATATACGGAATTTGCGGAGTCACAAGGGTGCATGGGAAATATGCAACACACGTTTGCAGCACTGCCATTTTATGGGCGTTCAGCACCAAATTTTCAACATAGGCATTTTAGCTCCTTTGCTCATGTACAGTGTCACTTTCATTTCCTCAAAGTGTCCCAAGAAGTGATTTTGCACAGCGACCACGCTATTCTGCACCGGAAGTGTGGAAACACATTTTGGGCAGGATATGTGAAATGACGGCTGTACTGTTCATCAAGAGGTGTGTAAAAATGGCAATGGTGAAATCCAGAGTGAAAATATCACAAACGCATGACGGTACGAGCATGTGTGCAATCTGCCAACTCACGCTTGTAACACAGTCATTTTATGGAGTATCAGCACCAAATTTTCAACATAGGCATTTTAGGACCTCTGCTCATGAACTGTGTCACTGTCATTTTCATACTCTGGCCCAAACACTGATTTCCCACAACAACTGCGCTGTTGTGCGCCGGAAGTGTGGAAACACATTTTGGGCAGGATGTGGAAAATGACAGTTATACTGTTCACAAGGAGGTGCACAAAAATGCCAATGCTGAAAATCTGGCATTAAAATATTGGGAATGCACGAAGCTACAAGCCTGAGTAGCAACTGCACAATGCACGCTCGTAAAACAGGCATTTGTTGGATTTTTTCCACCAAATTTGGAACATAGGCTTTTTGAGAGGCCACCTCATGACCACTGGCACTGTCATTTCGTTAATCAGTCCCAAAAGGTGATTTCACGCAGTGACTGTGAAATCACCTTTTGAGGCCGACTAACGCCATGACAGTGACAGAATTCATGAGGAGGGGCCCCAAAAACCCCATGTTGAAAATTTGGTGCCAGAATTCCAAGAAATGCCTGAGATATGCAGCAAAGTTGAAAAAAACCCTATTCATTCCATTATACAGCTTACCGGCATTTCCTCAGTTCGCGGTTGGCTTTGAAGAGTGCAGACATGTTCCTCGTCCACGGAAGATCATCGCGCTGGACTCCAGAGGTAAGTATGGGGTGAGGGAGCGTGAGGGGAGGCAGGGTGCGCAGGTGGTGGGTGCGGGTGGGGGCATCGAAACTACGATGGGCGGTTTCGTTTTACAGGGACAAAAAGGAAACCGTCACGGGACAGTTTAGGTGTTGCTGCAGGGTATTTGGCATGCTGGGGTAGACTCCCAGCGTGCCACCTAATGGGTTTGGGGGTTGTCAGTATGTGAGATTGGGCACCCTCGTACACAACATGGGGGGAGTAATGCCGGATGATTGGGCACCTCTTCGGCAACAAAGAAAGTGGGGGGTGGCTGAGGGGGATTGGGCACCCCCCGCATTCAACAATTGTGGGGGTGATGCCGACGGGGAGTGGCCTCCACAGTGTATGAAGACAGCGGGGCCGTGCCGAGGGGATTGGGCACCCCTCGCATTCAACATTTGGGGGGTATGCAGATGGGAGGCCTCTGGCCGGCACACAAACACAGCAGCGGGGGGTTACTGACAAGGGGATTGGGCACCCCCAATGTTGGCAGGTGTGAGGTGGCCACCCACTCGCCGACCATGCTCATAATGGCGGTGAGCACGGCAAGCACGGCGAGTTTTGCTCGGATTGCAGCGGACCTTTGCTTAGATGTGCTCACTCCATTATGTATGCATGGTGTGGTGCCGGCATGCAGGCTGATTGGGGAATGAGGGACGCAGCTACTGATGTGTTCCCTGCATTCGCCCAACAGCGGCCACGCCCCCCAAACCTGAACTAGCGCAAGATGTTGCTTACGCAAGCCAACATAATAATACAGGGGAAGTGAGCAAAGATTCGGTATGGGAAGCCTTCAAGGTTACAATCTGAGGGCACTTCATGTAATATGCTGTTCGGGGAAAGAAAGCAAAGGAAGAAGAGACAAAAACTCTCACACAAAAATTGGCAGAGAAAGCAGTTAAAGCTGCCCAAGATGGAAGATAATGTTCTGAGTTGCACGGTGAGATAACGGGGGTAAGGCTGCAACTCAATATCCTGCTGTCCGGAAAGACAGAACTGGTTATAAACAGACCTGAGATCAATTTTGGACAGCTGGAGAAAGAGCATATAAACTCCTATCATATCACCTCTAGAAGAGACAGGCTGAACACCATATCCCTGCTGTCTGTAGCCCCCAGGATGCTATTTTAAACAAGTCCTCTAATACAAATTGATGTTTGAGTTTTATAAGAGTCTGTATATCTCCTGTGGTAGGCTACATAAAAATCAGATAGATAGCATCTGCACTAAGTTGGCTCTTCCTGAACCTAGTCAGGCCCATTTTCAGAAATTAGACTCACTGCTTACAGAGAGAGAAATTTGAGAGGTTATCATATCCCTGAACAAGCACAAAGCCCTCAGAGGGGATGACCTGATATACCAGCATATGGCTTCCCAGGTCACCCACTTTCTTTGCTACATGTTTTGAGAGGCTCAGGTCAAGAGCACACTCCCTCCAATTCTTAATGAGGTGATCATCACAGTCCTGCCAAAAGAAGGAAAGGAGATGCTCAGCCCTTCCAGTTACAGACCCATTTCACTGATAAATGCAGATGCACAAATTCTAGTTAAAGTGTTAGCAGCTTGACTAGAGCATTTTCTGCCTGATCTGATTTTCACATCACAAGTGGGTTTTGTGAAGGTCAGGCTGAGCAAGGACCATCTCAAATCCCTCATTAACCTCTTCCAGACAGTGTAGACCAGTCTCACTCCCACTGCAACCATAACAATTGATTTTGAGAAGGCAGTCAATTTGGTGGAGTGGGACTATCTGTTCGGGTACTGCAGAAAATGGAGTTTGGGCCTCATTTGTTGGCATGGGTGAGGATTCTATATGTCTGCCCGACAGCAAATGTTCTGACTAAAAGCACAGTGCTCCCCCCCCTTTCCCCTATACAAAGACACTTGCCATGGCTGTCCTGTGTCACTCCTTCTTTTTGTTTTGTCAATAGAACCCCTGGCAATTGTCATCCATTCTCATCCACTCATTCAGGGATTAAAGAGCTAGTGTGCTGCCTGGAATTAATATTAACTTTCAGATGTAGTTGGCTATCACCTCTTACTGTATATCTGTATTTTTTCTTTTCTATTTGCTGAATAGATTTGCCACCTGGCAGTACTTGGGTGATGTGTGGAGCAGCACTCTAGAGGCTAAAAAAGAGTCAGTTCTGTTCCTTCCACTACATCGTGAACACTGAGACCACACTGACTGTGACATCACTATTATACCATGGACCTCGGACACCGACCAATGAAAACGGCAGGCTGGCACCTTACCTCCATTGTAAATCCTCTGATAATCACCGCAAAAGGTGCCAGCCAGCCGCATCTCAATAACAACTAAAAAAAAATTTTAAATCATTCCTAGCCGCCATCTTCGTTTCCTCGCTAAGCGCAAATCAGCACGGCACCCTCCCAGCCTCCTCCCCCAGCTCACAAAACATTGTTTTAAAAAACTGCCTGGCATAAACACAAATTCCAAGCTCACATATCTCCTAAAAAAACCTGGCAAACCTTTTCAAAAATGTTCCTGTAATGCCCGATCCCTGCGAATTCCATCGCTGTTGCTGCACTACAAGTATGCTTCCGGCCTCCCAGCTCCTCGCTCATACCTCACAGTTATGGAAAAAATAAATACATCATTCAAGCTGATTGCCCCAGCCAAAATAAAATAAATATGTCGGTCTGTTCCTGAAACCGAACCGCAAAGCAGCACTCAAGTCGCGGGGCACTTACTACAACAAACTGCTCCTACGTCTCCTGTTCCTCGGCCTGCTGGCACTGCGCGAATCCAACAGCTGGTCACCGATGAAAAGGTAACCGTCACCGGCAGTACAAAACTCAAACTCCGCAGTCCTCCTGATTCCAGCTTGGCCAGGACTATTTTTTTTTTACTGTGCAAGGTTATTTGTAATAAAAAACGCCTTATATATTTTTTTTTTTTAAAGTTGCTTTTTTTTTTTAATCAATTAAATATTTCACTGATGGCATAATGGCAAGAAGCCACTTGGGGGATGTGGGTTATCGGGGATTTACCACGGCTGGTGAGGATTTATCCACTCAGCTACGCTTCGTGGGCAAACCACGCCAGCCGTGGTAAATCCCCTGATAACCCACACCCCCTCATGGCTTATTGCTTAAGTAACCAAGGAGAACCATTTCTCATTACCAGATTATTCTCTTTCACATTAAGAAGCAGGGATTGGCTCCTATTGTTACTACTGACATCACAATTTCCTGCATTTTGACTGGTAACTTGTGAAAGTCACTGCTCAGGCTGCAACGGTTGTGGTGCCTCAATGTGTTTTGTCACATTTCTGATGATGTAGTACAAGGAAGAGAACTGACTTTTTTTTAGCCTTCAGACAGAGTGCTGCCCCCGCACATCAGCCCAGTACTGCCAGGCGGAAAATCTTCTACATAGCAAACAGAAAAACATACGAACATAAGAAAATGCCAGCAGATACAGACCATACTCGATGTTGCCGCTCCCAGTCTAATCTACTGCAGCTGCCCCGCACCCCTTGCCCATCCATCTGATTTATCACCCCTTCTGCAGACTCCACCCTCCCCAGCTTCCCTCAGTTTTGATCTTACCTTTGACCCTGTCCTACCCCTCTTAAAACTGCCCACAGATTTCAATGATATCACCTCATTTGGCAGTGTGTTCCACCACGCTACCACCCTTTCTGTGAGGAGTGCCTTCTCATTTCCCTCCTGAATTTTCCACCCTCCAGTTTTAGACTGTGTCCCCTTGTGTCCCTCCCCTTTAATCTAAACATGCCCTCAGTACTAACCCTATTCATGCCCTTTAAGTATTTGAAGGTCTCAATCATATCCCCTCTCTCCCTTCTATCCTCCAGGGAATACATGTTAAGCTCCCCAAGTCTTTCCCCATATGGTTTGTCCCCCAACCCAAGGATCATCTTTGTTGCCCTGCGCTGGCCCCTCTCCAGTAATCTGATGTCCTCCTTTACATAAGGGCAACAGAACTGCATACAGTATTCCAAGTGAGGTCTCACCTGCGACCTGTACAGCAGCAGAAGGACTTCCTCTCACCTAGAGGTTAAGATTCCCCTGCAATGCACCCCAGCATCTTATTAGTCTTGGCCGCAACCTTCGCTACACTGTGCTGAGTGATTCATGTCCCCTGGGACTAGTATCCCCAGATCCTTCTCCTCCAGTGAAGTGGATACTGCACTCCCCCCAGCCAGTACCAATTCCCGGGGTTCCTGGCTCCAAAGTGAATGATTTTGCACTTCTTAGTGTTAAGCCCCAGCTTCTGTGTGTCTGACCAGTGCTCAAGTCTTTCCAAATCCTCTTGGAGTTGGAGTACCTGCCCCCCCTCCCCCACACACTATTCACCTCTATCCCGATCTTTGTGTTGTCTGCAAAAAGGCTGATATTACTCCTAATCCCATCCGATATGTTGGCAATGAAGATGTTAAATAGCACCGGTCCTAGTACCAAGCCTTGTGGGGCCCCACTGTTACAACTCTGGCACTCATGAGTTCTCACCCTATAACTACAGTACCCTATGCAGTCTGTCTTGCAACCAGCTCCTAATCCATCCAACCAATTTATCCCCTGCCCCAAGGTTTCTCAGCTTAATAGTTAATCTTCCATGTGGCACAGAGTCAAAGGCCTTGCTGAAGTCCAGATACAAGACATCCACAGCATTGCCCCTATCGAGTGCCCTTGTCACCCAGTCAAAAAGGTCAACCAGGTTTGTCTGGCAGGAACTGCCCAAGACAAACCCATGTTGTCTATCATCCTGGAGAACATTCTCCTCCAGAAAGATCACCAACCTCTCTTTAAAGATAGTCTCTATTAGCTTCTCCATGATGGAGGTAAAACTGACAGGTCTGTAGTTACCTGGTTCATCCTTAAGCCCACTCTTATGGAGGGGCACCACATGTGCCATCCTCCAGTCCTGGGGCACTGGCTGCCTGGTCCTCAGGCAGGTGCTGAACAAGTCTGCCAGAGGTCCCACCAGTACCTCGGCCAGTTCCTTCAGGACCTATGGATGTACGCCGTCTGGCCCTGGAGCCTTAGCCACCTGCAGGAACCTAAGGCCCTCCAACACCTTGTTCACTGGGATCTCCCCATCCACTACCCATGCTCCCCCCAGTGCCCACCCTGCCTTTCCCCTGGGGCATAGACCCATCCCTCTCCCTGGTAAACACTGAAAAGAAGTACTCATTGAGTGTTTCTGCATGCTCCGCTCCTTTTCTGCCCACCCTCCATCTTTCTTGATCCTGACAATCTAACCTTTACAGCTTCTCTCCTCCTTTACGTACCTGAAAAAATCATTTTCCCTTTCTCTGATCCCATGTGCCAGCCTTAGCTCCCTTGAAGCCTTGGCTGCCCTGATTACTCTACTCACCCTCTGGGATTCCTCACATACTCCTCCCTGTCCTCTTCTCTTTTGGATCTCTTATAGCTTCCAAAGGCAGCTCTTTTCTCCCTCACCCTCTCTACTACCACCCTGCTCAACTGGCTTGTTTTCTGGACCTGACATTTATACCTTGGATCTTTGTACATGAGTTAGTGGCCTCTGCCAGACCCAGCTAGATGATGGCCCATTTCTGGTCAGCATCCATGCCTGGGTGAATGTTAGCGAGCTGCCCTTCCAGTATGCCTCCCATCCTGCCAAAGTCTGCTCTTTTGAAGTCCACTACCTTTGTCTTGGTTCTTGCCACCTCCTTACCTAGATTGAGGAAGAACTACACTGTGTGGTGATCACTTTCTGCCATGGGGCCTTCCACCCCTACATCCTGGACATGCTTCCTGTCCATCATCACAAGGCCCAGTATGTTTCTCTCTCTCTTGTTGGCTCCATTACCCTCTGCATCAGGAAGCCATCCTGGAAGGCCTCCAGGAAGACCTGTTCCCTGGCACATGTGGTAGCTGGGGTGCTCCAGTCTACCTCTGGCAGATTGAAATCCCCTACTATACGGTATTGCCCTTACCACTAAATCGCATTTGCTCCCCAAACTCCCTGTCAATTTCCTTATTTTGAGAGGGTGGCCTGTACACTACCCCCAATCTAACCTTCCTGCCTTTTGAGTTCTGAAGCTGTACACATAAGACTTCATCTCTGCCCTCCTCCCCTTCCTCCCTGTTGCACAATATCCCTTCCCTTACATAGATAGCCACCCTTCCCCCCTTCCCTTTTTCTCTGTCCCTATGGCACATTATGTACCCAGGGATCACTAGGTCCCAGTCCTGGTATTGGGTGGCCCATGTGTCAGTGATCAATCCTTTCAATCAATCCGTTATTTGTGGAACGCTATTCCAAAAGACTATAGCGTTGTACATAAAATCAATCAATAAACAACAATCAGCAGAAACATATTCATAAAACAAATAAAACAGTAGGACTTTAAATATCAGACTTCAAATACTTTAACTGAGTGGAAGGTGGCTCGGTTGTCTGGTCCTGCAGCCACCAGAGATACTTTAAGGGTCTGGTCTCAGCACCAGGTATCCTCTCCAGGGAGTTTTTGACAGCCCAACTGCCCTGCCTTTTCTGGTTATTGCAAGTTGCACTTGGGTGCCATACTCCCTTTGGGACACTCTCCACCTTTCCTCCTTTCAATTTTTACTGATCTTGTTTTGTCCATTCTCACTACTGGTATTTGGGGCTCTGTCGAGGGTGCTGTTTCTCATTTGGGGTAATCAGTCCTTCGGGGCTGCGTTTAATTTATGCCATTTCTGTTTCTCCCCATCAGGTGTTTGTTATGGGACGGCATGGACATAATCGTCTGGACATTTTCAACACGATCTTTCAATGTTTAAATGGTTATGGTGTTTTGTAATCTGTAGAGTTGATTAAAGGCCTGCTTAACGGGCAGTTAGTTTAGTTGCATAGATGCGGTGTTTTTCTTCCTTTTGGGGTATGTAGAATACAGGGGTTAGCGTAATCTAGTTAGTGTGGGAGACCTTTCCATTTACAACAATTTATTAACAAGTCTCCTTCTCAGAGGGGCAGCAGAGTGGGAGCAGTTTGTACTCAGGTGGGTCGTATTCTGGGATGCGGGGTGGTTCTCTGGGGAAGTGTTGTTCTTGGGCATGGGAAACATGGCACAAGTTATTGTTGGAGGGTAGTTCTCCTTGCCGTAAGGCAATCGCTTGTTGCACACAGTGGGAGGGGAGGCGGGAGAGTAATCGGGAGCTTGAACTTATGAACTCATGGGCCGGAGGTGGGGTTTGGGTGGGTGGGAATGTGGGTCCTTTTTCAGCTTATGTCAGGGTGCGGCCTACTCGATGAGGGGGGACAAAGGGGTTGTGTAGGGTTAGAATAGGGAGTGGGTGAGTAAGGGATTCGGGTTGCATCAAGGTTTGTAGGCAGTGTTCGGGAGGATCTACTCGTGAGGGAAGGCCTAGGGAGGTAGGCAGATTATAATCCAGTCAATCATTTAATAGTTTTAAAATAGAATACAGGGACTATGGGTAGTACCCTAGAATTTATCTTGTGGAATATCAAAGGGCTAGGAAGGACTTGAAGTGACACAAGGTTCTGCGACATTTGCAACTGCAGAAAGCTCAGATAATATGTTTGCAGGAAACACATTTATTGGAGAGGGAGGCTAATGCCTTGAGACGTCAATTTGTGGCCCAGGTATACGCTGCTGGGGATAGCACTGCTAGTAAGGGAGTAGCCATTTTAATTTCTAGGAGCACCCCTTTTGTCTGTGAGGAAAAGCTGGCAGACCTGAGGGCCGGTACATATTAGTAGTCGGGCTTGTTAGCCAAACTAGGATGGTGATAGGTAGCATATATGGGCCAAATGGAGACTCGCCATTTTTTCGCTGACTTACTCAATGTTCTGTCTCCCTTATCCATCTCCTATATTTTTGGGAGGCGATTGGAACTTGGTGTTCAATACGGAGTTGGATAGAGAAGGCAGGCAGATAGGGGCCTCTCTCCGGCTCAAAGAGCCCTCAGGAGCTGGCAGACAACTTGGGTTTGTGCAATCCGTGGAGGGTCTTGTGCCCTCTAAAAGGGAATATACTTTCCTGTCTGAGGTCCATAAAACCAGGTCTCGATGACTATTTTTTGATGAGTCAGTGCTTGCTCCTGGTTTGGCCAATTGCACAATCATGCCGGGGTCATCTCTGGATCACCTGATGGTCCGATGCTCCCTTAACCTTTTATCTAATACACCCAAGCAGACCATTTGGAAGTTTAATAACCAGCTTCTCAGGGTACCGGAGATCAGAGACAGTATTAGTCAGACTATAGAGCTGTATGAGCAGGAGAACTGCAACACGACGGGTAAGGTGACATGGAGTGGAGTGCATTAAATGTGTTGTAAGGGGGGAACTTATTAAGCTAGCGGTCATGAAAGAAAAGAGATTTTGGCTAAGCAACTGCTCACCCCAGATTAGGGATATAGAGAAGGTTCTTTCAAAGTCCTCACCAATGGCATTAAGGGAAAGGTTGGCCAGGCTCCGACACCAATATGATGACATGTTGAGAGAAAAGGCAGAATATGCCATTAACAAAACAAAAGCCCTATATTTAGACCAGGGGGGAGAAATCGGGGCATCTTTTGGCCATGCGCCTTAAGGCGACCGAAACATCTAGAATTATTCATAGTATCTCATCCCTTGCCGATGGGTTGATTAAAACCACCCCATATGAAATAGCCAAAGAATTTGAAGACTATTATAGGGCTTTATATAGTCCCATGCCTAGTAGACCAAGTGACGAGGTAATTAGGGCGTATCTGTTTGGGTGCAATTTACCGCAGATAACGGAGGAACAGAAAGCATTGCTTACCGTTCCAATTTCTGAGTCTGAAATACTAAATGTGATACAGATGCTCCCGGCTGATAAAGCTCCCGGTCCGGACGGTTTTTCTCCGGATTTTTATAAATGTTTTAGTAGGCAGTTATGCCCAGGATTAAAACGTCTTTTTCACAGTATTTTCACCTCCGAACACATTGACGGTCACCTCTTTGAATCCCTGATAGTGCTCATCCCCAAAGAAGGGAAGGATCGAGACCAGGTTTCAAACTATAGGCCCATTGCCCTGATTAACTATGACATAAAAATTTTGGCGAAGTTTCTAGCGGTTCGTTTAGTGAGGGTGCTTCCTAGACTAATCCATCCGGATCAGGTGGGATTCATGTCGGGTAGAATGGCATCAGACCATCTCTGCAAGCTATCTCACATCTTTTCGGCTACTAAAGATAGTAATACCCCAGGTGGTTTGTTGTCTGTCGATGCCGAGAAAGCATTCGACAGGGTGGATTGGAGGTTCCTGTCTCTGACCATGGAGCATTTCGGCTTCCCGGCCCACTTTATAGACATGGTGTTTGCATTATATAGGTCGCCGTCTGCTAAAATATACTGTAATGGAGTTTTTCGCAAGCTTTCCTTTATTGTTGGGGACTAAGCAGGGCTGTCCTTTGTCCCTCTCTTGTTCAATATTTATTTAGAGCCGCTGTTGTGTAGTATCAGACAGGAACCTAGAATCAAGGGGATTAAAATTGGTTCTCTGGAGTTTAAGGTCTCTGCCTTCGCAGACGACATCCTGCTTCATGTCAGCCATCCTCGATCCTCCATTCCAGTAGTACTCGATCGTATTGCCTCTTATGGCAAACTATCCAACTATAAAATCAACATAGGAAAAACTCAGTTCCTCCCGCTGAATGTTAAGACCTGTAAATCAGGTATCTTACAGTTGGGGATCCATTGGACTCCTCACGTTCTGAAGTATCTGGGCATCATTTTGACTATTTCAGAAGTCAAAATGGTGAGACTTAATTTGGACGCCTCAAAGTAACCATTAAGCAGGATCTGGAGAGGTGGAGCAAACTTCCGCTCTCTCTTTGGGGAAGGGTCAATATAATAAAAATGAACGTGTTGCCGAGGATCTTGTACCCTTTAAACATGCTCAATGTATGGCTACCTTTGAAGTGGCACAGAGCGCCCACTCAATTATCTCGGATTTCATCTGGGTAAAGAAAACACACCATAGAGCTTATCATAAACCAAGGGCTCCCAGGAGAAGGTCAGTTATGCCCCGCATTTTGGACTATATCACTGGGCAAGTAACCTTTGTAAATATCTACGCTGGCTCTTGCCTCCTAGGATCTGGAACTCTACCGTATGTCCCTTCTTGGGTGAAGTTGGAATTAGACTTAATTAGAGAGGCCGGGGTGGATCTGAAGGCTCTTCTTTTTATCCCACTGAAATCCCTCCCCTCTAGCTTAGTTACTACCCCAATTAGGCTCTCTCTACGTACGCACCTCCAAATGTGTGCTTCTCTCCGCTACTCCCCTTGCGCTGACAGCCTTCAACCTATATGTCTTAACCCTAACATGAAGATTGGGGGAAACATGATAAAGGTATCCTGGCTTCCTTTTCTGGAGGGGTTAAGGGTGGCAGATTTCATGCAGGGTGACTGGTGTTTAAAAGTTGCAGAGGTACTAACAAAGTATAATATAGGACCTAATCAATCCTTTAAACTATACCAACTTACTCATTTGTTAGGGAGGTTCAAATCTAAATTAAAAGAGGGAAAGATTAATGGGACGTGGTTTGAATCCCTGATTCTGGGTCTGGGAACCGCATGCAGTTTCCAGGGTTTATAAAGCTCTCTTGAACAGGCCTATACAGACATTGGCAATAAACCGTGGTACTGGGTGAATTGCTTAGAGATCAGGGTCGAAATTGGGTCCGGGTCTGGCATCACACATACCAGTATATCACTCAGGACAGATTGCGCATTATGCAATTTCATTTTTTAAATAACTTGTTCTGGATCCCTTCCAAGTTATACAGAATTGGGCGTGCCCCAGATGCTCTATGTTTCCGGTGTCATCAAGCGGTGGGAGATCTCATGCATATTTTTGGGGATTGTCCACTGGTAAAAGAGCTGTGGGACCAAATCAAGCAAAAGGCGGACCCAATACTGGGCATTGAGTCTTGCTTCACCCCCGAAATCTGTCTCGTAGGGGACTATACTGACATCACCGTTAAGCCCCGAAGATACTATATGGCTTTGATTTCATCTTCGGTTAAGAAAATTGTGTTAAGACACTGGTTGGACACTACCCAACCCGGCTATGTGGAATGGCTACAGGAACTGCTTTTCAATTTGAGTATGGAGAAGTTTGGGGCCGCAAAGAGGGGCAGTTTTTCGAAATTTGACCGTGTGTGGGCCCCTCCAAGCCCTTTACTTGCTCCATTCATAGCTAGCCGCTGTGGGTTAGTAGACCCTGGCTTATTTCCTCATGGGCGGACCTGCCTCAGCCTTTGCAACCTGGGTAGGGGGGGATAGGGAAGTTAGATGGGGGATAGGGGGGTGGGGGGTCATTAGTTTGAAAATGTATTGGTAAGTTTCTAATGGTATATGTAAGTGGCACGGTGTGGTCACGGATCATTTCATGTAAAGTTTGGCTTCTTCACTTGTGTGCCAATTGTCTGTCAATAAACTTGAATTAAAAAAAAAATACTTTAAAACTTTAAATATCAAGAAATGCTGAGTCTAATAAATACGTTTTCAAGGCAGATTTAAAGGCCTCAATGAACGGACACTCTCTAACCTGAAGAGGTAGAGAATTCCACAGGGTCATGGCTACAAAAGCAAATGATCTGGCTCCTCAGGTTGTCAAACGGACCCTGGGAATCTCTAACAATCTCTTGTCAGTGAAGCAGAGAGGACAAAGGAAGCAGTAGGGATGAAGTAGATCTTGCAGATACCGCAGCCCCTGTCCATGTAGGGCCTTATAGGACAGTAATCCAACCTTGAAGGTGCTCCTCCATTGCACCAGCAGGCAGTGCAGGCCACAGAGCACAGGTGTGACATGGCAAGATCTCAGTAAGCAGTCAGCAACCTGGCAGCCGCATTCTGCACCTGATGCAGGTGGCGAAGGTCCACCCTCGGTAGCCCTAGGTATAGGGCATTGCAGTAATCAAGGCATGAGGTCACAAAGGCATGGACTAGTGTCAGAAGATCATCAGGTGGAACCAGGTGTTTTATCCAGATGATATTCCTCAGATTGTAAAATGAGGTCTTGGCAACAGCCGACACCTGAAACATAAGTGTCAGCTCTCTATCAAGCATAACGCCTCGATTCCACAACCGGTCAGAGGTACCAGCTGGTTGCCTCCCAGCCAAAGCCCGGATGGCTGCCCAGCCGGTAACCCCTCTACCCAATGACCTGGGTCCACAACCAGCACCTCAGTCTTATCCAGATTCAGCCTAAGCCAGTTGGCACTCATCCAGTCCTGAATCTCAGAGAAGCAGTTGTTAAAGACCGAAACAGTGTCATTTTGTTCAGGCACAAAGGACATGTACAGTTCAGTATCATCTGCATAGCAGTGAAAACTCAACCCGTACCACCTAATAATGTCTCCCAATGGCAGCATAGATACCGCAAACAACATGGAGAAAGCACAGAGACCTGCGGCACCCCACATGGCAGGGGGAGAGGGGCTGAGGAAAACACCCCCGATTCCAGTCTCTGCATCCTGCCCATGACAAAAGAATGAAACCATCTGAGGACTGTACCAGACAGCCCACAGAATAGCCACAGATGCTCTAGCAACACCCCATGGTCCATAGTGTTAAACACTACAGAGAGATCAAGGAGGACCAAGATGGAACCGCTCCTTGGATCTCTCATTGTCAGGAGATTGTTAAGTACCTGAACCAACGTGGTTTTGGTACTATGACTCTTCCAGAAACCGGACTGGAGGGGATCGTAGATATTGTGGGTGGTTAGATGCTCCTAGAGCTGTGACGTGACTGCCTTCTCAATAACATTGCCACCAAAAGGGCAGGTTAGAGGCTGGTCTGTAGTTTGCAAGACTGTCAGGGTTGAGAGAAGGTTTTTTCAAGAGGAGGTGAACCACTGCCTCCTTCAGGGTGTCTGGAAACACCCTGGTCTCTAATAAGCACCTAACTATCTCAGCAAGGGCCGGTCCGATTACCTCCACGCACCCCACCAGAAGGCATGTTGGACCAGGGTCCAAACTACAGTAAGTCAATTGCAAACCCTGGACCATCTTCATGATGTCCTTGATCGCCAACTGGCTAAAGTCTGACTAGACAAACCAGGTGCTTGTAATCACGCACCGATCTCCGCTCTGCCCATTTGAGCAAGCTGTACAGATCTCAGACCTGATGGTGCCCACCTTATCTATGAAAAATCGAGTGAACTCATCACACTTCTTCTGTGAAAAGGCTCCGCAATTCTGGAGACAGGCTGGATTGCACAGCCTGTCCAGAGTCCAGAAAAGCTAAGCCAGTCACTTTCGTGCAGCTGCAATCTCCTTGGACAGAACTCTGCTTTCTTACGGGAGACCGCAGATTGATAGTCCTTATAATGGGACATCAATTTAAGTTTGTCATCATTCAGGCCCAATTTCTGCCAGTGACACTCCAAGCTTCTCCCCACTCTCCTCAATTCCCTCAAGGTCCCATCAAACCAAAGGGACAGAGGGCGAAGGGTGAGGGGCCGAACCCGGACAGGAGCTATGGAGTCCAGAGCAGTCCCCACAGCCTTATTATAGGCAAGTAGAAGATTTTTTGGGTCCATGATAACACTCGAACTCCCTGATAGATCCAGAACTGCCATAAGACCATCAGGGATCAAACCCCGCAAAGGGCGGTACCGGACCATCTCCACAGGGGCAGTTCTATTGGGGGGCCACAAAACTGAACCCTATAATGTGGTGACTAGACTACCCAATGGGTTCCACCCCCATGTCAGAGATCTCCATCCCCAGCAAAAACACTTGATCCAATGAATGACCTTGTATGTGGGTCACAGAGGTAATCACCTGTGTAAAGCCCAATGAAACCATCAGTTGGAGGAAGTCTTGACTAAAATGCAAGAGTTCATCATCAACCCAGGCATTGAAGTCCCCCAGCACCAACCACCTGGGGGACTCCAACACCATCTCGATGATGAAGTCCTCAACCTCCTGCAGGATATCGCTCTTGCCCCTGGGTGGACGGTAGACAAGAAGTATCCAACAGCCCACACCTGCACCCATGATCCATCCAAAGGATCTAGTGATCCCAATTGGCACATCTACAAGGCCCAGTTCTGTCCTAAAACAAATGGCTACACCCTCGCCCCTATGATCCAATCTTGGGCGGTGTATCACCGAGTACCTGGCCAGAATCGCTGACTCCAAAATGGGACCATCATTTTCATCCAGCCAGGTCTCAGTGATACATGCCAGATCAGATGACCCAACAAGATCAAAAAATACTGTTGTCTTGATCCTAATTGACCTGGAGTTGCATAACACCACCTGAGCTGGATGAGCAGTCAAGGTTGACCGTGTTACCTGCCCACACAAAGTGGAGCCCTTGGGTATGGGCACCAGGCAGGGTGGGCCCCTTTCCTGGGCCCACTTCACCCCAGGGCGTCTCCTTGACCCCACTACCTCAGTTCGTCCACCCCCCCCTCCACTCCCCCACTGAGTCCCCGTGCTCCCCAGCCCTCCGACACCCCCTCGCTATACCCAAGGCGTGGCAATGCCCATAAACCTCCACTGGTAGCAGGGGTCAGTCAAAGGGGTGGAGGGCCCAAAGCTCTGCGGAAGAGTAGTACCCACCCACCGAAGCCCTCTGCCAACACATCCTACCATTCTTCCTAACCAGCAGCTATAGGTTAAAGTATTAATCACACACTCACTCATTCAATCAACAGTACACTCACTATCACTCTTCTACTCTCCCCAAAACCACAATTTAACCCCCCACTATAATATCACTTTAAACCAGTCACACACCCACTCACTGACCCATACACTCAACTCTCACACATTTTAAAAATACCTTTGTAACCAATCCCCAAAACACAACTCAACCCAAAATACTATCAAAATAAACTACTATCTGTCTCAGTTGTAGCACAGTATCACGAACAGAAGCAGCACAACTAAACCTAGTAAAATGTAAGCAATATTTATCAGTCAGCTATGTAACACTGTCCATGTCTTCACAATGTTCAATGTTTTCCAGCTGTCCAAAAAGCACTCCACAGGTTCCTGAAAATTTGCAGTGGAAAGAGGGAGCTCTCACCACCCTCTTCACCAAAACAGTTAATCATATGATGCAGCACTCTCACTGCCATGTTTTCCATAAACAAAAGTGCCAAGTGAAATCAGATAGAGGCCCTCTCACTGCCTCCTTAAATAATCAGGGATTTTATAATACTAGCTGAGTTCTTAGTATACTTGCAGTATATAAGGTTCCATGTCCCATGTCCATTCCTCTGCTGAGACGTTCAGGAGATCTTCACTGGTAGATCATAATTCCTTCAGAGCCACGACCAAAACCCCCGAGAAAATCAGATCCAGACTAATAAAAAGTCTGATTTTAAGTGACAACTCCAGGCCCAATCCAACCTGAGAACAGGTACCCAAACCCAGTCAATCCCCCCAACTAGGCCTCCAGGATATACATGACCTCACCAGGCAACCCCTGAAGACCACAGGATGGCCTGGAAAATAGTCGACCTTCCAGTCGGCCCTTCCCGGTCACCCCAGGGGGAAATACACAGACCCAGGGCTCACCTCAGCCAAGTCTACCAGCTCACTCAGTCAGCCAGTGGACAAACAGATCCTCCTCGGTAGGTCAGTTGTCTGCTCCCCACAACAGAGTTCGAATCCATACGGTAGTCCAGCCAAACAGTCCCCCGCTCCTCTGGACTTCAGTCATCTCACAAGACAGGGAATACGACTCCTCCAATGCCTCAGTCTACTGGTGAATCAAAAATATGAATCCCAAAGGTGTTGTCTGCAATTTGTGATTTACAGACAGCCGCCCAATGTAAAATCGCAATATTGGCATTCAGTATTAAACAAACGACTAAGCACCGCAACTAGAAAAGTGGGCATACTTGTGGTAAGCGATAAACTGGGCCAAAATGGACACAGTAGACTCAGTAAATTAAAATTAAAATACACACAGTAAATAAATACATAGAAAATACCATTAAATAAAAACTCCTAAGCTGCTGCACTCGACAGCTGGCCCAGCGTGGCTGCCATCTTGAACTAAGGATTAGTAAATTACTGCTATGTCCACCTCTCCTTCCGCCATTAGTGCCTGCAACTCTACTGCCTTGTTTCCTAGGCTCCTTGCATTCGAGGAACCACCCTCCATTGTGACCCCTGCCCCTTCTTGCCCTTCCTCTCTCCTCTATCGCCTCCTCTTTTTCATTTCCCCTTCTTCCTCTCATGACTAATTGGGGGGGAGTCCTAATGGACTCCCTTGCCTGATGGCACTGTCTGTCACCCAATCCATTGCCCCACCCCTTACTTAGTTTAAATTAATTCTGGATGCCATATACTCCCCCAGCTTTTGCTTCAGGACCCCCTGAGCCTTCCTTACTCAAATGCAATCTATCTGGTGCATACAGATCCTTATTCTTCCAAGTCCTACTCCTACTCCTCCACCCACCAGTCCATACCCCATGGTCTCACACCATTTTTAGCCATTCATTGAACTCCATAATTATTTTTTTGTGGCCCTACTTGCTCCCTACCAGGTCATAATGTCGCACGCTTAATGGCATACAACATTATGGCTAACCCGCTACAGCGCAGTACACTACCACTACTAGTGCAATACCACATATACTGCTGTACACAGTATTGCACCAGTAGTGCTTTCCCAGACAGAGGATAAGACCTCTGCTGGGAGCAGGTTCCAACAAGCAGCTGCCGTGGTTCACAGGACTGAGCCACAGCAGTAGGAACCCAGGTGCTGCATCTGAGACCGGGTTTGATTCCCATTCCCAGAAACATTTTATTGTTTTCTGACTTGTGTGCTCTCGAGTTGGACCCCCAAGTTGAGAATCTTTAGAGGGGGTCCATGCAGCCCCCACTAACGGGGGGTGTGGGCAGATCCCCACAGAAAAAAGACTTATGGCTCATGGCATATATCATGCTGTATTGGCAGTGTAATTTTGCCATGCGGCATAATGTCTTGCGACATTATGACCCCGCGTATACTTGCTCTGGGTACCAGGTGAATCTCAGAGAAAGCAGTTGAATATCCTTCCTTACTGCATTTCCTTACCACAAAACAAACAGAAAAGAAAAAATACTTCAGATACAAGAAGTGATAGCTGACTGCATCTGAAAATTGCAATTAATTCCAGGCAGTACACTAGATCTTTAAGGTGGGGGGGGGATGTAGATTGTAAAACCAAACTGTATGCAAATAATCTTTTGGTCTTGCTGTCAGATGCCCCATCTAGGATACGACCTCTTTTAGACACACTCTCTAGAAGTTTCATGCCATCTCGACTCTGAAAGTTAACCCATCTATGACAGAGGTTTTTCCCCTCAGCACCTACGGCACCCAGACACCCTTTACTCAGCTAAGACTGCAGTGGTCCCCTCAGGCAATCTCATATTTGGGGAGTGAGTTCCTCTCCAGATCTTTCACAACTGAGTAAATTGAATCTGGCCCCCTGTTAGCAGATAACAAAGGAACTGCAACATATGGACTCAACTGTGACTTTCCCTGGTTGGAAAGATTTCAGCAGTGATGATTATAGTTACCTCTAAACTTCTTCACCAGCTCTCCTATCTCCCCATTATGATTGCCCAATCCTGGTCCTTGAAAATTGGGAAGTTTCTGTGGGAAGGTAAAGCTCCCAACTTTAGCCAGGCCAAGTTAAAATCACACTGCAGTGGCAGGGGCTGGAATCTATCCTAGCTGTATGCATGCCATATGGCTTTCCTGGAGCACAGACTGTGAGGTGGTTTGGGAACCCAGTGGTATCAGGCCCATTATGGCTGTGTGTGGAATGTAGCCTTTGCACAGACTGGAATCTCTCCCTCCCTCCTGCTGTACTCCAATGTACCATACTCAATACATCACTGGCCCATTATCTGGACATCTATAACTGCATGGAAGCAACTGCGTAAACTAACTAAACTTCCTCTGATCCTTGTCGACTGGACACCTCTCTTGGGCAACTCCATGCTCCTTATTAATAGATGTCTGGTGGTGTGGAAGCACTGGCAGGATGCAAGTATTCATCTGATACAAAATTTCTCTATCCTGGGAACCCCTACTCTGCACTCCTTCGAGAATGTGTGTACCCATTATGAACTCCCACAGAATGATGTCTGTCATTACCTTCAGCTGAAAACCCACCTCCGTCCCTCCTAAAACTTACCTCTCAATGTTCTCTCCCTCTCTTGCCTCACAAGGTGGTATATTCTCCCAGAGACTGTGCCACCAAAATATATCACTCCATCTTTAAAGCCATCATGACCAAACACAGTGTGCCCACCAGCAATGGGAAACCTTCCTAAATAGACAGCTACAAGACCAAAAGTGGAAGGGGTGCTGAGCAGCTGCTGAGGCAGCATGTTATGAACCTAAGTCTCTTAATTCAAAACAACATACTACGTTCCTGGTACGGCACCCCAGACAAACTTCAACATCTGGGCCTTGTCCCAAATGACAGGTGCTGTCACTGTCACCAGCCAGATGGGAATAATTAACACATCCTTTAAAGCTGTACAGTTTTACTTTTGTGGGAGCTAGTCATGAAGAACTGTAGACTAGTCCTGGGATCGACACTGCCTTTCACTCTGGAGAACCATTCTACTAGATCTCTGTGGTTGGTCATCACAAGATCCATGATTAACTTAGCTCATATCTGTGTGTGTGGAAACCAAGAGACTATTGCTCAAGAGATGGTGCATGGCAGTCATTCCTACAGTATGTGAATGGAGGGAATCTGTAGCCACCCTAGCCTCCTTATCCAGAATGTTATATCTGGCCTGGGGCTCCTTGGGCAGATTCTGTCAGTACTGGGAGCTGTATTTGGGCTCTGTACAGTGTAAGTTTGATCTCAGTTCCCTCTTCAAAGAAAGGGAACAATGGCTTCAATTCCCATGATATAAAGTGAACAAGGGCCACTTTATGTCTTGCCATTAATTGAACGTATGGTATAATGCGCTGTTAATCTTTTCATGTTAGCATACTGTGAAGTTGAAAATGAATACACTGCTGTTAATCATTGTGTGTTTTTTAATGTATACTTCAGAGTGTGTTGATGTCGTATGTTCTGCTTACCACTATTAAAAATAGTAACTGAAACAATAAATAGTAGGGCTCTTGTATATTCAGGAGCCCTTCCCACAAAAAGGGCTATTCATATTCAGGAAAGTTCATTTGACAATTGGTGAAAAAAATAACCTTCCTCCCACCCTTGCTTATTTTTAAATGTCCCACCACATACACTCTACCCAAACACAAAAAATATTGTTATCCTGTGCCCCCCCACCCGTAGTCTCCACCTAATCCCACCCTCTAGAACTCACAACATTTGCAATATCAATTGTTTAGTCCCATGGTGGGTGACCAGCACAACCTGTCCACCTCCAGGGCTGGCCAACATCTTTATGAAATTAAAATTGCTTGCTTGCACTATACAAACTATCTTTTCTACTGCTTCCCCCCATCTCTCACTCTGGCAGCATCCTTATCCCAGCCTCCTCCCTCCAGCATCCGACTGTTGTTTTGAAAGGTGGACACAACAACCCACCCTCCTCCATAGTTGGCCACCTTCTGATGAATGAACGTACTCACTGTCTCTGTAGTAAACACAGCTGATCACATGATCAGCTGGGTTTACTGTAGAGACAGACCGAGCATGTTCATTCATCAGAAGGTGGTCAGCTGTGGAGGAGGGCAGGCTGTACCGGTCACCTTTCAGGACAACGGTTGGGTGCTGGGGGGCTTGAAGGGTGAGATAAGGGCACTGCCAAAGTGGGGGAATGAGACAGGCAAAGAAAAATAGCTTATATAGCACAAACAAGGGCTTTTATTTCATAAAGATGGTGGCTGTCCATGGAGGTGGGTGGGTTGTGCCGGTCATCCACCATGAAACTAAACAATTGATACTACAAATATTACTTGTGCTGAGGGTGGAGGGTGGTATTTCAACAGTGTTCAACACTGGTTCTGTTCCACCTGTCACTGAACTGCCCTATTTGTATTAACCACTGCTTTCTGTAAGCCTCCCTCTCCTTACTTTCCCTTGATGCCAGATGCCTCACCCACTGTGCTTCCTTCTCTTCAAAATTGTGGTTTGGATCTCTCCCTATATTTTTGCTCTCCTGTCTTCTCTACTCCTACCTCTTACCCTCTGTGTAATATTGCTTTTCAATCCCCTCTGTCTCTCACTCCCCTCCAGGAAAACTTCAGCAGTCCAAGCTGCCTTCTCATATATTTTTCATAAGCTCTGGTCCTCCCTTCCCCCATCTCTTTACTCAGCCTCATCCTTCTCCCTCAAGTCCCTCCTCTAATACTTTACTACCCCCTCCTGCAACTGTATCTGATCCCTGACCCTTGTGTTTCCCTCCTCATTCCTAACTGTTGGTCCCCCCCCCAAAGCCCTCTCCCCTGCTGTGAATGTTTTTTCCTCCCCTTGGCCCATGGTCTGTGTGGCCTTGAACTGCTCATCTTCACTCACTCACTTTGGTAATATTTAGCTCCTGTACCTCCGTTAATGCACTAGCACTGTTAACTCACTCCGGCACCTTCACAGGCTGGGAGGTGTTATACTGCTCCTTCTGGTTCTGCTCCCAGTACCTTATTCGCACTTGTACCTCAATATCCCTATCCATTTCCCCTAGGATGCATCTGGAAATAAACTGCTACCAGCTCAGTATGTCTTTTCTGATAAAACATTTGAAATACATACATACATAACAAAATAAATAAATAAATAATCAAGGTGCTGGCATTGAGTGGGGGGAGGGGGGAACATTTGTTATTGTGCTTTGGCATGGTGAGGTGGATTGTACTTTTTAAAATAAGCAGGATGGGGTAAAGTGTTTATTTCTAATGAGTACTAAATATCAGAATACCAAATACCCAAATATTTTGCTGTCAAATATCAAATATAGGGCCAAATATTCAGGAAAAGTATTTGCACACCCCTAATTTGGAGTACTGAGTCTAGTACTGCTGCGCTCTGACCAAGCTCCCCTTGGCCCCTAAAGCCAGACACCCTTCCCTCTTCTCTCCTGCAATTTCCTCTTCACGTGCCTATTGTTTCTTTTGTTTTCCCTCGGACCCTCCCTCCATTTACCTTAACTACTGGCCCTGTGACTGTTGTATAACCCCTGTTAATCTTCAACCCTCTCCCTCTTTCAGAACTTCGCCCATGACCGGGCAAAAAAGAGCTGCAGAAGCTGCGACACAATGCTCCTCCGATCGGCTGCTCCTCGCCTCCTGCCTGCCCACCAGTACACTGATCCAAGGTACGAGGAAGAACGGGAGTCCTAACCCGATATTCCTATTGGCTCCTACAGCCACTACACAGCATGCTATTGGTTGCTCTGCCCTCCCTCTACATTGTAATTGGCTGGCTTCCTCGCCATAGATTTATGCAGTGTAGAGCTCCATGTAGCTCCTTAGTGCTGGTGCTGCATTATTTAAAAGTTATATTTTGATGTACTGTACTTTACCATGTTTTTGAAAAGTGTTTGCTTGCCTAATTCTGCTATGTTAGCCAGCACTGCTATGCTTTTAATTTAGCTGCAGTATCTCTATTTCTTTTGTCACTCATCTTCTCTTCTAACCCTCCTGTACCACACTAAATTCCTTTCTTTTTTTTGCTACCTGCCCCTGTTTTTTTCTGTTTAAATTTCACCCACCTGCTGTGCTCTAACCAAGCAGCCCTTGGCGCCTAAGGCCAGACACCCCCACTTCTCTCCTGCAATTCCCTTTTCATATGCCCATTGTTTCTTTTGTTTCCCCTCTGATCCTCCCACCATTTACCTTAACTACCGGCTCTGTGGCTGTTATATAACCACTGTTAATCTTCAACCCTTGATCGGGCAAAGAAAAACTGTCCAGCGACTGTGGCACAGTGCTCCTCCAGCCGCTCTTTGCCTCCCGCCCACCCACCAGCACAGAGATCCAAGGTACAGGGAAGAACCAGAATCCTAACCCAATATTTCTATTGGCTCCTACAGCCACTACACAGCATGATATTGGCTGCTGTTCCTTCTCTCAACATAGTAATTGGCTGACTTCCTCTCCATAAACTTATGCAGTGTAGTTCTGCATAGCTCCTTAACCCAGACGCTGCATTATTTTAAAGTTATAACTCCCGCCCACCCACTTCACCCCCAGCCTCTATTATATACACCTAAACACCTCCCATTTCCCACTTGCCCTCTATCATTAGCCCCATTCATTATGTAGATCTCTGATCTTAAAGGCCCATAACATTCCTATTGCCACGTGTGAAGCACTGCCCCCTCTTCTCCCCCACTAGATATTGCATTCAGCGTATCCCTGCTGCTCATTACTATATTATTCCATGGCTGGGATGGAATACTTAACTAGAAACAAGCACCTGAACAGGACTCTCCAGTGCTGCAGCTGTCTCCTCTTATATTCTAATCTCCAAGTCCAGTTCATTGCTCTCCTAATCCACTACTTCTGCAAATAAAATGGCACTAACCTTTCTTGTGCCCTGTCTGCTCACCTTGTTCGTGCTGACCCCCCCAGGCCCTGTCAGTGAATGCTCACCCCACCCTCCAATAATACACATTGACAAAAACCTACTGAATAACTATGGGACCATAACCACTGGCATTTACTTGAACTACACTAATTTACATTCTCATGGGGTAAAATACACTTGGTTAACTTTGTGCCCCCCCCCCCACTCAAATTATGCACTCTTCACTGCATACTGTGTTTAATATCTACTATCTGGTCAGTGCAACAAAAGGCCAGCCAAGAACTCTCAAAAAGAAAGAAACACTCTCTTCGCAGCCAGTTCCTCAAGGTACTAGTGAAAAGGTTAATCCTGCTACTCTTGCTTATCTCTGGCAACATACATCCCAACCCTGGACCCCCACAGCACAGCTCCACTGCCAGAACTAGCTCTGGATCACTCTCGCTTGCACACATCAATATCTGCAACCTCCTGGCAAAATTTGATGCACTCACTGCTTGGGTCACCCAGCACAACCCAGATGTTCTGTCAGTACTTGAGACATGGCTATCACCAAGAATCCTTGATACTGCAATTGCAATTCCAGGTTACTCAGTTTTCAGGCATGGTAGGTTGTCTAAAAAAAAAGGTGGTGACTGTGTGCTATATTCAAAAGACTCACTAATGGGACATGCCCTGTTTCTGCCCAGCACTGTGTGGACATCCAGATCCTTGCTACCAAGATACTGCTCAGTGCACACAACAAGGCACTAACCATTGCATCGATTTATATACTGCCCAAGCAGACAGAGCTGGGCCTAAACTCCCTCCTTGACTGTATCCGCAACCTAGGACCCAGCTCGGAAATCATCATGCTAGGAGACTTCAGTGTAAACTGGCTCTCACCCAGTGCAAATAGCTATAAGGATGCCTTGACTGCTGCAAACATCTCACAACTGGTTCAGTCACCTACCAGAAAAAATTATAGAACAGGGACCAGTACACTTTTCAACTGGGTGCTTACCAATCGTCCTAACCATATCACTAATACTGAAGTCCTTCCTGACTCTATAAGTGATCATTACCCCATACTGTGCTACTGGTCAAACAAATTCAATAAACCCCCAGCTAAAACTGTTAATATTAGAGTACTGACTCGTGGACACCTTGAGCCACTAAAAGCACTCCTTCAGCAACATGACTGGTCACAAATTGATATAGCTGCTGACATAGATACTGCCCTGGACTTCTTCATCTCCAGTTTCAATGCAGCTTGTGATATTCATGCCCTACAAAAAGCGAAAGATCAAGGGAATAAACAATCCGTGGATTTCATTTGGCCTCTTAGAACAAATGAAGGCTCAGGACCATCTGTGGTATCGAGCAAGGGCTACTGGCAAACAAGTAGATATTGAGGCTTATAAGACAGCCAGAAATGCCTGTACCAAAGCCATCAATTCAGAAAAAGCCAACTACTACAGAAGCACACTAGCCAACTCATGGAATGATTGAAGGAAATTCTGGGGTAACATTTTGGAAATAATAGGGAAATATCCAAAAAAGGGCTCCTTCTATGCTCAACATCGATGGCACCATTACCCTTGACCCCCTAACCATAGCTAATACCTTCAACTCTGCATTCACGGACCTTAGTCACGTGCTACCCCAACATTTATTTCATATCGCCACTGATGCAGATCTACATGTTAAACCAAAAAAGAAATAGGCACTTCCACCATTCTACTTTAAAGCAGTGTCAGAAGGTGAAGACAAAAAATATTTACTGAAAGTACTCAGTAGGACCAGATCAAGTGGGGACTCACTAGATCTAAAACTCATTGCCCTCACCTTTGATGAAGTCCTGTTCCCCCTTACCAAGATTATAAATCAAGCCCTAGAATTCTCCTAATTCCCCCTTAAGTGAAAGTCTGCACTGGTGGCTCCAGTCCATAAAAGTGGTGACAGGGCACTACTCGGCAACTACAGGCCTATCTCCATCATACCCCCACCCCACCTTCAAAGCACTCTAAATAATTGTTGCTGACCAACTGGTTGATTACCTGGAAAAATACAACTTGTAATGTCCTTAACAGACCTTAGGCTAGCTATGGAAACCACAAGATGGTTCAGCAGTTATCTCTGTGACCACTCGCAACAAGTGTGGATTGGTGATGTCCTCTCAACTAAGCAACCTGTCTGGTCAGGTGTCCCGCAAGGATCAATCCTGGGGCCACTACTTTTCAGCATTTTCCTAAACAAACTCCCTGCCCTGTGCTCTGACCAGATTCTTCTATATGTGGATGACACAGTAATCTTCTCGAACAACTCTGACCCCTCCCTTCTGCAGAATCAGCTTCAGAACAGTTTTGCAAATGTTAAGGCCTGGTTCAAGTCACAGAATCTCATACTAAAGTACGAAAAAACTAAAATTATGTTATTCCATGGCTCTCATGGTAAGCATAAAACCAGACAGCTGACTGTAACAAACGATTCGGGAATTACTCTAGAGCAGACGCAACTGTTCAAGTACCTTGGTGTGAACTTAGACAGCACTCTGTCTTTTGCCAATCATATAGACAATGTTGCCAAGGCCATTAATACCCGTATCTGGCTGGTTTTCAAACATGAGCACTGTTTAACTATTGAAGCCCTTAACCTGGCAATCTAGAGCTCAGTACTCTCCATCAATGACTATGGACTTGTGGTCTATGGATCTCCCACCAACACTGCCTTACTTCATATTGCCATTATTCTTAACAAAGCCTGCCAACTTTTTATTTGGGCAGCTCACCTCACACACACTTGTAGCATGTACAAGTAGGCAAACTGGCTCTAGCTCCAGAGCAGAGTCTTTTACCAAACCTGTCTGTTAGCACAGAAGGCCTCCCTTGGTTTCATGCCACCAGGGGTGCAGAAGCTCCCCAGTCCAGCCTGCCCCATCCACCACATGAGAAGCTCTGGAAACATTGCCTTCCAAGTCCTCCACTGTCATATGTCACAAGGTCAGTGGTCGTTCTCAGTCAGAGCCCCTAAGTGGTATGACTCCCTTAGCAGTGATGTCACTGACATTACCATGCTAGGCCCATTTAAACACGATCTGCAGCAACTCCTTGTGGCTTATGCACTTGTGACTACTTTTATGAATTGGTGAAGGCCTGTTCCCTACCTTGCCGTATGTTTACCTCTGCTTGTACGTGCCCTGAACACTACCTTCTCTTCTCTACTCCTCCCCCTTTCCCTCCCAATCTGCTCTACTTTTCATCTCTTTTATTGACAATGCCTCTGAGTAGCATTTTATCTTGTTATACAGATAGAACCTTTGCACTAGGAATGTTAAAATTTGTGTTATTAAGTCAAGTCTGTTTAGTCATTAAGACAGGCATACATTGTCCAATGCCTGGATACACTTGGTTATTTTAATGTCAACTTTACATCAACCTTAATAAGGCCCTAGGCTGCACTTCCCTTTTTGTACAGTTATGAATGTTTCTGCACAATATCTAGTATTGTTGTCTGTTTGTCATTAGGTCAGGCATACATTGTCCAATGCCTGGTTTCAGTTTGGCATTTAATGTTAATTTCTACATCCACCTTGACAAGGCCTCTGTGCTACTCTTTCCTATGTACAGTAATCATATGACACTGCTCAATAGCTAGTATATTGTCCAATAGAAATAGCTTCCTGCCATATTGTACTTGTGTTTCATCTGACCTCCTTGTATACTTTGCTTTGTACCTGTCTATGTAACTTGACATGGAACCTATGTAAAAGAGCTCCTGGCTCAAAGATGTTATTCCAAACTTAATATAAGTAAATATTAGAACCCGCACTTGAAAAAGGACAGGGACAGGCTAAAGATTTCAAGTTTGGCAAATATTTTTGCAGTCAATTTGTCAGTGTGATGATGGAAATTTAACTGATGTCAAGTCAGAGCCCCAGATATGGTAACTGAAGTTAGTAACTGATTTAAGGAGACAACTGAGACAGTAACCATGACTAAGGTATTGTCACTGACTTTAAATGTTGAACCAGACAGCATTAATACAGCTTAATAAATGGAGTACTGATTGATAAGACCGCAGTCTGGGGACATGGATATCAAGTTCAGTGCATTCTAAAGCTAAGAATGTGACATTTGGCATATTTCATAGTTTTATCATGTCCTCTGAACACTATACAGTATGTTTCTAACTTTCAAAACTGCATAGCTAGTATTCAGCAGTAAGCCTTTCCAAAGTTCAAGCTCCTTCCTTTAAATGTGGCCAAAATAGGGTCCACTAAAAGTCACAAACTACTATACTCTGTATGATTATAGGATAAAATATGGCCCTTTTCATAATAATAATAACCAAAACATAGGGGCACCAATTCTCAGTCCCTAGTTTAAGAGTTGTAAATCAGGGCACACAGACACTCCCTGTTTTAATGCACCTTACGTCTACCATACATAAAACTGTCCTTAGTCACCTCATACAGACACTCCCTGTTTTGACGTGCCTTACATCTACCATACTTAAAACTGTCCTTAGGCACCTGGAGGAGGCATTCCATGTGCACCCAAAATGGACTATGAACCAAGCGTTTCATCTAATACTGGATACAAACTGAGTCTGCACCCAGCTAAAGTGCACAAAACAAACTCATACATATCTGTGCCTGGTATAGTGCAATGCACAGATGTACATGAGCATGTCCAGCTCGCACTCTTGTCCCCTCACCCACTCAACCCATAACTTAGCCTTACGTGTGAGAAATAAAGACAAATGTCTTCTGTAGGTCCAGTGACATGTTCACTGGTGGTCCAGTGTTCCCTTTCACCCTAATTACAGCCTGTGACATCTGCAAGGAATTCAGGGGCTTTCCTATCCTAACCTTTTCTCCCACATATGGCCGTTACACCAAAAAGAAGTCTTCAAAATCTCTTTCTCCTGGCATGTCTGCCCAACAGGTGCAGAATGCTAACAATTCTACTTCCTGTCCTAAGCAGTTCCTATGGCAAGGAACTTCAGAAAATGTTGTGGTGCAATGGGCTCACCAAACTTTGAGTATGACGATGTGTGCCTTTGGCATGGTGACTTTACCCCCTTTCGTGCACCATCAGTTTTTGATGAGGACTGGCACAGAAGATGGTTGCAGTTCTCTTTGAGCATAGCTCATGAGGTCATGAGGTCATGGGCAAGGGACTAGCATAACTCACTGGCACAACAAGTCTGGCCCAGTCCTGCAAACAGGATCCAATATGTCCACCTCAGCAGTATGCTAAGAAGTTCTGCTCCTTCTGAGTTAGCACAGAATGTAAGAAAAGAAGGTCATCCTCCTAAAAGGAGAAAAAGAGATGATTTCCTCTGTGTACAGCTCTGATTTATCCATGCCTGGACTGATGGTATATTTTTTCCAAACTAATCCTGGGCCACATGGAGCAGTCCCCAGTGAGATGCTGTCAGAAACCTCAAGGGAGTGAACGCTGCTCCCATGCTAAATATGCCTATACCAAGAGAAGTACAGCATCCCAACACAGTCAACACCCCATGCTGCAGCTGAGTATTCCACACTAAAAGAAATACCTATGATTACTTCAATGGATGAAGTCAACAGATCCCATTCCTAACTCACAGATGCCTTAAAATGTGTTTTTCTCCACCATGAATTAAATCAGTAGTAAGACGGGCATGGTAGAGTGACACTGAAGCAAGTCAAAAAAGAACAAACCAGTTTGCAAAAGGACATGCTTCATAATGCCCAGATGACTGAAATTAACTCCAACCTTGCAAAAATGATTCAGAAAGAGAATATTTGCACACTTCAGTGGATGGAAAACTTTAAAAAGACACTCAGATATTGAAACTTGCACGTTCTTGGTTTACAACCCTCTCAGGATCAAGATAAACACCTGTTAAATTATGTCTAAGACTTCTTGGTATAAATTGCTGGGCTACTCATCTGAAAACATTCCACCCAAAGGCATATCAAATCCTTAATAGAAAGGCTAAAACAAAAGTAAATATGAGCAAATACACAATTAATAATAATAAACTTTATTTTTTAAGTGCCTTTCAAGATATCAAGGCGTTTTACAATTAAAACGTAATTTCATAAACAACAAACACAATAATAAATAGCACAACAGATCCATACAACAATGAGTCACTGATAGGCCTGTCACCACAAAAAAGTTTTAAATGCCTGTTTAAATCCCCCCACAGTCATGCACTCCCAAAGCTGACAGGGTAGAGAATTCCAGAGGGGAGGGTCCGCAAACATAAATGCACAGGCCACAGAAGATTTCAAAGTCACCCTCGGAACCTCCAGCAACCCCTCGTCAGCCAAATGGAGCTGTCACACAGGGCTGTAGGGGACTAGGAGCTCTTTCAAGTAGTCAGGGCCAAGTCTGTGTAGGGCTTTATAAGTCAGTAAACCAACTTTAAAGGTGATCCGCCACTGAATCGGCAGCCAGTGCAGATCGCGCACGTGGCGGATATCAACTCCAGGAAGCCCTAAGTATAGGAAGTTGCAATAGTCAAGGTGTGAGGTCACAAAGGCATGGACCAACACAGGCAGATCGCAGGACGGAACAAGATGGTTGACCCTGGCAATGTTCCTGAGATGATAAAAGGCAGACTTGATGACTGCCGGCACCTGAGATTTAAGAGTCAGCACATCATCAAGCACCACTTCCAGGTCACGCACCCATTCAAAGGTAAGAATCTGGGAGCCCCCCAGAAAAAGTCCAGAGGGGTGACCAGCCCTCAGCCCCTCTATCCAGTGATCTGGATCCACAACCATCACCTCAGTCTTTCCTGTGTTCAACTTTAGCCAGCTCAAATTCATCCAGTCCTGGATTTCAGTGAGGCAGTTATTAAATACTGAGAGAGCACTATCCTGGTCGGGTGCAAAAGACAGGTAGAGCTGGGTATCATCAGCATAGCAGTGAAACCTCAGCCCATACTATCTTACAATGTCTCCGAGGAGCAGCATATACACTGCAAACAACATGGGGGACAGTACCGAGCCCTGAGGAACCCCACATGACAGAGGGAGTGAGTCTGAAGAAAAAATCCCAGACACAGCTCTCTGTATTCTGCCCTTGAGGAAAGATGTAAACCACCTAAGGACCATACATGTCAGGCCACAGATGAACCTCAGCGCTCGAGCAGCACCCCATGGTCCACAGTGTCAAAGGTTGAGGAGAGATCAAGGAGCACCAGAATGGAACAGTTTCTCCGATATCTCGCCATCAGATCATTGAGCACCCGAACCAGTGCAGTCTCAGTACTGTGCCTCTTTTGAAAACTGGACTGGAGAGGTTCACAGATATTATGGATGGTCAAGTGGTTCTCCAGTTGAATTGCTACTACTTTCTCAATAAACTTCCCTATAAAGTGAAGGTTTGAGATAGGTCTGTAGTTTGCTAGAACATATGGGTCCAAAGAAGCTTTCTTCAGAAGGGGTGTTACCACCGCCTCCTTCAGAGAGCTTGGAAACTCACCCAATTCCAAGGAGCATCGGACTATCTCAGCCAAGACCGGGCCGATGGTATCACAACAACCCATAACCAGGGAAGTAGGGCCTGGAGCCAGACTACAGCACGTAGTGTGCATACCCTGGGCAATCCACATAATATCCACGAACTCCAGCAGGTCAAAGGTACTCCAGGAAACATGAGGTGCAGTGACCGAGCACCGACCAACAGCATCCACCACAGAACAAGTCAAGAGGATCTCCGACCTGATGTCGGCCACCTTAGTCACAAAAAATCAAGCAAGCTCATCACATTCCATTTGCGAAAAATCTCTTTGGAGCTGCAGACAGGCTGGGTTGCACAACCTGTCCACAGTTCGGAAGAGTTGAACTGGTCGATTCTGAGCGGCAGCAATCTCCCTGGACAGGAACTTTGCCTTCTTATGGGAGATCGCTGATTGGTAGACCTGATAATGCTCTACCAGTCTAAGGTGGTCGGCCTCCAGGGTGGATTTCCGCCAGCGCTGTTCTAACTTCACCCTATTCACTGCAACTCCCTCAAAGACCCATCAAACCAAGGAGCCTGAGGGTGAAGTGGGAGAAGATTAACATGGACAGGAGAAATCAAGTCCAGGGCTGAGGAGATGACCTTATTATAGGCCAAGACCAAGGACTCTGGACTCGAGCTAGACTCAGGAAACTCTGAGAGGTCAATCACTGCCACTAGGCCTTCAGGGCTCACATCCCATAAAGGCCGGTGACTGACCATTTCACAGGGTAGGCTCTACAAAGTGGGGGGTAAGTGTTAAACCCACAGTGTAACAGATTGGACTAACCGACAGGTTCCACCCCCATATCGGAGGCCTCAATTCCCAGGAGGAACACCAAGTCCAAAGAGTGACCATGACTATGAGTAGCAGAGGTAAAAATCTGTGTGAAGCCTAGAGATGTCATCAACTGGAGGAAGTGCTGTACAAAAGGTGAGAGTTCATCGTCAGCCCTGGCATTGGAGTCATGCAGAACCATCAGTCTGGGTGACTCCAGCGCAATGTCAACGGCCAAGTCTGCCACTTCCTGCAGGAATCACTTTTCATCCCCGGGTGGACAGTAGATGGGAACTATCCTACAACCCACGCCTGCTACCACAGTACACTCAAAGGATTCAGCCTCCTCTACTGGCACACCTGTGAGGCCCAAGTCAGTCTTAAAACAGACTGCTAACCCCCCCCCCCCACTATCCAATCTCGGGCGGTGTATCACCGAGTACCTGGCCGGAGTTGTCACTTTTAACGAAGGGTCAGCATTTTCATCCAGCCAGGTCTCGGTGATACATGCCAGATCAGTTGTTCTAACAAAATCTGCAATATTTGCAGTCTTGTTCTTAGTAGATCTGGCATTGCACAACACTGCTCGAGTTGGACAAGATTTAAATGCTTATCAGACCCAAACAGCAGTGACAGTAGGTGTCAGGGGCAGCACACGTGAACAGACTAGTGCAGGCCCATCTACAGAAAACCAAACCGTGTGTGGTACCTGTTTGATAGAGTTAAGAATGACCCCAGTAGTTTGTGAACATTAGTGTTTTAAACAGACCAGCAAATGTAGAACCCACCCACACCCTGGGTCACAGCCAGACATGTGATCTGAGTAATCCTAGGATTTATCCTCAGATTTATCAGACTATGCCTCAGGCAAGAGTCAAACATTTCTGAAGATGTCTTATATTAAGACTAAGTTATGGAACACTCATATTGATGTGATCTTTTTTTCTTTCTTGATGGTTTAAAGATCAACATTATCTATGACTATGATGTGGTATCCTGACTGTGTGGACTGTTTCTCGGCTTCATATTTTATCAGTTTTCTCTTAAAAATTTGATTTGGAAATGATCGGCTTTAGTCATGCTCTTGTTTCTCCTTTTTCGATGTTCTCATTTAGCCCATACTATGCCTCCTTGGTCACTTTAAAATATTTAAAAGAAACTATTTTAAATATTAACCTAGAGTGTGACCTTGCTGGAAGCTATGCATTTTTCCTTTATGAATGAGTTTCAATTATTTATACACTATATTTTTCAGTTTCCCCATATTGGATCTTCTCACTACTGAATTATGTGCCAGAATGATTTAACCTGGATAGAATGGTAATTGATAAATTGCTTAGGTAAAATACTGAACTTTTATAAAAAGAATACTGATTAGAGATATGCACATAATTTTTCTTTCTTGAATAAGATGAATTATTGATGGTAGTTTAACCTTGCTTAATTTGTGATGTTCTCTATAATCACTGTAATAATTCCATCAAATTTTTTGGTGACACTATAGCTCAAAATGTATTATTGTTTTGAACATTTATAAATATATTTGTAAAAAAAATCATTTTTCAATGTTGTATGGTACTATTTGTACTACAGTATTTGTTTCTCACTGACTGAATTTTGTACTGTCCCTCCTGTTATGTAGCCCCCACCTCTCCTTCACCATGGGTCGCACCTCTACACGTGCTTCAGCTCAGTGTACCTTTTCTAGTAATCAATTTGCTAGCAAACAAATACAACTGGATAATGCACTGCACATTAGGTATGAGGAGAAAGGTGGGGGAAAAGACCATAGCACAGGGCCAAGCTTTCATAGCAGATGCAGTGCTTGACTCACTGAGGTGTATTTTTTAAAGTTGATCCACTGTCTGGTACACTAGACCATATGTAAACGAGGAGGAAGGCATAATTGATGGACTACACCATCCACATCAGACTGCATATGACCTTCCTGTGCATGTAGCCATGTCACTCTCTAGAGATGAAGAAGCAGCAGGACAGATGTGTGACAACTGAGATCTGTAGTCTGATACTCAGACTACCAAATATCAGTATTCATTTTGTACATAGGTTTTTTTACAGACTTTTGTCTGATCACTGTGACAAAAACTGTATGTTTTTTTCCTCAACAAGGCTAGTTATTATTTAAGTAACAGTGGAAGTCGGGAAAGTAGCACTACTGCTACAGTTAGTGGCATTAGCACCATCAGGGCTTTTCCAGCTCTATCCTCTTCTGATAGTAGTAGGAGGTGTGATTTTTGCTTGGGAATACACTGTTTAGCTCGCAGCCACCTCTAATGTTCCTACAAAAAACACCATGACAGCCACAACCCCAGCCACTGTGGTCGCCAACAACTCCATGACTGCAGCCTCGATGACCAATACAACTGCCATGATTCAAGCCACTGTGACCATGGCCACTTTGAATATGAACATGGTCACAACTACTGCCCCTGTGGACCACATGCCTTTTGTTATCCCCCAACCTCATACTTATAATGGGAGTAAGTCATTGTCAGATGTTGATGAGGAGGAGGAGCACTAGTCATCTCATCCAAAGTATTTTCCACAGCTCCAAGAATTACACCTTAATACTGTGACCAAGTCCTCTTCAGACACAAACCATACTGAAATACATTTAAGACGTGAGAAAGAAATATGTGCCTCTGCTGGGATTTCAACACAGGCCTGCTCAGAGTACTGTTCTGATGCACTACCAGCTGTGCTGCCACAACAACTGGAAACCTCGGGATCTCAAAGGTACTCATCTTTTCTGACTGCACACCCTAGAGCCACACAAATTAAAATAACATTTTTTATTTAGAAGGGGTGTGATGTGAATATATTTGAATTACAGTTTCAAAGAGAGAAATAAATAAATGCTCCAGCTGGAATTTTAAACCAGGACTGCTTGAAATACCATTCCATTGCATTGCTAGCGTGCTTATTTCTTTCTCACTTCTGAATCGTATTTCAAATATATGTATACCACATTCCTTGTGAGTAAAACTAACTACAGTCACTTTGTGGATGAAGCGGAATATGTGGCCTACATGCTGGAGAAGCAAAAAAGACAGGCAACCAAAAAGGCCAGACATATGGACCAGGGCATTCAGAGCAAAGAGACAGCCCCCCGCCTTTTCCAAGAAAACAAAGCAATAGGCCCTACCATTTTCTATGGTTCTGCAGGTTCCATCAGAACAATCCAAGCAAAATGGGGCCCCAGTTGTTTTGGGAAAATCAACACAACATTGCACCAGAAGTCCCACAGTACACAGATGTGTGGTGGTTGTGATCACTGGCTGGTTGGTAACAGTGCTAGTGTCTATGGCAGTAAAAAGGCAGTATGGGTTGAATTTTACTGTTGTGAAAAACAATGCCATTAAACTATCTTTGTAGTGTACAGTATGTCTCTCGGTCTTGAAAAGCATATCAGTGAGTAACTCCTGAGGCTGAAATATCCCAAGTTGTATGGATCTTCAATTATGGATTTCAGCTGTGGGCTAGTGTGCCTATCAGCCCTTCTTCTGGTTTTTGTGGCAAAGCTCTGCCTGTCAGCAGAAGTGGTGGTGGTGGGGATGGTGTCATTGAGTTGGACACTGTCTCTTCTCCCCCAGCACCAGCCACACTGAGTTCCATCATACCTACAGCACAACATCACCAAGTGTGTAGTACAACACCGAGTCCCTGAAAAAGTTGATGTTGCAATGCTACCCATAATCCTGGTATTCTGGGGCAGAACCAAATACAATGCCAAACATCCTACAGCATAAATCACACAGTTGATCAGGGAGGTAGTAGCATTAGATCTGGAACCATTTATTGTGGCGACATAGTAGAATATATGAGTTTCCATCAGCTGTTGCTCTGTAATAAGTGCCTTCCCATTCAACATTTTCCCATACTGTTCTGCCTAAAATAAATATATCATAGAGTACCAAAGGCAGATGGCAGGCTACAGGCATTAGTTGTTGGTGATGTTTCCACTGTACAGAGCTAATTCTAGAAAGAGAAGGCAGGAGGGAGAAGATCCAGTGCGGGCCCCCCTTAGGGGGCCATCCAGTTAGCTTTTGGGTCTGTATATTGGTCTGCAGGTACAATCTGCTAAGACCTCAGCCAAATGGGACATTAAAAGAAGTTTAATGTGGCACACTGCAGGTCCAAGAAAGTCTCCGGGTTAGAAGCGCCAAAGGAGCCGACATTCCCTGCAGGTCTATGGGCTGATAACATGGGGGGGACAATCTGGTGGCCCAAGAATATCCACAGACTGGGGCATTTAAGTAGAGCATCATGTTAGCTCCCAGGCAGTGTCTGAGTAAAGGAACACATTTAGTCACATGCCTTGAGAGGGTTTTAATCTGTCTGTAAAACCAACTGTTATTACAGACCAAGTAAGTCACATCCATTATCTTTAAAATTTAGGGATATCCAAGAAGACTCAGCACTCATGGAACAGCTTTAAATTGCTTAGTGCAAGTTTATTTGTGGCAAGATGCCCGGTCAAGGGCATCTTGCCACAAATAATCTTGCAATAAGCAATTTAAAGTTGTTCCATGAGTACTGATTCTTCTTGGATATTCCTACTACAAGCTGGCAGCTTTTTCTCAGCATCACCAGATCCTGTGCACAGTCCTACTTGCTTTTGGAACTCTTAGAAATATAGCCTAGTGTTAGGAGACAAAACTTCAAGAGCTCACATGTACAGCTGGGGCCTATAGCCCCCTTTCCCCCAATTTGAATAGTTCCATTCCTTTTAACTGTGAGATGCTGGAGTGGGTTTTGACATGGTCATGTGACTGCTTATTGAAATCAAGGTGGCACTGTAGGGTTACGCCCATCACACTTACTGAAATCATGACCTGGGCATGCTGCCATTCAGTCATTCAGTGAAGATTCTGGGACACTGAGAGGTGAGTGCTGATTATACCTGGGAGTAAGAGTTCAAGGGTGATGTTGGGGGGCTGCAGAACCTGTGGCCTGCCTTACAGGCTAAATTACCAGCTACAAGGGAGAAATCAGTGAGGGAGAGAGCAAGATGTTTACACTTCTAAAATCCTGGCCAATGCTACTGGTATCCAATGTAAGAGAAGAGGAAAGTTCTGAGTGCAGCATACTGTATAACCTGCATGTAAAATAGCATGTCTCATGTGAAAGGGTTCTGTGAAATGGGGATTTGTGTGGGGTCTTAGCCCAGGGTGACCAGCATATCCATCCCAGAATGTCTACTTTGTGTACTAGATCTGCTTTCTGCAAGCAGAACAATGAGCAAGTGAACAGTTCTACACTTAGGACCATTTAAAGGATCAAAACTGTGAATGAACTTTTCAGTGGTGACAGAAATGAATCTGGCAGCTATGAGATAAATAATGTAGCATGCTTGAATTTATACTACCATGGGGGCTCTGGTTTGTCTTCAGAGGACTTAATGTGGTAACAATGCAAAAGCCTTTCAGACTGAGACAGTGTATGTGTGTATGTTTAAGTCCCTCTAGTTCCCCTGGTGTCCTCAACAAAAGAGCCCTAGATAGACTCCAAGATATAGGGAAACTCCCCGAGGACTCCACTGCCACAAATAGCTCCTGGCCAGACTTGAATATCCACAGTCCAGAGACTTTGCTGGGCATGTTGACTATTTTAAAAAATATTACACCAATAGACAGCAACGAAGAGAAACAATTCTGCAGCAAAAAAAAAAAAATCATCTTGTAGTCTCTCACATGCTGTGGGCATACACTGTACATGGACTCAGCAAGAAATGGGTGTGCAATCATGTTTAGTGTTTGGGACTGGCTGCCACGATGACAGAATATGTCCAAAGATGGGGAGATGGAGTGTGCAGCATGTGAGCTGTAAGTGGGAGAGTTAGGAAGAGCAAGGCATTTGTTATAAGCACCATGGCTGAAACATAGAAACATAGAGTTTGACGGCAGATAAGGACTACTTGGCCCACCCAGTCTGCCCATCTCTCTACCTATTGGATAAGCTGCAGATTCTAGTTAACCAACAGCCTACTTCCTGCAACCCCCCCACTATATAATTGCCTTATATCTGTCTGTTTTAGACCCCACAACCTCTCCAGGAAGGCGGTTCCATGCGTCCACCACTCTCTTTCTGTGAAAAAGAATTTCCTCATATTACCCCGAGCCGTCCCCCCTCTAACTTTAAATTGTGTCCCCTTGTTCTTACACATCTCTTTTTCTGAAAGATGCTACCCTTCTGGACTTTGTTGATTCCCTTGAGGTACTTAAAAGTTTCTATCATGTCCCCCCGTCCCTCCTTTCATCAAGGGTACACATATTAAGCTCTCTCAGTCTCTCTTCATATGGTTTCTGATATAGACACTGCACCATTTTAGTTGCCCTCCTCTGGACTGCTTCCATCCTGTCTATGTCCTTGTGTAGATGAGGTCTCCAAAACTGCATGCAGCACTCCAGATGGGGTCTCACCAACTGTCTGTACAGAGGGATAACCACTTCTCTTTTTCTACTTGTGATGTCCCTCCCTATGCTTCCCAGTATCCCCCTGGCTCTTCTTACTGATTTCTCACATTGCTTACCCACCTTTAGGTCATTTGATATGACTACACCCAGATCCCTTTCCATTATTGTTGTCGTTAGTACCTCCCCTGCTATTGTGTACTCATCTCCTGGATTTTTATTTCCCAGGTGCATTACTTTGCACTTCTTTGCATTGAATCTAAGTTGCCATATGTCTGACCATTCCTCCAAATTTGCCAAGTCCCTTCTCATCCTTTCTACACCCCCTTGTGCATCAACTCTGTTACAGATCTTTGTGTCATCTGCAAAGAGGCATACCTTTCCCTCCAGACCCTCTGCAATGTCACCTATAAAGACGTTAAAGAGGACTGGACCCAGTACTGAGCCCTGAGGTACTCCACTAGTAACCCCCCTTTCTTCAGAATGTGTTCCATTCACTATTACCTTCTGTGTCCTGTTGTGCAACCAGTTTGCTACCCAGGCTACCACCGTGGGACCCACTCCCAGCCTGGCTAACTTGATTATTAATCTTTGTGGGGACTGTGTCAAAATGCCTTGCATAAAGTCTAGGTAGGCCATATCCACAGCCCCTCCCGGTCTATTACTTTGGTCACTCAGTCAAAGAAATCGATTAGATTCGGCCTGACATGACCTTCCTGCTGTGAATCCATGCTGCTTTGGGTCCCAGTCCCCTGGCCTCTAGGTACTGAACAATTCTTTCTTTCAGAAGTGATTCCATCATTTTCCCACCACTGACCACTGAGGTCAAACTAACAGGTCTGTAGTTTCCTGCTTCTGCCTTGCCCCCACTTTTGTGAAGGGAATCACATCTGCCCTCCTGCAGTCCTCAGGTACCACCCCATCTTCCCATGATTTGTTAAAAAGTGTGGTTAGTGGTGTCACTAGGTCCTCCCTTAGCTCTTTTAGGATTCTAGGGTGAATCCCGTCAGGGCCCCATTGCTTTGTCCACCTTGAGTTTTAGGAGTTCTTTCAGGACTCTTTCTTCTGTAAATGGACTGGCATCAACCCCCCTACCAGAGTGCTTCTACTGTTTGGTTTAGGTCACTCCTCCTCTTCTTCTTTTGTGAATACTGAGCAAAAGTATTCATTCAGTATCTCTGCCTTTTCACTGTCTCCCTCTGCCCACCTCCCCTCTCCTTTATTAATCTTCACTATCCTTCCCTTAACCTTTCTATGCTCCCTAATGTAAATATAAAAGGTTTTATCCCCCTTCTTTACTGAGTTGGCTATCTTTTCCTCGGTTTGGGCCTTTGCTTTCTGATCGCCTTCCACTTCTTTTCTGCTTTAATTGATACAGTTCCCTGTCGTGCCTGTCTGTGATTCTTTATACTTTTGAATGCAGCCTTTTCTCCTTAACCTTCCCTGACACCTCTTTGAGAACCATAGTGGTTTTCATTCTGCTTTTTTTTCTTTATTTGTTTCACACAAAGGCTTGTTGCCTTCATGATGGCAGTTTTGATTTTTCTTCATTGTTCTTCCACCCCTCCTTTCTGGCCATTTGCTAATGCATTCCTCAGGTATTCACCCATTATGCCAAAGTCAGCCCTTCTAAAGTCCAGTATCCTTGTCTTTGTATGGCTTGTCTCCATGGTTGTGTTTATTGTGAAGCACACTGTGCAGTGGTCGCTTGTTCCCAGATGTCTACTGACTTCTAAATTTGTGATCCTCTCTCCATTTGAGAGTACCAGGTCTAATATTGCTCCCTCCCAAGTGGGTTCCACCACTAGTTGTCTAAGGCATGCCCCCTGTAGGGCATCAAGAATTACCTGCTCTTGGATGTGGCTGCAGTCCATGTAGCCCAGTTAACATCTGGCATATTCAGGTCCCCATCAACAGTATCTCCCCTTTTTCAGCCATTTTGAGAATGCCCTCTATCATTTTCTTGTCCATTTCCTCCCCTTGAGACGGGGGTCTGTATACAACCCCTGTGTGGATTGTGATGCCATTCCCTGTCTCCAAGGTAACCCAGACTTCCTCTTGTCCTCCCCTTTACTTTTTAGTTCTGTAGCTTTGATCCGCTTCATATGTGAGGCTCTCACCTCTTCTTACCCTCCTGTCCCTTCTGTAGTTGTGTCCTGGTATGTTGACACCCCAGTCATGGTTCTCCGTTACCATGTTTCTGTGACTGCCACAATATCCAAGTGTTCCTCTTCCATCAGGGCTACTAGCTCTGGAAGCTTGTTTCCAAGACTACGGGCATTGGTACTCATTGCCCTCCATTTAATGTTGGCTTTATCCTTTTTTACCCCATCCCTGGTCTTATTGCTCTTGTCCATTTTTCCATTTACCCCTGTCCTGCCCTCTGTCAAGCTCTGTACCTCAGTGTTTACCCTACTACCTGCCATGTTTTGTGGGGGGAGGCTTGAACTTTCTTGTTTTCTATTGGCACCTCCACCCTTGGCTAGTTTAAAAGCTTGCCAAGGAAGCCTTTAAACCTGTCACCTCGGAGTATGTTTCCCTTCCTGGACAGATGCAGACCATCATGCCAGTATAGACCTTCATCTCTCCAGGTGGACCCCCAGTCCCCAATGAAACCAAAGCCCTGTGCTCGCACCAGTTTTGCAACCATTCATTAAACTTGCATGGTGTGCAGTACCACCTCACCCCTGCCATAGACTGGCAGCACCTCTGAGAAGGTTACTGCTTGAGTACCTGTCTGAGGCCCTCCTCAACTCCACAAATTCATCCTGCACTGCACTGATCTCATGCCTAGCTAGGTCATTTGTCCCAAGGTGGACAATGATATCTAGTTTCCTCTCCTGTGATGCTGCTTCTGCAATCCTGAGGATTTGCTTCCTGTCCCTCCAAGCCATGGCACCAGGCAGGCACCTTACTTCCCTCTCCTCTTCCTTCCCCAGGTCTACACCCCTAACAACTGAGTCCCCTATCAGAAGCTGTTTCTTTCCCCTGTGGTGTCCCTTGCTACTCTTTTGTGGGTCTCCCTTGTGGATGTCCCCAGCAATCTTCTTGGTCTCCAATGAGGGTGTCATCATAGAAGAACCTTGATTTGCCAGACTGACATATGATTTGCGTAGAGGTACAACTTGGGGGCTACACCTCTGTTTCACCACCCTCACCCTCCCAGAACCTACTGTGGTCCATCTGCTCTTCACACATGGCAACCTCTGAGGCAGTGGTTGTGGAACTGGTGCTCTTTGGGTGGGGGAGGCATCCTTAGTCCTTGCCAGTTCAGCCTGGAGGTGGGTAACCTCCTCCCTTAGAGCTGACAGTTGCCTGCAAATAGGGCAGCAACGCAGGTTCTAGAATGTCTCCCAGAAAACTGCTGCCCCACAGCCAGTGCATTGCACCACTCCCCACATGTCCCTCTTCCTTATAATATACAATGAGTACTATATAATTTTTTTTGTGTGTGTGTGTGTGTACTTACCCTTTATGCACTGTGCTGGGTAATTAAGAATATGACAGTTCTGCCCCAAGACCTGTTGAGGAAGTGATGTCAGAACCTTGGCTATAAAGGAAATGCCACGCCTGGGGTGGGCGGGTGAGAGGGAGGTGGGTGGGTAGCCTACAAGCACTGGTGACTGTTAGAAACAATCAAATACACCACTGCTCCACCACCCTGGTGAGTAGTGCCCTTTATAGTAAGTCAACCAACACCACAATTTACTAGACCACTGCTCCTACACAAACCAATCTACTGAGTCCAGGGATAAAACTTAACTCACTGCTCAGCCAGCTGGACACTTCTAAAATATTGCACAAATATCCTTCCAAGTCCTATGTGTCTAGTACAGAAATCAAGCAATTTCAGTTGTATTTCACCCCCTCTGGTTATAAAATTACTACACTTTAATGGAATCCTGCAATTCTTAATGCCAATAAGAAAATAATGAAACTTTCTGTAGAAAGCGTAGCTTGCCTTCCTATCTAGTCCCCAACAAAATTATGTTTTACCAGGTTCCCAGTTCCTCAAATGCATTCTAGTTTGTTCTCTGCAGTATAACAAGTTTTTCATCTTCCAACAGAAGCAGGCAAGTCTTTTCTGACTGGCTTCTCCTTGCGTAGTTTGCCTAAGACAGCTCAGTGATAAAAGCCCAACCCAGAATCAACTGATTGAGTAGTGACACCTGTGATGTAAGCAGGCCTTTCCGTGAAGATAATTTGCTATGTCTGCTTCTAATACACACACAAACCCTTTATCTGAAACCAGGGATAAACTCACTGCTCAGCCAGCCCGGATACTTCTAAAATATTGCACAAATATCCTTCCAAATCCTATGTGTCTAGCACAGAAATCAAGCAATTTCAGTTGTATTTTACCCTCTCTGGTTATAAAATTACTACTTGAATGGAATCCTGCAATTCTTAATGCCAATAAGAAAATAATGAAACTTTCTGTAGAAAGCGTAGCTTACCTTCCTATCTAGTCCCCAACAAAATTATGTTTTACCAGGTTCCCAGTTCCTCAAATGCGTTCTAGTTTGTTCTCTGCAGTATAGCAAGTTTTTCAGCTTCCAACAGAAGCAGGCAAGTCTTTTCTTGGCTGCAGTGAGGGTAGGACATGCCCAGAAATGGACAGCTGGAGTGTGCAGCATATGAGCTGCAGGTGGGAGAGCTGAGGAAGAGCAGGGCATTTGTTGTGAGCACCAGTGTAAAAGAAAACAAAAAAAAGTTTGCTATCAAGAAATTTACAAAAGAAAAAAATAGTGTAGTCTTTTTCTTTTTTTTTTTCCAGGTTCCAGCTCACTTTGATTAAGTTCCAAGACAACCTGTGCCTGACTGTGGGCCTGTGGGCAGGGAGACACATCATCCTCCAGGGACTGAGGCCTAACTTTTTCTTTTAAAGAACTGGTTGCAAAATGTTATTTGTTTAAAGAAATAGAAAACAAATGATCAAACAGGAAGTTGAATGTTTCACTAGTATAATGAAGTTCTTGCCAAAGCAAATAGGGTCATTCCCAATCAAAAAAAAAACACTAAAAGCCATAGCCCACAGATACTTGGACCTTTAAATAGAGCCATTGTGTGCCATTTATTAGATGAGGGGATTCAGTTGTGTTCCCCCTTCAAACAGAGGAAAATATATATGTTGGAATGCATGCAAAGGAAAACAACTATCACACCTATAGTAGTTCAAGATATAAAGAACATGTACTTTATTCCCATGTTGACCAGTAGAATCCAGGGAGAGTTGCTACTCGTTTTTGATCTAATAAATGATCCACTGAAGATGACACAATTAAATCTGGGCTTCAAACCAGATCACAGTGGGACTTGCGGACACCCCTTACAGCAGTAGTAGTAGAAGTTTTTATTTTTATTTTTTCAGAAAAGATTGGAAATACACCGTTAGGGCAACTGTGCCCTGTTTACAACGTAGTCTTTAATATAAAATCACAGAAGTTGATAACAGATAAGGACCACTTGGCCCAGCCAGTCTACCCATTTTTCTCTATGTACAGTATCACAGTAGACCCTACTTCATCTCTGGCTCCCCCCCCCCCACCTTCCTTCCCACTAAGATTCCCTTATTCTTATCCCTTGCTTTCTTGAACCCCTCCACTATTTTCATCCATACCACCTCTGCTGTTAGGCTGTTCTGGGAATCCTCCACTCTTTATGTGAAGAAGTACTCCTCACATCTCTCCTGAATCTATCCCTCTCCAGTTCTATAGCATGTCCCCTTGCTCTTCAGCACCATTTTTTCTGAAAAATATTCTCTCCTGTACCTTATTTACCCCCATGAGGTATTTAAGAATCTCTATCATATACACCTTTCCTCCTCTCTTCCAGGGTGTACACATTGAGGTCTTTACGTCTCCCTTGTAGGGTTTTTGATGCAGACCTGCACCATTTTAGTTGCCCTCCTCTGAACAGCCACCACTCTGTCTATGTCTTTCCAGTAATGTGGTCTCCAGAACTGGACACAGTACTCACAGTACTGTAGGTGGAGTCTTTCCAGCAATCTATACAGAGACAGCACCATTTCCCTCTTTCTGCCGGTGATACCTGGCAACCTTTAGGTCATCAGATGCCATTACCCCCAGGTCTGTTTCTTGTTTGGTGGTTGTCATTATCGCTCCCCTGATTGTGTACTCCTCCCCTGGGTTTTTCTGCCATAAGTGCATTATTTTGCACTTTTTCACATCAAAAACTAACCGCTATACCCTGCCTCGGCTCATCATTTCCTCACATACACCCCACACAGAAGTGCCCACCCTGTTGCAGATTGTGATGTCTTTCACAAACATAGAAACACAGAATTTGACAGCAGATAAAGACCGCCTGGCCCACCTAGTCTGTCCATTTCCCTACCTATTGGATAAGCTGCAGATTCTAGTTAACCAACAGCCTACTTCCTCCAACCCCCCACTATAATTGCCTTAGGTCTGTCCCATGCATTCTTGAATTCCCCCACTGTTTTTGACCCCACAACCTCCTCAAGAAGGCCGTTCCATGTGTCCACCACTCTCTCCATGAAAAATACTTCTTCACATTGCCCCTGAGCCGTCTCCCCATCTTCAAATTGTGCACCCTTGTTCTTGCACATCTCTTTTCTGAAAGATGCTACACTCTTGGACTTTGTTGATTCTTTTGAGGGTACTTAAAAGTTTCTATCATGTCCCCCCTCTCCCTCCTTTCCTCAAGGGTATACATATTATGCTCCTTTAGTCTCTCCTCGTATGGCTTCTCTTGCAGACCCTGCACCATTTTAGTTGCCCTCCTCTGGACTGCCTCCATCCTGTCTATGTCCTTGCGGAGATGGAGTCTCCGGAACTGCATGCAGTACTCCTGATGGAGTCTCACCAACTGTCTGTACAGAGGGATAACAACTTCCTGTTTTCTACTGGTCATACCTCTCCCTATGCATCCCAGTATCCACCAGACCTCCTTACTGCCTTCTCACATTGCTTGCCTACCTTAAGGTCATCTGATATGGCTACTCCCCAGGTCCTTTTTCATTTTGTTGTTGTTAGTATCCCCCCCAATTGTGTACTCTTCCTCTGGGATTTTGTTTCCCAGGTGCAATACTTTGCACTTCTTTGCACTGAATCTAAGCTACCATACTTTTGACCATTCCTCCAACCTTGCCAAAACCCTTCTCATCCTTTCCACACTCACCTTGTGTATTAACCCTCTTGCAGATCTTTGTGTTGTCTGCAAAGAGGCATACATTTCCCTCTAGTCCCTCTGCAATGTCACCCGTAAAGACATTAAAGAGGATCAATCCCAGTACTGAACCCTGTGGTACCCCACTAATAACCCCCCTTTCTTCAGAGTGTACTCCGTTTACTATTACCCTCTGTGTCCTGTTGTTCAGCTAATTTGTTACCCAGGCTACAACCCAGGGACCCACTCCCAGGCTGGTTAACTTGTTTATTAATCTTTTATGTGGGACTGTGTCAAATGTCTAGGTAGCCCATGTCCACAGCCCCTCCCTGGCCTATTACTTTGACAGCCCAGTTAAAGAAATCTATTAGCTTCATCTGACATGGCCTTCCCACTGTGAATCAATGATGCCTTGGGTCCTGTACCCCGCTGGCCTCTAGGTACTCAACAATTCTTTCTTTCAGAAGTGATTCCATCATTTCCCTACCACTGAGGTCAAACTAACAGGTCTGTAGTTTCCTGCCTCTGCCTTGCTCCCACTTTTGTGAAAGGGAATCACATCCACCCACCTCCAGTCCTCAGGTACCACACCATCCTCCCATGATTTGTTAAAAAGGGTAGTCAGTGGTATCGCTAGGTCTCCCCTTAGTTCTTTTGGAATTCTGGGGTGAATCCTGTCTGGCCCAATTACTTAGTCCACCTTGAGTTTTAGGAGTTCTTTCAGGATCCTTTCTTCTGTGAATGGACTGGTATCAACCCCCTTGTCCAGAGTGCTTCTATTGTTTGGTTTAGGTACCTCCCCCTCTTCTTCTTTTGTGAATACTGAACAAAAGTATTTGTTCAGTATATCTGCCTTTTCACAGTCACCTTCTGCCCACCTCCCCTTTATTAAGCCTCACTATCCTGCACTTGGTCTTTTTTCGCTCATTAATGTACCTATAAAAGGTTTTATCCCCCTTGTTAACTGAGTTGACTATCTTTTCCTCAGCTTGGGCTTTGCTGTTCTGACTGCCTTCCCTGCTTCCTTCTGATTTAACTGATACAGTTCTCTGTCCTGCTCCTTCTGTGATTCTTTATACTTCCTGAATGCTATCTTTTCTCCCTAACCTTCCCCGCCACTTCTTTTGAGAACCACAGTTTTTTTTTTTTTACTTCATTTTGTTTTGTTTATTTGCTCCACACAAAGGCTTGTTGCCTCTGTAATGGCAGTTTTGATTTTTCCCCATTGTTCTTCCATTCCTCCTTCCTGCCCATTTGCTAGTGCATTCCTTAGGCACTCACCCATTTCGCCAAAGTCAGCCCTCCTAAAGTCCAGTACCCTCGCTTTTGTATGGCTTGACTCTATGGCTGTGTTTATCGTGAACCACACTGTTTGGTGGTTGCTTGTTCCCAGATGGCTACCCACTTCTAAATCTGTGATCCTCTCTCCATCCATATTGAAGAGTACCCGGTCTAAGATTGCTCCCTCCCAAGTGGGTTCCAACATTAGCTGTCTGAGGCATGCCCCCTGTAGGGCATTGAGAATGACCCTGCTCTTGGATGTGGCTGCAACAAATGTGCTCCAGTTAACATCTGGCATATTTAGGTCCCCCATCAAAAATATCACCCCATTTTTCTGCCATTCGAAGGATGCCTTCTATTATTTCCCTGTCCATTTTCTTCCCCTGAGATGGGGGTCTGTGTACAACCCCTGTGCGGACTGTGGTGCCATTTCCTATCTCCAAGGTGACCCACAGTGCCTCCTCTCCTCCCCATTTACCCTTCAGTTCTGGTGCTTTGATCCCTTCCTTTATGTAGAGAGCTCCTCCTCCTCCTCTTTTACCCTTCCTGTCCCTCCTGTAGATTGTGTACCCTGGTATGTTGACATCCCAGTCATGGTTCTCTATATACCATGTTTCTATGACTGCAACAATATCCAGGTGTCCCTCTTTCATCAAGGCCACTAGTTCAGAAAGCTTGTTACCCAGACTATGGGTATTGGTACTCATCACCATCCATTTTTTTATGGCCTTACCCCTTTTAGCCTCATCCCTGCCCTTACTGCCTTTTTCTCCATTTACCTCTGTACTGCTCCCCATCAACCTCTCTACCTTGGTGTTTACCTTGCTAACTACCCTGTTGTGTGGGGGGATGCTGGAAATTCCCTGCTTCTTATTAGTGCTTCCCCCTTGGATAGTTTAAAAGCTTGCCAATGAAGCATTTAAACCTATCACCTAGGAGCCTGGTTCCCCTCCTGGACAGATCCAGACCATTGTGCCAGTATAGGCCTGTATCCCTCCAGGTGGACCCCCAGTCCCAATGAAGCCAAAACCCTGTGCTCTGCACCAGTTTTTCAACCATTCATTGAATTGCATGGTGCAGAGTGCCCTAGCCTCACCCATGCCGTAGACAGGCAGCACCTCCAAGAAGGTTACCATGTGTACTACTTGCATAAGGCCACTTCCCAACTCCACAAACTCCTTCTGCACTGCTCTGATCCCATGCCCAGCTAGGTCATTTGTCCCTAGGTGGACAATGATGTCCAGCTACCTCTCCTTTGCAGTTGCTTCCACAATCCTGAGGATTCGCTTCCTGTCTCTCCAAGCCATGGCGCTGGGCAGGTGCCTTACCTCCCTCCCTCTCCCCTCCTCCCTCTCCCCTGTTCTACTCCCCTAACAATTGAGTACCCGACCAGGAGCAGCTTTCTTCCCCTGTGGTGTCCTGTGCCACCCTCCTGTGGGTCTCCTTGTAGAGGTTCCCAACATCCTCCTTGGTCTCCACTGTGGGTGTCTCCATAAAGGAACCACACTCTGCCAGAATGGTGCATGAATTGTGGAGATGCACCTCTTTTCCACCACCCTCACCCTCCCTGAGCCCACTGTGGTCCAACTTCTCATTTTTCTTGGCAGCCTCTGAGGCAGCGGTGGCAGCTCTGGTGTTCCCTGGGTGGGGGAGGTTTCCCTACTCCTTGCCAGGTTGGCCTGGAAATGGGCAACCTCCTCCCTTAGATCAGAGAGTTGCCTGCAAATAGGGCAGCATCACAGCCTCCAGAATGTCTCCCAGAAGACTGCCGCCCTACAGCCAGTGCATTGCACCACTCCCCACATGTCTCTCTCCCTTCCTGTTTAATATTTTTTGTAGGGTTTGGGGTTTTTTTTTGTCTTTTTTGTTAGTGTGTGCATGTGTTTACCCTCTATGCAGTGTGCTGGGCTGTTAAGGATATGACAATTGTATTCACCTTGCCCTCTTGGAGAAGTGATGTCAGAACTCCTGGTATAAAGGAAATGACACCCTTGGGGTGGGCAGGGTTAGGGGCAGGGTAGGTGGGAACAAGCCTGTGCCTTCCAGAAACAATCAGATGCAGCTTTCACCCACCACCCTGGTGAGTGCTGACCTTCCTTTCAGCAAGACAACCTACACAACAATTTAACAGAGAATATTCCCTGCAAAAAACAATTTCAGTCAGAGAAAAATAAAGCAATTGAGTCCAATACCTATGGTGTAAGCCTCCACTGACCCAGTCTTATACAACCTGGTGTTCTGTGCTCTGAAGAGAATCAGAGGAAACCAGTTTCCACCACCTGAGGCACTGTCTGGGTCAATTACACAAACCTCCACTAACCTGCACTAAACTGCAGGCTGTACAATGACAAATCCTCAGCCACCAGTAAATAATTCACTGTTCCAAAAATAGTTTGATTCAGATTGTCACCAAAATACTAGTAAACAAACATCCAGCTATCCACAAGGGAAAACCAATTGTGCAATATTTCAATCCCTCTGAAGTTAAACTCCCAATCTACAAGTATATAAGCAGTATTGCAAACCCCTTCTGGATTCAAAAAAACATACACAAAGCAATACCAAGTGTAACATTTAAAGTAAAGTAAGGCACACCTCCCTCAGATTTGAGGAAGAGTGAGCTTTCCTGCAGATTTACAGTTCGATATAGAGTCTTCTTCTCAGTTCCCAGTTGTTTCAAAGCAGCTTGTTTCCACCTTCAAGAAGATGGGCAAAAGAGGCCAGCCTTCTGTTCTAGCTCCTCTGCAATGTCACTTATAAAGACATTACAAAGGACCAGTCCCAGCACTGATCCCCAAAGCACCTTGCCGGTCACCTTCCCTTCCTCAGAGTGAACTCTATTTACCATCACCCCCTGTCGCCTATCTCCTAACAATTTAGTACCCAGTTTATCACCTTTGGACTCACTTCTAAGCTACCCAGCATGCTTACTAGTCTGCAATGTGAAATGATGTTGAAAGCCTTACTGAAATCTAGGTAGGCTATGTCCACTGCTCCACCCTGATCTAATTCTTTGGACACCCAGTCAAAGAAATTAATCAGATTTGTTTGACATGTCCTCACCCCCCAACATGAATCCATGCTGCCCTGGATTTTGTAGCCCACTGGATTCCAGATATTCCACTATGCTTTCCTTCAGCAGTGATTCCATTAACTTTCCCACCACCGATGACAGGCTGACTGGCCTATAATTGGTAGCCTCCTACCTGCTACCACTTTAATGAAGTGGGACTGCATCTGTCCTCCTCCAGTCCTCCAGAACCAGTTCTATTTCCAATGAGCTGTTAAATAGGGCTGTCAAAGATGCAGCCAGTACCTCCCTGAGCTCCCTCAGTACCCTCTAATGCACCCCATTTGGCCACATTGCTTTGCCCTCTTTCAAATTAGCGAGTCCCTTTAGGACTGTCTCCTCTGAAAAAGGACTACTGTCCACCTCCCTCCAAAGCTTCTTTTTTTGGCCCCTCCCCTTCTCTCTAATTATACTATAACTGACAAAATAAAGTAAATATAAAATAACAAACATATACTCTAACAAAAGGGCAGCTGTATATGGCTTGTGAGGATATACTGTATGTGATGCAATCACCATAGGCTCATAGTTGTATTAAATGCCCTGGGTTTTGTGGCTAATAATGCCCTTAGAGATCAAAAGGGGAACTTTCAGAATTGAAAGGAGAAATTGTGTCTTTACCCAGAGTCATTGGACTGTGGAACAGTCTACCATTAGAAACAATTATCAGCAAAACAAAAGTAGAGTTTAATAAACAATTGTATAAGTACATAATTGGACAACATAATACTGAATACTACCACTGAAATAGTTGGCGAGCAGCACACATGGATAATACTACAAGCATTGAGAACAATTCATGTCACATACTGTAGCTCATTTCCCCCACCATTAAAATGATATACACAGCATGGCAACCCAAGTACATTTCCATTACATGCTGCATCAATTCATTTATACATAATAAATCCCTCCAGACCCTTGGCTCTTGTATTATTAAGTTTCATATTTGCAATAATTCTCTTTCTTACTTTGCCAACAGTTGAAAAGAAATTTGCCATTCTGCTTATAGTTGTTTCATCTTCTGTTGTTAAAAGAATGGAAGTGATTGCAGACCTATCTATGTCATTCCAGGGCTCTGTATAAGGACCCAACAAGTGTTTCCTTGCTTTATTATACCATGAGCAATACCACATGACATGAATTAGATCTTCTTTACCCTTATATGAACAGTGACACTTTGTATCGGTATTACCAGTTTTATTGTACCTAGCAGCCCAAACATTACTATCAAATAGCTCAAATTTATACTTTACAAAGGCTCTCCTCAACTGGGGGTCAATGAGTATACCCAAATAATATTTGTAACCAAAATCACTGTTGTTGACTAAGGTTTACTAAGGCATAGGATAAGGAACAGAAGGCAAGGCCCATATGTACTCCAGTCAATCAACTATAATAGGATATTTTATGATTAGAAAGCAGTAGTTTATCTGGCATATTCTTGAATAAAGTTTTAGTTTCACTAATAACATCCAGAGGCAAAGAGATCCGGGGCTTGATAATTCTCTGTGAAAAGATGTATCCTCGTCTCTGTGAATTAAACTTGGGACATACAAGCTGTAAGGGGTGTCCCCTGGTGTTTACAAGTATTTCTTTGAAATCAGTCCCATTTTGGACATTAAGTATTGATCCCCTATTATATCCCAAATTAGCATTAGGTCACTGTATAGCCTTCTCGTTTTGACTGACATTAGGCCTACTTTCTTCAGTCTATCACTTAAAGTTCTGATACCTTGCCCATGCTTAATAATTTTTTTCTGTGACCTTTCTCAATATGGGCGACATCTCCCTTTTTATAAGGGCACCAGAACTGGGATGAAAATTCAAGATGGGGGAAAATATATGCATTATATAATGGAAGCAATACTGGCTTGTCTCTGGATTTAATATTCTGTTCAATTGCCCACCAGATTTTATTGGTTTTGTTGACATGTTCTGTTATCTGTTTATTGAAAGCAAAATCATCAGAAATTATGACCCCCAAGGCCTTTCTTATGTTGGGATTTATTTAATATTCCACCACAAAGGACATAATCTTGTTTTGGTTTATGCAAGCCAAACTGCATAACACTGCACTTATCAATGTTAAATTGCATCCCCCATTTTTCTACCCAGAGGGAAACCTTATCAAGGTTGTTTCATGGTTCGGCAGCTACCTCTCACACAGGTCGCAGTGTGTGAGGATAGGAGGGGTAACCTCTGACCCAAGGAATGTAACACTGGGGGTCCCCCAAGGATCAATCTTGGGACCAAAAATACTCTTTAGCCTATTTATAAATTCACTCCCCTACACTTTCCCAGCTAAGATGCTGCTTTATGCAGATGATGCAGTAATCTTTGTACCAGGCAAACACCAGACTGAAATAATAACAACTCTGCAAAATAGTTTCACATAGCTTGAGTCCTGGTTCTCCCAAAACCGTCTTCTGCTAAACTATAAAAAAACAAAAATTATACACTTCACACCGCCTCACTCTGAGAAGAATGCCAACCCTTTGACCATCCTTAGCGAAAAGAGAGAGACACCTTGAACAGGTTTCAACCTTCAAATATCTCACCATCCACATTGACAACACCCTCTCCTTCACCTCTCACATTGACCACGTAATTAAATCAGCAAATATAAAACTCGGTATCCTATATCGTGACAGGCAAGCCATGACCCCAGAGGCTCTAAGTCTAGTAACCTGGAGCTCTATACCATCAACCATAGATTACAGGCTGGTCATTTACAGTGCTGCCACTGAATCTGTGCTAAAACATGTCAAATTACTAAACAAGGCCTGTCGACTGTTCTTAGGGGCTAAACACCTGACACACACACTTACAGCCTCTACTCTTCAACTGGGTTGCTTGGTCTGCACCTAAGGGCTAGGTACCAGGCTTGCTAGATTGGAAAAAAACCCTCCTAGGTCTAGCACCTGATTCTAATGCAGCTTTGTTCCAACACAGTTTAACTGTCAAAATGACTAGATCAGCTTAGGGTGTACTCCACCATCCCTTCAAACAAACTTCATTTGCCCAATGATCACTTGCTTATCGTGGGCCCCAGTGAGTAAATGATCTCTCGTCCTCCCTCTTAGAGCATGGAAAAATTATGCCTTTCAAAAGAGACCTCCGAATCCAACTGGCCCAAGCTAACCGTTGTGATTGCTCTTCCTAAATGCAAGCAATCTTTTCCCCTCTCTGGTGGTTCTACCTTTCCCAGTAATCTCTTCCTTCCTCCTTTCCCTTAAAACCCCTCCCTAGCCTCCTTCCCTCAACAAAGCCATCTCTGGCTGCTACCATCCCGCTACCTTGCACTTAGTAACAGAACTGTTCGACAATGCTTATTACTGTATAAACGCAGTATCGTGAAATTATGTAGTCTTCTATTTGCACTTCTGTAATTTACCAAACCTTTGATCTATTCTATGACGATGTATCAGCCACTTATGTCATATTTTTCACTATATGTATTGTACTGTTGTGTTTTGCATCTGTTGACTTGGAACCTTTGTAAAAGAGCCATCATGGCTCAAAGGTATTGATCTGAATCTGAAATAAATAAATAAATAAGGTCTCCCTGAATCTGGGAGATTTCCAGAGAGCTGTTGCAGGGTCCTCCTCTTTTACAATGATCCATATATTTTATTACCCAGCTATCCAGGTTGGTGGACAAGCACCTCCGACGGGGGTCTACACACCTCCACTGTGAGAAGAGCCTGTTGCCTCACTCCCTGAGCCCTTGCTTGCAGATGTCCTCTCGTAGCCCTTTGGGCTAACAGCACCTCCGATGGGGGTCTATATGCCTCCACTGTGATAAAAACCTGCTGCCACACTCCCTGAGCCCTTGCTTGCAGGTGTCCTCTCATAGCCCTTTGGTCTAACAACACCTCCGATGAGGGTCTACATGCCTCCACAATAAGAACAGCCTGTTGCGCCAGCCCACCGGCACAGCGGTAGGACTACTGCTTGTGATGCCAGTGACCCGGGTTCAGTAATGAACCCGGGCTACTGGAGGGCCGGCCAGGGGGAGAAGGACTGAGCACCTTGAGGGCTGCTCTCCTTCTCCGGGTGGGAGGGTTGCAAGCTCCCACTGCTATACTGCCACCTAGGATTTTCAGGTGGTTGGTGCAGTTGGGGAGCAGCAGTAGATGTGGGAGGGACAGATGTCAGCCGGGTTCAGAGCACAGAGAACACTTCTACATGCTCTCGTCGCCTTGACCCCCATGCTGACATCTGAGGGAAGGGACCTAAAACAGGAGGAAAATGCCTACCCTGAGTCCTGGAGATGGGCCCCAGCACTGACGGCTATGCTGCTGTGGGGAGCTCCAAAAAGACAATGCCTTGTAGTAAGGTAAGAGGTAGGTTGAGGGGAGCCTCCTCCCCACCCAGGGGGTAATCTGGGAGTATTAAGAGTTCAATGAGGCAAGTCTGAGTAGAGAACAATATCCCCCGCCCAGGTCATTCAAGTGCATAGGGGACCCTGAGGATAGGAGTTGGGGCATGAAAATGAGGAGCCTAAATACAAAGATAAAAAAAAAAGAAGAGCCTGCTGCCACACTCCCCAAGCCTTTGCTTGCATCCTCTCATAGCCCTTTGGGCTAACAGCACCTCCGACAGGGGTCTACATGACTCCACAGTGAGAAAAACCTCCCCGTGCCCGTGCTTGCAGGTGTCCTCTCATAGCCCTTTGGGCTAACAGCAACTCTGATGGGGGTCTACATGCCTCCATAGTGAGAAGAGCCTGCTGCCACACTCCCTGAGCCCTTGCTTGCAGGTATGGACTGGACAGCATTCCAGGAACTCAAGGCTGCGTGGCTGTCTCTATAAATTTTCTAAGGACAATTGCCTTTCTCTTGAGACAGCTCTTATCGGTCGCCTGTGGACCGTGAGTTCCTTGTTTGGTTCCTCATCCTGACAGGCATTTTCAAATTCCTCCTGATTGGACTATGTCACTACCATCAGCCAGTTTAACCTTTTTTTCCCCCTAATCCAGTACTGCCTCTGATTTCTGGACTGTTTTAATACTCAGTGCTGAATTTCTTCAGTTTGAAGTATATTTACCTGTATTTTTTTTGTCTACTTTTCCATTTGCAGATTATACTAAAAAGCCACTAGAGGGCAGCAAGATGTGTACGTTGCAATCCTTTTCCCACTGCTCTCCCCTAACACTTCTAGTCCTGGGTCATTCATACCTAAAGTAAATTATCTATGTCCTAACATTCAGTGGTGTGATCTGAATCTGTAAGTCTGTACAAAGCCTCTATTACCCTACTCAGAATGGTTTCCATTTCCCTCCTACTCACACCCTTCCTGGTTCTTACTCTTATCCCAGTCTCCCCCTCTACACTTACTGCCACTTCTCTCTCCGCTTCCCCTTCAAATACCTCCTTCAACCTGTCAATCACCCCCACAGCTCCTCTTGTAAACAGACCCCACTTTCCCTACTACCCTCCAGCCTCTCTGTTTTCCCTTCCTAGTCACTTTGCCTTTCTTCATTTCCTTATCTCCTTCTCTCCATCACTCCCTCCCTCTCTCCATCACTCCCTCCCTCCCTCTTCCCTTCCCTCACGTATTTCCTTCTCTAATTACAAAAGTCCCAAACTTCATTATTTCATCCTTGCCTTCCTATTTCTTTCATCAGGGAACATTCACCCCAACCCTGGCCCTATTTCTACTCCTACCCTTGCTCCTTACCCAAACAACATGTCTCCAAACCCCACTTCCACTACAACCCTTGCTAATGGATTAAAGTTCATCCACCTGAACATCTGCAGCCTGCTACCTAAAATCAACCTCCTACAAACTCTTATGATTTCACACACTCCTGACATCATAATTAGTACTGAGACATGGCTCAAAAAAAGCATCCCTGACAATGCCATTGCTATCCCTGGGTATTCCCTCTCCAGACAAGATCGATCGGGTCGTGGAGGGGGAGTGGCCATGTATATCCTGTCCTCACTGCAGTTTACTACCAGCCTGTCTACCTCCATCCCAGCTACATATGAAGCCCTTGTCACTTGCATTAACCTTCCTTTCTCAATCCCACTCTTTGTGGCTGGCATCTATTGCCTCCCAAGCATTCAACCCTCAGTCACAACTGAACTCTTAGCCAACATTACCTCCCTTTTGCAATCTGGTGAACTGTTCATAATGGATGACATGAATCTAAATTGGTTGTCTCCCAAGTTAAACAAGCTATGCAATGATGTCACTGCTCTAAACCTCACTCAACTTATACTTGAGCCCACACGCCCTAATTCCAAAACACAAAACCACACCCTGCTTGACTGGGTACTCACAACCCACCTGCACTGCATCATTAAATCTGGTCTCCTCCCTGATGCCCTTAGTGGTCACAACCCCATTTTCATTGTTCATAAGGTCCATCACCCCAAACCTCCCCCTAAAATCATTCAGCTCCAGTCCTTTAAATCCTTAGACCTTACCCCACTCAGCTCTGCATTTGCTTCCACTGACTGGGCCCCCCTCTCCACTGCCATTTCTGTTGACCAAGCCCTTGACTATTTTAAGGATAAATTAATTGCCACCTGTAATGCCTTTGCTCCTTTCAGAAGGACCAGAGTCTGTGGGCTTCACCTCCCCTGGATCACCCCCGAACTACTGGCCTGCTTCAGGGAGCGTGTCCGGGCCTGGAGAAAACACAAATCTACTAAACATCCAAATGACTCTGCCAAGTACAGAATGCTACAGAATTCATGTACTAAAGCTACTAGACTGGCTAAGTCCGATTATTTCAACTCCTCTTTCCTGTCTAACATTAACTGTCCATCTAAATTCTGGATGGTAGTTAATGCACTGTTCTCTCCCCCCTCTCACCCTCACCCTCCATTTCTCAAAATAAAGAACTCCCTAGTTTCCAACCCTGGCTCCGTGGCCAATGAATTTAATGCCTGCTACACTTTGTGCATCACGTCTCTTCTAAATTCCCTCTCCTCCTTGCCACCTAACTTCAGCCCTTTGCATCAGACAGTGCCTACCCCCCCTTTCTTCCTTTTCTACTATCTCCTCTGATGACACTCTTAGTGGCCTCCTATCCCTCAACCCCTCTAAAGGCTCTTCACCAGATGAGCTTGATCCTAAACTTCCCTACCTTTCTGCTCCTGCAATTGCTTATTCTATCTCCCTAATCCTTAACCTCTCCTTTATTTCTGCCCAAGTACCCTCATCCTGGAAACATGCTGTAGTCCTTCCTCTCCCCAAGAGTGGTGACACATCCACTCCTGGCAACTATCACCCCATTTCTCTCCTTCCTACTCTTGCCAAACTTCAAAAACATTTAGTTCTCTCTCAACTATCACCCTTCCTCTCTGATTCCAACTTCTTCACCCCCTTCCAATCTGGTTTTTGGAAGAACCACTCAACAACCACCTCCTTCCTCAGGCTTACTGACTTCATCCTTTCAGGGATGGAAGATGGCCTGATCACTTCTGCCATATTTGTCGATCTAGACAAAGCTTTCAACAATGTTTCCCATCCCCTGCTTCTTGAGTCCCTCTCCTCAGCTAGCCTTGCTCCGTAAGCCACCAACTGGTTTAAATTCTGCCTTACTGGCAGGACCCAATCAGTGAGAATCCTTGATTCCATCTCCCCTCCACTCCCCATCAACACTGGTGTCCCTCGGGGCTCAGTGATTGGTCCCCTACTCTTCTCCATTTTCCTTAATGATCTTCCCACAGCCTGCTCATCCTCATCTATCCACATGTATGCTGATGATACTGTTTTATACAGTTCCGCCAAAAACTCTGCTGCTGTGGAAACCAGCTTACAGCATAACTTCAACCAAGTTGGGAGGCAGTATAGCGCAGTGGTTTAAGGCTCTGAGCTGCAAGTCTGGAGACCTGGGTTTGAATCCCACAGCCCCCACTTGCATACTGTGTGACCCTGAGCAAGTCACTTAACTTTCCTGTGCTCCCAGGTTGCACCTGTAAACAAGCTTTCAGCTTAGTGTGTCTCACCTGGCTAAACAATTGGAAAAAAGTTCAGCTCTGGTTTGCTTCTCACCAGCTTTTTCTAAATGCCAAGAAGACAGTCACAATGACCTTTGGCACCAGGCAGAAACTCTCTAGGCTCCCAGCCCTACCCACCTTCCACACCCTTGATGGTACCATCCTGGAGAACACCTCATCATTTAGATATCTGGGAGCTTGGCTGGACCAGCATCTCAGCTTCTCTGTGCATATCGATCCTATCCTGAAGAAACTGCGCCAAGCTTGGTGCTTTATACCGGAATCATAGTTGCATCCTGCTGACTGCAAGGCATGAAATTGTCCAGAAGATGATACTCCCCATCTTTGACTACTGTGCCGTAGTCTATGGTGCTGCTCCTAGATCTTCCCTGACCAAGCTGGACACTCTCTTTAACTCCTTCTGCTGCTTTGCTCTTGACTCCCCTTCCGCTCCCACCACTGTGAACTCTATATCGCTCTCTAAACTTCCTTCCACTATCTCACAGATGTATCTCACACTGTGCCAAACTAACCTCCAAATTTTGGTCCACAGTGTTCCCCTCCTATCACTCATCCTCTCTCTCCACTCCACCCTCCTCCCACCCACGTTCTCAGATCTAATGATGCCCACACCTTGATGGTCCCTCGCCACTCCACCCTCATCAATTGGATTGGTTTTGGCCATCGCTTCCCTAAAATCTGGAATTCCCTCCCCCTGAAATACGACACTCCTCCTCCTCTGACTACTCCCTTTCCTCTGCCCTACACAATTACCTCTCCCTCAGCTGTTCCTGCTTTAACCCTCCTTAATACCAATCCTCAGTTTCTGCCTTCCTACCCTTAGCCTCCCCAGCAGGGTTCTCAACATCCTGAAGGGGGAATCAGGAAATGGCTACTTCTATTCCTCTCCCCCTCTCTTCTCCATCTGCCATTCTGGGTCACCCGTGTGCACAACCTACCCCATTCTTTATACTCCAACAGCACTTGTGTACTACCTCGAGCCTGCTTCTGGTACACTCATGCACTATAATGGTTCTGTTGCATCATTACTGTTTTGTATGCGTTTATATGTTTTTTGTATGATTTTGGACATTTATTGTAATTTACCCAACGTTCCACTACTATTCATTGTACAATATCTTGTGTTCTGACTGATGCATAATCTTACAATGTTGTATTGTTTGCACTACCCACATACTATTGTAACTGATCATCCTTCACAACCCTATGTAACCCCTCCTCCAGGTCATACCATGAGACAAGCAACTTGTTGTTCGCTGTGCCCTCCTGGTGAAACATTTCAATACATAAAATAAATATCTGAAAAATAACTGGGGCAAGTACAGTGCCTTGAGAAACTCTACTGGACACAGGCCGCCAGTTGAAGTGATGACCTTTTATTGTTGCTCACTGAATACAGTCTGTCAGCCAATTAAAAATCCAAGATATTAATTTAGGATGAACATTCAAGCTATTCAATTTTTCCACTAAGGCCCAATGAGGCGCTGAATCAAAGGCCTTCCTAAAATCTAAAAACACTACATCACAAGGTACACTGCTCTCTAAACTATGACTAACTGATTCATAAAAATGCAGCAAATTTGTAATGACAGACCTTCCCTTAGAGAATCCTTGTTGATTCATATCAAGCTCCCCTATTTCAGACAATATCTTGTCTTTGATTATGCTATCCATAATTTTCCCTAATGCAGGAGTGAGACTTATTGGCCTGTAGTTATCCATGTTGATTTTATTTCCTTTTTTAAACAATGGGGACACAATCACCTTTTTCCATTCACCTGGAATGTGTCACACTTCATATTATGATCAAAGAGTAGCTTAAGAGGAAGTACAAGATGATTTTTCATGATAGCTATCATGTTTCCTATCACATCAGGTCCTGGTGATGAGTTAATTCTTATGTGACCTAATTTGTTATTGATTTCTTTGAAAGTAATGTAATGCCATCTGAAGATGTGGTATTATGTACTCCAGACAATGAATTATGTTTGGTGAAAGCCTTACAGAAGTGTCCATTTATTTTGTTTGCCATTTCCTTAGGTGAGCTAATGTTAGTATTATTTATACTAAGAGGACCAACTCTACACTGAGGCCTTTTAAGTGAACTAATGTAGCTGTAAAATATGTTACTGTTGGTTTTAGTTGCCTGTAATGCTAAAGCTTTTTCTGTTTGAATCTTTACTTTTTTTATTTCATTTTTACATTGTTTTTTTTTTTTGCTTTAAATGCGACCCATCTGGAATTGCAGTAATGTAATAAATATTTCCTCTATAGCCATTTTTTCTGGTAATCATTTTAGTGGGTTTTTATAACTATTTTGGTCTTCTCATGTTGTTTCTATATTTCCTGATATTTGATTTTTAACTACAAATCACTTTGAGTATCTAGATCTGGACATACTTTCCAGATCTAATTTTATGCAAATGTTATTAATGTTTGTCTTAATGTATTTTTTTATTTTTCAAGCTAAGGGTGACATTCTTTTGGAAATATCCATTAAACATTATCAAATCACATTTATTCAATTTAGAATTAAGATCTCCATACCAAGTAGACACTCTGCATTATAACCTGTGCCAGCTCTTTTTTTCCTCAAGACACATATGGAGCAATCTATGTTTTGGCATTCTGGTTATCTGTAATCAGTAGTTAAGTGTTTTTGCATCCATAGTTGCATTGATATTTATTATGCCAAGTTCTGATCTAACATAAGAAGCTGGCATGGAATGCCAGGCACCCATAGCTGTTCTAAGTAATTGGAATGCTGAGATAAGCAGTTTTTGCCCTATCCCTAATATCCCGTATTTCTGCCTCACACAGTACTTGCATTGCATATTTAATTCTTATGACATTCAGCAGGGGTCTTAACGTATTACCACCATAGCAGTAATTACATTTTCTTAGGCCTAAAGATGTTTTCTTGGCCTTGTCTAATACCATATTAGTGTGTCTAGTCCGGGAACCATTTGAAGAGAAAAGCAGATCCAGATATACAGTATGTAGGTTGTGACAGTTTCTAACATTTGCTCCTCTAGAGTCCAGGTCCCTTCGCCTTTTTTAGAGCCAGAAATTACTACTTATGTTTTAATGATATTTACCCGGAGTTTCAATTCTCCTGTCTTTTTGTTTAAAAGGTACAATTTTCTTTGTAAGCCCCCACCCCCCCGTTAGTGAAAATAAATATAAGATCATCTGCATAAGCCATAGCTGGACAAGATGCAGCATTAATCTTAGGGGAATCTGATTCCAGCTTTATGACATCTCTTAGCAGACCAGCAATATATAAGCAGAAGATGGTGGGGGCCAGAACGCACCCCTCACTCACCCCTTTATTTGTACAAATTTCACATGAAAGCTGTCTCCTGGTTCCAAGCCTTATTCATGCCCAGGTATCCCTATGCATAGCATAAATGATAAAATATCAATACAGTGTCAGTTCCTTGGTCCCTCATAATTACCCATAAAATACTTCTGGGTAAGGAGTCAAATAAAAGATGAGACGTCTACAAAAACAGCATATAGTTTTTGTTTTCTAATAAGCACATATTTCTGTATTAAATGCCACAGAATAAAACAATTTCCTATAGTAGAGTATCCATTCCAGAAACCTGCTTGAAATTCACATAACCTTACTGTGTGTCTAATCTGCTGATTTAGTCTTTTCAGAAAAAACTTTAGAATACATCTTCATGTTAGTGTCTAAGAGGCTTCTTGGTCTATACATAGCAGGATTAGCCTTGTCCCCTTTCTTGTCAATTGGAACTATTTCAGACCCTCTCCAAGCATAAGATACAAAATCTCACAGTATACATTTCTTATAGAAAGTAGTTAGGAGGTTACACCATATAAGAATGTTACAATTATACACCTCAGCCGGAAATTTGTCCGGCCCTGAAGCTTTCTTCATTTTAAGAGATTTGATCACAAAGTATACCTCTTTCCTGTCTATCAATGGAAACTGACTTTTATCCAGATTACCAACTTCAAAGGGTAAAAGGTTATCCTCAAGGGGGCCATAAAGTATGCCCATAAAATGACAAATCCATAAGTCATCTGAGGTATGTGTCCAATCTCTTTTTATGATTGTTGGTACCTTTTGTAACTAAGTTCCGAAAGCCCCTTGCATCCTTCCTAAGGACAGCTTTTAACATTTTTTCCCATTGCTGTGAGAAAAATTTTGGCTTCTTGTTCTTCAAAAATAAGTTATAGGTATTTCTTTCTTGACTTAGGGCTTGGAATAGTTTCAAAGTTTTGCTATTCCTAGTATATTTAATCTGTATCCCTGAGGACTGCTTTATATCTCCTGCATCACAGTTTTTCAACCAGGGGTCCTAGGCCCCCCTGGGGTCCCTGAGCAAGGAACAGGGGTTCTTAGGAGTGAACAGGAAAAATGCTACATACAAAACTGTAGAAACCATGTTTAATACTGTCTCGGTGTTTTGAACAGTGTTTTCATGCTCTGCCGAAGAAACACTAGCTGCATTCATGCTCCTTTTCACAAAAAAAAGTACTTGGAGGCAAGCAGTTGTAAAAAAAAAAATAAAAGTCCAGTCAAAACAGGTTATTTGTTTTAACTTGAGCCGCGTTTCACTCATAGTACCTAATATGTACTGTATCAGCGGTGTGCAGAGCAATGTCTTTCACTGCATTTCTTTCTCTTCACTCAGTTACTACAGGTATAAAAGGTTTCATAAAAATATATTTAACCCATGTAGAAAGACATTATCAAGACTTGTTCCACCAAATTACACAAAAGGGGAATATTCCTGACCTGCAGTGCTGTCCAGACTAGCACCTATAGCCTCCCAGTGGCCATCTTGGATCGTCTCTGCGGGATTTAGATCTGGATCTTTTATTCACAACTCTCCACTCTTAACACCTTCTACACCTCAATTTTCTCAGGGTCACAGAGTGAATATGGGATTCAAATCTGGTCTCTGGCCAGAAGTTCTGTGCTCAGACTCCATACTCCCTTCACCATTTGTGTAAGAAACTTAATCACAACCCCCCCCCCAACACCCTCTGTCCACTGTTGCAGGTAGAGTGTCCCTGCTACTACTTCACTCTGGGGGTCCATGCACACAAAAAAGTGGTCTTTCTATTTTCTTAAATAGATTTTTAATTTCAATCCGGAGGGCTTCAACTTTTAAAATGACTATAATTTCCCAGTTCTTCTCTTGGAAATAATCCCACACTATGCCACTTACAGTATATATTCTTCCAGATTGCAATTCCATATAATTCTTTTGTTATTTCTAAGTTCTGAAAAGGGAAATTGTAAGTTGTTCTTCACTGTCTGACTAGAGGAAAGACCCCTGAGCATTATCGGGAAGTGATCACTTTCAGATCTAACAGGAATATCTAAACTGTGCCACACTTGTAGTTAACCTGACCATAATACAAGATCTATTAAAGAAGCACCCATAAATGTCATATATGAAACATTTCCCTCCAGGGCACCCTTTAATCTATAATTTAAGGGGTACAAATCAACTTTTTGAGAATATTTATCAGGACTAACCCACCTTGTTGGTCGTCCTATATTTAGTGCTCCTGAGAGGGATAATTGGTAAAGTATTTAAATAACCAAGTATAGAATTATCAATAAGACCATCAAATTCCCCTATCCTAGCTTTCATGTCTCCCATAATTAAAACATCCCTATCAGGAAACTTAAAATAAATATCATAAAGTACTGATCTAAGACAGGCCCAGATATCCTGCTGGAAAAACTTTGAATATGCTGGGAGTTATAGGTTTTAATCAATGATAACATTTGATCCTCCTTGTCTAATAGCAAGGCAATCAAGTTGGCAGATACATGTAGTATTTGCAGCTTTGTAAAGGAAACTCTACCACTACTTTACCATCTACCAGATACAACCCCAAGCTATCCAGCTTATCACAATTATCTAATACTCTTTCTGCCACAGATTTATTTTTCACTATACTATCAATTTGCACCACTCCAAAGTCATTCTTTCTCTGAATAGCTCCTATGACACCGTCCTTTCCTAAGTGAATTTGTAAAAAATTATGAAATAAGTTGCACAGTGATCCAATTAATCTAAACCTATCTTCCTTGCCCATTAAAGGTATCCCAAAGAGACACAGGGTAACTGGATTACCAGAGTTCTCCCCGCTATCCCCACCAGCACTGGTAAAAACAGCTTTTTTTTGTATACTTGTATTTATTGTACAGTATAATTTTTGTCATGACCTTTTATTATGGTCGATCAATATACCTAAATCTAAAAAAAAAAACTAACATGGGTAATACAGCCTTCTCCTGCTCTGAGCTCTCCTTAGTGTGATCTTTAAAATGCTTTGCCCAAGTTACTTCTAATGTTTATAGAATACCATTTGTGCCAGGTAGGGAGTCACCTGCATATGCAGCACTTGACTTGCTCTCTGGGGTGCCAGTCTCATAGCATTACTAAAGCGCCTATCAGAAATGGTAAGTGAGTAAAATATGGATCGCATTGGCTTGTGGTAATTTCAGCCATCATGTGACAAGTGCAGTTTGATTAGTAGTCATGTGGGTGGTACAGCAAAATTCATCTGGACTTAGTAGACGGGATATTCAGAAGGGTTGCATGGCACAACACAGTTGCGCTTTGCGCCATGTGCAACCCACTGATGCACCCCGGTGTGATATTCAAAGGGGAGATTGAGCCTGGCACAAATCCTGATGCGCCGGAGCGCATCAGTCATGTATGCGGCGCGTGTGGGGGGGTGTGCCCATGCATACTCCGCACATCCCGATATTCAGCCCTGTATGTGCTGAGCCCATGCATGCGCAACCCCCACCTGAGCTGCACAAAGGTGAGCTAAAAAAAGGAGTAACAGTTGGCCACTCCACAGGTGAGCTGCCATATTGCAGGGCACAACACGGCAGCTGCCACCTGTGGGTGGCCACCCGAGCTCCAGTGGCACCATTGTGATGGCACCCCCCATGCCCAATCGTGGGCACATGTAGAAAATAATAGTCCTATATCCCCGTTGGTCTAATGGACCACTCGCAGCCCGATCGCGGGCATATGTTTTAATGAATAGTTCTATATCCCTGGTGATCCAGTGGACTGCTTGAAGGTCGATCGCGGGCATATGTTTTAATGAATAGTCCTATATCTCTGGTGGTCCAGTGGACTGCTCGCAGGGGGCGTCGGTCCCCGATGGCTGCAGTCTGGTTAGGGCGCCAGGCGCAAGTCACCGGGGATCTGCGCACCTGCATGCAAATGGAGCCATAATGACATGCAAATAGCCCCATTTGTGCCTTGCATACATTATGGCCCCATTTGCATGTTCACTTTTGAATATCGCGGTAGTTGCACCTATCGCAATGGCACTTGCGCTAGCGCATCCCTCTGCTCCACTCTGGCCACTTGCACTGGCACAGTGCCACTGCACCATGTGCACTGCGGGTGGCCAAGGAGCGATATTCAATGATGCTGTGCCATGGCGCAGCTCCATTGAATATCACCCTGTCAACGCCCCTGCACATTTAAGTTGCACTGCACCCAGGCTTGCGCCACAGCCTGGTGCAGTCTGAATATCCCACCCAGTGCATGTCCAGTAATATTGGATGTAAGACAAAGGAAATCGGAGAAAATGTAATGTGTTTAGATCTTAGGACTGTGTTCAATTCTTTCACAAATGGGAAGGATATTCAAAAAAACTGTACACTGTGTACTGGGGATAGTAACGTTTACATTGTCAAATCATTTCCTATTCAAGCAGGTCATCTAAATGAAGTGTGTCTGGTTCATCCTCTACAGTGCCTGCACTGATTGCAGAGCCCATTGTGGGATGTACGCATACCATCCAGTGGGATTTTAATGATTTAAGATGGAGTATTTGGGGAAAATGTCCTGGATGAGGCCATCCAGATTGTTCGATGGTGAGGGTGTAACCATAGAGCTAAAGTTCTTCAGCAAACAAGGGGTTAATCTTCTGCAGGGAAGTGAGCTACAGCAAAGAGGCCCATTTTTATTTCCTATGAAGTCCTCAGCTGTTTCTGAAGCAGAGCTTCTGCAATTGCTAGTTGTGGGCAGACAGCGCTAAAAGAAAGAACTCTAATTTTAGGAGTACGACTCACTAGCCCAGCAGTGACGTGGCAGAAGCTGCTTGAACAAAAATCCAAGGAGTGATCTTGCAGACAGTAGGACAGCTTTAACTTTAGGTGAAAGCAAGAGAAATCCAAACAATTGAAAGCAAAGAGGAGAGAAGATGGAGAAGACCAAGGATGGGCCCCATCAAGGGTATTGTCAAAGTTGGCTTTCAGGCCTGTGTATCAGTTTGCAGAGAAAGGCAGCAAAGGCCTCAGGGAAGTGGACAGGTAACACAGAGATAAATGTGGGACAGTGCAGCTCTGTTAATGCCACCAGGCTGGGAATGCCAAAAGAAGCAGAGATTTTTGGAATGTCAATTGCCAGGGAATGTAGATGAGAAGGCTGTGGTATCTTAAAGTCTGTGGGCTTGGGATGTTTTGGAAGGGTGTCCTGTTAGCTGCAGGGCAGCACTCAAGCCAAGGAGCCCATTTAGTTATATGTCCTGATGGAACTGTAAATCATCTGTGGAGTTAATCATTATACAAGGGACACTTGTTGTATGTTTTTAGATAGGGATTACACAGGTCTGTCTTGTAAACTGGACTTTTTGTCCAAACGACATGTATCACCTGTATAAAAATAAACTTTTACCTACCTACCTACATAGGAACTGTGCAGGCAGATGGTGACCACATGGTCCATCTAGTATGCCTGTGTTTCTGCCCTCCTCCCTATTTAGACTGCACCTTGATGTGTCCACAATGTCTGTCCCATGCGAGTTTGAACTCGCGTACTGTCTTGGATTCCACCACATCCTGAGGTAGGCTGTTCCATGGGTTTATGGCCTTTTCTGTAAAGAAGTACTCCCCTGAGGTTGCTTTTAAAACTACCTCCCACCAGATGCAAGTTGTGCCTCCTTCTACGCACATCCCTGTTTTGCTGGAAGAGGTTTCCTGCTTGTGTTGTGTTCCCTTAACGTACTTAAAAGTTTTGGTCATGTCCCCTCTGTTTCTTCTCTGCTCAAGGGTGTACAGATTTAGTTCCCTGAGTCTTGCCTCATATGGCTTACAATGCAGTCCATGCACCGTCTTTGTAGTCCTTATCTGTACCGTCTCCAGGCGGTCTATGTCTTTTTTGAGGTGAGGCCTCCAAAACTGACTATAGTACTCTAAATGTGGCCTCACCAAGGACCTGTAGAGAGGAATGATAACCTCACTCTTTCTACTTGTAACTCCCCCCTACCAATGCAGCCAAGGATGCCACCCACCCTCTGTGCTGCTTTTTCACACTGTTTTCCAACCTTTAAGTGATCCGCGATGACTAATCAGAAGTTTCTTTCTGTCTTTGCCTCCTCTAACTGATGCCCTCCCAGTGTGTACTTTATCCCTGGGTTTCTTTTTCCTATGTGCATAATGTTGCACTTCTTGGCATTAAACTTCAACTGCCAATCCCTGGACCATTCCTTGAATTTTTTCAGGTCTGCTTCTATACCTTTCGCCCCCTCCTGTGTGTCTAGTCTGTTGCAGAGTTTTGTGCCATCTGCAAACAGGGAAACCTTCCCCTTCAAGTAATTTGCAATATCCTCTATAAATATGTTAAAGAGGATAGGTCCCAGCACAGACCCTGTGGGACGTGCTGGTCACTTTGCCTTCTCTTGATAATGATCCATTGACAAGCACTCTCTGCATCCTATCTTGCAGCCAGTTGGTGATCCAGTTCACTATCTTATGGTTGACTTCTATATGCTCTAATTTGTTAGTTAGCCTTCTGTGGAGGATGGTGTTGAAGTCTTTGCTGAAGTCCAGGTACACAATGTCCACTGCTTCTCCCTTATCGACTGCTCTGGTGACACAGTCGAAAATGTCAGTCGTATTGGTTTGACAAAAGTGTCCTGCTGTGAAGCCATGTTGCCTGGGGTCAATCTTTCTGCTGTCCAACAGGTATTTCACTACCCTCTTCTTTAGCAACGACTCTATAATTTTTCCTACCACCAAGGTCAAACTGACAGGTCGGTAGTTCCCTGCTTCCACTCTTGTGTAAAGGTACTACCGTTGCCCTTTTCCAGTCTTGAAGTGTTATGCCACTTTCCAGTGACTTGCTGAAAAGCTCAGCCAGTGGTGTGGCCAGTTCTTCCTGAAGCTCCTTCAGTACCCTAGGGTGGATGCCATCTGGCCCTATTGCTTTATATACCTCGAGCCTATTCAGCTCTTCTAGGACCCTTTCCCTTGTGAAGGGGCTTGTGTCTGCACCTGTGGTGTTGTGTACTGACCTACCTAATGTAGGACCCTACCCGCTGTCTTCTATAGTGAAGACAGAGCAAAAGAAATAATTTAGTAACTCTGCTTTGTCTTCGTCTGTATCTGCCATCTTGCCTTCCTTTGTTGCTAACCTGACTATTGCCCCCTTACTCTTTCTTTTGTCCCTTATATATCTGAAGAAGATTTTATCTCCTTCTTGACCCCCTGTGCTATTTTCTCCTCCGTCTGCACTTTTGATCTCCGAACCACCTTTCCTGCCTCACTCATCTTGTTTTTGTATTCTTCTCTATCTAATTCACTTTTAGTTTGTTTACAATTAGCAAAATGCCTCCTTTTTTCTTTGATTTTGGTTGCAACTTCCTTGGTAAACCAGAGTGTATTTTTCTTTCTTTTGGATTTGGTTATCTGCCTAGTGTATGTAGCTGTAGCTGTAGCTGTATTTAAAGCAGTTTTTAAGGCCTCCGAACAGTCTTCTACATCTTCCACATTTCTGCCATCTAGCATGGATGTGACTATATGTTTCATTTCAGGAAAGTTAGCTCTCATGAAGTCTAGAACCTTGATTTTAGTGTGACTGGTATCTTCTACCTTGTTCACAGCTAGCTGGATTGTGCTGTGGTCACTGGTCCCCAGTTTGACCCCTACTTGCACATCTGAGACTTTTGTGCTGTTTGTGAGCACCAAGTTCAGTATTGCTTTGTCTCTGGTGGGAGAATTCACCAGTGGTTGTAAGCCTGCTCCTTGCAGTGCAAACAGGACATCTTTGCTTCATTCGGAGGATGCTGTGTATGAGGACCAGTCCACATCTGGCAGATTGAAGTCCCCTACCAGCAGCAACTCTCCCATGTCTGCCATCATCAAGATGGTCTCCATAAGGTCTTTATCTATATCAGCTTCCTGGGATGGGGGTCTGTAGATAACGTTGATCTGGATTGGGGCCTTCTCTCCAGCCACATGGAGAATCCAAAGTGCCTCTGCCTTGCTTCCTTTGGATTTCTGTTGCATTGACGTCCTCTTTTATATACAGTGCTACCCCTCCTCTCCCTTTTTACCTTCTCGATCCTTCCGGAATAGCATGTACCCTGGGATGGTGACATCCCATGTGTGGTTCCCAGTGAACCATGTTTCCATAATGGTGACTAAGTCTAACTACGCTCCGGCCATCATGCCGTGAGATGGGGAATTTTGTTCACCAGGCTACAAATGTTGATGCACACTGCCTTCCAACACTGTTTATTCTGGTTAGTTGAAGGCTTACCCTGGCTCTGTTGCGTATGTTATGTGTTGTTTGTTGTGTGTATGATAGGAGCACATGCATGCTGAACTAGTTGATGATGGGGAGGGTCACAAGGTGACCCTTGTGGTGTAAGGGGTGCCTGTGCCTCCCCTGACCACTAGTTTAACTGACCAGTATGGATGTCAGCCTTTTGACCAAGCACTCATGTACCTTCTTTAGAGATGTGCAGACTGTTTAATTAAAAAAAACTCCCATTCCCAGAAGTCCTGCCAATTACCAATATACCGGTGACTTTTTTCCTGGCACCAGTTCCTCAGCCAGGTGTTAAATTTGGTAATGTCCTTTTCCCTGGTCTTCTGCCTGCTGTCTCCCTTATTCCAGATGGGCAGAAGCTCTGAGAAGGTGAGACCGGTCGAAACAGAAGAAAGTTTGCCACCCAGTCCGGAGATATTTTGTTTAGTTTCCTCCACTGACCTACTGGCTAGGTCATTTGTACCTATATGGAGAATGACATGAGTGTTGTGGTCCACTGCACATATGATCCCCTCTATGCGGCTTGTGTGCCTCCATGCTGGTGTCCCCAGGAGGCACCTGACTGCAACTGAAGCATGGTCCTGCTGGAGGTGAGGTTCTATACCTCTAATCACGGAGCCACCTATTATTAGAACAGGTTTCTTCTTTTCTGATTTAGCATGTTTAGTGGTGGGTTGCACCTCCTTGTGCTGTTTTGGATGTGAAGAATGTTCAATGCCTGTTACGCGAGTTGGAGAATCATCGGCGCCATCTACACAAGTCAACCTGGAAGATAGTGGTGCGTATCTGTTCGATGTTGAAATAGGATTGGAACTCCCCTTAGCAGAGGATTTTTTGGTAGTTCTATGGTTCTTGACTATCTGCCAGCCTCCATAGTCCAAAGACCCATCCATTGTCTTCAGACGATATTTCAATGTTTGGAGATTTAAACCTAGGAGTCTAACATGTCGGGGTTGGCCCATATGTTCTCCTTCCCCCAAGGATTTGAAAAGTTCATGCCTTTCAAACTGTGGGATGCTGGAGTAGGATTTACCATGGTATTGTAACTAGTTTGTTAAGGTAGAAGACTTGGTTTGCTGCCAAGGCACCTAGCTTCACCTGAGCTCTTTCCTTCTAAGACTGCTTGAAAGGCAGAGTAGAGAAACTTACCAGAGCAAGGGAGAAGGATTAAGACTTAGTTTGGCTAAGCAGATTTACTGTGTGGTGGTGTTTTAATTTTTTACTCACAGGGATTGCTACTGTTTGTTGCTAACATTTCATTGCTTTATTTTTCTCTGATTCAAATTGTTGTTGCTGGTATACCTTCTTCTGCATTATTACTAAGGTGTGCCACAGGTATAATAACAGATTACTGCTGTAATCTTCTGATTCAAATTGTCTTTGCAAGGTATATCTTCTGTTACTGCTTTATTTTCTCTGGAGCAAAGTGTTTCTTACAGGGTATATCTCTCTGAAATTACTGTATTACAGGTGGAGCTTACATTTTGTGACTTTTTTATCATTGGGCTAAGCAAAATTACTGTTTGACACTGGTTTTATTTTATTCTTGTTTGTTGAAAGGTTTGTTGTCTCAGAGGTGTTTCAGTCTCCTTCACATTGAAGGAGCTAATTGCTTTCCTCCCACAGCTCTTCCAAAGGATTAGGTGTGTATGTGGGGTGGAGCTGGCAAACTGTCAGTAATTTCCAACAGAAAGAAGGGTTAAAAGTCAGGTTAGTTGATATCTTGGAGGTAGAAGACTTGGTTTGCTGCCAAGGCACCTAGCTTCACCTGAGCTCTTTCCTCTAAGACTGCTTGAAAGGCAGAGTAGAAATTTACCAGAGCAAGGGAGAAGGATTAAGACTTAGTTTGGCTAAGCAGATTTACTGTGTGGTGGTGTTTTATTTTTACTCACAGGGATTGCTACTGTTTGTTGCTAACATTTCATTGCTTTATTTTTCTCTGATTCAAATTGTTGTTGCTGGTATACCTTCTTCTGCATTATTACAAGGTGTGCCTACAGGTGTGTGCTAACAGATTACTGCTGTAATCTTCTGATTCAATTGTCTTTGAAGGTATATCTTCTGTTACTGCTTTATTTTTCTCTGGAGCAAAGTGTTTCTTACAGGGTATATCTTTCTGAAATTACTGTATTACAGGTGGAGCTTATATTTGTGACTTTTTTATCATCGGCTAAGCAAATTACTGTTTGACACTGGTTTTATTTTTATTCTTGTTTGTTGAAAGGTTTGTTGTCTCAGAGGTGTTTCAGTCTCCTTCTCACATTGAAGGAGCTAATTGCTTTTCCTCCCACAGCTCTTCCAAAGGATTAGGGTGTGTGTGTGGGGTGGAGCTGGCAAACTGTCAGTAATTTCCAACAGAAAGAAGGGTTAAAAGTCAGGTTAGTTGATATCTTGGAGGTAGAAGACTTGGTTTGCTGCCAAGGCACCTAGCTTCACCTGAGCTCTTTCCTTCTAAGACTGCTTGAAAGGCAGAGTAGAGAAACTTACCAGAGCAAGGAGAAGGATTAAGACTTAGTTTGGCTAAGCAGATTTACTGTGTGGTGGTGTTTTTATTTTACTCAGGGATTGCTACTGTTTGTTGCTAACATTTCATTGCTTTATTTTTTCTCTGATTCAAATTGTTGTTGCTGGTATACCTTCTTCTGCATTATTACAAGGTGTGCCTACAGGTGTAAGTAACAGATTACTGCTGTAATCTTCTGATTCAAATTGTCTTTGCAAGGTATATCTTCTGTTACTGCTTTATTTTTCTCTGGAGCAAAGTGTTTCTTACAGGTATATCTTCTCTGAAATTACTGTATTACAGGTGGAGCTTACATTTTGTGTATTTTTTATCATTGGGCTAAGCAAAATTACTGTTTGACACTGGTTTTATTTTATTCTTGTTTGTTGAAAGGTTTGTTGTCTCAGAGGTGTTTCAGTCTCCTCTCACATTGAAGGAGCTAATTGCTTTCCTCCCACAGCTCTTCCAAAGGATTAGGTGTGTATGTGGGGTGGAGCTGGCAAACTGTCAGTAATTTCAACAGAAAGAAGGGTTAAAAGTCAGGTTAGTTGATATCTTGGAGGTAGAAGACTTGGTTTGCTGCCAAGGCACCTAGCTTCACCTGAGCTCTTCTTCTAAGACTGCTTGAAAGGCAGAGTAGAGAAACTTACCAGAGCAAGGGAGAAAGATTAAGACTTAGTTTGGCTAAGCAGATTTACTGTGTGGTGGTGTTTTATTTTTTACTCACAGGGATTGCTACTGTTTGTTGCTAACATTTCATTGCTTTATTTTTCTCTGATTCAAAATTGTTGTTGCTGGTATACCTTTCTGCATTATTACAAGGTGTGCCTACAGGTGTGTGCTAACAGATTACTGCTGTAATCTTCTGATTCAAATTGTCTTTTGCAAGGTATATCTTCTGTTACTGCTTTATTTTTCTCTGGAGCAAAGTGTTTCTACTAGGGTATATCTTCTCTGAAATTATTACAGGTGGTGCTTTACAGGTTTTGGTTTATCTAACATTAGGATAAGCTTTCAGGGTTACTGCATTTGTTGTTGACTGATTGTTTCTGCTCTTACCTCCTTGTTCTTTTCGTCTGGTTCTTTCTTTTTGGCAGGGAAAGGCCCAGCCACCCACCCCATCCCCAACCACCCCACACTACACTCCTTTATAGGGTACCACAGTTGTAACATTTCCTGTGGCAGAACAGGAAGGGGCGGATCAGTGGGGCTCTCCACAGGTGATCTCATTTACAGGGCACTAGTAATTTAACTTGTTATAAATAAGTTAAACAAAGCACAATTAAACCATTACTTGCATTTTTTTCCTTCTAATTACTCTGACTAGGTTACAAACCCAGCAACTTATTTGGAATGGATTTCATTAACTGCAGGTACTGTGGAACAATTTTCAGAAGGACAGTCTTACAGGATTTAGGACACTGTCCACATGCTGGGCCTTTGGAGATCTTAGGTCTCAGCTCCGGGCAGCATGGGCAGGATTGCACGCCTCAAATTTCATATTGAAGAGGAAATACATTATAAGAACCACCCGCCATTTCCCCAGCATCCAACAGAAAAACCTCGACCGCAGAGGGTAGTTGGTCCAGGAGGTTGGCAGGTGGTTAGGAGGAGCAAATCAGGTGCCCATCACTCTGCTCTCAACACATTACCTCCAAAACCATATAAACACTATAAACAGGTATCTGCCTCTCTCTGAAATCAAATAAAGAGGCAGAAGACACTGCAGAGCAGGACACTGCGGCACGGGAGCTAACACAACAATACTCACCAAATCAGGAACCGAAACTAAACAAGCACAAAGGAAATCCAAAAACTTCTGATCATAGGAGACTCCATGATTCGGGAGTTGATACCCATCTCCAGCCAGGGGTGATGGTCAGATGTCTCCCAGGTACATCAGCATGGAGAGACACTGACCGCATTACAAAATTGTTCACAAAGCAGGAGAAAACACTGATGTCCTAGTACATAGGGACTAATGATCTCGCCAGCCGTCAGTTGAGGGAGACCAAGAACACCTGACTAGGCTGGGTGACAAACTATCATCTATTTCGTCTGGCATCTCCTTCTCTGAGATCCTGCCAGTCTGGGAGAAGGGAGCAGATGGACGGAAGGTCAGAGAAGGGAGATAGGGAGCTAAACACGTGGCTCAAGGACTGGTGCCAGGAAAAGGACACAGATTTGTAGGGAACTGGCAACAGTTCTGGGAGCGAAAGTTCTTTAAATTTGATGGACTGCATCTGACTAAAGAGGGAGTCAGTGCATTGGGGCAGAAGTTTGATGTCTTTGCAGAATATTTAAACTAGCAAATGGGGAGGGGTGCAGCGCCCCATCGTCGAATGGGAAACACCTCCCCTCAGCTAGTGGTCAAAGCAGGAATTCAGCGTGTTTGCCATTCATTTGCATCACCAGGTAAGAAAAGGTTTGTCTCCCCATACGATGCACAGGGTAATGCCAAACTTCACCCAACAACTAACACACCAAAATCTGGCCAATGGAAAATCATGTACACAATGCTCACAGCCTGGAAAATAAGATCCCAGACCTGCAGGCAATAATGTCAGAGGCTAAACTGGACATAGTAGCAATTAGTGAGACGTGGTTTACCAGTAACCACACTTGGGAGACTTCAGTACCTGGATATGTTATTGTTCAGAAGAGACCGAGGTGCCAAAAGGGGGAGGGTGGCCCTGTATTTAATGAAAAATATCAAAGCTACAGAAATTCAGAATACACATAAGGCCAGAAGAACATGGGTCACCCTGGAAACAGGTAATGGGACAGCCATAAGAACTGGGGTTGTCTACAGGCCCCCAGACAGAGGAGGACATAGACACATTACTGTTAGAAGATATACAAAACATGACAGCTAAAGGGAGGTTCTGATAATGGGAGACTTCAACATGCCAGATACAGATTGGTCAATACCAGCAGGAACATCTGCCAGAACTAGACTCATAGTGGATTCCTGCAGGGGAGGCCTCAAACAACTGGTACAGCAACCCACAAGAGACAGGGCTATCCTAGATCTGTACTGACTAACAAAGAGGGATCACAGATCTCCAGGTAGAAGGTCACCTGGGGCCAGTGACCATCACATGGTATGGTTCAATTTGGCTACTACATCTAAATCATCCCATTCCAAGGCAAAAATATGGGACTTCAGAGGAGCTGACTTTGATAAGATGGCCAACAGAGTTAAGCTAGCCCTGGCAAAAAGAAACACAGGTGAGGAGGTACAGGCAAAGTGGGCAAGCATTAAGGATACAATACTTGAAGCAACATCCCATTGTGTTAGACAGAAAAGGAAGTGCAAAGAAGAAGGAAACCACTTTGGTTCTCAAATAGTAGCAGAAAAGGTCAGAGCCAAAGGCTGGCCTTCAGAAAATATAAGGAACACAGCGGGATGAAGATAGGAGGCATACCAAACTGCCCTAAGGGAAGCAGGTAAGGCAGTAAGGCAGGCAAAGTCCCAAACTGAGGAAACACTACACTAACAGTAAAAAGGTGACAAGACTTTCTATAGATACATTAGTGAAAGGAGAAAGTCCAGAGGGGGTATTGCTAAGCTTAATGGAGAAAAGGGAGCATGTGAGGAGGAGGACCCTGTAAAGGCATCTATCCTAAATAGATACTTTTGCTCAGTATTTACTGAAGAGAAGGTAGGGCAGGGACCACAGCTCAGCATCATGGACACAGGGGGGAGGGAGGTGAGCACTACTCCCTTCACAAAAGAAAGGGTCCTACAAGAGCTTGCTAAGCTCAGGGTGGATAAGGCAATGGGACCTGATGGCATACATCCCAGGGTACTTAGGAGCTAAAGGAGGAACTAGCAGAGCCATTAGCAGAATTGTTTAGTGAGTCTCTGAGCACAGGAGAGGTCCCAGAAGACTGGAGAAAGGCTCATGTGATCCCACTCCACAAGAGTGGTAGCAGGGAGGAAGCGGGAACTCAGAGACCGGTCAGTCTTACCTCAGTAGTGGGCAAGATTATGGAGGCACTCCTTAAGGAAAGGATAGTACAACACCTGGAATCCATAGGGCACAGGATCCAAGACAGCATGGGTTTACAAAGGAAGGTCCTGTCAAACTAATCTCATAGATTTCTTTGACTGGGTAACCAGAGTGGTGGACCAAGGGGAGCAGTTGATGTCGCCTACCTTGACTTCAGCAAAGCTTTTGACACTGTTCCCTATAGAAGATTGATAAATAAGCTAGGTAGGCTCGGGTGGGTCAGAAGTTGGTCAACTGGGTGGCAAACTGGTTGACTGGCAGAAAACAGAGAGTGGTGGTAAATGGTATACAGTCAGAAGAGATGCAAGTCACAAGTGGGGTACCTCAGGGATCAGTCCTGGGGCCAGTCCTATTCAACATCTTCATTAGTGACCTCGCAGATGGACTAGAGGGTAAGGCTTGTCTGTTTGCAGATGACACCAAGATCTGCAACAGAGTAGATGATCCAGATGGGGTGGGCAGAATGAGAAGAGATCTGGATAAACTAGCAGAATGGTCAGAAGAGTGGCAACTGGGATTAATGCAAAGAAGTGCAAAATCATGCACATAGGGAAGAGAAACCCTGAAGCCACTTATAGGCTGGGAGGGGAGTTGCTAGCAGTCACAAAGGAAGAAAGAGACTTGGGCATCATCATCACTGATGACCTAAAATCATCCAAGCAGACCTCTAAAGCAGTAGGTAAGGCTAGGGGGGTGTTAGGGTGCATTAGTAGGGTATCACAAGTCGTAAGAGGGAGGTAATAATCCCTCTGTACAAGACACTGGTTAGGCCCCATCTGGAGTACTGCGTGCAGTACTGGAGGCCACACCTTCACAAGGACATTAACCAAATTGAGGCAGTCCAGAGAAGGGCAACCAAAATGGTGCAGGGACTGCATCAGAAGACATATGAGGACAGATTAACGGAGCTCAATATGTATACCCTTGAGCAAAGGAGGAGAGAGGTGATATGATCGAGACATTTAAACACCTTAAGGGCATAAACAAGGTGAAAGAGTCTAACATGTTTAAATATAAGAAAAATAGCAGGACAAGAGGACACAGCATGAGATTAGAGGGAGGCCGATTAAGGGGAATGTGAGGAAATTTTTCACAGAAAGGTGGTAGATGCATGGAATGGCTTACCGAAGAAGTGGTGGCTATGAATACAGTGCAGGGCTTCAAACAGGCATGGGATAGGCATAAGGGAGCAATACAAATGACTATGAATAGATAGGTCACTGACAGAGCAAAGGCCGATGGCACATTTATAAGGTAGAAAAAGAAATGGGCAGACTGGATGGGCCTTGCGGTCCTTATCTGCCGTCAACTTCTATGTTCTATGTTTCTATGTTTCTATGTAATGTCAGGGTTCTGCAGGGTTCTGAACCCTGTGCCTGTGGTAATTATGAGCTAAACATTCTGGCACAGAACTGGGGTTCTGGTATACCAGCCTGGGAAGCTGAGAGCACAAACATCTCTGCTTGTACGAGGGACAGCGGGAGGGAGGGAGAGTTTCATGGCATTGTTGAAAGTGGCAGCCCCTATGGCCTGATATACAGTCTGAATTACCAGCTACTAATCACAAATGAGTGAGGGTGAGATCAAGATGTTTACTCAGTTACAAATGCTCCCCTCAGCTACTGGTATCCAAGGTTAGAGAATAGGACAGTTTAGAGGGCTGTATACTGTGTAACCTGCATGTGACACATCATGCCTTATGTGAAAAGGTTCAGTGAAATGGGCATCTGGTGTCAACTCAGGACCATAAGCAAATTTATTTCGGAGTGTCTGTTTTCTGTATGAAGTCTCCTTCACACAGACAGAACAATGAACATGTTAGCGGTCCTATGCTCAGGACTTTGTAAAGGATCAAAACTGTGAATGAACTGAGCAGTGGTGACAGAGATGAAGCTGACAAATGTGAAATAAATAATGCACCCTGCTTAAACTGCTACTACCATGTGGGTTCCAATTTGCCTTCAGATGGTTAAGGTGATAACAATGCAAAGGTATCCAGTTAATGTAGCGCAGGTGTTTCAGAGTGGGAACAAAACCGTGCAGTCAATACAGCGTTAGTGAAAACAGCTACAAGGAAAGTATAGCACGGGCATAACAGTACCATCCCTGTGTCTGTTTTCACTCCCCAAATGTGTGCTTGATCAGTGTGCTGGGTCTGTGGCTCAGAGCGTAGAACAACAGGCTGTGCATGGAGGTGGCTTGTACGGTGGCCCCGGATTCGGATGCCACTCTCCAGGTAGCATTTCGTTTTGTTTTTTGTTTCACTTCCTGTGACACCACCCTCTCCCCGCCTCCCCTCTCATGTTTACTGTGAGCAATCTGCCTCCTTCCCCAAGATGTCCCCCACATGCAGTTACAGTAGGGGATATACCCCCATCTTGTTATTCTTCCCACCCCTCAAGTTGTGTTCACCATGGAGGTCCGCACAATACTCTGTCTGCCCACTCGAATTTCACCCCTTCCCTGATGTGCCTCCCCTGTGGAGTTTGTTATAATTTGGTTGGGGGTGAGGGGCATAGCCCCCCACAGAATGTTGCTTTACCACCATCAAGTCCACAGCACTGTTTTGCTAGTGCAGTTTTCAACCATGATATTTCATCCATGCTCTTTTCATAATAAACCCAATCAACAGCCTTTCAGACTGAAACTGTGTGTGCTTATTGGAATACCCTCAGTGCCCCTGGGGTTCTCAGCAAAATAGCCCTGGCTTGTCTCTTTGACGTACGGAAACACTTTGAGGACCTGGTGCCACACATTAAAGCAGCAGGTGGGTCTGACTTTCCAGATGTGGCACAATCCTCCATCTCTTAATACTCCCAAACTTCCAAAAGCACCTAACCTAGCCTGCAGTACATGTGCAGCCAAAGAGTGCAGTTGTTTTACTGCCCCCTCCCTTATCAGCTGCACAGGTATTGTTTTATACTCTAGCAACTACTACACTGTGTCTCCTTAGGGCACCTCACAGCCCTGACACCAGCCACTCTGGTGCAGCTAGTTTAGTGCCAAGGTCTGTAAGAGTGCCTTGGCAAGTCACTTGCAGCCACTAGAGGGGGGGATAAGGGATTTATAACTAGGATATAAGTGAAAGGGCTACTACTTGTACTACTACTGCCACAATCCACTATTACCACGACTACTGCTCCTGTGTTTGTGATCAGAACCACCCAAGTTCTCTATGCCCAAAATGCAAGTGTCTCCTCTTCAAATGTTGGTGAGGAACAGCACTAACAGCGGTCAACCCCCCCCCCAAGACATATACTGTCTCTATCCTTGCCTGTAGCCCTTTTGTGGCCATGAAGAGTATTTGGCTTACTGCCTTCACCATTATCTGTCACACAGAACATCTTCTACCCTCCAGTGACTACTAGAGTATATCTGCACCCATCAGGGAGCCTAATGGTCCTGAAACCAGCCACATAAAATGCCACTAAGTTGGTGCCATGACCTGCAATCATACCCGGGGAAGTCACTTTCATAACAATAAGAGGGGTGTGGGATTTTCACTCAGGGCATTTGGTGAGGTGCAGTGAGTCTGTGGGTGGTATTTTTACCTCTACATATCACATTTCTGGAAAAGCACCATACAAAGCAAGCTGTTTATCAAGGGATGGTATCTAGTTGGTTTGCCATGTAGGCAGAAAAAAATATACTGTGATGGGATGGCCACAGAATCAGCCAGCATTGAGGCAAGTTTGTGGAATAGAACTTATCTTGTCACTCATTGCTTGAAGTACAGTACAACCAAACACAACTGCTCAATCTGTTTGAAGAACATCTTCTTAACCATTTGCAAATGCCCTTGATCCTTTTTTAGTATACCTGCAAGGCTTACTATAGTCTCAGAAGATGTTTGTCATACTGTATGTTGACATGACTGGCAAGTGATATATCAGTTACCCACTTTTTATTATGACTACAGAGAGGATGTCACCCATGAATAATGTGGGTATCACTTCCTAGTCACTGTCCTACCCTGAGTTAATTTTATATTGATGACACATTGATACTGATGTATATGAACATATTATCTTCATGGCTCTATATATTATATTCAAATACAATACGTGCATTTTTAAACCTGGCTCACTAAAAACTAAATGGATTTCTAACATTGGCAGTATGCATACACACCACCAGGATAAACATGCTGTGGGCACTGAAATGTCACAAATAATTTAGCTAGTAGTAAAGTAAATTATATGTAACGTGAAGGGCTGTATAATAATGTTGTGAAATCAGCTATTGTCATTTTATACATTTAAATCATCTGTTAATGTACATTTGGTTAATGTATTGTTTACGTTTAATCAACTGAGCTTAATTAGGATACCATTGAAAATGAGTGTACCACTGAACTGAGTGCATTCATTTCTTTCATGAATAAATTTGCTACTACTACAACTAAATTAGTGCTCATGCAGGTAGCTCTTATACACAGTAGCTACAGCTTAGAAGGGAGAGCTGGCCAACTCTCCTTCTTGTTCAGAAATAGAGGAGGTTGAGGGCATTTCACACTAAAAATGGATCATTCCAAAGTGTGACTGAAAAAAATGCTCTACAACCTAAAAGCACCCCTTAGCAAAAGTCAAAACATGTGCACTTTCAACGTGTATAATATATGTACAAAATGTTACTGATATGATTATTTTTAGACAATATCAACATGTCAGGCTCACACAGCAGCAGTGACAAAGCACCAGACCTTGTAGGACCTTGAAATCTGGCTTGTCTCCCTTTGGAATCAGATTATCTAAAACTGTTATTGTAAGTCACTGTTGCTGTACAGTGCATCTGGTTTTTATGCCTCATTTGGCCACAATCCGAACAAGTTTACATCTGGTATTAACCTTTTACAAAGAATAGAAATTAATTGCAAAACCACTGCATGAAGCAAACCATTTAATTAAGCTGCGGGTGTAGCCCTATCTTTGATACCCACTCCTAAAGTATACAGCAAACAGAGTTTTTTTTATTATTTAGATCAATTTTGAGATTAAATAGGCTGTACGGAAGTTATGGTTATACACCATGCTTAATGCAATAGTTGAAACTCCCATGCAAGATTTAGAAGTATTTATATCCCAATATCCCACTTCCACTACACACACTTTGTGATGTTGTATAGCAACATTATCTCTTGCTTAGTGTAGTTTATTGTAATCAATCAACATAAAAATAATACAAAATATAAAAATAGGTGCATGTTTTAAATATTATCCTTACCTTTCTCATGCAGAGAAGTACTGTTTTAAATGTTTTATTTCAGATGGTCTTAACATTTGTAAAATATACATGCAGCTCACAAGAAGGCAATAGTGAAGAGACACACAGGCAATATTTTACATTTAAAATTATTGAATAGATGAAGCAGCAGCAACATGTTTATAAATATAAAGGCATCAAAAATTATCCAGAAATGAAGATGGCTATAACATGTTGTGCTATATGATGATGATAATACTGAAGCAACATACTTTATTGGCAACTTAATCCCATACAGTACCATCTGGCTTGCAGGGAGCAATTAATCATAGGGAGAAAAGCAGCATTTAAATTCTGTTAACACTAGAAAAGGATGCCATCAGCTGTCACTGGAATCCCAAGATTTTAACTTTTAATTATATTCAAGTCATTAACAGGAGTATAGTTGATTTAAATCACTTGGTCCCTTATTTAATTAAAAATACATTAAAAACAATACTCACTTTGATAGTGATGACATTTTGTCTTTTTCTGTAAAAATCACTGTTCTTTTTAGGTTTGCATTGATGGAGTTGGTTGCCAATTAAAAATAAGTTTTTTTTTCTGATTAATGCATGGTTTGTTGTGGTGAAGCAAAATTAGAATTTAGAGTGCAGATATAATTTCCTGGATTTTGATGCAGATCTGGCTCTCTGCAGTCTTTATATCCAGCACAAAAAGGGAGGTGTCACATTCCAGCGCCACACTTCCCCCTGTGGAAGGCCAAGAAGCCCAGCCATCTCCACAAGGATGCAGCAGATTTTTTGTTGTTTGCTGTGCTGGTGAGTGGTGGGAGGGCAGGGAGGAAAGTGGGAAAAAATCCTACCACGGCCATCGTATTTGTGGTTGTATGTACTCTTGGGCATCACATCCCATTACAGCTGTGCCATGCTATTGGGAACAGAAGGTCACAGATACTGCACATTACATTACAATCAGCATTAAACATTAAAGCAATTTCATTGCTGTTGAGCTGGTAATATACTGCCTAAGCTCAATAACAATGGCTTGCCGTATGAAATTCATTTATTGTTGGGACTAGTTGGAAAAGACTTGTCAGGTTTTTGGGGGTTTTTTTGTATTTTATTCATCTCTGCAATACTTTAAATGTCCTGTATTAACATTCACATATATATATATATATATACACACACACAATATATATATATATATATATATATATATATATAGCCATCTGGAGTACTGTGTGCAGTTTTGGAGACCTCATCTACGCAAGGACATAGACAGGATGGAAGCAGTCCAGAGGAGGGCAACTAAAATTGTGCAGGGTCTGCATCAGAAATCATATGAAGAGAGACTAAGAGAGCTTAATATGTATACCCTTGATGAAAGAAGGGACAGGGGGGACATGATAGAAATGTTCAACTACCTCAAGGGAATCAACAAAGTCCAGGAGGGTAGCATCTTTCAGAAAAGGAGATGTGTAAGAACAAGGAGACACAATTTAAAGATAGAGGAGGGATGGCTCACGGGTAATGTGAGGAAATCTTTTTTCATGGAGAGAGTGGTGGATGCATGGAACTGCCTTCCTGGGGAGGTTGTTGGGGCTAAAACAGTGGGGGAATTCAAACATGCATGGGACAGACACAAGGCGATTGTAGTGGGGGGTGGCAGGAAGTAGGCTGTTGGTTAACTAGAATCTGCTGCTTATCCAGTAGGTAGGGAAATGGGCAGACTGGGTGGGCCAAGTGGTCCTTATCTGCCATCAAAGTCTATGTTTCTATGTTATATATAGATATATAGATAGATAGCACAGTTTATTTTATTTATTTAGATTTTGTTTACCAGGTAATTGCCATTTCAGTTTAATGCTGACAGCACTGTAGTGCTTTTATGGCGGGAGGGTGGTGATTAAAAGTGTAAACAGAAAAAATGTTTTAAAAAGAAATGATGAGATGTGTGTATGTTCCCAGAAAAATAGTTTTAAAACTGATGTTATTCTTATTTCAGAACCACATTGCCGCCTTCGCAGAAGTTACATGACGTTGAAGCAGATATGTGTTCTCTACATTGGACATCATCTCTGTTCACGGTCCAATCATCATAGTCAGGATGCAGCTGAAAATGACAGAATATACAAGTATTATGGTACATCTGCAGTATATCATGTTACAGCATTTAAAGCAACTTTTACAATGTGATAGTTAGCTTTTTAAGCTTCTAAACAGGCGATGGCTAAGTATTACGTGCAGCACCATTTTTATGCAGTGCTGCATGGCACAGGTTTTCTGAGAGAGAGATAGTGGGTGTGTCCCATGCAGCATTTATTGCAAGAAGACTGCACTGCATGTAAAGATAGCCATTGTCCTGCTTTAGTTAATTACAAAAATGTTATTACAGTACTTGCGATTACATTGTTCGCTAGTCACATTTGTATGATGATCTCTTTTCTGACTTTCCAGTGCTTTATAATTATTACTTAGCTGTTGATACTGAAATGTTAATATTAGATGAGTTGGGGTATTACAAGCGGCCCTAGTCATTGCAACGTGTGACATTTTATTTCCTTATGTTCATTTGTCTGTTTGAAAGGGACGTCACATGTACATACATTTATTATGTTCTATTTTGGAATAAAACTGTTTGCACAAAATTTGCTACATTTCTAGCTTAGTTTAGAACCTGAACAAATTGTACAGTATGTTATCTGAGAAAGAGTGTTCTTTTGTAAGAAAACAATTTTTATAAAATTAAATGCCAATTTATATTATTTAATAAGATGTATTTTAAGTAAAAGGTCATGTAATTCAAAGGTATTTTCTTGGTAAGCTGTAGGTACAGTACATAATTACACTTCTCTGCAATACATACTTGTGGTAAAACAAATAGGGATACTCTGATAATTTATTAACTGGTCTAGATCACATCCTTGGAAAGCTCACACATCTATATCTGGGTGCATATACCAAGAGAAGGTATAATTTGGCCAGATAGTCCCAGATAATCTGAATAATTTATCAGAATAATGATTCAGATTCCTTTTTATCTACTTAAAACTATATACATATATATATATATATATATATATATATGTGTGTGTGTGTGTGTGTATGCCTAAAATTGCCATTAAGAAGGGTAATAGGAATATACAGTAGATTATCAGAGCATCTCTAGGAAAAAAATAAATTTTGTGAGAATTAATTTTTTTGTGAGAATTATTACTCAAACAATCTGCATTAATTAATATTTTACAACAGTCAAACTCAAAGATGTTAAACATACCATGGTGACAATTAAAAAACTATGAGAATAATTATTTTTAAAATGTGATTTAATGTAAATTTATAAATATTTTCAAATCTGCCTCCCCTGTTAATGTTTTAGGTTTTGACACAAAAGACTAATAACAGGCCTCAATTTAATCTAAGGTTTGCAGCTTCAGTTATAATAATTTTACAGATTTGAGGGAGGGGTACAGCTGAATACTGAGCTTTCTTTTCTAAAATGGAATCCAGTGTTAGTTTTTGCAGATGCAACATAAATTTGTGAAACCCCAAAACATAAACTACAGTAGGAACAGAGGATGGTAGGGAGACAGAGAGAAGAAAATATTCAGATTACCATATTGGTGAGCACAACAATACACAAATAAAGCTTTAGTCAGTATTAAGTGAAGTGGGACCCCAACTCAACACACATTTGCAAAGTGGATTGGCATACATGTTTGGGTCACAGAAGTCTTCCTGTTATGCCACAACACTTGTTGACTATACAGAAAGCTGGTGAGCTGTGGTCAGGGGAGCAGAGGTCCTTCCTATGATGCCAGTGTTACTTTGCACCATTATGCAAAGAACATTTTCCAGGTCTTAGGTTGGACAAAGGAGAAATTCCTTTATACTTACTGTAATTTCCTTTTATGTAAACTTCAGTGTTGTCAATGAGGAGTTAATGCTTTTGGGTAATGTCCACCCCTACTAGGGGTAGTGGCACAACCCAAAGCTGTGAGTCAGCATAGAAAATGGGGCACATAAATATTTTGACTAGCAGAGAATCTCCAGTCAACACTGTCGTTGCAGTACCTACACATTCGTATGCAAACAAAACAAAAAATCTGCAAAACGCCCAAGAATCTGAGCCTCTCCTTGCAACACTACCACAAAGTATATATACAAAAGAAAAAAAAACTGTCATCACAACAACAAAAAAGTTTATGTCTTACCTCATTCTGGAGATCTAGATGACATTCTGCATCAACCTGTCCTGCTTCAATGTTGTCTGATCAGTAGTCTCTTGACAATGCTGTTTTCAAGAAACCATATACTGTAACAGTAAAAATAATAATCATGACTGTAGAAATAGTATTAGCACTAACCTGTAACAAGGAAGCACCACCTCATGTTCAGAAATATCAGCCTGTCAATCTGTGGGCCTGCAGTCCAATAAACTGCAACCTGTCTGTACATTAGCAGATAATTCTGGATCAGTTGTCAACAATATTTAACAAACCATAATTTCTGAAGAAAGAAAAAAACATCCTTAGAAACATATCAGACAATATTCTCCAGAAGGAGCCATTGGCTTCTGGGAGATGCCCCAATGACAACGCTGCAGCTAACAGGAAAGGAAATTACAGAAGGAATTTTTCCTTTCTGTATCGCTTTACATTGTCAATGGCAAGTTAATACATATGGATTCTAAGAAGCAGTACCCATTCAAATGGGGCTGGGGATAATATTATTCCATATATAAACCATATGGGTGAAAATTATCTGCTAACCACTGCCTGCAAAACTCTGCGACTGAAGACCACATCGGCAGAGCTCTAAACATCCCAGTCTGTAGTGCTTGCTGAATATGTGGACAGAGGACCATGTTGCTGCCTTGTACAGTTCTAACACAAATGCCTCCCTCTCTCCACCCAGGAAGTAGCCAGAACCCTCATGGAGTGAGCCTTAATGAGACTCAGAGCTTTCTTCTTTTCTACTGCATAGGCCTAGGCAACACTAGCCCTCACCCACCAGCCAAGGTAGCATTGGAGGCTTTTTGACCCTTTTTCACTGCTCTGAAGAGAACCAACAGTTTTTTTCAGACTTCATGAACTCTGCAGTTCATTTCAGACATGTCCTGACTGCACTACACAAATCTAGCTTGTGTAACTCGTGTTTCTTGGCATCATCTGCCTTCAGATAAAAGGACTGCAGACAGATTTCCTGATTTAGATGAAATGCTGTCAGTACTTCAGGTACAAAAGACAAAACCATCTACAGGACCACCTTTTCCTTATGCAAGAAAAGGTAAGGCTCTTTGTCTGACAAGGCCTGAAGTTCACCAATCCTTCTGGCTTAGCAGATTGCAATTAAAAACACATCTTGTGTGATAGAATGTCCAGCAGCATTAACGAAAGAGGTTCAAAGGATGCTATATTAAGAGCTTTCAACTTCAGAGTCAGATCCCACAGGGGTAGCGAGGATTGAAACAGAGGTCTGCTTCTGTCAACCACTCTTAGAATCTGGATGTCCTCCCAGTTTGTCCGAGAGTAGTGCTGCTTCTAGGGCCAATACCTGACCTCACAGGGTACTCAGTGCAAACCCTTTCTGTACTCCCAGCTGTAAAAAAATCCAAGATCTGCAGAACTGTGGCTTTAGAAGACCTGATACCTATCTCTCTCTGACCCAAGCTGAGAAAGTACTCTACACTCTATCATAAGCTGAGAAGTATGGTCATGTGCTTAACACAAGTATGCATGACCATATCTGCTAGGGGAGGAACTTCGCTCTTCTGATAATTCTCCACCAGAAACAGATAACATCTCACCTGTGGCCTGGATAGATGCTTTCACTTATCCATGCCTGCCCATTCCTGCTCAATAATCTGGTTGCAGTGCACAAAGTTTGGAAAACACTTCAGAGTGGAAAAGGACATGGATAGTATATGATCACACCCAGGGACTCCATGACTTGCACCTCCTTCAACTGTGATGCCCTACAAGCTCCCATTATGAGGTAGGATCAAGATTTTGTATCAAACAGAGAAATAATCTGAATCTTTTTCATAGAGTCCATCTACTCATCTTCTTCCTCCTCACAGAGGACCTCCTCCTTATCAAACAGCACATTCAGGTCAGGATTTTCCTCATGGCCCCCTGTAGCTTCATCTTGACCCTCTATATAGTCAAGGTTGGGAGCTACCTGCAGATCTCGGTGAGCAGTATTGTCCTGCTCTGGCACACCTGGACATGCCTGTGTGGGCCCCTATCCCCCCAACCTTAGGGGCCTGCCTTGAGTTCAGGTGTGTAGGTGGAGATCTCCTTTGGAACATCAGAACTCAGTAGCTCATTTAAGAGCAATAGAAAAGAGTTCCACAACTCAGCATTGCCACTGCTAGTCGGTATCCCAGGTGCTCCCCCACTTGGGAGTTCAACTGGAGGGGACCAACATAGACATACTAGATTGTGTTACATAATTATGACAATAAGAGCCTAAAGGGGAGGGTCTCATCACCCTCCTGCAGGTTTTACATTGCTTGAATACCACAGGTCTCTGATAAGCCATGGTGCCACAGGCTTTACATAGGCTTTACAAAATGTAAAAATGTGAAGTACAGATATGGCTCTTACATGCCATATCCAGAAAAAGGAGGAGTTACTGTGCTGAGCCTCCTTATTCCCCCCTGTTAAACTGAAGAAGGCAATAAATGTGCCAAGTTATGTGGGGCTGCCTGGGACAGAGCACTTCCTGGTTGTGAGCACAAGGAAGAAATGTTCCAATTTCACTGTTAGAAACATTCTCCAGCCATAAAAGAAATTCTTATTTGTCTCTCTGTAGAATGCTTTCTCCAATGAAGCTGCACCACCATGGAGAAGGCAGGAAATGTAAGACGGGAAAGCATGTGAGTTGGGTAACGTCACCCTGTACCATGTGATACCAATTCAGTGGGATTCATCCCATTCAAGGGCACAAAAAACTAATTGAAGAGGGAGTGTGAAAGCACCAAAAACAGTGAAAGAGGCATGAGCTCCCTACTGGCTAACCACCAGCAATGTCAGCCTTCCCACATGGCTCGGCAGAGCCTAGAAAATGTGTTCTGAGGCAAGACTCAGAAACCAAGCAGTTTTAAGCACTAAAAACCAAATCGGAATACTGACAAGATAAAAATATAGTAATAAAAAAAATTTCCTGAGCCTACAAAATGAATCATAGAAACATAAACTTTGATGGTAGATAAGGACCGCTTGGCCCACCTAGTCTGCCCATTTCCCTACCTACTGAATAAGCTGCAGATCCTAGTTAACCAACAGCCTACTTCTTCTACCCCCTACCAGAATCACCTTATGTCTGTTCCATGCATTCTGAAATTCTCTCACCGTTTTTGACCCCTCAACCTCCTCAGGAAGGCTGTTCCATGCGTCCATCACCCTCTCTGTGAAAACATACTTCCTCAGATTACCCCTGAGCCGTCCCCTCTCTATCTTCAAATTGTGTCCCCTTGTTCTTGCACATCTCTTTTTCTGAAAGATGCTATCCTCTTGGACTTTGTTGGTACTTGAATGTTTCTATCATGTCCCCCCTCTCCCTCCTTTCCTCAAGGGTATACATATTAATCTCCTTTAGTCTCTCTTTGTATGGCTTCAATTGCAGAGCCTGTACCATTTTAGTTGCCCTCCTCTGGCCTGCCTCCATCATGTCTATGTCTTTATGTAGATGGGATCTCCAGAACTGCATGCAGTACTCCAGATGGGGTCTCACCAATTGTCTATACAGAGGGATAATAGCTTCCTGTTTTCTACTGGTGATGCCTCTCCCTATACATCCCAGTATCCCCCCAGCCATCCTTACTGCCTTCTCACATTGCTTGCTTACCTTTAGGTCATCTGATATGACTACTCCAAGGTCCCTTTCCATTTTTATTGTTGTTAATCCCCCCCCCTTTGCGTACTCTTCCCCTGGGTTTATCTTTCCCAGGTGCATTACTTTGCACTTCTTTGTATTGAATCTAAGCTGCCATACTTTTGACCATTCCTCCAACCTTACCAAGTCCCTTCTCATCCTTTCAGTCCCCCTTGTGTATCAACCCTGTTGCAGATCTTTGTATCATCTGCAAAGAGGCATACTTTTCCTTCCAGTCCCTCTGCAATGTCACTTATAAAGACATTAAAAAGCACTGGACCCAGTACTGAACCTTGTGGTACCCCGCTAGTAACCTCCCTTTCTTCAGCATGGACTCTGTTTATTATTACCCTCTGTGTCCTCTTATCCAGCCAATTTTTTACCCAGGCTACCACCCTGGGACCCACTCCCAGGCTGGCTAATTTGTTTATTAATCTTTTGTGTGGGACTGTGTCAAATACCTTGCTAAAGTCTTGGTAGACCATGTCCACAGCCCCTCCCTGGTCTACTACTTTGGTCACCCAGTCAAAGAAATCTATTAGAGTCGTCTGACATGACCTTCCCACTGTGAATCCATGCTGCCTTGCATCTCATGCCCTGCTGGCTTCTAGGTGCTCAACAGTTCTTTCCATCACTTTCCCTACCACTGAGTTCAAGCTAACAGGTCTGTAGTTTCCTGCCTTGGCTTTGCTCCCACTTTTGAGAAGGAGAATCACATTCACACTCCTCCAGTCCTTAGGTACCAAATGGCTCAGGAAACACAACACAGCCCCCATATGAACTCAGACAGCCAAGTAAAACAATCCCACAGTATTTTAAAGAATGCTCACCACTGCTCACAAGCCCACAGATTATAAAAGTCCTCAACAGTTTTCCTATTATGCTATGAATTGCAGATAAGTAACGGGAGGTGTCAGTCATCACGAAAGAAACACTGTGGGAGAAAAGAAAAGACAATGGTTAGAAAAGTCCTTTTTCTGGCTAACTGAATCCCCCTTCCTTCAAACAAAAATGTTGTTAAATCACTTACCTGAGGCACCAGAGACTGAAATTGGAGACCTGAACAACACCTTACTGAAAATACCGGCACATGGTCCCCAGTCCATGCACACAAGGCAGTGAAAAATGGGGAAAAAAAATTAGCAGATTAGCCAATTTGAAAGCTGCAGCTTAACAGGCACAATTTCTAAATTTGGGGGTACTCCCTGTCACCAGGCAGCCCCAATCTTCTTTGCAGTTGTGCAATCCTAATCAAAAATTACAAATTTTGCAAAAGTTTCCTCAGAGATCTTCTATGCTGTTTACCCCTGAGTGACACAGCAAAGACTAGAGATTCTTTCCTAGTCAGAATGTTCATGTGCCCTGTATTCTATGCTGGTTCACAGCTTTTGGCTGTGCCCCTACCTGCAGTAGAAGTGCACCCATATGTATTAACTCCCCATTGATAACATGGACCAATACAGAAACATGGTTTGTGCCAGCTAAATGGTGGAATGTGACAGTGACAGGGATCTGTTCATGACATTGCACCAGTGGCATGGTGCTATGGCATGCACAGAATCTGGTCTAACATCACTATTGCCAAAGCCATCTACCCTCTCCCATACCAGAGGCCTGCTTATGGGGCATCTTTCAGATGCCCTTCTGGCACCTATTGAGTCCTAGTTGGTGATTCAGTGGCCCTCCAGTACACTCTGTGAAGAGTATTTACTCCTTGGCAACCAGTGGATGCCTCTCCCTAGCCCTGCCCATGTTCTGGGGTGTGCAATATTGCTGGAGATATAGTATGTGCTGCCCAAACCCTCCCTACACCAAATCATTTGTTCCAGTTTGTAAAACTGTGCTCCCTATATAACTGCTACTACAGGTAACTGTTCTATCAGGATCACAGTGCTGTGCCTTGTGCCTGGTGTGCCAGTGAACTGCTACGCATAGCTCAGTGGTTCATTATCATGCTGGTGCTCACATTAGCCTAGTTGCCTCTGTCCCTCTTCTGTGCCATCACAATAACCATTGTGACAGCATAGGGAAAGTCTTGTGACCTTGTATAGCACAAAGGATGCAGCTTTGAACAGTGGCACAAAGTGATCCTTCTAACCACTGTATGCCACAACATTGCAACCGTGTAAGAGCACCTCAGATATCTGTCACATAGTGTCACACTACACTGTCTATTATTTCTGTAGCTGGCCCACTATGGAAGATTCTTAGAAAACATTTTGTACAGGACATCGGCTCAAGTGTAGGTTGGCCATGTCCAGGTTATGTAACACATCCAGTGCACCGTACAGGTTGACCTGGTGTGACCTTGCTAGTCAATTACTTGAACTTAACTTCTGTTCTCTGCAGATAAGTGAAGAAGACCAAACTGACAATAGCATTTTACAGTCATAGTACCTGTTCTGTGTACTAATGACAGAAATATAGACTATTTGTTTCTTAATACATACCGTAAACAAAATACTATTGGACAGTGCATGGTAAAGGCAGGCAAAAAAGAGTAATATAAGGCAGCATATGTTATATCAGCAATGTTTTAATGATGAAAAAGAGCGAAGCTGCAATAAATACTTTATCAGACTCAAAAATATGACACCAAATTAAAAAATACGTTATGGGGAGGAAGATAGTTTTCTTTTTTTTGTTTCCGAACTCTCATGTATGGTTTGCATTGTAGTAGTGTAATACCTTGTTCTGTAAATACAGCATTTCATTGATGAGACTGTACCTCCTGTAATTTTCATTACATAAGCAGAAAAATCTAGTAACTAAGGTCAACATTTAAACTGTTAATTATGTTTAATAATATGTGCTTATTTTCAGGCTACTGTATGTACTGTATATAAAAGGTGCTTACATGCAATAAGCCCTGAGTGCTGCTGGAATTCCTTAAAATGTTAAAGAGATGCTCATAGGCAGACTAATAAAGAAAACAGCAGAAACTCTCAATGCTTTCAAACCTTTGCCAATTTTCTACTGGAGTTTTTCTAGATGGATACTCTATCATGTTCTAGTTCTGCGTATAAAGAGCAGTGTTTTGGGGTAAACAGCATTTTTAAAGATGCACTGCAGACTAAAAGAAACCTCCCAAACTGGTAAGCTTGTATTTCTAGTTATTGCAGAATTCAGTCTACAACAGTTGATGAACAAAATCATGCCTCTGTTTTGATTTTAGAAAATGTTGTTCTTCAGACAATACATCTAGATGGCATTACTTATTGTTCTTGTCTGCATTTCCTCTTAACTCCACTCTGCACATTCTGTTTTCTTGTATAAGTTAGTAAGCCCTCCACAGGCTGTCTCTTATAATATATGAGACTCCAAGTGTGAGGTCTGGCTGAGAGGACTGCACAGGGAAGCCTAGCAGGTCTGTCTGCCCACACCTCATCTGGGAGTCTGTTATATTATAACATGAGAGTCATATTAACTTATTATATAACTCAGGTTAGTTAGAGAGATTTATAGTAAGTTTTAAGTTTTTTTTTTTTTCGCTGCTTTCTATTTATTCGCCTCTCCCACACCGGAGCTCCGCTTCGTCAGGAGGCACATGTAGCTGCCCCGCTTCACTGCCTTACCTGAAGTCCCCAGTGAACCCCCATGGAGCCATGGTTATATCCCCCAGGTGGGCATGAGGTGGAGCCCGTACACCCCAAGACTTTCTGGTTTCATCAGGTCCTCTCTGGTGATCAGGCAGGCAGGAGCTATCAGGGCCAGTACTGGTGCTCCTTCCTGTCAGCGCTCCAGTGTCATTTTCCCTGTTCCCTCCTACATGGCCTATGCCCTGACATCATGACACTAGGCACCAATGTCCACCACGCAGCTCCCCTGGCCCACCCTGCTACTAGCAGGACTTGCTGTACCTCGGGCCTCCACCTGGGGTCAGGCAAGTTTTGAGCTTTGGGCCTCCCAGAGAAGGTGAGCAATCCCTGGGATGTGCAAGCCTTCTCCCCCAGCAGGCCCTCCAGTAACCCGGGTCCGCTCCCAAACCCAGGTCACTGGCGTCGCAAGCGGAAATCCAACCACTGTGCTGTCGGGCTGGCTACTTCAGTATTTTTTTATTTCAGAAGTTAAATTAAGTTGGCCACCCCTGGCTGTGAAGTGAAATCTTCCACTCCTATTGTTCTTGACCCAAAAAAAGAATCACTGTATGCAGGATAAGAGGTGAAGTGATGCTCTACGCTGACTGCCTAAAATTAAGTAAGTGATTTATAATGCATAGGAAAGAAGCCACAGCTTCCTTGCACAATGGAAGACTTTCTGGAGCATGAGAAACATACAATATACTAGGGTTGAGCAAGAAATGAATATTAATTTGTGAATACCACCAATAATGGGGCACTCGAAACTTTGCACTGAGTACAAAGTATTTTTCATTATTTGTGGTGTTTGACCATAGGATCTAAAAAAAAATTAGAGAATTCAAAAATAAAAAAAAAGTGAGCCCTTGCCAGATGTCCAGAGCTAGACCCACAGCCAGACCTCCCCTGCTCCAGCCTCATGCCACAATCCTCTGGTCACCCATCCACTATTTTTGTAAAAATAATTGCTGATCTACTAGCGCTGTGCTAGATGACAACAAAGGGAATAATTAGACTTGGTAGCCTTCAATATAAATTGGTAGCCATCAGTAAATGTCAAATGTATGAAAATGCAAGAACTGGATGAAAAAAATTAACATCGATATTGATCTATTTTTTCAACAAAATAGAGACAGGACAGAAAGTCCACTACTACCAACATTTCTATATATCTCCTGTTCTGCTGCTAACTGTGGAGATGGCATTGTGGTTGTGTGAGAATTTTGTTTTTCCTAAACGTGGACTCAAACCCCGCTACCCCCATTATCCAAATCAGTACATCATAAGGCTATCGTAAGCAATATATTTTATGAATGAGGGTCAGCATGTCAAACTTAGTTCAACTATTTGTTTAGTGCTTTATTACTTTGTTGCAGTTGTCAGTAAAATACCCTGACATTTATACCAGATGTGCTGCCTCTCATTCATAAAATATCTTGCTTGCGATAGCCTTATGATGTACTGATTTGGGTAGCAGGGTAGCGGGGTTTGAGTCCGCTCTCAGGTAAAAGAAAAAAAACTCTCGTATTACTGACAACTGCACTGACTTTCCTTGCCTCACAATTAGAAAACAGCACAAAATATTTGTGTAAAAGTCTGTGAAAATAAAAAGTCTGCAAGTCTCTCAGCTTCAACTGCCTGGTCCAGAGCTGCAGATAATTTTAAGTGATTATAAGTGGAGGGGACGATAATTAGACGTGATTATGTATGTGGGGCAAATAATTAGAGGGGATTGCGTGGGCACGCATTCTTTGTCATCTCCCAAAAGAACAATGTGCATACCAGATCATGTGTTAATCAGATCATTAGCGGTAGCACATCAATGCTAGTCAGTTTATGAAGGGGGGAGTTTTACAGGATTCAGCAGTAGCTGATGCCACGTTTGTAAGTGCAGCAATGGGTCTCAAAAGAAGAAATGTGGATGAATACTGTAGCAAATACCCTGATCTTGAACTTAAAACTGTTAAAAAAACAGGACTGGGAGAAGATGTTGACATTTTGTGCTGCAAGATTTGTAAGACTGAAATCACAGGACAGGCAAATCATATTACTGAACCTTTGAGCAGTAAGACTCATTTAAAATTGAAAGGCAGTCAAGCTACGATAACCCAGACTTCCATGGAAGCTTGTTTGGGAAGGATGAGACAGAAGAAGGAAGAAGCTTCTGCTTTTCCACACGATCTGCTATGAGCATTGTGTTTTGAGGAGATTCCAGTAAATTCTGTTCATGGCTCAAGTTTCTTATTAGCTCTGCTTCGAACATATGCACCTGCAGCATGCACCTGTCCAGAACGTTGTCAGCTGGAAGAAAAATAGCTGCCTGAAGTTTATGCATACCACAAAGCTGCAATTAAAGTTCTTTTAAGTGATGAGAATTTTTCATTAGTAATTGATGAAACCCCCAAACTTGTAGGACTGCCAGCACTGAACGCCCATGCACTGTTCCACAGTGAAAAATATAAAGCAATAAATTCTATTTTATTGAAATCATCTTTTGTTCTGCAGTGCAGTGCTGGGGTCATTTCAAATGTGATTCACAATGTGATGCTAGAGTACTGCCAAACATGGGAAAACTGTGTGCCCATCAATAGTGACTCCACGATGCATATGCAGGGTTTGGTGAAGAACTTGCAAGAAGTATATCCTCATCTGCTGTGCATCCCATATGTAGCTCATCTTCTGCATGTAGCCATTGAGCATGCCCTAAAAACTGATGAATTCTGTGATGTCAGTGAATTTGTTGCTCATTTGTCAGCCCTTTTCAAAAATGCTAACAGGCAAAAGAGGGTGTTTTTTAAAGTCTGTGCCTGCAATGACGTGAGCCCATCAGATTTGCGCGTGCCTCCTTGTGTTGTGTCATCTCACTGGTTTTCCTGACTGGGGGTAGTAAAATTCATTCATGCCCATTTGGACAGTGTTACAGACTTTCTCGTTAACAAAGAGGTTGCAGTCACCTCAAAGAAGGTATCAAAATTAGGCAAGCTGGTAGAGGAGGATGGGCCCCAGTGAGAACTGTATTGCAAATTATCATTTGTTTGTACTTTGGGGGGAAAATATCAACGAGGTTCATTTAAAATGGAAACAAATGCTCCTCTAATTCACCGCATCGATACACTCAACTGTGTTTTACAAATTGTTTCTAATGTACAGAATGCCTTAAAGGAAGTGACACTGAAATCAATAGGCTCCAAAAGGCAATTACTTTCATCTGCAGTGCATTCTTTCACATCTCAGTTCCACACCAAACAGAAGGCAACTGTATCCCGAAATGTACTAGAGGGACTGTATGGTGCTGGCTCGGTATTTGCTAACTGCAAAGTGTTTGTAAAAGCTCAGATGTCATGCAATATTCAAGATTATAGAAATGTTCAGCATATTTTCGGTTGCAAGCCAAAAGCTTTTAAATGAGACTTTGATTTATACATGTCATGTGACATGCCCCCTGATGCCAGCATAACAGCACTGGAATACTGAAAAAGTGAGACCCAGGGCTTGATTTACAAGCCACCTGCATCAGATGCAACTTGCAGCAGAAAAGGGTACTGTGTCCGATGCAGGTGCAGCAACCACAAAAGTTGCTGTTTCAGAAGGTTGGCAACGTGCATCAAACCTTCTGAAATAGCCACAAATGTCAGACTTGTGGCCGAAAGATTACCCCAGTTGGGAATCCTGGTGCAAGTCTATGGATGTATCAGATGACATGTGTGCAGGAGCCAGCCTAGGTTCCCCAAGGAGCAGCAAGCCCAGAACCTGGGCACAGAAAGGTCAGCCGATGCCAGGCTATGGCACAGGGCATTCTTTCCCCATAGGGTACTGTCCCACTATGCTCTGGTCACTTGTGTGTCACTACTGTGGGATGCCTGCTGATGCAGGCTAATGCCAACCCCCTCAATTCCCATTGATTCAGTCATGCTATAGTGGCCCCTCTCTGACTGACCAGTAGTTCCGATCCATGTTCTTGTTTGTAACAAAAAGCTTGGTCCCAGTCTGTGTCTCCCCCCCAGCACTCCCGTCCTGTCCACAAACTGCCAGCTCATTACCTGATGGTCTAGTAGCCACCCACCCAGACATACAGTGGTCAACCACCCTGCTCCACCCATCCAGAGCCACTTCTGTAACTGCCATTTCCCTCCTCACACTACCATGGCCAGTCGCAGAATGCGATTGCACAGGCCACGTATGCAGTCTATGCAAATCATTCTGCAGCTGGCCATGGTGGTGTGAGGAGGGAAGTGCCAGTCACAGAAGTGGCTCGAGAATGGGGTTGTCGACCACGGTCTGTCAGGGCAGGGGGCCACTAGACCACCAGGGAGAAAGACAGGTTTTGTGTTTTTTTTCTTTCTGGGAGATAGGGGTTCAGGGATGGGGGTGTTATACCACATGGGAAAATCTGACAGTATTATTGGGGAGATCTGGGATCACACGGGGGGGCTTGCCACTATACCACCAGGGCTGCTATGTAAGACTTGGGCATTGGGGGGGCTACAATACCATGGCACTTGTTTGTGTAATTACAGGCATGCTTGTACAACATTCACTGTGGTGCCACCCCACTGGGTGTCATGCCACTACAGCTGCCAATGGCTCTGCCTCGACACCCCTCCAGGGCTTCTCTGCTGCCCCTACTGCACACCACTGGTCACACCTCCCCAACTCCAAATGGCACAACCACTTAGACCACCTCCTGACTGGTCTAAGTGGTGACCCCAATTGCATCCATGGCGTGGCTCTGAAAATACAAAAATAGGAAATGTGTCAGACCCACCATGGCACAAGCCCACTTGTGCCCTGCCTTATTGGGTTATCAGACACAACCCTGGTGCAAATGGGCTTCGACACAGCTGTGTCTGGAATAGATGCAGGCCATGTTAGAAAATACCATCTAAGCCAGCCTGCCGGTGCAGTGGTTGGATTTCCGCTTGCAGCACCAGTGACCCAGGTTCGGGAACGGATCCAGGTCATCAGAGGGCTGGCCAGGGGAGAAGGATTGAGTGTCCCATGGATGGCTGTCCTTCTCCATAGGGTGGGTGAGGAAGTGTCCGGAGCACTGAGGACTCCTAACAGAAGCCGGAAGACACACATGCTACCGGCACTCATTTCTCAGGGAGGCAGGGTGGATGCTGGTGTCATTGTATGTCCCCACCTCCGAAAGAAAAACAGGAAAAAAAGAGAGTAGGAGGGCAGGGTGCACATCTAAGTGACGCCCTCCTTGGGGCTTCACTCAACCGCCATTGCTGTAGTCCCCCGACCAGATACCAGTTCCGCAGCGTGCATAGGGGACCGTTGCCATGGCCCCGCCCTCCAGGGAGTAAGCCAGGTGTAACTGGGGTACGATGGCAGCAATAGATGGTGATGGAAGCCCCAAGGACCATGATCAGGGCAGATGAGTGATGGTGGACCTGCCGGGGAAAAAAAAGAAAATACCATCTGATGCAAGTTGTGATGAAAATCACAACTTGCATCGAACACCTTTGACGCAAGTCCTTTGTGTATGTCGCACAGGGCTGAAAATTGGGCCCTCAGTCTTTGCCAGTCCTGTCCAGTGTGGCATTACATGGGCTGGCAGTGCCAGTGACTTCTGTTTCTGTTGAAAAATCCTTCAGTCTTTTTAGAAAAGTTCAGGACAAATGCCGTATATGCCTGCTAGAACAACTTGGGCAGCTCAACATTTTATACCACAATAAGGACATTACTGCAAATTTTGAGTCATTTGATAATACAATTTATCTGCTTGCTATAGCAAATAGAACTAATGCTGTCTATTATTGTTTCTATTTGTTGCCGTGCTGTTTATTTGCAAATAGAATTAATTAACTATTCATTAGCAAATAGAAGTAACAAACATTCATGCATTTCACACTATTATTGCTACTGGTATCTATTGCTATTAGTTGCATGCAATTTTTTGTTATTTGTTACATGTGTTTTTAACATTTTTTACATTGAAATAAAGCACATTATACAATGGTGTGTGAAAATCCTGTAACCTCACTGGTCAAAAGAAGTCACATCACTGTGAGTAAATCCTGCATAACCCACAGCTGAGGAATGGCATTTATAAAAAACATAATTAAACACATTTTACATTTATTTTACACATGGGTCCATTGTATAATTGCAATAAGGCAATCAAGGGTGTGAGTTATTGGGTGATTTACCCACTTCTTGTGTGGTTAAGTCACTCGGCTGCACCTCGTGACACACCACACAAGGCGTGGGTCAATTAAGCAATAAGGCATGACCGGGTGTGGGTTATTGAGGTTACCACACCTTGTGTGGTGTGTCATGAGTAGCAGCTGAGGACTTAACCACACAAGAAGTGGTAAACTCAATAACTGACACCTCATGTGCCTTATTATGTATTATACAATGGACCCATGTGTAAAATAAATTTTAAATGTGTATAAGTATGTTTTTTATAAATGCCATTTCTTAGTCATGTGTTATTACAGGATATACCATGGTCATGTGATGTGTTTTGACCAATGAGGTTATAGGATTTTCATACCCCATTGTATAATCCTCAATAACCCACACCCTGTTGTGCCTTATTGCTTAATTAAATAGAGAAAAATGGATAGGCAAGTGTGTGTTATGTCATTTTTTTTCACTTAAGTGCAAAGTTGTGAATGACAGCTTACAGTACACATTGCAAACCCATCGGTCAACAGTGTCAGCCAATGGGCTTGTAGTGCGTACTGTATGCTGTCATTCTGTGACAGATCAGTTGAAGGGCAGCCATGGAGGTGTGTGGTGGGCTGTGCTGCCTGCCGGCTTCATGGACGTGCTGAGACAGGGAGAGTGGGGTGGGGTGAGGGTGCCACAGTGGGATGGGTCCACTACACTATGGAAAGTGGGGCTGGGTGAACCGTTATGTTACGTGGGACATGGGGGGGTGACTACATTATGCATCTGGGTTGGGGGACAGTGGTTTGTGTTTCGGCCATGGATATAGCCAACTGGGGCTGGGGATTGGGTTACACGGGACTGGGCGGGGTGGAGGCTACCTGGTGCATCACTGCAGTACACATGCAAATGGGAACATAATGACATGTGAATGACTTGTATGCACCTTGCATGCCTAATGGCTACATTTGCATGTTTCGAGCTGAATATCTGGAATTTGGGCACGGCGCATCTAGAGATACACTGCGCATCCCCATTCGAGGTATTCAGGCTGACCAGGAGGATGCCTTGGTGCACTGTCAGCAGCCCCCATTAGCATGGCCCACTTGAATTGCTATATTCAGATGAGATGCCCAATATAGCATTGTTTTGCACCGGTCCATTTATTTGGGTGACGCATCTAGATGCGCAAGCCATCCCCCGGGCCTTGAATATGGGGGCATTAACTTCAAGAGCGAAGTTCTAGAGGTACATGCTGTCATCTGAAACCTGAGATGAAAACACATGCAGTGTTGTATCTGGTTACCCACATTTTATTTTATGTAGTATTTGATCTTTTTACTCAGAATCACAAAAATGCACCCCCCCATAAAAAAACTTGCCATTTCTTTGTTCTTCTCTATGATTGTAATTAAATTTACAGACTTTTACAAGTTAAATGTTACAGCTTTGGCACAAGGTGGTCAGTAAGCAAGTAGGTGTGGGATGAATGAGGAATTTAAATTTGTATGACCTTTGAACTGTGCTGAACAACTTTTTGGAATTCACACAACACTTTGGAAAGTGCACAACAGTTTAGATTGTGCACAGCAAGGATTTTGAGCAGGCTAGTGTTTATACAGAATGAAGACAAACCATATACTACACCATCTTTTTAAGAGATCTCACTCCCTAGTCCCAACCCCCAGCCTCAAAGGGCCATTTTTTACTTGCTAATCCCCATAATGATCCCTGATTAATGATTTGAGAGAATAGTAGTAGTAAAGCACTGGTTACTCAGCCAGATTCCCCTCTTTAACCTGAAATGTGCCTTTCTTAAGTACACAGTCATCTGCATCTACACAGTAAAAGTGATCATTCTTGGGGGGGTGAGGCAATTTTGCATCACTGATGAAGCTGGGCAGACTTATTCATCACTGTTGGTCACTGCTTGTTAGGACTAGCCCTGGTCACCAAGGAGGGTAAGATGGTTTTTTGATCCCTTTTTTCTTTTTGTTTCTGTTCCCCTTTAACATCAGAGTCAAACAATGACTACAAAGTATCGGGAGTCAGTATGAGCACTTACCTAGTAATTGAAAAAAGGTACTCTCATGCCCCTAGCCTGTATGCTGTAGATGGATTTCACTTGAGCTCAAAATAAGTTGGAGTGATGGCACACAGAATTGAGTGGTAAATTAGCCTTTAAACAATGATACGTATGGGTAGCAGTATACATAGGAGAACATCCATGCCGCAGTCAAGTGTGGGATGGATGGAGGAGGCAAAATTAAAAGGGTCAGCTCTAAGGGGCTAAAAGCAGCAATGGAAATAATTAGAAAGTGTTTTATTGTATAGCACTGACTGTGAGACACATGGATAACAGTATTGATGAGCTGAAGTGAGAATTTCTCGAGGCAAGCTAGGATATAGTAGAGCTCACAGAGACCTGGTGGATTGAGTGAATCAGCTGAGGCACAAGAGCAGAGGGGGTACATTTTTTTTCAGGAGGACAGGTAGTGTCACAGGGGTTGGGTGTTGCTTTGTATGTCAAGGAAGGGATTCAAGCAAGTGATAAAAATAGAATGAGGAGAGATGGGGACACTTCTGAAAGCTTGAGGCTGAAATCAAGATCCACAGGAGGTAGCAAGACAATGCTGGAACTATGGTATGTTACAGACTGCTAGACAGTACAGCAGAGCATGACTAGGAATCAGTAAACAAAATGAAAAGGCCAGCAACTATGGGCCTTTGGTTCTCATAGGGAATTTCAACCTTACTGGCATTGAGCAGGAGGTGGAATGTGCCCAAGGAAAAACAGGGAGGTATTTCTTGTCAATCTTAAAGAACTGTTCCCTTATTCAGCATGTCTGGCACTGGACAAGCAGGGATGGGATTCTTAATCTGCTTCTGAGTAGTGGGGATGACATGGTCAGAACAGTAAAAATTGGGAAGCCAATGGCTGATTGTGACCATTACAGGAATAAACTTGATTTAATAGGGAGTGTATCTACTTAAGCAAATATAAACCCAGGATGCTAAACTTTTGTTTTTTAGCCAAGATGGTTTGGCTTAATTGATGAAAGCACCACTAAGCAAATATGCTAATGCCAAATGGGTTAAACTAAAACAGCATGTAATGAATGCAGTGAGTGCAAAACAAGAGCAAGATGGGATGCATCTTTCATTATCCTAGGAACTTCCGGGAAATTAAGGGAGAAAAATAGGGCACATGATACTACAAGTAAATGATTCTGGGGCAGAGAGAGGGAAGAAGATAACAGAATAATATATAGTTACCTAGCTTTTTAGGTGGTTTCAGACACTTGTTCTTAACAGCCGACTCTTAAGTATATGTTTTTTAGAACATTTAGTATGAGTTTTAACTAGTGAATCTGTCAATCCCTACAACCACAGCATGACCACCTATAGAAAGGCATAGAGTTGTCTTGTTATGGCTGCAGCAGGCAGAGCCCTGAAGACATTGTGCTATCACAGTAGAGAGAGGGAGCTTTCGAGATTCTTAATAGACTTCATAAAATTGAAGTTTTCTTAGAATTACAATGTTAGAGCAGTTTGGCTTTGATATCTCCCTGCTCCACACTATTTTGGTAGAGTTACCACCTTTCCCATTTCATGTGGGATGGTCCATTTTTTTCACTCCCATCCCGTCACCCGTATCAAGCATCAGTGGGACATCAAATATTCCACTTTTGCAGAGGCAGATAAATAGGGTTGGAGCTGCACTGCTTAACTCTTTTCAGCTCAAGCTGTCAACTCACACAATCACAGAGCTCAGCCTGAGAAACCAGCCGCATTCCCTGTAACTGATGCCAGATCCACTACCACACACACACTGTGGCCTTCCGAGTCTAAGAAGAGAATGTATTGCCTGTTTTATTACCTAAAGACATTTCTGTTATCTAAAGTAGTGACATCCCCTGCCCCATGAATGATGACCTATAAGTACACATAACAACAGCAGCAGTAGAATTGAAGGGGTCAGATGATAGTGGAGCTTTTAATGTGTGTGGCAAGGAAGGAGGTGTATATAAAAAGGGGGACCTCCCTACACAGTTTGGAATGCCCAAGACTACAGTATGCTGCAGTCTATTGTACTTTTAAGACAATCTGGAGGTATCTTTAAAAATATATTTATTCAAAGCATAAAAGCATTTGAATGGGAAAAACAACTAGTGAGCTGCCTACCAGCTCCTTTTTAATAGGGTCCCAGCAATAGGGTAGTGGACTATACTACAAGGCTGCCAAAACATTATACAGATACATCCTGGGTTTTAAGAATATGTTATCAAAATTCTTGAATGGGACTTTCTTTTTGATTATATGTATAGCAGTCAAGCAAAATGTCTAGATTGTTCATGGCAAAGGAGATGGTCTTTCCTTCAAATAGCAAACAGAAATTTTAGTGCGTACAGAAGCTGCTTTAAATTTCTGAATTTAAATCATGTTTGTGGGTACAGTTAGTCATTACATTTGAGGAACTATTGAATAAACCTCATATGCAGTGAAACATTGTTAGAATATGTGTAGCAGTAGTGGTCTTTGATAACTTGCTGTATATATACTGTACTCGAGAAGTGTGACACAGTTTATTGGACCAGCATAATAAACTGTACATAGCATTCATGCTTTCAGGACAAATAATCCCAGGCACCTGATGCTAGGATCTTTGTGGTCTCAAAGCTTGTGCACTGTAACATGAATGTGTAGTGGTTAGGGCACTGACTTTGGGGACCAGGAAATTGCAGGTTCAAACCCTGCTAGAGCAAAATATTCACTGTGTGACCTTGGGCAAAATTCTTAACCTCATTCATGCTCCAGTCCACACAATAAACAGGTGGCAGCAAGACCCCACTGGATAAATAAATAATAAACAAACACTTTCATCTGTAGAGTACAATTCATTATAGCCATAATGAGAGGCATCCAATGGTGCATAACAAAATAATGACACTGGGCACTGTAGACAGAGGCTGAATATAGCCATTTGAGAGATATGAAACCTGTGAATTTGAATTATTATTGGATATAAAAATGGATGGAGCTAGGGGTGGTGTCTGGAGTGTGGTTTATTGTCCCATTTTCACCTCATCCAAAGGTGGCAACCCTATATTTTGGCTGAAAATGTTTGAGTCATTCATAAATCTCTTCTACATGGAGCATACACATGCCAGCTCAAATTACTGTCACTGAATGCCCTCAGTGTATTAACAGCTATGTTTTGTTATCAGTTCAGGAGGGAGATCTAAAAGTGTGTGTGTGTGTGTGTGTGTGTGTGTGACTCTGTTGACCCTTTACTGGTACATTAACCTTTTCCTAGTCAGCTTGCAAATGGCTGTAATGCTATATGTTAGCAGTGCACAGTTCAGAACATGAAGCAGTGCGTGTGTGTTAGTGTGTGTGTATGGCAGTTTGTTCCAGTTGCCTCCAGGATAACCTTGTGTCTATCCCACTCCTTTCCTAAATTCTGACTGTTTTAGCCCCAACCACCCCCTCTGGTAGGCTATTCCAGACATCCACCACAATCTCTATTTAAAAATATTTTCTCACATTTCCCCTGAGCCTTCCAACTTCATGTTTTGCCCCATGACTTGAAGCATCTCTAACTTTGGAAGATGCTTCCTTCCTGTACTCTGTTTATACCAGTGATGTATTTGTACGTCTCAATCACGTGCCCCTTCTTCCCTCCTTTTCTCCAGGGAATACATATTTAACTCCTTTAGTCTTTCCTCATAGGTGTTATCCCGCAGGCCCCGCAGCATTTTAGTTGCCCTCCACTGCACTGCCTCAATCCTGTCTATGTTCTTTCTCAGATGGGACCTCCAGAACTGGATGCAGTATTCCAGGTGTGGTCTCACGCATGTCTTATGGTAGGAGCAAGATGACCTCCTTCCTTCTACTAGTGATATCCCTCCCTGTGCATCCCAACATTTGGCTAGATTTTCCAGCCACATTATTGCACTGCCTAGTTTCTCTTAGGTCCTGCAAGATGATAACTCCCAGGTCCCTTTCCTGCTTCATGACTGTCAGTACCTCCCCACCCAGTTCGCACTTTTCCCCTGGTTTCTTGTACCTTACGTGCATGATCCTGTACTTTTTTGCTTTGAGTCCCAGCTGCTGTTCTTCAGACCATTTCTCAGTTTTTAAGGTCTTCCCTCATTTTTTCAACACCCACTGGCATGTTTATCCACCCTATTGCAAACCTTTGTATCATCTGCAAAGAGGCATACCTTCCCCTCCAGTCCCTCTGCAATGTCCACAATAAAGACTTTAAAGAGGACCAGCCCCAAAAACAACCCCTACGGCACCCTACTCATTACCTCTTCCTCTCCAGAGTACTCCCGGTTTATTACAACCCTCTTACTCCTGCCATTTAGCCAGTTCTCCATCCACAGAACTATTTTAGGATCCACCCTAGACTGTCCAGTTTGTTAATCAGCCTTCTATGTGGGATTGTGTCAAAGGTTTTTCTGAAGTCCAGATAGGCCACATCCACCGCACCTCCCTGGTCCACTATCTTAGTTACCCAGTCATGCTATAGATTAGTATAACAAGTTGGTGCAAAACACAGTGCTTATCCTAAATACAGTAAAAGTTACGGTTATTAGATGTATAAGTAGATGAACAGAAACATAGAAACAGAATTTGATGGCAGATAAAGACCACTTGGCCCACCTAGTCTGTCCATTTCCCTACCTAACAGATAAGATGCAGATCCTAGTTAACCAACAGCCTACTTCCTCCTACCCCCCACTAGAATTGCTTTATGTCTGTCTCATGCATTCTTAAATTCCCCCACTGTTTTTGACTCTATGACTTCCTCAGGAAGGCCATTCCATGCATCTACAATCCTCCCTGTGAAGAAATAGTTCCTCACATTACCTTTGAGCCATCCCCCTCTATCTTCAAATTGTGCCCCCTTGTTCTTACACATCTCTTTTTCTGAAAGATGCTACCTGTTGGATTTTGTTGATTCGCTTGAGGTATTTGAAAGTTTCTATCATGTCCCCCTTTTCCTCCTTTCCTAGAGGCTATACAGCTTAAGCTCCTTTAGTCTTTCTTCATATGTCTTCTGATGCAGACCATGCACCATTTTGGTTGCCCTCCTCTGAACAGCCTTCACCCTGTCTATGTCTTTGCAGAGATGGGGTCTCCAGAACCGTACACAGTATTCCAAATGTGGTCTTACCAACTGTCTGTACAGAGGGCCAACAACTTCCTGTTTTCTGCTGGTGATGCCTCTCCCTATGCATCCCAGTGTCCTCCCAGCCCTCCTCACTACCATCTCACATTGCTGACCCACCTTTAGGTCATCTGATATGAGTACCCCCAGGTCCCTTTCCATTTTCGTTGTTGTCAGTATCTCATCTCTCATTGTGCACTCTTCTCCTGGGAATGCCATATAAGGCAGTGTATGTGTGGCAATGCTCTGTGTGTGTAGACAGTGCACTGCTATGTTATAATGGAATATATATGCATACTATATATGTGTGTATGTGTATATATATATACATATATATATATATGTGTATATATATATATATATATATAGATTAGTCAGTGTGTGTGTATATATATATCAAACAAATTAGAAAGTGCAATTAGGTGACTCAGTGGTTAGTGCCAAAATGCTAGTCTACATTTCCCCACTATCAAGATCAGTTTCAGCCTTATGCATGTCATTGCTGGCTTAAAGAGCTACTGATGCCTCAAAGAAAACTTTAAAAAAACATAATTAGGTACAATTCTGCTTGCATTCCTTTTATATTTTATATATTTCTCCTCACCATAAGTTATTACTAAGGAAATGTGTATGAATATATGATTGTTGTCCCTTAGATTTTTTTGAGTTCATCTGCCTCTATAACTTACTCCCTACTCAAAGTCATAATCCTCTGTTGTGACATCACAGTCTGTTGCCATGGGAGTAACTGTGAGGTCACAAGCAGTGCTCTATGTCTTCCGGTAGGGAGAAAGCAGCAGGAATAAATCAACCCTTCTGGAGCAGAAATCCCATTTTCATAAAAATGACTTCAGTAAAAAAATATGGAAAGGAGAAATACAGAACTAATTGGAAACACAAGCTGATCTGTGTCTAAATATTATGTTTTGCTAAAGTTCACCTGAACATGTCACCAGCTTTTTAAATGAGGTGTCTAGTGGCAACCCCCACCCTCTGATGTCCCTCAGAGCCTGAAAAGAAGAAAACAGGTCCTTGATGTCTTTTTTTTAATCTGTAAAACTGTGTGTAGACCATGCACTGCTATGTTATACTACAGTAGATATGCACATATGTGTATATGTATTAGTGTGTGTGTGTGTGTGTGTATCACAACAGTTAGAAAGTGCAGTTAGGTGGCTCAAGTGGTTAGTGCAAAAATTGCTAGTCTATATTCCCCCACTATCTAGATCAGTTTCAGCCTATGCATGTCATTACTGATTTAAATGAGGTGTCTAGTGGCAACCCCTCACCCTCTGATGTCCCGCTAAGCCTGAAATGCAGAAAACAGTCCCTCAATGTCTTTTTTTATATAATTAAATTGTATAGAATAAAAGCAGATTACAATAGCCATAAACCAAAGCAGTGGCAAATAAAGAAATAGCCAAAAATAGAAATAGAAATAGCAACCCAGAAGTGAAGGAGTACACAGTGCAATGACCTGGGAGATCTCTCAAATATACATGTCCTGATCAGTCTTTTTTTTTTTAATCTGAAAAATGTGTGTTGACAGTGCACTGCTATGTTACACTGGAATATATAAGCATATGTGTGTATATGCATTAGTCATTGTGTGTGTGTCGACAGTCAGAAAGTGCAGTTACATGGCTCAGAGGTTAGTGCAAAAATTGATAGTTTACACATTTCTCACTGCCCACAATATCATTATTTTGCAGCAATACTGGCTCTTGCTAGACTTTGCATTTATGGTGCTGAGACTTCTGTGCATCCTGGGTGGTTAGCCGAGACAGAAACCAGACAGCAAAAGAGAAATACAAAATCACACATGCCCCCACAATGCAAAGCATCATGGGCTGCATATGCAAATCACCACAGAATGTTTAGCTGGTCCAACTTTAAGCAGAATTGCATGGTGCCGAAAGGCCTCTCACACAGTTTGCAAAGGGTGCTAACAGAAGACATAGACACGTGTTTTGTCCTACCAGGACTTATCAGTATGCCTCATCTGTTTGACACCCCAGTGGAATGGACCAGCTACCCCTAAGGCAGTGTGCCTGGGATATATTGTGGTGAACCCATTAAAATAAAAAACTATTTAAAAGACAAAGAACCTCTGTGCATAAACACTGAGGCAAGGGTTACCCCAAAGGGCACCTGGCTGGGAAGCCAAGTCCCAAGAAAATACAAAATCACACATGCCCCCACAATGCAAAGCATCATGGGCTGCATATGCAAATCACCACAGAATGTTTAGCTGGTCCAACTTTAAGCAAAAGAGAAATATACATAAACCTGTTGGTGAGGGCACCTTCAGTAATGGATATATGGAACCATGAACATTTATCAATATAATCCATTTATTCCAGATTTAAAACAGAACAGAAGAAATGTGACAGTGCAAGTACAGAAATTTAAAAAGGTATAGTATCTAATTCAAGTGAGCCTCACCCTTAAATAACATTGCCTGACTGCCCTGGTGCTTCACTCACCTGAGCTTCATGGGGGGACTAATTCATTTTTACTGACATCATAGTACACATCACTGATTATTCTGCCTAAGGACCAACATTACCACTTAATATGCTGTAAAAATAAAGTGCTTTGTGGCATTCTTAAATCACACATCCACAATCTATTTTAATCCAGGCAAATGCTACCTAATACAGTGTATGTATAACAAACATTCCAAGTACAAACAAATTGTAACAGATCCTTTTCCACTAGATCTGTTATATGTTTGTATGAATACCTATATCACTTTGGAGATAACTTCAAATTTCTCATATTAATTATAGCTGGTTGCACTGACTTTTTAGAAAGCAATCACTCTAGATTATATTCTATTGTTCTAATTAGCAGACCTGAGAGAATCCAAGCTCAACTGGAAACAAAGAGAGATATATCTGGGACCAAGTTCTATGGTATTTCAAATTCATTCCCCAGTACAGAGATAGAGTGAACCTAGAGAGAGAAAGAAAATAAAGCAACATGCCGTTAGTACATTATTGTATTATATCTACATTAGTTACACTGCTTTTTATTTGTGTTACTTCATCTAGTTATTTTAGCAGTTGCCAACACCTGTCATTGCATTTTTGAACTGCAACTGAAACCTGCACTTTCAATACCTTTTACACTTGTTCCCTGTATTTCAGCAGATATGGCACCATTTGCTTCTCATTTAAACAAATGCTTAAAAAACAAGGTAACCATTATATTACAGTATATAAAATAAAAAAAAACAAGCATTAAGAATTGGATTCTGAACACCTTGTTTATTTGTTGACACAGGAGCTCTTGAGATTCACTCTTGATTTTCACTCTCAAGCTCACACAATGCCACCAAACCCACCTGATGTTAAGAATCAGCCTATTCTTAACACTTGAGGTGTTAATTATTTTTGTATTAAAGAAGGGAAGCAGGGCCATGACTGCTGAGGCCATGGCTGGTCTGGAAGATAAGTTTAATGCGGAGATCAAGGAAAATAATACACCCTTTTCTCAATAAATAAGGAACACAAGAAGAGTCACTAAACGGGGACCCCTGATCATTGAGAGGGATAGATGAAACCCCTCAGCAAAGCAGGGGGAATAGCAGAGGTACTGAGTAACTAAATTTCGTCAGTCAAAGGCCTGGAAGTCAGAGGTCATAGCCAGCTGAATGTGAAAATTATGAGCGGGTTGCAGATCAAACAACAGGTAATGCCAACCATGCCAAAATTAGTAGGTAAGTATCTTATGGGTTTGAATCCAGGAAAATTGCAGCATTTGGACCATATTCATTCAAGGGTTATAGTACAGTCAAAATAGGTTTTGGTTTGTTGCTGCCTGATGGCCCAGTGTCAGTATGTTGCATTTCCATGCCAGTGACCCAGTTTCAGGAGTAGACTTGGGAGCTGGCTTGGCAGCCTACAGAAAGGTTGAGAGGTGCTTTAGTGTGGCAGGGCAAACAGTCAAGGATGGCTGGCACCGTAATATGGCACCACAGACTGCTTGTTCTGGTGATTTGGGGTGGATGGTAAAGATTCCAGGGTACTCTCAAAAAGAATAGGGTAATTTCTCTGTTGTCCGAGCCAAATATCCCCATTTACTAAAACCACTGACAGCTCAGCCTTGTTTAATATCATTCGGTTTGCATCTGTATATCTCCCCCCTCCAGATGAAGCTGAAAACAAGAAGTATTTCCTAGCCCTCCTTTTTTCGATCAACAAAAATTAGCAACGTTGGGATGCATTAGGATGGGCAGAGGGAGCAAGTCAAGGAAGGTGATCTAATCTTCCCCTCTAATAAATGATTTGTTAGACCATATCTACAGTACTGCATCCAGTTGTTCTTACAAAAGTATAGAAAGGATATTAAAAAGCTTGACAGGGTCTAGCACAAGACTACCAAACTGATTACCTGAATAAATGGCAAGATCTACGAGGAAAGACTCAATATACTCAAATTATTCAGCCTAGAGAGGACTAAAGGGGGAGGGTCATACTCGTGGAGTTTGAATACTAAAGGGGAAGGCAAGGCAAGTTTATTTTTGAAAGTGTAAAATAGTCCCCCTGAGTAAACTCCCAGTATTGTAGCAGCTATTCAGTGTAGTGATATTGTGAGGCAGTGGTATAGACTCAAATTTGTGAGAAAGCATGCAGAAAACCAACCAACTCCAAAGCAAATAGCATATTTTTGATTTTCTTTTATTTCACTGAATGTTACACATAGATTACCATGTCCTAGACAAGGTCTCCATACATTTCACCCTCTATAGGGTATTTTTCAGGGTGACATGCTGTGCCTATTTACATAGTTAGACAAAAATAAACATATGAAAAGATCTGCATTGTGGGGTTCTACTGCCATCGATGCCCTTGCCCACAGATATAAAGTTTATAAAACATTCTAAATAAAGCATTTGTTTGGTATTTCATTATGGTCTTATGACCCCGCTGGCTATGTACAGGACCCCATATAAGTATTATGTAACCACCCAGTCCCTTGGGGTTACTAGAATCTCATCAGTGTTAGACTAGGAAGGTAGTGTGTAGCTGGTAGGGAGTTTATTAGAAGCTCCCTACAGACAGCTCAGTGTTTACTTAGGTTAGGTAGGAAATGAGTGATGTCATTTAGAACTCTCGCAGCAGCATAACCTTTTTCCAGCTGCAGGGGAGGGAGTTTAGAATCTTGGTTCAGTTGGTCTGTGAGCAGTGTAGTGTCCAGAGTGCAGAGTGGAGATCTGAGTGTAGAGATGCCTGCCAGCCTCTCCTAGGCTGGGTGAAGGACCACCGGTCATTTTTCTCACCTTAGAGAGTGAGACAACAGCCTTTCAACAGGAAGTGGTAGAGACCTGTGTCAACAGGAGCCCAGTGGGTCATTTCTGTGAAAATGAAATGGGACTGAGAAATCAGTCGGTGCAAGGGGCAACCCCTGAGGGATTAGAAGATTGTCCAGCTGCCCAGAGCAGGAACTGAGAGAGTTCATGACAAAAAACTATGGATTCAAAAGAAGAAAAGCTTTTTCTTTCATTTAAGCCTGATGTCTGTGACAGAGGGACAAACAAACCATGAGTACAGTAACATTGGGAGAATTTGGAGGAGTCTGGTGATGTATGTGCCCAAAATGAAGCTAGATTACATCACTCAAGATCCCAGTGTCACCACAAATATGTGCTGAATGTAAATGTAATTTCTGAGTGGAGGCTTTTAACAATCCATGTGGGATTGAAGGATTGAACGTGTGTCCAAGAAGGAATGGCAGAGGCTGGCTGGGGCCAGAGTGAGCAGACCCTTACCTGGAGCTCTGATCAGGGCTAACTGATTACCTGAAAGGCACAGGTTACCCTGCAGTTGTTAACTTAGCACATCTCATCAAAAGGATTTTAAATTTAAAGTGTATGGCAACCCTCCCATAGCAGACACTTAGAAAAAGGAAAGTCCGGAGATCGCAAGCAAGAGGGATGGACAGTTCATTCTGCAGAGAAGTTTGTATGAAATGCCAATACTGCCTGTCCTGTAGGAAAGCAAAGTGTTCTTGACTGCATTTGTTGTCTGTAGTGAAAGTTCCAAACTTGGGGGACTGCCCAGTTTCTGCCTACCATCTGTAGAAATAAAGCCATACAATACCATCTCAATTTCTAGTTGGTGACAATCCTTCTGTGAGTCCAAGTTAGAGTAAATATAAATGTTATTTTGCACTCTAACCCCCGACCTCTTAAATGCCTGAGCCAGGTATTTGCCCTAAATCTGGGGGTGGTACCTTTGTTTATGCCAACTTGTGGTTTGTTGCCTTTTTCTGTGAACAAGTAAGGGGGTCCTGGTTGCAAGATGCCACTCTTGACTGGGGTAAGGATTGCAATTATTAAAAAAAAAAATAGCAGAATACAGTCTTATAGCAATATGTCATAGTTAACCACATAATTCTGGGCTACATCTTCTATTGTAAGGATTTATACTGCATGCAGATGTAAGTAAGTTCTGCCTACTGCCGCACATATACAGCCCACAGGAAGCCATGGACACCTCCCAAGATTCTTCCAGCAAATCCTTTAGGCCTTGTATATTGATGTGAACATTTTTATATACCATATTGATTTATACTGCAAAGCTAAACATAGTTTCCCGGATATTCAAACTGCGCCATTCTGAGGCGCAAGCCCTTGCGCTGCTCAAAATAGTTGCGCAGGGGTGTAGACGGGGCGATATTCAAAGGAGTTGCGCTATTGAGCAACTCCTTTGAATATCACCCCCCAGCCACAGCCACTGTGCATGGCGCAGTGGAACTTGCGCCACCGCAAGTTGTCAGAGTTGAGCATTAAACTTGCGGTGGCGCAAGTACCATTGCGCCATGCGCAAATTTCCGATATTCAAAAGGTGACATGCAAATGGGGCCATAATTCATGCAAGGCACAGGGGGGGCCATATGCATCTGATTATGGCCCCATTTGCATGCCATTAGCATGTAGGTGCGCCGATCCCCGAGGACTTGCACCTGGCCGCCCTGCCAGGCAGCAGCCGTCGGGGACCGATGCACCCTGCAGCCCGATCGCGGGCACAACGTGAAAACAACCCCCCCTGCCCACACATCTCCCAATGCCTGATCGTGGGCAGAAAGTATCATGAAACCCTCCCCACATCTCCCAATGCCCGATCATGGGCAGAATGTAAAGACCCCCAACCTGAATATCTCCTGATGGTCCAGTGGACCATAATGCCTGATAGCGGGAAGAATGTCCAGTGACAACCCCCAAACATCTCCCTGGTGTCTAGTGTCCCCCACCCCACCCACCCAAGCCCACCACCCGCTCCCCGGCAGCCAGCGGCGGCAGCATCCACCGCCTGCCACCCCGCCGCTCGCCGACTGACTGTCCGGTAGGCTGCCGCCAGTGGTGCAGAGCTAGAGCCAATGGGCGTGCAGCTATCAAATACATGACAGTCAGATTTGTAGATGAACCCATTCACGTCTGGACTGTCATGCTCTGTTGCTCGACTGCGCCCGTGGCTCTGTCACGCAATGGCGTGCTGGTTCGATCAGAATGACGAGGCTGCAGCGGTGGCAGGCGGGTGGTATGCTGCCACCTGCGGCGGCTGGGGAGGCGAGTGGTGAGAACCGTGGGTGGGGTGGGGGACACTAGACACCAGGGAGATGTTTGGGGTTGTCACTGGACATTCTGCCCACGATCGGGCATTACGGTCCACTGGACCACCAGGGAGATATTCGGGTTGGGGGTTCTTTTACATTCTGCCCGCAATCGGGCATTGGGAGCTGTTTGGGCGGGGGTTTCATGATACATTCTGTCCGCGATCGGGCATGGGAGATGTGTGGGCAGGGGGTTGTTTACGTTCTGCCGCGATCGGGCTGGTGGGGGCACAGGGACTGAGTTGAGGGCCAGCCACGGGTGGCAGCTGCTGTGTTGCACCTGCAATACAGCAGCTCACCTGTGGTGGCCCTCAACAGATCCTTTTTTTGGCTCAAAGTTGTGCAGGCGCGGGTTGGGAGTTAGCATGCACAACTCTGCACAACCCGACTGAATATCGGGTTGTGCAGTTAATGTATGGTTCCTCCCCCTCCTGTTGAGCATGCATTCATTTGCATTGCGCTGTTGCTCAACCTGCTTTCAGTGGTTCAACTGCCTCCTGCTGAATATCGCAGAATGGCGCAATGTAGGACTTGCGCATGCGCAACCCTTTTGAATATCTGGGCCAGTATATTAATGATAATAATCACTTTCTTACAAAGTAGTTTTCATTTATCAAAAATGCAATTCTGACGTATTTCTTATAACAGCAGTCTGTTTTGTTTCACTGTTTGTATAATAGAAACACGGTTTATACACCATTCCCAATGCCTTATATTTTTTCTTTCAATCTTGTTTAAATATTTCTAGTTTTCAATATAAATACCACTCTGGTAACATAGTATTTCATATGCCATTTTGTTTTCCATATGAGTTACTAAAAAGTATGTCAGGTCAGGATAAATGATCACCTATGTACATATACAATGTGACAGAAAAAGGCAGTTGTACTGCAATATGTGGTCCCTGTCTGTGGAATATTATCTCAGTAACTGGGATCCATTCCGGTTAAAAGTTTTATAGAAATTCTCATTATACTACAAATGTGTCACATAACATTCTGCAAAAGGTTCATCCTGATCTCCTTACATCATTGGAGTCATTATTCCTGTTTGTCTAGCCTTCTACATATTCATTATTAACCCTCAGATACAAAGAGACATATAGGAAACTTGATTTAGCTTTTTATCACTCCTGCACTCTCATGTACTAGTGGACCCCCTTTCCAATCACCCCAAGTCCCATGTATCTGTTAATCCCTGGTGGGCTAGCAGCCCTCCCTCAATGAGCATGACCGACCCCCCCCAAGTGCAAATGACATGCCCACCCCCGTTCCCACTCACCCCCACCCCAGTTCAAACTCACCAGAACTGCCACATTCAGATCAGCAACCAGCATAACCCTCCACTCACCTCCTCGGCTGGTTACCATCTGATTGACACAAAACACAATCGGTGGGTGTGTCAGTCACATGGGGGAGACTGGTCATGCTCATGGGAGCCACTAGCCCACCAGGGAGTTACGTAAGGAATAAAGCATGATGAGGTGTGGTTTATGGGCTGATAAGAGCATGCCCCAGGTGTGTAATGAGGCACGAGGCACTTGCAGCGAGTGTCTTTAGCACCTGGGAAGTGCTCTTATCAACCCATAAACCACACCTCGGAGTGCCTTATTCTGCTTATAAAATGGGTCCCCCAGTAAAAAATATATTAAAAGATTGATAAATCTAAATAAAAAGTAGAAAATATTGTAAAAGATGTAAAACAAATGTTAGTAGAAAAGTAGTCCTTGCTGTTGGTGTTAATTTAAGTCTACCACCCCTCACAGTCCCCCATACAGAGACTAGGATCCTCAAATGTATTTTTTATTGTCCCATCCCCACACACAGAAGCAAAGTTCTCAAGGCGTTTTGTTTATTTTTTTAAATTTAGTATGCCTTTTCTCTTTGTTCAGTTGTTTTTGGCAGTCAGCATCTTTTAACCATCACCCAAGTAAGCACTTTTCTCCAAGCGCTCCCCATACAGAGACCTTAATCCTGAAGCACAGTTCAAAGGGTGTTTTTTTATTTAATTTTTTTTTATTTTGTATGTTTTTTTCCCTTTTTGCAGCTCTTTCTGGTAGCGAGCGTGTCCCACACCAGCCACCGTAGTAACGCTTTTCTCCGAATGCCTGTGGGACTGAAAGCTGTCAGCTTACTAGATTTTACAACGTTATTTTTTTTCAAACACTATTTCTAAGAGCTGGTGAAGGTGCACATGTTGGTTTCAATGTAAAAGCATTTTTTGAGAGCTGGTGAAGGCGGAGATGTCGGCTTCAATATGAAAGCCGTTTCCAAAAGCTGGTGGAGCCACGTGGGTCAGCTTCTAAATGTAAGCCATTTCTGCCCATCAGCGCTTGGTGTGTCACTGACTTTTGAATATAGGAAATGATGTGCATTTGCTAAGGGTAACAGTCTCTTTTTCAGATGAGTGGTAATGTTGTGGAGCTGGTTGTGCGTGTTCGGGGGGGTGTTACTGTTATGCAGCTCAGTCAGACAGCTTGTTATACTTTTAAAATTCAGAGGTTGGCACAGTGATTTCTTTTGCAAAGCATCCTGAATGGCTGAAGAGGTGCCGGCTGGCACAATATGCCATGATAAGGACACGGCCACAGGTACCTCTCAGCCAATTAGGATGCAGGATTCTCCAGACCCATTTTATAAAGATACATAGGACCTGGGGCCATTGGAGAGGGGGGGTCCATTCGACAGCAGAGAGGGATGTTTGCATATAATACAGGGTGATTAGGGGAGAAGAGTTCACTTGACACATGTGTTGGAGGCTGCAGTACAGCTGCTCTGCCTTTGGAGGAGTGCGGCCATATCAATGCAATAAGCAGATTTTTCAGCAGCAGTAAATATCACTGTTCTGGGGCTGCTTAGAACTGCCAAGATTATTTCAATATACTACTGCACTGTTTTGTATGTGGGACCCACTCATTTGTAGTATGGCCAGCGTGATTGCACTGCTGGATTTGGGCAGCACTCTGGGAGCCTCTAAATATGGCCCTTCCTGAAGAGCCAGTGCTAACCCAGGTTAGCACAGGTGCTAACTAGGTTAGCCCCATGCTAACCTTTTGAATATGGGATCCCTACTGTCCCAGATGGTCCCAAACCTTGGGTTTAAAAATGTCTTAGTTCTAGGAGTTACACGGCAGGACTGACATGGGATCCATTGATGACTGCGTTCACTGTTTGCACTTTTTTCCTAATAGATTTTGCAGCACTACTAGAAGCGTGGAGCCTCATTCTTTAAACTGCATCTGAAACTGAACCTGATGAGAACATCTGCTGATAAGGGAGTAGTAAAAGCAGGATTTTTTGTGTTTGTTCGAACATACATCTGGCCAGTATTGGGTCAGGAGATATTTTAGGTGACCATAACCCATTCTATATAGTTCACACCTAATCCTGCTACACACCTATGCCAAAAGATCCTGGCCTCAATAAAAATTAAAAAAAAACTGAATCCAGATTCAATAGGTTTACTTAATACAAAGAATTACAGTACAAAATGAGCAAAAGACGTACTACAGAAAACCTATCAGAAAACATGTAGTTACTTTCAAGTACATCAGAGGCCAGAGCACATAGTAATGATCTTTTGGCAAAGGTGTGTAGCGCCATTTGGTCTGAACTGTTGTTTCATGGGGAGAGGCACCTTAGCTGCAGCTCCCAGTCTGAGCACCACAGAGTGTGCTCAAGGTGCTTTGTGTGACCCATATTGTGTAGGACCTTTTATACCAGCAAGTTGATCTTGAAGCCATTGTGACAAGCTAGCCTATGGTAGATGGAGAGGTAACACACTGAGTTTAACGTTCACAGAAGAAAATGTACTTTTATTGCTCCAAATGTAAGTTATTGCCCCAGAAAAACATAATCAGGCAGTTCAACTTCTCCAGCCTGGTCAGGTAACAAAAGTCAACACAAAACAGTTATTTCATGCTGATTTGACAAAAGGAATCTTTGAACCACCTGTGTGGGCCTGCAGTTTTTCAATATACATTCTCAAACAAAACAAACAGTTTGTGGGCCAACAGTTTTGAATGCACAGCCTCAAATAAAACATAAACAGTTTTCTATTTTAGCCTTATTCGCAGGCTATTAGCAGTACATTCCACTTACTGTTTTTGGCCCAGCTGGCTAGGCTGATCCTTTACCTGAGGACTCTCTGCTCTAGAAATGGTCTCTTTCTCAGCAGCAGGCTTCAATTCCTCCCCAAAGGCTCGCTCCAATAATTAACCATTCTCCTTGGCTTTCTGCTCTGGTTCCTGTCTTACATTCCACCCTCCATCTTGCAGGGTTCTCTGCCTAGGAGTATCTCCTCTCTGCAGCAGTTTCCAGCATCTAACTGATTCCTTGCTGGATTCTCTCTGCCTTTTAGCAATCCCTGTAATCAGCAACACCTGGGGAGGCACCCCCCTTGCCTGTTCATGTTGCATTCCCTGCATTTCTTTAGCCTCAAACAAAATGTTAACCTCTTGTTTCCCAGTGTAGTGTTTACACTGTCACAGACAATTTTGAAAAAAAAATGGCAGCAGTAGTTCTGTTAGAAAAGGGAGAAGAGAACAAGGCATGGGAAGGGAAAACCTGGGACAATTGGTCCACGGGTTTCACCTTCTTCACTGCAATTATTACTGAAAAGCGTCCATAACTCGACACCCCTCTCTTTACTTACTCTCTCATTATAAAGAATGCGTATAAGAAAGGGGGCCATAGTTGGCTAAAATATGACAAGAAGTTCAGGAAAAGGATGGCACACTTTGGGGATGTGAAATGGGATGCCAGGTAAATAGATATGTGGCTAGAGATATACATGGGGTCAACTGAAAGGGAGGCCGAGGGAGATAAAGGGGGGCGACCCTGAAGGCTTGCTGGGGCTACAACAGGGCATTCTGTTCCTGGCCTAACTGCCAATTCTGACACATATGTTCCAAGTGTGGGGGGGCATCATCCAGCATCAAAATGTAGATACAGCTAGGAAAAAGGATCCAGCAGTCAGGACAATTCATATCAGCAGCCCTTTTGGACCAATCAAGAGATCTTTAGGGGGGGCAGCTCTGGGGCAGAGGAAATTGGGAGAGAGGAATGTGGGATGGGAGAGGTCACACCTACCAAAACAGACACCAAGACAACTGAAAGGCCTACAGGCAGTGGCTTCCGGCTGGCCTGCACACCCATCATTGTTGAGGCCTTAGAGGTGTTGTTGGGGGGGTACCCAGACCATGAGGCAGCAAAAAATTGCATACAGGTTTTCAGATGAGTTTCCATCTACAGTTTAGGGATATCAGGAAAGGGATGATGGCAAAGAACCTCAAGCCCATACGGGGGAGGAAGCAATGTTACCACAAACAATTCAGAAAGAGGTAGTAGCTGAGATGGTGGAAGGACCACTTGCCTCCCCCCCTCTGCCCAATTTGAGGGTTTCTCCACTGGGTTGGTACCAAAGAAACAGCAAGGGGAGTACCGGGTGATACATCACCTATCATACCCTGACAGATCTAGTTAACGACTACATAGGGGAGGAAGAGAGCAAGATCACATACACCACCCCTGGAGGAGGCTGTGCAGCTAATCAGATCTAAACAGAGCACCTGGTTAGCCAAGACAGACATAGAAGCAGCTTTCCAATTAATACCGGTCAGGCCAGTGGATTGGGACCTGCTGGGATTCCAGGTGGGGGGCATATATTATTTCGACAAAGCCATGCTCATGGGGTGCTCTATAGCATGTGCTACATTTGAGATGTTCAGCACCTGGCTGCAGTTGGTTTTCCTAAAAAGGTACAGACAACAGACGGTATTTCCTCTTCTTTGGAGAGGGGGGGGGAGGAGGAGACAGAAAGAATGTTGAAGGATTTCAAAGGTTTATGCCAAGAACTGGGGGGTACCATTAGTGGAGGATAAGACAGAAGGGCCTAGCCAGACAATAGAGTTCTTAGGGCTGGAGCTGGACACAGTCAAGAAAGTGTTCAGATTACCAGAAAAGAAGGTCAAGAAATTACAGAAGCTACTGGGGAAGGTCACATGTTGTCAGAGGGTGCAGTTCCAACAAGCACAGCAGCTACTGGGGCATTTGAATTTCATGTGTAGGGCCATTGTCCCAGGGCACACATTCACACGGCATTTAGCATGGGCAACTCGGGGAGCAATACATCCACACCATTGGGTAGACATCAATAAGGGGGCCAGTGAGGATTTGGGGGTATGGGATCAGTTCCTTGTGACGTACAATGGGCAGACATTCTGGCAGGAGGAGTGGCTGTATAACACTGTCCTGCAGCTTTACATGGATGCTGGAGGCGGGATCGGCATGGGAGGTTATTTTTTGGGAAAATGGTTCACCGAACCATGGCCTGAGGAATGGGTACAGGCAGGGGTGATGAGGGATATCACCTTTCCAGAGATTTTCCCCATATGGGCAGCAATGATAATCTGGGGCTAAGAACTCAAAAATAGACAAGTCACATTTTGGAGTGATAACAGGGCAGTGGTAGAGATCCTGAACAAGAAGGCGATGAAGTCAGACAGAGTTATAGAAACATAGAAACATAGAAGTTGACGGCAGATAAGGACCGCAAGGCCCATCCAGTCTGCCCATTTCTTTTTCTACCTTATAAATGTGCCATTGGCCTTTGCTCTGTCAGTGGCCTATCTATTCATACTCATTTGTATTGCTCCCTTATGCCTATCCCATGCTGGTTTGAAGCCCTGTACTGTATTCATAGCCACCACTTCTTGAGGTAGGCCAATCCATGCATCCACCACCCTTTCTGTGAAAAAAAATTTCCTCACATTCCCCTTAATCCCCCTCTAATCTCATGCTGTGTACTCTTGTCCTGCTATTTTTCTTATATCTAAACATGTTAGACTCTTTCACCTTGTTAATGCCCTTAAGGTGTTTGAATGCCTCGATCATATCACCTCTCTCCCTCCTTTGCTCAAGGGTATACATATTGAGCTCTGTTAATCTGTCCTCATATGTCTTCTGATACAGTCCCTGCACCATTTTGGTTGCCCTTCTGTGGACTGCCTCAATTTGGTTAATGTCCTTGTGAAGGTGTGGCCTCCAATACTGCATGCAGTACTCCAGATGGGGCCAACCAGTGTCTTGTAAAGAGGATTATTACCTCCCTCTTCACGACTTGTGATACCCTACTAATACACCCTAACACCCCTAGCCTTACCTACTGCTTAGAGGTCTGCTTGATGATTTCAGGTCATCAGTGATGATGATGCCCAAATCTCTTTCTTCCTTTGTGACTGCTAGCAACTCCTCCCAGCCTATATGTGGCTTCAGGGTTTCTCTTCCCTATGTGCATGATCTTGCACTTCTTTGCATTAAATCCCAGTTGCCACTCTTCTGACCATTTTGCTAGTTTATCAGATCTCTTCTCATTCTTCCCACCCCATCTGGATCATCTATTCTGTTGCAGATCTTGGTGTCATCTGCAAACAGACAACCTTACCCTCTAGTCCATCTGCAAGGTCACTAATGAAGATGTTGAAGAGGACTGGCCCCAGGACTGATCCCTGAGTACCCCACTTGTGACTTGCATCTCTTCTGACTGTATACCATTTACCACCACTCTCTGTTTTTCTGCCCGTCAACCAGTTTGCCACCAGTTGACCAACTTCGAGCCCACCCCAAGCCTACCCAGCTTATTTATCAATCTTCTATATGGAACAGTATTGAAAGCTTTGCTGAAGTCAAGGTAGGCGACATCAACTGCTCCCCCTTGGTCCACCACTCTGGTTACCCAGTCAAAGAAATCTATGAGATTAGTTTGACAGGACTTTCCTTTTGTAAACCCATGCTGTCTTGGATCCTGTGCCCCTACGGATTCCAGGTGTTGTACTATCCTTTCCTTAAGGAGTACCTCCATAATCTTGCCCACTATTGAGGTAAGACTGACTGGTCTGTAGTTCCCTGCCTCTTCCCTGCTACCACTGTTATGGAGCGGAATCACATGAGCCCTTCTCCAGTCTTCTGGGACCTCTCCTGTGCTCAGAGACTCACTAAATAGTTCTGCTAATGGCTCTGCTAGTTCCACTTTTGGCTCCTTAAGTACCCTGGGATGTATGCCATCAGGTCCCATTGCCTTGTCCACCCTGAGCTTAGCAAGCTCTTGTAGGACCCTTTCTTTTGTGAAGGGAGTAGTGCTCACCTCCCTCCCCCCTGTGTCCATGGTGCTGAGCTGTGGGCCCTGCCCTACCTTCTCTTCAGTAAATACTGAGCAAAAGTATCTATTTAGGATAGATGCTTTTACATGGTCCTCCTCCTCACATGCTCCCTTTTCTCCATTAAGCTTAGCAATACCCCATCTGGACTTTCTTCTTTCACTAATGTATCTATAGAAAATATTGTCACTTTCTTTTACTGTTCGTGCTAGTGTTTCCTCAGTTTGGGACTTTGCCTGCCTTACTGCCTTCCCTGCTTCCCTTAGGGCAGTTTGGTATGCCTCCCTATCTTCATCCCTCTGTGTTCCCTTATATTTCCTGAAGGCCAGCCTTTTGGCTCTGACCTTTTCTGCTACTGTATTTGAGAACCAAAGTGGTTTCCTTCTTCTTTACTTTCTTTTCTGTCTAACACAATGGGATGTTGCTTCAAGTATTGCATCCTTAATGCTTGCCCACTTTGTCTGTACCCCCTCACCGGTGTTTCTTTTTGCCAGGGCTAGCTTAACTCTGTTGGCCATCTTATCAAAGTCAGCTCCTCTGAAGTCCCATATTTTTGCCTTGGAATGGGATGATTTAGATGTAGTAGCCAAATTGAACCATACCATGTGATGGTCACTGGCCCCCAGGTGACCTTCTACCTGGAGATCTGTGATCCCTTCCCTGTTAGTCAGAACTAGATCTAGGATAGCCCTGTCTCTTGTGGGTTGTTGTACCAGTTGTTTGAGGCCCTCCCCCTGCAGGGAATCCACTATGTGTCTAGTTCTGGCAGATGTTCCTGCTGGTATTGACCAATCTGTATCCGGCATGTTGAAGTCTCCCATTATCAGAACCTCCCCTTTAGCTGTCATGTTTGTATATCTTCTAACAGTAATGTGTCTATGTCCTCCCCTGGTCTGGGGCCTATAGAAAACCCCAGTTCTTATGGCTGTCCCATTTCCTGTTTCAGGATGACCCACAGTTCTTCTGGCTCCTTATGTGTATTCTGAATTTCTGTAGCTTTGATATTTTCATTGACATACAGGGCCACTCCTCCCCCCCTTTTTGCACCTCAGTTTCTTCTGAACAATACATAGCCAGGTACTGAAGTCTCCCAAGTGTGGTTACTGGTAAACCACTTCTCACTAATTGCTACTATGTCCAGTTTAGCCTCTGACATTATTGCCTGCAGGTCTGGGATCTTATTTCCCAGGCTGTGAGCATTTGTGTACATGATTTTCCATTGAGGGTGTTGAGAAGGCTGGTATGGCTAGGTCTGACATTAAGCATGTCGTTTAGGGCCAGGCACATTGATGGAGTAGACAATGTGATAGCTGATTGCCTCTTCAATTGCAGATGGACAAATTTCGGACCATCACACCCGGAGCAGAGGCCTGTCAGACCACCATCCCAGCGTACGTATGGACGATTGGATTGGGGGAGTGGTATTATTGTTCCACAACTCCTGGGCCCTCACGACACTTAGACCATACAAAACCTCTTGGAGGGCATTTCAAAACTTCCAGGAGCAGTACGCAGATTGGTAAGTGGGGCAGTGACAAGGGAACAGGTGGCCAGATTCATAGTGGCAGGGTGGAACCAGAACATGGCACAGGTGACCATGGGGCTTCATGTGGTGGCAATAGGGCAGGTATGCACACTGAAAGGGTGGGAGGATCCTACAAAAAGCAACCTAGTCTGCAGAATGATGCAGGGTTGGTTACGGGGAGCAGATAAGAGGAAAGACAATAGGAAGCCCATATCGGAGGGGCTGATGGCTAGGCTGATGGGGACACAACACCAAACCTGCAGTTCAAGTAAGGAAGCTGTACCATTCAGCGCCCTGTATGCTACAAAGTATAGCAGGGCGTTTAGACTCAGTGAAGTGGTAGGCCACGGCAGAAAGATGGATGGTGGGGATCTGCACTGGGAAGACATAGAATGGGCTGGGGACACGACAGCGGTCCTATTAAGGAGATCAAAGACAGCTCAGCAAGGACAGGCACCAAGGTGTGGTTAAGAAAATGCCCCAAAACAGCCATCTGCCCAGTGAGGGCTCTGCACGTGTATGTGGCAGACCACCCAAGAGGAGGGAGTTCCTTGATATTTATACATGGGGATGGCAGGCCAGTGTCCAGGTACCAGGTGACAGCTGTACTGCACAAGGGCCTAAAATTTTTGTGGGAATCAGAGGAGGGATATCCCTCCCACTCTTTCAGGATTGGGGCAGCCTCTGTTATGGTGGCACAAGAAAACAGGCCAGGTGAGATTAAGCAGAAGAGCAGATGGTCTTCTGACTGTTATAAAAAGTACTTCCATAACATCACATAATGACGATATCCCTCTCTTTTCCCTACAGCCAGTTCAAGGAGATGGGGGAAGAGGGGTAAACTACAGGGTGGGGGTGAAGGGGAGATGGCAGAAGAGTATGATATACTAAAACATTGTGCTTATGGTTATGCAGGGATGAGGAGGAAGCTCAAAGCATGGATCTGTGGGCATTCCTTTATACATTGGGCAGAGAAATGGGCAGCCAGGAGACAAGGGGGGGAAGAAGCTGTACCCGAATAGCAATATGATATGATTGGTGTGGAGTGGCCTGCGGGGAATGAAGTGGGCCCAGCTGCTGCTCAAGTTGTGGGAGATCAGGAAGGACCACAGACAGCCAGATCTGATTGTGATACATTTAGGTGGAAATGACCTGGGGATGAGGCCCTGGCTGGATATATTTTATCAAATAAAACAGGACCTGCAAAAGATAAAGGAGTGGTGGCCGGAGGTGACACTGGTATGGTCTGACATCACTCCCTGAAGGGTGTGGTGACAGACAGATAACCACAAAGGGATGGACAGGGCCAGGAAGTGCATGAATGCATGGGTGGGCAGGTTGTTAGAGAGTAGAGGAGGATTGGTCATACACCATGGGATACTGGAATGGGTAGATGAACACTACCAGGGAGATGGGATACACTTATCGGACCTAGGCCTGGACCTGTTTAATTCAGAAATCACTGATGCCATCGAAGCATGGATGGCACAGCGACACAAAAAAAAGGGGGTTACATGGGAGGGCAGAGGGGGGATGGGGAAGTCCACCATCCATCGCAAGCTGGAGGTGGACTAATAGAAAAAGGGGAGAGGAGGACAGGAAATAAGGGGGATAAAAAGGAAAACACTAAAAGGTGACAGAGCTGATGTTAAGAATGGGGGCACGGTGGTGTACGTCGTACCCCTTTCCAACAAAAGAGGAAAAGGTAGGTCCCCCTATGATGCACATCTGGGGAGCAGAAGAAAAAGAAGAAATTTATAAAATACAAGTAAAAATTATGATTTGAAAAGAATGTGTCTGTAGATAATGTACATAAATTATTAAGGGAAGAGATTGTAAAACTGAAAAATTGATGGAACTGTACTATGTTAATGTATACAATGATAGCTTGGAAATATTCAGTTAATTAATTGCCAAACTGGGCAACCACACACAGCTTGTCTATGTCATTATTGGCGGGGCTCTGGGGACAAAGAGGGTTGCCCAATTAAAGGGGCAGACCCCATTGTCCCAAGGCCCAGGCAAGTGGTATGAGGAAAGCCAACAGACAGGGGAAGGGGCCAGAAATAGGAGCATGATGTCATAGAAGGGGAGGGCCCAATGAGGTCACAGAAGGGGAGGACAAAGGGGAGGTGTGGGAACAATGAAGTGTCTACCCGGGAGTGGCCAGGGTGAGCTAGTGGGCAGGGCTAACTGGGCAGTCATAAGGGACTGTACAGCCCTGGGAGCTCACAAATTTGCTCCATGAGATTCTCCCACCCACCCACCCTGAGAGAAGAAGTAGGAGGGCACTGTGGCAGGTGGAGCACAGTGTGCCACTGTGGCAGGTGGAGCACAGTGGCAGGTAGGACTGGACTGCCACAGGTGGATGGCAGTGGAAAAAGGGGGTAGGAGAACAGGAAATAAAGGGGGATAAAAAAGGAAAACACTAAAAAGGTGACACAGGACCGATAAGCAAGAAGCAGGGGTATGGTGTGTATGCTCATACCCCTTTCCAACAAAAGAGGAAGGGGCAGGGCCCCCCATGATGCACTTCTGGGGGGCAGAAGAAAAATAAATTAGTAAAATATAAGTAGAAGTGATGATTTGAAAAGAATGTGTCTGTAGATAATGTACATAAATATTAAGGGAAGAGATTGTAAAACTTAAAAGTTGATAGCAATGTACTATGTTATTATAAACAATGATATCTTGAAAATATTCAGTAAATTAATTGCCAAACTGAGCAACCACACACAGCTTGTCAATGTCATTATTGGAGGGCTCTGGGGACAAAGAGAAAAAGCATTCAAAAGTAATGCCTACAAAAGATGTCCCCAAAGGGACTATTAAAGAGAACATAGAAGGAAAAAATGAAATTAAAGATACTAGAGAATTGAGATCCAGAGAGCCAAGATTGGGAGAGAGCCGAGAAGTTCTGAATTAGCCTGGGTTAATTTCTAAGTCTGGAAAAAAGCTTGTGTTAGCCACCAAGGTGGTGAATTGTGAAGGGAGGCAAATCAAGACCACTCATATCCCCTTGGTTTTAAGCCCCGATGTGAAGCGAACAGCCATTTACAAGAGGATCCAAATATTATAAAAGAGACCCCAAGGGAAACAACGAGACAACAGTCCAGTGTTCTGGTCTCTTTTGAGAAGTATATACAGTAGGTCCAGGATCTAAAGAAACAGAATATCCGATTGAAATTCAAGGGGTGAAAAGATTGAAAAATGAGACACAGGAGAAATTGGCTGAATGGATGGTATACCTTCTTCAGCTAGGTTCTATTAGGGTTGACATTTTTGTTATGAGACCAACAAATATATGTTTCTCTGACACCGTACTTCTTTATTCTCAAGAAACAGCCAAATATATTCTGGCCAAAGGGTCCTTGTTACAAATAAGAGAACTATAAATTAAACCTCCTCTCTTGGCCCCAGCTGCTAGAGTTACTGAGAAGGGAAAAGAAAGCATATTACCTAAGCATACTCATCCAGTAAAACAAACTAAAAATAAGGAGAATGAAAATCAAAAAAGGAAAACTGAGAAATTATTGGAAATTATTAAAACACATGAGCAAAATCAGCAAAAAATATGGGAGTGCAGACTATTTCAATTTTTGGATGGGATATCACAAAGCAGGATACTATTAGTAATATAAGGCATGAGCTTCTTCCCTTTTTATCAAATTTCTTGGGATTTAAAGTTACCAGAAATTCCATAGATTACATTAAGCTCCATAGGGAATCACCCTTCTCTTCACAAATAGACATTACATTTAGAACTCCAGTCCTTGCAAGTACTTTGCTTCAATCGGCATACAAACTTGACGTTCTGGGAATACATATTGTACATCCTCAAATTCTTGGAGAGAAATGCATAAATAAAGATAGAATGGAACATTTGGATCAAGTCTCAAATCATATTGATAAGGACCCATTAATTAATCTAGGGGACCTAATTAAATCAAATAGGTACACAACTTACAAAGTTTAGAAACTGACTGACTTATTCAGACCACTGGGATTCTTGTAAAACTAGAAAACGCAGATCAGGGAAATTCTAATAATTTACTTAAAGCTGTATCATGGCATACAGAAGGACTTCACCTCAAATTAGCTGATCAGTAGGTGATGGACTTCTTGGGGAAATATGACATAATCTGTCTCCAAGAAACCTGGTATGCTGATAGCATGACCCCGATTCCCTGGATACACCAGTTTTGTATGTACTGTCCTTAGGGACAAAAGATATGGTTGGCACAAGGGCAGCTTACTGATATATATTAAAACCTTATTACATTTTTGGATCTTAAAATAAGAGTTAAGAACAGATTGTATAACAATAAAAAAAGCAAATGAAAATGCCACACAAAGACTTATGTTAAATGTATACTTTCCACCCAAATCAAGAGCTCATGGCCTTCTGGGTCCATTTATTTATCATTTGAAATCTATAGTAGACCAAATGGTAGATACAGAAGGAAACACTCCTACTATCATGTTGGGAGATTTCAATGTTCGACTCCCTACTTTGCTCTCAGTAAATAGAAAATAGCCTGGTGTTATACCCTATCTCCCTCTTATTAATTCCCTAGCGAATTCTAAAATATAAGTTAATGATCAGAGCAGTAACTTCAGAGGGAAATAATTATTTAAATACTTCTCAGAGAGGAACTTCTGTGTTCTAAATGGGAGACTCAATGGTGATATACCGGGTAAACTAACATATAGTGGTCCCACTGGCTCTTACACCATATATTTGATGTTGGCCAATTTGGAGGCTACAAGACTGGCTTTAGACTAACATATAATTGAATGTTCTGAGTTGGCCCATCTTCCAGTAACTTTATCCTTACAATTTAGCACTTCACATAAGATGGATATACATACTGAAACAGGTATTGAGATAGTAAATGCAAAAAGAATTAAAATAGGGACCCACATTTTGCTCATTTTCAAGAGATACTAAATATTAGGAAAATATATAAACTCTATTCACAAATTTTAGAAGAGTTTAATTTGCATGATTTGATGGAAAAAAGGCACAATATCTGTACCTTATTGAGACCCCATTGTTCTACTAACCAACTAATAACACAAAATTCTAAAACTCAAAGAAAAACATGGTTTAACAATAAATGTAGGATGGCCAAAGGTTACAAAACAAAACGTATTTTATAACCTTAAAACAGGAAAGAGAAAAATATAAAAAGACAATAGAAAGCAAACATTGGAAACACTCAGCAATGCTGTGGGAAAACCGGAGGCAGTCAGTATTGAGCAGAGATGGAAAATTATTTGGGATTATTGTTGCTCAAGGCTATAGCAAATATCAAATCAGGGTAGAATCCTCTATTACTTCACAAATATGGGTCTCTTATTTCTCGGGATTGTGTTATTCTGAGGAAGAAGAAGAAACTCTTGAAATACATTTTGTAAGGACTGGGCCCCCGGGCTTTCCAGTCCCTATGCTTCTTACAGAAAGGGAAATATTCACAGCCCTGTGCTCTCTGGCTTCCATCAAGGCCCCTGGGCCAGACAAAATCATTTGGTATGCTTTAAAATATTTTCCTGATTGGTGGACTCCACTCCTATACAAAATCTGAAATGCCTTTGTTCAGATCCAGGAATTCCCTTCTAGCTGGCAGGGTAGTGTTATATTTCCCATTTATAAAAAAGAGAATCCAAATGACTCAAAAATGTACAAGCCAATCAGCTTGACTGATGTAACTCAAAACATTTTCTCCAAAATAATTTTGAGTTGACTCACAGATTGGCTTGAGGAACATTCCATCATAAATGAATCTCAAAATGGCTTTAGGAAGTGTAGATCCACCATACAACAGTGTTATGTTTTACACCACTTAATATGGAAATACACGAAAATAAGGAAGAACAAATTATATTGTTGCTTTATCAATTTCTTGGCAGCTTTTGATAGCATAAGCAGGAAAATCCTTTGCCAAACATTAGAAAATCTCAGCCTTGATGACACTCTCCTAGATATTTTGATCAGACTACATGATAAAACATGGACAACAATTCAATATGACCATCATGGACACATTACTTCATCTTTCTGAACTAATCTAGGACTTAGGCAAGGATGCTTGCTAGCCCCGACTTTTTTCAAAATCTACATCAATAGTATCTGGGAGAGCATTGTTAGTCGGATTTTCATGCCCAAAAATACTTGAACAAAGAAATGCTTATGTAGACGATATTGTATTACTTTCTACCTCAGCATTAGGGCTCAAAAGGAAATTGAAACACTTTTTTTCAATGTTGTGTAGAGAAAAATGTTAAAAATTAACTTAAATAAAACCAAAATTATCATTTTTGGAAATAAATCCAAATCCACACCAAAGTTTTAGTTAGACGAGGATAAAATAGAAATCGTTGACCATTATGATTATGTGGGTGTCAGCTTTATGCAAAATCTATCATGGAGTAAACATATAAAACTGATTCAAACTAAAATGATTATTGCCTCTAACACCCTTAAAATCTTCAATGCAAAAATGGGAAAAACATTTGTTAAGGGCATTCTGAAAGTTATTAATGCAAAAATAAAAGCAAATATATGGCTCTGAGATATGGGGTTCAAACAATGTGGACACTTTCAAAATTATTCTCAATAAGCTGTATAGGTATATTATCATGACACCCCCTGGGACACCATCCTGTATTCTTAAACTTGAACTAGAACAATACTCTATGACTTCACTAGTCAGAGAAAGACAGGTAATATTTCTGTTAAAGTCCTTCCTTCTTCCAGATTCCAGATATCCAAGAATGTGCCTTGAGGAGGAAATTAAGTTTTCTTCCATGGGATATGTTCATCCATCCATTCAGTTTATTAAAAAGACTATTTTTCCAATAGGACTTGGGCATCTTTTATACTCTATTTATATTAGACCTTGGGAGGAAATAGTTTCCACAGTAAAGATAAAGTTGAGAGACTTGGACTCAAGCTATTCCTTATCTCAAGTATTTTCTTTAAAACTGCATGGCTGGTATAAACAATTCAAAACACAATTGGGATACAAAGATTATTTAACTAAATGAACTAACCACAAAATGTGTAGAATGTATACCAAGTTCAGATTGGAAGCTTACAATGCTCAGTTTGTTCACTATAGACAAAAAAAGACCAAACGTTTTGGATCCTTATTGTAAATGTGGATCCAAAGCATATGATGATCTTAAACATGACGTTCTCATGTGCCCACTGTTTGAAAAAAAATGGAAACGTTGGTTAGGGGAGATGTTGGGTGGTCTTGATCTCCCTCCTGACAAAATATTACTTTATTTACCACACAAGACCTAAATGTCCAAGAAAAAGTGTCTAGATTTTTAATGACAACACACATTTAGAAAATCTCGTTGCATGTCTTAAAATGTATCTTATAGTTAAGATACTGTATGACTGTATTTGCTACTTGCACTTTTGATGTAATAATCTTAATATTGTGTAAAGTTCTAATACCTGTGATCTTATTCCATGTCATTATATACTGCGGCCCAGATGGCCTATGTTTTAACCTTGTTCATTTTACATTGTAATGGCTAAAGCCAATCAATAAAACTTTTGTTGTTGTTGTTGAGGGTTGATTTAGAGTTATTAATCCTCCCAGACCCCCCAGATAAAATTCTGTTTGGAAGGGGTGAGGTACATATTCAAACCCCTATCATATGGGATCCACTTAAAGATTTTGTGGGTGGCAATCCCTGGTTCACCCATTTGCCCTGGGGCCCGATGGTTCAGGGTACCAGCCTTCAGTCTGAATTTGATCCCAGCCATGATGGATCACACCTTCCACACCTGGAACATGTAGTTTCCTTTTTCACTAATGGAGCATTTAAACCCTTTGAACAACTTTGAATAGAATACCACTTAGCATGAACAGATAGCTATAGATACTTCCAAATTCACCATTATATACAGTGCTAGGTAAGTCTTGCACTGGACAACTCCCTCTTCCCCTTATCACTCACTTTGTTCAAGAGATCCTGACAGGCCACTGGCCCCCTTACTTCATCTCAGAAGGCTATAAAGCCTTAAAGAGCTAGTGTACTGCCTGGAAACTGCCTTGAATTATAAGTTTGAGATGTAGGCAGCTATCACTTCTAATATCTCAAGTATTTTTCTTTTCTGTTTGCTAATTAGAAGATTTTCCACCTGGCAGTACTAGGGTGATGTGTGGAGCAGCACTCTTTCTGGAGGCTAAAAAAAGTCAATTCTGTTCCTCCCACTATAGCGATACTGAGACCACACTGACTGTGACATCACTAATAACAAATGAGAACCATTTCTCACTGCCAGATTATTCTCTTTCACATGAAGCAGTGGGAACTGGCTCTTCTTGGTTACTAGTGATGTCACAGTTTCCTGCATTTTGATTGATAACTTGTGAAAGTCATTGCTCAGACTGCAAGGACTGTGATGCCTCAAGATGTTTGATCACATTTCTGACAATGTAGTAGGAGGAACAGAACTGACTTTATTTTAGCCTCCAAACAGAGTGCTGCTTCACACATCAGCCCAGTGCTGTCAGGTGGAAAATCTTCCAGTTAGCAAACAGAATAGAAACAAATACTTCAGATATTGGAAGTGATAGCTGGCTGCATCTGAAAATTACTATTTATTCCAGACAGTACACTAGCTCTTAAATTAAGAAGTGTCTCCAACACAACCAAAAATGCCAAAATCACATGGGAAGCAGAATTCATGATGACCTGACAGAAATAGATTGTTCCTTTATGTGGTACCAACAACACAAAATAGCAAGATGAGAACAATGGCAAGAGTTGGCTGGAAAGCAGTTATACAATATTTTTCGACTTCCCAGAATATAGCCAAATTCCTGCATACAGACTCCCCAACCTGTTAGCATCACTGTGACACAGAGGTGGCAACCCACACCCATGTGTCCTGGGCCTGCCTGGTCTTTGCCCCTTTTTGGAAAATGATTGAGGAGGAACTGAATGCTCTTAATCCCAACTATGGTCAATTAACACCACAGCAACCATACATTTACACTCTCCCCCACACATTAAGAACAAAACTCACATTTATTGGGTATTCTACTGACTACAACAAAAAAGACTATCACACGCAACTTGTTCAAACTGGAGCCACCTACTCGATTCCAGTGGAAGGACACTGTGTGAGAGGTATATAAGATGGAGAAACATACAACACAACAATAAAATGCTCTCCTGAAACATCAAAACATGTGGACTGGCTTGCTAATGCATATTATGGTACATAGGCCAGACATTACATCTTAGTACTTTTCCAGATCCCATCTTACCCCTCAAGGAGGATGTTCAGGAGGCCATAGACAAGGAGACCTTTGGGCATGAGCCAAGTTGGGCAACCCATTCCAACTCAAGTTGTTAGATTAGGAGAAGGAAAATTAAAGGGCCCTTGTACCCCCTGGGAGAGTCCCAAGATAGTTCAGTGCTGGGGCCCCTGCCCCACACAGAAAGCCTTCCCCCTTATGCATAACAGAGGTAATGTTAATGTTCATGATGTATCTTGGAAACAAACTGTCTTCCCTGCCTAGGTTAATTAAGAGGAAGTGAAGGAACCTGCATCGTACTTTGCCTTGTATATGTATGATTATGATGAATGGATGGAATTTTTTTTAAATAAAAATAAAGTTGAAAGAAACAGAAATAAGCAGAAAATTTACTATTAGGCACATTATTTATCTAACACCCCTCAAAAAATGTTAAAAATGTCAGACTCATTCATGAACTTGTTTACTCGTGACTCAGTGTGCCATGACACTCGGGGACACATGGAAGCATCAGCCAGTGGACTTCAGAGTGGTCTACTCGAGGCTTTATTTTTAACAAAAATCCAGAAAACAATGTATTCTTATGGAAATCCTGTAGCACAGAAATGTTTAAATGTATAGTACTTTAAAAGTGAGCTGTTCCTTAAATAGATCAATGATGGTTCATCCACAGACATTGTCCCTTTAAAGAATAAAAGTTTGGGCCCTTTAGATGCCCCTGTAATCATTTTGTTTGCTTTTATTTGTTTCTTTAGTTACCTTTTCATCATTTTATTTGTATTTTGCCAACTAATAGCTGAAAACGAATCCCATGGAATTCTTGTGTTATGATGTCAGGAAATAGTTACTTGTAAGGCTGGCAGTGTACTTCAATGAGAAACTGCAAACATGTTTTCAAATGTTTATATAGAAATAACACTTTCTGTCACAAAAATATTATGTATTAATAGAAATATGTGATTTTTGATAACCTGTGATCTTTTGTTATAATTTAGGTATAGTCAGATTTTACATGGGAAGAAGAAAGAAAAGAAAGGTTAATTACTGTTTTAAAAATGGAAGAATCATACAGATGTATCACAACTGTGCAAATATAAATGGTAAAGTTTGTTATTGAAAGAAGTATCTATTTCTTTGGAAAAAGGCAGAAAACATTTTTTTAGTTTTTCACTGAAATACACTGGGCACATAAGTAGTTAGTAGTTTCCTGTATCACAACACCAGAATTCTACTATTGTTATTACTATCAGTGTGAAAATCAAAGGTGAAAATCCATAAGTTTCACTGCACTAACAAATGTTTTATTATAAAAGCTAGAAAGTAATTACTAACACATCAAAATACAATAAATAAGTCAGCTGTCTATTTATTAAACACTTCATACAAACAGCAGATTTAAAAGCTATAACAAGCAGGCTGTTTTGGGGCTGGGGAGGTTTACCTGTGTCTGACTTGGATGTCTGGATTTTTCTCTGTTCGATTAGCAGGGTATTTTCTCTGTCAAATTGTTGTGTAGGGCATCTTGCTGACAGGAAGGCACTCATCGCAGCAGTGGGTCAGAGCTTTTAGCTGATTGTTTTATGGAGGGCACTGTTTAGGCCCAACCTTCCCACCCCTCACCCCACCCACCCCTGGAAATAGTTCCTTTATACCTGGGGTTCTGACATCATTTCCTCAAGAGTGCAAGGTGCATATCAATGTCATATCCTCTCTAGCACACTGCACTGACAACATAAACATACACATTGTATAATATATATATTTCTATAAAACACGCCGATCACACACAAAAGCAAAACAAAAAGTAGATAAACATGTGGGGAGTAGTGCAATGTAATGGCTGTGGGGCAGCAGTCTTCCAGGAGTCTTTCTGGAGGCTGAGATGCTGCCCTATTTGCAGACAACTCTCTGCCCTGAGGGAGGAAGTTGCCCGTCTTCAGGCCACACTGGACAGTAGTAAGGGAACCTTCCCCCAAGCCATGCTGGATGGTAGGAAGGGAACCTCCCCCATTCAGAGAGCACCAGAGCCACCACCACTACCTCAGAGGTTGCATAGAAAGCACAGCAGTTGGACCACAGTGGGCTCAGGAAGGGTGAGGATGGTGGAACAGAGGCACACCCAGTCAGTTGTTCCACTCCACAACCCATACACCATTCTGAGGGAGCACAGCTCCCCTACGGATGCACCCGCAGAGGAGACTAAAGAGGCTGAGGACAACTGTCACAAGGGAGGCCCACAGGAAGGAGGCAGAGGACACCACAGGGAAAGGAAGCAGCTCCTGGTGGGGGACTCAATTATTAGGGGGATAGAACTGGGGGGAGCAGGGAAAACTGAAGTAAGGTGCCTGCCTGGTGCCATGGCTTGAAGGGACAGGAAGCATCCTCAGGATCATGAGAACAGCTGCACAGGAGTTCTGAGCTGGACGTCATTGTCCACCTAGGGACAAATGACTTGGCTCATCATGAGATTAGAGCAGTGCAGAAGGACTTTGTAGAATTGAGGAGGGCCTAAGACAAGTAGCACACACAGTATCCTTCTCAGAGGTGCTGCCTGTCAATGGCATGAGTGAGGCAAGGGTACTTTGCACCATGCAGTTTAATGAATGGTTGAACAATTGGTGTGGAGCACAGGGGCTTGGCTTCATTGGGGACTGGGGTTCCACCTGGAGGGACACCAGCCTATACTGGCAGGATGGTCTGCATCTGTCCAGGAAGGGAACAAGTCTTTTGAGCAATCGGTTTAAATGCTTCATTGGCAAGCTTTTAAACTAGTCAAGGGAGGAGGCACTGATAAGCAGCAGGAAAATCCCAGCCTCTCCCTACAAAACAGGGTACTAAATGAGAAAAAGACCGAGGTAGAAAGGTCAGTGGGGGATGCTGCAACACACAGTAAAGCCATCAAGAAATGGAAAGCAATGAGTACCAATGCCCGTAGTCTAAGTAACAAGCTTCCTGAATTAGCGGCCTTGATGGAGGAGGAACATCTGGATATCATGGCAGTCACAGAAACATGGTACACACAAAACCATGACTGGGATGTAAACATACGCGGATACACTATCTACAGGAGGGACAGGGAGGGTAAAAGAGGAGGAGGAGTAGCTCTTTACATAAGGGAAGGACTCAAAGCAACAGAACAAAAGGGAAAACAGGGAGGAGAAGAAGCACTGTGGGTAAATTTGGAGACTGGCAATGGCACCACAATCCACACAGGGGTTGTATACAGACCCCCTTCTCAAGGGGAGGAAATGGACAAGGAAATGATAGAAAGTATACTTAGAATGGCAGAAAAAGGGGAGATATTGCTGATGGGTGATCTGAATGTGCCAGATGTTAACTGGAGTGCAGTTGCAGCAGCCACTTCGAAGAGTCGGGTTATTCTAGATGCCCTACAGGGGGCATGCCTTAGACAACTAGTATTGGAGCCCACTCAAGAGGGAGAAATCTCAGACCTGGTTCTCTCAAATGGAGATGAAGAGAGGATCACAGATGTAGAAGTGGGTAGCCATCTGGAAACTAGCGACCATTGAACAGTATGGTTCACAATAAACACAGCAATAGAGTCAAGCCTACAAAGGCAAAAGTACTGGACTTTAGGAAGGCTGACTTTGCCAAAATGGGTGAGTGCCTAAGGAATGCACTAGCAAATGGGCAGGAAGGAGGGTGGAAGAACAATGAGGAATAATAAAACGGTCATCACAGAGGTAACAAGCCTTGTGTGAAGCAAATAAACAAACAAATGATGTAAGAAACCACTATGGTTCTCAAAGGAAGTGGCAGTGAAGGTTCAAGAGAAAAGAAAGCATTCAGGAAGTACAAGGAATCACAGAAGGAGCAGGACAGAGAACTGTATCAGTTAAAGCAAAAGGAAGCTGGGAAGGCAGTCAGAACAGCAAAGGCCCAAACTGAGGAAAAGATAGCCAACTCTGTTAAGAAGGGGGATAAATGTTTTATAAATACATCAGGAGCGAAGGAAGACCAAAGGAGGGATAGTGAGGCTTAATAAAGGGAGGAGGGTGGGCAGAGGGTGACTGTGAAAAGGCAGAGTTACTAACAAATATTTTGTTCAGTATTTACTAAGGAAGAGGGGAGGTATCTAAAACAAACAGTAGAAGCACCTGGATACAGAAGTTGATACCAGCCCATTTATAGAAGAAAGGGTTCTGAAAGAACTCTTAAAACTGAAGGTGGACAAAGCAATGGGCCCTGATGGGATCTCATCCCAGAATTCTAAAAGAACTAAGGGTAGAACTAGTGACACCACTGACTACCCTCTTTAACAAATCATGGGAGGATGGGGTGGTACCCGAGGACTGAGGAGGGCAGATGTGATTCCCTTCACAAAAGTGGGAGCAAGGCAGAAGCAGAAACTACAGACCTGTTAGTTTAACCTCAGTGGTAGGGAAAATGATGGAATCACTTCTGAAGGAAAGAATTGTTAAGTATCTAGAGGCTAGAGGGGCACAGGACCCAAGGCAACATGGATTCACAGCGGGAAGGTCATGCCAGATGAATCTGATAGATTTCTTTGACTGGGTGACCAAAGTAGTAGATCAGGGAGGGGCTGTGGACATGGCCTACCTAGACTTTAGCAAGGCATTTGACACAGTCCCACACAAAAGATTAATATACAAGTTAGCCACCTGGAAGTGGGTCCCAAGATGACAGCCTGGGTAAAGAATTGGCTGGAGAATAGGACACAGAGAGTAATAGTAAATGGAGTCCACTCTGAAGAAAGGGGGGTTACTAGTGGGGTACCGCAGGGTTCAGATAGGACTGGTCCTCTCAATGTCTTTATAAGCGACATTGCAGAGGGACTGGAAGGAAAAGTATGTCTCTTTGCAGATGACACAAAGATCTGCAACAGAGTTGATGCACAAGGTGGGTGGAAAGGATGAGAAGGGACTTGGCAAGGTTAGAGAAATGGTCAAATGTATGGCAGCTTAGATTCAATGCTAAGAAGTGCAGCATAATGCACCCTGGGAAACAAAACCCAGGGGAAGAGTACACAATGGGGGGTGAGATACTAACAACAACAAAAATGGAAAGGGACCTGGGGGTAGTCATATCAGATGACCTAAAGGTGGGCAAGCAATGTGAGAGGGCAGCAAGGAAGGCTGGGGAATACTGGGATGCATAGGGAGAGGCATCACCAGTAGAAAACAGGAAGTTATTATACCTCTGTACAGACAGCTGGTCAGACCCCATCTGGAGTACTGAGTGCAGTTCTGGAGACCCAATCTCCGCAAAGACATAGACAGGATGGAAGCTGTCCAGAGGAGGGCAGCTAAAATGGTGCAGGGTCTGCACTGGAAGACATATGAAGAGAGACTTAAGGAGCTTAATATGTATAGCCTCGAGGAAAGGAGGGAGAGGGGGGACATGATAGAAACTTTCAAGTACCTCAAGGGAATCAACAAAGTCCAAGAGCGTAGCATCTTTCAAAAAAAGAGGTGTGCAAGAACAAGAGGGCACAATTTGAAGATAGAGGGGGCAGCTCAGAGGTAATTTAAGGAAGTATTTTTTTCACAGAGAGGGTTGTGGATGCATGGAACGGCCTTCCAGAGGAGGTCATGGAGTCAAAAACAGTGGTGGAATTCAAACATGCATGGGACAGTCATAAGGCAATTCTAGGGGTTGGGGGTAGGAAGAAGTAGGCTGCTGGTTAACTAGGATCTGCAGCTTATCCATTAGGTAGGGAAATGGGCAGACTGGGTGGGCCAAGCAGTCCTTATCTGCCGTCAAATTCTATGTTTCTATAAGCAAACTGATGTTGTATAAACTAAATATGCAATGGTCCAACTCACAATTTGCAGTTTATGATCACTTTTGAAGGAAGAGGACTTTCATAACTCACTTGTGGTTCTGCCACTCATGAGTTATGCTCCTGCCCCATCTCAAGTAAAGATAAACTGCATATTTTGAATCCACTTATTGCAAATCCCCTATTTATTGTGTCATTTTTATCGCCATTGGTGTTGCATCAGTAAGGGATGTGCAGTGACCTGACTCAAAATATGCAATATATCTTTGACTGTGAGGGTGAAGGCCCCACATGCATGAGTGATAAGAGTCATTGCATGTTTGATTGCATATTTGATACATCAGTTTACTAATTGTAACTTTTAAATCTACTGTTTGAAAATTTAACTGCATATGTAAATATTTATGTATATGGTATCTTGAAATGAGATTTTAGCCATATTGGTCCTTGGAAAACAGGAGTTGCTGGCTAGTTTGATACCTTTTATTGGACTAACATATGTCTTGTACAAAGACAGTATATTACACGAGCTTTCAGGGCCCCCTCAGATCCCTACTTGAAGTGAATAGCAAACCAAAGCAAAATAAGCTGATGTTACATACACTGCAATGAATTGTTTCAAAATAATTTAGGATAGGATAGTGAAGAGACTTAAAAGGAAGGGTAGATGGCAAAGAAGGAACAGATCTACAGCTGTGAGGGGATGTTTAGCAGGAAGTGATAAGCTGTTCATAGGAGGCTAAATGGATGCCTTGAAGTATTAATTTGAAAGGTATCCTAACAGGAACACAGAATATTAATGATCTGAGATAGGTAAAGTGCAGGGTAGTGTCACGGAAGGAAAAAAAAACACATAGTGCTGCAAAGTAACATACTGTATTAGAGTTTTCCATTTCCAGAGTGCGTCATAAATGCAGTGTCCCAATTGAGCCCATTGCAGTTCAAGCTAAATTGTTTAATCTATTTTAGTTCCAATGTCCTTTTCTCCTGTGTAGCTTTGAAGTTGCTGCTTAGAATCAAGACAGACATATCCAAGAGACAACAATATAAGATGTAAGACCTGCACTCACATGTGCACGCAGACCACCATCGAAATAGGAGAGAACAGCACAATAGAAATAAATGAATCCTACACATATCAATCAAGCAATGTGGTTTATCAAACTCAGTGCAAAAAGTGCACAAATGGATGCTATATGGAGGAAGCAAGTGAATCACTGCAAACCAGGATGAACCATCACCAACACACAATAGTAAACCACATTATCAGCACACCTGTAGGACAGCATTTTTCCCAACCAGACAGTGCCCTTTCAGACCTGTCTGTCATTATTACTTAGAGGCAACTTCAAAAATACACCACAGAGAAGAACATGGGAATCAAATTATATTAAATAATTTAACCTGAACTGTAATGGGCTCAGTCAGGACATTGGATTTATGACACACTATGAAAAAGTCTAATACTGCATGTTCATTTATACAAATATGTTTTTTTTCTTTCTGTGACCCCTTTCAAACATTGTGGGCCTGATTTCCAAACAGCCCTTAGATCGACACAAGTTGCACCAATCTAAGGGCTGCTGCAAACTCCAGGTGCACCATGGAACCTGCACCTGATTTTATAAACTGCATGGTCCATGCTCTAAACTTCCTGGGTTTGCTGCAAATCTGCAGCTGTGCCAAACAGGTGGCACAGCTGTGGAAATTGGATCTAGCCCTCCCAACCCGGTGCAACACTAGAGGGCCTGGATGTTGGGAGGGGGGAAGAACTACATTGCCAGGTAGTGCCCTGGGGCAAAGGGGCATGGTATGAGGCAGAGGAGGTGTCAGGGCACAGCTGGGCATCTGATGCAGTGCTGTGGCACCTGGCAAGGGGTGCCACTGCAGTGTGGTGCACTAACAGTAATGTTTCGTAAACTGAGTCTGCCTGTACTGTAACAACTTCCCTGGTAGTCTAGTGGCCCCCCGATCCCGAGTGTTGATATACCCCCTGGTGGTGCAATGCCCCCTCATGAACCCTGATCTCCCACCACATAAAATGAGAAAACTGCCCCAGTCCTATAGCACCCCCTGATCCTCAATCTCACCCAAGCACATATCAATTAAAGTACCTGGTGATCTAGTGGACCCCTCCACCCTCCCCATCCCATCAGGCATTCACCAACCACTTCTCTCCCCCCCATCCCTCGTATCATGCTGCAACCAGCACAGCTCTCTACCCACCACAACAGCCAGCCTCAGTGTTTACAGAGACATAAGGGTCCTAATTTTATCACTACTTTTACCACACAGAGCAACAAGGTGGTGGAGATTTTAAAGAAAAATTGTCACATTTTGGAAGTGGAACCTGCCCTACAAAAAAATCACAAGTCAAGGTCCTGTTATTACTTATAGAAGAGGAAAAAACTTGAAAGATCGAGTTGTACACAGTGAAGAAAAAACTGACAATGGGAACTTAAGCACTCATCTTCCTGTTGGTAATCACAAATATGGAAACTGTTCTGCATGCCAAAATATCCAGGTGGGAAAATATTTTTTCTGTATTATCTAAGAACGATGAAGTGAATTCCTTCATCGCCTGTGGAACAGAATCAGTAATATAGCTGGCACAATGTACTTGTAAGTGTTATTACATGCATAAGATGAAAAGAAAATTCAGAACACGTGTTTTAGAACACATTAGACACATTAGGGTAGGAACACTTGAAAATGCTTTGGCCACACAAGTGAAGATAAGAGAACCAGGACATTTGTTCACATTTATGGGCATAGAAAAAGTGACATTGGGTTCCAGAGGGGGCAATTTAGATAAACTGCTGCGTAAAGAATCGTTTTGGTAACACAGATTTAGAGCTGGTACTATCCTGGTTTGAAAAAACATTGTCCCAATTACTGCATAGAAAATAAGAAGAAATGGGGCATGATTGATTATATATATATATATATATATATATATATATATATATATATATATATATATATATGAATATGATACGACTGTGGAATATGGAAAATATTTGCATGAATGCAGAGTGAACTGTGATAATATTACGAGTGATATTATTGCAGTTCACTCTGCACGAGTGCAAATGTTTGCCATACTCCACAAGTCGCACATCATGTGTACAATTTATACAGTAGGGCTAGTACCCTTTAGGAACATTTTTTTTCTGTGTTCTCTCCCTGTTTACTTTATTCTGGTAATTGGATGTTTTTTTGGGGACCTGGGAGCACTGGGCAGTTAAGTGATTTGTTCAGAGTCACACAGTATTGAAATGGAAGTTGTGAGAATTAAACACTGGTCTGAGCTGCTGGATGTAGGAAGTTGGTTTATTGCTTGTTACTCTAACCTCTAGGCTATACTGACAGCACTGTTTGTGTGTGGTCTGAGTGTGTGTGCGTGTAAGGCCCTGTCCACACTGCAGCCTGAAAACCCTTCTGTAATGTTACAGAGGGTGTAAACCGCATCGGTAACAGTGTGCGTTTACACTGGTAACGTTATAGCAGGCGTTTTCACAACTGTTATAGAAACCTGTCAGGAGGTGGTTTCTACAATGGTTACAGAAACAGTAGCAGGGCTGTAACGTTACTGCTGGCCGTCTAAATGCATGACCGTGTAGCCCCCAGTCAGCCACTAGACCAGCAGGCAGTGCACCACAGAGGGGCACTCTGGAGGCAAATGAAGGAGGAAGTGCCTGGAAGGCAGAGAGACATGCGAGGACTGAAACCATTGCAGTAAAGTGGAAACGGTGCAGGGCAGCGCCTGCACAACGTCAGAGGCATGGAGCCCAGATCCTCTGGGTGCACACACCTGAGAGAGGTGCAGCCAGGAGGCACAGTGTGCCAATGGGGGGGTGCTGCCTGCACCAACTGTACAAGAACTGCGAGGGGGGGAAGAGCGCTGGTGCCCAGGGCAAACAGTGGGCACAAGCCATAGGGAGGTAGCAATAGATGCCAGCACTGTGTGCTGCAGGTGTGAAGGGGTCCCAACAGCTGCCACAACACACAACCAGCCCCCAGAGGACAGCAGTGCCAGAGCACACCACACCAGCACCATTGCAGAGTGACCCCAGCCCCCAAGCACCGCCTGTGACTGGTGGAGGGTAGACAGGGCTGTGCCAAGCAGTGACCACAGCTGCACGCCACACTGACCACCTGCAAGACCATGTCAGATCACGGTGCCACCTGGTCGGATGAGGCCGCAAAACTCCTGGTGGAGTTCTGGACCCAGGAGAAGGTGCAAGCAGAGCTAGCCAGTGCAAGGCACAACATGAAGGTGTATCAGAAGGTATCAGACTACCTGTTTGGGAATGGGGTGGAGTGGATAGTAAAGCAATGCCATGACAAGATTAAGCAACTGAAGGTGCGGTACCATAAAACCAGGGACAGCAACAAACACTCGGGGGGGTACGCGTGTGGCGTGCCCCTTCTATGACACATTGGATACCATATTGGGAACACGGCCTACCACCTAACCAGCATTCATCATGGAGAGCTCACAGGTGGTCATCCCTGAACTGGACACGGAGGATGATGGGGACACCACCGGGGATGCGTGCCTGCACCTGGGCAATGAAGACAATGACGGTGTGCAGTGGGAGTACCCCAACACAGGTACGTGCATTGTACTATGTGTATGCTGGTATGTGGCATGCCAGTGGAGGTGTATCCTGGGCTCACGGCACACGGTGATAGGCATGAGCATGGGTGGTGGCACAGGTTCACTGAAGGGTGTTTGCATGTCGCACCTGTGGTGTGCGTAGGCACACAGGTGTGTGGGGGACAGGGGCATGGGGCAGGGGTAGGCCGTGGGGGGTGAGGGTGGGGTACGCACATGTGTGTAATGGTGACAAGTGTGTTCTGCCATTCCAGGGCAAGACCCTGGTGAGGGGACATTGGTGGACACTGATGCAGTGGAGGCCTCCCCAGTGTCCTCGGCCCTGCAGGACATGATGCCAGGAACCTCCAGTGATGGGTCCACTGTGGGAGGAGGCAGCCATGTGAAGTGGCAGAGTGACCAGTTACCCCTGGTGAACCTCAGGAACAGAAAGTCAAAGACAGCAAGGATGGCAGACATACTTGGGGTGGTGCTGGAACCAACACGTCGGATGATGCAAGAGCACTGCAGGGAGCTGATGGACCTGGAGAGGAAGCAGGCATGGGAGGAGGGGGCATTGGAGAAGCGGTTACAGAGACAGGAGGCAGAGCAGACATAGTGGTTCTTCACACAGATGGTCCAGTTACTGGCCATGCAATGACAGCAGCCACCCCCTGCAGCCGCACCACAATGGTCAGATGCCACCCCCATGGCACACACCACCATAGCCCCATCCCCCTGTGCCCTATTCCCCCGTGGGTGTGCCACCATGCCAATGGCCACTGAGAACCTCAGTGGCATGGCCGACCCTGCCATCGGCCACCCTTCCACCGCTGGCGGACAGACAGGCTGCATGGCACAGGCAGCCACCACCAGGATGCATCCCCTGGCTATGCCAGCACCCCACAGGTGTGACACCCCACTACAGGGTGCAGTGTACATGGGTGGTGTCACTGCCTCCATCACCCAGCTGCACACATCCCAGGCAACACCAGCTGGTGCCAGCATTGCACAGCTGTACCCCACAGGTGTCACGCCAGCCACTGTTGGCCTGCACACAGCACCCCAACCCCCAATGCATGGTACCGCTGCTCTGCACAGTACAACCCCCTTGGATCCCACAGCAGGCATGCCCAGCTTCACACAGGACCTGTACAGTGAGGGGTTCCAGTGCACCACCCTGTGATAACCCATGCAGCATACAGGGGTTGGCTGACTGGTGCATCCCACAGGTTGCCACACGGGACTCCATTTTTGATTTCCCTCCCACTTTGGGGATGCCGCTGGGGTCCACCCAGTGGCAACAGTGCCTGGTCCATGTTGGCACAGAGGTATGTGCCGACTGTGGCACTAGGTTGCACAGAGAAATTCTTGGGTCACACGCACCGTTGCGTGGCATCTCTTCAACATGCTGTGTCAGGGGTTCCACTGCAGTATGGCCACATGGGTGCCTGGGTTAGGCACCACCTTGCATGGTTATGTATTTTTTGTGTCTGTGACAGTACAGTGTGCCTGCCACCTAGTCTTTAATAAGTAGAAAGTGCCGCCCATATGGTGGCCTGGCATTGTGTATTGCATTGTTTGTTCATATGACAGTGTCTGTTTCCTTTGGGGATATGTGGTGTTACGCAGCAATGCACATGGTCCACTGTATGGCCATGCTGCCGCTGCACATTGTTTGCTTGTGTTATTGCCACCAGAAGTCATGGCGGCATTGAATTAAAGGCTGTCTTGTGTCACCATACCGTGTTGCTGGTTTGCTTGGGCGGTGTGCATGCATGCGCACATTGTTTTCTGGGGCACAGTGGGGCTTCTGATTCCATGGGCTGCTGGTGTGGGGGTCCTGGATGTGTGGCCTGGCTGCACGGTGTATGCTAGTGCACACAGCTTGCATCCGGTGGCAGTGGGGCGTGGTTTTCCATTTCCTGGTGGTGCACCGCATGCCTGTCTGTGGGGCGCTGTGGGGTCCCTGTACCCAGCATGTGTTGGTGCATCACTGCATGCCTTCATGCCATGTGTAGGGGCCTCCCCTCATTTCAGTTCCACACCTTCACCCGCTGCCCACCCTTGGTCCCCCATGGGTGCACCTGGGCACATATTGCTGTAGGATACCGAGGCATGTTATGCCGCACTCAGTGTGCCCTGTGTAGACTGGCATCTGGATGTTCATTTGGGTGGGTTTCTGTCTTCGCAACTGTCTTCCCCAGGTGCACCATGGGATGCACTCCACATTACAGGGGTTGGGTGCACACACTGTTCATGTCTCAATGTAGACAGGCTGTGCCTTTTCCAGACTGTTTTCACACCTGTTCCCTAGCAGTGTGGACATGCTGCTATGTTTGCAGCCTGAAACGGTTTGGAACCATTTCAGCCTTGTTGGGTGCAGTGTGGATGAGGCCTTAGTGTTTCTGAATAGGCTGGGAGTGTTAGACACTATGAGAAACAGGTGCATGTGATTTGCAATGATAATTGTGTTACCTGCAGCTAGGAGTGAGAAACAGACTGTTTATTCAGTAAGTTGCAGGCTTCACTGAGACAGAGAAACTTGCAGTCAGCACTCAGAAAGAGAAACTGGTTTATGAAGGAGGCTGGTTTGAAGATTAGAGCAGCACAGTTATGTGCTAGGATAGTCAGAATAACTATGGGACACAGGTGATTGTCTTTTACAATGCTAATTGTGTTAGTTACAGGATTCAGTGATAAAGAGAAACTGTGAAGCTATTACATACAGGCTGCAGTGTAGATAGTCTGATTCTGGTGACATCACCATTGTGAGTATATTTGCTGGTGATGTAGATACTGTGGGTTTATCAGGAAATAAACCCACAGTGTCTATGTCATCACAGAGTTATTCCACTGCAGTGAGAATACATGTTTTATTGTCAATGTTACATGCTCACCCATTGTGTATATATTTATATATATATATATATATATATATATATATATATACACACACATAGTATATAGTATGAATATATGTTCATCTATAAAATGCAAATTATGCTAGGAAATATGGATACATTGTTATCTTGGTTTTTGGAAAGTGATAGTATGCACTTCCTTTTGGGGGTGAAATGTGTTTTTAACATTATTGATTCTGTTGTTTATAGAATTTAGCAAGCATCATAGGAAGTGTCATTATCTAGATGCCTCACAGTTTTGGTAGTTATAATTTATTATTTGCCATACTTTTGTGCTGCATATATATATTTTTGTATTTTTTTATACATATATAGCTTTCTGTATACTGTACACCTATTTATACTGGCAATTGTGGTATTTTTGGTTTATAAGGCATCTACTAGATGGGGCTGGTGTTTTAATGAAGTACAAGTGTGGTGTGAAACAGTAACATGTGTTTGGGGGGGCTACATATTTGATATACTTAATAAAACCATTTTTAAATGTCTCCTAGCATCGGAGGTGCACTTAGGTGCAGACGAGCAGACATGCATTATTTTTGGGTTTTTTTTATGGCTGTGGGGGTATTTGTTTGTGTGTTACTTTAGAACTGATTAACCCACCCCGGATAACCAATTAAGATTAAATAGTCCATTTACAGAGCTGACATACTTTTATCAAATTGTACAACAGGGAGGACTGAAATATTACTAATACCAATTATGAGGCAAATTAATTATTCATGAAGATATTACCCTCTGTGATTGATCACTGTATTGGTCATTAATGTCCACTAAATGGCCAATCCAGCTGCCAAACGCAGCTGATATATCGCATCACTCCTTTGTTGAAGTAGCATGGTGTCAACGACAACTTCCACAGCACTTTTGCCCACAAACCTGATATTGAGTTACCTCATGAGTTAAACAGAAAAAAAGCATAATTTACATTAAAAAAATGATAGACTACATAACATCTTTTGAGGTTGTGCATGGAGTGTCTATGTAAGATCTCAAAAGATGTTATGTAGTCTGAAATTTTTTTAAATGTAAAGGGCAGTTTTTTTCTCAAGTTCATCTTGTGAGGTAACTCAATGACAGTTTTGCAGATGAAGTACTGTGGCATTTGTCTGTGTTATTGTGCTCTGAAAATCACACAAGACAGACTCTCTAAAATATTTAAAACAAAGTGATGGAGAACTATTTTGATGCAGCCTGGATGCACAAAAATGCTCATGCACCACACACGGACCACATCACCCATCTAAGGTATGCAACTGATCATGCCCTCATTCAGCCCCCAAAAATGTATAAACCAGGACAAAAAGTATGTTTTAAAATAAAAGTTTGATACTTTGTGGTGAATAAGCCTTATCAGAACAATGACAACCTCACTGCCAGTCATTTTCTGAGATTAAATTCCACCAAGTGGAGGGTGCTGGCCCTTTGCCTTAGGCCACCCAGCCTCCCACCAGGTCATTAATCCGTAAGAAACAACTGTCAATTAGGTCTTTATTGCTTAAATGTCGTATTGTTCTTGCATAATTATAGCTACTGCTGTTACATTACATTTTTTAAATGTATATGGACACCATTGCAGCCTGCTGAAGGTCATGGGCTGGATATTCAAACTGCACCCAAAAAGTGTGCAAAAGCAGGAGCAAGCACAAGTCACTTGCACATATGCACAATAGACGTGATATTCAAACATGGAGCAAGCCAAATTGCGCAATGGGTTAACGCCTGAATATCGCATAACCGCGCTTATAGCACAACCAGGAAGGGGAAGCTGAGAGAGATGATGCGCGCTATGAACAACAAGGGCTGCCCAGCTGAGCAGCCCAGAGGTGCCATAGCACAAGCAGGGAGCCCCCCAGCAGCAGAGCAATGGAACTGCACAACCAGGGAGGTAGGCAGGGGCCCACCACCCATGCCACAGATGGGCACAGGGACACACTGCAGAACCAACAATGTACCCCCACACCCCAAGCACAGCATAACGGGGGGAGGGATGGAACAGCCATCGGATCATGGGGACAAGTAAACAAATCACAGTTGAGCCATGGTGCCCCAGCACACCCACCAGCAAGCTGAGACTGCCACACAAGGAGGGCGGACCACCCCATGGCACAGCAGCCCCCCCCGTGCACAGCACACCCTGCACCGTGACCCCCAAGACACCCCCCATGAGCAGTGACCAACACTGGAATCCCTCATGCATACCACTCACCCTCCACTGCCACACTGCAATCTGTGTACCACAGAACCATACAAGCCAGACCCACCATGAGCCACAGCAGCCTGCACAGACACCCACAGTGGTGTGTGGAAGCATGCAGCACACTGGATGCAACACAGTGCAGGGCAAACACATACCCATACCCACGGGACACTAACACAGGGACGCGTAGTGTGGCAGCCAAGCCCCAGTGTGGGCCCATAAAACTGTGCACACACAGCCTGCAGTCCCTCATGGCACAGGGTGACACCCACCCTGTGCATGAACTGTGGCCCTAGCGCCACCAGCAGATGCCTGGATCACAAGTCACAGACAGTGGTGCACAGCCCCTGCAATACACACAAGCCGCAGCATGGAGGTGGGACAGCAACTGAGGAGGCCATAGTGGCACCCGAGGCAAACATGCACCACACCATTGACAGGAGGCAACCCAGCATGGTGATGGTCACAGTGGATGACCTGCAGGGACAGCCACCACTGACAAGGCAGCAGACCCGAGGCCATGGACATGGCGGGTGTCAGCTGCACAGGCCAAGGATGGGTTGATGGGCACAATGGACACAGAGCAGGCACCATGGACCACTGCACACAGTAATGCAATGCACAGGGAACAACACACACACCACAAATACCGACTGATGGCCACTCCCACACCAGAGACACTTCCCCACGCACACACACACACACATACCCATGACTGAACCACCCCAGATGCCATGCACACCACTGCAACTGAGCACCTACAGCCAGCTGCAAATCAGAGACCACCACAGTATTCATATCAAAATAACTGTATTCCAAAAATATAACAACAATAACTATCTACAATTATGTACAAACATGGGGTGGAGGGACAGGAACAAGGTGGGGGTGGGTAAGGGGCAGGGTGAACATATGGGAGAGGGAAGGCGGGGTGTGAGGGTTGGTCAAAGGGGGGAGGTTGTCTCTCTTCACTGGCAGCCAGCCTGGTCCTCTGCTGCCTGAGGCTGTTGTCTGGCTCGCCTCCTCCTCCTCACGCCATGCTGCTGCAGATCCGCGAGGATGGCAAGGGACTCTTGCGCCACCCGCACAAGGTCCTGATGGACGGCTGCATTCGCAGGAGTACCCGCACACCTAGGACAAGGGATCAGAGTCAATGGGTGTGACTGTCCATCCCCCTGCAGCCCACCCAGTATGCATGGCAGACAGCCATGTGCCACGCTCCTGTGATGGTGTGCACCCACCCACAGTGACCGTGTCCACAAGACATGCCCAACCAGGCAGCAACAGCCATGTGTACCACTACACACACCCACCGCCCATGTCCAGCACAGCACAACCAAAGCCGTACAGTAACATGGCTATGCGGTGAGCAGGCAGTGGCACAGCCATGTGCCCAGTGCACGCATGGACCACCATTGACGCACTCCCAGACATGCAGTGGCACTGGACAGTGCTGACTGCCACATGTCGCGTGCATGGCAGTGGTGTCCATGGATGGTGGCCATGCCCTGCCTCCCACCCTGTCACACAGCATGCAATAGCAATCTTGGTGTCATGGCACTCACCCTCATCGGGATGCTGCTGGCATTGTGGTTGTTCACCGCCACGATCCGGTCCTGCAGCCACCACCCTCCGCTGCTGATCCAAATTCCTCCTCCACTCGGCCATGCCTGTGGGAGACAAAAGGAGAGAAACATCAGTACAAACCCAAAGCATATTCCCCCGCTCCAATGTGTGCCCACCCACCCAGCCAGACCCACCCATCCCATACCCTGTAAACACCACTACAGCCAACCCTAGACCATCCCTCCCCTATGTGCTGGACACATGAGACAGTGTTACCCATATGGACCATACAAGTGTATAGACGTATCACCCACCTGGACGAGGCACCACGCCCCTCCTGGCACGCGACCGCAGATGTGCCAGTAGCTCCAGCTCCCTCCGTCTCAGGTCCCCATATCGGTGCCTGCACTGTTCGGCTGTTCTCCTGTGGCCAGTGGCCACCTCCAGGTCAGTGGCCACCTCTTCCCAGACCTGGGTCCTGGCCCCGTCCAGTGGCACTCACCAAACAGTGGGCCATAGTGTGGCTCCACAGTGGCCACAAGGTTGGCCAGCTCAAGGGCATCCCACTGAGGGGCTCTCCTGTGTGCCATCTCTAATGCTATAGTAGACAATATGGCACTCCGCGGCGCGCTGTTGCGATGGAAGTGCTGTGTGGTACATCGCGCCATTCCCTATCACGCTGTCGGCACAGCTGCCATATTTCTATCGCGCTGTCACCGAACAGCGCGATAGAGCCGTACACATGCCAGACGTACAGTGCCAGGGGGCAAAGGTCGGGCACAAGGTCAGGGGTCAGCGGCGCAAGGCCACGCACAGCGCCATCGGACGTCTACACATCCTGTGCGAACGGTCACCTGCGTGCCAGTGCCACAGTGGACTATTGCGCAGTTGTGCCACAGCGCCATTTGGTTCCCAGCACTGTAGTTCCACTGGCACAATGGTGGCCATGTCCTGAATTGCTGATCACGCACAGCATGTCATCAGCGCGGCAGACACCTGCGTAAGCCACCTGGGCATGCGCAATGTGGTGTACTACACAGTCACGGAAATGCGCCATTGGCTCAGCCGGCTCAACCGGATTGCACAAAGCGCAACGGCGCGATATTCAGCCGACACATGCAAATCATCTGATCAGCCATTCAAAGGCACAGTGGCACGATTTGCATCTCATTACAGTTGCTCCACTCCTAATTTGCATGCATTGCGCTATAAATGTGCGACATTGGGTTGCGCTGGCCAGATTCGGTTACTGCAGGTGAGAGGTGGGTTGCATGCTGTGTGATGTTCTGGACAATGGTCATGGGATAACGCTGTAGACTGCATAGTGACAGGTGTCCACTTCCACCCATACAGACCGACATGACCGAGCAGAGCCAAGGTAAGGGTGAGGATGGTGGGCGGAGGAGGAGGCCCAACTTCACCATGGCAGAGACAGAGGCCCTCTTCCAGGCCTACCTGGAGGAGGGGCCACTCCTGAGTGGACGGCAGGGCACCCTCAGGCCCGTGGTGGCTGCATGGGAGGTGGCTCGGCAGTGAACCTGCACGGAGCCACCAGCGCCCGCAGGAATGCAAAAGAAGATGGGGACAGACCGCAGGAGGGTGAAGGAGAAGGTGGCAGCCCTTAGGGCGGCACGTGCTGGCACAGGTGGGGGCCAGCCAGCGGTGGCAGAGCTGACCCCGGCTGAGGACCGACTGGCTGCATCAATGCAGTGGAGTGCTATTGAAGGCGTACCAGGAGGTGGATTCCAGACAGGTGGAAGCCCATCACTGCACGGTATGACATGGTGGTGGTGTTGGGGGGTTGTTCACATGCACTCACATGTCCTCACTTTCTGTTACAGATCCTGTTCGTCTTCAGGGGATGGTGGTGGTGGGTCCAGGCAGTGAGGAAGACCTGCCGGAGTTGGAGGAGGGTCCATCCACCTCTGTCGCCAGCCAGCGGCACTGCACCAGCATGCACGCCTGGCTGCCAACTCTGTTGTCGGTGAGTCAGGTGTGGGGGTGCTCACAGCCTGTGTCTCAGCAGTCTGGCATGCAAGCATGCCAGCACGCCGGACTGTGGCCATAGCACGACCTGCACCATTGATGATGCAAGGACTGCACTGGCAGTGACATGTGTGTGTCCCATGACGGACACACAGCAGGCCAGCACGTGCCCCTGGGCCTAGCTGGTTCCAACTTGTGCCAGCATGTTGGCACAGTCCCAGGCTGTGCCTGTCAGCCCGGTAGGGCAGCACCGTGGCTGTGCAGGTGTCTGGCACTGTTCGGCACAGCAGTGGAGCGAGGTGGTCCCTGGGGCAGCAGCGGTTGGAGGGCAGCAGCAGCAGTCACCCACCAGGTCTGGGGGTACAGTGTCCAGCGGTGGCACATGCCCACCGCCTTTGATATGCCCATTCCTGGTCCTGGTGAACAGCGCCCACTCTCAAAGGGTGTTGAGCATCAGGACCTTCCATACCCTGGGGGACAGGATGCCGTTGTGGCACAGTAGCCATTTGAAGAGCACACCCGCCTGCTGCGGGAATCAGTACAGCAGCAAAGGCGGGTTGCAACATCCGTGGAGGCACTGTGCGTGGCTGTGGAGCTGCAGAGCAGGGACTGTGCTCTGATCCTTGCAGAGATGGTCCATATGCGGATGGATGTGACCGCCGCCATTGACAGGCAGACCCAGGCATTGGTCGCTGTCATGGCTGCATTGGGCACACAAGCAGGTGCCCCTGTACCGTGCACCCCACACAGTACGCTCTCCACTCCCCATTCCCGGCGTCATGCAACACCCAGCCTGTCGATGCCGGGTTCTGCTGTGGGCATCCCGAGCACCCCTGGTGCAGGTATGTTTGGCATACTACAGACCCCAGTGTGGACAAGGTCGCGATCGCGCAGTGGGACCCCTGGTGGTCCATCAGTGCCACCCCATGTGGCCCCTGCTCAGCCTGCCAGTACTGTTGGGTCACAGCGGGACCGCCCATGCATCCGCGGTGGCCGTGGAACAGTGCAACATGACTGACCTGTCTCCCAGTGCGGGCCCTGTCTGGTGCTGCCCTGTGTGCAATGTGCATCATGGTGGGCAGTGCACTGGTGGGTGCCCTGCCCATCACGCTGACACACGGACCACCTGAACACCATCCCGCCTGCTGTCCACAGGTGCGTGTGCATGATGATGCCTGCATTGTACTGTACACCAAGGTGCAAGGGTGCCCAGCATCTGACACACGTACTTGGACAGTACAGGTGGTGGGTGTGGTCTGTGGATCTGTATGTTTGCCATGTCTGTTCCTGCTCTGCTGTGCACCTGCCCATGTATGCTTTGTGCCTGGTGTGTGTGTGTGTGTGTGTGTGTCCATATGACTGTTCACCCCTCCCTGATGGTGTGTTAGTGTGCCTGGTCCCTTCCACTCCCCTTGCTGTCATGCACCCCTGGTGTGTTACTCTGTGTGCCTGTGGGTTGCGCCAGGACAGTGTTGGTTGCACATGGCCCCTTGACTTACCTGTGTCGTGCATAATGCTCCTCCGTGATGGTGTCCCGGTGCAGCTGGGCCTGCCGGATCAGTCAGGGGTCCCGCCGTCCAAGGGGGGGCTGCTCATCACCATCATCACCGGCGCCACTGGCGTCCCCATCACTGTCCCCCTCCTCGACCTGAATGGCTATCCCACAGTCTTTGGCCATGTTGTGCAGGATACAACAGGCCAGGAATATCCCACAGGCCTTTGAGGGGCTGTACTGTAGGGCACCGCCGGAGGTGTCTAGGCATCGGAAGCGTGCCTTGAGCATCCCAAACACCCGCTCGATGATGTTGCATGTGGCGGCATGCGCCTCATTATAGCATTGCTGTGATGGGGTCATGGGGCGCCGGTATGGTGTGAGCAGCCAGGGATGGAATGGGTATCCGCTGTCACCTGTGTGGAGATGGTGGAGATGAGTATCATGTTCAGGTCCATATTGCCAATATCCCTGTGTGCCACTACCATAGCACCTGTGGCATTCCCACCCTTGCCCCACGTTTGCAATTCCTACATGCGTACTCACCCACTAGATGGCCTGTGAGGATGTTCCCACTCTCGAATCGATGGCACAGTGCAGACTGATACCATATGAAAGCATCATGTGCTCCTCCAGGGTGTGTGGCACAGACATTGATTATGCGCCCAGTGGCATCACACACCACCTGGCAGTTGACACTGGAATAGCCCTTTCTGTTCCTATATGCAGCCCCATCGGGGCCAGGTGGCGTGCGAATGGCCACATGGGTGCAGTCTATGGTCCCTAGCACACCAGGCATACATGCTACCCTGTGGAACTCCTGCATGTTTTCTGTACGCTCTGCCACGGTGCTGGGGAAATGGATGTGCTCCGCAGCATGTGGCAGCAGTGCGCTGAGGAATTGGGTGAGGATGTGTGACGTGGCCGACTGTGTTATGCCTGTGGTGTCCCCTGTCAGCCTCTGGAAGGTGCCCGTGGAGATCAGGCACATGCAGGCTGTCACCTTGGTCTCCACCGACAGAGCGTGACTCCGTCGTGAGGGTGCCTACATCACATCACTGCACAGCTCACAGAGCCACCTCAGTATTGCCCTGTTCAGGTGGTACCGGCCCACGATCTCTACATCTGTGTACAGCTCAAAGCTGATGCGGGCACGGTACTGTCTGTTGGGGTGTACCACCAACGGGCCCTTCCACGCCACTTCCCCAGCATGCATTCTCACCCCCCATTACAGCTTCCATGTGAAGCTGGCACTGTCCATCTCCCTGGCTTGTGACCCCCCCTGGCTGATGTTGCTCTGTTACCCCCGCTGTCCTGACTGCTACCTCCACTGCACCGGGTACCCCTGCTGGCCTCTGCAGCCTATGGCCCACACAGCTTCCCTTGCCTGCCCTGTTCTGGACTGTCGCTGACTGTCTCTCTCTGTCTGTATCGCTTGGCATCCCTGTAGCATTCTTGCGCCTCTTACTTGATCCTTTTTATTTTGGCTCATTTCCGCTGTGGCGCACCTTCCGGTTGTTCCACTATTGCGCATTGCGCAAACCTTTGAATATCGCATTGCGCTCCTTTATGCATGGATCCACCCCCTTCGGTTGTGCATGCCTTCATTTGCATTGCGTTGTTGCTCAGCCTGTCTTCAGTGGCGCAACTGCCTCCTGCTGAATATCGCAGAATGGCGCAAATTCGGACTTGCGCATGCGCAACCCTATTGTGCATGGTGCAACCCTTTTGAATATCCCACCCCTTATATTTAATTAAAGGTAATCACATTAAGTAAAATTGGCTTCATTTATATTTCTTGAATGCTGCATTCACCCGGCTTGAACCAAACTGATACACAGTAGATAATAGATTAGCATTCTACTATAGAAATCCATTTCAGAATCCCTGACTTATCACATGTGAAATTAATATTATTAGGTGCCAAATAAAGTTTGGTGCCTATTGTTAAGATCAAGATTTTTTGCCTCAGTTTGGTGGGTGCAAGGTACATGCCCAGTTGAGATCCCAGAGGCGATTTGTTTTTGTTAGCTAGCATCCAACATTTGTGTAGTGATGTTTTTTGGACTTATTCCCTGCAGTGGCTGAGACTTCATTCCGCAGCATTTCATAGTTTTTTTGTCTGATAGTACTGTCAGTGCTGCCACTCCATGAAGCTGTTCAGCTTAAAAATCAGCTCATGCTGTGACTTCCAGCAGTGACTTCTAGCAGATGTCTGCAGTGATGTCAATAATGCCCACTCAGTGGCAGCAACATTGGTAACAGACTTCTTAGTCAGGGAACTCAATCCACAATATTATACACACAGCCAGTGGGCTAATTCAACTGTATTAGGCAATATTTAGTGTGTGTGTGTGTGTGTGTGTGTGCGTGTGTGCGCGCATTGGGATTTTGTTGCATTCATTGAGATTTTAACAGCATTTATTTTCCTTTTTTAAGTGAAAGCCAGGTTAACAGTCAGACAAATGCAATCTGCAGCTGCACTCCAATGGTTAGAGGGGGTTGTTGGACTGGGGGTGGCTGACCCCCATGCAGAAAACAAAAAAAAAACACAAAACAGTGCTGCACTCCAGTACCGGGCATTAAATTCCAGACTACAGTTCTTTGCTTCAAAAAATGTAATGTTGCCAGTTCGAACATACAAGCTGCAGACTAGAACATCAGCCAGTCACCCTTATTTTAGCACTGTGTTTATAAAATGAAAAGGCAGACATACCCTTCTGATATGAAAACAGTTATTAGTTGTAACATATCTGGTACATTAGCTATGACACCGTATCATTCTTTTTTTTAAATAAAAGAATAACAGACCATAGTTTCAGGCATTACTGGGGATTTGCAGTGCAACATATTGCATTTAAGGTGATGAGCACTTAGCTGTCCAGTCTATGAAGTGGCCCCCTCACTGCCACAGACCACATCATCCACAAACAATCCCTAGCAGTCAAGGGCCCCTCCAGTACACATTCCAACAAGCGCACAGCTACCCTAGTGATCAGATGTTATATCAGCATCTGTCTGTTTACCCAAGAACCTGGTGGTCCAAAGGTCTATTGGTTACCCTCTGATGCATCATATTCTTTATATCCCCCCCCCCCAACACACACTCACATTCCTGTTTTCAAAAGCATCCTTGGTAGTCTAGAATTGTGTCACCTGACCATTCTTCAAGCTTTTTTACACCCCCCCTCATTCTATCCTAACCTCCTGGTGTTTTCATGCTGTTACAGAGCTTCATGTCATTCACAAAGTGGCACACCTTTCCCTCCAGTCCTTCAGTAATGTCACTGATAAAGACAATGAAGAGGACCGGGCCCAGTACTGATCCCTGTGCACCCCACTGGTCACCTTGCCTACTCCAGAGTAGGACCCATTTACTACCACCTTCTGGGTCCTATTGCTCAGTCAGCTCTCTACCCATTTAACCACCTTAGTTTATTTATTTTATTTATTTATTATTTAAACATCAGTTTAGAAACCTTTGAGCCAGAGGCTCATTTACAAAGGTACCTCGTCACATAGAGGACATCAGACAGCAGCACAAGGGACAACAGATATTACAGAAAACAAGATAGTTACCATTCAGGGTTACAGTAAGCTTCAATACAAATGACAGCAACTTGGCAAAGAATGCAAAGACTTGGGTTGGGAGGGTGCAGGTAGGAGAGGGTAGAGGCAGGAGGGTAGAGGGACAGGGGAGGAAAGAAAGGGAAGGGAGAGGGGAGGTTAGTAGAAAAAAAGGGGGTGCAGCTCAGTGAGCATTGTCAAGGTTTTTTTTTTTTTTATTTTAGTGGCAGTTGCATTTGCGTGAGATGAGCAGGTGGTTTCTGAGCCTGAGCTTAAAGCTGGCTAAAGTGGGTGAGTCTGAGATACCGGCAGGGAGGGAGTTATACCAGGAGGGTGCTCGGTAGGGGAACGCCCTCCATCCTTGTGAAGTCCTGGCTCTTGGTATGACTAGAGTTATTTTGGATGAGCTGTGAGTGATCAGGGTCAGCGTAGTTCGGCGAATTGAGTCGGATAGGCCCGTGGGGGATAGGCCATGAAGGGCTTTAAAGGTGAGCTGGCAGGTCTGATACATGAGCCGCCATCCAGGCTGAGTAGGGTTGCCAAGGTGTACAGCAGACATGTGAGGAGTTCGGTGCACTGGTGATAAGTCTGCAGGCCTTGTTAAGCTAAAGGCGAACCTTGCTGAGGGCTGTCTGATCAGCTGAACCATAGACTGGGAGGCCATAGTCGATGAGAGATATGACAGAAGAGGTGACGGCCAGGCGGAGGGCATCCAGAGGGAGGCATTTCTTGTGCCGGTAGAGAATGCCCAGCCGCGAGTTGGCGGCAGAATTTAGGGCAGATATATGTCCATGGAATGAAAGAGCAGGGTCAAAGGTTATTCCAAGATATTTATAGGACTGCACAGGTTTGATGGGGATATTGAGGGTGGAGTGGACGGTGGGGGGAAACTTGCTGTACTTATTTTTGGGGTGGGAGAAGAGCATTGTTAGACCTTAGTACCCACCCCTAGGCTCCTGAGCTTGTTTATTAATTTTCTAGATAGAACCGTGTCAAAGGCCTTGCTGAAATCTAGGTAGGCCATGTCCAGTGCCCCTCCCTGATCCACTTCCCTTGTTACCCACTCAGAAAACTCAATCAGGTTTATCTAACATGACCTCTCCCCTGTGAAGCCATGTTACCTCAGATCCTGAAGCCCACTGGTGACAAGGTATTCACTAATCCTTTCCCTTAACAGTAATTCCATATCTTGCCACCACTGAAGTCAAGCTGACAGGCCTGTAGTTTTTCTGGCTCCTTCCTATTCCCATTCTTGTGTAGAGGGACCACATTTACCCTCCTCCAGTCCTCTGACACCTCCCCCGCTTCAAATGACAGGTTGAACAGGGATGTCACAGGTTCTGCCAGTTCCTCTCAGAGTTCCCTCAGTATCCTGGGATGCACCCCATCTGGCCCCATTTTCTTGTCCACCTTTAGCATCATTAGTTCCCTGAGGACCCTTTCTACTGTGAAGGGACTTGTGTCCACCTCGCTGCCCCTAATGCCCCTGTCCTTTAACCTTGGCCCATCCCCTGCCCCCTCCTCTGTGAACACTGAACAGAGTATCTGTTCAGTATGTCTGCTTTTAGGTGGTCCTCCTCTACACTGCACCTCCTTGATCCTTCAACCTTATTATCCCTCCCTTTGTCTTTCTCTTTTCACTTATGTACCTTAAAAATGTATTATCCCCTCTTTTTGTTGATTTGGCGATCTTTACTTCCATTTGTGCCTTTGCATTCCTAATTGCCTTCCATGCCTCCCTCTGCTTCTCCTGGTAACTTTCCCTATCCCCTTCCCCCCATCTGTGTTAGTTTGTAGCTTCTAAATGCCAGTTTCTTTGTTTTTACTTTCTCTGCTACCTCCTAGAAACATAGAAACATAGAATTTGATGGCAGATAAGGACCGCTTGGCCACCTAGTCTGCCCATTTCCCTACCTAATGGATAAGCTGCAGATCCTAGGAGAACTATACCGTCTCTTTTTTCTTTTGTCCTTGCTAACCTGCCTGACACAGAGATTTGTAGCCCTCTCAATGCCCTCCTTATTTTTGACCACCTCTCCTCTACTCCCCCAATTTTTCCTAACCCTGCAAGGTTGTCCTTCAGGCATTCATACATTTTCTTGAAGTCAACCACCAGAAGTCCAGGACCCACATCCATTTGTGATTCAACTCTGATCCAGTTTTTATATCAAACCACACCGAACAGTGATCATTATTCCCCAAGTGGTTCTCCACTGTGACTTCCGTGACACTACCCAGGAAGGGGCCTGAGCTGGACATCATTGTCCACCTAGGGACAAATGACTTGGCTCAACATGAGATTAGAGCAGTGCAGAAGGACTTTGTAGAACTGGGGAGGGGCCTAAGACAAGTAGCACACACAGTATCCTTCTCAGAGGTGCTGCCTGTCAATGGCATGAGTGAGGCAAGGGTACTTTGCACCATGCAGTTTAATGAATGGTTGAAAAATGATGTGGAGCACAGGGTTTGGCTTCATTGGGACTGGGGTTCCACCTGGAGGGACACCAGCCTATACTGGCAGGATGGTCTGCATCTGTCCAGGAAGGAACAAGTCTTTGAGCAATCGGTTTAAATGCTTCATTGGCAAGCTTTAAACTAGTCAAGGGGGGAGGCACTGATAAGCAGCAGGAAAATCCCAGCCTCTCCCTACAAAACAGGGTACTAAATGAGAAAAAGACCGAGGTAGAAAGGTCAGTGGGGGATGCTGCAACAGAAGGTAAAGCCATGAGTACCAATGCCCGTAGTCTGAGTAACAAGCTTCCTGAATTAGTGGCCTTGATGGAGGAGGAACATCTGGATATCATGGCAGTCATAGAAACATGGTTCACACAAAACCATGACTGGGACGTAAACATACCAGGATACATTATCTACAGGAGGGACAGAGAGGGTAAAAGAGGAGGAGGAGTAGCTCTTTACATAAGGGAAGGAATCAAAGCAACAGAACAAAAGGGAAAACAGGGAGGAGAAGAAGCACTGTGGGTAAATTTGGAGACCGGCAATGGCATCACAATCCGCTCAGGGGTTGTATACAGACCCCCTTCTCAGGGGGAGGAAATGGACAAGGAAATGATAGAAAGTATACTTAGTATGGCAGAAAAAGGGGAGATATTGCTGATGGGCAATCTGAATATGCCAGATGTTAGCTGGAGTGCAGTTGCAGCAGCCACTTCGAAGAGTGGGGTTATTCTAGATGCCCTACAGGGGGCATGCCTTAGACAACTAGTATTGGAGCCCACTTGAGAGGGAGCAATCTTAGACCTGGTTCTCTCAAATGGAGATGAAGAAAGGATCACAGATGTAGAAGTGGGTAGCCATCTGGGAACTAGCGACCATCGAACAGTATGGTTCACAATAAACACAGCAATAGAGTCAAGCCATACAAAGGCAAAGGTACTGGACTTTAGGAGGGCTGACTTTGCCAAAATGGGTGAGTGCCTAAGGAATGCACTAGCAAATGGGCAGGAAGGAGGGGTGGAAGAACAATGGGGAATAATAAAAACTGCCATCACAGAGGTAACAAACCTTTGTGTGAAGCAAATAAACAAAACTAAACGATGTAAGAAACCACTATGGTTCTCAAAGGAAGTGGCAGTGAAGGTTCAAGAGAAAAAGAAAGCTTTCAGGAAGTACAAGGAATAACAGAAGGAGCAGGACAGTGAACTGTATCAGTTAAAGCAAAAGGAAGCTGGGAAGGCAGTCAGAACAGCCAAAGCCCAAACCGAGAAAAAGATAGCCAACTCAGTTAAGAAGGGGGATAAAACCTTTTATAGGTACATCAGGGAGCGAAGGAAGAGCAAGGGAGGGATAGTGAGGCTTAATAAAGGGGGGAGGGTGGGCAGAGGGTGACTGTGAAAAGGCAGAGATAATAAACAAATATTTTTGCTCAGTATTTACAAAGGAAGAGGGGGAGGTACCTAAAACAAACAGTAGAAACACTCTGGATACAGAAGTTGATACCAGCCCATTTACAGAAGAAAGGGTTCTGAAATAACTCTTAAAACTGAAGGTGGACAAAGCAATGGGGCCTGATGGGATTCATCCCAGAATTCTAAAAGAACTAAGGGTAGAAATAGTGACACCACTGACTACCATGTTTAACAAATCATGGGAGGATGGGGTGGTACCCGAGGACTGGAGGAGGACAGATGTGATTCCCCTTCACAAAAGTGGGAGCAAGGCAGAAGCAGGAAACTACAGACCTGTTAGTTTGACCTCAGTGGTAGGGAAAATGATGGAATCACTTCTGAAGGAAAGAATTGTCGAGTATCTAGAGGCCAGAGGGCATAGGACCCAAGCAGCATGGATTCACAGCAGGAAGGTCATGCCAGACAAATCTGATAGATTTCTTTGACTGGGTGACCATAGTAGATCAGGGAGGGGCTGTGGACATGGCCTACCTAGACTTTAGCAAGGCATTTGACACAGTCCCACACAAAAGATTAATATACAAGTAGCTAGCCTGGGAGTGGGTCCCAAGATGACAGCCTGGGTAAAAAATTGGCTGGAGAATAGGACACAGAGAGTAATAGTAAATGGAGTCCACTCTGAAGAAAGGGGGGTTACTAGTGGGGTACCGCAGGGTTCAGTATTAGGACCGGTCCTCTTCAATGTCTTTATAAGCGACATTGCAGAGGGACTGGAGAGAAAGTATGTCTCTTTGCAGATGACACAAAGATCTGCAACAGAGTTGATGCACAAGGTGGGGTGGAAAGGATGAGAAGGGACTTGGCAAGGTTAGAGGAATGGTCAAATGTATGGCAGCTTAGATTCAATGCTAAGAAGTGCAAGGTAATGCACCTGGGAAACAAAACCCAGGGAAGAGTACACAATGGGGTGAGATACTAACAACAACAAAATGGAAAGGGACCTGGGGTAGTCATCAGATGACCTAAAGATGGGCAAGCAATGTGAGAGGGCAGCAAGGAGGGTTGGGGAGATACTGGGATGCATAGGAGAGGCATCACCAGTAGAAAACAGGAAGTTATTATCCTCTGTACAGACAGCTGGTCAGACCCCATCTGAGAACTGCATGCAGTTCTGGAGACCCAGTCTTCACAAAGACATAGACAGGATGGAAGCTGTTCAGAGGAGGGCAACTAAATGGTGCAGGGTCTGCACCGGAGGACATATGAAGAGAGACTTAAGGAGCTTAATATGTATAGCCTCGAGGAAAGGAGGGAGAGGGGGGACATGATAGAAACTTTCAAGTACCTTAAGGGAATCAACAAAGTTCAAGAGGGTAGCATCTTTCAAAAAAAGAGGTGTGCAAGAACAAGGGGGCACAATTTGAAGATGGTGGGGGCTCAGAGGTAATTTAAGGAAGTATTTTTTCACAGAGAGGGTTGTGGATGCATGGAACGGCCTTCCAGAGGAGGTCGTGGAGTCAAAAACAGTGGTGGAATTCAAGCATGCATGGGACAGTCATAAGGCAATTCTAGGGGGTGGGGGTAGGAAGAAGTAGGCTGCTGGTTAACTAGGATCTGCAGCTTATCCAGTAGGCAGGGAAATGGGCAGACTGGGTGGGCCAAGTGGTCCTTATCTGCCATCAAATTCTATGTTTCTATGTTTCTATGGGGCTGTGGACATGGCCTACCTAGACTTTATCTGAAGAAATTCCAGTCCAGCTAACCTCGGTACAAAGAAAAAGGTTAAATAAGGGATGAGCCACTACCAAGCATAACTAACAAGATCAACATGCACTGATTGGTAAATAAGCAGCCCACTCACTAAATGTACATATATAATATAAATCTTTTTTTATTTTAAAAAATATATATATATTTTATATATTTATAGGTGATACAGTCAAATAATGCAGACATTTTGGATCAGACTCCTTCATCAGTGCTTGTCTGTACCACACCTTGCAACCAATAAAAAATATATGTACATGTAAGTCTTAGTACTTCATTATTCAAAAAACATAGAAACATTTAGAACTATTTAATTAGGTCCACTAACAAATCTCACCATATCAAAAAGAATAATCACCAGCTTGTGTATGCAGTATCTAATTATTAATTAACAGAGAATTGTAAATATACTACTGTTCATCTCAAAATAATTATTTAAATTGTAAATCAACAATGTTTAGAGAGCATTCTTGTGTACTTGCCTTTTTAAATCATATTTGAACTCCTTTTGTTTTAGGTAATGAATCCAGTTTCCTAAAGACAAATAAGTAAAAACCTGTTCAGGTATATGTTATATCTCTTCCTTAAATATAAATGTGTCTATTCATCCATTAATTCTGTTACCTTGTGTAACCAGGGTTCGGGTGGGGTGTTATTAGTTATTAGTGCACGAGGCCTCCATTTTTGTAACCCTCTACTTGGCTAGCCTGGGTTCAGGGAGAAAACATTCGCTCAGCATCGGGGCTAGGTTTGCACTTCTGGTCAGGGGCACCCAAGTAATTACAGACACAGGAAGCAATAATTGAAAATGTCCAAACCAGTAGTGGGATTCTAAAGTGAGGCTTTTATTCACTTCAACACAAGAATACAAAGCAAGATAGACCCCCACGGGGCTACACTCACTGGATATGCAGATCTATAGAGGTCAGAACACATATTCTTCATCGCACAACAACCTTTATGTTCTGAACACATCTGGGCTCCCAGCCCGAACTGGTACTCTCACTCTTGGATTCCCTGGCATGGCACTCGGCCAGCATTAGTACACTTTTCCACATGTCACAAACTCTTGATGGTGGCTCCCTTAACCACTCATGAGCTCTTCTAGCTTTAAAGGAAAAAACACATCCTTTATCCCACATCTGGGTACTTTCTGCAGACACTGACCAAGTGCCTGGAAGAAAGCTATAGGTGCCCAAAGTGAATCCGTAGAGGTAAATCTGGTTACTCCAGATGGGGGGGTCTCCCACCTCTTGCTCCCAAATCCATACCCAGCCATTCATTTGGAGTCAACACCTTTTCTTGAACTCTGTGTTTGTAGCTGCTATCTCAAAATGTATATCACATTTAACAATCTACTTTCCATGTAACTGGTGTTCTGACTTTCAACGTTCCCTAAGTGGCTATGTCCATCCCTGTAGACCCCCATTGGTTAGATCCATTTCAAGCCATACACATATCTTAAAGTATTGTACTGGGCTGTCCTTTCTTGACCCCACAGAAGCAGTAATTTTTACACAACTCTCTTGGTGAAACATAAGCTCTATGTCAGAGCAGACTCACCATGGTTCGCAGGTGCCCCAGGGCATCTCACACAGAAAACACACATCTGGTACCTCAGTACAAATTCTCTAGTCAGGCAGCTTTCCTTCTTCCAGCAGGGCCAGGGTATTGCCCCCAAAATGCTGGTCTCCCCCCGCATACCTCCAGGGATGGGGCACTGGAACAAACTGGGAACAGTCTCAACCACTTCTACTGGTTTCTTCTGTGTCCTTCTCTAGGGTGAGAACACACACCCTCTTCCTGTTGTAGATCTATTACAGAGCTAGACTCTGAGGGACTGCCAACTGCAGCACACCTCCTCCTTCCACTGAGTCTCCTACTAGACTGACTTTGAAAACCCCAACATTTTAATGTAACTCCCTGCTGCACCATTCCACTGTGGCTTATGCTGCTGTGAGAATTCTAAGTGATGTCATCCCTCCAGCTCAGCTGAGACTGAGGACAGAGGGAGACAGTGTGAACCCCATTTAACTGGTGTCTCACAAGCTGCCTTTCCTTGCCTGACACTAGATCTAAGTGGGATTCTAGTAACCCCGGGTAACAGGGGGGTTACACCTGAATTTGTAACACAAAATATGTAGTACAGTGCAAGCCATTTTACACGGACACCTCCGTGCTATTATATTTTGTCCGCCTAAGCCATTGTCCGACATTGACGATAGGCGGTTCATCGTTTTTTTTTTTGTTTGTTTACTTGCTTGTGTTGTGCTTTACTGTGGTACAGTAATGGGAGTGGGGATGTGTAGGGTTGATTGAAGATCAGTGATTTGTGCTTTACTGTGGCAGTGGGAGGGGGGAGGTGTAGATAAACAAACAAAATCAACTTTATTGATTTGTGCATTTAAAATTTTTTGCTTCATTTAAAGAAGCTATCTATGGTTGTCTGGCGAGTCGCTCTCACTGTATATTTGCTGAAGCTTCGCTCGATGCTGTGCATCAGGCCCCAATCAGGCTGTATCTCTTCACGTTGCTCCATGGCTCGCCTGAGCATTAGTAGAGCTTTTGAAACATCAGCAGCAGTTACCGGCAGGGGTTCCAGTTCATCGGTCTCATCTTCAGCCTCACCTTCCTCCACCTCTGATGCTGATTGATTGCTGGTGTGCTGCAACTCATCTAGAACCCTTTTTATGTCATCTAATGGTGCAGCCTCTGGTTCGTTGTCATCTCCAAGATGTGCGAGGGTGGCAAAATCACTTTCTGTGAGCCCCAGCGGTGGTGGGATCAGCTCCTCTACAGAAGTAGGATCGTCTGTGATTTGCTTCACACAACAACCTCCCTTAGCAAAGCAATTCACAATTGTCTCCCTAGTTACATTACCCCATGCCTTCTCTAACATCCTCGCAGCATCCAATAGATTTATTCTTTTAACACAGTCATTAGCAGTGAGCACCTCTGCATCGTCAAGCTCTTCCAGCACCCTGGTCCTCATTTCACGCACATAGTGGCACTTCATGGGATAAATCACTCCTAGATCAAGTGGTTGAATAATGGAGGTTGTGTTTGGGGGGAAAAAATTAACTTTATGTTGTGAAGATTTTGAATGTCAGGGTGCCCGGAGAAGTTATCAAGGAGTAAAGCTATCTTCCTACCACGTAGCTTTCGATCCCATACCCGTACCCATTCAGTAAATATGTCACCTGTCATCTAGGCACTGTGGTTGCTGCGATATGTCACCGGTAGATGGGATACTCCTCTAAAACACCTCGGCATAGCCGATTTCCCCACAACAACTAACTCCAGCTTTTCTGTGCCTGCCATGTTGCAGCACTCTAAGACAGATAGCCTTTCTTTAGCCTTTTTATGCCCCTGGGGAAGCTCTGTCTTAAACGTTAGTGCTCCCTGACCAACACACCTGTAAAACAGGCAAGCCTCATCAGCATTAAAAATGTTGTGTGATGGATAACCACTTATAATGTCAAGAAGCACATCACGTACCCAGTCAGTTGCCCCTGAGCTGTTAGCATTCTGTTTCTCTCCATGCGCCCATTTAAAACATATGTTATGGTGCACCTTCCATTGCTGTAACCAGCCATCACTCAGATTAAATTCTTCTTTGCCCATCGCAGTGGCGATTTGTTTTGCCTTGGTAGCAAGCAGTGGCCCGCTCACCATAGCCTCCCGCTCCCTGACAGAAGTGAACCACAACAATAAAGCTTCCTCCACCTGTGAGTCCTTACCCTCACTCTTTTGCTTTCTGAGCGGGTTTTGGTTCAAATGCCATTTAGCCCACAACTGCTCCTTGTTATGCAGAAGGTCAGATAATGTTGACTTTGGTATGGCAAGTCGGGCAGCAAGATCTCTGACTCTCATCTTGGGTAAAGCGTCAATCTGTTTAAGAAGCTTGATTTTGTGAGACAAAGGGATTCCAGGGCGTTTAGACATCTCTCAAGAAGCACTAAGCACACAGACAGCAAAGAATCTATTGAATGATACACAGCAACACTATTTAAGTGGTCGGTAATTAACTGATAAGTGTGTATCCTGCGGTGGAATGAGGCGATAATTTCTTAATGCAGCGCTGTCAAGCCTAATCAGCTGTCCGTGGCTGATGGCATACAATGTCCGCATAAAATGTTAAAAACAACTACTGCAGTCCAGTAAATGATTTGGGTTTTGCAATTTTGTCCGCCTTTGCCAATAGTCCGCATTATCCAAGTCCATGTTAAGTAGAGTACACTGTACCTTATATAAACAATCTCAGTATCATAATGTATCCTTGTCTCCTTATTTATACATTCTTGAGTTGAGTTGCTTCTGAGCATCTATTTTTATAAATATTGTAGACTTTTGTACTTGTGCTTCACCAATTTTAAATGTAAAGGTCATTAAACCTCATGTGTTCACACAGTCTCTAGTGCATCAACTGAGTACTCAACTGCCCTCTTCTGAAACACTGAAACTTTTTCAACTTTTGTACTTAAACTTCACCAGTTTTAAGTGTAAAGGTCTTTAAATGTCATGCATTCACACAATTTCTAGTCCATTGACTGCGTACTCAAATCCCCTCTTCTAAAACATTCTGAAACTTTTTTCAGACTTTTTAAGTTTTTATGAAGGTAATTCTCTGCATTAAATTAAGGTGTTTCACAATATTTCTCAACTTGTAAAGCATTAAAGAGCCTTTCAAACTAGATACATTTTATCACAGTGAGTGAAAAACATTTCAAAACTGTTCTAAACTTACAGAGAGCACTGCTGGCGAGGTGCATGACCTCCTGCTTCCTCTAGTGTAATGGAGGTAGCACATCCTCTCCACACCCTTCTATTTATAGAGTGAGATCAGAATCGGGTGCTAGGCAACAAGCAAAGCCTCCTGACTGTCAGTGACATCAGTGACATGCTCAGAAGCACTTGGAGCCTGACCTGCAATTACTGCAGCACCTGAAAGGAAAATCAGGCGTCTGATCTATTAACTTATGTTTCTTAGCTTTTTTATTTTTTTGATTATTATTTTTGTTATTTCATTCCTTTTAAATCATTCATTACAGGGGTAACATTCCTTCGTTTGGTATGGAAGTTTAGGCAGGACCAAGCGGTATGAAAGCAGAAGGGGGAGGTCAAAAAGGTCACAGATCCATACTGTTGGCAGGGTGAGTTGATAGGTATATAGAATATACTCATATCACCTAGTATGAAATTCTGTTGAGAATAAACACTCTGTCCACTATATCCGATTGACACCTATATTTGAACAGAGATAATACAGAGACAGTACCAGGAACGGCAAGGAAAGTGTGGGGGTCATAGAAGTATCATGCTATTAATTGTTAGAATAGGCGGATAACTTCTCTTCACTTCAAATCAAAACACGTATTGGAATTAATAATGTATCAATCCAACACTATATCTCATAAAAATTTCAAATGAAATGACAGTCATCTCGTCACTACAGGAGGTCACAGAGGTCAGATTTTAAACTATGATTTTTTTTTTCTTTCTTTGTGTACGGTATATATTACTATCACCCAATATAAGTTTCTGAATGAAAACCCTCTGTTCCCTAGGCCTAATTAGGTGATAATACTAAAAGGTCAAAGATAATGTGAAGGTCACAGAGATATTGTGCAATTCATTGTCAAAGAAACAGATAATTACCCTTCACTTCAAATTGTATAGTGTGGTGGACTTAATAATATTCCTTTCTGACACTACATTTTCTAAGAGGGGCATGTGAGATGGCATAGTCATCTAGTCATTACAGGAGGTCACAGAGGTCAAATTCTAAATACAAGTTTTTTCCTTATGCACATACATTTTCAAGTCATATGATAGGCTGCCAGTCAATTGAGTCATTTAGCCCAAATCTGCTGTTTGTTGCTTCAAACCTATCAATGTAGTATGTCTCTCTCTGAAGCAATTTAGTCCTATAGTCACCCTACCCAGGATAAGGTAATACTTTTTCAATCCCCAAAAATCTGAGATAGGGGAGTTGGTGCTGTTTCTCAATAAAATGTCTAGCCACTGGGGAACTTATGTCTGATCTCTTAATATCGCTTTTGTGTTCAGTTATTCGATTTTTTAACATTCTTTCCATTTTGCCTACATAAATCATGTCACAAGGACACTTAAGTAGATATATAACCCCAGTACTAGAGTGGTTAATGAATTGTTCTATATGGATGAACTCATCCCTTGCTGTGTTCCTTATCTTCTTAATTTTATAGGTATTGTGGCAATGTATACAGCGACCACACTGGAAATGACCTTTTATATCTACTGCACTTAAGAAATGCTGAAGTTTAGTATCTAGTACCTTGTGATTTGTACTGACTAGTCTGTCACCAATCATTCTATTTCTCTTCACTACTGTCATAGGTTAATGGTTAAAGATATGTGCCCCCACTGGTGTGGCCTGTAAAACATCCCAGTGTTTATTGACTATGGTCCTAATTTTAAAAAATACATCATTGTACATAGTGGCAAACATTATTTTGCCTGTGTTAGCAACAGTTACCTTTGGTGTTGCTGTAAGCAGGTCTGTTCTGTCCTGAGTGTCAATTCTGGCACTGGCAACCTGCAAGACAGAGTCATGATAGCCTCTATCCTGAAACCTCATAATGATGTCACCTTTGACTTTGTCAACTTCTATAGGGTCTGTACAGTTTCTCTTTGCCCTCACCATCTGTCCAAATGGGATGGACTCTACTATTTTTTTAGGGCGAAAACTGCTCGCATGTAAAACTGTTTTCTTATCTTTTGGCTTTCTATAGTCTTGTTGCTAGAGTGTTATTGTCTTTATAGATTAGCAAATCTAGATATGGGATTTCTTCCATACTGTAGTTCGTAACAAAGACCAAATGGTCAGTACATTTGTTCAGATATATGTTAAAGACTTCTAAGTCCTCAACTGTTCCTGTCCAAATGACAAGAATGTAATTGATAAAGCATTTATAAGCTCTTATTTTATTCAAAAATTGATTAAATCACTGCATATAAATAGTGTTTCAAAATGGTTCATATAGAGGTTAGCATAAGATGGTGCCATAGTGGACCCCATGGCTGTTCCTTGAATCTGTAGATAAAAGTCTTTTTCAAATTTAAAATAATTCTGGGAAAGAACAATTTCTGCCATTTTTTTAATTAATTCATTAGGGGATTTTCTTCTGTTCTTTCTTCATCTAATGTAAGTTTAAGAGCTTCACATCCAAGTTGGTGGGGGATGGACGTGTACAAGTCTTTCAAATCCCAAGTTACAAGTATACAGTTTGTAATATCTAAGTCAGTTTCATTCTCCATCTCTATAACCTTAATAATATCTGATGAATCCTTTATATATGATTTTGTATTCTCTGCTATTGGTCTAATATGGTAATCTACAAAAACAGAAACAGGTTCCAGAATAGAATTAATACTAGACACTATAGGTCTGCCTGGTGGATCTCTGAGGTTCTTACTGTATGTATTATAGGCAGAGTATAAAATAGTGGTATTGATGGAGTTTGTCTATACAAGGCATCGCTTTTCCACTCTGTAATCCATTTTTTATCAAATGAAGTAGTCTGTAACATTTTAACCAATTCTTGAATATTAACCGTGGGGTCCTTATTTAATCTCAGATAATTTTTATGACCCCCCAAAAGTGTAGTGCACATATTCCTGTAATTAGTGTAATCCAGAATTACCACTGCTCCCACCTTATCTGCACTCTTAATAACTATATTGGAGTCATTTTCCAGGTTTCTGAGTGCTCCAAATTGATTAGCAGTAAGGTTGCATTTAGTCCTCTTATCCACATTTCTTTCTTTTTTTAATAAATTGTCTATGTCTCTACTTACTAAGCTTATGTAAGTTTCTATCTGATGTGGTATAATGGGGGGTAAAGGTTGATTTAAGATGTAGTTTTTGATTTAGTTCCATTTTCTTTTTCTGTGTTTGTGGATACCTAAGTGTTTCTGGTTAGCTGTCAAAAACATTCCTGAGTCTTACCATCCTAAAGAATCTATTTAAATCCAGTTTTAATTTGAATTCATTAATATGATTATGAGGGCAAAAAGATAATCCTTTAGAAAGTACCTCAATTTCTATATCCATCAAAGATCTTTTAGAGATATTATATACTAATATGTTCTCTGGACTTGAGACCTCATGGCTCTGACTGCTGGTAAATCCTCTGGCTGTTTCTGGCTGGGAGGCAGTATAGCGCAGTGGTCTAAGGCTCTGAGCTGCAAATCTGGTGACATCCAGCAGACCAGACCTGGGTTTGAATCCCACAGCTTCCACTTGCATACTGTGTGACCCTGAGCAAGTCACTTAACTTCCTTGTGCTCCCAGGTCGCACCTGGAAACAAGCTCCGGCTTAGTGTGCCTTTCCTGGTTAAACAATTTCCCCTTTCCCTTTCTTTCCTCTTCTTCTGTCACCTAACTCTGTACTTCTTTATGTTCCTATGGTGCCTGAGGGTCCTAGTTCTTGTGTATCTACTGTATCCCCTGGAATTGTTTCCCTGGTATACTGAAACCCTCTCTTGTTACTGGGGCAAGATAATCTTCTGCCCTGAAACCCTCTCCCCCCAGCATGAAAATGTGTTCCTCTACCTCTGGGGATGCCTCTATTTGTTTCAGTATCACTACCTGAACTTGCCATTGATGATTCTGATTCTATATTATACTGATACGTTTTATTGTATATTTTAGTTTTTGTGTTATAAGTGTGTACCTGATTGTTTTTATAGTCATTCAGGTCCCTTTTGAATTTATGTAATGTTATAGCTCTCAGTTCTTCCTCAAATTCTGCCAAATGTGCATTAACCTTCTCTAAGTATTCTTTCAGTTCATCCATACTATATTTATTTTGACTTCTCCATCATATTGTGTTAGGTCACCCTCAAGTCTTCTGAAGCTCTTTAGTAATGGATTCTACTATTAAAAGCATAACATTTTTTGAGCATCTATTGCGAATACCATCCCATTTCACATCAAGATCAGTATCTATATACCCCAAATTTGCTTCAACAAAAATATGCAATCCCCTAGGGGTATGTTTCTGTTTCAAATACTGAGTTAATGTTAATGCATGCCACTCCAATTTAACTTGTTTCTACTTTAGATACTCGAATTGGTTAGTGACAGAACGTGTAGGAGTGCTGCCACCAAATTCTCTATTGGTCCTAAAGTTACTCAAATTTCTTTGTTCATCCACATCTGAAATGGTAAGAGGTACTGACTGTTTGTCGGTTACCTGATCAAGTTCATCAAAGTTGTGAATGATGTCAAAAACACAAGGTAGTCCCAAAGTCCCCTGGATCTGTATAGTTCCCAAAAAAGTCCTGATGTATATATAATTGGTATAGTGTTCTGTATCAAACAAAATAGTTCCTTGGCTAAGAATGCCTTTTGAGCCAAATCTCAATATCATAACTGTATCCTTGTCTCCTTATTTATACATTCTTGAGTTGCTTCTGAGCATCTATTTTTATAAATATTGTAGCCTTCTGTACTTGTGTTTCACCAATTTTAAATGTAAAGGTCTTTAAACCTTATGTGCTCACACAGTCTCTAGTGCATCAACTGAGTACTCAACTGCCCTCTTATGAAACACTGAAACTTTTTAAACTTTTGTACTTAAACTTCACCAGTTTTAAGTGTAAAGGTCTTTAAATCTCATGCATTCTCACAATTTCTAGTGCATTGACTGAGTACTCAACTCCCCCGATAACAGAAGAGTTAACTAAAGAAATTGGGGAAGTTGAAACCAAATTAAGGGAAACTGTAGATGCAACTGAATGGGGGAGACTTAATAAGCTTCTACTTGAAAACGTTACCAGATATGACATTAGAATTAAAAAGCAGAAACAGAGAAAGTTTGTGAGAGATGAACATGACTACCTAAATGATAGGGTTTTTGATTGGAATGACCGAAAGAAAATGGATTTGCAGTCTATTTTGAAAACAAGCAACAGCTCTTTAAATGATTTCCCAACTGGTAATGCAGTTTTAGACTATACTACTGGCCCGTCAGATAAGGATGAATCTGATATAAATATAGATGGTTTGGTACGGGAATCTCCACCAGGACAGTCTCCTTCATACAACCAGGGGACCAGACGCAGCCAGCGGCAAGGCCATGCCACTTTCAAAATGTCCAATTTCAAAGAGGAGGATGGGGGGGGGCAGCATGGCAAAAGAAGCAGGAACAACTATTGATACAAATAACTTTAAATGGACTGAATTCCAGTTTTTCTAATACCAATGTTGCATCTCTCAGAACATTTTCTGATAAAAATATTGTCTCAGATATTGTTTCTGATGTTGTTTGTGATAGTGTTGTATCTGAAACATTTTCAACATTTTCATCTTTTGATTCTATGTCTATAACAGGTGTACTTAATACCTCAATTGTCCCATATGCAGTCTTAAAAAGATGTGCTGAACAGGACATTGATCTGGATACAAATAATGAAGCATCAAACAATGCTTCATTAGAATCTGCAAGAGTCTCTGATTACCTGTTAAATCAAACAGATAATACATTACAGAATATATCAATGCCGGTGGTAAATGTACCTGATTACAAATTAACAGAACATGAAAATTTGGTTTTAAGTAAAGTGTTATCATTCTGTCCAATGGTAGATATAGATTTTGTTAACACCTGTGTGGATCTACATAAGTTGGGCAGAAACCTTACCTTTAAATGTGTTTATGAAAATCCAGTACCAATTATGAGGAGAAGGATGTTATCTCCAGATTGCTACCAAGATCTGAATTTTGTCCCCCCATGAATTCTACAGTTTCAGTATCTATAAAGAAATGTGAATTGAATGTTAAACATTTACAGGAAGAGAGAAGTGTAACCTTGTATGATAATTATACTAAATGTGAATGTGATGTTTTAAAAGCAAGCCTGAGGTTCAAATGAATGTATAACTATCAAACCAGCTGATGGGGGGGGCAATAGTTGTACTTAATACCAGGGACTATATTCAAGAAGTGAACAGATTAGTGAGTGATACATCGTTCTAAGTTAAAGTTACACATGATATTATTGAAAAATTCAAAACCAAAATTGATCATATATTGAATGTGGGTTTTATAAAAGGATACATTACGGATGTGGAATACAGAACACTCACAGTCACCCACCCAGTCATTCCTACTATCTATGCTTTACACAAAATCCACAAAAGTCTGGTGCAACCACCAGGGAGACCAATTGTATAAGGCAGGGGACAGCTGACTGAACCACTCTAAATGTACTTGGATACATTTTTACAACCTCTAGTACAAAATGTAATATCATTTCTTAGGGATTCTACACAGGTGTTACAGATTATGGAGGATCTGTATGTAAAATCAGAGTGGTTTTTCACAGTAATAGATGTTAATTCACTATATACGGTGATACCACACCAGGACAGCTTAAATGCCCTAACCTTTTTTTCTAGAAGAAAGGACAGAAGAGGAAAGGGTCAAGACCCCCACACATTTTCTTGTTCAGTTAGCAGGTCTTATTCTGAAGATGAACATATTTTTGTTTCAGGGGCAACTTTACCATCAAATTCGGGGAACAGCTATGAGCACCACAATGGTCCCTAGTTATGCCAATCTTTTTGTAGGGAAGTGGGAGATGGATCACCTGTACAGCACTGCCACAAATCTACACATTTCTTGTCTGGATTTGTGGCAGTGCTTTATAGATGATATTTTTATTGTCTGGAGGGGCACAGAAGAATATTTTTTAAACTTTGTGCAATGGATGGAATCCACTAGTAGTTGTTTAAGATATAAGCATGAGCTTAGCCAGGCTAGTGTCACCTTCCTTGATTTAAAGATATACAAAGATGGGGAGGGGGGGAGTTTGCATCACCCTTTTCCAAAAAAAGTACTGGTAGGAATACATTGTTGAGATATGACAGTTGTCATCCACACCATACAAAACACAATATTCTAAAGGGACAATTAATTAGGACTCTCAGAAACTGCACTGAACAAAAGGAATTTGTCTGTAAGAGGAGGGAACAGGTACACAGGTTTCTGGAGAGAGGATACAGTCAGAAAAGTATTGTCAGCCATTAGAGAAGTGGATGAGATGGATAGGTGTCAGACATTGCAATATAGACAACAGATTGATAAAAAGGAAAAAAAATCTACAGTGTCCCTTTATAAAGAATTTCTCAAAATGACCTAAGGAAGTAAGACAGATTATGAAAATAATTGGCCTATTTTAGGTCTTGAACCAAAATTAGATGAACTGACAAGAAATGGTCCTAAAATAATCTTTCGAAAATGTAAAAGCATAAAAGATTATGTAGTATCAAATGTGACACCAACCAAGGAATTACATAAAGAAATGCTGTTAGCACCCAAGTCCCAAGGCACATTTAGATGTGGGAATTGCTTATATTGCAAATATGTTCACAGTTGTAAGCACTTCATACATCCTATCATTGTAAAGGTAATTGAAATCAGAGATTTCATAATATGTAACAGTAAAGGGGTGATATATTTACTATCATGTGACTGTGGGGTGTATTATGTGGGATGAACTGTACGAAAGTTAAAAGTCAGGATGGGTGAGCATGTAAGGGCAGTTGAAAAGGGTGATACCAACTATGCCATTGTGAAACATATTCAAACACGCTGTTCACATAAACACACTTAATTTCCCTGGGTTGGAGCTAGTCACTTTAGACCCCTGGGGGGGATCTGAAGAAAAAAATTGAAAAAAAAATTGGGCAAAGAGAAAGCTACTGGATTTTTACTCTGGGAGCTCGTTCATATAAGGGGTTAAATGAAAACATTGATCTTTCAGCCTTGCTTAGAAAATATAGATGTTAAAGTCCTGTTAGAACTTCACTACTGCTATAATTAAATTGTGCCTACTGTTCCCGCAAGTTTAAGAAGGATGCCTGGAAACCTCCAAGATTTTTTACTTAGTGCACATAAGTAAATACACAAATGCATATTTCATGCTGAGTAAATATGGCACAAAGTTTTTAAATAAATCAATAATCTGGAGGTAACCAAGTTTATTAATAGCTCATTTTGTGCATACCTGTATAAATATGTAACCAATATAGTAAGAAAACATATGTATTAGGAGATGCACTTTATAGTCCTTTGATCACTAAATGGTTAATAATGATTGGTATAAAGCATATAATTAATGATTGGTTGGATGTGGTAATATTATTAATTATGGATGCATATTTAATGAGCATTTTAAATGGTAATAGTTCACTCTGATGAAGCCTGGCAGTGTACCAGGTGAAACGTTAGTTCTTGTTTGCTAAAGCCACTTTTTGTATGTTATGTGCACATCTGCCTTTATATAAAACAAGCATTTTTTACCAGTGCTGGAGCTGTTCCTTTATTGATTCTATGGGTGCTGATTTTCTCTTCGCTTTAGTAGTGTATTTATAATTCTCTGTTAATTAATTATTAGATACTGCCTACACAAGTTTGTGATGATTCTTTTCGATATGGTAAGATTTATTAGTGGACCAAATTAAATAATTCTAAATGTTTGAGGGCCAGATATTCGAAATTGTGCCCCAGGGCTAAATTAGCACTGCCCGGCGGGCAAACTGTGCCCAGAACAAAAACATAGCTATATTCAAAACGAATAGCCCGGTGCAAAACCAGCTGAATATAGCAAGCTAAGGAAGCCGGCCAAACAGGCCCAGGAGTGCAGGGCAAACATTGCCCAGTATTAAGACAGCACTGAATATAGCAGAGAAGACAGCACTGAATATAGCAGAGAAGACAGCACTGAATATAGTAATCAGACAGAGGCAGTGCAAACACCCACAGAAACAAAGTGTCAGAGGTGTAAGCAGCTGCCCACGAACACAGGAAAGCAAAATAGCCCAGCCAGACACAACTGCAGTACTAGTGAAAGGCATGGAATAACCTGGACCCCTAAGTGAAAACAGAATACCACAGAACACTGTCAAATCCCGAGTCCACCCTAAAAAGACACAGGACACAGGAATGTCAAGCATAATAAAGTATAATGCAAAAAGGGAACAGGTAAGGCACAAAGGCAACAGGAACAAATATACAGAAAAACAAAGCAAAACACAGCAGAACACCATTTGTAAAAATGGGGTACAAGAAAAACATAATGAAAGGGAAAAGGGCAGGCTTAACAAAGGGACTGAAAACAATGGGGAAAACAACAGTAGCAGTGCAAACAGGCAAATGTGAAACATATCTACAGTACAATGAGAAAAGAATGTGGAAGGGAGAGGGATGTGGACATAGGAAGCAATGGAGGGAAACAGGATGGCAGACATAGGGCTAGGAACAGTGGGCCAGGGACAGGAAGCAGGCTAACAAAAATAGTAGGCAGGAGTTAGGTGCGGGTAGGCGCTGGCAGACTTTCATCCAGGATGGCCGCAACCCGCCTCATCTCAGCAATCAACACAGCCTGCTGTTCAATCAGAGTACGCTGTTGCCGCACCACCCTGCTCAACAGCTTCCTCCGTGCCTTCACCCTCTTCTGGACAGGTGGCCCCCAGTGATGCCTGACGTGGACCTACAGGAGAAAGGGGGGACCATATCAGGACATGACAATGACACAATGGCACCATGTACCACCACATGGTGGACATCATGCCCCAACAACCATGCCCATGTGCCAGTACAGAACAAACCACAATGCACACTAACATGTGCCTGCAGGACAAGGCAGTATGTAACAGGCAGCATGCAACACCCCAATGTACATGGATATGCATAGATGTATGCTGAGAAATCTAACACAGTGGAATCCAGCCAGCACAGCGGCGTACAGACTGTAACAGTGCAAACAGACAGCCACCCCCAGAGATGTGAACGACAAGTGGACACTGAATGACATGCACATGGGATGACACATGGTGGGACATGCTGCCCACGGTCACACAGCTATGATACACAATACAGATGACACCAACTGGAGAAGGTGCCACAGCCCCAACCAGGTGTGTAACCAGACATGCCTGTCCCAGACTCCCCAACAGTGGCCCACCCTCACTGCTGCCCTCCACAAGAACTGTAGAGACCCAGCCAAACTGTCACCCATGATGCTATAACACAGCAGCTGTACAAATGATGACAGGAAGCCCTGAACAGGTGGGTGACTGACATAAGTCCAGAACAGTGGCAAGTGACACAGATAGAGACTCGACATGGACCACAGAGACCTAATGACCACAGAGGACAACGACACTGGCAAGAGAACAATAGGGACTGCAGGACGGGTAACCAAGCAGTACACAACCAGGGAAAGTGCCAATGCCCACCCACACCACATGCCACAACAGAAGGATGAGGGGCCCACACTGGTGAAGAGCATGGCACAGGGCTGTGCCACCACCCAAAGTGGCAGCACCTTGAAGGCGCACATGCAAGAAGACACACACATGTGAAACAGAGGCACAGGCCACGGTCCACCAGTGGCAGTGCTGCGGTAGGCCAATGGCATGCACAGGACAGTGTCACCCTGGTGGTCAAGGCATGGCGAGACACGCACCCACACCTGTGGGAGCAGCATCTGCCATAGGGCCTGACACCCAGCACACCATGCTACCACAGAACAACCCCTGCTGCACACCTGCATAACCTGTGCACAAACAACATGCACTGCAGGGACTGAGAAACAGCACCCTCTTGGGGACAATGGCCCCCACAACAGAGTTGGAGCCCACAGGCAGGGGTGTAGCCAGGGAGGTCACAACTGCACACCATGTGGACACACTGCCACCTCACTCCCCATTGTTAGGGTGAGCTACCCCACCCCGGAGTGTAGCCAGACAATATACAAACATACACCAGGACTGTGTCTGTTGCCACCAGTGGCATACTAAATACAACTTATGAAACCCATGACAATGGGCGCTGCCCTGCATGCGTAAATACAAAGCCATGCATTGCTCCCCAAGACACCCACATACCAGCCCACAACCTGTACAGTTGTATTGTCCATGGGATACACAGACAGTCATAGTGACCAGTCCTCCTAGCGTAGACCACAATTAATTAAATCACAGGAAGGTACAACATTGTCTTTGGTAGGCTTCATAGAAAAAGTAAGCAGTTCATTGTCTATTTGACAACTCCCCACCAGAAATCAAAAAGCTCACCATTGAGTGCTTGGAGGATGCCTGCCAACACACATGCCGCAGCAGGCACACATGCAATGTACAGCCACACAAACCTGTGTGGCACCATAGTCCCAGAGGCTCCCTCCCCAACAGCCCCATGCATGTCCGCCATGGAGATCGGACAAGGGCACACAATAACATACCCGTGTCCTCACCACCATGACAGTACACTGGCAGGGAGATACATGCACCACATGACACAGTGTCCCCCCATACGCCATAGTGTGCATAGCCCTGGCATGTGCTTACAACACATCCTGCACACATACTGACACGTTATACATGGTACTATGAATGAGACATGCCATGAGAAGTGAAGAACAGTGTTGCCATGGCAGACAGGACAACAGCAGCAGCAGTAACAGACAGCACGACAGGCTGACCCCAGTAATCCCCCAACCCCAGGCATGACGACTGGCCTACAGCCATGCACAGACATGCAGCATCCTTCCACAATGGTGGCCATAACAGCAACATGATGCACATGGCAGTACAAGGCAGATATCAGTGCACATGGCGGCAATGGCAACAATAGATAAGACATACAGCAAGCCATGTCTCAGGCCTCACAGCAGAAGGCAAGGCACTGGAGGCAAGGAAGACAACAGAAATGCATGCAGCCATATCACATCTGGCCTGGATTACCTAGCCAACTGTGCCACGACACCAGACACAGCACTCTAGTGCAGGGGTGTAGCCAGAGTCAGATGTTGTACACACAATCCCCAACAACCACAGTCCTCTTAAAAATTATGTACTCATCAACTCCAAATGGTACCCCCCTTCCAAAAGGGTAGGATGGCTGTCAGATGCTTCCCCTACTCTCTAATGAGGTCATACACGTATTTGTCTCCTACACAACAGCATTTCAAACAGAGCCACACCCCAGTGGCCTACAGTGACCCAAATAGTATGGAGTAATTAGTAACTGTTAACAGAAAGGCATATAGTTTGGGACATGCACTCCACAAAACTGTACATAAATGTGTACAATGCATATGCCTGGCTGCACCCTTGCTCTACTGCCTGCCCTGGAAAGTCAGACACATAGTAGAAAAGCACAATATCACACAGTACTCACGCAACACACCCCTGTCACCGTCACTGCTCTCCGCTGTGCGCTGTGCCATCGGAGTCACCCTGCGCCTGTCCATGGATGGCCCCTGTTCAGCCTGCATCTCACCCCTCCTGTCTCTGGTGTGTCCTCAGCACTCTGCAGTGGGAAGAGAGTACAGCAGCATTACTACAATATCAGCCACCACGGTACACTAAAGATCACCCTGTACCCCAGTGGTGTAGCACAACACACGCATCACTGGTTCACAGGCGTAATGCACCACCAAAGCCATGCCAAGCATGACACGGGTCAGTGCACACCATCTACCCCTGGCCCACACAGTACACACAAAATGGATAGGAGGACCCCATGGCATAAGAGCAACATGACAAGCACAGCAACACACATGCACACAAGCACACCACAGAACACACAGCCCCACCACCCATGTCAGCAGTGCCGTGAGAGTCATCACTTACCTGGCACAGGCACAGTCCCCTCCTGAACCCTCGCCCTGCAGTGTTCAAGCAGTGAGCGCTGCCTGCACCTGATACCAACGTATCGATGGCGGCACTTCTCACCATCACAGGGTATACCCGTGATAGCTGTTAGGCGATGGGCAATTGAAGCCCAGACCTGGCAACGGGGACGGTCACCCTCCCGGACCGGTCCAAATAGGCGCCGATGGCGCCTCTCAGTTAACTTCACCAGGTTGGCCGTCTCCACCTCATCCCAATGCCTGTCACGGCCCACCACTGCCCTTTGCCTACGTCTCCCAGACATTGCTGTTGTGGAAGGGGGAAAATTAATCACTACAACAGTGTGTAAATGACTGACCACACACCCTGACACTCCATAGCACTGCAGTCTAGCGCTGTGCAGACGTATGCCGTAGTGCCGCACTAACAGGAAGTGTTCACAATGTGCATGCGTGACCCCTACCATGACCCTGAGCTCATGTACCACGCATGCGTGTAGCGCCGTGCTATGCTGTGTAGTGCCGCACTACATCGTGTTACGACAGGGTGATAGAGTGGACATGGGGCCTCATGAGCATGCCTGTAGTCCGCGCTAATGCACATAGTGCAGCGCTAGTTGGATAGTGTGGCGCTGACCCTCCATTAGCCCTGCGCTGGCCTTTGCACAGCACTGCTGTGCTAGCACGGGGCTATTCAGAGCCATATTCAATGGGTGTATGCAAATGGGGGTACTTGTGTATGCAAGGGGCAAACCATGTGATTAGCATATCATTATGCACTCCTTTACATGACTAACAGGCCTGATTGCCTGGGTGGACTATAAAAGGGCAGGCAGTGCACCACCAGTGTTGTGTTGTGGTACTGTGGCGTAATTACAGCAGTGAGAATCTACAACATGGATAGAGATATGCAACAGGGGGATGAGCAGCGAGAGGCAGGTATGTATGACCGCCATGGGACACACTTGCATGCACTGTGCTGATGGCTGCATGGGACTACTATCATCCACTGCATTGTGCATGTTCCCCTGCAGGTAACTGTTCCATGTGTCACTGCCTGCACAATGTGTCTGCCAGCCAGGTGCACTAGTGCACTACCGTGCTGTGACCTGCGACACTGGCCCACTGACTTGTCTCCCTGGATGTGTGAGTGATGGTCTGTGGCCCCCCATGGGGCGTACACAGTAGCCTGGCGATGTGCCATCCCATGCAGCATGGTGTCCTGACATTGCTAGCGCACTTGTCCACGCAAACACTGTGGTGTTCAAAAGGGGCACATCACAGTGCAAGGAGGTTAGTGTAGGGGTGGGCCCAGTCATGGGGGTACACGGCAGACACAGGCCACAGCAGTGCACATGTGTGTACACCACTCACTGTCCGTACACGGGACAGACAGTGGCTATGTGGCTGTGTGCACCATACATGCACATGCAGCAATCTGATATGTCCATGTGGCCTGTGGCACTGTAGGGGGTGACATCATGATGTCTACTGTGTGATGCACTGCAGCACTGACACAGCCAATAACACCTGTCCCCTTTCGATTATCCCATAGGTGTGGTGGCACGACAGGAGCGCATCCGAGCCCACAAATTCTCGCAGGATGAGTTGAACACCCTTGCACATGCGGTTAAAGAGAGGGAGCATGTGTTACGCACACACAGGACCACTGATGCTGTGGTGCAGCAAGCTTGGGAGGAAGTAACTGCAGCTGTGAATGCGGTCGGAGGCCGTGGAAGAATGACAGAGGCAATGTGAAAAAGATGGAACGACCTCCTGCGACGTGCAAAGGAGGAGAAGGCACACCGACTGAGGGACAGGATGAGGACCAGCGGTGGTCCACCTGAACACCAGCAGCATGTGGAGGAGCCACACATGACAGTGGTGGCGTCAACACTGCAGATGGTGGCAGTGACAGGTGTGCCGGGTGGTGGTTGTGAGACGACCCTCGCACTTCCAAGGCCAGGTCTGTATTCGCATGTGTAACCCCTGTATGTTGTGCAGGCATGGGTGCATGGTCATGCTGTTGGTGTCCTGCACTGGGTGCACTGTATCCTGCCGAGCTGATGCCTGGCATGGCCATGGTCACTGTGGGTTGGGTGGGTGCATGTTGTCACGGGCTTGTGTGAAGGGGTACCTGTCCTGAGGACTGCATGGTGTGGTGGTGGTAGCGGTGGTGGTGTTTGGCCACAGTGTCCATGGACGGGTGACTGACCCTGTCCCTACTGTCTCCACAGCGCTGTCTTACAGGCCTGCACCACTACAGGATGTGCCATGGATGTTCAGCCAGGTTCCCGATGTCGTGGAGGAGGTGGATGAGGAATGTCCATCAACATCCAGCCTCTGTTAAGCTCAGGGCCACACGGACAGCATGCATGTGTGGCATTCCCATGGACAGGGTGTGCAACTGTCTGGGGAGGGGGGTCACACCTCACTAGGGGTATTGGGATACAGTGGCCACCTGGATGCTGCACACACAGAGGATGATGGTGTAGGGGAGGTACTGCTAGTCACTGTCACCAGTGTGGATGACACTGATGTATCTGACTATTCTCAGCACCTGGCCGTTCCTGTGCCAGGGGATGCAGGAGTGGAGCTACTTGCAGGCCATGGAACAGGTCTAAGTGGTTTCGTAGGTGTCACCAGTGTGGCTGTACCTGAACACATGGTGGTGGGCGGTGTGAGGGATATTGCAGAACAGCAGGGTGTGCAGTGTCAAACACGTGCTGGGGTTAATGTCCATACGGTGCCACGGACCACCACCAGTAGTAGCCAGCAGCAGGATGTACCAGTTGCTCTATTGCCACAGGCACCTCTGCCAGCTGCAGCTGAGGGTTCTCTGCTTCTAGGGCACGATGGCCATGGTGCCCGGCCACTCCTGCAGGCTGCTGTCACCTCCCAGCAGGAGGCCCGTCTGGACCTGCATGCCATGCGACAGGAGCTGCGACATGAGCTGGGACAGATAAGGGAGGCCATTTCAGTGGGCTTTGCCCATGCTGAGCAGCAAGCAGAGGACAGGTTGGGCCACCTGGTGGGTGCCATCGACCGTGGATTCTCTGGCTTGACTGCTGCAGTGGTGGACATTGGGAATGTCATGTGTGGTGTACCTGTTGGTCGCCAGCATGGGATGGTTGGCCATGGTGTAGATGGCAGAGGGGTACACAGGCAGGCACACCGTGGCTGCAGGGCTGCCAGTGGTTCCAGCTCAGCTGCATCACGCACTTCGCCTGCAACCCAGTGCCGCCGTGGCCATCCAGCAACCCTGTCAGTCTCCACCATCCCCCGGGGGCACAGAAGGCAGACACTGCCTGCCTCCCCTTCCACTTTGGCTTTGTCCTCTGCCCAGAGCACCCCAGGGTCTATCTCCCATGGTACGGGTGCATGGCGCATGTGTGGGTGTCGGCGTCGGAGATGCCCACAATCGGTCTGCAGTACTGTGCATGCATCTCCCACATGCATGTGCAGATGTGCACACACACAAACACACACTCCCACCACCACAGTTGCCCCCTTACCCTCACAGCACACATCACACTTCCCCACTGACACTACACCATTTGTGTGTGTCCCCCCCCACGTGTGTCCTGCACAATCCTGACCTCACGCCACATGCACACATTATTTGTCTGTTACACTGGGTTTGTTTACTGGTGTGATTGTTGGTGTCAGTGTTATGTTTGTCTGTGCACATTAAAATGATAATCACTTGTACTCTTCCAGGTTGTTGTGCAGTCTGTACTTACCCTCTGGTCTGTTGCAGTGTCCTGATGATGTTGTCCCGGTGCTGTATGGCCCTGTGTGCCATGCGAGGGTCCCTCCTCTAGAGTTGCTCCACTATCCCCCTGACCGCTGACTCTGGCTCACTGTCAGACTGTCCCTCAGGTTCAGGTGCCTGTATCCCATGGTTCATTGCCATGTTGTGCAGCATGCAACAGGATAAGAAGATACGGCATGCCTTCTGAGGTGTATACTGTAGGGCACTGCCTAATGTGTCTAGGCATCTGAATCACATCTTCAGGATGCCAAACACCCTCTCTATGATGTTCCTTGTTCTGGCATGTGCCTCGTTGTACAGCTCCTTGGCCACTGTGGCCAGTCGGAGTACTGGTGTCAGCAGCCAGGGTTGCAGGGGATAGGCACTGTCCCCTGTCGAGAAATGTATACCTGTTAGTGCCATACTGCGGTCTGTCAGCTGCTGTCCTGCACATCTATGTGGCCCTCCCACACCCCTTCCCTGGCCTGTAATGCCTGCCCCCATCCATGCTGTTGTATGTATGCCTTGTATGCTACTACTCACCGACTAGTTGCTCACTGGGTATCCTGCCCTCCTCAAAGGCCTGGCACAGCTGGGACTGGTGCCAGATGAAGGCGTCATGGGCACTGCCAGGGTACTGTGCATAGACATTGCTGATGCGCCCAGCCGCATCGCACACCACCTGGCAGTTGATGGAGTGGTACCCCTTCCTGTTGATGTACACATCACTGCCATCGGCAGGTGGTGCATGGATGGGGACATGGGTGCAGTCAATGGCACCCAGTACGGATGGTAGGTGCGCAACTCGATGGAACTGCTGCATTGTTTCTCTGCGCTCTGCTGCTGTGCTGGGGAATACTATGAATTCCCCAGCATGTGGCAGGAGAGCCTCTAGGAACTGGGTCAGGAGGCATGAGGTGGCAGACTGCATTACCCCAATGGTGTCCCCCATTGGTCATTGGAACGTCCCTGTGGCAAGGAAGCACATCGCTGCTGTCACCTTCTCCTCCACTGTCATGGCATGACTGCGTCTGGTATTTGGGTGCAGCTGCTCATGCAGGAGTTCACAGAGCTGCCTCAACATTCCCCTGTTCATCCAATACCGGCCAATGATGTGGTCATCAGGCAGGGTCTTGAAGGAGACACTGGGCCGGTACAGCCTGTTTGCAGCATACCGTCTCCTTGGCCTGCGTTGTGGCCCATGTTGTGCCTGCTCCCTCTCCTCCTCCTCCACTACAGCTGCCATCAATGGCAGCATCACTGCTACTGGCACTGCACACATTCCCACTTCCTGTGCTGGTCCCTCCTCCTCTGTGTTTTGCCCTGTGTTTAGACCAGCCTTTTATAGGCGGTAACTAGCTCTGCGCTATGCCGTGCTATGTATCCTAGCGTGGCGCTGGACCTTTGAATATCCCCTTGCGCGTCTCTCTTGGCCCCCCTTCCTTTTGCCCCTTGCATACATTAGTGGTTTGCCCAGCACTAATGCTGTTAGCGCGCACTAACTGGTCTTTTGAATATGGCGGCTCAGCGCTATTCCGGCGCTATTGCCGCACTATTGGTTTGCGTGCTGCGCTATGCTTCGAATATCTAGCCCTACATGTTTTTTGAATAATGAAGTACTAAGACTTATATGTATATGTATTTTTTTTTGGTTGCAAGGTGTGGTACAGACAAGCACTGATGAAGGAATCTGATCCGAAATGTCTGCATTATTTGACTGTATCACCTATTCATATATACAATATATATATATATATATATATATTTTTTTTTTTAAATAAAAAAAGACATATTTTAAACATACATTTTGTGAGTGGGCTGCTTATTTACCACTCTGTGCATCTCTACCTAGACTTTAGCAAGGCATTTGACACAGTCCCACACAAAAGATTAATAAACAAATTAGCCAGCCTAGGAGTGGGTCCCATGGTGGTAGCCTGGGTAAAACATTGGCTGGACAACAGGATGCAGAGGGTAATAGTAAACAGAGTCCACAGTGAAGAAAGGGGGGTTACTAGTGGGGTACCACAGGGTTCAGTACTGGGTCTGGTCCTTTTTAATGTCTTTAAAAGTGACAGTGCAGATGGACTGGAAGGAAAAGTATGTCTCTTTGCAGATAACACAAAGATCTGCAACAGGGTTGATTCACAAGGTGGGGTGTAAATGATGAGAAGGGACGTGGCAAGGTTGGAGGAATGGTCAAATGAACAGCAGCTTAGATTAAATGTAAAGAAGTGCAAAGTAATGCACCTGGGAAACAAAAACCCAGGGGAAGAGTACACAACGGGGGATTGAGATACTAACAACAACAAAAATGGAAAGGGACCTGGGGGTAGTTATGTCAGATGACCTAAAGGTGAGCAAGCAATGTGAGAAGGCAGTAAGGGGGGCTGGGGAATACTGGAATGCATAGGGAGAGGCATCACCAGTAGAAAACAAGAAGTTGTTATCCCTTTGTACAGACAGTTGGTGAAACCCCATCTGGAGTACTGCGTGCAGTTCTGGAGACCCCATCTCCGCAAAGACATAGACAGCATGGAGGCTGTCCAGAGGAGGGCAACCAAAATGGTGCAGGGTCTGCACCAGATGACATATGAAGAAAGACTAAAGGAGCTTAATATGTATACCCTTGAGGAAAGGAGGGAGAGGGGGGAACATGATAAAAACTTTCAAGTACCTCAGTGGAATCAACAAAGTCCAAGAGGGTAGCATCTTTCAGAAAAAGAGATGTGCAAGAACAAGGGGGCACAATTTGAAGATAGGGGTGGCTCAGAGGTAATGTGCAAAAGTATTTTTTTCACAGAGAGGGTTGTGGATGCATGGAACAGCCTTCCTGAGGAGGTCGTGGAGTCAAAAACAGTGGGGGGATTCAAGAATACATGGGACAGACATAAGGCAGTTCTAGTGGGGGGTAGGAGGAAGCAGGCTGTTGGTTAACTAGGATCTGAAGCTTATCCATTAGGTACAGAAATGGGCAGACTAGGTGGGCCAAGCGGTCCTAATCTGCCATCAAATTCTGTTTCTATGTCCCCATTGGACAGCACCATGTCTAGTAATGCCTCCTTTCAAGTGGGTTCCATAACTAATTGTTTGAAGAATGACCCTTGCAGAGAGTCTAGGATGTTCCTTCTCCTGGTTGATGCTGCAGTAGGGAGGTTCCAATCCATGTCTGGTAGACGGAAGTCTCCTACTAGCAATGACTCTCCCCTGTGAGAATACAGAAATGAAGGAATTCAGTTTGTTAAAATGAATTATTAAATTTCTTAAACTCTATAACTTAAAAATTACCAGTTTTGGGGTATCACAGAGCTTAGTGGAGCCATACTGCTGTGCTCTTGATGATCAGGTTAAATAGAGACGGAAGGGAAGGTGAGCACATGGAGAGAGAGGGAGGATGAGAGTGTGGGGGGAGAGAGAGTTGAAAGCATCAGATAATGTAAATAAAAATGTCAGGTTTAACATAGAAACATAGAAACATAGACTTTGACGGCAGACCACTTGGCCCACCTGGTCTGCCCATTTCCCTACCTACAGGATAAGCTGCAGATCCTATTTAACCAACAGCCTATTTCTTCCTACCCCCACCCCACAAAAATTGCCTTATGTCTATCCCATGCATTCTTGGATTCTCCCACAATTTTAGATCCCACAACCACCTCAGGAAGGCTGTTCCATGCGTCCACCACCCTCTCTGTGAAAAAATACTTCCTCACATTGCCCCTGAGCCGTCCCCCCTGTGTCTTCAAATTGTGTCCCCTTGTTCTTGCACATCTCTTTTTCTGAAAGATGCTACCCTCTTGGACTTTGTTGATTCCACTGAGGTACTTAAAAGTTTCTATCATGTCCCCCTTCCCTTCTCCCTCCTTTCCTCAAGGGTATTCATATTAAGCTTCTTTAGTTTCTCCTCGTATGGCTTCTCTTGCAGACCCTGCACCATTTTAGTTGCCCTCCTCTGGACTGCCTCCATCCTATTTCTGTCCTTGCAGAGACGGGGTCTCCAGAATTGGATGCAGTACTCCAGATGGGGTCTCACCAACTGTCTGTTCAGAGGGATAACAACTTCCTGTTTTCTGCTGGTGATGCCTCTCCCTATAAATCCAAGTATCCCCCAGCCCTCCCTACTGCCTTCTCACATTGCTTGCTAACCTTCAGGTCATCTGATATGATTATCCCCAGGTCCCTTTCCATTTTTGTTGTTGTTACAACCTCTCCCCAGATTGTGTAATCTTCCTCTGGGTTTTTGTTTCCCAGGTGCATTATTTTGCACTTCTTTGCATTGAATCCAAGCTGCCATACTTCTGACCATTCCTCCAACCTTGCAAAGTCCCTTCTCATCCTTTCCACACTTCCTTGTGTATCAACCCTGTTGCAGATCTTTGTGTCATCTGCAAAGAGGCATACTTTTCCTTCCACTCCCTCTGCAATATCACTTATAAAGACATTAAAAAGGACTGGACCCAGTACTGAACCCTGCGGTACCCCACTAGTAACCCCTCTTTCTTTAGAGTGACTCCATTTATAATTACCTTCCGTGTCCTGTTGTCCAGTCAATGTTTTATCCAGGCTACCACCCTGGGACCCACTCCCAGGCTGGTTAATTTGACTATTAATGTTTTGTGTGGGACGGTGTCAAATGCCTTGCTAAAATCTAGGTAGGCCATGTCCACAGCCCCTCTATGGTCTACTTTGGCCGCCCAGTCAAAGAAATCAATTATTTTCATCTGACATGACCATCCTACTGTGAACCCATGCTGCCTTGGGCCCTGTGCCCCACTAGCCTCTAGGTACTCAACAATTCTTTCCTTCAAAAGTGATTCCATCACTTTCCCTACCACAGAGGTCAAACTGACAGGTCTGTAGTTTCCTGCCTCTGTCTTGCTCCCACTTTTGTGAAGGAGAATAACATCTACCTTCCTCCAGTCCACAGGTACCACACTATCCTCCCATGATTTGTTAAAAAGGGTAGTCAGTGGTGTCACTAGTTCTCCCCTTAATTCTTTTAGAATTCTGGGGTGAATTCCATCAGGCCCCATTGCTTTGCCCACCTTCATTTTAGGAGTTCTTTCAGAACCCTTTCTTCCGTGAAAGGACTGGGGTCAACCCCCCTATCCAGAGGGCTTCTGTTAATTGGATTAGGCACTTCTTCCTCCTCCTCTTTTGTGAATACTGAGCAGAAGTATTCATTCAGTATCCCTGCTTTTTCACTGTCCCTCTCTGCCCACCCACTGTCCACTCTATTCAGCCTCGCTATCCCTCTTTTTGTCTTTCTACACTCCCTGATATACCCATAAAAGGTTTTGTCCTCCTTCTTAACAGAGTTGTCTACCTTTTCCTGAGTTTTGGCCTTTGCTATTCTGACTACCCTCCCTGCTTCCTTCTGCCTTAACTGGTACATTTCTCTGTCCTGCTTCTTCTGTGTTTCCTTATACTTCCTAAATGCTATCTTTTTCTCCCTAACCTTCATCGCCACCTCTTTTGAGAACCATAGTGGCTTTTCTTTCATTTTGATTTGTTTATTTGCTTCACACAAAGACTTGTTGCCTGTGTGATGGCAGTTTTGATGTTTCCTCATTGTTGCTCCACCTCTCCTTCTAGCCTGTTTGCTAGTGCTATTCTAAGGCACTCTCCCATCTTGCCAAAGTCAGCCCTCCTCAAGTCCAGAACCCTCACTTTTGTATGGCTTGACTCTGTAGCTGAGTTTATCATGAACCACTCTGTTTCATGGTCACTTGTTCCCAGATGGCTACCCACTTCTAGATCTGAGATCCTCTCACTGTCCCTATTTGAGAGTACAAGGTCTAAGACTGCTACCTCATGAGTGGGTTCCAAAACTAGCTGTCTGAGGTATGCCATCTGAAGGGCATCGAGAATAGCCCTGCTTTTGAATGTGGCTGCAGGAAAGGTGCTCCAGTTAACATCTGGCATATATAGGTCCCCCATCAACAGTATCTCCCTTTTCTCTGCCATCCTAAGGATGCCTTCTATCATATCCTTGTCCATTCCCTCCCCCTGTCATGAGGGTTCTGTATGCAACACCTGTGCATATTGTGGTGCCATTTCAAGTCTCTAAGGTTACCCACTGTGCATCCTCTCCTCCCTGTTTACTCTTTTGTTCAGTTGCTTTTATCCCTTCTCTTACACAGATAGCTACTCCACCTCCACTTCCCCTCCTCCCTGTCTCTCCCGTAGGTTTCTACAGTGAAACAGGATGTTGTGTACAGTTGCTGATTAGATTTCTGATCTATCTGTTAGGGGCAATTCAGACATGGAAGTATGAAAAAAGTAGAAAATGTTCTGGCTATTATATGGGATGTTCATCGAAAAGTTTTATTTCCTTGGTACATCCCATATCTGTCCATGTCCTTAAAAAATAAGGGTAGGCTTCAGGAAATGGAAATAATATCTTGAAATTCATAGATTCAAATGCTCCCATACCCGGATGTGCAGGAACACTCTGGAGATACATTTGTTTTTTTTTGGGGGGGGGCACAATAAAGAGGTTCACAAGTTCACTTCTGTTTTCAGTACTTTTTTATTTCCATCTGTCACAGGCACATTTAGGGTCATGTGTGCTTGTAATAAACATAAATAAAAAAAGTACTGAAACAGAAGTAAACTTATGATCCTCTTCATCCTCCCAATGTTCTCTCCAGAGTACATCCAACATCATAACATTGATTCCCACAACCTCAAATGGCACATTGTGAAACTCTGAGCAAGTCACCTAACCAGCTATGTGTTCCTTGATCACCAATGAAAATGGGGCACGAATCTTACCTGGTTACCAAAGTACTGAAAAAAATATATAATCTGAAAACAAATCAAACTTGTTCACTCCTTATTGCAGTTTAGTAGCATGGAAACATATTGTACCAGTTATTATACAAAATAAAACCTATTCAAGGGTGTACAGTGAGGCCCACTAGGATGAAACGCAGTGTCACAGGTTTACTGCATGACAAAAGGGATTAACTCCCATTGAGATTGCATTGTTTGCTGCAGTAACTCTACTGCAGAATTTTGCAATGTTGTGCTTCATCCTGGTGGACTTCACTGCACCTACAAGTTTTTTTACACACCTTCTGTGTGTGTTAACCTTATAAACTTTTCAATGTTCATTCTCAGTATATGCATGATCACACACTTCAGATTAAAATACAAAAACTCATACCACACACTTGCATATACATTATTCCCCATCTCTACACCAAAGCTGTACTTAAGAATAATTGCTTTATATATAAAACAACTAAATCATACCAGTTTTTTTACTAGTACACATCAACCTATAATCTCAAGCAATGCTCAATATACAGTGTTTGATATCTTTCAGTACCTTTGGTACTTTTTTCCATTAAAGAGTTTTCTTTATTTTATATCAATAATTAACAAAAATATAGCAGGAAAAAGCATGACAAATAATAGCTGTCATACAATACAAAAGAGAAAAAATATATAAATTCAGCAAACACATAAACAATTCTGCAACTATTGCATATTTAGCAAGTAATAAAAGTTCAGTTTTGAACAAAAAATAATCTTAAACCACAATAAGTGCTTATTTCTGCTATATCAGATAAAGAGAAAATTCTAAATCATATTGTATTAGGTTCGGCATATAAAGAATAATAAGGCATGTTTCCGTAACATTAACTATACTAATGAGTCTCTCCCAAAAAGGATATAAAAGGGAGCCATGTTTTTTTCAAAAACTTCATTTTTCACCCAAATTTGAAAGAGCTATTCTTTTATTATTCACTGTCTGGCTCATATTATTTTATTTATTTATTTATTTTAGGAGAAGATGGAAGGTTTGATACCTTTTATTGGACCAAGTGTCTTGTACAAAGATGAACTTATGCACAAGCTTTCATGGCCACACAGGTCCCTTCTTCAGGTGAATAGCAAAACTGAACAACAAGCAGTATTTATATCCACTGTGGAGCAATTAAAAATCAGGAAGTGAAATTGGAAGGTGATAAAGGGGACTAGAGTTGAAAGTCTAAGATGCAAAAAAATAAAAATATGAGAAGAAATTGGGAGGGGGCACAGTGGGAACAGGTCAATAGGAGATGAAAAGAAGCTAAAGTCAAGACAAAAGCATGCAGATAGGATCTGAGATCAGAGGCTGGCTGAAAGGGTAGAATGGACAGGAGATGCCTAATAGAGGTAAGGACATTAGGAGAAATTTAAGAACAAAGGCCTAGATAAACAGAGGTGTGAAAACAAGAGGGAGTAATTGGGACTGAGCTCAGGAGTTAATAGGAGAGGCAGGGAGGATGTGAGGTATAAGAAAAAAAAAACAGAACAGGCAGAACTCAGAGAAAAAATATATATTAGTAAGAGAGATACCAAACCAAAGTGTGATAAATAGAGACATGATTTAGTACACAATAAAAAAGAATTACAGTTTACCACAGTGGATCATGAAACCGATGTCCTGATTCAGTCCAGAAATGTTAGATTTAAATTGTTTTATATATTTCAGTTCCCATATCCTTCTGTCAAGTGTGTTTCTAAAGTTGCCTCTTAGTATCAAGACAGATACATCCAAGAGAGAGTGATCTGTTTGTGAAAAATGGTTTCCTACTGGAGTACTGATAATCTGGTTTACTATAGTGTGATGGTGGTGATTTATCCTGGCTTTCAGTGGTTGGCTAGTTTCCCCAATATAGCAACCATTTGTGCACTTCTTGCATTGAATTAGGTAAACCACATTGCTGGATTGATATGTGAAGGATTCATTAATTTGTATTATGTTGTTCTGGCTTGTCTTAATGGTGGCCTGTGCACATATGTGGGTGCAGGTCTTACATCTTGCCATGTTGCATGGTGTCCCTCTTGTTTTCTGGTTATTTTGATCTACTGGGAGTTTGTTATGAATCATTATGTTCGAGAGGCTGGGGGGCTGCTTATAGGCAATGACAGGTGGTTCAGGGAAAATGTCTTTCAGTGTTTCATCTTCTCTCAGCATGCGTTGTAGCTCTTTGATCATTTCCTGAAGGGGTTTTAGCATGGGGCTGCAAGTGACCACTAGGGGTGTGGAGTCAGTTTGATGTCTTTGCCTGTATTCCAGCAGATTGTCTCATGGTATTTGTATAGCCCGCTCAAATTCTCTGTCAATTTGTCTTAGAGAGTGGCCCTGCTGAATTAGGTACACTTCAGAATTCCCTAATTCAGCAGTCATATAGGAGCATTTTGCCTGAGCAAGAGTTAGGAAGAGTGTTGAGAAAGAGACTGAACACAGTAGGGCCCAGGATGGACCCCTGGGGGACACTGGAGCAAACAGGTAGCACGGTTGACAAGGTAACATTTATCTTGACCTTTGGGATCTGTCATGGCGGTAACTAAAGAATCAGCCAAGGGGGCCAGATGAGAAACCCAGTTTGTGGAGGGAGTCAAGCAAGAGGGGGTGGTACACAGTGTCAAAGGCCTTAGATAGGTCAATGAACACTGCCCCGGTAACATCACCAGAGTCAAGAGCAGTGTTTATGTGCTGTGAGAACTCCAGTAGGGCTGACATAGTGCTGTGTCCAAGGCGGAAGCCATGCTGTTCTGGACACAGTATGTTGTATTTGGTAAGGTATTCCATGAGTTGGGTGGAGACTATTTTTTCCAGGGCTTTAGAGAGAGGGGGAAGAATGGAGATTGGTCTGTAGTTATTTGGTACTGTGCAATCTCCATTCTTATGAATTGGGGTGATTTCAGCTGATTTCCAGGTGCTCGGGAACTGACCAAGACAAAGGGACAGGTTTAGCAGGTCAGTGAGAGGGGTTAGCATGACATCTAGAGTTAGCTGGAGAATCCTGGAGTCGATCGGGTCACACTTGGGATTGTGGCTGGAGAGGGCTTTTAGCAGGAGAGGTTTGACTTCATGGGGGGATATGGTGTGGAGTAGAAATGGGGGGGGCGATCCAGGGTGGGTGGAGTTGTGGAAGGGACAAGGTCAAAGAAATGGGCAGGAAGGACTGAGCTGAGATCTGAGAAGGTCATGTTGAGGCATTCAACAATATGTAGGGTGTCAGTGGTGATAATAGCATTGATCACTATCTGGGATGGAGGGAGCGGGTTTTTCCATTGAGCTCCTTAATATTGTCCCAGAAAGCACGTGCAGAGCCCCAGGAGGAGGCCAGGGTGGCTTGATAGTGCTTGGCTTTTTCTTTCCGTATAGCCCAGATGCATTTGTTACATGCAGTGTTATAGGCCTGTCTGTCCACAGGCCTGCCCAACTCCACCGTGATGTGCCATAGGTTGTCTCTCTGTCTCAGTTGTTGAATGAGAGTGGGGGAGATCCAAGGGGCATTTTGTTGTCTGGGGAGGGTGCTGACAAAGGGGGCAAAGAGGTCACAGGCCTTGCAGAAAGCACTGGTGAGGTAGGCAAGTGCAGTGTCTATATCAGTCAGGAGAGAGATTGTGGTCCAGTCTATTTGGGATAGGTGCTGCCTCAGTTTACTGAGGCCAGAAAGCAGCAGTGGGAGGTGGGTTGGGGCATGGGTTTTTGTGTGGGTGAAGACCAGTGACAGAGGATGGGGGAGTGGTCACTGAATGAATTAGCTAAGATATTAACATCATTTATTTTGTGGGGGTGGTTGGAGAGAATTATGTCAAGGAGGGGTCTGTTGCCACTTGACTGATTGAATCTGGTTGGAAGTGTGACTATTTGAGAGAAGTCAAAGGCGGTAAAGGTGTCCTTTATGTGTATGGTAGTGGAGCTAAGCCAGTTGACATTGAGGTCGCCTAGGACAAGCTGTTCAGCTTTGTGGGGTAGGGTGAATAGATAGTCGGTAAGGGAGTGGACTGCTAGACCCTGGTTCCACAGAGGTATGTATGCAGTAGTGAGATAGAGAGGGCCCCTGCCTGGGTTAGGGGAGATTTTTACGGTGATAGCTTGGGCCCCATGATCGAGCTTGAGGGCAGGGAGAGTATGGCTAAGGAGAGAGTCACAAAGGTAGATTGTACATCTGCCCCTAAGCTTGCCAACTCTGTCTTCTCTGAAGATGGTGAAACCAGGGAGGGAGACAGCTGAGTCAGGGGTTGAGGCAGAGAGCCAGGTCTCCACTATGGCAGCAATATCAGGCCTGTGGCTGTTTTCTTTGGAAGACTGCAGATGTTTATTGAGGCAATGCATAGGCCACATCCAGCAGGGGAAGGGGGTAGATGACCCAGGGCCAGGGTTGGGGTGAACATTCCTGGAGAGCAGAAGAAGTAGGGTGATTAGTCGGAGCAGTGGGCTGTGATGGCTGGAGCAGCTATGTTGGAGCTGTTGTGAAGATCTGGTGGAGAGGATACAGGGGACAGGTAGGGAGCTAAGGGCAGGTATGGCTAGGATGGGGTGGGTCCGGTTTAACCAGTGATTGGGGTGGAAGTAGGGATTGGTGGGAGGTGCAGTGGGGTGGTCTGGTGGTCCAGTGTATGTGAGGAGTTGGGGAGGCGGGTAGGGGGAGTGGGGTACAGGGTGGGAGTATGTATGGCTGGCTGAGTAGGGTGGAGAATGAAAGAGCAAGATGGTTGTGAGGAGATTGAGTGTGAGGGTCTGTATACCCATGGTTGAGATATATCTGGAGTATAAGGTGGGCTGAGGTACCTTGATGAGTGTGGCTGCTGCTATGGTGCAGGGGTAGCAACGCCGCCTTTGGAGTCAGAGGTATGAGGTTCAAATCCCCAGTGGGGGTGGTTTGGGGCCTGGAACAGTGGTGGATATGGGTGTGTGAAGGGCTTGAAACAGCAGGCAGATGGCACTTTAAGGGGGTTTAAATAGTGACTCCTAGTGGCTACACTAGGTACTGCTGATGGCAGGAGGAAGTGGGAAGAGCTGGGGATGGATAGGGAAGCGAAAAGCTGGGAGATGAGGGGAGGTGCAGGGAATGCAATGCAGAAAGCAGGGCAGTGGAGTGGTAGGAAGTGTGGGAGGGCCTAGGAGTAGAGGAGATTAAGGGAGAATAGGAGGGAAACTGAGAAGAGCAAAGGGTGCTTCCTCTGGAGGTCGTAAGCTATAAGCTGCAAATTGGAAAGTGGGGTGATAGTACAAACAGGTACAGTAAGTCATATGACAGGACAAGGAGGTCACATGACAAGAAAAAGACAATAATTTAAGGGTCGAGCTTGGGTAGGAGTGTGGCTGGGATGGGCGGGGCAGTCAACACATGCAGCACATCGACGGGCTAACACCCACACAAAAAATCAGCCAGCAGGGAGGACAGCCTTACTTATTAAGGCTCCCTGTATTGTCCTACGCTCCTGATGGAGCTCTGTGTATCTGGGCAGGTTACTGAGGTGGAGGGGGGATCCAGAGCCCTATATGGAAAGAGAACAAAGGGAATAATTAGTATGCAGTGGGAGCTAAATTACAGGGCCCTGATCCCTACTTGTGCTGTGTGTCAGGACAGATTCCCTAGTGCGCATGTGCAAGGACTGGCTGGCAAAGATGGCGATAGAACACCAGAAACCTCTGTGACCCAGGTAAGCAGAGAAATATCCAAAAACATGCACTATCTGTAACTCTAGCTAAACAACTTGAAACCCTGTAAGGTTAGACCTAGCTAACAAGTAAGCATTAACAGGCTGTAGTGAGTGATGCGGAGCTGCGAGTGTTCATCCAGACAGTCTCTACTCTTAAAGGGCCTTAAAGTACACCACAGGCAGCCTTCTGATCATGCAGAATCACTTGAGAGATTCCAACTAGAAAAAACAATCAGTCACTGTGTGGGGCATTAAAGTCCTACACACCCCACATGAAAATCAGCCAGCAGGGAGGACAGCCTTACCTATTAAGGCCCCCTGTATTGTCCCACACTCCTGATGGAGCTCTGTGTATCTGGGCAGGTTACTGAGGTGGAGAGGGAGGATCCAGAGGCCTATTAAGGCTCCCTGTATTGTCCCATGCTCCCGATGGAGCTCTGTGTATCTGGGCAGGTTACTGAGGTGGAGAGGGAAGATCCAGAGGCCTATTAAGGCTCTCTGTATTGTCCCATGCTCCCGATGGAGCTCTGTGTATCTGGGCAGGTTACTGAGGTGGGGGGGATCCAGAGGCCTATTAAGGCTCCCTGTATTGTTCCATGCTCCCGTTAGAGCTCTGTGTATCTGGGCAGGTTACCCCATTCCTTAAAAGTTGGGACCCTCTTTGATTTCCAATTGGACAGAATAAGTCTTTTCAATACTAAAGCTGAAGCCAGAACCCAATACTTCTGAAATGTATTCAAAGTGTAAATATTGGAATCAATGCCCGAGATGAAAAACTTGTGGGAGAATGGGATTTTACACTATTTCATAAGCATTATGTATTTTGTGTCAAATAGTCTTGATGTGTTGGCAGCTCCAGATCATATGGAGGAGATTTGTATGTTCTTGCTGGCATTTCCAACATTTACCTTAAGGTAGATATAGTTTAGGTACTCTAACCATTTTGGAGAATACTAATAAGCATGCAATATTTTAAACTGGATAGTCCTACATTGAACCTCTCTGCAGCATTTGTAAGCATTTTCCCCAATCCCTTTTCCAATCATCTGGATGTACAGGTTCTCCCAGCCTTTTTTCCATCTTTCTTTTGAGGTTTGTGATGAAGAAAAAGCAAGATTACTTTTTTGCAACAACCTGTACATTTGACTGGCTCTTTTTCTTGAAAGAGCAACCTTACATTCCTGTTGCCATTGAACATTTTCTAGTAAAACAAAATTTGTATCTAGCATTTTAGTTTGCTGGGCATGTGTAATCTGAAGGTAATTTGCAAAATGGGATCTGTGTAAACTAAATTTTGTTTTGGCTTCCTCAAATGAGAGTAAAAACTTAGAGTGAGGGTCTAGCATATCACCCACATTTGTGACACCTGTCTGGACCCAAACCTCACTTTCTAATGAAGAGTTATTAAATAACAGATTTTCATTACTCCACAAAGTGTTTAGTTCCTGTGGCATATTTTGAATTCTGAAGTACATCTTAATTGCATATATTATTGCAATTGAATTTTTAATGCAAAAGTTATCTTTCAGGTGGCTTCTTATGGGAATAAAGAGGAGGTCGGAGGGTTTATAAGGGGAAACTATCTGATTCTCAACTTGGAACCAAAGTGGTGTGCTATCCATGACAGTAGAGTTCAGCTACCACACAGCCTGCTTAAATTGAAAAGCCGTGTGGTACTTTTCCCAATTTGGCAGGCCAAACCCCCTTCCTTCAAAGGCATCTGCAGTTTCTTCAATGATAATCTGGGAGGCTTATCTCCTGCTAAAAAAGACATAATTAAATTGTTAAGCTGTGTAAATGTCTTTTTGTCAATTTTAATAAAAAGGTTCTGAAGCAAATAAAAGACTATTGGTGTGACTGCCATTTTAATTGTGTTTACTTTACCCCAGATTGACAAATTAAGCTTTTGCCACTTCATGAAATCACTACATATATCTCTCAACAAAGGAGTTAGGTTCAAATCAACTATTTTGCAAGCATTTTTGGGGGGATTCTGAGAACTAAGTAGATAATGTCATCCCAACACCATGTGGCTTCCTCAAATAATCTCATCTTCATATTTTGGTGCACATATGAGTTAATAGCAATAATTTGTGTTGTAGCCCAGTTAATTTTCAAGCCTGACAATAAGCTAAAATCCTCTAGCATTTTACTTGAGTTCAGATGAGGAGAAGACAGGGTCATGCATAGTGATAAGCAGATCATCTGTGTATGCAAAGACCTCATTTGTCAGCTTGTCTGTCTTGATTCATTTGATACCATGAGAGTCAGAAATCATCCCGATTAGGGGTTGTAATTTCAAAATGAATAAATAAGGAGATAGGGGGCAACCTTGCCATGTGCCTCTGTTTAGTTTTAGGGATTCAGATAAAAAAACATTAGTTATCACCCTGGCTACTGTTTAGTTACAGTATACATAGTTTCAACCCAGCTAATGAATTTTACCCCTGCCCCCATTTTTTTAAGTACCTGGAATAAGTATTGCCATTCTAGCTGGTCCACCAGTGCAGAGGCAGGGCGTCTGTCTGCAACACTGACAACTCAAGTTAGGGAACGAACATGGGATGTTGGAGGGCCGGCCGAGGGAGAAGGATCAAACATCCTAGGGACTGCTCTCCTTCTACAGGGGGTGGGGGATTGTGTGTTTAGCATGCTATGGATCCCTGGCAGAGGCCAAGAGAACCGCAGTGCCAGCACCGTATCAGTGGGGGGGTGGGGAAGATGCTGGCCATCATTACACATCCCCACCCCGATACTGCTTACAAAATTGCCAGCCCCCAAAGCATGAAGCTTGGCTCCACCACCTCCACTGCCTACCATGTCTTCCAGGTGGGGCCCCACTCCTGTGGCCCCACCCTAGAGAATAAGCCATGGCAAGTTACTGCTGACCTTCGGGAGGGGGTGCCTGCCCAGCAGCCCTGCCAAGGGGGGGGTAAGCCTGGGCATGGGGAGGCAGCATGGGTGGAAGCTGAGTCCCCGTGGGGGAGTCGGGGAAAGTTGACACGAAAATAAATAAATTAAAAAAAAAGTATTGCCATTCTAACGAACCAAATGCTTTAAAAAATCTAAAGCCTTCACAACAGCTGAAGATTTAAGCTTACTAGTCACCCACATTACATTCAACAATCTGAGGACATTTTCGGACCCTGTCCTTCCTGGCACAAAGCCTACCTGCTCTTTTCCCATCAGCTTGGTGATATTAGCAAGAACTTTAGCCACAATTTTATAATCAACATTTAGTAGTGAGATTGGTCTATAGCTTTCACATTGCAATGCATTTTTGCCTTTCTTTTGAATTAGTAAAATGTATGCATGATTCATGGAATCTGACTATACTTTAGTTTCCAGTGCCTCCTTAATTACTTCCAATAAGTATGATTTAACAGACTGACTCAGTATTTTGAAAAATTCTCCAGGCAAGCCATCTGTGCCTTTTTTTAAGAGCATTAATAGCTTTTATATATTTCTCCCAAGGTTATCGCTCTATCTAAGTCGTATCTTGCAGTTGCCTCTAACAGTTGAGTATTGGCTGTGCTTGAAAAAGAATCTGTTCTTTCAGAACATGCTTGCCTTGAGCTTTGATATAACTTATAAAAATTTAAAAAATTCCTTATTGATCTCAGCACTAGTGGTGACTGCTTTTTTTTGGTTGTTTTCAATCCCTGCTATAATGTTTTGCACTTTTTTTTAGTCTATATGCTACCAGCTCACCAGCTTTTCTGCCCTCTTCCCAAAAAACTTGCTTCATTCTAAAGAGGGCATAGTCTGCTTTAGCAGAGAAAATTTTATTTATTTCATATTTTAGCTGTGTAATCCAGTATAGCAATTCATTGGACCTGTTGGCTCTCAGCCTGTATTTTCTCTCTAGTTCATGCAAGCTAGTTTCTTTAAATGACAGATCTTTTAGAATCTCTTTTTAACTTAAACAAAACTAATGATACATCCTCTAATGAATGCTTTATAAGCATCTCAGACTGATGCCTTGGAAATGTCCCCTGTATCATTAAGTTTAAAGTAATCAGCAGTCTCTAAACCTATGAACTCAATAAATTTCTTGTCCTGCTGTAAGGATATATTTAGTTTCCACCTGAATGATTTACTCATCTCTTTATCCAAAGATAGTGGTTTTAACAAGGGCATAGTCTGATATTAGTATGTTAAGTATTTCAGAGTCAAATTCTATTGTCACACAAGCCATTGGATATCCAAATACAATCCTACTATAGGAGTCATGCCAATTTGAAAAAAAAAGAGTATTCCCTGTCTCATGGATGAGTCAGTCTCCATGTGTCAGCTAGATTCAGATCTTCTACTAGTTTTATAAAAGCTCGTTGAGACCTTGTTTGAACTAGAGAGGTCCGTATCTACCACCAGATTCTATGTTTCTAATAATGCCTTTAAACCATCTCTGTCTAAAAGAGGGTCAGTGGTCTCATTGAAATCCCCTCCTAAAACAATCTGGCGATCCTTAATCAAACTTAATTCTGCAGCTATTTTGTTAAAAGAAGTGTTTTGGTCAGAGTTTGGAGCATAAACATTACATGTAACAATATTCTGACCATTAAGTGCACCTGTGAGAATTTGGTATCTACCCTCTTCCTCAGCGTAATGGTCAGATTTGACAAAGTTGACACCCTTTCAAAGGAGAATAGCAGTACCTCTTTTTTTTTTTAGTTAAAGGAACTATGTTCTACAACAGCAACCCAAGAGTTAACCAACGTCACTGCTTCTTGGTCAGAAAGATGTGTTTTTGTATTAGGGCTATATCAATCATGTTCTTATTGATAAAACTTGAAACCTTTTTCCATTTTATAGGGGAACCCAGACCATTAACATTCCAGGAACACAAGGAAATGAGGTTGGGCCCCATTTTGTTAATTTGTGCCAGAAAATGAGCACTTGAGTCATGTAATCTGTAGTTAAAAGTAATACAGTCAGTCTATAGTTGCATATGTACAGGAGGATAAAGGTAAAGTTATAGTAGGTACCTAAATGCACTACCAGTGTTAACTAACAAACTACTGGAAACAAAAAAAAGAAAAACACTATATACTAAACAATCTAAAATACTGTATATTAAAACTCTACAAATGTGAGAATGCAATGGAAAAAGATTACTAAACAACCCTGAGGGCTGAAAAGTTGTATTGCCAGAATGTAAAAGAAACTAAATTCCAAGGTGCCTCCAACTCTACAAAATTTACAAAAGTATTTGTATCCACATAGCTGATCTATGCTCTATAAATAGGGCTATTTTCATCAAACATGTGCAAACCATTGGGAAAGCATGAAACATTTTTTAATATATGGATAAAGAATTTAATGCACTCAAAAAGCATACAAAAAATGTGGTAATACCATTGCACTCCAGTGTTAATAGTACTGTCAATCAATGTTAACAGTACTGTCAATCAATGTAAATACTATAGTTCCTCAGCTCAACTATAGTAATAACACTGGTACCAAACAGTGTAAGAGCCCAGAAAGTTGCTGTATGACCCCACATCATTCTAAGCGTGCTTCCCAATTGGCCAATTTTCATGACTGGGCGGGCAGAATATTTTGAAAAATATGGCAGCCATCACTCACTTAGGAAGAGATTATCAAGTGATAAATCTTCACCTTTTTTTTTGTTTTATCTTCCTACTGGAAATAAAATTATCTGGCTGATTCTGCATTCTTTCACAAGTAAAAAGGTAGGACTGCCTTTTTCCAAAACAAACAAACAAACTGTTTGCACTTCAGACCGAGAGGAGCGCTGAGGAGAAGAGAAGGTGGGAGGGGTTTACAGAACTGTCTGTGGCGTGTGAGAAGAGTGAGACAGTGTGGCAGTCAGCCACAATGGAGTCCTCACAACTGCGGCCAACCACTGCTTCCAAATGAAATCGGAGCCATATATTAAAAAAAATAACATACGTAAGTATCTGTTTCAAGGCCACTTGTTAATTGATTCCACACTATGTATCTCACTTGTATTATGCTGGCTTAAACTGCTATCTGTGTTCCCCCTCCCCTCCCCCAGGATGCATCTGGAATTGAGCAGTAGACTGCTCAGCATGCCTTCCTGGTGAAACGCTTAAATAAATAACTCCCATCTTGAGGTTTTGGGGACTTTGAGAATCTCTCGAGCTTCACTTTCGAGGTTTCAAGTCCCCAAAACCTCTCAATGGGATTACTGCTTTGTAATAGATACTTATGCATCTTTTATTCTATTTGTCACTCAAATAGATTATCTGTACTCATCATAACTGTGGTTGCAGCCATGTCTTATGAATTTTAGAAGAAAGGTGAGAGATAGGTAAAGAGAAGAGCTTACATAAATAAGACAAAACAGACTCGGATGCAGAAGAAGATCTTTAAGTGAATATACTAGGTTCTTTGCCTGATGCTTCTCCAATTACCAGTCCACTGAAGTCTGGCATTTCTCACTGTCACTGCACCTCTTAGGTGTCCTTCCTGATTACCCATCTTCAAATCAGGCCACATCATTTTAATGCTGTTTAGAAAAGTGTTTGGGGTTTCACCAGGTCCTATGTTTAGGCATCAACAGTTGGGTTTATTGTTTAGCTAGGACTTGTCTGCTGGAATGGCATTCAAAACAAACCATTCTCAGTTCTCTTTTAATACATGGCATGCACTTAAGGTCCAGATGAAGTAGAGATTGATTCAGCCCCGCAAGTTAACACAGAGGTATAGAATGAAGTATGGAACATACAGAATAGAAATGTAAAGTAGAAATAGACTACATGGCATATCCTAAAACCAGATTAGTGAAATGGTAAATCAGTAACAGAGGACATGGACTGTAACCCAGTTAAGTACTACTGTAGACCCCCCCAAAGGATATTTAAACAGAAGCGGTGTTCCCAATAGCTGTCTGCCTGCGCAAACATATGCAAGAGATCATAAATAAAATTAACACACAGTCAAGTTAAAGTCAAAATAATTGAGTTAACTAAGCTTTAAACCATGTGAATGAAATTTTAAACAAGCCCTCCTTTTTTCTATTTCAGTTAGTCTCTGAGACGATCAGAACAAACTGTTGTTTGAAAAGGACTGGCAGGTTCACACAGTCTTGATTTGCATGCAGACAAATGGCATCCTTTACTTCTGGAAAAAGGACACGCTGGGGTCCTGTAACGTAGCAATGACTTAAGCTGCACTTACTGATGATTTCATGCAGAAATGACAGCACAAGTGTGGAACAGATCCAAAATAATAAATGTTTTCAGGGCCAGCAGTAAATTCCACTTCCAGGGATTGTAAGTCAAAGGGGGAAGGATCAGTCACGTCCAATCATTAGTGATTTCTCAGGCTGTCATTTGCTGTGCTGCTGTGCCTTGTTCGATAATTGGTTCTGGGGATCTGCGAGGTGAGAGTGTTGTGCTGAATGAGTGTCTATTCTCCCTGCTTCTGCTCCTTGAATATTTTTTAGGATCCTTCATGCTGAGATTTTGACCTGTTTGCCTCATTGGAAACCTACTTTTCCAGTAAATACGTCAGTTCCAATTTTTCCTTTGAGGGCTTACATTATTGGATGTGGTCGATACTTTGTGTGCAGCTGCATATGTGAGAATAAGCGAGGGGCGATCTGCATGCTTGCTTTCATTATTTTTTCCATGTGAAACTGTGGCATGAGCTTTACTCTTAGGGGTGGAGTCCAGCTGTACAGTGACCATGGCAGTGGGTTCTGAAGCTCGGGTTGGCTTATCATTTGAAAAATTAACTGAGCTGGAGGACCCACGTTGTTTTGCATCGATGTTGTTGCTATATAAAACAGCCCATGCCATCTCTGGAGTAGTGCAGAATTGAAGGGGGGGCATGGGGTGTGTGAATAAAACTGTAGGATATTTCATGAAATAGTTCAAACCCTCCCTTTGTAGAGCTTGTCTCACTTCATTGAAGGTTCTTTTGTCTATGATTTCACTTGAATAGCCCTGAAACAATGAGATTGTTTCCCCTTGCCAAACCAGATTCCTTTTTTTCTCTGGCCATCCTAAGAATATCTTCCTTAATAGAGAACCTCAGAAAGTTTGCAATTATGAGCCTTGGCCTAGCACCTTGTGGTGGTTTAGGAGCTAATGAACGATGAGCCCTTTCAAGTTCCATGGGCCACTGTCATTTATGGCAAAGCAGTTCCTCAAAGAACCTTTGTAAACAAAACTTGTCATATTACTACCTTCTACACCCTCCAGGATCCCCATGATCCTAATATTATTTCTCCTACCATGATTCTCTAAGTCATCTATTTTGTCAAGCAGCTAAGTAATATGTTTTATGTGGAGGTCTGACATCTTGTAAGCTAAAGTAAGTCTCTTCAATAATAGCAACTCTGCCCTTGGTAACTACTAAACAGTCGTTGGTGACCCCTGTGTCAGCTTATATTTTTGTCACTGCCTCCTTTAAATGATCAATGTCTATCTTGATTGACTTCAGGATGTTTTTAATAAACGTTATGTCCGAGGCATATTTGTCAGTTGTAGTGACACCCCTTCACTAACCTGTGAGTCCTAGACAGCTGTGATGTTCCGTGATGCCGAAATTTTTACAGTTGACAGTTGGGAGGCCAGATTTTCCTCTGATCAGAAAACAAAGTGCTGATTTTCATCCTCTTTTTTGTGAAAAATGCATTAGCGGGCAACTTTATCTAAAAGAGGAAAATGCTTTCCCACTGCTTTTCACCCATTTTGTTTATTTTAAATGGATTTTTTTAAGAGTACTTATCAGCCATGTAACAGTCATGCATCCATCTGATCCTGTGCTGTGCTCGCGCTTCCCATACCTTTGGAACTTTGATTATATATTGGGAAGCCCTTAAGCTTATTTTAGCTTACATTAATTTAGCATGATTTGGCATTACTAAAAGACAGCTTCAGCTGGTCCCTGCAAAACTTTGAGAAACTGTCACTTTTGTTTTATTTTTTGTTAAAATAACCTAACACACTGAGTGCTATATCATTAATGTAGGCCTAGGTTTCATCAGGTGGCTTATTTTACAACAGAAATATGGAGAAAACTCTTGAGGCAGATATATGCAAGTTGCCCAATATATGTATTTATTTATTTCATTGTTTGGAAAAAAACTTTGAGCGAAAGCTCTTTTGCAGAGGTTCCAAGTTCAGTACATGGTATATACAGTACAACTGAAGGGGAATTGCCCCCTTTGTGGTTCACACTTCATGGGAAGGAGTGTACATAATAAGAACAACTAAGGGAACTTTTAAACAAACAGTGCAATGGTAATGCAAACAGAGAAACATAATGCAGAATATAAGTACAGAATAACAAGTAACCAGCTACTGAAGCTACTGCCAAAAACCTTAAACAGAGTACAGCTATGATCTTATGGGTGAACACATAGACAAGGGCCTCAGCATCCCACAGAACAGACTTTGTCCTGGTAACAGGGATGAGCCTGAAAATAGTTGACTTGGGGGAAGGGGGATGGCTATAAGGGGGGGGGAGTCAGCTAGTACCAGGCATGTCCTCCAGTAGGACTGTAAGTGCTAAAACAGAGCAGAATGCAAGCCTGTAGAGGAGAGATCCAAGCCAGGCCCACCTAACTGCAGGGGCAGTTAGTGTGGAAGGCAGGTGAGGATGTATTAATAAGTATTCAAAAGAGTCCGAGGTAGCAAGCCAGATAAGGATGTCTCTGCCTATAACCCCAGTAATTCAAGGTTCCCTACCTTATTTGTTTATTTGTTTTTTGTTTATTTGTTTTCCCCACGGGCTCAGTGTTTTATCAAGTTAAAATCATGAGATTGTAAGCTTCTGTGAGTCCAGAGATGACTACCCTCATGTACTTGGATTTGTTTCCTCATGATCCTTTACGATCCCCACATACACTATCTCCCTAAGAACCCCAACAACCATTCCCCTTACCCTTACGCTAACCCTCCTACCCTTTTGTTCAGTGGTATCATGCCCATAAGGCCCGAGGGGGCATGTGCCCCCCAATATTTTGGTGCAATGTAGAAAAATAATTAATTTTATTTTAATATGTGGAAGGAGGACCGAAAAACAATGTTTTTGTTTTAAGTCTTTGGTGTGGAGGGTGGGGGGTCAGGAAGGTTTCCGATCTGTCTGGCTCAGGTATGGGGTGACTTTCAAACAATGCACTCATGCATTGCTGGCGCCTGGCTGTGTTCTATGAGAAGAAAAGACAACACAGACACCAGAGAGACAGTGATTGGTTAGAAGTAGTCGTCCATGCTGACAATTGACATAAACTTCCCAATCTCGTCTCCTTTTCCCCTGTAACTTTTTGTTGTGTTTTCTTGTGCAGCCAATCACCCAGAACTTGAAATACCAATCGCAACCTCTAATCAGAAAATGGAACGTGACAACAATGTCGAGAAGCGTACTGCCAGTCTTTTTATTTTTATTGGCAGTTTTTCCCTCCCCCAAAGGCTTTGGAGACTTCTGTCTATAGTGTTTTTTGTTCAATGTTTATGGGGGAGCAGACTGAACCTAATTAAAAGGGGTATCACCTACTTTCCCCAGAAACAAGGTGGTTTGGGAAAATTAACCTAGTGGGGTTTTTTTTGTTACTTTCCTTTTTCATAATATAACTCCCATTCTTACTAAGATTCTGAAACTGTGGAGTCCAGGGGTCATGGATGAGTTTGGTCCCATACTAGTGACATGGATCCCTTCAGGCTCCCATTTTGAAACAAGTAAAGGTCTCCTTGTTGACCACGCATTGGAGGGATGTAGTTGGGAAGCTTAAAGTTTGGCAGGTGGCACGCAGACAGCTCATTATTGGATCTAGGAAAGAGGTGTATAAATGGATTTTAGATACCCATTTTGTGGAGGACCCTTGGTTTGTGGAGCAACCACCCTCAGTGCAAAACTCCATTACGTGGATTCTCCTCAACTCACGGGTCCCTGCACATATGTGGGATTTTCTATGGCTATGCACTCATAGGAAATTGGGGGTCAAGGGGAATATGAAGCATAAGGAAGTTGTAGATCGTACATGCCCCAGGGAAACTACTTGCTCTGGAGTGATTGAAACTATGCAGCATTGTTTTAGAGACTGCCCCTTTGTGGTTGCTTTTTGTGAATTTTTCCATAATTTCTGTCCTTTGAGCCCTTTTCGGGTCTTAGCCCTGGATGTCTTGGTCAGTGGTATCCTCATGAGGTCTTGGTAAAATATGACTCTTGTACCATGCAGTTGTTGGGTATGTTAAGTTTCAAATTTGGCAGGCTCGCTGTGAATTGACTCTTAGGAAGAGGTTGAAAACCAGCGAACAGGTGTTTTATGCTATCCAAAGGGATATCCTTAGATGGTGAACTTCTGACTACAATTCGGCCTCCCCGGACCTCTATAAATTATGGTGGCGACACATGTCTTGGTCGGATATGGGATGAAGTGGATCGTATTGTTCATTCAAACTATTTTTTCTGCTGTATTTTCCTTTTTGCATTTGCTTTTCCTTTCTTATAGGTTTGTTTGACTTAACACATTTTTGTTTATTGGTGTATATTTCGGTCATCCCAACTTCTCCCGGCTCTGTTACTGGGGGGTCAGTCTTATTAATCAAAATCTTTATTTACCCAGGTGATCACCATTGAGCAAGCTCATTTACAAGGTGTACCTGCAGTTTGCAAGGACGAGGGTACAGAATAGAGTACAAGTAAAATATACATAAAACAACAGTAGCAAGACGTATACAACAAAATATATACAATATATAAATAAAGGTAAATAATATATATAGCGATGCCTTTATAATCCTATCCATCTATAACATGTTCATAGCCTGTAAAGGAGTCCATGGAATATGGAAAAGTGCACATGTAGGAGGCAGGGAAGGGATGCTGGCAGAAAGATTCACACTACACTCCTTTTATAGGGTACCACAGTTGTGACATTTCCTGTGGCAAAGCAGGAAGGGGCGGATCAGTGGGGCATCCACAAGGTGAGCTCATTTACAGGGGCACTAGTAACTTAACTTGTTATAACAAGTTATACGATAAGCAAAACACAAAATCAAACCATTACTTGCATTTTCTTCCTTCTAATTACTCTGACCAGGTTATAAACCCAGCAACTTATCAGGAATGGATATCATTAACTGCAGGTACTGCAGAATACTTTTCAGAAGGACAGTCTTACAGGATTTAGGACACTGTCCTACATGCTGGGCCATTGGAGATCTTAGGGCTCAGCTCTGGGCAGCATGGGAAGAGATTGCGTGCCTCAAATTTCATATTCAAGAGGAAATACATTATAAGAACTACCCGCCATTTCCCCAACATCCAACAGAAGAACCTCAACTGGAGAGGGTAGTTGGTCCAGGAGGTTGGCAGGTGGTTAGAAGGGGCAAATCAGGTGCCCCATCACTCTGTGCTCTCCAACATATTACCTCCAAAAACCATATAAACACTACAAACAGGTATCTGCCTCTATCTCTGAAATCAAACAAAGGGGCAGAGGACACTGCAGAGCAGGACACTGCAGCACAGGAGCTAGCACAACAAAACTCGCCCAAATCAGGAACCAAAACAAAAAAAGGAAAAAGGAAATCCAAAAAACTTCTGATCATTGGAGACTTCATGATTCGGGGAGTTGATACCCATCTCCAGCCAGGAGTAATGGTCAGATGTCTCCCAGGTACATCAGCGTGGAGAGACACTGACCGCATTGCTAAAACTGTTCACAAAGCAGGAGAAAACATTGACATTCTGGTACACATAGGGGCAAATGATCTTGCCAGCCAGTCAGTTGTGGAGACCAAGGAACACCTGACCAGGCTGCGTAACAAACTATCATCCATTTCGTCTGACATCTCCTTCTCTGAGATCCTTCCAATCTGGGAGAGGGGGGCAGATGGACGGAAGGTCAGAGAAGGGGAGATAGGGGAGCTAAACATGTGGCTCAAGGGCTGGTGCCAGGAAAAAGGACACAGATTTGTAGGGAACTGGCAACAGTTCTGGAAGCGAAAATTCTTTAAATTTGATGGACTGCATCTGACTAGGAAGGGAGTCAGTGCATTGGGGCAGAAGTTTGACGTCTTTGCAGAATATTTAAACTAGCTAATGGGGAGAGGGGTGCAGCACCCCATATGTCGAATGGGAAGAACACTCCTCCCCCCTCAGCTAGTGGTCAAACAGGGATTTAACATGCTTGCAGTTCATTTGCATCACCAGGTAAGAAAAAAGGTCCATCTCCCCATGTGATGCACAGGGAAAATGCCAAACCTCACCCAAAAACTAATACACCGAAATCTGGCCAATGGAAAATCATTTACACAAATGCTCACAGCCTAGGAAATAAGACCCCAGACCTACAGGCAATAATGTCAGAGGCTAAACTGGACATAGTAGCAATTAGTGAGACGTGGTTCACCAGTAACCACATTTGGGAGACTTCAGTACCTGGCTATATACTGTTCAGAAGAGACCGAGGTGCAAAAAAGGGGGGGGGTGGAGTGGCCCTGTATGTCAATGAAAATATCAAAGCTACATAAATTCAGAATACACATAAGGAGCCAGAAGAACTGTGGGTCACCCTGGAAATAGGAAATGGGACAGCCATAAGAACTGGGGTTGTCTACAGGCCCCCAGGCCAGTGGGAGGACATAGACACATTACTGTTAGAAGATATACAAAACATGACAGCTAAAGGGGAGGTTCTGATAATGGGAGACTTCAACAATACCAGCAGGAACATCTGCCAGAACAGATTGGTCAATACCAGCAGGAACATCTGCCAGAACTAGACACATGGTAGATTCCCTGCATGGGGAGGGCCTCAAACAACTGGTACAACAACCCACAAGAGACAGAGCTATCCTAGACCTAGTACTGACTAACAGGGAAGGGATCACAGATCTCCAGGTAGAAGGTTACCTGGGGGCCAGTGACCATCACATGGTATGGTTCAATTTGGTCACTACATCTAAATCATCCCATTCCAAGGCAAAAATATGGGACTTCAGAGGAGCTGACTTTGATAAGCTGGCCAACAGAGTTAAGCTAGCCCTGGCAAGAAGAAACACAGGTGAGGGGGTACAGGCAAAGTGGGCAAGCATTAAGGATGCAATACTTGAAGTAACATCCCATTGTGTTAGACAGAAAAGGAAGTGTAAAAGAAGAAGGGAACCACTTTGCTTCCCTAAGGGAAGCAGGGAAGGCAGTAAGGCAGGCAAAGTCCCAAACTGAGGAAACACTAACACGAACAGTAAAAGAAGGTGACAAGACTTTCTATAGATACATTAGTGAAAGGAGAAAGTCCAGAGGAGGTATTGCTAAGCTCAAAAGAGAAAAGGAGGCATGTGAGGAGGAGGACCCTGTAAAAGCATCTATCCTAAATAGATACTTTTGCTCAGTATTTACTGAAGAGAAGGTAGGTCAGGGCCCACAGCTCAGCACCGTGGACACGGGGGAGGGAGGTGAGCACTACTCCCTTCACAAAAGAAAGTGTCCTACAAGAGCTCACTAAGCTCAGGGTGGACAAGGCAGTGGGACTTGATGGCATACATCCCAGGGTACTTAAGGAACTAAGGGTGGAACTAGCAGAGCCATTAGCAGAACTGTTTAGTGAGTTGTGCACATGGGGGTGTCCAATAAAGTCCAGAAAGCAGTCAGGATCCAATACTTCGAAATTTATTAGAAGCAGAAAAAAATAAAATGAACTTAAAGCGGAACTTGTACATAACTTTCAAAAAAACATAAGGCACAGGAAATCATATCTTTAACAAGAAATAAAAATTCCTGCCAAAAGGCACCTAGAATCTGGCTAGGCATCTGGTAGGTTTGCCTTCCTACCACACACTGACTCAACACTTCACATTCACCTCCTTTTATACCAGTGGAGGAGCACATGACTTAGTTAGCTCCTCTCCCAACTTGCATCATAAAAGTGGGACAACCAGGGCCGCTCAGTCCTATAAGGAATTGGACTGAGAGGGAGCTGGAAGCACTATACCAGTGAGTTGAAAGTCTATGTTTTTCTGGATCCCAATAGGAGACTTTATTCCTGTTAAATTAAACATTTTCATCTTTCTCCTTTTTACTGTGGCATGCTTTGCCTTTTCTCTTTTAAAAGTACTAGTTTAACCTTTTTATTTCAGAAATAAACAAACACCACTTTTCAAGTGAATTCTCAGTTACAATTCTTACATAGACCATAATTCTGAGCTTCTTATACTAAAAACTAGTAAAAAAGGCTGTTAACTTGTATAATTTACCAAATAAAGAAAACGCCATAACAAACTCTTTTTTCTGTGTCTTCGCACATTCGCACGATCGCACAGTCGAACGTGCGCACATTCATGCAGGAAAATTAGCCTAAACAGCTTGTACTGCAAGCACAGAACATTCTAAACATTGGGGCTTTATTATTTAGAGAAAACGAGCTAGAAATAAGGAAAGGGACAGAAAGACTGCTCAAAGCTGGCCAAGCTTGAGTAGGGGAATGACAGAGAAGGAGCGATAGTAAAAGGAAGAGATTAGAAGAGCAGGAGACTGTTGCAACAGATTTTTTTAATATTTTAGCCCACAATGTCCTCAAATTACCTCCAAAACACAGGCAGGTAATTACATATGCTCTGTATCCATGAGAGCATATCCAAGTTCGGGGGCACCGAACTCTACCACAGTCCTCCCCTCAAAATGAAAATAGTAGTTTTCACTACTTGCAATAGCTTGTAGATCTCTTTGTAAAACAAAAGAGATGGAGCTTTAGCCCACCCACTCCCAAAGCTCCACCTCGGGGCCCTTTAATTTTCTCTTTTTACTTAATTACAATGCATTCTTAAATACAATTATATTCATTCCCCGAGGTCTACATTTGATTCTAACATTATGTCTGCTCCAAATCGAGACATAAAGTCAGCATTACTATTAGCGGTTCCAGCTCTATGATTAACAGAGAATTTATACGGTTGCAATGTTAGATACCATCTCATAACCCTTGGGTTGCTATCTTTCATGTTATGTATCCATCGTAGTGGATTATGATCTGTCCATACTGAAAATTGAGTTCCCCATAAATAATATCGTAGGGACTCAATGGCCCATTTTAGTGCCAAACACTCCTTTTCTATTGTGGAGTACTTGGTTTCCCTGACATGTAGTTTACGGCTAATATACAGTACAGGATGTTCTTCTCCATGGTGGATTTGAGATAACACAGCCCCCAAACCAACATTAGAAGCATCCGTCTGTAGCAAAAATGGTTTATCAAAATCAGGACTTTTTAACACTGGTGAAGAACAAAGTATTGCTTTTATGGCAAGAAATGATTCTTCACATTCTGAATTCCAGATTACTTTTGAGGGTTCGTTCTTTTTTTTGTTAATTCAATTAAAGGGCTAGCTAAAGTAGCAAATTGAGGCACAAAACGTCTATAGTAGCCTGCTAGGCCTAAAAATGAACGCACATGTTCTTTTGTGAGGGGACGAGGACTCTTGGCTACGGCATCCACCTTCCCTACCTCCGGTTTTACCTGCCCATTACCAATTATAAATCTCAAATACCAGGCTTCCTCCATAGCAAGGGAACATTTGTTGGGGTTGATGGTGAGACCAGCTTGTTTTATAGTCCTTAAAATAGCAGTAAGTTGTTTAACATGTTCTTCCCATGTTGGACTATAAATGATTACGTCATCTAAATAAGCTGCGCTATATCCAACGTGAGGTCTCAGGAGTTTATCCATCAACCTTTGAAAACTAGCTGGGGCTCCGTGAAGTCCAAATGGCATCATTGTGAACTGAAAAGACCCCAAAGGAGTGCAAAAAGCAGTTTTCTCTTTTGATGCTTTCTCAAGCGGAATTTGCCAGTATCCTTTAGTTAAATCAAGTATACTAACATATCTCGCTTGCCCAAGTTGGTCAATGATGTCATCTATACGGGGCATTGGATATCCATCAAATTTTGATATTGGTTGAGTTTTGGAAGTCTAGACAAATTCTTATCCCTCCTCTTTTTAGGGACAAGAACCATAGGAAACATCCATTCACTATTAGCTTCTTCTATAATACCCATTGCTTTCATCCTTTCTATCTCTGTGATGACTTCTTGTTTTAATTTCTCAGGAATCCGATAGGCTTTACTCTAATGGGTGTTTTGAAATGTATGGATCTGATGACATATTTCTGTAGTTTTCCCTGGGACTGTTGTAAATGTATCATGAAACTGACTTAGAACATGGGCTAGTTCTTGTTTTTGACTGTCTAATAAAGAAGGGTTTATTGCCAAATCTTTAGACAATCGTTCTCCTTCCAGTCTATCATATGCCAGCTCCATCTCATTGTCCAATGGGTTGGAACATACATACATGACTTCAGTAGGCCTATCATGCCATCTTTTCAATAAATTGGCATGGTACACTTTTAGTTTTTGTTTTCTGTCTGGTACTTCCACCAAATACGTAGTTGGGCTAATTTGTTTCTGTACCACATAGGGCCCTTGCCATTTCACAGTTAACTTATTTTCAGTGGATGGAAGTAACAATAAGACACGATCCCCAGAGTTGAAGTGTTTTTCACCCACCCCATGTCATATCTTTCTTTCTGATAGTCTTGCTTAAGTTGATTCTGTTCTTGCGCAACCTGAGTATACTTTGCTATTCTTTTACGTAACTGCGTAACATAGTCAAGGGTAGTAGGATTTTTCCAGTTGGTAATATCCTCCCACTGTTCCTTAACTACATCTAGGAGACCTCTGGGATTCTTACCATATAATAGTTCAAATTGTGAGAATCCAGTCGATGCTTGAGGTACCTCATGATATGCAAAAAGTAACAGTGGCAGATATAGATCCCAGTGTTTACCCTCATCTTCCACATACTTTGGTACCATTTTCTTCAACGTTTTGTTGAAACGCTCGACCAAGCCATCAGTCTGGGGATGGTATGGAGATGTGTAGACAGCTTCTACCCCCAGAGCTTGGTAGAGACGTTCAAAATGGCTGAACAGAAATTGGTTCCCTATCCCTTAAAATAACTTTTGGTATGCCCACTCTGCTAAATACCTTGAGCAACTCCTCTGCTATTTTATCTGCTGTTATTGTGCGAGAGGAATAGCCTCAGGATATTTTGTAGCATAGTCACACAACACAAGGGCAAATCTGTTGCCTTTAGTACTTTTGGGGAGAGGTCCTATAATATCCATGGCCAATCTTTCAAAGGGCATAGCAACCAATGGTAAAGGCTGAAGAGGGACTTTGTCCTTTCTTGTAACCGGCGCCACCCTTTGGCACTGGCTGCAACTTTTGCAATATTCAGCCACTTGATCATGAATGCCGGGCCAAAATAATCTATATAGTAACCTTTTTAAGGTCCTATCCCTTCCTGCATGTCCCCCACATGGTACATCATGCGCCAAGAATATTAACTGTTCTCTATACTGACTAGGAACCACCAGTTGATCTACCATTTCTCCAGTTTTTGGATTTTGACAAACTCTATACAACTTATCCTGTTGCAACTTATACATTGGAGGTGTACCTTCCACTCCATCAGCAATAACCTGGGAAAACAAAGGGGTTAGTGTAGGGTCATTCTTTTGGTCACTGATAAAAGAGTCCGACTTTACAGTTTTTACCATGGCATCATCACAACCTAAGTCCTTTGTTTTATTCCATGTCCATTTTTCTAGTTTCTTTTGTTTTTTTGATTTCACAGTTTTTTCCAGGAACGTCAAATAAGGTATCATCAAAAGGAAACAGTTCACTGTCCATTTGTTCCAGAGATGCTTGAGATCGTGTAACCACAGCAGATATGGAAGAAGAGGCAGTCAATAAATTGTTAAATACAGGAAAGTCATGTCCCAATATCACAGGTACAGGTAGTCTAGGAACCACGCCTATCTTCAGATGATATGCCATGCCTGATGCAGTAATAGTAGCTTCCTGTACAGGATAGAAATGAGTGTCCTCATGAACACAAGTCACCCCAGTTTTCTCCGAGTGTTTCTTTGTAAGAGCACCACTGAGTAAATCAGCATGTACCAGGGTTTGCTTACTTCCTGAATCAATCAATGCCATCACATCCTGTCCTCCAACATTAACAGACACAGTATATTGCCCCCAGTTTGCTAAGGCCAGATGAGAAGGATCAGATTTTTTCTTGGGGCAGAATCTAGCGATGTGTCCCTTGGTCTGACACTTGTGGCAAATAATATCGGAGTTAAATGTTCTCATACTTTTTCTTTCCTCTTTCATCTTAGTAGAAGGACTAGTGGGTGGATGTTTTAATACTTGGGAAGTATTTGTCCCATGAGACCCTTTCTGATGATGTGGGCGAGCTGTAATATAATCTTCAGCTAAACTGATAGCTTTTTCTACTGTGTCAGGTCGGTGTTTTCTTACCCACATTTCAACCTCATAAGGTAGTATTTTTACAAATTGTTCTAACACAACTGACTCAACCACTTGATGTATGGTACGAGTTGCAGGTTGTAGCCATTTTATGCATAAGTCTTGCAATCGAGCACAAGCTTCTTGTGGGGACTCAACGGTATGATATCTAAATGCTCGAAACCTTTGACGATAAGTCTCTGTACTGATGTCATACCTTTTTAATATTGCTTGTTTAACATGATCATAGTTGGTAACATTTCTAGGTTCTACGTGACTATAAGCTAGCTGAGCCTTGCCTGTGAGATATGGGGCTAAACGAATAACCCACTGATCCCTAGGCCACCCACAAGCTGTTGCCACTCTTTCAAATGTTGTAATGTATGCTTCAATATCATCACTGTCCATTAGTCTGGAAATTTTAATGTCCTTTGGGCCCCCACCAGGTAGAATAGGTCTAGTAGTTCCAATAGCCTGAATAACCTTAAGAGTCTCCACCCACCTGGTCTTATTTTGTAGACGGTCTCTCTCATTTTGTAGACGGTCTCTCTCTCTCTGCTTCTCCAGAGATCGAGCTGTCTCACAAATAAACCATCTCAGCAAATCATGTACTGGAAGGGGTCTCCTCCTCCTCCTCCTTTGACATCTTCACCTCCAATAGCTTCTTCTGCTGCCTTTGGTTTACCAGTCTCTTTCCTTCTGACATCACCCAATCCAGCTGCTAGGGTAGTTGAAATTTGTCCACCATGGTTCTGGTCCATGTACCTTCCGTGCAGACATTTCCGCTTTCCATCTTCTTCTGCTCCTCCATAATGACTCTGGACAATATCCACAAGAAAGGTGGCTCTCCTTCCCTTGTGATCCCACTTGTGACACCAAATGTGCACATGGGGGTGTCAAATAAAGTCCAGAAAGCAGTCAGGATCCAATGCTTCGAAATTCATTAGAAGCAGAAAAAAATAAAATGAACTTAAAGCAGAACTTGTACATAACTTTCAAAAAAACATAAGGCACAGGAAATCATATCTTTAACAAGAAATAAAAATTCCTGCCAAAAGGGCACCTAGAATCTGGCTAGACATCTGGTAGGTTTGCCTTCCTACCACACACTGACTCAACACTTCACATTCACCTCCTTTTATACCAGTGGAGGAGCACATGACTTAGTTAGCTCCTCCCCCAACTTGCATCATAAAAGTGGGACAACCAGGGCCGCTCAGTCCTATAAGGAATTGGACTGAGAGGAAGCTGGAAGCACTATACCAGTAAGTTGAAAGTCCATGTTTTTCTGGATCCCAATAGGAGACTTTAGTCCTTTTAAATTAAACATTTTCATCTTTCTCCTTTTTACTGTGGCATGCTTTGCCTTTTCTCTTTTAAAAGTACTAGTTTAACCTTTTTATTTCAGAAATAAACAAACACCACTTTTCAAGTGAATTCTCAGCTACAATTCTTATATAGACCATAATTCTGAGCTTCTTATACTAAAAACTAGCAAAAAAGGCTGTTAACTTGCATAATTTACCAAATAATGAAAACGCCATAACAAACTCTTTTTGCGGCGTCTTCGCACATTCGCACGATCGCACGATCGCACAGTTGAACGTGCGCACATTCGTGCAGGAAAATTAGCCTAAACAGCTTGTACTGCAAGCACAGAACATTCTAAACATTGGGGCTTTATTATTTAGAGAAAACGAGCTGGAAATAAGGAAAGGGACAGAAAGACTGCTCAAAGCTGGCCAAGCTTGAGTAGGGGAATGACAGAGAAGGAGCGATAGTAAAAGGAAGAGATTAGAAGAGCAGAAGACTGTTGCAATAGATTTTTTTAATATTTTAGCCCACAATGTCCTCAAATTACCTCCAAAACACAGGCAGGTAATTACATATGCTCTGTATCCATGAGAGCATATCCAAGTTCGGGGGGGGTCACCGACCCTACCACATGAGTCTCTAACCACAGGAGAGGTCTCAGAAGACTGGAGAAGGGCTCATGTGATCCCGCTCCACAAGAGTGGCAGCAGGGAGGAGGCAGAGAACTACAGACCCATCAGTCTTACCTCAGTAGTGGGCAAGATTATGGAGGCACTCCTTAAGGAAAGGATAGTGCAACACCTGGAGTCCATAGGGGCACAGGATCCAAGACAGCATGAGTTTACAAAAGAAAGGTCCTGTCAAACTAATCTCATAGATTTTTTGACTGGGTAACCAGAGTGGTGGACCAAGGGGAGCAGTTGATGTCGCCTACCTTGACTTCAGCAAAGCTTTCACACTGTTCCACATAGAAGATTTATAAATAAGCTGGTAGGCTTCGTGGTCAGAAGTTGGTCAACTGGGTGGCAAACTGGTTGACGGACAGAAACAGAGTGGTGGTAAATGGTATACAGTCAGAAGAGATGCAAGTCACAAGTGGGGTACCTCAGGGATCAGTCCTGGGGCCAGTCCTCTTCAATATCTTCATTAGTGACATTTCAGATGGACTAGAGGGTAAGGCTTGTCTGTTTGCAGATGACACCAAGATCTGCAACAGAGTAGATGATCCAGATGGGGTGGGCAGAATGAGAAGAAATCTGGATAAACTAGCAAAATGGTGAGAAGAGTGGCAACTGGGATTTAATGCAAAGAAGTGCAAGATCATGCACATAGAGAAGAGAAACCCTGAAGCCACCTATAGGCTGGGAGGGGAGTTGCTGGCAGTCACAATGGAAGAAAGAGACTTGGGCATCATCATCACCGATGACCTGAAATCATCCAAGCAGACCTCTAAAGCAGTAGGTAAGGCTAGGGGGGATGTTAGGGTGTATTAGTAGGGGTATCACAAGTCGTAAGAGGGAGGTAATAATCCCTCTTTACAAGACACTGGTTAGGCCCCATCTGGAGTACTGCATGCAGTACTGGAGGCCACACCTTCACAAGGACATTAACCAAATTGAGGCAGTCCAGAGAAGGGCAACCAAAATGGTGCAGGGACTGCATCAGAAGACATATGAGGACAGATTAATGGAGCTCAATATGTATACCCTTGAGCAAAGGAGGGAGAGAGGTGATATGATCGAAACATTCAAACCCTTAAGGGCAGTAACAATGTGAAAGAGTCTAACATGTTTAAATATAAGAAAAATAGCAGGACAAGAGGACACAGCATGAGAATAGAGGGAGGCCGATTAAGGGGGAATGTGAGGAAATTCTTTTTTTACAGAAAGAATGGTGGATGCATGGAACAGCCTACCTCAGGAAGTGGTGACTATGAATACAGTGCAGGGCTTCAAGCAGGCATGGGATAGGTATAAGGGAGCAATAAAGACGAATATGGATAGATAAGTCATTGACAGTGTAAAGGTGCGTGGCACATTCATAAGGTAGAAAAAATGGGCAGACTGGATAGGCCTTGTGGTCCTTATCTGGCATCAACCTCTATGTTTCTATGTTTCTATGTTTCTGGGATACTAAGCAGGTGGTATCAAGGCACAAAAGTGGGCGATGGGGGGGGGGCTGCAGTAAGTACGTAGTACCGGTGGGACTGGAATGGACTGAGGTGAACCGGTAGTATTGGTGGGACTAGAATGGACTGAGGAAGGGGGGAGTAATCTTGGTAAGGGAACACTTAGTTTGAACAGGAAGGACTTAGACTGAGCAGAAATGTCAGCTGGACAACTAGGAATTGTGCAAACAGCTACAGAGCTCCACAAATGTTTTGGCATACAGGGTCTTGAACATAGCAAGACTAACAGGGGAGCTAAGTCTCAGTGATTTCTGTATCCTATTTCAAAGCATGGACATGACAAAGCTTATGGCTGCTCTTCCAAAGCAGGTACCAACCCTAAGTACTTTCAGGGAAACCAGAGAGTGATTTCTCAAGGCATAATTCCCGATCAGGCTTAGTGGGAGACAGTCAGCAATGTATTGCGGGAGTTTGTTGTTGATGGCTCAGAGCGTCCAGAGGGCTGCATTTCTATACCACCTGTGTTGAAGGGAGGGCCAACCCACAGCTGCATATAGTGAACAGTGGTGGGTCGAAAAGGGGAGGCCTATTATAAATCTCAGAGCTCTATGATACAGTACGTCCTATTTAGCAAGGTGTGAGGCTGGGCACTGGCCATATATGAAGTCAGCATAGTCAATTAGTGATAGGAACGTGGATTGGATGAGCTGTCTTTTGGCATCTGCGGTCAGGAGCTGATTTATTCTGAAGAAGAGTCCTAGCCTCTGCCTCAGCTTTTTCAGCAGTTCTTCTATATGTTCCACAAAGAAGAGTTTATTGTCTATCCAGACACCCAAATTCTTGAATTTCGGTACATATTCAAGATGTTCACCTAGTAAGGTGGAGATAGAAGGTAATGGACCAACAGTGGCAGAATATGCCCCCTGGCCAGCTGGTGAGAATAGCATTGCCTTGGTTTTCTTGGCGTTAAGTAAGTAGTCTTTTACTGAGGAGCTGGTGCTGCAGGATATTAAAGTCAGTTTGCAGGTTGCCACAGACAGCTTCAGGAGATTCACGACTTATGTAGAGCACCGTGTCGCCAGCAAACAGGTGAATGCTTGCTTCCTTAATGCCTACATCCAGGCTGTTGATATAGATAGCAAACAGTAAATTTCAAATTTGGCAGGCTCGCTGTGAATTGACTCTTAGGAAGAGGTTGAAAACCAGTGAACAGGTGTCTTATGACTACATCTGGACTGCTCATGTTTACAGTTTAAGTATGGTGTAATATTTCTGTTTTTGATTTCTTTCATCAGGATTTTTTATGCAGTACTACATTTTCTGTATTTTGATTTCAGTTTTGATGAATTTCTTCCTCCTACTCTTTCAGTGGGGAGGAAGAGGGGGTCTGTCTGTAGTATTTCTTACTTATGTTTATGTAGGATGCTGTATTTCTTTATGTTTCCCTTTTTCCTTTCTTAGGATTTTGTGTGTGGTACTACTGATTTGTATGTATTTTATTTTTTATACATGAAAGAAAAAAAAACTACTCTTTTAGTGAGGAGGGGGTCTGTTTACAGTATTTATTAGTTATATTTGAGGTTTATGTATGATGTAATACTTCTTTATGTTTTTAATTTTCTTTTCTTCGAATTTGTGTGCAGTCATACTAGTCTGTACGTATTTTACTTTGAAGTTATTAACAAATTCCCAACTCTTTTAGTGGGGTGGGAGTTATATCAATATGAATTATTTAGGTTTAAAGTTACTGTATGATGCAATACTTATTTATGTTTCTGATTTTCTTTCTTTATGATTTTGTATAATGTAATACATTTTTGTATATTTCATTCTGTGTTCTGAATAAAAAATTCTCCTACTTTTTTTAAATAAGTGCCATGGGATCTTTAGCATCCACCTGAACTACTACCAATCCAGGCAGATGGGACCTCAGTTTAACGTCTCATGGAAAAGACGGCACCTCAGAAGTGCAGCACCCCTCTCATGCTGCACTACAGTGTCAGTATTGGGATTTTAACTCTACTGCCAGCTGTGGGAACTGAACCCACTCTGATCTCCCAACCTCAGAGGTGAGTGTGCTACCTACTGAGCCACTGACAAACTATGAAAGTATAATAATGCAAGTATTAAAACATTAAGTGATCTAGTCTATACAAGTGCCCACACATTTCATCCATATTTATTGTCACAAGAAACAAAGTTATAAACTTCCAGGTAATGTGCAAGAAATGTCCTCTTCATAATTATATTTAATTTTAATTTCAATTAATGGGCCAAAGTCTTAAACATAGGGGTGGAATTTAATTATTCAAGGAGGAAAAATCTCCTGCCACTTTGTTTAAGGCCTTAGCCCATTACAATTTAAATTAAAACGGAATATAATTATGAAGTGGGTAATCCTTGTACAGTGCCTGGAAGCTTTTAATTTTGTTTTTTGTGACAATAAATTTAAATGAAATGTGTGGGCACTTATACAAAACAGATCACTTAAGATTTTAATACTTGTACTATATTTGGATAATTTGTCACTTTTAGGCACCTAAACGGTTAAATATTTGTATGCTAATTATTAATGAATATTATGGATTCACATATTCAAGCACTGTCTTTTGCACATGAACATGCCTCCTTGATGAAGCCCTGTAAGCAGGGTGATACATAGGGGAGTTCTGCATTGCATTTGTTTTTGCACTTAATAGCACGACAATAAAATTCCAGGTGGTAATTTATAAAGGTGTGTGCTCCATTTTTTTGGTTTCTTTGTTTTTAGTACATCTGTATGCTAAGTGTGAGCACCTTTAGAGGTGATAGTGCTCAGAACTTTTTTGTCCATTCCAACAGTAGACTGTGCCAGCTTACTCAGCACTAAGCTAGGAAGTATCATGAGGTGGGGCAGCAGCAGCCGCAAATCACTACACACCAAATCAATAACTATGCAGTGCTAGTCAGTCCAGTGCCAGTGACATTCAAAACCAACCTAATGATTAGAGAAGGCCAGTGGAGGGCTAAGCTGAGCCAAAGATCAACAAGTCAAATGACAGGCATAGGCAACTTGTGATAGTCAATAACAACAGAACAGCAGTGTGGCCACTGAAAATGTGAGCAAGTAGTTTAGTGACAGTAAGTGACTAATACCTGGGCTCTCAGTAAGATTTTTGTTTGGGAATCCTGAACTTTCTAGGGGGGAAAAATGGGGTCCCTGAACTAAAATCTGGGAGTCCCTGTGAAATTTTTGCTGTCCCCATTTAAATGAATGGAATGAGTCTGGATAAGCTGATTTCCCTTTGAGTCTTTATTTTACCCATCTTTGTTATACTGTTCAGGCAATTCCTGAGTCAGGAATGCAGATATGATAACAGTTTTTTATTTCTCAGCAGGAGTGGCAAAGTATAATTTACAACAAGGCCCTGTAACTCATTCGTGGATAAACCATAGCAATATGATCATAGTCAGAAAATGCAAAATGTAATTTTTACACCTGCACCTGTGTGTTGCAAGTTCACAGTACAATGAAAAAAAAATGTACTTACAGTTTTGCAGTCATTTCTGCCTGTGCTAACATGGAAATTTGATTTTCCCTTGCCTTCAAGCAGATTTGTGCCAACCTGGCTACAAAAAAAAGTCAAAGCCATTAGTTAAAGTAGTACAGTACATTATTCACTAAAATACCTCATTGGGCCTGCTAAACAAACAGCCAATGCTGACAGTCACCTACATCTCCCAGGCATCTCTCCTGCCCAATACTTCTCCCCTCATCTCTCCTGCATGTCTTGCATAATTTTACTGCCTAAGAAACAGAACCCTACCCACCCACCAACTCTGTCATGATTAAAACCATGGTACAATCTATCTCTCCTGCCTAATACTTCTCCTCTATTCTCTTCTGCACATCTTGCATAAAACATTTTGCTGACTAAAACAGCTCCCCCACCCACCCACTCCCAATCTGTCAGGTTAAGACAGTGGCAGAATCTACATCTGGTGGTTGTGTGTTCTGGACTTGCTTTTCTTCATACTTCTTTTTTCATGGCATGACATTCTGACCTGGCATAATTTCTCCTAATACCCTCCTGCCCAGAACTTCTCCTAACATCCCTCAGCCCATAACGCCTCCTTACATAGTTGCTCTCCTACACATTTCTTAAGTTCTGTTTGGTTTTTGATGAGAAAAGAAGCCACTGTTGACAGACTGGGGAAAGAGCAGAATGGGGTTATTTTACTTGTTAGACATATTCCACCCTCTCTCCCTCCCTCCCACCAAAAAACCATGGTGTTGTGAGATAAGAGCAGAGTGGGGCTATTACTTGTCTTGGCCACCCCCACTCCTTTTGTAAATGGGAACAAAATATTTATCTTCTCTCTTGTGCCCAAGTTGCCATCAGTCATCTTTTGTTTCTGGGTCAGCAGCCTTAGTCTGAAAATGAAAAACAAAATCACAATGTAAGACAATTTTAAAACATTGTTTTCTGTACAGTCTAATGGCCTTACATTTCTTAAGTGCTGGAACAGGGTCATAGTCTTCAACTTCAGCTCCTTCTTGGGCTATCCACATGAGTTTGCTCACAGTGTCAGCCTTTAGAGAACATCTGCCTTTTGTTTTTAGTTTGTTTTGCACATAAAATCCTCTTTCACATGCCACTGATGTAACAGATGACATAAGTAAAATATTGGCCATTGTCACAAAATCTGGGAAAATATCTGAATAGCTCTCAATTAAGTCTTGGCAGACACTGCTGAGCAAAGTCAGTCTTTTTTTCAGAATTGAGAATAAGTTTGAATTGTCCTTAATCTTTTTCAGTCCTTTCTTGGTCAATATATTCTGGTAATGATTCTTCTTTGAAGGCTGTCTCTTGGAAATAAGTGGAAACACGTTTTAGTTCCTGCAGTCCATGGTCCATTATCTTGGAGTCATCAAGGAGACACTTAGGATTTAGAAGAACATTTATATTATGTAGCAACTCCATTGAAAATGTCTCAAATCTTGTGTGAATGTTGTCAATGAGCTGTGTCAGGTATTCCTGAGATGCTGTCTGGAACTGCATATGCAGTGCTGGTCTATCATTCACTTTTTGATCCTGCCACATGCCAGGATGTCAGTCAAGTTCTTGAAATGTCTTCTGTAACTCTGCCCCATTCTGCTCATTGAACTGCTGCAGTCTAGTAACAATGGCTTCTGTAATGCCGTTGGCCACTGAACTGTCAACACTGTCCCACTGCACAACTTGTGATATTTTATTCACCACATCTAAGATGTCCATGAAAAAAGCAGTGCATAAGATAAAAAAAGACAGATTTCAGTTTTGTCTGAAGGCCCATTGCTTCTTGCGCTTGTAACAGTGCAGGGTATGATCTGTACATTGCTTGAACTGCAGTACACAGTGACAGCCACTGAAAACTTGCAGGTTCTTTTAGGGACAGATTTCTAATATTGTCACCACTGAGTGTATCTTAGATGAAACGCAAGGGATTGTACCATACTGCTGAGTTGCTGTAGTACCTGTACACATTTTTATGGTTACTTGATAATCATTGAAAACACTGTTGTCCCTACATGCTTGTCCTGCTGCCAGTGCCAGTCTGTGGTACCACAATGGGTCTGAATCAGCCTTGGATTTACATGCTGTCTTAACTTTGCACCCACCCCAGTGTGCATTCCAGTCATGAAGCTTGCACCATTGCTTGCTAGTGTAATGATCTTCGTAGGGTCAACTGCATTAGCAGAACAAACACTTAAGAGTTCTGTCACAGTTGTCTCTGCCCTCCCATCAGGTATTGCGACATAGTCAATTAAATGAATTGTTGGCGACTATGCATTGAGTATGCACTTTACATTTATGTTTAATTTTTTGTGAATGGTTACATGAGTGGTCTGATCCACAATTACCCCAAGAAACTAAGAACCTGCTAAGTGGGCTTTGATTTCTTCCTGTATGACTTTATTTATGGAGTCCAGCATGTCATATCTGGCATTCCAACCAGAGTAGATTGTCCTGCTGTATTGCAGTGCTGGGCAGCCATTTTGTTTCTGTGAATGTAAAAGAAAAGATGATCAGATATGATATAGCCCCCCTGTGAGTCCCCTCTAAAAACCTGATAAGATTCCCTTCCTAATGCCTTCCTAGCTCACCTGTAGAGATATCAGTGTTTCAAACTGGTTCAGTGATTGCCCATGTTTGGTCAGGTAGTACATTGTCATTAACTGGGCAACTTTACTGTCATCCTTTGCCTTGGGAGCCGATATCTGCTCTCAGATGCCACTGACAGAGGCAATTTTTCTGCTGTTTTCCTTTCTAACTGTACTAGTCTCTCCTTACTGTTCGTACCAGCAAATGTTCTCTGTTTCTTTCATTTCTGCAAAAGTAGGCACTTGCAGACTGGTTGTGCCACTTGTGGCAAATGGATTGCTTTTCCCAACTTTTTTATACCAACTACACTTTCCAACAATGTTTCCCTGTACTTCCTCCTTTACAAGTCATGGAAATAACTGTCCAGCTGTCCCACCAAAACCTTTTCATGCTGGTTTTAGTTGAACCTGCATATGATGTCCCCTCCTCAGACTGCTGATCATTATCAGTTTCAACATTCATAATCTCTTGAGATGTGTTAACCTCACACTCAGAGGATGACATTGTTTCTTTGTCCTTTGCTGCTGAATTTCCTCCACCAAAATAATCAGTAAGGCTCAGTTATGCCATTGCTGTCTGGTGCTGAGCACAAGGCAATCTCGACTTTTCCTCTCCTCTCATGGACTCTCTGCACATTTGCAATGACTAATGCTGAGCCCTAAAAGAAAGAAAAAGAAAACAAAGACTTGTCTTACTAGAACCGTTATCCACAACAATTGTGCAATGCCCTAACTGCCAAAATAATACTTAAATTACACTTACCTGCCACTGTTGATGTGAGTCTCTTTGGTGCACACTGCAGCCTGGCCAGTTGATGTACTGACTCATTCAGGGCAAGCGGATGGTGAAAAACTTTTTTTAATTGTTAAATCAGTTGGACTGTTTGTTTTTTTATTGTAAAATCAGTCGCATCTCGAACTTTGCAAAACCCTGTGCCTGTAAAATGGTTGCTCCATCCCAGACACAGTGTCTGCTAGGGATGAACCAACCCCTCCTTCCAGGGGATGAAATCTCCCACTTCCTCCTCTTCTAGCTGGATCTGTCAGTATTCCATCCCCCCAACCCAGGTTCACTTTGGTGTTCTGCTCTAGTGTGAATTGTGTGGAAATCACACCAGGTGCTATGGAGGGAGGATGAAAAAAAAGAAAAGAATCACACATTGCATGCATGTGCAGTAATTCAGCTGCCTGGAACTCCCAGGCTTGCAATCCTGAGCATCTTGGGGACTTCCTTGCAAGAAAACCACATATCCCAAAGCACAAAATGTGCATAAATGATGCGGGTACCCATGTCCCTGAGAGCCCTGTAATATTACACTGTGAAAGAAAGGGACAGGTTCTGCAAAAGGCAGTTGGATGACACAGGGGGAGTGTGGACATAGTGCTGACTGCACTTAAAGGTTATAGACATTTTTCACCACCACACTATTCAATTAGCCAGCAGCCAAAGCTACCACCAGTTTAATTCTGTCTAGCATATGTAAACAATTAGTCATATGGCACAGGACTAGGAATATTCAGGCAGTGTTGCCCAGACAAGGATAAGAGACAGCAAAATGGTTGCTAGAGCTTTACCAAGACAGGAAGATGACAAGTGATCTCCATTTTCCCATCAGTGCTTAGAAGTACATTAGAATACTCTAGGAGCCCTGTATGTGCAATGTACCTCTAAAACAGACCCAAACAGCATCCACAACACAATAAATTATGGTCAACCTATTATTTTTTTCAGTGCTTACTCAAAACCTGAATGTTTTTGTTTTATCTTGTTATGCTCCCTAATAATCCCAAGACACACACTCCTTCTGGCCATTCAATCACACACCTGCTCACTGGGCATAGACCACCAGCCATTGCAAGACAATCCATATTCCATACTGATTTTGGGATATCCATTCCTGGAGGGCTGTCCCTCCTGCAACTAGGGGAAGTGACAGGGTAAGATACAGATAGATGCCACAGTGGATCAAAGGTTGGGTGGCATGGGGGCACAGCAGTCATCATTTGTTATTCCTAGTAAGGCCTACCATTTTTCTTTTTTCCTTCCCTTACCCACCTCCAACATGTGCTTACATATCTGCACTCATAGGCCTGTGAAGAAAAAATAATTCACAGTAGTAATCTTCTTTCTTCCAAGATGTCCTTTAGCATCAGTAACTATTGCATTTAGCTGGCTAGATGGCACTGCCCAGGAGGTGGAATGTACGGTAATGAGTTTTATGAATTAGCCAATCAGATTAAGGTTAGGGAATGTACTGAGCAGAGAGAGGGACGGAGACTTTAGAATTTTTTTGAGGGTAGAATGGTGGATGCCCTACTGGAAAGAACCAACAGGTTTTAAAAAACACATAAAACAACCAGAACCAGAATCATAACCATAAAACTTTGCTCAAAATGCAATCCAGAGTTTAATGTACTGAATAATTTAAGGCAAAAGCCAAAGCCTTCTTCCAAAGATTATCTGGGGAGGAAGGGTGGGAGCTTAGTGATGCTAAAGGACACCTTGGAAGAAAGAAGATTACTATGGTGAGTAATCTTTTCTTCTTACCCCAGGGGTCCTTTAGCATCAGTAATTATTGCAGACTACAAAGCAGTACTATTGGGAGCTGGGTAGAGAACCTATTTAGGAAAAAGGCTCTGCAGTATCTCCTTGCCAAACCTGGCATCAGATCTAGACTGCACATCTAAGCAATAACGTTTAGTGAAAGTGTACAGTCTTCCAAGTTGCTGTTCTGCACACATCCAGAAGGGGAATGTCCCTAGCAGCTGCCACAGAGGCAGTAGTGCCCCTAATAGAGTGGGCTCTGAGGCCCTCAGGGGGCTGCTTGCCAACCTTGTCATAGCAAAACTGAGTGCAGGAGACTATCCAGTGAGAGATAGTTCTCTTAGTGACTGGTCTTCCTCTACCTACCTCCCCATAGGTGAGGAACAGCTGTGTAGATGAGTCCCTGAACTGCTTGGTGTGCTCCAAGTAGTAAAGCAGGGCCCTTTTGACATCCAGACTGTGAAGCTTCTGCTCCCCTGGAGTGGATTTCTCAGCAACAAAACACAGGCAAAGTTATGGACTGATTGAGATGGAACTCAGAAAACACCTTAGGCAGGAATTTCCAGTTTATCCTGAGCTCAATCTTATCCCTGTGGGGATAATATAATTGGGCTCAGTGCAGAGGGCCTGTAACTCTGAAATCTTTCTAGCAGAGGTAATGACCACTAGAAACACAGTTTTCCAAATGACATACTTAAGTTGAGCCACAGCCACAGGTTCAAAGGGTGGCTCCATGAGCTTGGCAATACAGAGATTCAAGCTACAAGGAGGGAAAGGTTCCCTGATTGGAGGCTGGACATGGAGGAGACCTCTGGAAAGCTGCTGAAAGACCAGTTGTGAAAACACAGACTTAGTTTTCCCAACAGAGCAATAAACTGAAAAAGTAACCAGGTGAAGCTTCAAAGAGGAAGGTTTCAAATCTGAGTCCCGTAGGTGTACCAGATAATCCAAAATGTTGGGAATCGAAGCCTTAAGTGCATTACTGTGCTTTTTCTTGCAACAGAGGGAGAATCTTTTCCACTTGGCTACATAAGACTTTTTTGTACTAGGCTTTTTGGACATCCTCAGGATCTTCAGAACTTCCTCAGAATGCTGAGTGTCTAGCCGGCCCAGTGGCGCTGAGGGTTGAGGCATTGGGTGCCACACCAGTGACCCATGTTCGGGAATGATCACGGGCCACCAGGGGTTGGCAGGGGCAGAGAAGGATTGAGCATCCCTAGGACTGCTCTCCTTTTCTGGGGGGGGCTCCAGTAGTTGGCATGCGTTTGCCCCCTAGCAGAGGCTGGGAGATAGATCGTCGACACTGAGATGGTGGGCGGGGGATGCAGCAGACACTGGGAGGAGTGCACACGGCAGTGTTCATGATCTCTCCATTGGCGTCATTGCACACTACACCCCCTAGGGTGAAAATGGAAAAAAGCAGGAGCACTCAGCTGCAAAATGATGACTGCCCTCCACCGAATGCCACCCGCAAAGATGCCTCCTTGGAAATGGATCTGGTCTGGTGGGTTGAGGGTCTCCCACCCACCACCATGAGGGGGCTAAGTTGTGGGGGCTGAAGGGGAGGGGGTCTCATACCCGGGTCAGTGTGGGAGGGCAACGTCGGATGGTATCAGCTGACAGCTCCAAGGGAGAAAAAGCAGCAACAAAAAAAAAGAATACTGAGTGTCCAGAAACTAACTCCTCAAGAGCTAGGCTTTGAGGTGAAGAGGTTTCAGATCTGGGTAGGTCACCTCTGTTTGGGGAAGAGACAGGAGGAAGTGACTGAGAGGGAGACAAATAGGTTTGCAGCAGAACAGGGACATCAGTAGAGAGTACGATGCCTGCCTCGGCCAATCTGACACCACCAGAATAATTGTTTCAGGCTGATTTTTGAGCTTTGACAATGTTCTGAAAATCAGAGAAAAAGGAGGAAAGGCATAAAGGAACTTTCTCATCTACTCCAGAGCTAAGGCATCTGTTGGAAGAGTTCCCAGTGCCGGAGGCCTGCAACAGAATAGAGGAAGTTGGTGGTTCAGGTGAGAGGCGAACAGATCCACTTCTGGTGTGCTCCACCTTCTGAACTCTATGGTCAACACCTGTTTGTTCAGACACCATTCGCTGTGTCCCTGGTTGATGCGACTGAGAGTAGGGTGTTGCCAGGGTGTTGCCTTTGCCTGGGAGATGTATGGCTGACAGACTGACTCCCAATGAATAGGCTAGGCCCCAAATTCTCATGGCCTCCAGGCATAGGATGGTGGACCTTGTGCCCCCCTGCTTGTTTATGTAAAAGAATAGCAGTGTTGTCTGTTCTGATTTGGACAATATGCCCTTTCATCTGTGATGCAAATGTTTTGACATCCAGATAAATGGCCCTGAGTTCCAGCAGATTGATATGGGCCTGTGACTCCTGTGGTGTCCAGGAGCCACTGACAGATGATCCATCCATGTGAGCTCCCCATCCAAGTAGAGAGGCATCTGTAGTAATGATTCTTGAAGGGGAGGGTACCTGTAAGAAAAACCCTTACCGATAGGTTGGCAGCGTCCTTCCACCAGTGCAGAAACTGAAGGAACATTTTTCTGACTGGGACTAATTTGGACAGGGAATTTTTGCTTTGGGACCAGAGACCTTAGGTACTGCTGAATGTCCCTCATTCTGAACCTGACCCCTGGAACCACAGCTGTCATAGACGCCATGTGGCCCAGGAGCTGTATGAAGTGTCTGGCCAGCTTGGGCTAGCCCAGGACAAAAGAGTTTGCCACTGACAGAACATTTTGAATCCTTTCCACATGAAGAAAGACTCTGCTGCGCAGTGTGTCCAGCTGTGCTCCTATGAAGGTAAGGAGCTGAGCTGGTAACAAGTGGGATTTCTTTTGGTTTATAATGAATACCAAGGATTGCACAGTGCCTCTTGTTAGGGAGAGGGCCTTCTCCAGAAAAGGAGGGATCTCACCACTATGAGCCAGTCATCCAGATATGGGTAGACTGATATCCCCTTCCATCTTAAGTGAGCTGCCACCACTGCCAGGCATTTTGTGAACACTCATGGTGCAGATGTCAGGCCAAAGGGCATTGCTGCAAACTGGTAGTGTCCTGAAGGAAGCTTGAACCTCAAAAACTTCCTGTGGGACAACCTGATGGGGATATGAAAGTATGCATCTTTGAGGTCTAGGGAGGCTAACCAGTCTCCCTGTTGTAAAGACTGAATCACCATCTTTAGGGTGACCATCTTGAATTTGGGTTTCAGAAGGTGCATGTTTAGGTATGAGTTCTAAAATAGGCCACCACTCCCCGTTTTTCTTTTGAGTCAGGAAGTATCTGAAGTAGAATCCCTTGCCCCTTTCATGGGTAGGCACTCTATTACTTTTGCTTCCAAAAGATACTTTACCTCCATCTCCAACAGAATCCTCTCTGTTTGTGTTAGAGGTTTGAAAAGCTGGGTTTTCTTGAGGGCTGGCATCCTTCTGAACTGAAGAGACAGGCCCTTTTCAACTACCTCCAGGACCCTCCTGTCTATAGTAAAAAGGGTCCAGGACTGGAGGTAGTGGGAGAGCCTGCCCTCTACAGGCAGAGGGGAGGTGACCAGGACTGAGGATTCAGGGCTTTTGCTGGGTGGCAGTAGCAGGGGTAGAGGTAGATCTCCTCTGACCCCTCCTGCTTCTTCCTCTGAAGTAACCTCTGAACTGTGAGAGGTCAAACTGAGGAGGAAGGGAGTAATAGGGTCTAGGAAAGTACCCCCTGCCTCGATTACTCCTGTGCTGAGACTTTTGAGGAGCCTGAGGCTTAGCCTTAGAAGTGTTACTCTGATAGGTTGCCTTACACTCATCAATCTTTTACATATACTCCTCAGTCCTGGAGTCAAAAAGTGCATTTCTGTCACAGGGAAAGTCCACAGCTTTGGACTGAGTGTCCTGAAACAGATTTGTTGTTCTGAGCCAAGCAAAGCACCTCAGGGGAAATGGCCTGGGCCATAACCCCTGAGGCTGCATCATTACTATCACCCGCCATGTGGAACTGGTACTTTGTGGTCTCCAAGGCCGTCTTAGCCATTTCCACTAAATCCTTAGCCATAGAATCAGAGTCCCATTTAACTATGACTAGGACTGAGTTCCATAAAGCCTTCTGGTATTTGGCTGAGTAAGCCATGTATGAGGCAAGGCAGTGAAGAAGAGAGGCTGAGGTATATGTCTTTCTGGCCATAAAACCCAGCCTCTTAGAGTCTTTTTCAGGTGGCTGGGAAGAAAGGGGAACCCCAGCCTTGTCACATGCTGCTTGTTACACCACTCCTTCATGACTGGGGTGAACAAACAGAAATTCTGTGTCAGATTTAGAAAACTGATACTTCTTATTAGCCCTCTTCTTGACCCCTTGCACAGATGTGGCGGTCTGAAGAATCTTCATTGTGCTCTTCCTGAAAGGTTTGTAGATAGGGAGAACTAACTTTTTAGGAGTGGGAAGAGCTTTCATTTCTCAGTAGTCCTGGTCTTCCTCCTCATCTTGGTTGGACTCTTGAGAGGGGAGGTCAAGAGTGTCTACCATGTGTTGCAGAAAAGTGAATGGGGAGGTGGTATCCTCCTGATCAGGAGATGCCCCAAAATTGGGATCAGGTGACACATCGGGTTCTGGGGCCTTGCCCTCCGAAATGTCATCTGGGGTATCACAGAAATCATCATGTCCTCCCCTTCATCAGCCCCTGCAACAGAGGGGATTTGCCTGGGAAAGTCAGAGGCACCAAAGAGGGACCCCATGCCCTGGACTGTCTGATAAAGGTGACAGGCTTTTGCCATATCCTCCATAGAGGAAAGGTCCCTTGGAAAATCTTGAGGGACACCCTCCTGGGGTTCAATATTTTTTGACTTATCTTTGTATTTCTTTCCCACTGCAGCCTCACCTTTGGCACCGCCTGAAGGAGCAATGGCATTTTTTTTCTTTTTTGTAGCCACTTCATCAGTGACTAATTCAGGCTTTCTCTTAGAACTAGGTACTTCATCAGCACTGTTTACATTTTTTGATTTAGGAACTTCATCAGCCTCTTTAGAAGCCTTCTTTTTAACAGGCACTTCATCAGTACCAGGCTTACATTTTAAAGATGCTTCATCAGCGCCTGAATTATTTTTATTCTTTAAAGGCCCCTCATCAGTAGCCCTGGGTCTGCATTTGGGACCAAATGAAGACCCTTCTTCTGTCATTTCTCTAAGCCTTTTTGTTCTATTTCTTAATGTCTTTGAACAAAATTTAGAGCAAAGAACACAGAAATGGTCAGGACCAAAGCACTTTAAACATAGGTTGTGAGTATCAGCTTTAGCTAAAATTCTTTGCAGCTTAAACAATTTTTAAAACCTGTGGGTCTAGTCCTTTTCTTATGGGTTTCTGACATGCCCAATTAACAGAAAACCCTTAAATAGAATGCTGAACCATTTAAAAGTAGGGTCCAATGGTCGGTTCCCTCGCAGAAAAGAACCATGACTTTTCTGAGGTAAAATATATGTAGAACCATTGGTTCCTGCTAGAAAAAGTGAAACACGATAAAACTAAGTAAAAATAAGTAAAAGGAACTGCGGAAACACTAGGGCCCGGATATTCAAAGCAGTTGCATATGGCGCAATTGAGTTGCACAGGAACAAGTGCGGACTTGCGCCAACGAGCGATATTCAGCGGAAGCCAGTGTGCAGCACAAATCTCATTGCACCAATGCACATCCATAATGAATGCAGGTGCAAGTGCAGGGGGTGTGCCCATGAATATACAGCACAGTGCGATATTCAACTGTGAAACCATGATGCAAGTGCAGAGCAAATCGGTGATGCGCCGAGCAGACTTGTTCCTATAAATACAGGGCGCAAGTACACAGAAAGCTCTTGCACCAGGCAAGAGTGAGTGAGAGAGAGAGAGAGAGAGAGAGAGAGAGAAAGAAAGAAAAACAGACAGACAGAGAGAGAAAGACAGACAGACCAAGGCAGACAGAGAGGGAGAGGGACAGAGATGGCAGTGAAGAGGGAGACTGGGGCAGAGAGAGTGTGATAGACAGGCAGACACACTGCAAGACAATGCACCAGGGTGGCACATAGCTCACAGCAGCCAACCCCCAGGGGGATACAGGACAGCAAGGGCCACAGATAGTGTACCCTTCATAATGGAGGCCATAATGAGAGGTGTGAGGGGGCAGCAGGAATGGTGACGTGGCCGTGGAAGGGCCCATTGGCAGTATGCCTGACACAGGTGGTACCGCGCCCACATCACCTTCGAGCAGTACAGTGACATGGAGATTGTGGGCCGTACCGCCTGAACTGGGCCATTCTGAGGCAGCTCTGCAAGCTGTGCAGTGAGGAGATGCAGGCATCCACCAGACAGAGCCATGCCATGTCCGTGGAGATGAAGGTGACAGCCATCATGTGCCTGCTTACCACGGGCACCTTCCAGATACCAACAGGGGACACCACAGGCATAAGCCAATCAGCCATGTCCCACCTCCTCACACAGTTCCTCAATGCTCTCCTGCCACGTGCATCAGAATACATCCATTTCCCCAGCACACAGGCAAAGCATACAGCAACCATGCAGGACTTCCACAGGGTAGCACATATGCCTGACGTGATTGGGGCCATTGACTGCACCCATGTGGGCATCCATATGCCACCTTGCCCCAAGGGTGTGGTGTATATCAACAGGAAGGGGAGCCTGAGTGTCAACTGCCAGGTGGTGTGCGATGCCACAGGGTGTGTAACCAATGTCTGCACCACACACCCTGGGAATGCACATGATGCATTCATCTGGCACAGCTCTGCATTGTGCCACAGGTTTGAATGTGGGGACATCCCCATGGGTCACCTAGTGGGTGAGTATGGCATGGGCAAGGTGCGATGGGCAGAGCAGACTTTGGGATGGGGGAGGGCAGGGTGTGCATGTTGGCGTGGGTGCCAGGGACAGGCAAGGGGCACAGCATAGCATAGCAGAGGACTAACCATATCATTATCCACATGGAGGACAGTGTCTATCCACTGCAGTCCTGGCTGCTCACCCCCCTACCGGCACCTGTCATCCCCAGCAGAGGAATGCTGCAATGAGGCACACACCAGCATGCACAATATCATCGAGTGAGTTTTTGGCATGCTGAAAGCATGGTTCAGTTGCCTAGACAGGTCAGGAGGTGCCCTACAGTACAGCCCCTCAAAAGCCTGTGGCCTGTTCCTGGCCTGCTGCACACTGCACAACATGACCATTGACCATGGGATAGTTGTAGAGGCTGATGAGGGTGACAGTAGTGGGGATGATGGAGGCAATGGGCCAGAGGGAGGTGGACAGCCACCCCCTGGGTGGAGGGATCCCCAGCTGATCCAGCAGGCAAGATGGCACAGGGACACCATAGCACGGGAGCACTATGGTGCACACAGGTAGGTGGTGCAATACACATGCATAGGCCACACAAACAGGTACAGCACACATTCAGGGACATGCATGGCAATGGGCATGCAAACACTGAGGTAGGAAGCAGGGGTATGGGTGACTGGAGCACACAACCACACACAGCACCCCTCACAGACCCCCATACACACACACGTGCACCTACACACACAGGCATGGGTATGTGGCATGGATCAGATGCATCACACTGATGCACAGGTGCAACCGGGCAAGACTGCTGTCATCACACCCATGCCACATGGCCCAGTGGCAGGGCAAGCATGCACTCAGGCAGCATGTGACATGACACACAGGAGCCACACCTGCGGTAGGCACACACACACCGGCAGCAGCTGCAGACCGCAGGCGGGGTGGGCTTCATACTAGGTCTGCTGTGCAGAACCATGGCCACAGGGGCAGCTGTGCCTGGGCCGATCGGCAGCCACAGGCTGTGCATCAGCCATGAGGGGGTGTGCAGCAGCCGCCGATGGGTTGAACCATGGGACCATGACCGTGTCCATGCAGGGGTGTCGAGGCGCCCAAACAGCCCAGCCCCAGGTGTGCCTGGGATGCCAGCATCAGAGCCCAGCATTGACTGCGAAGGGGTCACCTGATGCCAGGTACGTGGGGTGGACAGCGCACTGCAGGGTATAATCTGTGACTGGCCATACCCTGTGACATCCAGCAGTGCAAAGCCATCCAAGATCGCAGTGGCAATGTGATCCAGGGATGCAGTCGTGGCCTCCAACATGTGCTGCATCCCAGCCAGGACCTGCGCAGTGCCCCTCTCCTGCTGCTCAGCCAACTGATGCACCTCCATGCGCAGTGCGCACACCCCAGTGGTGAGCAGCATTTGTTGCTGAATAGACTCTCGCAGCAAACTGGTGTGCTTAGGCAGTGGATCGGTGTCCTGGGGCTCCCAGGCCAGACACCGATCCCCATGTGGTGACCGGCCACACTGTACAGCCCCCTCTCTGGCAGACACTGCACAGTGGGGTCTGCAGGGGGATTGGGCATGGCATGCGCACCGGCGGCGGACCCAGTGTCCAGCGCCTGGTGGCATCCGCAGCCTGCTGCTGTCATCCGTCTGGCCACTACATGCCACCCAGTGCTTGCGTGGCTGCAACACCTCCACCACGGGGTACAGCCAGATCAGCACTCACTGCTGCACCTGCAGTGGTGGCGGGCAGCTGCTCCGCCACCGGCAGAGCGCTGGGTATGCTGCCTGTGTCAGTGGCCAGCAGGGGCATCTCTCCCACAATGGTGGCCATGCTGTACAGGATGAGCATTACATTGTCATCGGTGTCAGACCCTGCCCCGATCTGTGTCTCTGCACACAGCACCTCAAGGCTGGCATCCTGCAGGAACACATCCAGGGCCTTATCTGACCCCAGGTCCAGGACATCTGCCTGCACAGTGGTGGTGAGCTGCAGCCTGTCAAGCCTCCAGATGCCCATGGAGGTGGAAGGCTGGTCCTCCGGGGCCAGTCCAGAGGCCATGGGTCCAGAGGCCACGGCTGCTGCTGCCGCCAGCGACCCATCATCTGCACGGAGGCATGCTAGTGCTGCAAGAGAAAGAGAGGCATGTTAGTGATGCATTGCCCACATGTGCCCCCCCACACTGCCATTGCCTGTGTCCTGCAGCATGGCATGCATGTGGGTGCATACACTTGCACATAACAGGCATGCTGGCTGCTTGCACGCCAGCATAGCCGTGTACGCACCCTCCACACCCCAGCTGTGCTTGGCTGACATACTTACCATGCAGTGATGGGCTGCCACCCATCTAGACTCAGCCACCAGGCACACCCTCCACCGTGCTGTGGTGCATGGTGGCTGCCACCAACTCCTCCTGTGCTGTGAGTGGTGGCGCATCTGCAGGCCCCCCTCTGGTGGCATTCCAGGACACATGGATGGCCACCACCTTCTCCTTTAAGCACCTCTTGCCTGTGCCCACCTTCTTGCTGCACTCCTGCACTGAGTGCTGGTGGCTGCCCTGCTGGTTGACGCATGCCACCACCTCCTCCCAGGCCCCAGCCCTGGCCTGTGGTGTGCCCATGGCACCACTCAACAGGGGCTCCCTGTCAAAGTAGGCTTCGAGCAGGGCCTCTGTCTCTGCCTTTGTGAAATTGGGCCTGTGCTTGCAAGCAGGCCCATGCTCCTCACCCTCCTCACATTCTGACATGTCACTTCCTGTGGACATGGACAGCACAGTGTGTCAGTGGCGGCATCACCCTGTTCCATCCCCCCGCTGTGCTGGCTGCTCCCGGTGAGCTGAAGTGGCATGCACAACTTACCCAAAAGGATGCAATACCAGTCCATGACCTATGCTGTTCTGTGGCACTTATATAATGCAACGCATGCAAATGAGCTTTGGTGCAACGGTAATGATATGTTAATGCCCCCAGTGCACCATGCATTGGCTGATGAGCTCATTTGCATGTGGTGTCTGAATATCGCAATTTTGCTACGTGCGCAATGAGATTGCTCCAAAGCAAGTCATGGTGCACAGGCCCGCAGTGTGCATACGCTGAATGGTATCATGATGTCAGTCATGGACTGTGCGCTGACTGCACGATGGGGGTCTATGCGCATGGTGCACCAGGCCTGCTATCGCACACATGTGCACTGCGCGGAGGTGGGTGATCCCTGAAAGTGACCCTGCCTAGCCATGCCCATTCTGCGCATCCCCAGGACTGTGCGATGGGCAGACACAGCGCATGTTCCCTCACATCGTGCATCTGGTGCATGTCGTGGCCACGTGCGCTTACTGCTGCCATTTTGCTCACCGGTTACAACTCGCAGCATGGTGCAACAAAGGGCACTGAGAGCACAAAACTGGACGCAGGTGGAGTTGGTGAACCTGGTCACCTGCTTCCAGCCCGACGCACCCCAACTGTTTGGCCAGGCACCCCTGCAGCAGCCCAGGGTCACAGTATGGCAGGGGATTGCTGCCACACTGCAGCAGCAGACTAGGGTGGCCAGGACGGGGGAGCACTGCCGCCACCGATATGGCGACCTCATGAGGAGGGACCCAGACAGCCTGAGGAGGCTGGAGGTGCATGTCAGATGTGGGGCTGTGCCACAGCCAGGTGAGTACACCCATATTGCATGCGTGACCTGGTGCAGTACTGTGGTGTTGGCTAGGCTGCCTGGCATGCCCTGCAGAGTGCTGCACTGCCATCGTGCACATTACAGGGTGGCAGTACCAGCCACTGCTTGCGATGCAATGCAACTGCGCAGGACATGTCAGGCAGGGGCTTACCCTGTGCACAGAGGTGGGGGTGGTGGGCAGAAGCTGTGGATGTTTACTGATGTGTACCTGTCTATGTTCCATTCCCAAGGCCTGAGAATCACTGGAGGGTGGCGGCAGGTCAACAGGTTGCAGCAGGATGTGGAGGTGGCATAGAAGCAGCTCCTGCACCAGCATGGCCACGGAGGCCATGTAGGCACTGTCATGATCCTATGCACATTACATGGGGGGTGTTGGGGGTGTGGGTGCAGGCATGGCTGCCTGTGCCATGTGCCATGGCAGCTGTGTGTGTTGCATTGTGCATGGTGCTTGCCACTGTGAAGCATCCATTGGACACATGTGCCTGCTGTTGGTGGGATGGGAATGTGCCCAGCTGCCACTGATGTTGCTGTGGTGCTGCCGGTGCACTGTGCCATGTGACTGTCATGGCACAGTCGGGTGGCCATTGTGCAGCGGGGACCACCTCCGTGCACTGTCATGGTGTGCTGTGTTGCTCGCAGGTACTAGCCCACCCCCTGTGGGTGGCCGGTACGGACCCTCCCAGGGGGGTGTTCCTGCTGCCCATTGCATGCTGTGGGTGGGCATGGTTCTCTTGGACAGTGCACTGATCACCTATCCTGTCCCTTGTCATAGGTGTCTGGCATAGAGGACGGAGGCCCATGTACTGCCGGCTGCTCCAGCAGCTGATTTTAATAACATTGACTACCATGGCGGCTGCTTCAGATACGGTGCATGCTGCTGGAGGATTGGCAGTGGCAAGGGTGGCAGGCAGTGGCTGCAGATGAATGGCCCCCAGCATTCCCCTGTTTTCCCTGCTGTACCTCCCCCTACAGTCCCTCATCCCACTGTACAGTCCATGTTCCCTGTCCCCTTCCCTCGCTATCCTACCCTTTCCCACCCCCCTTGTTACTGTATATAGTGTTTTGAATATATATCTATTTTGACTTACCTGCCTGTGTCAGTGTCTGCTTTGCAGGTGGCGTGTGGAGCCATGCTGCAGTGGCCCAGTGCCTGTCCATGTGGTGTGCATGTGTCGGGGCACATGTTGTGCTTCTGTGGTTTACTGCTGTGTGCTGTGCTGTGTCCCACTGTGGTGGTGCCCCTCCCTGCAGTCATTTGCTGTGCCTTGGGGTGCCCATGGGGCGGCTGTCAGGGGTGTGTGGTGGGTGTGTGCATGGTGATGGCACACGGCCATGGTCTTTGGTTGGGTACTGGCTGCATGCTGTGTTGGGGCCTCTGCTTGGCATTGTGTGGCCTGTCCCATGTGGTCTGCTGTGCTACATTGCTCCCGGCATGTTCTGTGCCTCCTCTGTGGGGCACCTGTGTGCCTGTGTGGCACATGTGTGTGTGCTTGACTGCATGGTCCTGGGTGTGGCCTGCTCTGCTCTGGGTGTGTGGGGGGGATGGCCTGCAGCCTGGGAGGGCTCCCTTGGTGGCCCTCCATTGGCCATTGGCACCTTCTGTTGCCTAGTATTTGTGTCACTGTTGTGTTCTGGGGGGGTCTGGGTGCCTGTGTGCACCCTGGTGTGCCCTGATGGTGGTGGCCTCCTGTGGCTTGTCACTGTGCTTCCCTGGCTCTGTCCCTGGGTCTCTTCTCTGTGCCATGTCACCCTCTGTTGCTTTACTCCCACAGTTGTGCTAGAGCATCTCTTTCTGCACCATGGTGCATTCCTGGTTGAGCCATGGCACAACTGTGCCATATTCAGCTGGTTTGCACTGGTGCAGTACGGCCAGCACAACCTCTGAATATGGCTCCTGTTGCACCATGGCACATTGGATTTGCACTGTGCTGGACTTGTGCCTGCCTTTGGCGCATTTCTGAATATCTAGACCTAGATGCGCTGACTAAAACTTTATAAAATAAAGCAAAAATGGAGCTGCAAGGAACCAAGAAAAAATGCAGTTCCCGGGAACTGAAGGAAACCACTAAAACTAATACAATTAGTCAGCACACTCAAAAAATATAAAGAAACAACACAAAATAGCTGCCAGTATCAAGAAACAGCTGTTTCTTATCAGGAGAGCGAGCACCTCAGAGGCCGTGTTGCTCAGTCCAGCAGAGAAAAAATTCTGAAGCCTCCTTCCCTCTCTCTCTGTTAAGCACATTCTCTAGCTTTAATCTGATTGGCTCATTCATAAAACTTACTACCATACATTCCAACTCCGGGGAAGTGCTATCTAGCCAGCTAACTGCAATAGTTACTGATGCTAAAGGACCCCTGGGGTAAGAAAGGGGGGCTCCAGCTCATCATCATCCATGCCTCCAACAGGGGCTGCTGCAAGAGCAGTACACTCTCACTCCCAGCCAGGAGTAGGGTATTCTTGGGATGCTTTGTCATCCTCCCCATCAGCCTCTGCTCTTGCCACTTTGGGCATGGGGCATGAACTCTAGTTGTGAGTGTCACAGTGATCCCTCATCAATCAGCACAAGTGAATCAACCCAGAATGTTTTCATTAAGACCTTGTCTGCCACAGTGTTATTCTAGCTATGCCCCTGGTTCCCTGGATAAGACTGTGACACTCAGACAGCTGGTTCTGATTAATCTATGATTATGTAATATAAAAATGTGTTATTGAGTGTCTCTCATGAGGCATGCTGAAACAGCTTGTGGAATGACATCCCCCCTCCCAGGTTTTAGCTAATAGGTGTTACCTGGAAGGCCAGGAGATAATTACAGACTAGAAGATACCTAAATTAAGGCTCTCCTGTTTATCTGGCAAGATAGACAATATCCATTTTATGACATTTAGAGGGAGAAATTAGGTTATGTCACTCTGGTGCAAAGCCATAAATGTTCCTCTGATGTCCGTAAAAGCAGAATGTTGCTCATGGATGAAAGAAGGACTTAGAAATTAACCTTATTTAATTTACCTTCTGAGTGATGACATCCTGGTTGTATAATTTTTATATTCTGACAGGGAGGAGCTAGGTGACCTCATACAAAGAGGTTGGCAAAGCCAGTTTTAAAACTGTACTCTATATTCCCTTTAGACACACAGGTTTGGACTCTCTTGACAACAACATCTGTCTATCAACACTATTAGAAGAGATACATTAGATATATAAGTCTAATTGTCTGGTGGTAGGAATTTTGCACTTTTTTTAATCCTTGTTCTTTTAAATGATTGTATGTTTTTGTGATATATGGTTCTGTATTTACATTTTAAATTTTTTTATCTATTTTTAAGTAAACCTCTACTTTAGAGCCTACTTGGTGTGCCTTTGAAATTCTTTTTCTTGACAAGTGAAGGATATATGGTTACAGCTGACACTGGGCATAGCTTTATGGTAATACCAAACTGGGAAAAGATAAGAATTTATCTGAGGTCTTTTCATAGTTTGCAAGGGTTAATTTTGTACCTGGTTAGGTGCCCTAGGTGAAAGATATCTGGCATCCCCCGAAGAGCAGAATTATCTGAGCCTTTACGTTGGGTATGCTAGCAAGAGGTTCACAGTTTGAATCCCTCCAGAACTTGAGACCAAAGTTTGATTCGAACCCAACAAACAGACAGGAGGGTTACCCTGTTCTGTTAACTGTTCACAATACTGCGCTTGGAGGTTGGCACTGTGGGAGCAGAGGGTGTGACCTGCTGAGTGGGGTTGTGACAGATTAGTTGGCAGCGGTGCGATAATTTGGTATTACAAGCTTTTAGTGTTCAGTGTGTCAGCTTGCGACTGTCAGCTCACTTGCAAAGAAAGAAAAATGCAGTGATTTATTTTTAAAAAAGGAGACAGAACTATATCACTTGGAGTACAGTCAAGTTCCTATCCATTTAATTTTTTTTCTAAAGTGCAAGTCAGAGTAGCCATAGTTAGGGAAGAAGATGGCTTCCAACTACAGCAGGCATACTGTAGACTACTTAAAGCAGTTGTGCAGGGACAGAGGAGTCCCGTTCGAGGTAAAAGCCACCAAACAGAACCTCGTGGATGCCCTTATGGTAGCAGATACCCAGAGCATCGAGTCACAGACAGTGACTGAAAAGGAACGAACCTTGAGTGTGGCAGGGCTAGTAGCCAGTGCAGTGTCCAGATCCGATGAGGAGGGCAACAGGGCCAGTGCCAGTGAAGGGCCACAGCAGCAGGGAAAGGTCACCAGTATCCTGGATCCAGAAGTACTCAGGCTGCAGATTGAGTTGCGCCAAATGGAGCTGGAGTTCCAGGAGAAGAGCGAACGAGAGAGATGAGAGACAGAGTGGGAACAGCAGAAGGCTGAACTTGAGGAGCATGAGCACCAGCAGGCTGCAGAGGAGAAGAGGGAACAAGAACAGAGGAAGGCAGAGTGAGAACACCAAGAGGCAGAGCGAGAACGCCGAGAGGCAGAGCAAGAACAGAGAGACGCTAACTGTGAGGAGCGTGAGCGCCAGAGGCAACATGAACTGGAGAAGCTACAACTCCAACCAGTGGCACCAGAGCAGGTAAGTGGCTTGGGTTTAACTGGGACTACAGGACTGGGTTACAAACTGAATTCCAAATTGATAGCCAAATTTAAAGAGGGGGAGGATATGGATGCCTTTTTAAATTCTTTTGAAAAAGTTTGTATTCAGGCTAAAATTCCTAGGGAGTCCTGGAGCTTCCAGCTATCCCCATTACTTACCAGGAAAGCTTGGCATGCACTGGGTCAGATGGACAATGAAGACAGTGATGATTACAGCAAACTTAAAGCTGCACTGTTAAAGAAATTTGAATTAACTGCTGAATCATACAGAGCTAAATTCTGTAAGCTCAGGAGAAGCCCTGACATGAGCTATGAGGAGCTAGCAACGAAACAACATCAGTTTTTAAAACGTTGGTGGGAAGGAATTGAAGTAAACTCTGTTGATGAAATTGAAAATGTGACTTTGTTAGAACAGTTTTTCTGGGCATGCCCAGCAGAGTTGAAAACCTGGTTGGAGGACCGAGATCTCAAAACAGTGCAAGAGACTGCTGAACTCTTGGACCGCTATGCCAAGAGCAGACCTGCTCTGAGAGAAAATGTGGTGGGCGTGGCAGCACAGAAAGGGAAACACACACCTTCAGGGCAGCTAAAACCCTCACTGCCCCTACCAAAACCAGTTAGCCCCAGGTTTCAGAGAAAAGATTTCTCTAAGAAAAGAAATGAATGTTGGTTGTGTAAAGAAACTGGGCATATTGCCAGACAGTGTCCCAAAAAGGTGAGCAATACACAACAGGGTGCTAGGAAGGAAGGGAGTTGTTTGTGTGTCCCTGGAAGCATGCCTGTGAACATGAGGGAATACAAGCACCCGGTCATGATGAATGGTGTAGAAACGCAAGGGTTAAGGGACACAGGGGCATCCCTGACATTGGTAAAACGGATCTAGTAGATCCGTGTCAGACAAAACCTTAGCAGTGGATGTGATCCTGGGCAACAATCTCAAACAAGAGATGGTGTGTGCAGTTACTCGTAGCCAAGTGGCAAGGGAACACTGTAGTTCCCTGGATCCCACAGAAGCCATTGTGGAAACCACTGAGAGGCTGGTTCCCCAGCCTGTGTCTCCAGATGGGGAGACTAATGAAAAGGGGGTAGAAATTTCCCCAGTAGCAGTTAACCACACAGCTATAGAGGGTTACTCCAAAGAGGAAGGGGTGACCCACTCTCAGAGGGTTGAGACTGACAGTGATCCTGAGGGCCCTGATGCTAGTGCTAGGGACCCTAGTTTAGGGACTGAACAGGACCTGTCCCATGCCTTGGGAATGTGTAAGGATTTGCAGCTGCTCAGAGAAGTGACAGTAGTCTAGAGAAGCTGAGGGCTTGGGCAGACTCTGACGGGGCACAGGGAGGTGACAGCAGACATAAGGTTTATTGGGAAAATGGACTTATATATACTCAGACTGTGCAGACGGGGGGGGTGCTAGGCAGACAGCTTGTCATTCTCCAGGGGTATCGTGAGCAGTTGCTCAAGATTGCACATGATATTCCCTAGTCTGGTCATCTGGGAATCATGCACACTATGCAGCGGTTGGCCCAGAAAATTTATTGGCCTAACTTCACCCAGCAGGTGAAGCAGTATTGCAGGTCTTGTCACCGGTGCCAAGAAATAGGGAAGGCGGGCAAGAAAACCCAAGCCGTCCTGATTCCATTGCCCATAGTGGAGGAGCCATTCCAGAGTGTGGGAATGGATATTGTGGTGCCTTTAAACACCCCCAGCTCCTCAGAGAAGAGATTCAACCTGACTGTGGTGGATTATGCCACCCAGTACCCAGAGGCAGTCACCCTATCCTCACTGAGGACAGACAAAGTGGCAGATGCCGTACTTGAGATTTTCTCCCCGTGTTGGGTTTCCACAGGAGGTTATCACCGATCAAGGGGGTTCCTCCATGTCAGACCTGATGAAATGTTTATGGGAGAAGTGTGGGGTGGTGCAGAGATGCACGACACCGTATCACCCACAAGCCAATGGGCTTGTGGAAAGATTCAATGGTACCCTGAAGTCAATGCTCCTGGAGTTTGCTGAACAGCATGGGAGGGACTGGGAGAAATACCTTCCCCTCCTGTTGTTTGCATACAGGGAGGTGCCCCAAGAGTTGACAGGATTTTCCCCCTTTGAACTCTTATATGGATGCCGGGTATGTGGGCCCCTAGACATGAGCCGAGAGGACTGGGAAGGCAAGCACACCACCCAGAGAACTCCCATTGTGGATTACATCCTTAGGTTTAGTGAAAGGCTGAAGGAGCTTACAGGGACAGCCCAGAGCAACTTTGCAGCTGCCCAACTGAAACAACAAGTGTGGTATGACCGCAGAGCCAGAGCTCGCTCATACATGGTGGGTCAGGAAGTCATGGTTCTTATTCCGGTCCAGAAAGGCAAGCTGCAGGCTGAGTGGGCAGGACCGTACAAAGTGGTTAAGAAGGTAAATGACATGAACTACATTATAGAGTTACCTGACAGAAGACAGACAGAAAGGTTGCACCATGTCAACATGATGAAGCCATATGCAAATAGGGCTGACATGCTGTTTGCAGTGTGTAGTTCTGGAGAGGGGACGGATGAAGGAGACACCTTCTGGACTTGCTGGAAGAAAGCAAGGGAGTCCTCTGTGGAGGCAGTAAAATTGTCTTCCCAGCTGGCCCTGGACAAAATCCAGGAAGTAAGGGAGGTTTTAGCAGACTTTGCCCCATTGTTTAGCACCAAGCCTGGACTAACCCCCCTAGTGACGCATGATGTGGAGACAGGGACACAGACACCCACACAGCGGACAGCATATCGGGTGTCAGAGGCTGTCCAAAAGGACATTAGAAGGGAAGTGGAGGAGATGCTGGATTTAGGGGTAATTCAGAGATCCCACAGCCCCTGGGCCTCACTAGTAGTCCTTGTGCCTAAGCCAGATGGCTCTACTCATTTCTGTGTGGACTATCATGGACTGAATGCAGTCATGAAGTCAGATGCCCACCCGATGCCCCGGACTGATGAACTCCTGGACAAGTTGGGAGGGGCGACCTACCATACGATGATTGACCTGACCAAGGGGTATTGGCAGGTAGAGTTAATGGACAGAGCTAGGGAGAGGTCAGCCTTCATCACTCTAATAGGCTTATTTGAAATCAAAGCAATGCCTTTCAGAATGAAGAACGCCCTGGCCACTTTCCAAAGCTTGGTGAACCAGGTGTTAAATGGTGCTGAGGAGTATGCCATGGTGTACCTGAATGACATTGCCATCTTTAGTGCCAGCTGGGAGGAACACCTTTCCCACCTTAGGGAAGTGCTAGACAGGATACAGAGGGCCAGGCTCACTGTCAAAGCAGAGAAGTGCCAGGTGGCCATGGGAGAATTGGCATACCTTGGGCATGTGGTAGGCCGAGGACAGCTCCGTCCTAACCAAATAAAAATAGAGGTAATCAAGGTGTGGCCCAGACCAGAAATGCAGAAGCAGGTCAAGAGGTTTCTTGGGACAGCAGGGTACTATAGAAAATTTGTACCCAATTACAGTGCCCTGGCTGCTCCCCTGTCTGACCTGGTAAAGAAAAGAATGCCAAAAAAAATTACCTGGGACCCAGCCTATGAGAAAGCCTTTACCAGACTGAAGGAGGCACTGTGCAGTGCTCCTGTTTTGACAAGTCCTGACTATAGCAGACCCTTTATAGTTCAGACTGACACCTCAGACATGGGTATTGGGGCAGTACTGAGTCAGACATCCAGCCAAGGGAAAGATCACCCTGTAGCATATCTGAGCAAAAAGTTACTTCTCAGGGAGCAGGCATACTCCACTGTGGAAAAGGAGTGTCTTGCCATAGTGTGGACCCTAAATAAGTTAGAACCATACTTATAAGGGCAGCATTTTGTGGTACAGACTGACATAACCCCCTGGTTTGGCTGACGCAGATGGAAAAGAACAATGGTAGATTGCTAAGATGGAATCTTGCTTTACAAGGGTATGACATGACCATGCTACATAGGGCTGGAGCCAATAAACCAGAACTCAGATGGTTTGTCTCATGTCTATGAGGAGTGAACTGATTTGGGAAGCTCATCCCAAGCAGGGGATAGAGCCCCCAAATTCAGTCTAGGTGGGGAGGATTTTGACACTCAGACAGCTGGTTCTGATTAATCCATGATTTTGTAACATAAAAATGTGTTATTTGAGTGTCTGTCATGAGACATGCTGAAACAGCCTGTGGAATGACCCCCCCCCCCAGGTTTTAGCTACTAGGTGTTACCTGGAAGGCCAGGAAATAACAGGCTAGAAGATACCAAAATTAAGGATTTCCTGTTTATCTGGCAGGATAGAAAATATCCATTTTATGATGTTTAGAGGGAGAAACCAGGTTATGTCACACTGGTGTGAAGTCATAAGTGTTTCTCTGATGTCTGTACAAGCAGGATGTTGCTTGTGGATGAAAGAAGGACTTAGAAATTAACCTTATTTAATTTACCTTCTCAGTGATGACATCCTGGTTGTATAATGTTTATATTCTGACAGGGAGGAGCTAGGTGACCTCATGCAAAGCAGTTGACAAAGCCAGTTTTAAAACTGTACCCTGTATTCCCTTTAGACACACAGGTTTGGACTCTCTTGACAACAACATCTATCAGCACTATTAGAAGAGATACATTAGATATATAAGTCTAATTGTCTGGTGGTAGGAATTTGACACTTTTTTTAACCCTTGTTCTTTTAAATGATTGTATGTTTTTGTGGTATATGGTTTTGTATTTACATTTTACATTTTTTTATATATTTTTAAGTAAACCTCTACTTTAGAGCCTACTTGGTGTGCCTTTGAAATTCTTTTTCTTGACAAGTGAAGCATATATGGTTACAGTTGACACTGGGTATAGCTTTATGGTAATACCAAACTGGGAAAAGATAAGAATTATCTGAGGTCTTTTCACAGAGTTTGCAAGAGTTCATTTTGTACCTGGTTAGGTGCACTAGGTGAAAGATATCTGGCATCCCCCGAAGAGCAGAATTATCTGAGCCTGTACATTGGGTACGCTAGCAAGAGGTTCACAGTTTGAATCCCTCCAGAACTTGAGACCAAAGTTTGATTCAAACCCACAAAACAGACAGGAGGGTTACCCTGTTCTGTTAACTGTTCACAATACTGCACTCGGTGGTTGGCACTGTGCGAGCAGAGGGCCTGACCTGCTGAGTGGGGTTGTGACAAAGACCAGGTCCTATTTTGCTTGAGCACTTTGCCCTTGTGTCAACTGAAATCTGAGACCTCCTTGTCTGAAAGTGAAACATGCAGAACCCATTTATTCTCTGTGCACAGCTTGAAAATGGGAAAATTAATTATATCGGAACCCAAAGCTTTTGGGGACTTGCCATGAACTTTCATAAGTGAAGATTTATTAGTCCGCTTTGTCGTGGATCATCAGGAAATGATCAGGTTTTGTATGCTTCACATGGACGCCTGCTGTATACAGCACTTTCATGCTGGGATCTGGCATCCAGTAAGCTATCCAGCTGGACAAACACTTAACCCCATCCTGCTAGTTGGCTAGCATAAATAGCCATTTTTATGTGTTTTATCCAAAGAATCAAAGCTTATTTTCAAGCATAACATTTTGACAAATAAATGGATATACTAGAAACATATTCTGGTATATATTAAAATGATCAAAGTCAACCATTCTGTAATATTTCTGTTGTTTTGAAAGAGGAACTGCTGCATTATTTTGTCTGTTAGCACTGCTGTAGATTAAATGGCTCTTAGAGAGTAATGCATTGCCACAGCTCTAGAATGGCTTTGGCAGTAGGAGTCTGAGTAAGCACAAATTAGAAATGCTGAGCCTACTTTGTTGTGCCAAGGCCTTGATTAATCAGCAGCCATAACTATGAGTGTCAGATCAAACTACTCCCACACAGTTACAAATCAATATTATATTCATAGATGCCCTCAGATGTATTGACTCCTACTGATATTTGTAAATAAAAAGTGACAGACAACCCTGACCTTGTGGAAACAGTGTAAAAGCTTTTTACAGAGAGCATGAGTGAACATGTACATTGATTTAACTTGCATTTAGAAGCAACCAGCAGTATCATACATTTTGGGTCATGTGCTGTACATTATAGTCTGTTGACTCCATACTGTATTACAGTCCACAAATACCAGCACTGCTCAGCCAATTTTCAAAATTCAGGCATTCTTTATTAGAGATTTAAAACATACCGCAATGTATCTAACAAGTAGTCTGTTGCTACTGGGTACCCCAACCGGTTTCATACATCTGAAGAGCTGAAAAGAACTACACAGCAGAGATGATTTATTTCATTTCAAACTTGCAGGGTTCATGTACAGTAATTAAATAAGCAGAAGAGCTTTGGATTAGGGTTTTTTATGTTCTGTTTTTGGTTACTGTTCTGTAATTCTTTGTAGCCAGGAAAGGGAACTGCTGTAGTTAGCAGACCATTTGGTAGTATCTTGTTGCTGGGGCAGGACAGTTACAACCTGTGAAGCAGATGTGTGTTTGGAGTAGGGGCTGAAGCAGGCTTGCAGGAGGAGGAGAAGAGCTTAAAAGGGGAACTTGGTTGTGGGTTCGGTTGACCACTAATTGTGGTTGCCCATACGGTGAGTGTGCTGGGGCATATTTGTGCTGTTTAGGTGATTGTTTCCACACAGATACTGACCAGAAGGACCCAATCCCGCCCATTCCAGGGCACATCCACATTTATAGGTACCTAATTGGGATCAGGTTCCTGTGTGCTCAGAGGATGTGGGCTAATTAATGTGATTGTAACAGGACACAGAGGGGAGATATTAAAGAGAGGGGAAAAAAACAGGTTGGTTTATTTAGGTGACTAATGAGCTAATTCAGGGAAGGCAAACATTAGACATGATAGTAGTGGTGCAGTGCAGTGGCTGTGGGGCAGCAGTCTTCCGGGATACATTCTGGAGGCTGGGGTACTGCCCTATCTGCAGGCACCACTCTGGGTTGAGGGTGGAGGCTGCTCATCTCCAGGCTGAGTTGGCTAGGATTAAGGAGACCTCCTCCCCCCACCCAGGGACCACCAAGGCCACCCCCACTGCCTCAGAGAATGTCAGTAAAGAGGGGCTGTTGGACAACAGTGGTCTAGGGAAGGGGGAAGGAGGTTGGGCAGAGGTGCACCCTACCTGTGGTTCCACTCAACAACTCCTTCTCCATTCTGGCAGAGTGGGGCTATCCCATGGAGGCACCCACAGTGGTCGACACGGTGGTAGGAACCTCCACAGTAAAGACCCACGGGGGAGGCAAAGGACCCCAAAGGAGAAGGAAGCAACTCCTAGTGGGGGACTCTATTATTAGGGGGTAAAATTGGGTGTGAGTGAGGGAGGAGGGAGAGAGGTAAGGTGCCTACCCGGCACCACTGCTTGGTGGGATTGGAGGTGAATCCTAAGGATCACGGGGGCAGCACCATGGGAGGGTGAGATAGACATCATTATCCACCTGGAAACTAATGACCTAGCTGAGAATGAGGCTAGGGCAGTGCAGAGAGAGTTCACTCAGATGGGGAGGGGTCTTAGACAGGTGGCACCCATGTTAACCTTCTCAGAAATTCTTCCTGTCAATGGCATGGGAGAGGTCAGGGTGCTCTACACCATGGATTCAACAACTGGCTGAAGAACTGGTGCAGAGCTGAGGGGTTTGGCTTCATTGAGGACTGAGGCCCACCTGGAGAAATGCAGGCTTGTACGCAAGAGATGATCTGCATCTGTCCAGGCGGGGAAGGGGAACCAGGATCCTGGGTAAAACCACACATACTAAAGTAGACAGTAAAACGAATCCTAAGGATGAGAATACACAAGGGAATGAAACGGGGTAAAGCCAGGGGATGCACAGGGTCAAGGGATAGGACTGGTACTAATATGGGTGAAACCATCAAAACATGGAGGGCCATGTGTACAAATGCCCATAGCCTGGGTAACAAGATCCCCGACCTAGTGGCCTTGATGGCAGAGGAAGACCTGGATATCGTGGCAGTCATGGAAACATGGTACACAAGAAGCCATGACTGGGATATTAACATACCTGGGTACACAGTCTACAGGAGGGACAGGGAGGGGAAAAAAGGGAGGAGGGAAAGCTATCTACATAAGAGGGGGGATCAAAGCAACTGAAATAAACAGGAAATGGGGAGGAGAGGAGGCACTGTGGATCACCCTAGAGACAGGAAATGGCACCATTATCTGTACAGGGGTTATCTACAGACCCCCAGCATAGGGGGATAAAATAGATAAGGTGATGGTAGAAAACATCCTTAAAATGTCTGAGAAAGGAGAAGTGTTGTTGGAAGGGGACCTAATATGCCAGATGTCAACTGGAACACCTATGGGGCAGCCACATCCAGGAGCAGGGACATCCTGGACACCCTGCACAGGGTGGGCCTCAGACAGCTAGTGGTGGAAGCCACTTGTGAGGGGGCAGTATTGGACTTGCTGCTCACAGAGACAGAATAACAGATGTATCAGTGGGCAGCCATCAAGGGTCCAGCGATCACCATACAGTATGGTTCAAGGTAGAAACAGTAGAAGAGGCAAGCCACACAAAAGCAAAGGTCCCACACTTTGAAAGGGCAGACTTTGCAAAAATGGGAGAATGCATCAAGAGAGCACTGGCAAAGGGAGGAGTGGGGGTAGAGAAGTAGTGGGAGCAACTCAAGAGAGCCATAACAGAGGCAACAAGCCTTTGTGTGGAACAAGTTAACAAGGCAAAAATAAGGAAAAAAAATTATGGTTTTCTAAAGAAGTGGCAGAGAAGGCTAGAGAGAAAAAGCGGGCATTCAAAAAGTACAAGGAAACAGAAGAAGGAAGACAGGAACTCTGTCAGACAAAGCAGAGGGAGGCGGGGAAAGTGGTTAGAAGCACAAAGGCACAAACAGAAGAAAGGATAGCCCAGACAGTAAACGAAGGAGACAAAACCTTTTTCAGGTACATTAGGGAAAGAAAAAGACCAAGAGAGGGATAGTGAGGCTTAGCAAAGGGGGGAGTGGGTAGAGGAGAACTTAGAAAAACTGAGATCAAGCCAGCCCGGTATGTTGAGGGTTGAGGTACTGGATGCCACACTTTGCTCCACACCAGTGATATGGGTTCAGAAATGAGCCCAGGCCACCAGGGTACAGCAGTGGAGAGAGGATTGAGCATCCAGAGGACAGCTCCACTCTCTTGGGGAGGGAGGGTTGCCGTCCCACTCGTCGATCTACCTCTAGCGGTGGCTGGAGGGAGATGCGGGCCGGGAGGCCTATAGCCAATGTATATCATCGGTGGGAAGGGGGGCAGAGGAAAAAGCAGAAGAAAATGGAGCTGGCAGGCTCCATGATGACCTCACAGTGCCTATCCAGTTCCCAGAAAATGTGGATTTCTGTCCGGAGGTGGGGAAAAGCCAGCGCCCCTTTGCCTCAGCCCTGTCACCGGAGGGGGGAGATCCATGGGGGATCACAGGAGATGTTGGGTTGGGGAATGGGGGTTCAGAGACCGAGTCTCTCCAAGGGAAAGGCCGGAGCCATCTGCCTGGCACCCGGAGTGATAAATAGATAATAAAAAGAAAAAAAAAAGAAAAACCTGAGATCCTGATCGAATAGTTCTGCTCAGTATTCACAAAGGAAGAGGAGGGGGATGGACCAAAATTAGGCAGCAAAAACACACAGGGAAGAGGGGTGGATGCCAGTCCATTCACAGACTACTAAAAGAACTCCTGAAAATGAAGGTGGACAAGACAATGGGGCCAGATGGGATATACCCCAGAATACTAAAAGAACTCAAAGAGGTACTGTTGACATCACTGACAGCCCTGTTCAACAAATCAGTGGAGGAGGGAGTGATGCCAAAGGACTGGAGGAGGGTAAACGTGATACCCCTTCACAAAAGTGGGAGCAAGGTAAAAGCAGGAACCTATAGACCAGTCAGTTTGACCTCAGTGATAGAGAAGATGATGGAATCAGTGTTGAAGGGAAGGATTATAGAATATCTAGTGGCCAGAAGGGCACAAGACCCAAGGCAACGTGGATTCACAGCAGGAAGGTCCTGTCAAACAAATCTGACAGATTTCTTCGACTGGGTGACAAGGGTAGTAGATCAGGGAGGGGCGGTGGATATAGCCTACCTAAACGTTAGTAAGGCAAAGTCCCGCACAAGAGGTTAGTAAAAATGTTGGATAATCTGGGAGTGGATCCCGAGGTAGTAAACTGGATCAGAAATTGGCTTAGCAATAGGACTCAGAGGGTGGTGGTAAACGGAGTTCAATCGGGGGGGGTGACCAGTGGGGTGCCACAGGAGTCAGTGCTGGGGCCGAGCCTCTTTAATGTCATTATAAGTGACATTGCAGGGGGACTGGAAGGAAAGGTATGCCTCTTTGCAGATGACACTAAGCTCTTCAATAGGGTTGACACTCCGGGGGGGGGGTGGAGAAAATGAAAAGAGACTTAGGCAAGTTGGAGGAGTGGTCAAGACTGTGTCAGCTCCAATTAAACATGAAGAAATGCAAAACCATGAACTTAAGTAACAGAAACCTAGGAGAGGAATACACAGTGGGGGGGGGGGTACTTGCAACAACCAAACTGGAAAGGGACCTGGGGGTGGTCATAACAGACAACCTAAAGGTAGCCAAACAATATGAGAAGGCAGTGAGGAAAGCCAGTGTGATGCTGGGTTGCATAGGAAGAGGTATCACCAGTAGAAAACAGGAGTTTGCTGGCCAAGGCACCTAGTTTCACCTGAGCTCTTTTCTTCTAGGTTGCTTGAAAGGACAGAGCAAATAACCTTACCAGAGTAACAATAAGGATTAAGGCTTCTTTTGGCTAGGCAGGTCTACTGTGTGTTGTTATTTTTATTTTGTACTAACAGAGATTGTTACTGTTTGTTGCTAACATTTTATTGCTTTATTTTTCTCTGATTCAAATTGTTGTTGCTGGGTATACATTCTGCTGCAATATTACAAGGTGTGCCTACAGGTGTGTGCTTATAGATTATTGCTGTAATCTTCTGATTCAAATTGTCTTTTGCAAGGTATATCTTCTGTTACTGCTTTATTTTTCTCTGTAGCAAAGTGTTTCTTACAGGGTATATCTTCTGTGAAATTATTACAGGTGGTGCTTTACAGGTTTCACAGTTTTATCTGTCATTAGGATAAGCTTTCAGGGCTACTGCATTTGTTGCTGGCTGATTGCTTCTTCTCTTACCTCCTTGTTTCTTTTGTCTATGGTTCTTCTTTTTCAGCAGGGGAAGGGCCCAGCCACCCACCCTCACTCCCACCTCCATCCAACACACTATACTCCTTTTATAGGGTAGCACAGTCGTGAAATTTCCTGTAGCAAAGCAGGAAGGGGTGGATCAGAGGGGTATCCACACAGTGACCTCATTTACAGGGGCACTAGTAATTTATTTATTTATTGAAGTCTCGGATTACAACCTTTGAGCTACCAGCTCATTTACAGAGGTTCCAAGTCAGGAAGAAAAATACAAATGTAGAATCGTAAAGAACAGTTTAACAAAGAGCATAAGACAATGTCAAAAGCACAATGACTTAACAGTATACCTGGGAATAGGAAGTGTACCTTGACACACAGACAGAGTCAGGGCTGAAGCAGAAGTAAGAACGAGGGGGGAAGGTTATAGAGTGAAAAGGGGGTTGAATAGAAATAGGTGTACAGCAAGCAGGAACCTCTGGCTAGGGCTCGCTTTGTCAGGAGGGTGTGGGGGGAAGGACAGGGGTAAGAAAACGGATGGGGGCATAGGCCCCTGGGGAAAGAAGGGGAAGTGGGACTAGGACAAGGGGCAGGGGGGTAAAAGGTATGTAGAGGATGGAGGGAGTAGCAGGGGGAAGTGGCGGAATGGGTGAGTAGCACAACTGCACATTTGATGGGGTAGAAACATACAGTGGCGTGAAAAAGTATTTGCCCCCTTCCTGATTTTCTCTATTATTGCATATTTGTCACACTGGATGTTTTCAGGTCTTTAGAGAAAATGTAATATTAGATAAAGGGAACCTGAGTGAACAAATAACACTTGTTTTTTTTTTTATTTCACCTATTTAATGAAAAAAGTTAACCAACAACAACTGGCACTGTGTGAAAAAGTAATTGCCCCCTTACACTTAATAACTGGTAACGCCACATTTAGCTGCAATGACTGCAACCAAACACTTCCTATAATTCAATATCAGTCTTCACATCGCTGTGGAGGAATTTTAACTCACTCTTCCTTGCAGAACTGCTTTAATTCAGTAACATTTGGTAGGTTTTGAGCATGAACTGCCTGTTTCAGGTTCTGCCACAGCATCTCTATTGGGTTTAAGTCTGACTTTGACTAGGCCACTCCAAAACTTTAATTTTACTTTTTAGCCATTCTGATGTGGACTTGCTTTTGTGTTTTGGATCATTGTCTTGCTGCATGACCTAACTACGCTTCAGCTTCAGCTGACGGAAGGATGACCGGACATTCTCCTAAGAATTTTCTGGTACAGAGCAGAATTCATGGTTCCTTTAATTTTGGCAAGTCATCCAGGTCCTTGGGCAGCAAGCATCCCCACACCATCACACTACCACCACCATGTTTGACTGTTGGTATGGTGTTCTTACTGTGGAATGCTGTGTTTGCTTTACGTGAGACATTATGGGATCCATGTCGCCCAAAAGTTCCACTTTGGACTCATCTGTCCATAGAACATTTTCCCAAAAGGCTTGTGGATCATCCAGGTGCTTTTGGCAAATGTGAGACAAGCATTTATGTTCTTCTTGGTTAGCAGTGGTTTCCGCTTTGCTACTCTCACATGAAGCCCATTTTGCCCAGTCTCTTTCTGCTTGTGGAGTCATGAACACTGACCTTAGCTGAGGCAAGAGAAGCCTGCAGTTCTTTGGATGTTGTTTTAGGATCCTTTGAGACTTCCTGGATGATTTTACGCTGCTCTTGGAGTAATTTTTGCAGGCCGCCCACTCCTGGGAAGATTCACTACTGTTCCAAGTGTTCTCCATTTGAGATTATGGCTCTCACTGTGGTTCGATGGAGTCCCAGAGCCTTAGAAATAGCTTTGTAACCCTTTCCAGACTGATAGAGGGCAACACATTTTTCTGATCTTTCAGGAACTTCCTTGATCATGGCATAATGTGCTGGTTGAATCTTGTGCTGGCAACTAGATCTGATGGTAAGGGTCAAAATAAGTGTGGTTTATATTGAGCAGGGCTGGCTGTAATCAAGCCTGGCTGTGTTCAATCAGTTGACTCTAATTATCCTTTAATTGGGTTGATTTAACTAGGGGGCAATTACTTTTTCACACAGTGCCAGTTGGTGTTGGTTAACTTTTTTCATTAAATAAATGAAATAAGTAAAAAAAAAGTGTTATTTGTTCACTCAGGTTCCCTTTATCTAATATTATATTTTGTCTAAAGACCTGAAAACATCCAGTGTGACAAATATGCAATAATAGAGACAATCAGGAAGGGGGCAAATACTTTTTCACGCCACTGTACATAGAAACATAGAATTTGATGGCAGATAAGGACCGCTTGGCCCACCTAGTCTGCCCATTTTCCTACCTAACAGATAAGCTGCAGATCCTAATTAACCAACAGCTTACTTCCTCCTACCCCCCACTAGGACTGCCTTATGTCTGTCCCATGCATTCTTGAATTTCCCCACTGTTCTTGACTCCACGACCTTCTCAGGGAGGCTGTTCCATGCATCCACAACCCTCTCTGTGAAAAAATACTCTCACATTACCTCTGAGCCATCCCCTCTATCTTCAAATTGCCCCTTGTTCTTGCACATCTCTTTCTGAAAGATGCCACCCTCTTGACTTTGTTGATTCCCTTGAGGTACTTGAAACTTTCTATCATGTCCCCTCTCTCCCTCCTTTCTTCAAGGGTATACATATTAAGCTCCTTTAGTCTTTCTTTGTATGTCCTCTGGTACAGACCCTGCACTATTTTGGTTGCCCTCCTCTGGACAGACTCCACTCTGTCTATGTCTTTGCAGAGATGGGGTCTCCAGAACTGCACACAGTACTCCAGATGGGGTCTCACCAACTGTCTGTACAGAGGGATAACAACTTCCTGTTTTCTACTATTGATGCCTCTCCCTATGCATCCCAGTATCCTCCCAGCCTTTCTTACTGCCTTCTCACATTGCTTGCCCACCTTTAGGTCATCTGATATAATTACCCCCCAGGTCCCTTTCCATTTTTACTGTTGTCAGTATCTCACCCCCCATTGTGTACTCTTGTCCTGGGTTTTTGTTTCCCAGGTGCATTACCTTGCACTTCTTTGCATTGAATCTGAGCTGCCATACATTTGACCATTCCTCCAACTTTGCCAAGTCCCTTCTCATCCTTTCCATTCCATCTGGTGTTATCAACCTTGTTGCAGATCTTTGTGTCATCTGCAAAGAGACATACTTTTCCTTCCAGTTCCTCTGCAATGTCACTTATAAAGACATTAAAAAGGACCGGTCCCAGTACTGAACCCTGTGGTACCCCCGCTAGTAACCCTCCTTTCTTCACTGTGGACTCCATTTACTACTACCCTGTGCGTCCTGTTGTCTAGCCAATTTTTTATCCAGGCTACCACCTTGGGACCCACTCCATGGCTGGCTAACTTGTCAAACAATTTTTACCAGGTGGGTTGGTCAGGTAGGGTAGGTGAATTGCCTTTGGCCGGACAGGTGGGATCTAAGTGCAGATTTGAACAAGCCGATTTTGCTAATGGTGGTAAGTTCCAGTGGGAGTGAGGTAAGCCATAGCGGGGCCCAGTATTTGAAGGATCGCTGACCTTGGGTGGTGCAACGATAGGGGATTTTGATGGAGATCTTGTTGGATGTCCTTGTGGTCCTTGTTGGTGCGACCTGGTGTATGAGGGAGCTGGGCCCCAGTGGAAAAAGGTCTAAGGTGGCTTTTTTGGCAAGGAGACAGGTTTGATAATGGGCCCTGTCATTCAGGTTTAGCCATCCGGTTTGCTGGTAGAGGTGGCAGGTATGGGTCAGTCGCGGGGCACCAAGCATAAGTCTGCAGACTTTGTTGAGCGTGGAGGCGAGTCTCTTGAGGGTGCTGTTAGGGACTGCACTGTACATAGCAAGGCCATTATCAATGGTTGAGAAGACCGAATTGGTTATGGCAAGCTGGAGGGTTTCATCAGTGAGGCAGCTGCGGTGCTTGTATAGCAGGCCGAGCTTCCTGTTAGCTGTAAAGGCCACATGATCGATATGTGAGACATATGAGAGGGAGCTATCAAGGGTGAGGCCCAGGTATTTTGAATTTGGGGACCATTTCAATGGGGATCTTTTGTAAGTTCTAGATGTTCAGGATTGCAGCCCTGTGGCGGCTGTGCGCTGGGGCAAAGAGCATGGATTTCATCTTTTTGTGGCTGACGAGGAGTCTAGCTTTGTTAAACCAGTCTTTCACATTGTAAAAGTCCTGTTGAAGACACTGCTCCAGTGTGATGAGGTCAGAGTGACTGGTGTAGATCACAGCATCATCAACGTAGATAATAATTTTTTGGTGGCAAGCTAGCGGAAGGGTGTTTAAAAAGGGGCTAAAGAGGAGGGGGCCCAGGATAGATCCTTGGGGGACTCCGGTGGATACTCGGAGGGGGTCAGAGAGAACATTGCAAATTTTTACCTGCTGAATGTGTCCAGAGAGGTAACTCCAGAACCAGCACATTGAGTCTGAGGAGAACCCAGTTACCTCTAATTGGGCCAGCAGAAGGTCATGGTTGACCATATCAAAGGCCTTGGTGAGGTCTATGAAGGTTGCCCCCACCAAGCGGCCCTGGTTGAAGGCACTGTGAATGTAGACTGTGAACTCGAGAAGTGCGGTGGTGGTGCTGTGGTGTTTCCAGAAGCTGTGCTGCTGCTGGCATTGTAGCTGGTATTTTTAAAGGTGTTCCACCAGCTTATCATAGACTATCCACGCGAGGGCTTTTGAGATATCTGGGAGGATTGAAATTGGCTGGTAGTTGGCATGGTCAGTCTTACTACCGGCTTTGTGGATTGGGGTGACGACTGCTGCTTTCCAGAGTTCTGGAAGGTACCTGGGGTGAGGGACAGATTTATGATACAGGTCAGGGGGTTAGCAGTTCATCGAGGGTAAGAGAGATTAATTTTAGATCAAGGCCCTCGGAGCTGTGCCTGGACTTCCCAAGGACTTGGGAGAAATATTTTTTTACCTCACCTTTAGATAGAACTTTAAGGTAGAATGGGGGGCTTGGAATGTTGGGAACAAACTTTGGGGGTGGGCTGGTTGGTACTGGCTTGGAATTGGAAGCTAGGGGGGAGCACTGAGCTGAGGTCCGTAAAGGCTGTATTGAAGATGTCTGCAGTGGATCTGGGGTCCTGTGTTAGGGATCCATTGTGGCTCAGCATTGTGGGTGCTGAGGTATCACATTTCCCTATGATAGCGTTAATGTTATCCCAGAAACGGCAGCTGTTCTCCCAGGTGGAGTTAAGCTCGAGTAGGTGGAAATTAGCTTTTGCCTGCTGGATTGCGATGGTGCATTTGTTCCATGCAGCCTTGTAGTTTTGCAAATCCTGGACAGAGTGAGTATTTATGTACTTATACCATAGGCAGTCCCTGGAGCTTATCATGGCAAGGAGGTGAGGGGTTATCCACGTTTTATGCGAGCCACTGATTTTCCTTTTAGCTAAGGGGGCAAATATGTCACAGGCTGCATTGAAGATCGCTATAAATTTACTCAGTGCTGTGTTAAAATCGTTGGCATTTAGGATAGGTGCCCAGTTCAGTTGTAGGAGGTGTTGCTTAAAGAGCCCTAACAAGCCCCTTTTTAGTATGCAGGATGTAATCACCTTGGGGGGTGGTTTCAGGGCCTTGTTGGACCAGGCGAAGATGATGGGTGAGTGGTCACTTAGGGAGTTGGGGAGCACTTTTAGGCCGGAGATACATTCTGGGTGGTTAGTTAGTACACAGTCTAGCGAGGTACTGTTTTCTGATCTGTAGTTTGAGTGGGTAGGTTGGTCCACTAGCTGTAGGAAGTTAATTGAGGAGACCTCATCCTTATAAGTGGCAGAGTCATGAGACAACCAATTAATGTTGAAATCACCCAGCACAATGACTTCGCTGCTAGAACTAATGTCAGCAAGGTGTTCATGCAGTACTCTGAAACCCTCAGCTGCTTCCTTGGGGGGTAAGAAGGCTGAGACGAGAGTAAAGCTTTTGCCCTGGGTGCCCAGGGTTAAGCACACAGAGAGTATCTGAATGTTTTTTCCCGTGCTTAAATGTGGGAGAGCTGTCCCCTGCAGGTGGTCTTTTATGTAGATTATGCAGCTGCCTCCCCTCTTGTCTAGCTGATCGTGGTGGAAGGGGGTGTACCCATGGAGCTGGACTTGACTGTCCTGGGTCCTAGGGGTGAGCCATGTTTCAGTTAAGACCAGGATGTCTGGGTTGTGTTGCACTACCCAGGCTTGCAGCAGGTCAAGATTTGGCAGCAGACTGTAGATGTTTAGGGATGCTATGGTGATCAGATGGCTTTTCCTGGTTTGCCCTGTGGCATTGTGGCAAAGGCCATGGTTGAGATGAATATTACCCAATAGCATTACGAGTAGCCAGGCTACTTGATTTTGAGGAGTTTGAGTTGCTTGACAGAGTGAGGTGGAGAGCATCGGGACTGGGGTTGATACCTAGTCTTGTAGGCAAAGTGATTTGTAAACATTGTGGGCAGCGGAATAAGGAAGTGGTGGTCTGCGGTTAGTGGGCACAGTGATCCTGACACCAGGGGGGCATTGAACGTTGGGATACAAGGACATGCTGTGGAGCTAGGGATCCCTTCTCTGTAAATAGAAGGCAGTTCCAGTGCTATATTACAGTAGGCGGACGGCAAGGCAGTAGGGGGTAGTAGGAGGGTCATGTGAGATATTACTAGCCAGGCTGCATGCAGCAGCTTTGCTGGTTTTAAAGTGTCAGGCATTGCTGGTTGGGGTGGTTCAGGCAGTGGGGAGTATTTTGTCTTGGTGCACCCTTTAGCAGCACACTAGGTTGTGTGGGATGCAGGTACTTTTCTGGTTGGTTTGGGGTATGATCCTGTGAAAATGACTGTAATCAGAGATAGTACGTAGGTTCCTGGGACTAATTGGGAGCAGGTCCACCCTTTGTGTAAGCAATCTGTAGGTGGTGCAACTGGTGAGAAATAGCGTACCGTTTGGCTTTAAGGGGCAGAGCCTGCTATTGGTGAAATAACTCTGTAAGGGCAGGGACTCTGTGAGGAGGAGTGGCAGAGAACTGAATGGGAGGAGAAAAAGCATATTTAAGGGAGGCCTAGGAGGGGGTGGGGGGCAGGAAAAACAAACCCCGGGGCTTTACCGGCAAACAGAGCAGGCTGGGGTGCCAAAGTCCAAAGCAGAAATCAAATTTAAAAGGCGTTCCAATCAGTGATGGCTCTGCGAGGAGGCTGTCCAATCGGGGATTCGCCTGGAGCCTGCCACACCAATCGGAAGCGTCGGCTTCTTTTAGTCCAGCTGGCGGTAGTATCAGGGGATGGGATCCGGGGTGAAGAACCACAGGGGTGGCCTTACCAGATGGAGACTGGTCGGTAGGGCGGCGGCCATAGATTCCACTTGTGGATGCCGCCTTTCTGCAATGTTGCGCCACTTGTGGCGCAGGTCCTTGGGGGAAAGAGGGGGAAACACAGGTAGTTATAGAGACAGAGACACAGGGCAGGGGTGTCTGGCTGCTGTTTGTCAGATGGGCGGGGGTGGTTTACTGGGAAGACAAAGGCAGGAGAAAGCTAAAGCAGATGAGAGGAGGTGTTGGGAGCGAGAATAAAAGATAGGGGGAGGGGGGAGCCGAAGGCGATTAGTGTTGCGAGGGGGAGTACTGACTACAGGGAGCAGAAAACATTAACCTGAGAGTAGGGGAAGGGTGCAGAGCAGGGAAATTAGCAGATATAGATTTAGTGGCAGGGGGGAGCAGAACAAGGGAGGATATTTAGCAGGAGCAAGAGAAAATGTAGCCTTTGGGCTGAAAGTAGTGAGAGTGGGGCTATGAGACAGAAAGGGAACACCAGAAAATTAAACAAGTAGGCAAGCAGGTTCCAAAGTGCAATACAATAGAGAAGGTGCAGTACTGAGTTTACACTAACAGCAGGCAGAATCCAAAATGTAATTTTAAAGAGTTACAGCACTAGTTAAGGCACTAATCAGAGCAAATTAATCTACTAGCAACACAGTTAGGAGAAATTAGGCAGCTATTCAGTTACAGAATAAAAACAAACCCCGGGGATTTACCAGCAAACAGAGCAGGCTGGGGTGCCAAAGTCTAAAGCAGAAATCAAATTTAAAAGGCGCTCCAATCAGTGACAGCTCTGTGAGGCAGCTGTCCAATCGGGATTCGCCTGGAGCCTGCCGCACCAATCGGAAACGTTGGCTCCTTTTAGTCCAGCTGGCGGTAGTACCTGGGGATGGGACCTGAGGTGGAGAACCACAGGGTCGGCCTTAGCAGATGGAGACTGTTTGGTCGGGCGGCGGCTGTAGATTCCGCTTGTGGATGCTTCCTTTCGGCAACGATGCACCTCTTCAGGCGTGGGTCCCTGGGGATGGGATCCGAGGTGAAGAACCACAGGGGCGGCCTTAGCAGATGGAAACTGGTTGGTCGGGCGGTGACTGTAGATTCCACTTCTGGATGCCGCTTTTCGGCAATGTTGCGCCACTTCAGGCGCGGGTCCCGGCAAACAGAGCAGGCTGGGGTACCAAAGTCCAAAGCAGAAATCAAATTTAAAAGGCACTTCAATCAGTGACAGCTCTGCGAGGCGGCTGTCCAATCGGGATTCGCCTGGAGCCTGCCGCACCAATTGGAAGCGTCGGCTCCTTTTAGTCCAGCTGACGGTAATACCTGGGGATGGGATCCGGGGTGGAGAACCACAGTGGTGGTCTTAGCAGATGGAAACTGGTTGGTCGGGCGGCAGCCATATATTCCACTTGTGGTTGTTGCCTTTTGGCAATGTTGTGCCGCTTCAGGCGCGGGTTTTGTATAACTTGTTATAACAAGTTATACAAAAACAAACAAAACACAAAATCAAACTTTTTCTTTCATTTTCTTCCTTCTAATTACTCTGACCAGGTTATAAACCCAGCAACTTACCTGGAAGGGATATCATTAACTGCAGGTACTGTGGAACACTTTTCAGAAGGGCAATTTTACAGGATTTAGGACACGGTCGTACATGCCGGGCCATTGGAGATCTAAGGGCTCACCTCCAGGCAGCATGGGCAATGATTGCGTGCCTCAACTTGCATATTCAAGAGGAAATATATTGTAAAAACCGCCCACCATTTCCTCAACATCCAACAGAAGCACCTCAACCGCAGAGGGTAGTTGGTCCGGGAGGTTGGCAGGTGGTTAGGAGGGGCAAATCGGGTGCCCCATCACTCGGTGCTATCCAACATAACACCTCCACAAACCATATAAAAACTACAAACAGGTATCTGCCTCTATCTCCGAAATCAAACAAAGGGGCAGAAGAGACTGCAGAGCAGGACACTGCAGCACAGGAACTAGCACAACAAAACACAGCCAAAACAGGAACCAAAACAAAAAAGCAAAAAGGAAATCCCAAAAACTTGTGATCGTAGGAGACTCCTTGATTCAGGGAGTTGATACGTATCTCCAGCCAGGGGTAATGGTCAGATGTCTCCCAGGTACATCAGCGTGGAGAGACACTGACCACATTGCTAAAATTGTTCAGGAAGCAGGAGAAAACATTGATGTCCTGGTACACATAGGGTCTAATGATCTCGCCAGCCGGTCAGTTATGGAGACCAAGGAACACCTAACCAGGCTGGGTGACAATCTATCATCCATTTCATCTGGCATCTCCTTCTCTGAGATCCTGCCGGTCTGGGAGAGGGGGACAGATGTACTGAAGGTCAAAGAAGGGGAGATGGGGGCCAAACATGTGGCTCATGCCAGGAAAAAGGACACACATTTGTAGGGAACTGCCAACAGTTTTGGGAGTGAAAGTTCTTTAAATTTGATGGACTGCATCTGACTAAGGAGGGAGTCAGTGCATTGGGACAGAAGTTTGATGTCTTTGCAGAATATTTAAGTTAGCAAATGGGGAGATGGGTGCAGCACCTGAAATGTCGAATGGGAAGAACACCCCTCCCCCTTCAGCTAGTGGTCAAACAGGAGTTCAGCATGTTTGCAGTTCATTTGTATCACTATGTAAAGAAAAAGGTCTGGCTCCCCATATGATGCACAGGGGGAAACACCGGACCTCGCCCAACAACTAACGCACCGAAATCTGACCAATGGAAAATCATGTACACAAATGCTCGCAGTCTGGGAAACATGATCCCAGACCTGCAGACAATAATGACAGAGGCTAAACTGGACATAGTAGCCATTAACAAGACATGGTTTACCAGTAACCACACTTGGGAGACCGATGGGACAGCAGGAATGTGTGAAACCATGATGGCTTCAGTAGTGAAATACTGTTGTGGCAGCTGGAGGAGTGAGTTACTGAGCAGAGCTTATAACAGAAAGAAAAGTTATTTTTTCACCAGCATTTTCTTCCCGAAATGAGCAGCTTCAGTGAACCATGTGACCACTGCTTATGGTCAGTGCAGTTCCCTCACACCGCTGGGTTCGGGGACAAAATGCTGGTAAGAAAACTATATTCATTTTATGAGCTGAACTCTGGGGCTGAACTGTAGTATTTGGTGTCAGTGCCAGAAGCAGAAAGGAAGTTGGTGTTGGGGGCTAAAGCTGTCACAGCTTCACTGAGTGTTCAGAGCATGAGCACCAGTAACTTTAGGAGTGGTGGCATGATTCCTGACAGTGTTATAAGTCATGTGTGTGCCTGGACTTCATACAGTGATGTTGTTTAATAGTATTACTGTCCCAGGCACACACTTACCAATCAGAGAAGAGGACATTTTTTTGCAATTGTATTATGGCATACAATGAAGTGATATCCACTGAAACCAAATACCATTTCTCCTCCAACTGCATGTCCTTCAAGACTTCCAACATCTAGGTGATGTCCCTAATGTATGATGGCAATGCAGTAACATATTCCCTGATATAAATGTCCATATATTTAGAAAGGGGCTCCACCAAAAACCCTATTCCTGCAACAGTGGGATGCCCTGGGGGATCAAGCAAGTTTTTCTGGACCTTGGGAAGAACATAAATAATGACTCTAATGGGACAATCCACAGTTAAATACATTAATTCTTCATGATCAATCAAGCCTTCACTCTCAGATTCGAATAAAAAAGCATCAATGTCTTATTTAAAAAGTACCGTGGGGTCACAGGTCAGTGGCTGGTAAAATTCCATGTCCCTCAATTCTTTCTATTTCAGCAATATATTTTAATGTGGACATTACCACCATGGACCCACCCTTACCTGCAGGCTTGATTGTGATGTCTTTGCTATTTTCTAAAGTTTTCAAGGCCTCAGCTTCAGCAGTAGTAATATTAATATAGCTGGGTCTAGTGTCCCTCTCCAAGAGGGCTTTGAACTGTCTATCACATGCCATCTCAGACACTTTAACTGAGTCATTATATGGGGGCATAAAGGTAGATTGAGGCTTAAACCTCCTTGCTTCTGCTTCTGATGTTACACTGTCTTCATTAGAAAAATCCTCCACTCTTAGTCCCTGACACATCCTGGAAGGAGTAAAAACTGCTTTCAAATTCAAGTTCCTTGTGTAACCCCCCCCTACAAATGGGGTTCCCAAAAAGTCTTCCTTGAGCTTGCCTAAGTGCTCACTGCCAGGCTGGTGTCCTGTGTTTTAGTAGTTTAAATGTGATTGCCAGAGAGTGTCTGTATTGCCTCTGTGTACTGCCTCTTTAAAAGCTGCCTGGATTGCAGTCATAAGTAATCTGAGAGGGAGCTCTGTTGAAAGATGTAACTATTTGCTGAAAATCATTTAGAGTGATAATGATAATGTAGTTTGTCTAAACTGCCTTCTTTGCAGCAAGGACTGTTTTGTTTATCCCCACTATCCTGGCGCGGGACTGACGAATTGGACCAATCAGTACTTGTGGGTCCTAAAATGGAGCCAGACTACAGGAACTGTCTGGAGTCAGAATCTGTAGGAATTGTAGTTTTGGGCTTTTGGCACCTTTTTGCACCTGAAGGAGGAGCTTTTGTTTTGACTGACAGATGAATCAGCAAACTGAACCTTTTGAATCTTGGGGAAATTCCCAGGCTTGCTGGCAGTTCAGTCAGATCTAAGTTGGGAGCTGAAGAGGCAGCAGTTTGAGACAGTCAAGCAGCTGTCTGAGTAGTTTCACGCGGGAGAACTGTGGAAAGGCCTGAGTTGTGGCCTGCATGTCTGCCTGCTGTCCTTGAGAGGGAGAGAAGAGAATTATTTTGGACTAAATCCAAGTTTGTGAGAACAAAGTAAGCCACTGATTTTTTACTAGGCTCATACCTAAAGAAGACTGAAGATTTTGCTGAATGCAACTGGCCTGTCAGGATTTCCAGCTGCTTTTGAATCCCCAGTTTGTGAAGAGACTTTGCAATCGTGACTGGGGAGTGGTTTGCCTAGTACAGTAGAATTTCCTTACATGTAAATGTGTTGTGAGTTGTTAGTGGGTCATGATTTGGTTCCCCACTGTGTGAACTGTGTTCTGCTTGCTGGAAGCTATATCCAGCCCAAAACAGACTGTATCCGAATTTGTCTCCATTTGGCCAGGGCCTTGCCACACTGGCCCAGCCAGACTACCCGCTGCATGGAGAAAACCATTGACAAGAGACCTACCAGGGGATCAGCCCCCTGCTCCACACTTGAATAGGAATGATGCCTCGGCGATTTGTGTGGGCCCTGCTTATCCTGTCACTCCAGATTAACCACCTGCTGTCTCGATTTTCATCCAGCCTGTGTCCAGTCTTGGGTGTCATGAGTAATCATCAGGGTAGCTCCCTGCAACAACAGCCTAATCTAAAAGTGTGTCATCTGATTGTCTTGTTTTCTTTTCATGAACTGAGCCCTCTGGATCCGGATTACAAATAGTGTGTGTTGTGCATGTTGTTTTCTTCCATCACAGGGCCCCAACCAGCTGCAACATTCCTGGCTAGCCCACCATTCTCCAACTGGGTACCCAGAATGTGTGACTGTTTATGGACCCTGAAGTACATGCATAACTGATTGATACAGCCTTTAAGCAAATTAACCTGATTACCCCCCTCCCTTGTTCAAGTCCCTTAAATAAAATATGGCCTTTAAGCAAATTAACCTGATTACTCCCTCCCCCTCTCTTTTTCAAGTCCCTTAAATAAATCAGATCTAATTCTTTTTTGCATTTACCCTGACTGTGGTTCCAGTTTGTGCAAGAGTATTGTACTGCTGTTATTTGCTGTGTATAACCTTGTTTTACAGGGGGTCCCCAGGGCCAGGCCAGAGGAAAGCCCTGCTGGTAAGTGCAAACAGTGTGGGTACTTGTGTGGTGTATCAGGGGTATTGTGAAAGTGATTATTGTGTATTGTTCTGACCATTAGTAAGGAAAGAGGGGGGGTTACAGTGTCCCGGAGGGCTGTGCCCCGGTTAGCTTGACCACTACCAACCCTGACCTCCAGGTGGAGGCACCTATTTCAGAACTCAGGCCCCTTAACCTGCTACTAGCCAAGCAGGCAAGGGTAGTAGCCCTTGGGATAGCGCCACCTAGGGGTTACACTTGTAAACCTGTGAAGGTCTAGATATAGGTTAAAAGGTTTTGAGTCTTGTGTGGGGATGAAGAATAGTCCTTTTTGTAATATTCCCAGTTACTCTTCATTGAGGTCAGTGTGTGAGATGTTAATTACTATGCTGGTTGGTATCAAGCTTGTTTCCCCCTCTTTCCAAGTGTTTCGGTTCCTATGTTTGCACCCGCCTCTCCTCATTGGTATGGTCCGGCATGTGCAGACTGTGATTAGTTGTGACCCCTCAGAATCTGCTGCTCCTGAATAGACTCTTGAAATTGTAGTATCCGTCTAAGATCCAATTGGTCCAAGTCCTCTTCGAAAAAATCCAGCTATTCAGAGTCACTGAATGAAGTGTTATAATTAGGAGAATTGCTCCCATTTTTTAAAATGGATCTTGGCTGTGTGTAGTCTCTGGTGCCTCCCCTTGGCTGATTCCTGTTGCCTCCTGTGTAGCTAGAGTTCTTATTACAGTCCCAGACTCTGTTATTCAGATAGTTCTGCCTATCCCACTCAAACTTGGTCAGTTTTTGCCTTTTTAATTTTATTCTCTTCCCTCTGTATATTGTCTTTTAATTTCTTTTCCAGATGATCAAATTCAGGGCTATCTTTAAATTATGTCACTATTTCCTCTTTTTGTTTAATGTCTGTTGTTACTTCTTTCCATTGTGCATCATAGTCTTGAATAATTGTATGCATTATTGTATCTGTCCCAATCTGGAGTGATTTCTGCCAGTCAGTAATAAATGCATCCAACTCCCAGCCATATCCTGGTTTGTTAATTACTCGTGAGCACCTGGGAGAGCGGCCCACCCGTGTGTATGCCTCCAAAGTTACCATTCCCCAATGGTGTCTGTGCCCTCTCAATACTGCCCTTTCTAGATCCAAAAATGCCTTTTTAATATCAGTTACCTCTTGTGCATCTGAAGAAGTAGGTGCATTTTCCTCAGTATGCAAAGTTGTGGTTGTATCCTGAAATAGTTCTGCTTTGCCTGATACAGCATATATGATTGAAGCAAATGAGCCTGTAGGATCACCAACACAGACACCCTCAAATAAATTTGAGGTCATTCCCAAATTGAGTTAGTTCATGACCACTACAGAAACTGACAAATAATGGGCTGTTCCGGTGCACAAATCTGTTACAGTTTCACCACCAAGAACTCCCACTACCATGAATCCTAATGGTCCAAAACTAACTACTACACAGGACAGTGATTCAAAAATAGCGCGGTTATGTACACAGACACCAAGAAACTCAGCTGCAGTGAGCACATTAACAAATACATACACAGAGAGCACAAAAACAGCTCTAACTGCTCGTAGAGGGTGCTTGGCAAAATGATTAGCAATACAGTCCATAAATACCAGCACTCCTCAGCCAAGTTTCAAAATTCAGGCATTCTTTATTAGAGATTTAAAACACACCATAGTGTATCTAACAACCAGGCCATATCTACTGGGAACCCCGACCGGATTCGTATGTCTGTACATCATCAGGAGGTTGGTTCCCATTTAGAATACACCAGGTTTAAATGAAAAACATTTAAAGTGATAGTGTCCCAATAACCAATTCCAATAAATATACAATAATAGAGTGCAAAATGCTGCATAAATACTATAAATCATTCTATACATATTGAAGCACTTCTAATAAACATTAAAACATGCCACCTAGAGCTGGCCCTGTGGTGCTGAGGGTTGAGGTGCTGGATGCCACACCTTGCAGCACACCGGCAACCTGAATTCAGGAGCGAGCTCGGGCCACCAGGTGTCGTCCGTGGGGAGGAGGGCAAGGAGTCAGACTGAGCAGCCACAAGGCAGCTCTCCTCTCTTGGGAGTGACGTGGGGTTTCCTTGGCTCTTAGCTGCCACCCAGTGGAGGCTAGGTGGCAGTGCCAAGCCAAGGGGGGGCCTGGCATTAGGCCTAGAGGGAAGAAGGGGCCATTACCATAGCCATGGAGCACATGCGCACCTCCATGTGCATGCATGACCACGATCTGGGGTCCTGGGTAACACAGGGAGAAAATCAGAAATACGATGGCTCCCCCATTGCCAAGTAAGGCACAGGGGTAATGGGAGAGCAAAAGGTTATATGGAAAAAAAGCACACCACCTACAAGTAGTACAGTGTATCTAAAATGCATATTAAATTGGTGCCACAACTTCATGGTATTTAGTTTCAAGGCTTCTCACACCAGAGGAAATGTAACACTCCTTTGATCCTAAAATAAAGAGAAGAGAAATTCTGTACTGTTCATTGCAATTACAATACTTGTAGTTATACTTTCTGGTAATGTATACCGATATGGAAATTAGAAAATACCAGTTGTGTATTTTTTTGCTTTTCATTGACAACATTGCCACTAAAGATTTTACTTGTATTGTTTGTGAATTCTAAATGGAAATTAAGTTAGCAATAAGACATGATGGAGTGTGCATGGAACAGATTTTACTGCACGCACAGGGGCGAAGTGAGGTAAAATCTGTTCCCTGCATATACCCTAGAGTGTTTTATTGTGCTTATAAAATGGGCTACATTTTTTAAAAGCACTTCTAAAATTAGATAAATAGGTTTGTCTATGAAAAAAAGGCTGTCATTTGATGAATTTATGATAAAATAGTCCTTCCACCTGGTTTACGATTGGGCTTTTGTCCTTTGGCAGCATCCATAGTTGTATTTTTTCTTTAATTAAAGCATGACCGTTGGTGACTGCCCCCTTCCCCCCCCCCAACAGAGATATATCCATATAGTGCCATGGTAGAATTTAATGCAAGTCTCATTTTATATATATATATATATATATATATATATTTTTTTTGTTCTTTTGAGTGATGCTCCTTTGCTTTGCTGTTTAACTTTTAATTTATCAGGAGAGCTGCCTGATCTGCCCCTCCATGTTGACATCTTGAAGGTTAGAAAATAAAAACCATTGCTTCTGATGTGGAAGTGCAAGCACTCTACTAAACACTCTCTCTCTCTCTCTCTGTCTCTAGCCACATAACCTCGGTCTCCTGATGCATTAAAATTTAAACAGCAAAGCAAAGGCGTATCACTCAAAAGAACAAAAAAACACTTGTTTTCCCACCTTTTCTCTTTGTTTATAAAGTATTATTGCCGACTTTCTTCATCCTGTTTTTCTATTTCTTTGTTTATCCCACATTCAAGATATGGAATGTCGATCATGGAATGTTTACCATGGAACACAGGAATTCAAAATTCTGCTGAGTTCCACTGGAAGAATGTTCCTCTCCTAACATTCTATAGACACACACAAAAAACCAAAAAAAAAAACAAAGGCCTCTTCTGGCACCAGAGACTCAATTATCTCAAAGTCAAGGCTAGCTAAGAGATTTCCCTGATGAGCAGGTAAAGCTAGAAGGGGAATTTTTCATTGTCAGCAAAGGAACAGTTGTAATGAAAACTATAAACAATACTTAATGTTTCTAATTTGTTTATGTATGTAAGGAGAGTGTGATGATCAGGGAAACATTTAATTTATTTGTTTTACTTTTATTTAAGGTAGTTTTATTTTTAGAGCCCAATTGAAGATTTTTACTGTGTAATGGTGGCATTTCAAACTTGTGTATTCTAAAGGCACAGTGATTTTGTTTGAGTAATGTGGTCCTGCTTTTAGAAACTTGTTATTATCTGTGCATGAAACAGATTTCATGTACAGCTAATAACCAATCAGAAAGAAGAATTATCTCTTCTCATTTTATAAAGTTTACATAACCTATTTATCAATATGTAAACTAAGAAAATTGAACTGTGGGTATACAAAAAAACAATTAATAATGTACTTTTTCAAGATGGTGGGTAATGCTACACACCCCTGTTACATCTTCCAGGACCCTCTGGGATCTTTGACAGCATGAGCATCCCCATATACTGCCAGTAGCCATTTGACTGTAGCCACTGGAGCTTGCAGTGATCAGGGGTCAGAAGACAGCGATATATTGTTCTTTTCATGCATGCCTCCCCCCACACACACACACTGTAGGCTAAGTTTCTTTGTTCTTGGAGACTCAGGAGGCTGCTCTTGATTTTGGACACCACGCCTGATGCAGTTAGCTGAGTTTGTTTTCTTGGAGGCTCAGGAGACCGCTGCAGATCTCAGACACCATGCCAGGGTTGGGAGGGGATTTTGGCCCTCCCTCCCTACCATCCCCCACCCACCAAATAACTGTGTAGACTCAAAAGTTACTGACATCAGTGGCTGAGATTTGCAATGGGAAAAAGTTACTGACATCAGTGGCTGAGATTTGCAATGGGAGCTCAGGGTGATGTGAAGAGGAAACAGGAGCACCAGAGAAAATCCTTCAGCTAAGTACAACTCTGCATAACCTAAATACTGGGGATATGTTGTGGTTGTGCTGAGGTTGTGAGAGTAACAGTACATCTGGGGATTATTTTCCTGTGGACTAGGGTGTAATACTTCAACTGGGGGTTGTTATCCTGAGGGGTGGGAAATAGTGCATCTGTTGGTTATTGTCCAGAGGGTGGGTGTGCAGAGCTGCATCTGGGGGGTTATCATCTCAGAAGGATGTGTTTAATATTGCATCTGGGGGTTGTTAACATAAGGTTGGGATTAAATATTGCATTGGAGGGTTACCTTCCTGAGAATGTGTGTTAATATTGCATCTGGTGATTGTTATCCTGAGGTTGTGAGGCAAATACTGCATCTGGGTTATTCTCCCGTGATCTTAAGGGGGTGGGTTTAATATTACATCTGGGAGTTGCTATCCTGGGGTTGGAGGTTTAATATTGCAATCAGGAGGCTATTTTTAAGTCAGTGTGTGATTATAGTGCATCTGGGGATTGTTATCCTGAGGTTGGGGGGTAAATATTGCATTTAGGTGATATTATCTTGAGGTAGTGATAGAGAGAGATAGAAAAAAAAGAAGAAAAACATTTTTAAGGGGTAGTGGGTTAGGATCTTGCAATTGCTCTGTACCTATGCTGGGAGTGGTGCAGTGCAGTGCAGTGCAGTGGCTGTGAGGCAGCAGTCTTCAGGGAGACTTTCTGCAGACTGTGGTGCTGTCCCATCTGCATGCACCTCTCTGGGTTAAGGGAGGAAGTTGCCAGACTCAAGGTCGAGATGACTTGGGTTAGTAGAGCCTACTCCCCCACCCAGAGACCACATAGTCCACCTCCACTGCCTCAAAGGGTGCCAGGAAGGAGGAATGGCTGGACAACAGTGGGCTCAGGGAGGGTTAGGGTGGTGGAGAGCAGGCACATCCCATACCACTACAAAACTACTATGCCACACTGGCCAGGTGGGATTGTCCCACAGAGGCACCCAAAGTACTGTAATAATTGGGACAGATGTGGCAGTCCTGTGGAGACCTCAAGGGTGGTAGTACAGGACCCTACAGGAAGGGTAAGCAAATCCTGGTGGGAGATTCAATAGTAAGGGGGATACAGTTGGGGACAGGTAGAGATGAGGAGAGTGAGGTAAGGTGCTTTCCAGGTGCCATGGTTTGAAGGGATGGAAGGAGGATCCTAGGGATTGCTGGGGAAGCAAGGAGGGAGGGAGAGCTGGAACTCATTGTCCATCTGGGGACAAATGACCTGGCTAAGGAGGAGCCAGAAACAGTTCAGGAGGAGTTCAGGAAATTAGGGAAGGGTCTTAGGCAATTAGCACAATCTATTACTTTCTTGGAGGTGCTACCTGTCCATGGCAAGGGAGACAATAGAAGTCTCTGCACCAGGAACCTCAATGTATGGTTGAGGAAATGATTTGGAGAAGAGGGATTTGGATTCATTGGGGACTGGGGCTCCACCTGGAAGGATGAAGGCCTGTACAGAGGTGATGGCCTGCATCCATCCAGGAGTGGAACTGTGGTCCTCAGTGAACAGTTTAAATGCTACATTGGTAAGAATTTAAATTAGCCAAGGGGGAGGCAGAATAAGGCAGGAAGACATAGACTGTCCCCCCTCACACTCTTACAGGGTCAGCAGTGGAAATCCCCAGGGTGAGAAATCCCAAAAAGAATAAATACGAAGAGGAATCCTAGAGGAAGAGGGAAGGGGAGAGAGGTTAGAAAACAGTGGAGGAAAAAGGGCAAGATGAGGGAAGGTGGCAGTAAAATCTAGACAGCCATGTGTGCAAATGCTTGAAGTCTGGGCAACAAGATTGCAGACCTAGAGGCCACCATGGCAGTAGCTGACCTGGACATAGTTGTAATTACAGAGGTCTGGTGCAATGAAAACCAGGACTGGGATGTAGCCATACCAGGGTATGCTCTATTTAGGAGGGATATGCTAGGAGAAAAGGGAGGAGGAATGGATTGGAGACTCCAAGCTGCAGCAACAGTTAGAAGCAAAGAAACCCTAGACCCTGCAGGAGGTGTTCCTCAGGCAAATAGTTAAAGAACCCACTTGTTGGGGGAGTGATACTGGACCTGGTACTATCAAATGGAGACAGTGTTGCTGACTTCACAGTGGGGAGCCACGTGGGGTCCAGTGATCCTTGTACGGTGTGGATCAATATAAGAATATTGCCAGAATCAAACCATGCTAAAACTAGGGTCCTGGGCTTCAGGAGAGCCAATTTCAAGAAAATGGGAGAGTGCCTCAGGGAAGCCCTAGCAGGGATAGGGAAAATGGATGGAGTAGAGGAACAGTGGGTAAGAATAAGGAAGGTAATTGTGAAGGCAACAAACCTCTGTGTCAAGCAGGTTAAAAAGAGTGTAACCCCCCCACCGGCCACTTGTTTAACTAGTAAGCACACCTCCCCTACTTTTTCTGTCTAGGGGAAAAGAGAGAGGTGGGGGTACAAAGCAATATAAATACAAAGTGTGTAAAAGACACAAACAGACCTTTACCAAACCCAGATCCTGAGGAGAGAACTTTTGCTAAGGGTTATGCTAGGTTTGCACTTCTGAAGGGGTACCCAGTAAATCCACACAGGAAGCAGTAACTAGATTGTCCATACCAGGCTGGGATTCTAGAGTGTGGCTTTATTCCAAACAGTTGGTACACAAAAGCAAAGATGGACCCCTAGTGGTTTACACTTCGTGGCACAAGGCAATGCAGAACACAACATCTGTAGAAAACAGAAACTCGAACTTCCCATATAGCATAGGATTAGACATCTGGAAATGTGGCACTGGCCATGACAGAAAACACAATTTCTTCTTCTAGTGGCACTAGGCCATGACTCAGAACACATTCCTATATGGCATAGGCTTTAAAGTAGGAAATGTGGCATCCTGCCATGATGGAGCACACTGGTGCTCAAAACTAGCAAAACCCACATCAAGGGGTAAACTTCATCTTCAGGCATTGGCCAAATGACCTAAACACATGCACCCTTACAGAACCCAAAGTGCTGAACTGGTCACTCCAGATGGGGGTTGTCCACCTTTTGCTTCCTCTTCCATACCCAGCCATTCTTTCAGAGTTACACCTCAGCAGTTAACTAACAGTAGAACTATGTTTCTTCAGAATGTTTGGCACATTCAGCACTAGGAAACACTACAAAGGAATGTAAAATTAAAGTTCTGTACAAGGTGTTATGTCACACCTGGGACTCCACTATTGTCAGCCAACTTTGAGAAAACTGCTTGACAACAGTCTCAACACAGAACTGGGCGAATATGTCCCTTTATCAGAGTAACACCCCAAAGAAAACAAAGCAGGTACATCTCTCCTGGGAAATCACAGACATAATTTACTCACAGATTGTACACAAAGGCAGCTTCAAATGTCCTGGATCAAACAAGGGATTGCCCCTCAGATCCCTCAGCAGTCCTCTTCATGCCACTGGGGATGATTTCATCAGGAACTCCTGAAGACAGTATCCACAACTTCAACAATGCAGGTAAAAGATTCTCAGACTAGGGTGAGAAAAAGGAGGCTGTCCTCAGAGCCCACACAGCAGCTCTTCACTCCTCCAACTGCTTACACGGAACACAGAACTAAGACTAACTGAAAATTCTAAAACTCCCCCACTCACAGCTAGCTATGTGGCTTATGATGCTGCAAGAGTTCTAAATGACATCACCTCTCTGCTCTCAGCTGAAACCAAGTAAACAGAGAGGGACCGGGTGAAAATCTGTTTAACTAGTTATTCACCAACTGCCTTCCCTACTTAACACACACTGATAGGATTCTAGTAACCACAGGGAACAGGGAGGTTACGAGAGCAAGAGAAAAAAAGAGACTGCTATGGTTCTCCAAGGAAGTAGCAGAGAAAGTAAAGGCAAAGAAGCTATCATTCAAAAAGTACAAGTCAACACAGAAGGAAGAGGATAGGGAGGATTATCAGGAAAAACAAGGGAGGCAGGGAAAGCAGTTAGGGTCACAAAGTCACAAATGGAGAAGAACATTGCCAAGTCAGTAAAAACGGGAGACAAAACATTCTTTAAGTATATAAGCAAAGAGCAAGGCAGGGCTAGTAAAACTAAAAGGGGAAGGTGGGGAGTGTGTGGAAGAAGACCAGAAGAAAGCTGACATATTAAACAAGTACTTTTGGTCAGTATTTACAAAGGAAGGGGTAGGTGATGTGCCACAGATAGGGGAAAGAGGCATAAAGGGAAAGCACGTGGACACTAGCCCTTTACAGAGAAGAGTGTCCTCGGGGATCTAGGGCAACTAAAAGTGGATAAGGCAATGGGGCCAGACAGGGTTCACCCCAGGATACTGAGGGAACTTAAGGAGGAGCTGACTGCACTTCTGATGGCCCTGTTCAACCTTTTACTGGATACAAGGGAAGTTCCAGGGGATTGGAGGAGAGCAGATGTGGTCTCACTTCACAAAAAGTGGGAATAGGGAAGAAACAGGAAGCAACAGACCTGTAAGCCTGACTTCAGTGGTGGGCAAAGTTATGGAAACACTACTAAAAGAGAGGATTGGGGAATAAATTGTGACAAGTGGATTACAGGATCCGAGGCAGCATGGGTTCACAGGTGGGAGATCTTGCCAAACAAACCTGATTAAGTTCTTTGACTCGGTGACCAGGGAAGTGGATCAGGGAGGAGCAATGAATGTGGCCTACCTGGATTTCAGTAAGGCCTTCAACACTATTCTACACAGAAGGCTGGTAAATAAGCTGGGTGGCCTGGGTGTGGGTCCAAAGGTAGTAAAATGGTGCATAGTTGGCTAAGTAACAGGAGTCAGAGGGGGGTGCTAAATGGGATGCACTCAGGCAAAGGCATGGTACCCAGCGGGGTGCCATAGGGGTCAGTACTGGGACCGGTCCTCTTCAATGTCTTTATTAGCGACATCGCAGAGGGGGGAGAAGGGAAGGTATGCCTGTTCATGGATGAAAACAAAAACTGCAACAGAGTGGCACACCACGGGGTTAGAAAGAATGAAGGACAATCTGAAAAAGCTGGAATATTGGTCAAGGGTTTGGAAACTAAGCTTCAAAACTAAAAAGTGTAAAATTATGCACATAGGGCACAAAAATCCAAAGGGCAATGTATCAAATGTGTGTGTGTGGGGGGGGGGTCGTGACAACCACAAAACAAGAATGGGACCTGGGGGTCATCATATCTGATGACTGAAGGTAGCAAAGCAGTATGACAAGGCAGTGGGAAAGGCTAATAGAATGCTGGGGTGCATAGGGAAGGGTATCACCAGCAGAAAGAGGGAGGCAGTGTTACCCCTGTAAAGATTGATCATGAGGCCCCACCTGGAGTACTGTGTTCAGTACTGGAGGCCCCATCTCTGGAAAGACATAGATTGGGTGGGGGCTGTACAGAGGAGGGCGACCAAAATGGTGCATGGCCTGCAGCAGGAGCCCTACAAGAAAAGACTCAAGGAATTAAATATGCATTCTTTGGAGGAAAGGAGGGAAAGGGGAGACATGATAGAAATGTTCAAATACCTCACGGGGATTAATAAGGTACATGAGGGTAGCATTTTACATAGGAAAAGAATCTCAAGGACAAGGTGGCATGACATGAGGATGGAGCGGAGGATGCTCAGATAGGGATGTGAGGAAGTACTTCTTCACAGAAGTAGTAATGGACATCTCGAACAGCCTCCCAGTAGAGGTGGTGGGTACCAAAATGGTGGCAGGATTCAAGCATGCATGGGATAATCACAAGGGGACATTAGTAACACAGGGCTGGAGGGAGGATTGGCCAAAGATCAAGTAGGGTCTGTGGTAGCACAGTATGTAGGGAATTTAAGGCAGACTAGGTGGATCAAGAGGTGCTTTTCTGCCGACAACTTCTATGTTTCCATGTTTCTATCATTAATTTTGTAATATATTTACCAAGGATAGTCTGACTCAGATATAGCATCTTGCTTTCAGTAGGATTCTCCTTCAAACCAGCTTTACGGCTAGGTTGTCTGAAGTACAATAGAAAGAAGTCAAGAGTTTTGCTCAAGACCACACCCTGACTGTACCACTGGCAATAATTTTGATGGAGTTTGATCCAGTGATTGTCCATATCATAGATCAGTGTTCTAACTTCTAGGCCACATGACTTTCTGGCTATCCCCTCATCACATTGTTATTAATCCCTGTGATGTATTTGTACAACTGCTGGTAGTGACACAGGAGCCGAGTCTGCAAGGCATAGATATGTATATCTTTGCCTAATGTAAGGGGTTTTCTTCTGCATCTTTATGTGGCTTACAATTTGTTGCACCAGTTTGACTACACACACCCCTTATTTAGCAAATCCCTTTTGTGAAGGATCCTTAAAAGGCCCCCAACACCATGGGGAAAACTTTGAAAAATGTTAGATTTAGACATAGCTGAGTATATATTTTATATATTTGTTATACGTTTTTTCCCCTTTTTCATTATTGAGGAACATTGCATAAAACCGGATCACTGTACTCTCGACCTCATCTGCCCTGTATGCTTGTCTACACCTGACATCATAATCCTCTGTTTATGACATCAGAATTATCTCCACAGCAACAGATGGTGATGCCATGAATAAAGAATCCAGTTTCCTGTATTGCAAAAACACTCCAAACAGCATGGAAAGTGATGAAAAAAGGAAAGCAAGAAACTTTACTTTGTCTGGCAAGATTTCCTTAATTGTGTCTTTTTGGTCATATGGACAAATATTTCAAGCAAGGTTCTTCCAGCCGTGGGTGAAAAATATAGCAGATATGTGGCTGTGATAAAGTCTGTGGATCTCATGCCACCTGGTGGCAGCTGATACCACTGCAGCAGCTCAAGAAGCTGAATCAGCCCCTTTTAAAAGTCAATCAATCCTAGACAAATACTGTACATGAACTTTTTGTTCTCAGACTGTTGTAGACTCCCTGTTTTTACCCAATACAGGATCAATATCAGCTGAACACTGTGAAGTGAAAAAAGCTAAGAAACATTTTGTGGTAAACTATATTATCAAAGTGCTAGAGAATATTTGCTCTTATGACTAAATCAGACACCAAAATGGATCAGATTTGCTCACGCTCCATGCAATTCGATAATTCCCTATAGCAAACCAAAAAGTGTTGTGGACATCACTAAACACGTTGACTCTTGTGAGAATCAGATTCAGATACTCAAAGCACTAACCACACCATAAGTAGTTGAAAATACACTTTTAAAGCATAAGTCATAAGCCTCAGAGAATCAGCAGCATTACAGAAAGTTGCACAAGAGGCAGGCAGCTACAAGATGTATTGAGAAGCTTCAAACATATATATGTTTTTGAATCAGACATGCTACAGTTTTGGGTTTCTTTCTGGTCAGTGAAGCCTGAGCTCTTACTTTTCCGAAGTTTGATTACAGAAAGTTGAGATTTGTGGGGGTTCCATGAATGTTAAATAACCCATTTCCTTCTATGAGTGACACGGTTAAAACAATAGTAATGGAAACTTTTGAGTGCCCAATGATAATCTCCCTTTAATTATGATACATTTCTGAATTAACAGCAAATGGCAAACTTCAACCACTACTGTTGACAGAGCAGAAACAGGACCACCTGAGAGGAAGAAGGACTTAAGAACAGAAATTAGCATTTCTTTTGTATTTGAAACTCACAGGTATTGCATTTTCACTCATGCTGGAATGCAAAAAGCCTTGCAGTTTCAGGGTTTTAAAATTTCCATATATCTCTTACAATCCAGCAGCACAGAAAAATATTTCTAATCATAAGGGATGAAGTCATTGAGGTGGGGACAACCTTTTCACTACAGAGGTCACCTGAAGTCAAAATTCTGTTTCACATATATGCTAACTAATAAATTTACTAGATGACATGGTATTTTGAACTGCTATGGAAAGTTAGGACAACAGCTGCAGAAGCATTCAAACTGCCAGCAGACCTGAAGTTTTCATTTTTGAAAATACAATTTAATTTTTAGGGCTGTGGGTGGAGCCTACAGTCCTTCTGTCATCTATAGCTCTAAAATGGGTTTTCTTGAAACTTCCATTTTAGACATTTGTATGCACTCCTCCACAGCTGCAAAGCAGTGCACCCCCCTCTGATATTTGCTATTTGTTGCTCTATGTTAAAGGCAGCTGAAGGGGGGAGGGGGATGCTACTCTATTGTACCTCAGAACTTCTCAGGATATTAACAAAAAAACATTTTAAACTGCTGTTTCTATCATCTGTCCAGCTCAGTCTAACAGATTCGTTCTATTTCTTTCAGCAACCTAGGGGACTAATTTCCTCTTGTTTTTTGTGAAAACGAAAGTCAGAGTCAGTGTCAGATTACAGACAGTGGAATGCAGATTGTTAGCTGCCTGACCTTCCTTTCCACAGGACAGATTGGAGGCAAGCAGTGGAAACAGAATACTTTTTTTCTCATTAAATAATATGATGTACTGAGTGTGTGTTTAGTTGCAGAGTCAGAGCCTTGAAGAAAATAAAAGCATTTGTGTAACTCATTCAAGATTCCATCAGGTGGTCAGAAAAAAGTCAGAGAATTTGTGTAAAAACTAACAAATGAAAGATGCAAAAAATAGCATGCACACTGGCCTCTGAGAATGGAAGATCAGAAGGATGTGGGTTCTATCTCCACACTAGGCATGTGGGTTAAAGAGCTTGTGTACTGCCTAAAACTATTAGATTTTAAAAACAGTCAACCATTACCTTTTATATTTGAGGTACTTTATCTTTTCCCTTTTTTAATTAGAAGATTGTTTACCTGATGTTAATATGTGTGATGTGTGGAACAACACTCTGTATGGCAGCTGACATAGCTAGCTATACTGCCCCCACTACATCACCAGCATCGAGACCTCACTGACTGTGACATCACTGCTATTTAGGAATAGCAATTCAGTGACTGCCAGGTCATTCACATGTGATTTCACTGTCAGCGAAATCACAATGCTGATGATGTAGTGGGGGGCAGTAGAGCTAGATATGTCAGCTGCTATGCTAAGAGCTGTTCCACACATCCTCCACAACATTATGACATAGATGACTCTCTTGGCAAAAGGTAAAAGAAAGGTACTTCAGAAATAACATTTTATAACTTGACTACTTCTTAAAATGCATATTATTTTCCTGTCTGCCTGGTTTGGCTCCATTATCTCTTTAAATCCCAATACTGACACTGCAGTGCAGCATTGGGGGTGCTTCCTGTCTTTTTTGTCTGCCTGTTCAGGTGGATGTTAAACATCCTATGGTTGCCCTGTTGGCCCTGCGTGAAGAAAGAAAAGAAGATCATGTGTGATGTTGTTTGCTCGATGAACAGGGTGGGCATTAGGGTTGACAACCCCAAGGAAGACCCCACCAGTGACTTGCCAAGACTCAGGAGACCCAAACCCCTAATGTTTTTTTCCTTTTACTGCTTGGGGCTGGGGGGGTCCCTACTTTTGTGGTGTTAATTTACCCTAACTGGTGCACTAAATAAGTTTTTTGCAAAGAATTTACTTTCTTTTTGAATAGAAGAATAGTATCCTCATTCATGCAGGTCCCGAATGGACCCATGTGAACAGATACAAATGCCCTGCCTGAAGAGAAGACTCCATCCAGCTGCAGAAGTTCAGAGCCCACAAATTGCAGGCTCTGCAGATCATGAAATAACAGATAGGAAGAATTCATGGGTCTATCTGGTGGGCTGTGGAAGGGCAGAGCCCTGTGGTCCCTGCACTTGTATGTGGCCACAGATACACAGGGCAAAGTGCATCTGTCAGACAATGCACAAGGTCCTCTGCCACCTAAGGGGGAAGAGATTCAGAGCCCTATGCCAACAGGACAGTTGTCTTCACTATATGGTAGCCAGGCCTGTGCAGACAACCCTGCATCTTTCATTCTCTGGCTGAAGGCTGTCACATAACAACGCCATCCCCAACCCTCACCACATCCAGCTGGGTCACTGATCTCACCACCAAACTCAACTCACCAGCAGTGGATCACAAATCATACCCACTGGGGTCAAGACTGGCACTACACACAAAGTTTTTTTAACAATTAATACTATTTTTAAAAATGTTGGCATAACATTTTCAAGATTCTCATTTTACAATTCATCTTATAAACATGACATGCACTATTTATAGTATACTGTGCGAAAAGAGATTTTGCACCAGAAGAGCATGGTCATTTTACCATATTCATACAATAAAATGTTCAGCATAGCCTTCTTAATACCCCCCCCCCCCACGAACCTGGTAGGTGAACATTTTCAATCCCCACCAAAATGTGTTTCTGCACCACCAAAATGTCATTCTCCACCACAGGTGTGAAAACACATTTTGGCCAGGATTTGAAAAATGACAACTATCATGTTCATGAGGTAGTGTGAAAAAATGGCTATGTTACAAATTTGGGGTCAAACTATTTAAAGTTACCAAGGTTATGAGCAAACATTGTAAAATTTCAATGTATGCACATAACTTTGTCATTTTTACATATTTTGACCTAACATTTTTCAACACAGCCTTCTTAGCACCCCACCTCATGAACAAGGTTGGTGAAAATGTTCAAATCCCACCCAAAATGTGATTTTGCCAAGCACCCACAACATCTCCTTTCTGGCTTGATTTGCATTATTCCACCACCATTGGTCATGAGGTGGTGTCCCAAAAATGATGTCACAAATTTTGGGTCAAAATATGCATCAGAGTTAAAAACACCTCTGAAATATATTGAACCATGCTTACCATAGTTTCTCATAGTGCAGTCATCGGTTCCAACTGCAAGATGTGCCTTTGATAGGAGAGTGGATCTTCACCCTCGGATGTGTTCAGCTGAGTGCAGGGGTGTGAGGCTGCTGGGTGGTGTGTGCTCAGTGGGAGGTCAGGGTGGGGTGGCAGATTGGCAAGGGACTGTTTTCTTTTTTACAGGTTTTACAGGGAAAAAAACATCAAGGGACAGTTTTCTTTATTACAGACATAACATTAATCAAGGTCAGCAATCAGAGGTTGGGAGGTCCCAGCAGACACCAGGAAAAATTATACAAATAAGGGGATTACGATCAGAGCGTGGAGAGTGCCACTACACACCAGTGAATAATTACACTAATAAGAGGATGGTAACTGGAGGGTGGGGGACACCACTACACACCAGGGAAACAACATGCCAATAAGGGATGGTGATTTGAGGGTGGGGGAGCACCACTATACACCAGGGAAACATTATACTGATAGGGGATGGAGGACAAGTGTAGGGGGTGCCACTAGACACCAGGAAAACACTATACTGATAACAGGACAGTGATCGGAGGGTGGGGGCACCACTAGACACCAGGGAAATATTACATGAATGAAGGCCCACAATCAGAGGGTGGGGATGCCACTATACACCATGAAAACATTATATGAATGAAGGTATGGTGATCAGAGCATAGGGGGCACCACTAGATGCCAGGGAAAAATTATACCAATAAGGGGACAGCGATCTGAGGATGGGGGAGCCACTAGAAACCAGGAAAACATTATATAAATATGGGGCTGGCTATTGGAGGTTGGGAGGGGGAGCCACTAGACACCAGGGAAACATTAAGTAAATATGGGGATGGCAATCGGCCAGGGAAACATTATAAGACATAAGGGGATGGCAATCAGAGGGTGGGGGGGGCACCACTAGACACCAGGAAATCATTATATAAATACCTGGCTGGTGACTGGAGGGTGGGGGAGCCACTAGACACCAGGGAAACGTTAAGTAAATATGGGGATGACAACCAGAGGGTGGGGGTGCCACTAGGCACCAGAAAAACCTAACAGACATAATGGGACAGCGATTGAAGGGTGGGTTGCAGCACTAGACACCAGTCAAAGAGCAGCTCACTGCTCTTGGAGCAGCCAGCAGCATGAGCTCCAGCTGCGGCTGCAGAACTCAAGAAAGCCCCGCTGTTCTCATACAGAGAACACTGGTAAATGGCTCCTGTCACTAAGCTTGGCATCCTGGATTCTTGGTGCCCAGAAAATGTTTTTATGGCAACTTTTTAAAAGAACAAACACCAGAATATAGCTAAACGGGTCCAGATCCCGTTTAGCTAGGTTCAGGTATTTGTTTTTTCAAAAAGACATTATTTTTATGTACTTTAAATGTTTGTAAGTTTAAACAGTAAAAAGAAAATGGTGGCCATATGAAAAGGATATTTTTCCTCACGAGAAAGGATTGGCCCCATATGAAAAAGGATCCTTTTTCGTATGAAGCAAATTCTTTCTTTGTTCCAAGCAGCTATCCAAAAGTCTGTACTGAGAATACTCAGAACTGAAATTTTAAAATGTAATAACTTTGGAACAGATTAGTATTTTTTCAAGAAACCAGTAGAGGGCATGTCTGCAGGTCAAGCCTTTCTACTCTAAAAAATTCAGACCAAAATTCCAAACCATCTAGGTTCAAGGTGATGGGAAAAAAACTGCAAAAAAAAGCAATTTTAATTTGTTTTCATTATCCGCGTCTCAGATTCCACACATCTGGCCAGAACAAAACATGGCATGTCAAGAGATCTATCCACTGAGACTGTGCATGCAAACTTTCCTGAAAATCTGCTGAATGTTTGCAAAGACATTAAAGTGCAACATTTGAGGTTCAACATAGAAACCTCTGCTCAGCCCTAACTGAAGTGGCACTACTACACCATTATAATATATATATATATATATATATATATATATATACACACACATATATGTGCATATTTGTCAAGAAAAGCTGTCCTCCATCTTTCATGCAAGACACCACAAGTTCAATAAAGTTAGTAATAAAAAGTCTTTTTCCTTTCATTCTACATAGTCAAAAAAAAAAAGATTTGCTCATTCTGGCAGAACAGACAAAAAAAAAGATGCTGCATAGCTGATTATTTACACATGAAGGCTAAGGTTTTAGTCTGATGAGTCTGATTCTTTGTCATTTTAAGGACATATAAATACTGAAGTAAATACCTAAGTGTATTAAATATATTAAAGTAAAAATAATGGAATACAGCGACACTGTTCAGTTTTTAATGACAACAGCACTTTACTGCTAAAAAAGCTCTTTTTCTCTTTTTTATAACTTTTGATATATGGTTGTACCTAGCCACAACATATATCAGGAATAATTATAAGTAAATTTTAGAAGCATTTGGATCTGCCACATTGATTGGGACTGTACCGTACTCTATTTTCCTTCCTAACTTATGTATTTAATTTATATGAAGGATTTGTTTGAATTGTAAAAGGGGAAGACATTGTTTTGTATTACAAATCAATAACAATTAAGTTACAAAAGCTGTTTCTCAGTATTTTTAGTTAATTCCACCCCACTACAGCTAAAAACAAGAAATTACATGCAAGAAACACTGCAGATTTCAGTACCAGACTTTACAAACAAAGCCTCTCTCAACAGTTAGGGTTCACAAATACCATTATCATCACCACCAGCAGCAGCTAAAAAGCAAGATATCCCATTTAAAAACATTTTATATACCAGAATCCACCTCTATACCACAAACACATTCTAAAATAAAACACTGAAATGCAACTTTTAAAACATTGCTTTATTATAGGCAAACACGCAGGATTAGCTTACAACTCCATTTTTTTAACATTTTCTTCCATGTTGTCTCTAGTCATCTCTCAAATGAAACAGTGAAAAAGTCTTCTGTACAAAATAAAATATTTTAAAATCAGCTGCAAGTATCTTCAGACTCACTAAAACTAATGTGCATATCATTCAACAATGACAAAACACTATTTAAATAAGCATGCCATTTACTTGCAGTAATGTATCTGCAGACAGAGACAGAGACAAAGGCTCAGCAAACTGCAGCCTTTTGCTGTAGTTAAATAAAACTGTCTACAACCTAAACTGTTTGTAAATCTGGGCATGTGTGAAGTCTGTTTTATCAACCCTGTGTGATGTTGTATGTTTTTGTTTTGAAACAGTCCCTTTTTACCTTATTAGGGGCCCTATATTAATATAGCCTTTTCCATACCAATATTCTTAACTACTTGATAGTTTCAGAACCCAGTGACATTAGTTTAGCTGAAGACTACAATGAAGCAGAACACAGCGACATAAGCTTAGCTGATTATATTAAAAAATATAAACAACACTGTATGTGTTCACTTTAGAAAATGGGGAGAAAGAATACCCATCTTTAATTGAATGAGCCCCTCAGCTGTCAATAAATGTATCTGTCAAAAGAGTCCACCAAATAATTAGTTCCAGTGTCAAACTGCGTACTTATATACTGATATCAATGTGCCAGCCTTAGGATTTTCAAAAAGTGGCAAGCAGTCATCTTTTTTTTAACCCATCTCAAGAGAAAAATATCTACACAAATGTCCGACTACCTGAACATTTCTTTCAGCCTACTAGATGACCAGGAGGTGAACCAAGTACTCACTGGACCTGAGGAACACCAGTCATACCACCTAAGAAAACAACGAAAAACAGAAAAAATGTAAGTGCCAGATATGTAAACATTACCTTAGACAGGCTACGCCTTATTGAGATGGAGAGAAAAGAAGAAAACACTAGAAAAAAATACAGTCTGAGCTGTAAAAATGTTTTCTGACTAGGCCACACAAAAGAAACTATGCTATCAACTAGTGAAATGATTCATTTGAGCACTTAAATAATCTTCTATGGGAGTTTTATGCACAGATCCATGCTGTATCGGGACTACGGTGCTCTGTCTCTGATTAAAATCCTCTAAGTTTATGTATAACTCAGTCCTTGGATACCCCAGCTTTGGCCCACAATGTCAGCATTATCAGAGACCCTCAATTTAAATCATCCATCAGTGCTTTTCACTCAATTCTTAAAAAAATTCTGAAAAGAAAACAAGGACACTACTGCTCACAACCCTGCTATAACTGCCATTGACCTCAAACTGCTCAGAAAATTACCAGCTCTCTCCCCCAACACTATGCCTGGCATCAGCAAAATAGTGTGATTTAATGTGCAACTTTGTATGGCCAAGCACAGTTGGGAAGTCCTGTGAGAGCTAACTCCTACCTCGTTTGCAGTGGAGACAGACATAACTGGCCAGCAGTACAGCTACCTATTGCACAATCCACAAACAGAGAATCACAAAAATCCACTTGAAACAAACAAGCAATCTAATTGTGGCTTCACACACTCAGAGCTAGTAAATCTGCTGTGTCCTATGCGATCCTATGTGAAATATCTGAGAAAACTGCCATCTGACACAAGAGACTTTTACCTGCACTGCAAGCCCCAAGCATACCTTGACACACAAGACCACTGGTGCTCCAACAAATCAATAGGCAAACATTATTTAGGCATACTAATGCCTAAATTAAGGATGGAAGCAAATCTGTCTAAGAGGTATACTAACCACAGCATTCATGTGACGGTGGAGCAGCTCCTCTCTGAGGCAAGACTCCAAAGCCAAACGATAATCAGTGTCACAGGTCACCAATGTGAGAAGAGCCTGTATAACTATTGGTCTGCATGTGCATGTAACAAGAAAAAATGGAGTATGATCCTGGGTGGGCAGCCAATGCACCAGCTAAAGTAAGAAGACCATATCAAGCTGGAAGACCAAATCAAGCAGGAAGACCAGATCAAACAAGAAGTCCAAGAAGAAAGTACATCTTCTCTGCCACCTCCAGGCACTAGCACTGGAAGCCCTTTCAACCTTGTGAACTACACCTTTATTGCTTCAGTGAACTTCATTAATTCAAGATAGTAATGAGCTCAGTTTTATCATTTTAGCAACACTAACTTATTAATGTGCACCACGAGTTTAACACTTTTTTCTTTACCCACCCCTCCAAAAAAGCTCTTTTTTATTCCCAAGTTAAAAAAAGTTCAATAAACTTACAGTTCCTTGATTGTAAATAAAAATGTTAGTGTCTGTCACATGCTTTACCAATTTCCCCATTTTCTAAGCACAATAATACCCTCCCGGGTGGGTATACCCACCCTTCCAGGGGCTATAAGACCCTACACCTGTGGCATTAGACCTCATTACACCCTCTGAGTGGGCAGGTATAGCCCTTAGAGCCCACCCTCTTGGGTATTGTTGCTTCCTTAACACCTGCACCATTGAAAAGGTTTTGAAAATTGTAGAAGAATTAAAAAAAAAGCCATTTTGTCTAACTAAATGTATCATATAAAACACATACTACAGAAGTGCTGAATACTCCTGAAATATTTATTTATTTAGCTTTTGTTAACCAGGTAAGTGCGCTAGCCAATAATTCACTATTTTCAGACATGACTTCCTCACATTGCCCCTGAGCCATCCCCCATCTTCAAACTGTGCCCCCTTGTTACTTACACATCTCTTTTTCTGAAAGATGTTACCCACTTGGACTTTGTTGATTCCCCTGAGGTACTTGAAAGTTATTGCTATCTTGGGAGTCTGAAGAAGTAATAAACCCAATACAAAGTCCTTTCGGCTCATGGTTTATGAGATCATAAGACCCAATTAATGGTATTATCTCCTTGTAGTCCTTGTAAGGGAGGAGGTACTAACAACAACAAAAATGGAAAGGGACCTGGGGGTAGTCATATCAGATGACCTAAAGGTAGACAGGTAATGCAAGAAGGGAGTTAGGAGAGCTGCAGGATACTGGGATGCATAGGGAGAGGCATCACCAGTAGAAAACAGGAAGTTGTCATCCCTGTGTACAGACAGTTGGTGAGACCCCGTCTGGAGTACTGCATGCAGTTCTGGAGACCCCATCTCCACAAGGACATAGACAGGATGGAGGCAGTCCAGAGGAAGACAACTAAAATGGTGCAGAGTCTGCACCAGAAACCATAGAAAGAGAGACTAAAGAAGCTTAATATGTATACCCTCAAGGAAAGGAGGGAGAGGGGGGACATGATAGAAACTTTCAAGTACCTCAAGGGAATCAACAAAGTCCAAGAGGGTAGCATCTTTCAGAAAAAGAGATGTGCAAGAACAAGGGGGCATAGTTTGAAGATAGAGGGGGGACGGCTCAAGGGTAACGTGAGGAAGTATTTTTTCACAGAGAGGTTGGTGGACACATGGAATGGCCTTCCAGAGGAGGTTGTGGGGTCAAAAACAGAGGAGGAATTCAAGAATGCATTGGACAGACATAAGGCAATTATAGTGGGGGGTAGGATGAAGTAGTTCAAGTTCAAGTTCAAGTTTATTGCAGGAAAACTCCATTGAGCAAGCTCATTCACAAGGAGGTCCTGTAAGGTAGGCTGAAGTAGGCTGTTGGTTAACTAGGATCTGCAGCTTATCCAATAGGTAGGGAAATGGTCAGACTGTGTGGGCCAAGTGGTCCATATCTGCCATCAAAATCTATGTTTCTATGCTTTTATAAAATTTATTTTATATATTTATTTATAAAATGGGTCAAGATGACCAGCACAAATATGTTGGTTATTTAATTATGTAATGTAGGTTAAGTATATGGAATAAGACACAATACAGTGGAAATTATGGTATTTGAACACACTGCCATTAACCTCCAAGAATGGGTTAACCTAGCATAACTCCCAGACAATGGAGTGTCCTAATTCACTTGTAAAATGTTTTTTAATTATAAATGAATAAGGCCCTGTACACATTAGAGAACTTAAAATGGTTTAAGTGCCCTAATCCATTTTAAGCCTCTCCAGCATGATTTTTGTACACACTGCAGCATGGTTAAAACCATGCTACAACTGTGTTCTAAAACCATGCAAAAACCCTGCTAGGGAGGTAGTCTTTTGCATGGTTTTAGATAAACACTGTTGCCTTAACCCATGTTAACAGCAGTGTGGATGCGATTCATGTTGTAGTATCTGTTAAGATAACCGTGTTTAAACATAAGTTATAATTTGAGTCCAAACAGTACAAACAAAAATATACCATATTCATGGCTGGGTTCCCACTGCAGTCCCTATTTCTGAAGATACAAGCTTCCCCCTGATCCGTTAGGAAACCCAATCACACATATCCCATCATGCACTGCGGTACCCACAATCATACTGGGGAATTTGCTCAGGCAAGCATGGTTGTTGGAGTGTAGTGTTGACGCTCTGATATCTGTGCTAGGGATTTGTTTCTAAAATGTTATTAAAAACATTTCACAATTGGTCCCTAATGTGGACAGGGCCTTAGAATGTTTTTAATGACAGTCAGTGCATAGATTTTGCGTATTAGTGCTGTGACTCCTGTGATCCAGGGCTAGTGACAACAAGCTGCTTCTTTTTGGTTGAGTTTCAGTTACTCTGCACAGCAGCAGTTTTGAGCAGATGAGCTTATTCTGTGAGTCAGTTATATTGTGGATTTTGCAGGATTTGAAGTGTTGGTCTTGTATATGTAAATTGGTGATATTAGTACTGTTGGGACTGTCTAATTGAATTACTTGGTCAGTGAGTGTTTTCAGTGTTTGCTTTTGTAAGCATTTTGGAATAATTTCTGTTTCTTTGTTGGGTTAGGGCCTTGTAATTTTGGTAAAGAAGGGCTGCTTGATGGGAATTTGTCATGTGGTTGTGTTTATTTTCACAAGGACCTTTTGAATTTATTGGGGCCTATGCACTATGTAGATTGAGTGATTGATTTTAAGAACGTCATCAGGAAAAAACATACTGAGCTAACAGCTCATTTCCAGATGTTTTCTGGGAAAAGAGCATGAGAAGAGTGCAGTAATAAGTTACATCAGTAATGTTACAATTATAATAATAATGAAGAAGAAAAAGAAGTAACAACTATGTAGTAGATAACCGAGGGGAAGCACAAAGTACAAGTAGAGCAAAGCATAGCATATCAAGAGCATGTCAATAGCAATCGTTCAGTAAAGTGCAACTGGCAGCAAAATGAAGGAGGAAAGGAGGCTGCAAGTACAATGGGAGACTAGTCAAAGGGAAAAGTGGACAATAAACTGGGGCAGAAGAGGGGAACAGTATGTAGGGAGGAGCAGTGGAATTAGCCTAGGATCAGTGGCAACTGCAGGAGTGAGAAGTGAAGTCACAGGCGTGGGATTTTAGTGATAAGGCAGAGGGACAATTGCGAATAGCACCTGGGAGGGTATTCCAAAGTTTGGGGAAGCAGAAGGAGAAAGCAATTTGACCAGTATAAGATTTTAAGGGGAGAAGAGAGTGAGAGAGCAGGTGTCAGAGCTACAAAAGGAGTACAAGGTGGAAGGAGAGGAGGTAGGAAAGGTGGGGGGAGGGAGCCAGCCAGAATCTGGAGACAAAAGTGGCATAATGAGCGAGGCACCTGACATCAAAGGAGGGCATGGAGAGAGAGGACTACAGGGAATGTTGTGAATTCTGGGGAGGCAATCCAGGGCAAAACAGCAGAAGGAGGGAAAGAGGAGATCCATCCTGGCAAGGATGGACATGGGAGCAATGTTGTCACTATAATCAAAGATAGGTTAAATCATCTTCATAACAATCTCTCAATGAGCAGAAAGCGGGATACTTGCTTTGTTCCAATAAAGTGCCCCAAGTTTAGGGTGTAGCTTCTGGTGGCTGGCATCATCATCACGAGTAGAGAAGTGTGTATTACAATTCAACCACACCCTAAGGTATTTGAAGGAGGAGACATCCTATATCACAACACCATCAAGGGTTTGGAGGAAGGGGGAGGGGGAGCTTGGCAAGTCTCTTCCTAGTGTCAAAGATCATGGAGACCTTTTTTTGTCATTAAGGGATTGCTGGCAGGCCCAAAACCAGGTCTGGATGTTGTTGAAATCCTGCTGGAGATGGGTGGTGAGGTCAGAGGCACGGGAACCAGAGGCATAGAAAAATTATGCCATCTATGTACATATTAGTAGATGCAGAGAAGCAGGCAAGAGGATGGTCATTTAAGAAAATGGAGAAAAGGATGTGGCCAAGGAAAGGACAGATCCTTGGGGGACTCCAGAGCAGATAGGGACAGGAGGAGAGATAACACCACCAATATGTGCAGCTTGATCCTACCCTCAAGCTATGAGCAAAACCACTCAACAGAGGAGGAGGAGGACAGCTCAGCTGTTTTTAGCCTGCCTATGTGCTAGATAGGTGGATAATGAAGTATCTGGATCATTATCTTTATAAAGTATCCAGATTACTTTGGATTATCTGGGCAAATTATCAGTGTCACAGCAGCTAGAAAAGGATACTTGGGAAATCTACAGAGAAGAATCCAAGCTGGACATTATTTTGAAACAGAAATAATAAGGAAACCATAGGTGGCTGTTGACTCCGATACATAGGGACATAATCCCTAGCATGCTTACGCCACTAGTTTAGAACCTTGGTCCCGATTCTAGAAGGTTGGTGCAAGTTTCCGCCAAACGTGACTTGCACCAATCACCACTGCAACATGGACCCTGCGCCCTATTCTATAAGGGTCAGGGTCCCCGCGTCTAAGTCCTGCGACTTGCGACATGCGACCAGGTACGCCGAACAGAGGGTGTACCTGGCGAGGAAGTCACAAGCCACAACCGCAGGTCACAAGTGCTCCCTCCCCATTGCCCACACACTGCCGGTGCCCCGCAGGGCTAGAAGCCCCCTACCCACTGTCGTGGTGTCCCCAACCTCATCCGCCACACCACTGCCAGCATACTGTACAGTATGTACAGTACAGGCATACATCCCTTGTCCCTCATAAGTCACCTGGTGAGTCTAGCGGCCCCACATCTTAGTTACGTTATCCACCTAGCACCCTCATTTCATCCCCAGCCAGTGACTGGTTCATTCTCCTTTCGACGCCAGCTGCCAATCTGCATTCAGTAGGAGCGCTTACTGAATAGACACACTCAAAAATTAATTTCTGAGCATGTCTTTACAGTAAGCATTCCTACTGAACTCAGCCGGCGGCTGGCCATGGAGGTGAGAGGTGGGCTGTGCCAGTTGCTGGCTGGGGACAGGTGGAGGGGTGCTGGGTGAACTGGCATGGCTGGGTGGGGGGCCACTAGACTACCAGGGATGGTCTGGGGTAATGCCAGCATTTGCGTCAATGATTAGGGGTCAGGGCACAGGTGGGGGGGGTTGACAATGCTGCCTAGCAGGGCATTTAGCGATATGTGGATTCTGGGAGCAGGGGATGTGGGCAGCCCTGTGGGGAATTCACCATTCAGGGATTTGGGGGGCAGGGTTGTGGGCAGCCCTGCGGGGCTTTCACCATGCAGGGATTTGGGGGCAGGGGGTATGGGTAGCCCTGTGGGGCACCTACTGGGGTATGCTGGGCATGGGGGGAGGGCACCTGTGCATTACCTGCTGTGCTGCTGGTGGGTCTACAGGACCCCCAGGGTGCATCCCTAAGTTACACCAGCTAAATGCTGCTGTAACTTACATTGCCAGTTCTCCTCTGGGTGTTCTTGTAGAATCCCGACATTGGGGATGTTGTTGCTGCCCTTCTGGAATGGGGCACAACTGCTGTCATAAACCCCCTAGCACCATGTCGCAAGGGGTTTATGGTGCAACTGCTGGTGTAACAGCTCTTCAGTGCAAGTGGCCTGCGACATGTCACAGGCCACATTGTAGAATTGCGCATGTTGCAACTGCTGGCATAAGTTGCTACTTGCGCCATTCTACTTGGCGCAAGTGCTGTTACACCAGGTGTAACTTTTCTAGAATCGGGCCCTTATGTTTAAATGGGACAGCAGAAACATGGCTACCCTTAGAAAAATATTTTGTGTTATGACTTAAAATTACCAATAGGGGCTGTCTGAGAATGACATCATTTGCTCCTTTCCAAGACACCATGAAAATGGCAAAGATGGTAAACCAAGTCTTTAGCAGCAAGAGTCCTACAGACTACATACCTAAACCTGTGTCCAGCAAATAGTGCCACAATGTAACTTTGCTGCTGAACTCCCAGGTTTGCATTTTGTCCTGTTTAAGTTTTGGAGTAAAGTGAACATGAATATACAGAGTACTATTAAGGTGCAGAGATAAACAGCTTTCAGTAATCAGCTGTGTCTTTTTATTTAAGAACAGCACATTCTGAACCATCTGATAAGTTTTCTGAATCTTTTTGGAAGTATGGGCAATGTTCTGATGTGAATTACTCAGGCTAATGTATGATAATTGTGGCTTAAGGCAACAATGCAATGATGTAACAGACTGGAATCCTTTAATAAATATTAAACAGCTTACAGCCAAATTCTGTAATTAATTTGCCACTTCTTTACTTTTTGATTTCTCCAAGCATGCTCCCAATGAATCTTAATGCCAGCTTAGTAGAAGCTATTCCCACTGGCATTAACAAGACATTTTCTTTCTTAAACTTCTAATAAATCTTAAATTAATGCCAATTCTGGTCAAGCTTGTCATGTACAATTCTCAACATACAGAATCTTAACTATGAAGAACCAATGATATTTTTCTTTCACCTTTCTACAAAGTAATATCAGTGCTATCAGTTCCTAGCAAAGTTACATCACGTAAAGGGCAAATTTAAATAAAAATGAGTTTCAAATAACAGTTCCCAAAACAGTAGTTTTTCATTACATTCATTTTGAACTAAACTGATAATTTATTTATATTGGTTCCATAAAATACTGCTAAATGCCACTCAATGTTTGACTTTCTGATGTCCTTATAAGAGTATTTTTAATTCCTAGATATTTTTAAATATCTTGTTTTTCTAGTTTTGTAATTAATACTTCAAATCAATTAATATGATTGCCACTAGCAAGTGAAAAAAAAGTCTCTTCCATTGAGATTATTTTTTGTCTTATAAACTAGATTCATGCTGTGTCTGTATTATGATGATGCTAGCAAACATTTCTGATGTTATGAAGCAGAGCACCACACCAAGACATTTCAGGCCAGATATTCAAAAACTTTGCCCCGGGGCTAAAGTAGCACTGCCCGGCATGCTAAATTAGCCTGGAACCAATAGCCCATTATATTCAAAAGGGATAGCCCCGGTACTAAACCTGCTGAATATAGTGTGCTGAGGAAGCCGGGCAAACTGGGCTGGGAGTGCAGTGCAAAAATAGCCCAGGAAAAAGACAGCTCTGAATATAGCACCCAAGGAAGTGCAAACCACAACAGCAGCCCAATGCATAGTGACGTGAAGGAAGGTAAAGGTAAACTATATGGCCAATGTGTGTGTTAACAAAGGTGGATTCATTACAGCTGCAAGCACCAGCGCATGTGAAATTCTGCATAAATGTACCATGTTTCTTAAGCGTTTGCGCAGCGCAGTCACATTTCAGCAGGTTTTGTACTGATCTAAGATGTTTGCCTGGCACTATCACATTTTCCCAGGACAAACATCTGCTATATTCAAAAGTGACATGCAAATTAGCCTACTTAGGCAGTCTGTGGGCAAACATCCAGATTAGCATCTCATTATGTCCTGATTTGCATGCAGTTTGCCCAACACTATTGCAGGGTCCCACAGCTCCACCTGTAGGTCAGTCTGGAAGTACAGGGACTGGCTGGGTTTGCCCAAAGCTCTACCTGTAGGTTGGTCTGGAAGTGCATGGTGGTAGCTACAGACTACATTTGTATAGAACTGCATAGAATATTGTGCCCCAGGGAACTATACAGCACGGGCGGTGGTGCTGCATGCAATAGTCACACTGTAGCCCCTGCTACATTGCACAGCAGACACTACAGTAACACGGGGACCAGTACTGTGAAAGACACAACAAAGCCTATGGTGTGTAGGGCATCAATGACTGCTGCACTTTGCAGAGTGACAGGCCCATCTTGCAGGTGTGTACTGACAGTGGACATTACTGTTATGCTGTTGTGCGACCCACAGACCCTGCACCACCAACATGGGATACTCACAGTGACCTATACATGGCTGGCTGTGTGTGCTGTGATGTTGGTACAGATGTGCGGTATGTGACTGGGGAGGCACATACCATCAGACGGGCACACTGGTGTTGGGGTATTCCTTACACTGGACAATTTGCACTGTGTGGATTGTCCCAGCCTTGTGGCAGCACCCAGTATATAGTGTAACCTGGTCACCTGTACACCTTCCCCTCAACACCCTCCATGCCCCAGTGATGCATGTCTGTGCTGGATTCTGTTGGTGTCCACCGAAGGGTGGTCTGCAGGTGTGTGCTGCCATGGTGTCCACTGGGCACTGGGTCACCACTTAATGCCTGGCATGGCTGGGACCAGTGGCAGATGATGGCAATATATCTGTGTGCAGCATGTTTCTTCTATGGTTTCTCTCTATGTTTCATATTTACTGGTTAGGGTCAATAAACCACCACTGGCAGACCCTGGCAAACTCCAAAATTCACACTTGTGAATTACAGAGTTCCATAAACCATGGTTCTATGTCATGCAAAGTCACGCAAAGCTGTGCAAAGTCACAAAGTCATGGAAAGCTGGCTTGCCCAGAGTTAAGACTACCTTTTCATGGGCGGTAATTTTCACCTTGCGAAGTGTCGCGCTAAGTCGCGCCAAAACACTTTGCACAGCACTAATGCACTGAATATAGCACTGTGTCTGTATTCATGTACTCACACCCTCTTTTGGCCCCTTGCATACATTATACTTTTGCCCAGCACTAATGCAGTTTGCCCACACTATTTGGCCTTTTGAATATTGCGGACCCACGCAAACCCAGTGCAAACTGTTTGCGTCCAGCACAAAGTTTTCAATATCTGGCCTTTCATCTTTTATGGTGGTTGTGGTAAGAAAGCAAGAACATTCAAAATATCAAAACCCCATAAATCAGTTTAAAAATGAAATACAATGAAATAAAATGAAAAGATAAATTATTGTTGATGTTTTTGTAGAACTCACATTATTACTACAAAATGAAATAATGCAATGTTATGCTGACTAACATACTGTAAGCTGTTGCTTTAAACAGCAATTATTCCATAAAGATACGCAATGTCATAACTGTGTATTGCACTGCAGTTTGCAATTTCAGCTTTCACTGGGATCAGTAATCAGTACAACTTGCAGTTGTATACTGCAACATTGCAAAAACCTGCAAAGGTCCACTGGCTTTCTAACATACAGATATGAATCACGAAGGCTGTAAACCCCCATGACACACACAATAAAAAACTTAAAACTGTTCAGAGTGGTAAAGGATATGAAGAATGGGTGGCCAGCTTGCGATGATGATAATGGATGCAACCATGACCAAATTCTTATGGTGAAATTAAACAATGTTGTGGTTGTAGCACCCCTGCCACTGACAGTTCCTCCCTTTAAAGCGGCACTAATACCTCCAGAAAAAACTTTGAAAATCACAGTATTTATGTAACAACCCCTCTTACAGTAGGGGGAGGGATGCTAGAAGTGGTGCTCAGCAGAGGGAAAGGGTGCATTAGCATTACCCTCTTTGGGAATAGATGGTGTGGGTAGTGCTTAGACATTATATAGGCTGGGTGTCTTCATGGTACTGGGTGTTCATAGGTAGGATTCCCTTGTGGCACCAACAGCTCATGGGGTAGTATCAGGGGAAGGAGACACCATGTCACAAATGCCCTTCCCAGGGAAATGCTCCCAGGCACCACTGAGGGTGTCTCTGCATGTTTCCTTTGCTGGGATGCCAACTGAAGAAAGTTGCAGGTATCACCAACTATGTGCTGGGTGTCAGAGATTCTGTGTGCACCCAGAAGGGTGGTCCATGCTTTGTTCTAACATGTGGATGTCTGCAGAACTCAAGTCAGGGGCACAGAGAATAGTCGGCCACAGCTTGCTGCAGCAAGTGAGTCATGAGAGACATTGAGAAAGCCTGGCACCTGTCAGTGAGGACATTGGGCATCTGGGATGTTTCCTAACCCAGCAAGACTCAGAGTGATGCAAACGTTAGGGTTTTGCCATAGTTGGGAAAGTTTAGAGGGACCACCAGGAGGGTGTAGTAACCCAGGGAAATCCCCTGATGGGATATTTCCAGTGGCTTTTGGGCATGAGGCAGGTTTCCCAGAAGAGATCATGGGTATCAAGATGGTGGGTGACCCCAGGAGTGAAATGAAGACTCTCCCAACACACACAGGATGGAGGCACAGGTATCACTAGAGAATGCATAAGTAAGGTAGAATAATGATCTCGATGAACATATGTAGGGGAATCATGGAAGGTAAAAGCAGCACCCACAGCCTGTCTGCCAGGATGCAACACTGGAAGGGCAAGTCATGTGGTGCCTATGGCATACCAAAGTATAGTCTGAGGTTGGCCCAGCCATACAGCTTAAACCCTAAAAGTAGCAGGACACTGGGACATAGTGAGAGTGTAAAGTCTGGTGTGCCCCAACAGTTTAACATACGGTACACCCTGAACCATGGACATCATGTTGGCATGCCATTATAATCCTTGATATAATGTCCATAGGAAAGGGCAGTGGTGAAGTATGCCCTGTGATATGGCCACAGGTAAGGGCAGCAGTGAAGTCCTATCATGGACATAGCCACAAAAAGGGCAGTAGTAGTGAAGTATGCCCATAGACGTATCAGCGGGTAAGGGCAGTGGTGAAGTACACCCAAGGACATCATCATAGGAAAGTGCAGCAGTGAAATATGCCTTTGTACATAGCCACAGCTAACAGCAATGGTGAAGAATGCCCATGGACATAGTCACAGGAAAGGACAGCAGAGAAGTATGCCATCAGACAAAAAGGTGAAAGGTTAGCAAAGGTGGAGACAGGGATTCTCGGAGTTTGGTGATGCCCACCACATGAAGGGACGGGGAAAGTCCAGGAATGAAAATGAAAGTGCATACCACAGGAAACATGAATGGGATACTGACCACTGTAGCAGTGCTGCTCAGGACATAGTTTTGGATTTACTACAATAAACTGAATAGCAGTTGAATGAATGTCATCTTCGGCCAGTAAACTGTACTGTACCAATAATTATGAAAAACACCCAAAGTAAGAGAGTAATGTGCTTGAAACCCAGTTTGGCTGGGCGCTCTGTTCACACATGAAAGGTGCTCATTTCCAGCATCTCCTACAGGAGGAAAAGCAAACCCATAACTGTTGAGTGCAAGGGGCTCCTGATGAGCATAGCACCTACAGTATATCCCAAGACATGGTACTTTCTTATGTCATGCCTGCCCCAATCCAGTGCATCAACACAGGTTGGAGGCTGTACCATCTCAAGGGGGGATGCATTTAAATACAATCAGTTTATACATTATTTGATATATTTTCTGTAGTTCTCTTTTTTTTTTTTACTTACTGAGAACATTTACAGAAAAATGTGATATTTGCCTGTAAGAATTCATCTGCTTTGCCATTCAGTCCTCAGCTGAACATGTACAGTAACTCTCTGCTTATGATAGCGTGATCATTTTTTTGACAGCAAACTGATGTCATGCACAGGATTGTGAACAGATAGGAAATATTCAATAATAGCATTTGAATACCAAAGGAACTTGCTTTCAAGAAAATATACTTACTTATGAAGTAAGAGAAAATCGTTACATAAATTTGTGTTTAAAAAGATATTTGGAACATGCGCACAGGCTGCAAACTGCAAGGTCAAAGGTTTGCACCATCTTTATAGTATGAGAATTGGGGTATTTTAAATTTTAAATGTACATATTTACTGTTCCTATAAGTTTACAAAAATAGTGCTTTAAAAAATCTGCTAGCTAATTTCAAGTGTACTTGCTTTTTATAGATTTCGTATGTGTAGTACCATACCTCTTTACTGTCTCTGATTTTCAGTGATGTCCCTGATTTTGCATCAGAATTTTCCTGTCCTTCATAAAATTTGTGTTTTTGTGACTGAGCAGTGGGGATTTTAAGCTCAAAATAATATCAAACATTAAAGTTAGAGACATGTTCTTCAGGAGTTCAATGTGCACTACATTTTTAAATTGAAGCTTAAGGAGTTTTAAATATTAATTATGGTTATCATTTATTGTAGGTTTTTTAAATTTACTGACCCTCATTTAAAATCCATTTGTTGTATTGATTGTCACCTCTGTGTAAAGCACATAGAGCCTCTGGGATTCGTCGCTACAGAAATAAAATTTGACTGGACCGGACTTCAGAAAATGCACTATACAAATCTGCTTGTTCTATCAGCTTTCTGAGTGAATATTACGGTGTAGGAAGATTGTTCCCCTGATGACTGGTCTGGCACCAGCCTGATCTGAGACCAGTTTCCCAGCAACCTGGTCTGAGTCCAGTTTCCATGCCACCTGGTCTGCGGCCAGTTTCCATGCCACCTGGTCTGAGACCAGTTTCTCCTTCCAGCTGAAGTGGTCTGGAATCAGTTATTGTCACATATGTGTCTAATCACATGCTTGCTAGGCAGCAGCCAGCATAGTGTAGTGGTTAGTGCAGTAGGCTGTGATCCTGAAAGTCTGGGTTTGAATCTCTCTTTCCCTAAAATTCATTTGACCCCAAATTTCACTGGTGTGGTGATCCATGATGGCGTGGAGTTGGTAATGGTTAATCTACACTAAAAGGAATTGGTGTAAGAATAAAACCTAAGTGCAACATAGAGAGCTCCTGTACAGTGATAAAACTTGCTCCAGATCAGGTGGCTCAGAAACTGGTTCCAGACCAGGCCGGTCTTAGACCAGGTTGCATGGAAACTGTTCTCTGACCAGTCGTCAGGGGAACAAACTTCTTGCAGCAAATGTATTACCAGTTTTTAAGATGTGTCCCTGATTTAGGGTGTTTGTCCCTCATTTATTAAGCCTTGTCCCTGATTTATGAGGTAAGAGGTTGAGAGGAATGTGCAGTACAAGTGTTTGTATTTTTTCTATGCTATAATATCCCTGTGTGCCTGTAATATTATATGTACTGTATTGCCAAGTTTTTGGCCCATTGCATACCTGAAAAGGGGACATTAGTCCTAGTAGGAGGGTGGGAGGGAGGGAAGGAAGGAAGGATCACAATACAATCCCAATAGTCCCCTTTTGTTGCAATGGTGCTTTAAAGAGATCTGCAGTTCAAGTTTTTTTTCCCCAAGTTCAAGTTTATTGCAGAAGAAACTCCACTGAGTAAGCCATTCACAAGGAAGTCTTGAATTACATAGGCAGGTTGAGACATACTGTACATACCTTATATCGGCAGGAGTAACAAGGCAACACAATCACATTAAGGTGGATACAACTGAGAGTTACAAGGCACAAAATCACGTTAAGGTAGATACAAGCAATGGAATATCTTGGTACAGGGGAATGATATACTAAAACATATAAGAATCCTGTTGAGTCATATGCAGTAGGGATACAGGCAGTAGCACACCATGTGGTAATGCTAACATCAGCAGCATACTGCAAGTGCAAAGAAGCTAGGTGCAGAAGGTATGTAAATCTATAACACAAGGCAGTGGCGTACATACAGTAAGAGACGACTATAGAGAAAGGCATACATTGTTACATGGTATTTATTTGTGATGTGGATAGGGACGTAGCAATCAAGCACTTAAGGCGAAGGAGGAAGGGAGTTTGGGGGAGGAAGAAACAATTGGCCATCGAGTAGGCTGGGGTGGGATGAGGTAAAGGGGGGTCAGGATAGATGGTGAAGGGACGGACGAGTGGGATAGTTAGGGAGTAAGGGGAAGGGGTCAGGATAGTTGGTAGCTGGGGGAAGGATGGGTACACCTGGAGGGTAAGAGTGGGTAAAGGGAGGGGAACAGGGTAGCTGGTAACTGGTGGACTGATGGGTTTTCATGGGAGGGTGTTTAGCTCTTGGGGCAATGGCATGCTACATTAAAGGCTTTCCCAGCCAGAGCTTTAAAACAGTTCACAGAGACAAGGTTGATGAGTTTAAGATTAGACTGCATTTTATTCCAGACTGATGGAATAATGAAGCTAATAGCACCTCTGCCATGATTAGTGTGCACTCTGGGCACATCCAACAGAATGAGCTCAGAATTCTATAGTATTTGCTGTGTGACTTGTGCATAAGTGAACAGATATACTGTAGCAATTTGTCCCACAGTATTTTCATTGTCCAGAAACCAATGTGAAGCATCTGTCTTGCGGCTAAGGATGTCCAGCCTACTGCTTGATAGAGGTCACAATGATGCATCTTACGTGGTGCTTTTGTTAGAAAGCGCAGTGCACAGTGATAGAGAGTGTCGAGTTTGTGCATGTAAGTTGCAGAATTACAGTTATATATGATATTTTCATAATCTATCAGGGGGAGGAAGGTGGTTGTACCAATCTTCGCCTGATGTCCCTTGTGAATAGGGAAAGCCTCTCTTTCTGCTTTTTAACAAGGCAATCGATATGAACACTGAAGGACGATTTTCTGTCCAGCCAGACTCCCAGGTACTTAAATTTGTCCATAACCTTTAAGGTGTCACCAGAGATGATTGTGATGGGTAGGGGAGTGAGCTGAATGCTTGAGGATGTAGCCGGATTGATAGAAGTAAAGAACATTACCTTGGTTTTCTTTGCATTCATGAATGAGCAAGATTGAGCTGCAGTTGATCAAAGTCAGACTGCAGCTCAGCACAAGCGTCACATAATGAAGGCTTAGAGGAATACAGCACTGTGTCATCTGCGAAGAAGTGAAGTTTGGACTTGTGCATATTTGTACCCATGGAGTTAATGTAAATGGTAAACAATAGCGGCCCGTGTATGGAACCTTTTGGACTCCTCTCATAACTGGCACTGGATCCAACAGGACCCCATCCACTTTGATTCTTTGCTGCCTACCTGTAAGACAGCTGGAGAACCAGTTTAGAGAGGGACCATTCATGCAAAGAAATCTGAGGCGGAGAAGGTTGTGGTCCACTGTGTCGAATGCCCTGCTAAGATCTAGAATCACGGCACATACGGATTGCTTAGCATCAACAGTAGTGAACCAGTCATTGGTCACTGTGGCCAGGGCTGCAACAGTGCTGTGCTATGCTTCTGCCTGAAACCGGACTGCAGAGGACTGAATAAACTATTGCTCTCCATGAACTCCTTGAGCTGAGCATTAATTAACTTTTCTAGCATTTTGGACAGGATTGGCAGAATGGAGATGGGTCTATAGTTGTTGAGGTCACTCCAGTCACTGGACTTAAAAATTGGCAGGATGTGTGCTATTTTCCAGCAGTAGGGGACATTTGCTGTGGAGATGGATAGATTAAAGATATAGGTGCTGTTAGCAGGTGACTCCCTATTTTTAAGAAAAAGACTTCAATCCCATCAGCCCCAGTGATTTTCTTAGTGTCTAGTTTGCTCAAGAAGTCCTTAATTTGTTTGTAAGATGTTTGAGAAAGCTGGAAGGAATTCTGGGGTCTCATTGGCTGGGGGCCATCCAAGGGGAAAGAGCTGCCAATCAGCCCAGCAGCTGGCAATGAGTCAAATGTAATGAGGCAATGAGTCAAATGCCAGGCCTGCTGTGGTGAAGTGGGCATTCAACTTTTCTACTATTGTGCCATGGTCAGTGACCACAGTACCACCCATGGTGAGTGTTAGCATCATAGGTATCATAGGTATTTCAAACTAAATGGACATTGCGTCTGTGGTGCTTGCCAAAAATATTAACTAACACAAAATTTAACATTGTCCCCAATTGCTGAGTCTAAGTTTAGTTTGAAGGAGTCCATATCTGGGCTACCCACTACCTTAACTGGGAGGTAGTTTCATGTTAAAACAATGCTATGGCTAAACCAATTTCATCATCACAAGGTATTCCATTTGGCCAAGTATAATTGCTTAGAATGTCTTCTAGTACTGACTCCATTGTCAGTAATAGTGATTCCTAGTTCATTGCTAAGGACAGGGTCACTTAGAGCTCTGAATAGGAGACACATGTCTCCCCTCAGTCTTCTATACTGGAGCGTATACATGTTAAGCAATCGCAACCTAGATTCATATGGCTTGTCTCCCATCCCTTCAATGGCTCTAGTAAATCTTTGTTGTACTCTCTTAATTCTTAAAATGTCTTCCTTGTAATATGGGGACCACACCTGGGCACAGTATTCAAGATGTGGCCTCACCAAGGCAATATATAGAGGGAGCAATCCTTTGCTCTTACGACTAGATACGTGCCTGAATATACAGTTGAGGTTTTGATTAGCTTTATTAGTTTGGATTTTACAGTGGGTTCTGAATTTCAGGTCAGGGTTGACAATTATTCCGAGATCCTTTTCTTGGTTGGTTTTGAGTAGAGCAACGTTCCCTAATTTGTACACATGATGTTTGTTGTGTGTTCCCAGGTGCATAATCTCACACTTAATGGGGTTCAAGGCTGATTTATTCATACTAGATAAAGCTAATATGTTATCCAGAGCTAGTTGAAGAGCAGTACTGTTTGCTGTATTGTTCACCACAGTATCTAATAGACAATCATCTGCAAATTTTAATATCCATATGTTGGGGTTATCAACGGTGAGGGTGGAAACATAAATGTTGAAGAGACAGGGGCCTAAGACAGATTCCTGGGGATCCCCACTACTAACAGGAGCCCAATTAGAGTATTCACCATTTATAATGACTCTGCTTTCTTCCCTCCAACCAGTTAGCAATCCAGTTGACAATATTAGCTTTTAGTTTAAAAGTTCTCAGAGTGTTGATAAGTTTGAGATGAGGCAATTTATCGAATGCTTTAATAAAGTCCAGGATCACAAGTTCCACAGAATTACCCTGGTTGATTTCCCTAGTAACTTTTTCATAGAAGGATAGTAGATTCATTTGACAGAATCTAGATTTAGTGAACCCATGTCCGAGAGGGTCAGATAACCAGTTTGATGGAGAGAATCAAGAATAAGGTCTTTGATAATATTTTCTAAAATCTTTCCTATTAATGAAGTTAGACTGATGGAACTATAATTCTCAGGGTTGGTTTTAGGGCCTTTCTTATGAATAAATACCACAGTCGCTACTCTCCAGTCATGTGGGATTTCCCCAGTATCAAGAGAATGTTGAAGAATATTAGTAACAGATAGATAGATAAATTCAGCAATCTCTTTTAACACCCTAGGATGAATTTCATTGGGGCCTGGTGATTTATTTGTGCCTATCCTTCTTAACCTGTCAAGGACTTCATTGGGTTTATTGATGAACTGCGCAGGAGATGATGTCACAGCTGTATCTGTTGATCCAATACTAATCTTGTTGAAAACAGTACAAAACTATTGATTCCGGATGTCAACAACCTCTTGGTTGCTAGGTATCGTACCGACATCAGTTAGGAAAGGACCTATAGTGTTTGCTTTACCCCAAAATTTGTTAATATGAGCAAAAAAAGATTTTTTGTTATCTTTAACCCTGGTAGCCAATTGGGTTTCATATTGGGATTTTGCTGACTTAATCTTGGTTTTAAAATGTTTAACCAGTGATCTATACTTGGGGAGAAGGTGGATTAACCCCGTTTTAATATGCTGAAACAATTTTTTTACTGATCAAATGTTTGACTGTGGGATTCATCCAGACAGTTGCATTTTTATGATTGTTGCCATATTTTTTTATTCTAGGAATATTAGCATTTATCAAACGTTTTAGTTTATTGATCATAAGCCCCCATTTACATTCTACTGAACAATTAATAAACACTTTGTGCCAATCCCAGTGGGTTAGGCCAGTTTTTATATTATCAAAGTTTGCTTTATGAAAATTCAGAGTTTCAGTAACACCAATGGCTGTTTGTTTTATATTCCCAGTAACCTGAAAATGAACAGTATTGTGGCCACTATTTCCCAAAGGTGCATTGATTTTGATGTTAGATATACAGGCCCAGATATTCAAAAGAGTTGAGCCATGCACAATAGGGTTGCGCCTGCGCAAGTCTGAAACTGCGCCATTCTGCGATATTCAGCAGGAGGCAGTTGCGCTCCCGAAATCATGCTGAGCAACAGCGCAATGATAATGAAGGCATGCGCAACCGAAGGGGGAGGAACCATGCATAAATGGCGCAGTGTGATATTCAACGACTTGTGCCATGCGCAATAGGGGAGCAACGGAAGTTGCGCCATAGCGGAAATGAGCCAAAATAAAAAGGAGCAAGGGAGAGGCACAAGAACGCTACAGGGAAGCCACATGAGGCAGAAGCATAGGCAGACAGACAGGGCAGGAGGCACCAACAGGGCAGGCCAGGAAAGGGCACTCTGAACAGCCAGGCACAGGGAAGGTGTGGGAGCCACACAGCACAGAGGCCAGCACAGGCAGGTGTACTGTGCAGGGAAGTAGCAGCCAGGACAGCGGGGGAATACAGCAACAGCTGCTGGGGGTGAACACAAGCCAGGGACATGGCCAGTGCCACCTTCCAAATGGAGGTCGTTATGAGGGGGTGAGAAGGCGGGCAGCAGGGGGCATGGCCGTGGAAGGGCCCGTCGTCGGTATGCCCCCAACAGGCAGTACCGAGCCCGCACCAGCTTTGAGCTGTACACTGATACTGAGATTGTGGGCTGGTACCACCTGAATAGGGCAATTCTGAGGCAGCTCTGTGAGCTGTGCAGTGATGTGATGCAGGCACCCACACGACAGAGCCATTCCCTGTCAGTGGAGACTAAGGTAACAGCCTGCATGTGCTTGCTCACCACGGGTACCTTCCAGAGACCAACTGGGGACACCACAGGCATAACCCAGTCGGCCACATCATGCAACCTCACCCAATTCCTCAGTGCACTGCTGCCACATGCTGCGGAGTACATCCATTTCCCCAGCACAGCGGCGGAGCACACAGCAAACATACAGGAGTTCCACAGGGTAGCACGTATGCCTGGAGTGCTAGGGGCAATAAACTACACCCATGTGGCCATACACACACCACCTGGCCCGGAGGGGGCCGCATACATCAATCACAAGGACTATGCCAGCATCAACTGCCAGGTGGTGTGCGATGCCAGGGGGCACATAATCAATGTCTGTGCCACGCACCCTGGGGAGCACATGATTCTTTCATCTGGCACCAGTCGACACTGTGCCACAGATTCGAGAGTGGGGACATCCCCACTGGACACCTAGTGGGTGAGTATGCAAACCACATGGACAATCATAGGGCCTGGGGGGGCATAACCAGAGGTGGCATGGGTAGTGGCCTACATGGCCTGGGGCAGGGCGATGCTGATCACAAAACTAACCTCGGCCCTCTACACACAGGTGACAGTGGATACCCACTCCGTCCATCGCTGCTCACACACTATCGGCGGCCCGCGACCCCATCGCAGCAACGCTACAATAACGCACACGCCACCACACGTAATGTCATCAAGCGGGTGTTCGGGATGCTGAAGGCATGTTTCTGTTGCCTGGACACCTCTGGCGGTGCCCTACAGTACAGCCCCTCAAAGGCCTGCGGGCTATTCCTGGCCTGTTGCATCCTGCACAACATGGCCAACGAATGTGGGATAGCTGTGCAGGTTGAAGAGGGGGACAGCGATGGGGAAGATGGGGACGCTGGTGATGGGCAGCCCCTCCTTGGGCGATGGGACCCCCAACTGCTCCGGCTGGCATAGCTGCACTGGGACACCATCATGGAGGAGCACTTCAGCCAACCCAGGTAAGTAATGGGGCCATGTGCAACCACCAGTGGCTAAGGCACAACCCACAAACACGCATGGACACACAGCAGGGGTGCATGCCATCAAGGGAAGTGGCAGGGCACAGAAGCACACACACAACCAGGGATGGGTGAGGATTAACATGCCACGCAGACGGACACACACACATGCACACACACAATGCAACAAACGTGCACAGAGGGCAGGAGGATCACCGACCCAGAACGCCAACCCTAGCAACACACATGTCCACAGGCCACCACGCCCACTGCCTGTCCATGTGCATGTGTCAGATGCTGAGCACCATTGCACATTGGTGTACAGCACAATGCAGGCATCATCATGCACACACAACTGCGGACAGCAGTCAGGAGGTTGTGCAGGTGGACTGTGTGTCCACGTGCAAGGCCGGGTACCCACCCATGCACTGCCCACTGAAACACACAATGCACACAGGGCAGCACCAGACAGTAGCCACGCTGGGAGACAGATCAGTCACACGACACAGTGCCCCAGCCACCACGGATGTGTGGGCGGCCCCGCCAAGACCCGCCAGCACTGACAGGCTGACCACTGGCCTCATGGGGTGGCACCAATGGTCCTCCAGGGGTTCCATTGTGTGAATACGACCATGCTCATGCAGGGGTCTGCAGCACACCAAACATGCCTGTGCCAGGAGTGCTCGGGATGCCCACAGCTGAACCCGGCATCAACAGGGTGGGAGTCATATGACGCCGGGAATGGGGGGTGGATAGTGCACTGTGTGGTGTCTGCGATGCATGGGCACCTGACTGTGTGCCCATTGTGGCCATGACAGCAGTGAATGCCTGTGCATGCCTGTCAATGGCAGCAGTCACATCCTCCCGCAACCTGTCCATCCCTGCCAGGATCAGTGCGGTGTCCCTGCTGCGACGCTCCTCTGCCCACTCCAGAGCCACACACAGTGCATCCATGGACGTTGCAAGCCGCATCTGCTGCTGGACCGATACTTGCAGTAGGCTGGTGTGCTCATCCAAGAGGTCATCAGCCTCCTCGGCATCATGTCCCTCAGGGTGTACACGGCCCCAATGATCAGCACCCCTTGAGGGTGGGTGCTGCGCACCAGGACCAGGTCTGGGCATGTCCACAGGCAGTGCACAGACACCGCTGCTGAACCCTGTACCTCCAAGCCCACTGGGCGACTGCTGATGCTGCCCCTCCGGCTGCCGCTCCCCAGGGCTCAGTGGTGCTGCCGCAGTGGCCGCAACAGTCCCACTGTCCTGAACAGATGCCAGTGCTACCCCACTGGTGCTGACAGGCACAGGCTGGGACTGTGCTGACACGCAGGCCTTCACGGTGGCACCACCCAAAGCCATGGACACGAATTGCCCTGCTGTGCGGCCATTCCATGGCACACACGTGTCACTGCCCATGACGGTAGTGTCATCATCACCGGTGACGGACTCTGCACTGGCCACAGTCACAGCATGCTGGCATCCGTGAATGCCAGCATGCTGGGATACAGGCAGGGCTTCCTCCACACCTGTTACAACGACATCAGTGTGAACAGCCAGGTGGCCCCACTGTTGTAATGCTCCACGTATACCTGTGGAGGTGGTTGGTCCCTCCTCCAACTCCAGCTGACTGTCCGCAGTGGACAGGCCCACCACCGCTGACCCATGCAGACGCTCAGTATCTGTAAGGGAAAGCAAAGTCATGTTATTGCGTGTGATCTACCCTGCCCCCCATAGACAGACCATGACTTGCCATGCAGTGATGGGCCACCACCCGGAACACCCTCAATGGCACTATGCTGCATGCTTCCAGCAAGCCTCTCCTCCTGTGGGGTCAGCTGTACCACCTCCGGCTGTCCCCCACCTGTTGTAGCACGTGCTGCCCTGATGGCAGCCACCTTCTCCTTTATCCTCCTCCTGTCCATGCCCATCTTTTTCTTACACTCCTGCACGGAGCGCTGGTGGCTGCCATGCAGGTTCACAGCACATGCTACCTCCTCCCATGCAGCAGCATGGGCTTGAGGTGTTCCCCGCCACCCACTGAGAAGTGGCTCCTGATCCAGGTAGGCCTCGAACAGTGCCTCGTTTTCAGCCTTTGTAAAGTTAGGCCTCCTCCTCCTCCCACCACTGTGTTCCTCTTCTCCAACAACTTGCTCGGTCATTATATAGCCTGTAAGAATGGCAGTTGTTACCTGTGACTGTGCAGTCCCATGCATGTCCTTGAATCCACAGTCCACACTCCCAAACAGCATGCAACTCACCAATAGACTGCAGTAACCGACTATGGCCACTGCAGCACAATGTCACACTTTTATAGCGCAACCCATGCAAATGAGGCAAGGAGCAACTTTAACTAGTTGCAAATTGCAGTGCTGCACCATTGAATGGCTGATTAGATGATTTGCACATGACGGCTGAATATCGCGCTGTTGTGCTTTGCGCAAGTGTGTTGAACATGCTGAGCCAATGGTGCAGTTCTGTGACATGCATAGTACACACCTCACTGCGCCTGCCCAGGTTGCTGACGCAGGCGTCTGCCGCGCTGATGACGTGCTGTGTGTGGTAGGCAATGCAGGGCATGGCCACCATTGTGCCAGTGGTGCTATAGCGATGGTCACTACATGGCGCTGTGGCACTGGGTCATCATAGGTGCAATGGGCCACCTGCGTGGTAGACCACTATGGCACTGGCACACAGGCTGCCAATCGCGCTACACGCATTGTGTTCCAATGGCGCTGTGCATGGCCATGCGCCAGAGACCCTTGCCCCTGTGCCCAACCTTTGCCCCCTAGGCACCATGCATCAGGCATGGGTGCACCTCTATTGCGCTGATCGTTAACAGCGCGATAGGGAATGGCAGCGCTGTACCATGCAGCATCTGCACATGGGGATCCACGCTGCAGAGCGCCATATTGCCACCTAGTAGTGAGAGAATGGCACGCGCACAGGCAGCCCAGTGGTCTGCAATAGAACTTGCTAATCTAGTGGCAATTGTGGAGCCACACCATGGGCCTCTCTTTGGGGAGGCACCCCTGGACAGGGCCAGGACCCATGTGTGGCAGGAGGTGGCCACTGCCCTGGAGGAGGCCACTGGATGGGGGAGGAGTGCAGAGCAGTGCAGGCACTGATATGGGGACCTGTGGAGGAGGGAGCCAGAGCTACTGGCATGACTGCGAGCACGTGCCAGGAGGGGCACGGTGCCATGGTGCAACGGCCAGGTAGGGGTTCCATCAACACACTTTTATCGTCCATATGGGTAACAGTGTTGTATGTGTCCAGCACATAGGGGAGGGACCATCTGGGGTTGGCTGTGGTGGTGTTCACAGGGTGTTGTGGGTCTGGCTGGGTGGGAGGGCACACACCTGGGGGCAGGGGGACTTTGTTTCAGGATTGTACTGATGTTCCTCTCTCCTTGTTTGCCCCACAGGCCCGGAAGAATGCCGCTGTGTGAGGGAGGAGTGGCAGAGGGAGGAAGATGGTGCAGCCAGGCTGGGCGAGGGCCATCACCGCCCACCTGACCAGCCTGATGAGGGTGAGTGCCATACATCCATGATTACTATTGTATGCTGTGTGACAGAGTGGGCAGCGGGGCATGGCCACCATACATCGGCACCACTGCCATGCATGCAACTTGTTACAGTCAACACTGTCCAGTGGCAATGCATGTCTGGGAGTGCATCAATGGTGGTCCATGTGTGCACCAGGTACATGGTTGTGCCACTGCCTTTGCACCACATAGCCATGTCACTAAACGGCCATGGTGGTGCTGTGTGTGACTTGGTCGGTGGGTGTGTGCAGCGCTCCACATGGCTGTATGCACCTGGGTGGGTAGGTCCTGTGGACATGATCACTGCGGGTGGTCACACACCATCACAGTGGTATGTCCCACGGCTGTATGCCATGCACAGTGGGTGGGCTGTATGGGGTTGTGCATTCACACCTATTGACTGTGCTCCCTTGTCCTAGGTACCCGCCATCTATGTGAGATACGGGAGGCACTGCGGGAGATCTTGGTGGTCGCACGGGTGTCACTGGACATCCTGCGATGGTTGGATGAGACCGGAGTTCTGATGAGGCACAGGGCCCGGAGGAGCCAGATCAGGGAGAGGTGTTCCTGCTGATGATGTATGGCTCACAGTATTCCCCTACCCCCCTGGACCCACCCTCACACCCCTCCTTCCCTGTCCCATTTGTCCACCCCTGCCCTCTACCCACCCCCAGCTTGTTTGTGGCCCCCCCAACCTTGTATATAGTTCCAATGTTTTATTGTATATAGTTTGTATTATTGTAAATAGTTGATCATTATACATTTGCTCAATAGATTTAATTTTGATATGAATACTGTTGTGGTCTCTGATTTGCAGCAAGCTATAGGTGCTCAGCTGCAGTGGGGTGCACGACGTCAGGGGTGGTGCGGTCATGGGTGTCTGTGTGTGTCAGTGTGGAGGTGACTATGGTGTGGGGGTAGCTATCAGTCAGTGTCTGTGGTGTGTGTGTTGTTCCCTGTGCGCTGGCTGACTGTGTGCAGTGGGCCATGGCGCATGCTCTGTGTCCATGGCGCACCCATCGGCCCATCCATGGCCTGTGCAGCTGACACACATGCATGTCTGTGACCTGCACAGTCCACTGGCATGTCAGTGGTGGCAGTCCCTGCAGGGAAGCCACTGTACCCGTCACTTTGCTGGGTTGCCTCCTGTCACTGGTGTGGTGCATGCCTGACTCAGGTGGCACTGTGGGCACCACAGTCGTTGTCCCACCTCCATGCTGTGCCTTGCGTGTGCTGCAGGGGATGTGCCCCACTGTCTGTGACTTGTGTTCCAGATGACTGCTTGTGGTGTATGGGTCCATAGTGCCTGCGCAGGGTGGCTGGCACTCCAGTGCCATGGAGGACTGCGGGTTGTGTATACACAGTTTACATGGGCCCACAATGGGGGCTTGGTTGCCCCACCACAGCATCCCTGTGTTGTTGTGCCCTTGGGTATGGGTGGGTCTCTGTCCATACACTGTGTGGCATCCGGTGTGGTGCATGCTTCCATGCACCACTGTGGGTGGCTGTGCTGGCTGTTGTGGCCAGTGGTGGGTCGGGGTGTGTCACTGGACTACTGTGCAGGGTGCTGTACCACTGGTGGTGGTGTCAAGGGCACGCCCTGTCCCATATGGGGTACCTCTTGTGCTGATGCATGGTTGGTCTCTCAGCAGTACCTCGGGGGGGACAGTGCATGGTGGAACTGTGTCTGCCGTTATTGCATTGCCGTGCGCTGCCACCCACTGATGGGTGCTTGTGGTGGGGCTGGCTTGCATGGTTCTGTGGTGCACAGGGTTGCAGTGTCACAGTGGGGGTGGTGGCATGCATGGGGTTTCCTGCAGTGGTGGTCACTGCTCATGGGGGGGTGTCTGGGGGTCACAGTGCAGGATATGCTCTGCATTGGGGGGGATGGTGTGGCATGGAGTGGTCAGCCCTCCTTGTGTGCCAGTCACAGCTTGCCGGTAGGTGTGATGGGGCACCGTGGCCCGGCTATGGGATGTTTGCTTGTCTCCATGGGCCAGTGGTTATTCTGGCCCTCCCCCAGTTGTGCAGTGCTTGGGGTGTGGGGGGACGATGTCTGTTCTGCTGTGTGTTCCTGTGCCCATCTGTGGCATGAGTGGTGGGCCACTACCTCCCTGGTTATGCAGTTACAGTGCTCTGCTGCTGGGGGGCGTCCCTGGTTGCGCTATGGTGCCTCTGGACTGCTCAGCTGCACATCCCTTGTTGCGCTATGGCGCATCAGATCTGCTCAGCTTCCCCTCCCTAGTTGCACTATGGTGCAGGTGGTGCGATATTCAGTCGTCGCTGTAGACGAGCTGGTCTGCTCCATTTTTGAATATCGCGTCTCTTGAGCATGGGCGCAATAGATTTGTGCTTGCTTCTGCTATTGCGCACTTTTTGGGTGCAGTTTGAATATCTGAGCCTTCAGTGTTCAGTGTTAGTTAAAATAATATCCAGTATTTTGTCATTTCTGGTGGCATACAGGACTTTTTGTTCTAACCCAAGTTCATTAAATGTGTCTAAAAAAAGGCTATCAGATTTACTAGCCGCAGTTGCCATTGTCCAATTAATATTCGGTAAATTGAAATCACCAAAAATCATAAGGTTATTGGAAGGATCAAGATTTCCAATATAATTCAAAATGTACTGTCATTTTCTGGGGAGATGGAAGGAGGTCTGTAGACTAAACCTAACATATATGGGGGACTAGTCTGAGGGGACAATTTGACCCAAAGAGTTTCCAGGTTGGGAGTATCTCCAGGAACGTCCTCACATGCAATTGCATCTTGAAGATAGATGGCCACACCGCCACCCTTCTTGTGAACTCTATTTTGGAATAGACATTATATCCATGGATGGTTTTGTCCCAAGGATCTTTTTCATCCCACCAGGTTTCTGTAACTAAAGCAATTTGGATATTGTTAGTTACTATCAACTTTTTAAATTCGTCAAATTTATTGGTCAAGCTTCTAGCATTAATTAGTACACCCCTCCATCCTGGATTATTAAAATTAGGTTCATTGTTGGTCACTTTACAGGGGTCCTTAAAATCCCTAGGGGTCCTGTCCCCATAATCCAATTTAAATGGAAATTAATAACTTTGTTTATTTTTTTCCACAAGAATCCTGGTACCAAAATGGTTTAGGTGTAAACCGTCCCCGTAATGAAGGGGTGATTTATGACCTTCGACTACTTTTTAGAGTCTGCCAAATTTTGGAAGAGTTGCCCTTGGCCTCCTCTAGAGTTTCTGCATAGTAGTTGGCCTTGGCAGACCTGATGGGTTTAGTGCAGGCATTCCTGGAAGCTCTAAACTCTTGCCAATCTGCAGTAGTTTTAGATTGTCTCATTTGGGTCCAAAGTTTGTCATGCCGTGTGAGGGCAGCTTTCAGCTCTGAAGTGAACCATGGGTGCAAAACCTTCCTCAGTCTGTGGTTTACAAACGGAGCATGCTTATTAAGTCTGTAATGACAGTATTCAAGATGGTGACAGCTGTGTCTACTGAGATAGCCGGCTAGAATTTTTGCCAGTCGACATATTTTAGGTCAGGCAGAAAGTTATCAATTTTAAACCTGCGAAAGCTTCTTCTTGTTATGAATTTAGAGCAAGGGGGCATTTATCATGGGTGCGTGTGCATACCACAATGTTGTGATCACTCAAGTCATTATGCAAGACTGCTGTGTGCATAATTTTGTGTGGACAACATGTGAGGATTAAGTCAAGAATAGAGCTGTTTTCCTTATTTCTTGTGTTGATCCTAGTAGGTTCTGTAATGAGCTGCGAAATACCAAGCTCTTCACATTGATCCTTTAGGGCATTAGATTTGGGTGTAAGCCAGTCCAGGTTCAAATCACCAAGGATAATGGTTTCACTGGTGTTGGATTCTAGAAGGCCCCTATGGGTTCATAAGATTGCCATGCCTCCTGAAGGTTGTCTACAGTAGTCCACAATGTTGAGCACTTCAGTAGAGGGAAGCAGGGTCCTTAATGCCATGCATTCAAATTCTTTGGGCTCTGATGTAGAAAGTATTTCAGTGGCATTAAGTTTTGAACTTAAATAACTACTACCCTCCCCCCCAGTGGATATGTCCACTCTATAAGTGTTGAAGGAGGGAAGCGTGATCTATTGGTCAGTATCGGTGTTGCTTAACCGTGACTCGGTAATTATTAACACATTAGACTTAGTATGAGTGGTCCATATCTTTATTTGATTGAACTTTTAAGGAGGCTTCTGGTACTAAGTAACATTAGATTTGGACCCAGTACTGTTGCATAATCTGAAGGTGAGGTAATGGGGGAAAGGGGACCTGAGGTTACCTCCACATTCCCTGAACATTAGAGTAACAGCAGGATTAGCTTTTTAAGGAAGCTATTAGTATTGCTGACACTTTTTTGGTAGGGGGCCGTATTGTTCTGTCTAGGTAGTTTGTGGTAATCTGGGACTGACTTAAAGCATGAGGGATGAAGTATGCCTATTAGTGGCAAAGCTTTTGTAAAAAAGGGCTGCAGTCATATAAGCATAAGTGCCAGCATGCTGCTGGCCTCGTCCCATGAAGGTTGTTGGGAAGGGGATGCCTGTTACATACAGGTAAAACTGATAGGCTCCACACACTGTGTCCTGTACTGGACAGGGTTACGAAGCCACCAGTAGCAACAGTACTGCTGGCAAGGCAAAGGTACATGCCATTGGAACAAATACCTGAGCAAGAAATCTAGGCAAGATACCTAAAGATAGTAGTAAGAGATTAAAATGGAAGGGTCCCAGCTAGGATGTAAAGGACATTTTATGTGGTAGGGATAAGTAGAACAAAGTGCATGGTAGTTTGTGACTGCCAGTAAGGCCTAGTGGCTAAAGGCCTGTGGAGGTTAAGTACAGCTCAAGATTTATAAGAAATGAGAGAGAGAGAGAGAGAGACAGAGACAGAGACAAAGAAAGAGAAAGACAGAGAGACAGAAAGACATAGAGAGACATAAAGAAAGGACAAAAGTGACTTGTTGACGTCATTCAGTAAGTGACAATACTGAGATATTATTGTAAAACTGGATTATTTGCTGAAACACTAATTTGCACTAAAATGAATTTGCACTATTTAGTGTTACTAGCATTTTTCCTACTATAGTGTATGCGGTCCTAATGACTTAGCAATAAATTTAATTTACGCAATTGTTGCATTTATGTTGGCACTAAAATTATGCTGTATGAAAAAAACTAGTTTTACAGTAATACTTGGGTCTCCAAGGTTGATAGCTCTTTTCTCTAACTAAGCTACATTGGTATAGTGCAAAATCAAAGTAAAATAAGTGAATAAAGCAGCTGTTGCTTATAATAAAGTGCTATGTATTATGCAGGTACATGGTAAACTGTTAAAGAATGTACAGTATTGTGTATGAGGGTCTAAACATTTAAGGAAAACTTTACTATGTTCTCAAAGACTCTGGGCCCGATTCTTAAAGCCTCCCCATATGATGCAAGGTGTTTGCATCAAAAGGAATGATGCAAGATATGGCTTGCACCATAAGGTGCCCCAGAAGCAATTCTCAAATGCAGCCTGCATGCAGCAAAGAGGTCTTGTAACATCCATGCAGCAGAAAATAGGATGCGGCATGATGCAAGAAGCCTTGCGCCAGGGAAATGTTGCACCATCCGCGTTTTTGGCATTCTCAAATGTGTACAGTGATGATAAAAACAAACACCCATTAGACCAGCACAAGCTGGTCTAACAGTCCATGCGCACCCCGGATGCCACCCTGGGCAGTAGGGAACATGTGCTGCAGTCCCCCGTCCCCGATCTCCCCTTGAAATAAATATACATATCTTTCCCTAATGGTCTAGTGGACCCCATCCCTATCCCTGATCTGCCCACATAACTTTGCCTGGTGGTCTAGTTGAACCCCCCCCATCCTCAATCTGCTCATATAACAAATATCTTTCCCTGGTGGTCTAGTGGAATCCTCCTTCCTATCCCTGATCTACCCATATAATATAACATATAACTCTCCCTGGTGGTCTAACAAACTCCCTCTTTATCCCTGATTTGCCCGTATAATATGACATATATCTTTCTCTGGTGGTCTAGTGGACCACCCTCCCTATCCCTGATCTGCCTCTATAATATAACATATAACTTTCCCTGGTGGTTTAGTGGACCCCCAGCCTGGCAGGCAGTGCCCCACTCCCTCTACCCCATCCCATCCCCGAGCAGGCAATCACCACAGCCCTCCACTCTCCACCATGGCCAGCTGCTGACGTAGCTGTTTATGAGTGTATACTCTAACAGGTGATTGTACAGTACATGCTCACTGACAGCTCATTTGGGGGCCTGCCATGGTGGAGAGTGGAGTGCTTTGATGGTCATCAGCTCAGGGATGGGACAGGGAGAGTGGGGTGGTGGGACACTGCCTGCTGGGGTGGGGGTCCACTAGACCAACAGGGAAAGGTATATGTTATATATTATTTTTTAAATTTACTGTACTTTTTGGACCTGAGAGCTGGCATCCATCAGCCCTACTCTATGTCCAGCCCCATCATCCATATACCCGGGACAACTGTTGCAGTTATGCTCTGGCTTACCACCCCGTCCAGAGTGAGGCCACTGAGAGGGGGCCCCAACTCCCATCAGATGATGGGATACAGCCCTGGGATATTCCCGACCCAGGGTTGCACCCTGGCTTGCCCGTCCCCCGGGTGGTGTCTCCAGAAGACAGCCCTTCCTCCCAGTGGGTGATGGTCTATGATGCTGGGGTGCTGTGGTTCAGTGGTGTTGAATCCGTGGTGCAGAGCAGGTGGCATCCATCACAGCCCCAGGTTATTTTTGCCAATTGTCCCCTGGAGGCAGGACGTGCAATGATGTCAAAGGCACATACACTGATGTCTGCCCACCTCCAACACAGCGTAGGTGCTGGCAGTCACTCCCTTGGGCCTCCACCAGTGCTCAGTCTTGTACCAGATGCTCAACCACCCCCCCCCCAGAGGAGAGCAGTCCCTAGGACACTCAGTCCTCCTCACCCTGGCAGCTCCCTGACTCTTGGGTCTGTTCCTGAACCCAGGATGCCAGGGTCACAAGCAGGAGGCCAACCGCTGCACAGGTAGGCTTGCCCAGGTATATGTTTTACAGGCAGATTGGGGATAGGGAGGGTGGTCCACTAAACCACCAGGGAAAGACATATGTTATATTATACAGGCAGATCAGAGATAAGGAGGGGGTCTACTAGACCACCAGGAACAGATATATGTTTATTTCAATGGGAGATTGGGGATAGGGAGTGAGGTCTGCTAGATGGGGTCTGCTAGATCACCAGGGAAAGATATATGTTTAGTTCATGGGGAGATTGGTCTGCTAGACTACCAGGGACATGATTACTTTTAATAACAGGGGATCAAGGCTATGGGGTGCCTGCTAGCCACCAGGGATTGCTTTATATTTTACATGTATATTTTTTTGTACTTGTTACACATACTGTCTGGGACTGTTTGCATTAACTCACCATTAGGTCTCACCTGCCATAAGGGCTGCCCAATTGCCCCGAAGCTCGCAACAAACCACTCAAGTGTGCCATTCTTTTGCTGAAGAGCTGCATTAGCCACCAGCTGCAGGACTTAGGCATTGGGATCCTACCTCAGGGTTTCTGGCACACTGGCACTCGGCACAAGCTGCCATTGGTGCAGTTTGTGCTTCCCTTTGAGAATCGGGGCCCCATGTGTTTCAGAAATGTTTATGTTGGTTTTAAGTTTTTCTAGTCTTTGAAAGTTCAGACTCTCTACTGCTTGCATTTTTCTTTTTTTTTCTTTCTTAAATTTAAGTAAATGAGCCAAAACCCTGAGGCCATAAGTACAAATTACTGAAGTGAAGTGCATAAATGGCAGGAGGATATTGTATTTGTATATTTGTACAGCACAGCCTATAGAATTTCCAACTTGTTGTTACAGGAAGTTTAGCCATTCTAGTCTGCTATATACAGTAGATCACATGGTGTATTTTAAGTGAACAGTGTGGGATAAATTTGTATATCCTAGCATATTCATTGTTATGCCTAGTTGTTTGAGAATCATTTTGTTAGCCATGATGTAGATAAAACATTGGCCTGTGAAATGTAATAGTTCCAAAAAATTCGAAACACTTTTGTATAGAAAATTGCCAGCTTAAGTGTTTCTGGGAGCACTGCTATGATTTATAATGATTATATATTATAATTATATCAATGGAGACACTGAACAGTAATCTGGCAAAAAAAGTATTTTAAAACGTGTGACAATATCCCATGATATACCAGACTCTGTCATGCATTATTTCTAGGGATGTGCGAAAAAAAAATTCCTCCCACAGAATTTCCACGAAAGTGTGACTTTTGCTTCCACAAAAGTTCGGAGAGCACGTTCGCAACTTCTATGGAAATTCCACCTTAAATGTATCAACTGCAGGTTAATGATAAAACTGCAGCAAAAAATCTGTATAAGTGATCACTGTCAGTGGTCAGTTCTGCAGATTTTTTACCTGCAGTTTAATACATTAACAATAACATTAATACCCCCAACCCGCCGATCGCTGGGTCCCCTCCAAAAAAAGGCTTCCTGGTAGCATGTGGTCCTGCCCCCCACCCACCAATTGCAGGTCTCATCAGGTAAAAATAAACCTGTCCCCACTCCCTGGTGGCTAACAGACCCCCTTCCCTATGATCCCACACCTTAATAAAACAAGTGCATTATGCAGTCCATCACCATAATTCAGATTATTCCCTGTTGTCTAGTGGATTCCCCCTCCCTATGCCCGGTCCCTGGTAAAAAATGTAATTGCTATTCCCTGGTGTCTAGTGGCCCCCCACACCGGCAGTTAGTTCACCACCACCCCGCTCCCTCCCATCTTGATGCCAAGTGGTCCACCGGTGCAGCCCTCCTCTCTCCTCCATGGCTGGCGGCTCACTGGGCTGGCAATGAATGAGCACGTGCTTGTACAAGCAAGCATGCACTCATTCATTGACAGCTCAGTGGGCTGCTGGCGATTGAGGAGAGAGGAGGGCTGCACCAGTGGCCCACTTGGGGGTCAAGATGTGGGGGTGTGGGGTGCTGGCACTGGTGGACCTCCTGTCAGGTTGGGGGGGTCCACCAGACACCAAGGAATGAGGATTACCTCTTTTTTTTTACTGTGGATCAGGGATAGGGAGGGGGGTCCACTAGACATCAAAGAATAATTTAAATTACAGTGATGGACTGCAGTTGTTTTATTAAGGGGTGGGATCATGGGGAGGTCTGCTCAACACCAGGGAGAGGGAAGGTTTTTTACATGATGAGACCTGCAATTGGAGGATGGGGGTGGGACCAAGCACTAGCCACTAGGGAGCGGTATAGATGTTTTTTACATGATGGAAGTGGGACCTGCCATTGTCAGGTGGGGATGGGGATTTATTTTCTTTTTTACTTTGGGCCCCCAATCATGGGTGGTGGAGGGGCACTAGACACTGGATTTCAAATAATACATCTAAACTGTGGATGGAATAAATTCTACAGATTAAATGTATTATTCCACTGTTCGGCAAAAAAGTCTGTGGTACTTGGTGAAAATCCATGGGAAAACCCAATTTCTTCAAAAAATTCTGCCCAATTTTTAACATTTCACAGAAGTTCCGTGAAAGCAGAATTCACAACTTTCGCCCAGCCCTAATTATTTCTTAGTTTGTCTATCATTTAAGAATTACCTGTAGCACTTGTGTATCTCCTATCGAACTGCACTATATATTTTGCATTTTTTCCTCTGCTGTCCCCCATGAAAATATATCTCATCATCAGTTTAATGCAAATTTCAAGCAAGTAAATGCATTATTAATACTTTTGTCACTTTGCAATGACCATTGCTTCACATGTGTGGACGAAAGGAACGATGATGAATGCAGGTTCAGTTACATAAAATGTTGTCAATTCAAAAACAGGCTGAGGGCATAAAACATCCATCTTAAAACAATAAAAAACTGCTACCTTGGTGAAAAATCTATGTTTTGAAAAATGTAAATTTGTACTAAGACAAGCCACTTGGCTGGTTTTGTCCTCCAAGGTAACTGAAAGTAAGTTTCCCTTAACAACTAAAATAAACAATTTGCTGTTTGTCTGAAAGTTGGAATTCCACTGCTTCTCATGCGTTCTGGTGACTGAAAAACAGGTACTTAATCTTGTTGCTTCTTTTGCAGCCACACATGTTGGTTGCTATTTGCCAAATCTTGTAATCCATTTATATTTCAATTCTTGTTTTGTAAACCTAGTGGTAATTGTCACTAGACTACCACATTTTTTCAAATAGATATATTTTCTGAATCACAATTAATAAATTGTGACTACTTTTGAATCTGTTCAATAGTACAATTGAATCCTGTGTTCTGAATGTAGTAATAACCTTCCCCTCCATGATAAACATAGTAGGTTGAATTCTGTTTTTTTTTTTTCCATTTCAGAAACTGGTTTTATCAAGAGAATCCTGTGTTGTATTATGCAGCGATGTCACATATTATCTCTGCAACTGACTGATTCATTCCTCAAATTTCATTATGCTTATTTTCAGTTACATGTATTAATGCATATTTTTTGACATTCCTGAATCTTGTCCTCTTCCGCCTACAGTTCTACAATATTAATGAGGGGTTGGCAGCTCAGCCCCAGGTACTAACTGATTTTCTTCCTTTCATAAATTGGAATCACTAGTCAGATTTACACATAGGAACAATATAATTGCCTTTTGCATTCAAAGAGACATTATACATTATGAAATGGATAAGAAGACAGTTGAATCCTGATTGGGTGATGAACAGCAGTGCTATTATCCCTGTACGATAATATGTCTGAAAGCATCTTCAGTCAAAAAGGTGAGCACTCTTGCAAGGAGTCATACGCATATATCCAGGGCCAACATGACCACACACAACATCGCTACCCCAGCATGACTGGCAAAAACAACTAACCACAGCTCTCTTCTCCCACTATGAATGTAAAATCAACTCCAGCACTCCTTACAATGTCCCAACCCAGCAGCTTCAATTAACCACTGGTTGCAACTCTTGGCTCTCACTATTCACTGACCAGGGCTCACTGCTCCTGCAAGCCACTGACTGCAGCTCTCCTTGCACAGAACATAAAACCTCCTTGTCAAGGCCCTGATCTGGCCTTTGAAGTTGAAATGCACCAACCATGACAAAAGCATAAATCCCTGATCCTGCCAACCTTTTATTGTGGGCAATTATAGCTCCTACTTTCTGCTCTGAATTTCCACTCAGATATTCTACTCAGTTCCACTTTGGGCTTCCACGCAAATGTTGCACCTGGTTCCATGCTGCTCCACTGAAGTCACTACCATGCTGCTGCTGACCATGCAGTACATTGTCCTACATTACTCAGAGTTAACTAGAAGGGTAAAAACCAGCACTTTAGTTGGACCACTGGCACCATTTTTATTTTTTTGCTAATTGAAATGTTAAAAAAACCTTTTTTTAGAAATGTATTTGCTGATGATTTAATGGATCAGAAATGTATTTACTAATAAGATGCCAAACCCACCAAGGAGACGGGACATGGGTGATAGTCTCCTCTGAGATCCTGACAGCTTGCACTTTCTGCTTAGCTACAGTGGCATTACAGCATGACAAACAACAGGAGTATGCCACTTCTAAATAAATGGTGGTTCTTAATGCTAAACTGCTGATACAAACTGTAGAAGCAAAGCAATAAATGGAGCAGCTGCCAGTCCCTCAATGTCCTCCATTCTTATTAGCTGCAGGTAATGCACAAAAGTCAGAAATCACCACAAATCGATTTGTTCAAAATTTATTTAGTGCAAAAAGAGAGATTAAAGCAAGAAACACATCCCCATGTAAGGCAACTCACAGTCCTGATTTTTCATGTTTGAGTACTGAGTGCATCCTCAGAGGTACTATATCTCAGCCTTGAATCTCTGAAAACTGAGCACATCGCCCATGATTGATGTATCTGCTATATCCACTAGCCCACTGACTGAGAAACTTAAGTCATTCCCAAACTGGGATCAGGGAAAAGAAGTTGGCTGATTTGTTTGCGTGATAAAAATTAGACAACATTACAGGTATGAAATGCATCAAGTATAAATCTTTTCTTTTATTTATCTGAAAATTGGTGACCAGGAAAGGCACACTGACTCAAGGCTTGTTTCCAGGTGTGATCCAGGGAAAAGAAAAAGTAAAAAAGTGGAGCACAACACAGTAACATTTCTTAGTACAAAATAAAGTGCAGTCCCAGTATAAGGGCAATTGTTATTAAAGAACTTGGGTCACATTCTCACTCACAATGGATGGCAGCACAAAACGAAAGGTTTTCTGTCACCCTGTAGAACTGTCACCCATTAGAGCAGTATATAAAGTTTTTCTTAAGTTGCAGTGGTGAGGAGCCCTCCACCCACAACCAAGGGTGAGAGAAGGTGGACAGGGGTAAATTTGGTTCTGCTTCTCTTCATACCACTGGTATTTGGTTCTACTGTGGACATTTGGCTGTAAACCCATGGTACCCAATTTCCTACTTGGCAGGGTTTCAAGAAGCTATAAACAGAGGTATGTGACACCTCTCCTCCACATCAGTATTTTCCTACCCTTTAACCCCTTCCCAATTCTTCTGATCTTTTTTTTTAAATGATGGCTCCCTGGCACTCTACCAGAAGATGACTACAAAAACTAGAACAATTCTTCATAAAACTGGCTGATGTAGAACCAAAAAAAAAAAAATCGTAAAAATGTTAAGTGTTACTAAAAAACATTTTTAAACCACCATGTAATTTATGTATCAATATAACACATTGTATTGCTACAATTTGCCAGTATAAAAACTAGTATTGATACAATGTGTTTGACATTTTTGCCTGTTACAATAAAAACTATTTATTGCATTCACAAAAGTAGATTCAAAATACTACTGCAATATAAATAGTACTGACACATAAAAAAAATATTGTTAGGGTGCAGTCTTATTTATCATACTCTTTATTGACCTTATTCCAAGCTTTCATTAAAAAAATAAGTTTCTTGACCTAATGGTTCAAGAGCTGATCTTCTGAAAGATAATTTCTTTAAATTTTGCTAACTGTGGAGTTGTTAGGGCTAAGAATTTATGTATTTTTGTATGAAAGCTTGAATTCAGTTAAGTTGATATACTGTACAGATATATGATATGACATGTGCCTAATAAAAACATGCCTGATATTTTACAAGTAGTCCATGACCCCATGACATCATGAGTGGTAAAGCCATTAGCGATGTCACAGTGTTCACAGATCAGAAGTAAAAATATAAAGCATATTTTTGTTAGGTCTATGCAGTGTTCGATTTATGTGATGAATGGATTTGTGCTGGTAAAGCAACTGAACACATTGCTGTTTCAATGAATTTACAGTTAAAAATCTATGAAAAGAAACTTCTGAGTACAATCAAGTCTTAGAATGAAATTATGCCAGTCTTCTTTTCTGACCTACAGTACAGTAAGAATATTTGCTATGTTATCCACCTATACAGAATATTACAGGATGCTCACTGCTGGTCCCTGATATGCAAAAATAGCCTTGATATGTTTGAACTTTTACTATTTTCTGATGCTTTCACAAGTGAAGCCTCAAACGTTTAGGAAGTTTTTTGGGGTTTGGAGAATAGGAAATGGGGATTTTGTGTAATGTAATTAGAGTGCTTTGTAACATTTATAACTGTATTAGATAATCATTTAGAAGTTATTTAACTCAGATGTGATCCAAAAGTCAGAAAAAAATAATTGAAAACAAATTTGTGTCAATTGATGCTTTATGTTGCACATAATTATACAATGTCATCGTATTATAAAATTACTCAATTGCAGTATCAAACCATACTTTTCTGTAGGTTATGATATCTACTAACATGCATTGTGCAATTTTGTTAAACATATTAATGTTTTAATAGTTGAGCAACTCTACTGTTAGATTACATTTTAGAAATACATTTTATTAAATGACACAAAAAATGTGCTGAAATTCCAAAAGTAGTTATTGTATTATTGATGCATTACATCAGTGTGATATTTTAGTAGAAAATGTCAATCTATTTCAAAGTTAATCATTGCACTATCAAATATATTTATTTCAAATTTCTTTAACAATATTAAGATGTGAAAGGGATTTTTAGTATGCCAACACTGTAAAATAATAACTGTCAACATAGTGGGACACAAGCTTTAGTATTAAATAAAGTTTGTAGGCCTAATGGTCCCCAAATTATCCCATTTTAAATAAATTATAATTTGAAAGGTCTAGCTTTGGAATCAGGGCTAGAATCATTGTTTAAAAAAAAAGCTTGGACTCAGGGCAATATTGCTATGCTATGTTGACATACTTGTGATGTGTAAATGCTCTGCAAATTACTTTAACAATATCAACAATTATTTTCAAAATGACAGTAGTGATATTGTAAAAGGTATTTTAAGTATTGTGGCATCAAGAACATGAAATAACTGTGTTGATATAGTTTGATCCACTCTCTAAACTAAAAAATAAATTATATTAATAGCCCTAATGCTTCCAAAATTGCCTGATTTAAAAACAAATAACTTTTGAATGGTATAACACTAAAGTTGTTAGAGTTAGCAACTGTTTTTAATAAATTTTGGAGTCGGTGTAATCTTTGTTAAAGTTAGGAATTAATTGTTAATGAATTCTTGGAGTCAGTGAAATCTTGTTATGCTATGCTGACATATTTATAATTTGTTGATGATCTGTAAATCACTTTTAATAATGCCAGCATTTATTTTCAAAAGGACTACATGGATGCTGTAAAAGTGACTTTTAGTATATTGAGAGTTTGTAAATGAAAAGAACTGTGTCAATATAGTAGCATCCAAGCTTTAATGTAGAAATCCATGGTATTTATTTGCAACTGGGTATGCAGTATGAAAAGGCAATGTATGTTTAAGTCATGTAATACTAAACATTCATTATTGCTTCCCTGTTGCATATTTCTTTGGAATAACTAAATAACTATACCCTATGATTGATTATCTGTCATTACTGGAAGATATGTTAGTATTTTTCCATTACGGAGAACAAATCTCTTTTACTTTACAGTGACATTGTATAAATTGACACATGGAGCCCGATTCCAAGATGTCCTACGCATGGTGCAAGGTGATTTCGCCACACCTATGGCGCAAATCGCAGCTTGCACCATGCGTTCCACTAGTTATGATTCCAGGTTACGGGCTGCGCCATGCCACATGCAGGCTGTGCCAAAGGTGGGCTACACCACCCACTATGCCTGCAACCCGCTGTGGCATGGTGCAAGGGTGGCTGCCATAACCCACTTACGCAATTACAAGACCCGCTATGGTGCTGTGGGTTAGACCAACACGGAGGTGGTCTACAGGGCATATGTCCTGGAAAATGGATGGATGCCCCCTCCCTGCAGTCTCACAAATTGCACTTGGGTGTGCCCCATGGACCCCCAGCCCTGTGATGCCCCCATCCCCTGAAATATGGTGTGCCTCCCAGGTCCCGGTCCCCAATGGTACCCGCAGTGGAACCCCCACACTTCCTGCTCCCCAAGGCCCCTGGGGACATACGAGCATGTTTTGGGGGGGCTGTTTCATGCGACCTGCAGCTTGTGATAAACAGGTCCATTACACCACCCCTATGTTGCAACCCTGTGGCTGCCGCGAGTCACAGGACATAAGTACCGGGGACCCTGCCTGTTCTGGAATAGGGCACAGGGTCCCTGGCATAGTGCCACATGGCACAACTCACATACGCCCATGAGTTGCACCATGCGACTTGGAATTGGGCCCATAATGTTTCTACAATATTCATACATTGCTATGTAAAAACATGACAATACCCTATTGTCTTTACTAATGGGTTAAATATCTGCATGAATAGACAACTATCATCACATAAAAACTATCATAAAGATCTATTTATGTTGCTTTTATTCTAAACATTCATTTTAAAAACAAAAATAAGTGTCAAGACAATTTTATTCAAATGGGTTAACTTTGGAACTTTTAGAGCTTGAACTTCACATCTCAATAATACCAACAAAATTATTTAAAGCATTTTTTAAATTCTGTTGATTTTACCAACATATTATAACAGGAGACAAAGTCAGTTGTAGCAAAAAAAAAACAGGTCAGAAGATACTAGTAGTTGTTCCACTAAAGAAGAAGCAAAGCTGCTCTTTTTAGAAAATAGCTGCGTAAGAAAACATCCTAAAATTGTTATGAAAGATTGGGCTTACATTTTGTAGGAAGCATCTAAATTTTAAGGGTTAACAGGCCCAGCTACAACCTGTTGTCTGAGACAACAAGCTGCTTACAGCAGATGAATCAAGTTTGAAAACCTGATTATGTAGGTTATCCTTTTTGTGCAAACGGTATTTGGTAATAACATATAATGTGCCTTCCCTGCATTAACTATATAAACAATATTACTCTGCCTTCTGGAGCCATCTTTCAAAACTACTCCTGCTGTTGTTTCATTTTCAATCACATGGGTGTGGTGTGCATATTTATGGAACACATACAAATAGATGAGAGAAAGTAATAGGTGCCTGAACTTGGATTTGAACCCAGGCCATCCAGAATACCATTCCAGTCACGCTAACCAGCTGCGCCACCAAGGCAACTGGAACATGGGCTGTCTTGGAGCACACATTACTCTTTCTCTAATGCACAACCTGGTGCTGCACAAATAATTACTTAATTTTCAACTCATGGGTGTGGTGTGCATATTTATGAAACACATACACAGGAGAGAAATAAGTGCTTTAGCTGGGACTTGAACCCAGGCCACCTGGAATACCATTCTGGTTCTGGTAATCAGTTGCGCCACCAAGGCAACTGGATCCTGGGCTGTCCCAGAGCACACATTGCTCTTTCTGTAATGCACAACCTGGTGCTGCACAATTACTTCATTTACAATCACATGGGTGCGGTGTGCATATTTATGGAACACATACAGAAGAGAGAAAGAAGTAAGTGCCTCAGCAAGAACTTGAACCTAGGCTGTTTAGAATACCGTTCTGGTCTCGCTAACCAGCTGCTCCACCAAGGCATGGGAACCTGGGTAGTCCCAGAGCACACATTACACTTTCTCTAATGCACAACCTGGTGCTGCACAATGTGCAGCTATATCAGTGCTCTGGGACAGATAAGGTTCCAGCTGCCTTAGTGGTGCAGCTGGTTAGCACAACCAGAACGATATTCTGGGTGGCCTAGGTTCAAGTTCCAGCTGAAGCACTTACTTCTTTCTCTACTGTTTGTATGTGTTCCATAAATACACACACTGCACCCATGTGATTGAAAATGAAGTAATTATTTGTACAGCACCAGGTTGTGCATTAGAGAAAGAGTAGTGCGTGTTCCGTGACAGTCCAGGTTCCAGTTGCCTTGGTGGTGCAGCTGGTTAGCGTGACCAGAACAGTATTCCTAGTGGTCTGGGTTCAAGTCACAGCTGAGGCACTTACTTCTTTCTCTCCTCAGTTTTTGTTGTTTGCAGAATAACCCCACCACTTTATAGTCCTATGTCCATTGACTGCCCCATCATCTACACAAATGCCATTTATCTCTTATGGCTGCCTCTCCATTCTTCAGTTTACCCAACTTTATCTTTTCTGGCTGCCATCTCCAATACAAAACTCTTTCCTTCCCCAAAGTTAAGGGATTTGGGGGTAGCATAAAATGAAAAATGTCACACTTGTAGACAGGTTTTATTTTTCAGATCCTTATTCTTTTATTTTATTTTTCAGCCCAAATCCTCTACGTTTCTCCAATAAATATTGGCTTCCTCAGGAGGTGCCTTTACAAACCTTTAAAAACATAAATACAAATATAAATATCCTATCTACACCAAAGCCAGCTCTTTATATACTGCTTTTCAATTAACTAAATAATGAAGGCCACTTACATCTTAATTGGTACTCCAAATAATTATTTCTTTCTTTTGAATTGACTATTTCCATTATGAATCCTAAAACCAAACAGATTCATAAATAAGCTTGTAACATATTCATTCAATTACTTTATCTCTCTATTTTAAATTGTAACTGTTGCACTCATTTTAAATATTTATTTAATATATTTATGTTGAGTCATGCCAAATATTTCCAATTCCACCCCTTAATTATGAGAGGAAATGATAAATGAAAATAACATCATATTTAGTATTCAATCCTCAGGTAGAACATAAAGTACAGGAATAGATAGTCTCTATTGTATTAGGACCTGACATAAAATAAGATGAATAAAACTGCAAAGAGAATGCATAGTCTGCTGAACTGAACTGAAAAACAGTATATAAAGAGCTGGCTTTGGTGTAGATAGGATATTTATATACAGTATTTATGTTTTAAGGTTTGTAAAGGCACCTCCGAGGAAATAATTTATTGGTGAACGTGAAGGATTCTAAAAAAATAAAATAAAGAATAAGAATCTGAAAAATAAAGACCTCTGTCTACAAGTGTGACATTTTTCATTTTGCTTCCATCCTCAAGTTTTGGGGGAGGAAAGAGTTTTGTCTTCTGAAACACATCAGGAGAGGCAGCACAGCAAAGGAATAATTCTAATACTTACACATTACCTGTGGATTACCAGGACATATGTCCAGGAACATTTCATTATGCCATCTCCAATGTTTTTTTCCCCACCCATGTCACACCCACCCATTCTAATATCACTACTCTACATCCCAATTAGCAGCTGTAACAATAAAGAGCTTTTGTTCTTTTTGCCATTCAGGCTTTTTATCTTCACCCACTTTCAGTGCATCCATTGTGTCAAACAATTAAAACATAACAGTAAATATAGAACGTTATCATCAGTCATATGTTTTGAGTTTGTTAAGCATGTGAGGATTGGCAAGAATGGACTAGAGACAGATGTGTCTCAGAGGCCTAGAGTGCAAAAAGGTAACTTTCGTTCATTTGATCATCTAATTAATTGGGACATTTACTCCAACAAAATATACTGATTATGTGAATTTCACTAACAGGATTTCATTACTATAGTTGAGAACACAGGACATTATGGAAACAGGAAATGACTGACTGGTCCAACAAGTCTGTTTTTTACTGGTTGAGAAGATGGACTAGATTAACATTTTGATCTTCTGTCTCTTAATCCTATGATAAATCATGACATCATGCTTAGCCTATCATGGTTGCCTATTTCTTTTATTATGTTTTATTTATTCACTTTAAACACAACTACAGCATACTGTACACTGATAAAACAAAACTAGTTATTTATAATGCATCAATGTGATGTTTAAATTCATTTAAATAAATTTAAACTGATAATTTGTTTTTCATAAATTTAAGCAAGTGCGGAGTCCACAAACAGGAGTGAAGCCAAGATAATATAATAATTCTGTTTTAACACTAGGTCTAAAAAAATTTTATATACTGTGCTAATTATCATGCATTAGGTGTGCCAGCCACAAGCAAGCCGATTGTTGCTCCTCCCCAAATCCAGTTTACTATAGTATTGACCCTAGAACTTGAGTCCTTTGTTTAGCTAAACATAATACAGGTTTAATAAATGGCAAAACAGTTCACAATATGGACAAGCTCACTAACAGGTTCATTTATTTAGATATTAATAAATGAAGCCCCCCTGGCTGCGCTGTCCAATCTCTCTTTTTCTCTTGCCAATGTACCATCCGACTGAAAGTTTGCCACAGTCATCCCCCTCCCAAAAGGTGGAGACCCTTCATCACCGGGAAACTACCGACCAATCTCCCTACTCCCCATCCAGGCCAAAATACAGGAGCGCATTGTCCTAGCCCAACTTTCCTCCTTCCTTGACTCCACCTCTTTCTTTACACCCTACCAATCAGGGTTCAGGAAATCGCACTCCACAATAACCTCCCTGCTAAGGCTCACCAACGCCATCCTCATGGGCATGGATAAAGGGCAAACCACCTCAGCCATTTTTGTCGACCTCGCTAAAGCCTTCGACACTGTCTCCCACCCTCTACTGTTATTCAAACTCTCTAGCGCCGGTCTCTCTGGTGATGCCACCAGTTGGTTTCAATCCTACTTAGATGGTAGAACTCAATCAGTAAGAATTGGACCCACCTCCTCCCCCCTCTTGGTTACTACTGGGGTCCCACAAGGCTCAGTCCTCGGCCCATTACTCTTCTCAATTTTCCTAAATGAACTTCTCTCAGTCTGTACTCACACATCCATACACCTGTACGCTGATGATACTGTACTCTACACAACAGGCCCCTCCCCTGATGAAGTGGCCTCTACTCTCCAACAAGATTTTAATGCGGTACAGCACTGGTTTAGTTCAAACCAACTGTTTCTAAACCCCCAAAAAACAGTCTCCCTAACATTTGGGACTAGGCAAAGGCTCTCCAGACTCCTTTCTACCCCCACTTTCTTCACCACTGAGGGAACTCCTCTAGAGATCTGTACCTCCCTCAATTACCTCAGGGTCTGGCTCGATCAGCACCTTGACTTTTCCACTGACATTGACTCTATCCACAAAAAGCTGCGCCCAAAACTAGAAGCCTTGTATCGGAAGAAGGGTAGCCTACCTCTAGCAACCCGCAAGGAAATTGTCCAAAAAATGATCCTCCGATACTGGATTACAGGGATACAGTATACTGCACTGCTCCCAAGTCATCCCTAGCCAGCCTTGACTCTCTCTACCACTCTTTCTGCTGTTTTGCCCTTGACTGCCCATTTTATGACACATCACTGTGACCTCTACAGCCACCTTGATCTAACATCACTCCATGTCCATAGACACATCCACAGCATCAGGACCACAGCGAAATTCTGGTCACAGTCCCTTCCCCCTACCTTACATCTGCCCTCTCAGTCCCACCACAATCTACCTACTCCCTCAGGAGTGGTACCTCCCGGCTACTATATGTCCCGCGTATGGCCACTTCAAGGGGCCAAGCGGCGTTCAAATACCTCATGCCCAAACTTTGGAACGCACTCCCAGCAGGCATTCATGACTTCACTAACTCATTGCACCTAAATCTCCTCCTCAAGGGACACTTCTCCACTATTTGCACCTGCACATAGGGTCACCTAGGAGATGTAACCTCAAGTCCCCTACTGGTGTTTAGGCCCTCCTGTCTTTACTCTTAGCACACCTCCCCCTGCATTTTGCTTTCATGCTATGTAGAGCATAATGTAGGGGTTACAGATGGCAGTCCTCCATCTAATCCATGTATATCCTATTTTCCCTCGTTGCTTGATTTCATAGCTAATTCTGCAAATTGACAATAGTTACATGCACTATTTCCCAAATGTTTGTAAAATGTATCTGCTTTCATGTGATTCTACTTATGTTATGTACTTGCACGCTCCAGTATCTCTCCTGGAGGTCTCTAACACTCTGTATAGTGTAACTGTAATCATGTACAATCCTCCTCAACTGTATTGCATATGAAATCACATTCATGTACTCCCTATTTGTGTCTATGTTATATGCTCCAATTGTCCCTTTCCCCCAGGACGCATCTGGAATCGAGCGTTAACCCACTCAGTATGCCATTCCTGGTAAAATGCTTAAATAAATAAATAAGCTTTTCATAGGTTGAATTATGCCTCATCCACACTACATCTCTGCATTTGCACATGCCAGTTCCTCATATTTCCATACATGAAGGAATTCTAGCAGTTGGTCTGAACTGAAACATGAGTATTTTGTTACACTGTAGAGTAGGAAAAGGAAATGTAAATAACAACCATTTCTTGTAAATCTACCCTAAAAGCCAAAAACTGTTTTCCACACTCCTGTTTTGCCTGCAAAATATGAGGGAAAATGTAACATTTTTCAGATCTGAAAGTAAGAACCCTAAAATGAAGTGAGGACTACTGGGTCAGGGAGTAAGGGTGGTACAGACAACTAAGGAGAGTGATCCAAGTGTCATCGTTTGTTTTATTTAAAATCTGGAAATTAGTGATAGCCTCAAGGTCAATGCACAGTGTAACAAATCCTGTGGGAAGGCAAACAGGGTGATGGGATAGATACAGTTTCAGTCATAGATACATTCATTGTAACAGATGTAACACCCAAGAAATGTTGACTGTAAAATATTTTAGTTGTGGGATGTATGGGGAGAATTGAAAATTGTCTCCTATTGCAGTCCCATGCCTCAGGGCACTCGGCTAGGAGGTGTGATTGTGTAAACAATTGTTTCCTGTCCTGTAAAAGGTTCTTGTTTTGGTTAAACTTCAAAGGACTGAGTTCCTTTAATAAAAATACATGTTTTGAATGTATACAGGGCCAATGTACAGTGAGATGGCTCCCTACTGATTTAGCTACACAGGATAATAAAAAGGCCAGGCTACAATCCACAACCAGTTTGGACCCATTCTGGAAAAGGGTGGTCTGAAGAGATCAAAGAAGGTCCCGGAAGAGATGTCAGAGAGGTATGTATGATGCTGCAGGTGTACTGGGCTGGCCAGCTATTTCTGTTGGATGTTCACAATGAGAGTTTTTTATGTTTGAGATTTTGAACTAGCAACATCATGGGTGCAAATCTGCCATAACTCATCAGTTCCCAGTTGAGGCAAGCTTCTTCTACTTTCCTTAGAATCTAGATAACTTTGAATTAGTTTTTTTGTGAATGTGTGATCTCTATCTTTTCAAAAGTGCTTATCTTTATCTCTGTAGTAATACTATGTTCCCCATATTTCTTACTGTGTATTATCCTGTAACATATGTAAATATCAGGTAGTATTAAATGTTAGTTTTATATATTTCATGCTTTCTGTGACTGAGTAGCAGTGTCTGAACCAGAAGACATATGAAGAAAGACTAAAGGAGCTTAAGATGTATAGCCTTGAGAAAAGGGGTGGGGGGGCATGATAGAAACTTTGAAATACCTCAAGGGAATCAACAAAGTCCAAGAGGGTAGCATCTTTCAGAAAAATAGATGGGCAAGAACAAGGGGGCACAATTTGAAGATAGAGGGGGACGGCTCATAGGTAATGTGAGGAAGTATTTCTTTACAGAGAGGGTTGTAGATGAATGGAACAGCCTTCCTGAGGAGGTCATAGAGTCAGAAACAGTGGGGGAATTCAAGAATGCATAGGACAGACAGGCAATTCTAGTGGGGGGCAGTAGGCTGTTGGTTAACTAGAATCTGCAGCTTATCTGTTAGGTAGAGAAATGGGCAGACTAGGTGGGCCAAGCGGTCCTTATCTGCCATCAGATTCTATGTTTCTATGAATAATTTCAAGTATAGAGAACTGGGGTAACTTAACGTACATATGTCAGTGATTAATTTCCAAAGAGGCATGCTACAAATTTACCACATCCAAGGCAAAGTCGTCTCAGCTGTGACAAAAGGGGTGGGGTCGTTTTCCCTCTGGTAAGGAGTACTGCACTGTGAGAGCAGTGGCTCTAGTGAAATTCAGACCTAGAGATACCCCCAAGTTTAGTTGCAGCTGAGTGATGGCAGCATACAAAGGTAACCCTTTCAGGTGTCTGTTGTGAAAACTGATAGCAGTGCAGACTGAGTTCTGGGAGACAAGTCTGTGACATTCAGATATTTCAGGATATATCTAAAGAGATTCTCTCTGGTGGCCCACAGTGTATCTGCAGGCAGACAGGGAATTTCTCTAGAGATATTACAGACATTTCAAGAAAAAGCTGGCCATGTGTTTGGCTGCAACTCTTGGATGGGGAATTGATAGTATGAGAAAGGAGGTGATATGCCCCTGTACAGTACCAGCCACAGACACTGCCAGCTATTTCCCCAAATTTCTGTGACATTTCCAGATATATCCAATGCTTTCTCCATTTCTACAGTAGGGGCAGCAGAGAAAAACTCTTTAGAAATTTTGTGAAATATGTGGAAATAGCTGGCAATATCTGTGGCTACTACTGTACATGTCCCTTGTAAGGTCACAGCTGTAGCACTTCACACAGTTCTTGAATCCATACCTCAAGAAAGAGAGGGACAACACAGAGACCACACAAAGGAGTGTCACAAAGATGATCTATGGGCATCATGGGTGGTCATATTGTATGAGCAAAGGTCTGCAGATCTTAGCATGTGTAAACTGGAGGCCAGAATGGAAACAGCAGATATGATTAAGAGACACAGGTTTTTGGCAGAAAGCAACAGGATGGATTGTAAGGATTTCTTCATAAGGAACTACAGTAACTAGAGGACATGGGTGAAGGCTTGTGGAGGGAGATGCAGGGGGGATGTGAGGAAGAAATTCTTCATGGAGTGGGTGATGGACAAAGATTGTTGAAGCCAAGAATGGCAGGATTTAAACTTGGGTGAAACAAATATCAGGGAATACTGGGACCCACAGACAGAAGTGAGGAAGGGATGCCTGGGGAATGTGTGATGATCAGCCACTAGGGCTATAGGACTCAGATCTTTAAATTCAGTCTGGCAGTAGGCTGAGGATTGAGCTAGGCAGGGAAAAGGTAGACTGGATGGACATCTGGGTCTTTTTCTGCTGACATAATCTACGTTTCTATGCAAGTGCCCTCGTCTTACTGGTCTTTGAATCACAATGTTTAGATCCATATTAAAAGTAAAGGAAATAACTATGAGGCAAAAACTAGAATTCAATACAAAATGTCTATCTTTATTTCCCTGATCTAGCTGTTCAAGATTTATATTGCATTTAGTTTTAAATCACTGCATTTTCTTTGTTAATTTAACAGTGATTCTAAAAGCCTTTATCACAAATGGTCATTTTTCTGGGTGTGGTTTAAGTGATTCTGCAAGAAGAGCTTTTAGCATCTCCCTTAAAGAGTTTTTATAAATCACATAATTTCAGCCAATCAGGGCACAGAGCCACTGCACTTTTTATCCCGCATACAGTGGTCTCTCATGCATGAGCATTAGGAGTGGAGCATTCCACTTCACAGCCAGGAGAGAGCAACTGCAGCAGACCGTGGGACACTCTACAAAGCTGACCTATCATCCAGACAGCAGACACAGCCAATCCATAGCTTCCCAGGGCAAGTGGGTGAAGCTTGAAAAGCCTGAACTTTGAACAAGCAACGTTCTCCTCTCACTTTTCAGCTTTCAAGCAGCAGCATTCTGGGACTTTGCAATGGGTTGATAGGAGTTCTAATCCAGCAACTGCTCCCTCCCTCCAACAACCGCTGACCTGGACCCTGTGGCAGACCTTGAGACACTCCACAAAGCTGGCCGCTCCTTCAGCCAGTGGACATTGCCAGATGATGGCTTCCTGCGCCAGAGGGCAGAGGTTCATCTTCTCTCAAAGTCTGTTCCAATCCAGTGAGCCTCCATGCTGCAGTCTGGAGTGCTAAGGACCATAGTACAAAGAGTGTTACACTATGGCTGTTGCACTGTGAGAGTCAGCATTGAAGTCAGCCATCATCCAGGCACTATGTCCCACAGCTGTGCCCCCTCACATGTTCCTGCAACTTCTCCTACTCCAAAGGGCTCAGCAAGTACTCCTAATGATACTGGACACTTACCTTGCTATAGCAGACTGAAGTCATACTAGTACTATACCCATCTCTGCTAGCTAATGCTGCCACTGGTTATCCAATCACCATTTCTGCTGACTCAGTTGAGCCAGTAATACATTTAAGAAAACTAACACCCTAGCTGGGCGAACCTGCCCTACCATTAACTCAATGCGTATTGCCTACACCCTATCTGGGTGGACCTATCATCAAGGCCACTAGCTTTCAGTTTTTACCAGAAAACCCAGTAAAATTCCAGAATTTGGACTGATTGCACACTGGTAAAAACAAAAGAATTTCATGGAATGTTGGATTTTATACAGATCAGTAAATCTATAAAACTTGTATTTTTCTTATAATTGCTTCCTGTACTATTTTTAATCTGCTTCATTTAATGCTCTGTATATTATGTCTTCTTTTATTCTGATCATTTATACAAAATCCAGAAATTAGACAATCACCAGTATAATCCCTGGAATCTGAAATCTTGAAAATGGAATTTCATTATTTTAATCCCCCGTAAATCAGTGGCCTTGTCTATCATGCTAGTATTGTACTAGTAATTCTTTTGCATCTGCTTGCACCCCATCTAGGTAAACCTATGGTGCAGTGACTGCTGTAAGATTATACCCCTTCTGAGTGACCCTAATGTGCTTGCACTGTTCTATTGACTGCATACATCCCACCTGGGTGAACTTAATGTGATAGGATAGTAGTGCTGATAGATTGTTTCAAAAAAAGCACAATTCTGTGAGCAACTAGAAAAAAAAGGGGGGGGTGCAGAAACATGTGTTGGCTAACACCTGACAAATATAACTATAAAAATTCCACAGACATTTTTTTTCTGCTCTCTCTAAGTTAACACTTTGTTCCTGGTGCCAAGGCCTTTTGGCAAACATTGCAGTCTATGTAGCATAAATGAGGCACACCACATCATCTTAGGATTCCAAAAACTCTCTTGCTGTGTTTATTTCAGTATATAAATTCATAGTACTTCAAATATGCAGCCTCCAGCTTTCTCATACATATGAACTGTAGCTATGCTACTAAATGGTTAATGCCATTATCATGGAATTCAATTTCTAAAGTGATAACCCAGTGTCAAATTCAAAATGCTTGTACAGTGCTTTAACAGACTGAAGAAGCATAGGGCTCAATGAGTTAAAACTACAGAATACCAGGACCAGTCCTGGCCAGCCACATGCTCTGGCACTTCGATTCTCACAACCTTCCTCTGGAAGCAAAAATTCTTCTGTGGAAATGTTATAGTGTAGATTGATAAAACTCAATCTAAGTGAACCTACTGTGATAGAACTGATTTGCTGACCACTTATGCCTGCTGGTCTCCACATAGCTGACCACAATGGTGCTTACTTTGCTTCCGATTGTTAACACTTTAAAAATTGAATCTGGTAGAGTGCTATACAGTAGTAACATTGCTAAGAACCCTAGTTGCTTGAAATACTGGTTATATGCATTTCAGACAAATATCCTAATCCTAAGCAAGTAGCTACTTCTGTCACCTTCTCAGAAGTACTACCTGCAAGAGGCATGGGAGAGCATAGGGGTGCATGCATCAGGAAATGCAACTCATGGCTGAAGAACTGGTGCTGTGAGGAAGGGTTTGGATTCATTGGTGACTAGGGACCCACCTGGAGGGATGGAGACTTGTTCAAGCCTGACGGCCTGCATCCATCTTGAAGGGGAATCCAAGCTCTCAATGATAAGTTTAAATGCTACATTGACAAGCATTTAAACTAGACAAGGGGGTGGCAGACCAGCAAGGAGGGTACCTAATTACCCCCCCCACAGCTAGCAGTTGAACCAGTGAACCGGAGGAGTGGATATCTCTACAAAGCTGTGTGCAAACGATGGAGATGAGTGCCCAAGAGGTGGCTAGTCAGAAAAGGGGCAACATTCAACAGAAGGGCAGGCAGCAAGGAGAACCAGGGATAAAGGACAACCAGGGAAGGGGCTGGAATAGAACAGTTAAACAGTCTATGGAGGTCAAATCATGGAAAGCCATGTGTGCCAATGCCAGGAGCCTTAGCAACAAGATGGAGGATCTGGAGGCTGTCATGGGGCAGTCAGACCTGGACATTGTGGCCATCACAGAAACCCGGTGTAATGATAACCACAACTTGGAGATGGCCATACCTGGCTACAACATATTCAGAAGAGACAGGGCAGGTAGGAAGAGAGGAGTGACACTGTATGTCAAAAATGACATAAGGGCCACAGAGATCCAGGAGGAACAAAATGGGGGAGAGATACTGTGGGTTAAGCTGGAAAGGAAAATGGGGCCAGCCATCCACACAGGTGTGGTCTATAGACCTCCAGCCCAGGAGGAAGAAACAGATAGGGAGCTGATGCTAGCCATCCAAAGGATGGCAGACAAGGGTGAGGTAGAGCTGGTTGGAGACCTCAATATTCCAGATGTGGACATGAGCATCCCAGCAGCAGCATCGACTAGGAACAGATTTATCCTGGACTCCCTTCAGGGTGCCTTCCTCAAGCAACTGGTCATGGAACCAACTCGGCAGAAGGCAATACTGGACCTTGTGCTCACAAACAGGGACAGTGTAATGGGGGTAACAGTGGGGGAGCACCTGGGGAACAGTGACCACCAGTCACTGTGGTTTGAAATCACAGAAGGAGCTGAACCAAACCACACAAAAACATATATCCTGGATTTTAGGGGGGCAGATGGGAAAATGGGGAGATGCTTGAAAGAGGCATTAAGGGGAATGGAGCAGGAATAGGGGCTTGAGGAACAGTGGGCAGTATTTAAAATGGAGATTATAAGAACAGAATTATGCATTAAGCAGGTTAGCAAGGGGAAAAGAAAGAGGCGGATAGTATGGTTTTCCAAAGAGGTAGCAGAGAAAGTGAAAGCCAAAAAAGATTGCATTCAGGCAATACAAAAAGACACAGGCAGAAGGGGATAGGGAGAAGTACCAGAAGAAGCAAAGGGAGGCAGGGAGGTCAGTAATGGAAGCCTAAGCTCAGACAGAAGAGCACATTGCAAAATCAGAGGGTAGAGGGGACAAAACCTTTTACAGGTACATAAGTTAAAGAAAGGCAAAGGGAGGGATAGTGAGACTGAAGGGAGAGAATGGGGGCCTCATGGAGGATAACAACAGTAAAGCTGACATACTGAACAGGTATTTCTGCTCAGTCTTTACTGAGGAAGAGGAGGGTAATGGGTCTGAAGGGAGTACAAGGGGTGGAAATGGTGCAGAAATGGACACAAGTCCCTTTACACGAGAAAGGGTCCTGAAGGATAAGAGTTGATAAAGCAATGGAACCAGATAAGGTGCACCCCAGGGTCCTTAAAGAACTAAGAAAGGTGGTGGCTGAACCTCTGGCAATCCTGTTTAGCCAATCAAGGGAAACAGTGGAGGTACCCAAGGATTGGAGGACAGCAGATGTAGTCTCCTTATGCAAAAGTGGGAACAAAGAGGAAGCAGGGAACTACAGACCACTCAGCCTCACCTCGGTAGTGGGGAAGATCATGGAAGTACTACTGAAGAAGAGACTGGTGGAACATCTGGTTGTCAATGGACTACAGGACCCAAGGCAGCATGGTTTCACCAGGGGGAGGTCATGTCAGACCAAACTCGTTGAATTTTTTGACTGGGTGACTAGGGAGGTGGATCAGGGGAAGGCAGTGGACATGGCCTGTCTGGACTTCAGCAAGGCCTTTGACACTGTGCCGCACAGAAGACTATTACACAAACTGGGAAATATGGGTGTGGGCAGGACAGTAGTGTGGTGGGTAGGTAATTGGTTGGCTGTCAGGACACAGAGGGTGCTGGTATATGGCTGTCACTCCACAGAGGGAAGAGAGACCAGTGGGGTACCACAGGGATAAGTGCAGGGACCGGTCCTATTCAACATCATCATCAGTGACATTGTGCAGGACCTACAAGGCAGAATTTCCCCATTTGCTGATGACACAAAGCTCTGTAACAGAGTAGAATGAGAAAGGTCATGCAGAAACTTGAAGAATGGTCAGGGTATGGCAGTTGAAATTCAATGCAAAGAAGCGCAAGATAATGTATATGGGGCACAAAAACCCTGGCACAATATAGCAGTTGATGGGTGAGGATATACAGTAGCATGCACCAAGCAGGAAAGGGATCTTGGGGTTATCATCTCTGATGACCTCAAGGTAGGGAAACAGTGTGACAAGGCAGCAGGTAAAGCAAATAGGATGCTGGGATGCATAGGCAGGGGCATCCCCAGCAGGAAAATGGAGGTCATAATTCCACTATACAAGACACTAGTGAGGCCCCACCTGGAGTACAGTGTACAGTTCTGGAGACCTTACCCATGTAAGGACATAGATAGGGTAGAGAAAGTTCAGAGGACGGCAACAAAGATGGTACATGGATTGCATCTCAAGTCCTATGAGGACAGGTTGAAGGAATTGAATATGTACTCCCTGGAGGAAAGGCAGGAGAGAGGGGACATGATAGAGACATATAAGTATCTTACAGGGAGGAACAGGGTACAGGAATACACTATTAAGTAAAAAAGATGTTGCAGGACTAGAGGGCATAGGATGAAGTTGGAGGGAGGACGATTCAGAGGAAACGTGAGGAGGAATTTCTTCACAGAATGGGTGGAGGACAAGTGGAACACCCTGCCAGAGGAAGTGGTTGGGGCTGAAACAATCACAGGATTTAAAAATGCATGGGATAGACAAAGGAATTCTGGAAGTCAGGGCTAAGGGGCAACAGACTTCTAGGAAAACATAAAGTGAACTTACAAGCTCAAATGGGCAGACTGGGTGGGCCATAGGCCCTTATTTGCCCACACTGTCTACTGTACGTATGTATCTATGGTACTGACCGCTACCTAGGCTATCAGCAGGTGAGCATGAACAGGACAACCCTACTGTTAACTTCAGGGGAATGCTACCTTAAGTGTAATAGACGGTCCTTATTGTTAACCCAAGCAGTATGCTTCTCCCTCATCAAAAGGCTTTAAGAAACAAAAAATAATCCGTAAACCTAAAACACGGAAAGAAAGGAATTATTTGTTACACTGTGTGAGGGCTTGTAGGGCTATTATAATTTACCTGCTTCTAGTGCTGGGAAATGTGTACCTGAACTTATGGCCTTTTACTGTAATAGCTGGGGGTCATGGCCAAACAATGCAAGGAAGCTGAAACATTGTTTCTTTAAACACTGGTACTGTAGCTTTTTTTTTTTTTTTTTTTAATTTCTCTTTCTCCCCTACTACGTCCCTACCAGAGCAGCCCCTTCAGGAGTCATCCATGAAACCCATCCCTGTCACCGACTTACCTGCTGCTCGAGGTCCCTCATCCTGCCATAGATTGCCCCCTGTGCAGGGTTCGGGGTGGGTCAAACCCCTGTACCTTTAATGTCTTCTCTGGTCCCCTAGACAGCAGCAGTCGGTGGCACATCAGGACTGGGTTCGGCGCTCCATCTACCCGGCTGGAGGGTGATTTTCCCTATTCTGTGAGGACGTTGTTTGCCCTGACGTCAAGGCGCAAGCGCCAACGTCCGCAACGTCCTCCCCCCTTGATGATGCAGCCCCTAGAGGTGATTGGTCCAATCAGACCCCTGAGGTGCCGATGAGCTGTCATGCCCCCAGCCTCTGCCAGAGGTCACCGTTCACTGGGATGGATCACCCACCCACCCCCCAGAGAAGGTGAGCTGTTGTCGGATGCTCAGCCTTTTTCCCCTCGGCCAACCGCCGGCGACCCAAGTCCACTCCTGAACCTGGGTCACCAGCGTGGTGAGAGGTGTGGCGTCTGGCACCTCAACCCTCAGTGCCACTGGCCAGCCTGGTACTGTAGCTTAATTGCTAAATTTACCATTGGAATCCTGGGTTGAATCAGTACAACCAGATATAACAACACTGAATGAATTTTGGCTCACACCTAAATACTTGATATTACTGTCAATCTCCCTGGTTTTAAACTACTCAGGGAGGACCACATGGCTGAGAGGAGGAGGTTGCTTAATCTACTGCATGTCCCATAAAAAAGTCACAAAAATAGATAGCAAGGATAAAACAGATGATTGTAAATGCCTGGCTACCACACTGATCCTGGGCAATGTCCAAAAAACCTTGCCTTAACTGATCTTCAGCCCACCAGGAAACCAGAACAAAGGCCTGGAGTCTTTCTATTAGTACTTTAAACAGTTAAACCAAAACTGGGAAAATATAGTCACTGGGTATTTCAATGTAAATTGAACTCTAAAAATACCAGTGACCACAGGTATAAAGCAAATCTGTTCCTAACTCAAAAGGTCACTGAATGCACCAGAAGCATAAAACTGGTACACAAATGCTCATAGACTGGTTACTAGTGACTCACTCTGATAGAACACATGAGGCTGAGGTTCTGCCTGACAGCATAACTGACAACTCTCAGACCAACGTAATTGGGCAGTAAAATGGGCAAAGCTATCCACAAGGGTTACTCTTTGTGGTGTCCTATACAGGGCAAAGACAACTGAATTAAAATAAGTGGTAGAACAGATCAACTGGAGCTATGTTGTTTATATCCCTACTGCTGATCTGGTGTTTGACGACTTTTATCACCAGATTCCACAAGGTCTATGACCAAGATGGACCAGTTAGAAAGTGTATAGTAAGAGGTACCTCCAGTGCCTGACTTTCTCCAGAACTACTGTCCCTGATGGGTAAGAGGGACACATGGTGGGTGTTGGCTAGGGAATCGAGGTCAATAACACACTTACAGATGCATTTGATATGCATTCACTGTGAAATTCCAGTAAACCATTAGCTTTTCATTTTAATTTGTCTTTACTGCTATTACAGTGTGTGTCCCATAACTTTAAATGTCACACCTAATATATTTAGAGATATACAATATCTAGTTGCTGATCCCCAATGTGCCATTCATGATTCAAAATCTTTCTAGACCCAAATGCCAAGACTTTAAACTTCCCTATGCTGATTTTTAAGTGCATCAGCTGAAACTGGTTCCTTGTATTTAAACCTCAGTTATGGTTTTAAAAAAGTTAACTTTAAACTAATAAGAATTCTTTCTGTTTTTTTTTTTTTTTATACATGATCTGGGTGTTAACAGAATGTGATTTTCCAAACAATTGTCATAAGTTTCTGAGGAAGAACTTGGTTGGTCCAAAAGCTTAGTCACCATTTTCTTTTGTTGCATCTATGTCGGTTCAATAAAAGTTATCATACCATTTGTTTCTGGATCTGCTCACTGGTGTGAATGAAAATGACAGTGTCTTCAGCGTAAACTAACATAGGAATCATGAGATTGTCAACTTGACAGTGGGGCGCATTCACAATATAAATTTCTGTTATAAGCAGAAGTACACAAAACAGGTATAAGAATGCAGCCTTGTTTAACTCCTTGCTGTAGCAGAATTGAACAAGGCAATCTGCCATCTCTATATAATCTTATTCTAGCCATGTTATTATGATGTAATTGCTTAATCATTTCTACAAGATACTTGTCTAGTAATGTATTCAAGATATCCTACACCAAACTCTGTTAAGGGTATCAAATGCATTGCTTAAATTGAGAAAAGGAACAGAAAGTTTTTGGGATTACCGACTACCTATTTGTCTGTCAAGAACAGTAATATGAAAACATGTTCATTAGTAGAGTGATTTTCCCTAAAGTCTGACTGAAGATCCGAAAAAAGAAAGTGACTCCTTTTCCCAGTCTAAGTGGGAGATAATATACAGTGTATACATTTGTTACTGTAATGCACAGAAGTAATATAGGCCTGCAGCAACTATGATCTGTTTTGATGTCTTTCTTAAAGAGGGATCCAATTGTACTAACCTTCCATTCAGATGGTAACTTTAAAGTGAAATTTATTTCACTGAATAGCTGTGCAAGAATCCAAGACCATTTTTCTAAACAATAATGCATAACTTCAGCAGAGATCATCTCTGCATCAGGTGAGTTTGTTTCTTTCTTGTTGTAAAATGAAATTTTATGCAACCTCCATAGATATCATTAAACCATATAGTTGAAACATTTTCATTGTCTCCCTGCATATACAGTCACAAGGAGATCCGGGGTATTTTTTCAGCATTATACACTAGATGACTAAAAAATACTTTATCCAAATATCTACAGGGATTGCAGCCTCAATAATGACAATGATTTACATCAAAAAGCCACAAGGTTCCAGAACTATCTGGTGACCTTTTCAATTGTCATCGTGATGTCATCACACATTTTTCGTGAACTTGTTCTTTTGTATTAAAAATAAGGGCCTTGTATTCTTTGACATGCCTCAGAGCTTTAAGATTGATTTTACAAGGACTGTTATACACCATCATTAACTGCACAATCATGCACTTAGGGTGCAGAAATCCAAGGGAGGAGTAGAAGACGGGGGAGGGGTGGAGGTACTCACGGCTACCACTCAAGAAAAGGGACCTGGGGGTAATGATATCTGATGATCTAAAGGTAACCAAACAATGTGAGAAGGCTGGGGAGACGGACAAAGGGATGCTAGAATGCATAGGGAGAAGTATCACCAGCAGAAAAAAGGAAGTGATTATGCCATGATACAGATCACTAGCAAGACCTCATCTGGAGTACTGTGTCCAGTTCTGGAGACTGCATCTCCGGAAGGATATAGCCAAAATAGAGGCAGTCCACAGAAGGGCAAACAAAAATGGTGCAAGGACTGCACAAAAGTCTTATGAGGAAAGACTAGAGGACCTCAATATGTATTCCCTGAAGGAGGGGGGGTATGATAGAGACATTCAAGTACATCAGGGATATAAACAAAGTACAGGAGTATAGCATCTTTCAGAAAAGAAGGTGTACAAGAACAAGGGGGCATGATATGAGGCTAAAGGGGAGTAGGCTCAGGTGCAATATGAGGAAGTACTTTTTGTCAAAAAAAATAATAGTGGATACTTGGAATAGCCTCCCTGTGGAGGTGTGGGGGCAAAAACAGTAGGGGAATTCAAGAATGTATGGGATAGACATAACAGTACTCTAGCAATAGGGAAGAGAAGGTAAGCTGCAGATCATCTAGGGTCTGCAATAATGCATAAGGGCAAGGAAAAGGGGCAGATTAGGTGGGCCACACAGTCCTTATCTGTCGTCACCTTCTGTATATCTGTGTGTAATTTACTCAAAACTTTCTTTTTGTTCCAACAATCTTTATCAAACCATATTCTTGATGGTTTCATATTACTTATAGCTGTGAGCACTTTGGCTAACTTTTTTAAGCCTCAATCAAATTCCTGTATTTTGCAATAACTGAGTTATAATTTTCACTGGGACTTATAATGACTAGAATTAAATCAAAAGAACCCACAATTTCATCATCCAGACTATTCATTAGGCCCTCCATGGTGTAACAACAGGCAAATCTTTTTGCCTTACTGACAGTCATATATCGATTCACATTCTCAGCTAGAACCCTATTAAAATGTCACTGTCAGTTCAGTTAGTTTTTATTTGGTTAAAACCATTACAAATTTTATAATACGGTGTGCAATAAAATAAACCTGAATATATAGGCAATACATAGTATCAAGGAACTTAAATGCATTAAAAAGTGAATATCAAAAATTCTAGAAGATAAAAATCAGCATAGTTTAAATTCTAAGCAATAAAATAAGCTTAATTAGTATGTAATATCAAGAACTTTATGAATATTGGTATGTGAATATCAGTAATACTACAAAGTCTTTCTAACCATTACTATCATGCTATACTAGCAAGCCAAGGTGGACTGAACAGCAATAGGGCAACTGCAAAAGGTATCCCTAAAAATCCAGGTCAATGCCTCTCCACCAAACCCCCAACACATGTGACTACTCATATTTTTGTAATAAAATACTCTGCCAAATAGACCTTTGCTTTCCAGGGACTAACCCAGGTCTTAGACTCTACTATATATCACTGAATTATTACTCTATAAGTTCACTCTTCAACTGCTTACCTTTATATCTAGTTTAGATTCATAGCTACCAGTTTTCAGGAATAAGAACCTGAGAACACTCAGCACTGACAAAAAGCAGAATACTAAAAATGGTCCTGTCCCGTCATACACAAATTTGACCATTGTGAATTTCTCCACCCATACTGTCCATTTCTGCATGTATGGCTAGAACACAAAGTGTTATGCAGGAATACCCTACCTAGTCTTTGGCAAAACCTAAGAAGCGACCCTGAGCAGAGCAAGCCTTCCCTAGCCAGACACCACTTAAGCACTACAGTTGATTATATAAAAATTACTCAATGACTTGATTAAGTCGAGACATCTGGCTGACTTGTGCACATAGATTAACTGTACATGCTCAGGGCAGATTGTCTTGCTTTTCAATCAAGCAAACTTAGCTTGCAGTATTTAGCTAAAGTCCTTTACTTTATAAAGTGCAAAGATTTTCAAAATAACCTACATACTTTCAAGTTTAAAAAAATGCTTTGTTAGATAGAGACAAGGGAAATATACAGTACATACTAATGCGGCTTCAAGACTTTTCCCTTCATTTACGAGTCAACCTTAATAATCCAAAGTCAATTCATAAGCTGCTCTTTTTCAAAAATTTCCAGCATTCCAGAATTGAAAGTAAATATCTTAAAGTTTCATTTTTTGGTTTTAGCTGGCATTTTCTTTGAAAAGCCACATATATCACAGATTGGAGAGGATCTTTAACCTGTGAGCAGTATCAATTGCCCCTGGCCAATAGCTTCAGGTACACTATTACAGGCAAATATGTTCATTATTGTTTTTTCTGATCTTGTCCCAGTCTCCCTACTCCAGGAATCCATTATACAATTCAGGTGTTTTATCATGGTCATAATACTATCCTCCAGCAGTCTCCTTTCTCCCATTCTGTCAGTCTTCACACCTACAGAGTCAAACCCCCCAGAAAATCGCTCCACTGAGCATAATACATTGCAGGGCAGCAAGATGGCTGTGGTGCTGCTCCACTCCCTGTTTCTGTATTCTATGTTGGTTGGGTGTTGTATGCTACTCACAATTACTATGTTGAAAATTTGGGGTCAGATATCACAAAACAATGACCTCATGAAAAAACATTGATTTGTTTCAATGTTTACTCATAACATTGCTATGGGTGCAGATTTTGGCCCCCAATTTTCACCACAGCCCATTATAAACTACACCTCATGAACATGACTGCTGTCATTTTTCAAATCTCCTCCAAAATATGGTTTTGCATTTGCTCTGCAAAGTCAGCATTTGAACAGGATATTAAAAATTCCACCTGCTGTGATCATAAAATAGGGTCACAAACATGCAGTTTTGGAAAATGTCACATCAAAATATCAAAAAACAACAAAGTTATGAGGAAATGTTGAATTTTTTTTTAGTGTTTTCTCTTAACTGTGATTTCTGCATATTTGGGCCACAAATGTGCACAAAGCCCTTTTTGTTGCCCCACATGATGAACACGACAGGTATCATTTTTCAAATCTTCTTTGAAACATGTTTTTGCAGTCCCTCTGTGAAACCACATTTCGAACAGCATTTAAAAAGATCCACCAGTCTTGATCATAACATGGGGTCATAAAAAGACTATGTTGAAAATTTGGAGTCAAAATGTGAAAAAAACTAAGTTTCGACGAAACAGTGAACTGTTCCGTTTACTCATAACTTTATTTTTGCTGATCTGGGCCCCTAATGTTCAACATATCCCTTGTGTTACTCCACCTAATGAACATGACAGGTATCATTTTTCAAATCCCCTCCGAAACATGTTCTTAACAGACACACTGCAAAATCATCTGTTGGGTGGGATTTAAAAAATTCCACCAGTCTTGATGATAACATCAAGTTATAAAAAGACTATGCTGGAAATATGGGGTCAAAATATAAGAGCCCACTGAAAATTAGATACTGCCTCTCCTTCGGCCTGTCCTGGGTAAATACAATCTATGACTGTAAAAGCAGCCTTTAAATGGGATGCAAGGCCTTCACAGATGAACAGACAGGATGATCCAAAATTCAAGGTGAAACAGGGCATTTAGATTTTGTCAGGCACAAAACCATGTGAAAAGCATAAGGCAGCAAATCTGACCAGTGCAACTGTTTGATTTCTTGTAACAATTTCAAAGTGTTCACTTTACTTTCCTCTCTATTACCCCATATGATAAAATATCTCATTTACAAGGACCCTGGTGCATAGCAGCAAGCTAATCAAATCATGCTGGGTATTCCATGAAAAGGCAATGTAAATACAAATATCTGGTACAATTCATAATGCAAATGGCTGTAATAGGTACTATAGTACAAAGCTTAGGTTGTTTACTCCAACCTAGGTTACCACACATATATTTATACAAGGAGCTTGATACAATACATGTGCAGGTTTTGTCAAACTTTCACTTCAAGTACAACAGCAAATGACAGTTTTGCTGACTTGGCTCCAGGTGTAGGGATGTTCCTGTTCAATAGTGTTCTACAGTATATGTGAAGCCCTCCTTACCTATGTTAGATTTAATCCTGGAGATTTGTAGGTAGGTAAGATTTGTTCTTCTGTGCACAATTATTTTCCGCAAATACATTCAAGACTGAAAAGGACAACAAATGCAGCAACTCCATGTATGTGTTGTAAGATAAGCAGTCAGCTGTATTCAGTCTGTAATGGTATATAGTTATTGGAATGAAAGGCAGCTTGGGGTAGTTTTAAATTAGCATTTTTACAGGTGTCAGTTCCTTTGTATGGTTCTACATGCTTGCAGACTCTTTCAGCACGGTTGATTGAACAGGCCACAACACTGGACATTGCAGTACAAACCTGCAGACCATTCATGGCACTATCTAAGGTCTTCAGGGGGTTTAAAATCTTTACTACTTGGAGCACTCTTTGAAGTTCGAGCTTTCCATTGCTTAACCTTGATACAAAATGGTCACCCAGGCAAAACTGAGTTAAGAGCTGTCATGTAAAGCAGGTCACATTAATATAGTCAATGACTGAGCATGGGACCGAAAATCACAATGCTGACGTTGTCTAGAAACACTGAAATGAATGACATTAACCAGCAACATACTACTTAGTAAATATGGGATGAAATACAACACATGAACACAGACTCACAAGACAAAAGTGTTTATTTTCATAATTAACAAAATTCTTAATTGATGGAGTAAGGAAAAGCTTCTTATATCTCAAAATACAAAAGTATATTATTCATAAGGTTCTACAAATTAGCATTTTACTTTATTTCAAAAGTATGATTTTTTTTTTTTATTTTTTTTTATACCTTTGGTGTATTTTTTGCTTGTTGAAGAAGACAGGGGCCTGGTACTATTAAGCATAAATTACATGAAAAACATGCCTCTTTTTGGGGTCATCAGATTTTGGCTCATTAGAGAAATCTCATGTTTCCATTTTTAATTTCTTGATCTTTGAGCAATCACCTCATAGGAGGTATCCAGTCACAGAGAACACAAATACTTCAATCAAGTTCAAAGTAAAGTCAGATGAGGACAAATTACTTGGATTACTGGTACGTGATCAGTTTCTGTAACATATATATATTAGGACTTGGCACAAGCAATTCAATTTTGATCCTGTGTCCTCGCTACATTTGGGGGTGGGGTATTAATGCCACAATAACACAGAACTGGACCTGCAACTGAGTGAGCCCTACTGTCTTCTAGTTTTAGTTCTTGATGAAACTGAAATAATGTATGTTTACTGTCATCTTTCAGTCATGGTTTATATCACAGGCATTTATTTATTTATTTAATGTCGAGAAGGTGGCAATAGAATCTGGTATTTTGAGTTTGGCATATTTGATTTTAAGTGCACTTTCTAGTAAAAAAAAAATCTATTTAGCCATGTTCATGCATGCTGGAAATAGTCATGATTTTTAGCATCAGAAAAAAAAAACATTTGTTGCATGTTCCATTAAACATATGACAATAACTGCCAATTTGATTTGTATGTAAGACATGATGAGTGACAACTAGGTACCGTTAATAAAAAATATAGCTAAGAAGAACAGAACACCCTGAGAATTTGATAAGCTTGTTTTTGTCTGCCATTAAATTTATAATGCTCTGCTGCACATATAAAACCAAGAGAGACAAATTCAAATGTAGCTGTTGTAATATATATATGTCCATGCTTTGGTTGCTTCTACTGTAGTGGCACATCAACAGGCACATTTAAGAGTTATCTTCAGATTCCTTCTCTAAGTGAAGTTCTTTCTTTTGTGATGCAAGGAAGGATTCCCATGTAGCAAGGCACTAAAAGAAAAAAAAAGAGAGATAATTAACAAAAAAACAAAAAAAACAAACAAACATGAAAAAGCAGAAAATAGCTGCCCTTGAATACTTGGGTTCCCTGCTGAATGATGCAGCAGGTCATTACAGTTTAATATTACAGTATTATAGAATGCCAACCAGTTACAGTATCTATAAGTGGTCTTAATTTTATAAAGAAAGATATGGAACTTTCATTGAAGAAAGCCTAGAAACACACTGGAAAATTACACATACACTGTATTTCTGCAATAAGGTACATGGGGATGAGATGACACACTTTGGGGGATGGGTGTTGGCAGAGAGGACTACAACTCAACAGTATGGCTAACATAGCACAGCATGCTACACTAGTTGCACTTCTTAGGTTTAGCTGGTATGGCTGCCATGACAGTTTCCTGCAAAGCCTCACAACAGAAACAATTTATTAGACACATCACAACCACATCAGCCAACCCTAAGTAGTGCAAATAGCATTGTGAACTGCTGTGCTACACTAGGCTACTTACACTGATCCATAAACCTCCATGATCACTGGGCAATGCAGGCACCAGGACAAACCGTGAGTCATAATTACTAGGGCTGTGGTGAATGTAGAATTCCTTTAGAATTGATGTGAAATGGCAATTCCACTTCCGAAACATTTTTGAAATTTCTTTTTGAATTCTGCAGAATTCTGAAAAGCATTTCTGTGTAAACTGCAGAACAGTTTTCTGTGGATCCTATGAACCACAGAATAATTTTGCATGGATTGCAGAAAGAGAGTCCGCTGTTTATGTAAACTGTGATTATGCCACAAAAATGTTTTGCATACAGTACATCAGAATTCTGCTACTGATGGAATTCCATGAAACTTTCCAAAGGTATGATGAAAACTGCAAGAAAGATTCTTTTTTAACCAATCAGCTTCCATCATACAAATTAACATTTTGGTTTTTATCATTTTGATTTATATGTGCTATTTAACTAAAGAGATAATGATACGCCTTTCTAAAACCTTTATTCTGCCAAGCTTATGATCCTGGAAAACAAAAACTGTGTACTGCTAGGGATGAAAACAAAAATGTTGCTGACATTTAATTAAAATTGCACAACACCCAACACTACAAAAGACACTGCATGTAATCTAGTTTGACATATACAACCACACACTTTTACTGTTAGTAGTAGGGAGCTACCTTAAGTGGGACGCTAGCTGTGGAACTCCTCTGGTGTATGTGGAATAAACATGGAAGTAACCCCATTTATTACCTACAGTACATTCTCAGTCACCTTCCATAATTCCCACCTTCACTTACATGTAGCACAGGTGACAGCTACCCTAATGCAGTACTTGCACCTTCTCTCATTTGAAAAATCAACCACACACTAGAGGTTGCACCTGACAGGCTCCATTTGGATTATCATGGAATACTAGTTCTTAATGCCAAAAAAAGGATAAAGGGATAATCTTCACAAGCAAGAAAAATGTCATACAAAAACTGCTGTCTACAGCCTAATAAAAGGGCACATCCTAGAAGGTCCAACTGAACTTCAAATTTCTCAGGTTGAGCTCAGCCCATCACTATTATTTGCCACCAGACACCCTAATAATGGAGTCCATAAAAATAGGAATTATTAAAAGTGTAGGCACTGATTCAACATTGAAACAAACAAAAGAATTGCTAAAGTAACTTGTACTTTCTGCCCTATAGGACAATGAGGTTGGCTACAAAATGACAAACTATCAACTTAAATAAAATTTCAGTAGTCTAACTTTGCAGATTTATTCTTTCCTGTGGCAACATTCAGTACACACTATAGTGAGCTATAAACAAGCATTTGTCAATGCCGAATGTTTGCTTGCTGGCATTGGCATTAGTAGTGCAGAAGTTACAGAGCTGCATAATAGGAATGGCAGCGAAGTATTGAACTGAAGCCAACCCCACCACCACCACCCTGCAGAGAGCGACAGGCATTGGGGTGTGCCTTTGGGTTGTCAGGCATAATGACCACGTCATTTCACCACACCCTACCCTGCAGACACTGACAAGTGTCACGATGTGCCTTGGGGTCTTTGGCCCTTATGCACACCCCATTCCATCAGGAAATACGGTGAGATGGGTGCGGTATAGGAGAATGGGGTGAACTTTGGGGCCGAAGAGTCCAAGGCATGCCTCGATGCCTGTCACTGTGTGCAGGGTGTGAAATGGTATGAGCATTACAGGCAAGAATCCCAAGTCACATCCCTGATGCCTGTCATTCTCTACAGGGTTGGGCGTTATGGTTGGAAACCATAATACCTCAGGCATTCATTGGTATTTTTACTCCAAATTTTCAACATGGTTTTTTTGTGACCCCACCTCATGAACAGTGGCAAAATCAGTTTGTTAACCGAAAGCTGCTTATGCACAGCGACTATGGCATTTAGCAACACAGGTGCAAAAACATTCCTAACAGGATGTAAAAAATGACAGCTGTACTGTTCATGGGGAGGTGTAATAAAATGGCAATGTTGCAAAAGTGCAGTTAAAATATTTAAAAAAATGGTGAAGTCACGAGCGTGCATAGAAACTGTGCAACGCACACCAGTAATGTAATTAGTTTGGGGATTTTTAACAGCAGATTGTCAACACAGGCATTCTGGGACCTCCGATCATGAACAGTGTCACTGTGATTTTCTTTATCTGTCCCGAACAATGATTTCCCACAGCGACCATGCATCTCTGCGCTGAAAGTGTGAAAACACATTTCGGCCATGTTGTGAAAAATGACAGCTATACTGTTCATAAGGAAGTGTGGAAAAATGCCACTGGTGAAAATCTGGATTGAAAATATTATAAAGTCATGAACTTACAAGGGTGCGTGGAAACTGGGCAATGCTCACTCGTATCACAGTCAGTTTACGGACTTTTGTCACCAAATTTTCAACATAGCCATTTTATGACCTCTGCTCGTGAACAGTGTAACTGTGATTTTCTTAATCTGTCCCAAACATTGCTTTCGCACACCGACTGCACCATTGTGCGCTACATGTGCGAAAACAGATTTTTGGCGACGTGAAAAATGGCAGCTGTACTATTCATAAGGAAATGCAACAAAATGGCAATGTTGAAAATCTGGAGTGAAAATATTGAGAATACGCAAACTTACGAGCGTGTGTAGGAACTGTGCAACGCACGCTCGTAAAACAGTCATTTTAAGGAATTTTTTCACCAAATTTTCAACATAGCCATTTTAAGACCTCTGCTCATGAACAGTGTCACTGTGATTTTCTTAATGTGTCCCATACATTGATTTCGTACACCGACTGCGCCATTGTGCGCTACATGGGTGGAAACATGTTTTGGGCAAGATGTGACAAATGACAGCTGCACTGCTCATAAGAAAATGTAATAAAATGGCAATGTTGAAAATCTGGAGTGAAAATATAGAAAATTCGCAAACTTATGAGCATGCGTAGGAACTGCGCAATGCAGGTTCGTAAAACAGTCAATTATAGGAATTTTTTCACCAAATGTTCAAGATAGCCATTTTAAGACCTCTGCTCATGAACAGTGTCACTGTGATTTTCTTAATGTGTCTCATACATTGATTTCGCACACCGACTGCGCCATTGTGCGCTACATGGGTGGAAACACGTTTTGGGCAAGATGTGAAAAATGACAGCTATACAGCTCATAAGGAGGTGTGGTAAAATGGCAATTTTGAAAATCTGGAGTGAAAATATTGAAAATTCGCTAACTTATGAGCGTGCGTATGAACTGCACAACTGCACGCTCATAAAACAGTCATTTTTAGGAATTTCTTCACCAAATTTTCAAAATAGCCATTTTAAGACCTCTGCTCATGAACAGCGTCACTGAGATTTTCTTAATGTGTCCTGTACATTGATTTTACACACCGACTGCGCCATTGTTCGCTACATGGGCGGAAACACGTTTTGGGCAAGATGTGACAAATGGCAGCTGTACTGCTCATAAGGAAGTGTAATAAAATGGCAATGTTGAAAATCTGGATTGAAAATATTGAAAATTCGTGAACTTACAAGCCTGCATAGGAACTGCGTAATGCACGCTCATAAAACAGTCATTTTTTGGAATTTGTCCACCAAATTTTCAAAATAGGCTTCTTGAGAGCCCACCTTATCAACACTGGCAGTGTCATTTCGTTAATCATTCCGGAAAGGTGATTTCGCGCAGTGGCTGCGAAATCACCCTTCAGGCCTGAGTAATGCCATGACAGTGCAAGAATTCATGAGGAGGGGTCCCAAAAACCCCATGTTGAAAATTTGGTGCAAAAATTCCAAAAAATGCCTGAGATATGCAACAAAGTTGAAAAAACCCTATATATCGCATTATACAGCTTACCGGCATTTCCTCAGTTCGTGGTTGTGTTCCTGGTCCACCGAAGATTGTCGCGCGAGCTCCGGAGGTAAGTATGGGGTGGAGGGGTGTGGGAGGCAGAGCATGTGGTGGGTGTGGGTTGGGGGCAGGAGACTGAGGGAAGATTTTCTTCTTTACAGGGGTTTGGGCGACGGAGTGCGTTTGCCACGCTGGGATGGGCTCCCAAGCGTGGCAGAGGGCGACTGGGGGTGTGGAGCCGATGGGGGATTAGGCACCCCCATTGGCCATGGCATCTGTTGCCATGCTGGGGTGAACTCCCAGCGTGGCACCCTGTACTGAGGGGGAGATGAGTAGGCCGATGGGATTGGGCACCCCATCAGCGACAGCATGGGGTGGGGAGACAGTGGAGCCAGCGAGGACTGGGCACCCCGTCGGCCATTACATCATTTGCCCACGCTGGGGTGGGCTCCCAGCGTGGCACCTGGGCTCTTTGGGGGCAGCACAGCTGATGGGGGATTGGGCACCCCGTCGGCTGTACAATGTGTGTGCAGCTGGGGTGAGCACCAGCACTCTTCTATGTAACTGTGCTGGGGGCAGCCACGCGGTATACGTCGTGTGTTTGTGTGTGTGTGTGGGGGAGCTGCGCGCGGGCAGGCGATATCTGATCGCTGCTCACTGGAGCGTAGCTCCCCCTTTCAACGGTACGCCACTGCATTTTGGAGCTGTCATAGACAGCTCCAGCATGCATTGGCGGACTGGAGCCGCGCCTGCCAACACACTGACTGAATTGGAAGAGGGGGTGACATACCTCCGAAAACTCGGATGATGGCACTATGTTTCTTGCACATGCGTGTAAGCAAACATTAAAATACTGGGACTAGTTCTCTTCAACAGTACAAAATAAATGAACTGGTTAATGTACAGTATACCGTTAACAGTGGACTAAACATGTGGGTCTCAAAGCTCAAATCCTGGTGGCCTCAATGGGCTGGAAAGTGCAGCCACTAGAACTTACTGGTGGCTTCACTTATTTTCTCACCTGCAACACCCCACTGTTCTATACCAAAATCCCTGCTATAAAACTTTTTTTCCTATAGTATATAATCTAGTTCCGGTTGTATTTCATTTGAAATACATCCCCTATGTTTATTTAAAAAGTAAAAAAAAGGCTGGCCTGGTGGCGCAGAGGGCTGAGGCACTGGTGCCTTGCCTCAAACTACGCCGGCGACCCCAGGTTCGGAAACAGACTCAGGACACCAGGGGTCAGCAGCGGGAGGACAGGATTGAGCATCCGAATTACTGCTCTCCTATCCTGGGGTGGGGCTGGGGGTTGCTTCGCTCAGGAGCGGTCCCCAGTGGAGACTGGAGGCACTGCATGAGCAGCATGATAAGGGAACTTAGAAAACTGGAAATACTGCTCATTGGTGGCCACTGGATGATGGCTCTCCGTCTCCCGATTCCTTCGGTGAGATTCCTTCCCTCAGCAGCATCCCTAGACCCTATCGAGAGTTCGCTGGACTCCTCCCCCCAGTGCCTTCCTTCTCGGAGGAGGGGGACCCACCTTCAAAGGGTTATGTCTGGGATATCCCAGTTACCAGCTGCATTGTGAGGGTCAGAGAGAGAACTCAGGTAAAGCCAGTGGAGATCAGTGAGGACTTGGAAGGAGCTTGAAGGAGTGGGGGTCACCAGGAATATGGAGGGGAATAAACAAATATTCCATTCCAGAACCTTTGTACTTTGAGCTCTAAAGAGTTCTGTGGCTGCAGAAAACAATGCTGGTGGCTGCCTATGGCCACGGTGGCCTCATCTGAGAAACACTGGACAAATCCATGGCTAAACACATTTAGAAGTTGGTTGGATTTCAAATTCAAAAGGTCATTTAAAACCCTACCGTATACTGTATAATGAGAACCACAGAAAAAACAACATTTGCCCACTAAGCCTCCTATATATGAAATTATGACATTTTAAGTCAGCAATGCTTATTTCTACAAAAGAAAACATTATTAACCTTCAAAAAGAAAAAGATTTTAAAGAGCCCATAGCATCAAAAGCAGAACATAACTGTTATTCATTTTTAAAAGAAATGCATCTCTAAAGTATTTTTCTTTTTGCTAATGCAGTGGTTTACTAAGTAATGGTAATTTTGTGTGCAACACAGAACAGCACTCCCTAGAAACTGACATATCTACTGCTATGTACCTTCATAACTCATCAGCATTGTGACCTCACTCATTGTGACATCATCAGTGACCAACCTGGCAGAACCAGAGTGGTCCTTCTTGGTCAACAGTGTTGTCAGTCTGCGAGGTTACAAGTACATCAGATACAAAATGTAACCGTTGACTATTCTGAAAAATGAATATTTATTTCATGTAGTCTATTAGTTCTTCAATTCCAAAAATATTTTCGTTATTCTGGGTTTATAATAGCAATAATGACCTTTATTTGGTCTTCATCTGGAAGATAATAGCCTGCTGGAATGCTAACCACCTCTGACTGCACCTCAGGCTCTTCAGCATTCTAACAGGTAATTATTTCCCAGAGAATGACCTCTGCCTTATTACTTAAGCCTTATTACAGTATGTTCACTACAAAATAAAACTCATGTTAAATTTGTCAACAGTTTTTCAAGATGAAAGTTAATATTCTGTAACTGTACTGTATGCACATTATACCCTTTTTATATACAGGGTACTTCACTTCCCATGTTATTAATTCGGTAAAACTGGCTGCAGACCGTCTGCCTAGGGCACTCTTGAAAATGAAGAGATTCACCTAAGTGTGGTCATTGCACTGCAAAACTTTATAAATATTCAAAACTTATTCAAAAGCCACTGCCCCTTCATCCTTCTAATACAATAAAAAATAATGCTCATAAAAAATTGTCTTTCAACAAAATAAAAATGGCTCTGTCTTGCTGAACGTATCATTTTATTAGTCTCAGAAAATCTAAGTGGCATGACTACACATAGTTCAAATTTAGAGAAGTAAATTGTTTTAAGTTTCAGAATAGCTGAGAGAACACTGCTGAACTCTAGCCATCTCAGTGGTCCAACTGTACCACGTGACCATTGTCTAGCTTGTCGCAAATTTCTAAGTCACACAAAAAACATTTATTGATGAGTTAAGCAAGTTAAAAAGTACTGAATTAAGTAGCACTAGGATAACATACCTGGCTGTTGGTTAACTAGGATCTGCAGCTTATCCTGTAGGTAGGGAAATGCAGACTAGGTATCTGCCGTCAAAGTCTATGTTTCATGGTCAATTAGGCTAGAGTTGCAGCAAAAGGCCTTTAACCACCAGGGAAGTGGTGGGGTGTTAACTTAGCACAATTCTGTAACTGAAGTGTATTTCATTTGTAAATGTTTATTTTTTTCTTTTTATCCCCTTACGTCCTGCAGACCCCAACCCTTCGGGACCACCAAGGAGTCATCCTCCTGCCTCCCTCACCCTACCGGACTTACCTCTCATGCCCATGGGCTGTGGCCCCAAAGGGGGCCAAGGTGGGATGCGCAAGCACCCTGATACTGAAAGTTTCGTCGGACCAGAGGTAGTTGGGCAGGTGAGGGCACATAGGAGGCATGTTCCACGTGCTCCTCCTTCCTGGCGTTGGCAGGCATTTTCCCATTTTCTTGTGGAGGAGTGGCACACACCCCTACGCCAAGGCATCACTGCCAGCGTTGCCACTCCCCCTTCCCTCGACATTGGCTCTGCACTTGCCATGCCACTAGCTTCCGACAGAGGCCAGTCAAGTGCCAAGAGTGGACCCCCCCCTTTCCAGGCCAGGAGAGCTGTCCTCTGAATGCTCTATCCTCTCCCTCCTCTGCTGACCTGGGCTCAATCCCAAACCCAGGTCTTCGGCGTGGTGCGAGGTATGGCGTCCAGCGCCTCAACCCTCAGCACCGCCGGGCCGGCGTCTGTAAAATGTTTTTCAACAATAAAGTATTCCCAGTGTTTTATGGCTCCTTTACCTAAGTGCATAGGTTTTGTGCTGTAAGTTAGTGCTGTAGCCTCATTAAGAGTGTGGTCCAGGGCTGATGAAATCCTCCTGCTTCTTGTAGTTTTGTTTTAGTGTCTCAGTTCAGTAGAAGTCAAGAACTGAGGAGCGTGTTCCCTGAATGAGGTATTTTGTGACTTTTGCAGCCTCTGAACAGCTGCTACATATGGTACAGTAAGCACACAGCTGTGAGTAATATTGGGAGGAAGGAGTTGGAGAGCTGCAGAGGGACCTGAAAAGATTAGAGGTGGTCTAAAGTTCGGCAGTTGAAATTCAACATCAAAAAGTGTATGGTGATACACACAGGTTACATGAATCCCAAGAAGGAATACTGGATAGAAGGGTTAAATTGGACACTATCACCGAGGAAAGGGACCTGGGAGTCATCATAAGTGACTCACTAAAACAATCTAGCCAATGTAACAAGGCCTACAGCAAGGCAAGGATGCAGAGCTGCATCAGAAGAGGGTCTGACAGCTGGAGGAAGGCACTGCCTCTCTACAGATCACTGATGAGGCTGCATCTGGAATACTGTGCCCAGTTCTGGAGCCCATCTGAAAAAAAAGACAAAGGCTAGATATGGAACAGTGAAGTGTAAACAAAATAATTAAGGGCCAACGAGGCAGATCATATGAGGATCAGCTTAAGGTCCCTAACATGTACTTGCTGGAGACAAGAAGGTAGAAAGGAGATATGATAGAGCAACAAAACCAGAAGAATAGTGTGCTCTGTGGCATCTGCTTCAGTGATGGATGTTGATCAATATAAAATAGGGAAACAGGATGATCCAAGCACTCCTGGAACACCATTTTTTTTTTTAACATCTCTATCTCCTCCAGGTTCCAGAACACTCTCAGGCTCTCATCTCATCTGCCACTCTAATGCCTGCTGTAACCCCCACCTTCCTCAGGGGTGTCACTTTTCCCCACAGGGCCCAAGGTCCATGAGGAGATCGAAGGGGGCAGAGGTAGAGGTCCAGCATTGGAAGTGTGGTGGATAGGCACTGTGCGGCTGTTGTCTATCCGGGCCGGAGGGTTTTTTCCATTTTTTGTTTCCCTGTGAGCTTCCTCCCACCCCCCCAAAGTGGCATGCAATGGCGCATGCCAACCCTACCGGCGTCTGCCATGCTCACTCACTCATTTCAGTCCTGCCTCCTGCAGTGCCCCCGATCCCCAACGGGGGTTGCTGGGAAGTCTGACAGCCCCAATACCCTCCCCCTGAAGAGGAGAGCAGCCCAACGGATGCTCAATCCTCTCCCTTCCCTGCCGACCCCTGAGCTTGCTCCTGAACTTGGGCCACTGGTGTAATGTGAGGTGTGGCATCCAGCGCCTCAACCCTCAGTGTCTCCGGGCCTGGAACACCATTTTAGAAAATGAATAGCACTGGCAAAGGTAGCTGCTTATTCAAGCTGGTTTTTATTGCAGAAATACATAAGTATGAACAGTGCCCATACACTCAGAGAACTGCTGTATCTCTGGTTCTTGCCCCAGTGCTTTGACTGTAGTCTTCCTCAGGGCCCGGGCAAGAGCCAGAGATACAGCAGTTCTCTGGGTATATGGGAACTGTTCACACTTTTGTATTTCTGCAATAAAAAAACAGCTTGAATAAGCAACTAAAGCCATTGCCAGTGCCATGAAGAACTTGGGGGCATGAGTGAAAGCTGGCAGGTGGGAGATTCAGGAGGGACTTGAGAAAGTTTTATTTGATTGTGAGAGTGGTTGAGTCATGGAACAGCCTACCAGCAGAGGTGGTGGATGCAAGAGCCATTAATGGTTTCAAACATGCTGGAACAGAGTAAAAAGTGAAACAGTTACACAGGGGGAAGCAGTAAGGCAGAGGGTGGGAGGTGAGGGGAGGGCAATTATCCTGACTAGACACTGGACCTTGGGGTAGAACATGGTAAAACATGGCAGATTGGATAGACCAATAGTCTTTATCTGTTGACATTTTCTATATTTCTATTAGCATGGTTTGGTTTGTCTGTATCCTTCTTTTTAGGTGAATTTCAGGGGTTCAAGAGGGTTTGCAATGTTTGTTGTTTGTGAGCATCTGGGGAGACTTTTTTCTTTGTTAATCTAGAGTCAATGATTTTCCTTTTCCAAAAATGGGCAATTCCATTTAGCAGAATCCTAAAATCCATTTTTCTGTTTTTGTTCCCCAAAGTTGAGGGCAAATCTGCATGTTTTATACAAAAATGTGGTTCACAATTGAGGTTTTTTTTCTAGAACACTGATGCAAAGTGTTTTTTTTTTCATGAAAAAATGACAAGCGCTGCTTTAATAATTTCATTCATGTTTTTATCATTTTTCTCCATTAATACCAGAAAATCACTGGCTGTATTAATCCAGAGGAGGAGCTTTTTTTGTTATACTGATGGGTTGCTTTGTTCTTCAGGTTGAGGGAAGCTTGAACTAGGGTGTCTTCTAGGTATTCTTGTCTTTCACATGCCCTTTTGAACCTAAAATGTTAATAAAAAAAAGTTACAATACTTACTATAACTGATGTTCTTCCTGAATATTTTCTCCATAGAGTACCACTCTTGGATCTTAACTCTTTTTAGCTAGGGTGACATCACCGGCTATTGGTACAGTGCACTTAACAATAACCACTGCTGATGCCCTAGCCTTAGTTCTTTTAGCAAGGAGAGTGTAAGAAATGTGGCTACAAGCTATTGCTTGTAGGATAGACAGTATAGAAAGGATATATGAAGAGAAAAAAAATCCTAAATATATTCTACCAACCTAATGAGAAGGATGTATTAAAGAAGGATGCACTTCCCTGGTGGGGGTTAGTGGTAGCCTCAAAACAAAATTAAAATCTGAGCCAGAGCTACTGTAACATCCACTTTCCTCACCACAAGAAAATGTCTTGCTGGCAACCAAGGGAGGTCAAGGGAAAAATAGCAGCAGCCCCAAAAGTGGTACCAAACTAAGTTCTGTGCTGGATTCAGGCATTAGATTTGATTGAGAATCTCTATAATTGTCCTAGAAATGATCCCATAATTCAGTAGGCAGTCAATCTCAAGTGGGTACAATACAGAAAATGTTTGAGACATTTAATGGAATGACAGATACTCCATTAACTTTTTCTTCTCACATGGAGAAAAGAGAAGACAGAAAACTCCAGCTGACAATACATGTGCCATCCCCTAGGACACATTCTATCCACATGGGTTGATGAAAAACTGACAGAGTAGAAAAGAGAGCCATCTGTTCTCTGTCTGAGTAGAGAAACTCGAACTGCAGATATTACATTGAAGGAAACAAGTGACCACAGACAGGAATCATACAGTATTCAACCTGTTACCAGCAAACCTATGGAGTGAGCTGCAGTAGACCATGTTGCAAGTCATCTCCCCTGCAGACATGAAGTCAGATTTACCCCAACAGGAGCATTTGTGTACAAAATGTCCTGACTCAACCAGACCAGTTCAGGCAAGAACAGAGCAAACCACTGATCTGCTAACATTGGTAGGGATACTATCAGGTAGGATTAGGTTGAGCAGTCAATGCACCACTAGGGTGCAGTGTTGCATATAGCAACTATTAGGGATATACCTGAGATAAAGGGGATATACTTTGGACAAAGTTGAAAAAAACAAGCATATAACAGGGAAAAATATGTTCACTATGTTCATTTTGCAGCTGCAGGGTGGAGTTCTACAGACATTTTACTATTACACAGAAAAATGGACCTCAGCAGATCGCTAATGAACTTCATTAAATTGGAGTTTTATAGCTATCTCTCCACTCAGCAGTCTGTTTACCACACTATATTTTCTCTGTTAAGTCAGTGTTTTCCAGTGAGGAAAGAGGTTCACAATAACAGTACATGTATTTCAATCTTAATTTGTGCATAACAGGACTTGTGTGATAACATAGTTAAAACCTGCCTTGTGTCATCAAAATGCATCATTGATATGTCCGGAGCCCAACAGATCTCCATGTAACTAATTCTGGGTTGCCCTGGAAAAAGAGACCATCTTGGGCCCAGTGGGCCTACCCGGTTAACAAAATGAAATAACTAAAATACTAGTTTCAGCTTGTTTTTATGGCTAAAAGAAGCATACAAGAATACTGGTGTTTCCCTTATTGAAGCTCTGAAGCTCTCAGTGTCTCATTCAGCAGACTATAGTGCCAAATTACAGACGTCCAGCTACAGCTCTGCATGCCCTCATGCTTTTATAGCTCTTTGAGAGAGGTTTTTAACTCAGAACTCAGCCCCTGTAATTCAAAACCAAGACTCTCAAGTACTGTGGAGGAATGCTGTGTATTTTTTTTATATTGTAATAAAAAAGAATGCATTTGCAAATAGGAAAAGCACTGCAGTGTAAAGGAAATGTGTGCAAATTGGCACTGAAGGGTGTGTGTGTATATGTGTTTTTGCAGAACTCTGTCAGAAGCTCCTGACAGCTCTTTCCACTGCAAAGGCTCACCCACTCCCTTCTCCCTGACAGACAGAACTAAGTTTTAACCCCTGATTATCCTGATAGTTTACCTTCACCCTTCTTATAATTTAATGGCATTCTTTTATTTTACCTGCCAGTTCTTTCCTGCATAGTAAAAAGTGGGCAGATACAGTGCAAGCTTCACTACAATATAATGGATTTAGTGTCAGTGAAAGGTGAAGGACAGACATCACTGGAAACTGAACCCCTCAGTTTATCCATAGACGTTGGTACAGTGTGGGAAGAGACACCATGTGGTGAATGTAGTGATGCTGATCGCTCAGGGACTGACAGCTCTTGAGCCCCATTTATCCACTGATACAGGTATAGTGCAGAGTTCCTCCACACTGTGATGAAATACAGTGGTTGTGAAAGGGGAAGGTCCGACTGCTCTGGAGACCTCTGTTTATCTACAGACATAGCTACTAGCATTTCTCCATACTGTGATGGAATGTAGTGGTGGTGAAAGGTGGGGGGGCTGACTGCTTTGGTGCCCCGTTTATCCACAGGGACAGGTACAGTACAGGCTTTCATGATGAATGTAGCAGTGGTGAAAAGTGAATGCCTGATAGCTCTGGAGCCCTCAGTTTATCCCAGGGACAGGTACAATGCAGGCTCTCCATACTGTAATGAATGTAACAGTGATGAAATGAAAGTTGAGGGACTGACAGCTATGGAGACCCCAGTTCATACCCAGGGACAGGCACAGTGCAGGCTTCCTCTACCCTGTAATGAATATAGTAATGTTGATAAGTGAACATCTGACAGCTCTGGAGACCCCTATTTGTCTACTCATACATGTAGAGTGCACAATTTCTCCATACTGTGACATATTTAGTGTTGGTGAAAGGTGAGGGACTGACAACTCTGGAGCCTGAAGCCCTGTGATTATCCAAACTGGCACAAAGTGGGCAGATACAGTGCAAGGTTCCCTACAATATAATGGATTTAGTGTTGGTGAAAGGTGAGGGACGGACATCAATGGAAACTGAAACCCTCAATTTATCCACAGAGATAGGTACAGTGTGGGTAGAGACAGTGCAGGCTTTTCTTAACTGTGATGTGTTTTTTAGTGATGGTGAGATGTGAGGGACTGATAGCTCTGGAGACTGCAGACTCCTGTTCATTCACAGAGACAGGTACAGGGTAGGTGTTCTCCATACTGTGATAAATTTAGTTTTGGTGAAAGGTAAGGATCAGATAGCACTAGAGAATGAAGCCATCTGTTTATCCAGTGAGCCAGGCATGGTACAAGCAGGTTCAGTATGTATTTACTGCTGATGAAAGGTATGGGGCTTACAGCTCTGGAGAATAAAGCCTTCTGTTTATCCACAGCAGCAGGTGCAGTATAAGCAGGTAGAGTATGCACTTGTGTGTATGTTATGAATTATTATACAAGTGGCAGTGGTGGGACTCAAACAAGACTTTTTTGGTTTGGTTTGTATTTTGGCATCTTGCAGTGGTTATGGAGCAGGGCAAAATCAGAAGAATCAATTATTTTTCTTCCTCAATGAATGCAGTAATACAATGATGAATGAATGGCAGTCCAGAGGCTGGGTCAGTTAAGCACAGACAGAAAGCTGATGTGATGGCTGTCCCAAGTTCATTCAATGTCCCTGAATAAAATCCATATGCTATGCTGTCATCTGAATTGTGCTACAGGCACTGCAAACTACCTTTAAAATTCTGACTTTCTCCTCAGTTTTGGAATTTGAAACAGTTACGATGCGAGGAGATTTGTCACGAAGAAAATAAACACAATGTGTAACATGCTAGTGTGTATGGTGCAAAAAGGCAGAAAAAAATGCATTGACCACAATGTCGACACCTCTCTCAATCCACAGTATGAACAGTATTGCAAAATGATTCAATAAAAGCCACACTAGATACCATAATTCAACTCGGATAAGTGCCAGTGTCATTGTAAGGTACCGACTTCAAATTACCCGCCTCCACAAGGCGCAACACGCTATGATTATGACCTGGCATCGGACTAATGGCTGATGCCACTGCAGTTCTCATGCAGGTCCATGGGAATAACTAATACTGGGTTGCCCAGTGCCAAGTCCGTATTCACAATGGTCAAGAGATCCGTCACTCATAATATCACTGATATCCGCCGACCCAAATGTAAGGGACACTTATGCACTATATCAGCAATGTCAAACCTGCTGGTTGTGAACATCTCAAGTTGGTAATAAAAACAACATGAAAGCATGAGTGAAGGAATACACTTACATGTTACCAGTATAATTATTGTTTTGGTAGACTATCAGAGGAATGCTGAGCTCCATCCAGGGGACAACTCAGGGATGTTGCACTGATATCACAGCACTGATGACATCATTAGCTGCAGCAATGTGCCATGGTTGAAAAAAAATTAAATGAATGAAACACCCTGGCTATGATCGCTAGTCACACAATGCTGTGCATTCACATGCTGGTGTCTGTAATTTGATGGAGAAGGTTTGGACAGAGCAGTCTAGTGTCAGTGGACAAATGGCATCCAACCACTTCTGGTCTACAATCAGGCATTGCTGTATGACCACTTCAGGACACATTAGAGTGGTAGCCATAGTGCATTTGCAGTGGCACTGTATTCCCCTTATTTCATTTTGGAATGGGGACTCATTCCACCAACCCCTGCATCACGAAAAGAGAAGATTGGCAAGCCATGATACCGAGAACACTCTACTACCACCTCTTCACATACATATATGTTACAGTCATATGTTGGGTCTGGCGAGACGGTCTCCGACAAAAAGAAAAAGACTTGCGAACATTCAAGATCATTAAAGATTATCACTCCTGAATGGTTTCTGTGAATAATGTATTAAGATGGAATACACTCCACAAACTCAGTGATTGGGCAGCATGTTAGCACTGCCTTAGTGAGTCGTCAAAATGCTGTAGTGGTGACTGCTGACACATTGCTATGTAAAATGAGACAGTGCACACAAGGGTCATGGCATATCACTCCACTATCAAAGTACACTGAGGGAAATAGGGACCAACTGAGAGGGGCATCACCGGCAATATTTAAGCAATAAGGCATGACCAAGGGCTATGCTAATTGTCTCAATCACTTTCTAGGCATGTACTGTGGCTCGAGGTGTAGCAGAGTGCCACATGCCCCTAGAGGGTGATTAACTGACCACTAACAATCTCTGGGAGTGCCTCATTGCTATTATAATAAAAAATGTTTTTAAACAGTGTTAAACCTTGCTCAGCATATGGTTAAGCTCTACATGTACGTTAATAAAAGATTAACATAAGGTTGTTAGAATGTTTGCAGCCAATCAGAAAGCTCAATTTCTCAGACCCTTTTTATAATACAAGGAATAATCGCCAGACAAATGAGCAGCTGATGGAGGTGCATACGACAAAGGGACAACACAAAAGCAAAAAAAAAAAAAAAACACAATACCCAAAAAGGTTAATCACAACTATGACAGGTAACAGAAATCGGTCAGGCTGCACCACTAAACCCCTTACCCACTGACAGTAAGACAGTGGGAACATGAGGACATCTCTGGCTCAAGATTGTTGTCATGTTTGGCAAAAAACTAAGAAAACTAATGGAGGAGTAGCTCAGGTAGTAATTGTAACAGAAGTAGTTTACATTTGAGGACAATGACCTCAGTATTATACCCTAGTATACCCTTGTCAAGTGCACACACGGAAAAGTGATAAATGCTGATACAGACACAGCGGTTGATGCAGACTCATGCCATACACTACAAACTAAAACACACACCATACACCTATCACTGTAATGCAAGGTTAATTCTGTGTGGCTAGTCCAAGAATATATCAAAAACTGTGCTGCTTCTGAAATGTAACTAGATGTCACACTGCAGGTGCAAAGCATTCAGATCTGCAGGCTCAAAAAAACCGTTTCCCGGGTTTGTGACAACCAACACTGTGCTACACTGCCAGTGACAATCGCACCAATTTGCACAGGCAAGAATGGGATGATGGTTTTGATTAAATACTAGATTCTACAATATGCAACACACCACTAACTAACAGAATGACAGAGGACACTGGAAACAACTATTTCAGTGTTGCACAGCATACTGTAAGCACACAAAAAGCATAGGGTTAGTCAAGGGGACAGACACGTTAAAAATGAAGTAATATTTCAAACTGAGCTAAACAGAATTTGTTTTGTTCTGTTACAAAGGAACAAAATCTAAAATTTGAGAGGATGACTAAATAACTGTGTAGGGAAACAAGAATGAAACAATTATCAAAGAGAGTGATGCAATGTGAGCAGACCACAGGTAGACTGGGCACCCTGGGGTGGCTGCTAATACACCTGGTGACTATCTCAGCGCTCTTCCTTACACTACAACACAAGTTCCCATAATAAAAAAAGATAAACAATGGCATGCTCAATAACTGCGGGTAAACCTGTGCACAGCTATGCGCAAGCCCCAAACATACTGCCAAACAGGACATCAATGAAAAATTAAAACCGCATTAACAGGAATACAGTACAAATACTGTATATCAGCAGTATCGAGGAACAAAAATTTATTACCAGGGGGCTAGACATGCTGCAGTTTTCAAAACAGTCAGTAACCAGTCTGCGATATGCAGTGCAGGTATTGACTGCTGTTGGCAGAACTAAGGTTGTGAGAGGACACAACATCAGCATCAAAACAAAAGAAGACCAAGAACGGTAACAGGCTGAAGTTCCTTCACATGCGCACACCCCCTTCCCCTCCAGGTATTGCATCATTAGTGTAAGTGCTCATGCTGGTAACTTTGGACATACGTGAAAGAGGGCCAGATCAGATGGCGTTCCACAAAGAGGAATTTTTGCTTATTTTTACGGCTGCCTGGACGGAGCTCCGTGGATGTTATGTGATCATATCAGAATAGCACTGTGGAAGCATGTAACTGGACTGCTGTTCAGTGTGCTTCCACAGTGCTGCAGCATAGTTTCCAGTGGTTGTGTTTATGCGGCGCTTCCCCTTCGCTGGCTGCAAAAACACACCCACTTCGTGATGCACTTCTTTTTCTTCCGCACCTGCAGAAGTGATGAGTGCTATGTACAAGATGACTGCTTAGTCAGATTGCACATGCACGAGTATTGCACATGTGCAGTTCTGTCGTCACCATCCTGTGGATGGCATACTCTGCTGCCGTTCTGATGTACTCTGGCAGCACTCTGATCTGCAGGCATACTCCACCGGCGCTCTGAAAAGCTCTATACTCCACTGCCACTCCGATATACCCTGGCAGCACTCCGAACAGCTCTGCAGAGCTGTGTTGGCTCTGACCAGAGCTGTTTTTGTTATTTGTTTAAAATGTAGAAACTGAGAAACAAGAACATTTCAGCAAGGCCCAAACCAAAGCTCCTACAAAGGCAAACTGGAGGATAATGGCTGCCAACAAGGTCCATCATCCTCTTACTGGAGTACGCTGCCAAGTAACCCTGGCTCGGCAGAGGGTGACTGAGTGAGTGGTACTCTATGGAGAAGATATTCAGATGATCTTCAGTTAAAGTACAGCAAGTACTCTAACTTTTCTATCCTCTTCGAATTAATATACTGCTCAAAGTCCCACTCCTGGGTCACTTTGCCAAACTTTCCCTTTGATCAGAGAGGAGCTTGCTTTCTACACATCCCTATCCCTGGCATGCAAGTGGATCCCCCCGCCTGATCACCCTCACACACAACCCCCTCATCCTGCCCTCTCAGCAATGTCACCCCCCTCCCCCTGGTGGCATCCCACTCACCCAAACTGGTATGACATGCCAGCTGTTTCCTCCCAGAGATGGAGACTATTACTGTTTCTACAGTAATCACTCACTCGCTTCCTATCACTCATAGATACATAGACAGTGTCGGCAGATAAGGGCCTATGGCCCACCTAGTCTGCCCATTTGAGCTTGTAAGTTCAGTTTGTTTTCCTAGAAGTCTATTTCCCCTTACCCCTGACCTCTAGAATTCCTTTATGTCTATCCCATGCATTCTTAAATCCCGTGATTGTTTCAGCCCCCACCACTTCCTCTGGCAGGGTGTTCCACTTGTCCACCACCCGTTCTGTGAAGAATTCTTTCTCATGTTTCCTCTGAATCGTCCTCCCTCAACTTCATCCCATGCCCTCTAGTCCTGAAACATCTTTTCGCTTAAAAATAGTGTTTTCCTGCACCCTGTTCCTCCCTGTAAGATACTTGTATGTCTCTATCATATCCCTCTCTCCCTCCTCTCCTCCAGGGAGTACATGTTCAGTTCCTTCAACCTGTCTTCATAGGACTTGTGATGCAACCCATGCACCATCTTTGTTGCCCTCCTCTGAACCTTCTCTCTACCCTGTCTGTGTCCTTATGTAGGTATGGTCTCCAGAACTGTACACTGTACTCCAGGTGGGGCCTCACTAGTGTCTTGTATAGCGGAATTATGACCTCCCTTTTCCTGCTGGTGATGCCCCTGCCTATACATCCCAGCATCCTATTTGCTTTACCTGATGCCTTGTCACACTGTTTCCCTACCTTGAGGTCATCAGAGATGACAACCTCAAGATCCCTTTCCTGCTTGGTGCATGCTATATCCTCACCCCCAACTGATATATTGTGCCGGGTTTTTGTCCCCATATGCATTATCTTGCACTTCTTTGCATTGAATTTCAACTGCCAAACCCTTGACCATTCTTCAAGTTTCTGCAGGTCCCTTCTCATTCTGTCTACACCCTCTGGTGTGTCTACTCTGTTACAGAGCTTTGTGTCATCAGCGAACAGTGAAATTCTGCCTTCTAGATCCTGTGCAATGTCACTGATGAAGATGTTGAATAGGACCGGTCCAGCACTGATCCCTGTGTGCCCACTGGTCACTCTTCCCTCTCTGTGGGTGACAGCCATTTACCACCACCCTCTGTGTCCTGCCACCCAGCCAGTTACCTACCCACCACACTGTCCTGCCCACACCCATATTCCCCAGTTTGTGTAATAGTCTTCTATGTGGCACAGTGTCAAAGGCCTTGCTGAAGTCCAGATAGGCCATGTCCACGCCTCCCTGATCCACCCTAGTCACCCAGTCAAAAATTCAATGAGGTTGGTCTGACATGACTCCCCTGGTGAAACCATGCTGCCTTGGGTCCTGTAGTCCATTGACAACCAGATGTTCCACCAATCTCTCCTTCAGTAGTGCTTCCATGATCTTTCCCACTACCGAGGTGAGGCTGACTGGTCTGTAGTTCCCTGCTTCCTCTTTGTTCCCACTTTTGTATAAAGGGGACTACATCTGCTGTCCTCCAGTCTTTGGGTACCTCCCTGTTTCCAGTGATTGGCTGAACAGGATAGCCAGAGGTTCAGCCACCACCTCTCTTAGTTCTTTAAGGACCCTGGGGTGCACCCATCTGGCCCCATTGCTTTATCAGCTCTTATTACTTCCAGTTCCTTCAAGACCCTTTCTCGTGTAAAGGGACTTGTGTCCATTCTGCACCATTCTCACCCTTGTACTCCTTCAGACCCATTACCCCCTCTTCCTTAGTAAAGGCTGAGCAGAAATACCTGTTCAATATGTCAGCTTTACTGTTGTCTCATCCTCACAGCTCCCATCCTCCCCTTCAGTCTCACTATCCCTCCTTTGTCTTTCTTTTTCACTTATGTACCTGTAAAGGTTTGTCCCTTTACCCACTGATTTTGCAATGTGTTTTCTGTCTGAGCTTTGGCTTCCCTACTGACTTCCCTGCCTCCCTTTGTTTCTCCTGGTACTTCTCCCTATCCCCTTCTGCCTGTGTCTTTGTATGCCTGAATGCAATCTTTTGGCTTTCACTTTCTTTGCTACCTCTTTGGAAAACCATAATGGTCTCCTCTTCCTTTTCCTCTTGCTAACCTGCTTAATGCATATTCTGTTGTTCTTATAATCCCCATTTTAAATACTGCCCACTGTTCCTCAACCCCTGATTCCTGTCCCATTCCCTTAATGCCTCTTTCAAGTATCTCCCCATTTTCCCAAAGTCTGCCCCCTAAAATCCAGGATCGTGTTTTGTGTGGTTTGGTTCTGCTCTTTCTGTGATTTCAAACCACAATGACTGGTGGTCACTGTTACCCAGGTGCTCCCCACTGTTACCCCCATCACACTGTCCCTGTTTGTGAGCACAAGGTCCAGTATTGCCTTCTGCCGAGTTGGTTCCATGACCAGTTGCTTGAGGAAGGCACCCTGAAGGAGTCAGGATAAATCTGCTCCTAGTTGATGCTGCTGCTGGGATGCTCCAGTCCACGTCTGGTATATTGAAGTCTCAACCAGTACTACCTCACCCTTGTCTGCCATCCTTTGGATGGCTAGCATCAACTCCTATCTGTTTCTTCCTCCTGGGCTGGTGGTCTATAGACCACACCTGTGCGGATAGCTGGCCCCATTTTTCTTTCCAAGCTAACCCACAGTATCTCTCCATTTGTTCCTCCTGGATCTGTGTGGCCCTTATGTCATTTTTTCACATACAGTGCCACTCCTCCTCCCTTCCTGCCTGCTCTGTCTCTTCTGAATATGTTGTAGCCAGGTATGGCCATCTCCCAGTCATGGTTATCATTACACCAGGTTTCAGTGATGGCCACAATGTCCAGGTCTGACTGTACCATGACAGCCTGCAGATCTTCCATCTTGTTGCTAAGGCTCCTGGCATTTGCACACATGGCTTTCCATGATTTGACCTCCCTAGACTGCTTCACTGTTCTACTCCAGCCCCTTCCTTGGTTGTCATTTATCCCTGGTTCTCCTTGCTGTCTGCCCTTCTGCTGAATTTTGCCCCTTTTCTGCTTATCCACCTTTTGGACACTAATCTCCATCTTTTGTGCACACTGCTTTGCAGAGATAGCCACTCCTCTGGTTCACTGGTTCCACTACTAGCTGTGGGGGGTGAGCAAGTAGGTACCGTCCTTGCTGGCCTGCCACCCCCCTTTGCTAGTTTAAATGCTTGTCAATGTAGCATTTAAACTTATCATTGAGTGCTTGGATTCCCCTCCAGGATGGATGCAGGCCGTCAGGCTTGAACAAACCTCCATCCCTCCAGGTGGGTCCCCAGTCACCAATGAATCCAAACCCTTCCTCACAGCACCAGTTCTTCAACCATGAGTTAAAGTTCCTGGTGCATGCACTCCTATGCTCTCCCTTGCCTCTCACAGGTAGTACTTCTGAGAAAGTGACAGAAGTAGCTACTTGCTTGAGACCCCTCCCCAGTTTCCTAAACTCTTCCTGAACTTCCTTTGGCTCCCCATTTGCCAAGACATTAGTACCTAGGTGGATAATGACATCCAGCTCACCCTTTTGTCTTGCCTTCCCAGTGATCCCCAGTATCTTCCTTCCATCCCTCCATGCCGTGGCACCTGGTAGGCACCTCACCTCCCTGTCCTCCCCCTCCTGTGTTCCTAGCTGGATCCCTCTTATGATGGAGTCCCCCACCAGGATTCGCTTCCTCCTCCTCCTCTGGGGTCCACTGCTTTCCCCACTGAGGTCACCTCCTTGCCTAACCTCCACATTCTTTCCTTCCACTTCCCTGGGTACCTCTATTTGGTTGTCCTCATTTGCCAGTGTGGCATATGAGTTCTTGAGAGGAATAGGATCTGGGATGTGCCTCTGCCTGACTGCTCTAACCTCCCTGAGCCCACTGTCATCCAAGTGCTCCTCGTTCGGCATCCTTTGAGGCAGCTGCATTGGACTGGGTGGTCCCTGGATAGGGGTGATGGTACTCCTGACCCAGTTTACTTCCGCTCTGAGTCTGGCTACCTCATCCCGCGGTCCGAGAGATGCATGCAGATAGGGCAGCACCTCAGTGTCCAGAAGGTCTGCCTGAATGGCTGCCCACAGCCACTGCATTGCACCACTCCCACATTATACTGCAATTCCACTACTTCTCTGCTACTAGGCTCTCTTAATTCTCTTTTTTATTTATTTACAGTACTAAAATCCTGTAACCGATCCTCAGATATATATTTTTTAAGGAAAAGAAACCAATAAATAAATAAATGAGTCAAAACACTTGTCGTGCTGAGGGTGGTCTTCTTCCCCCTTATGCCCCTCCTACTTCACACCTCTTACTATACCCTGTGTTTAGCTCCTGTCAATCAGATTTATCAGGGCATATAATTAAGAGTTGGGGGAAGGGGTGGGGGGTGAAAATTTGCAGCAATTAAAGACAGCACAGAATTACACCACCACTATGTTTTAAATTTTCAACAGCCCAAAAACAATTATAAGTAAAGACAACACAGAAGAAAAGTATAGTGTCACTACAAGCCTACAATCTAAGTTTAAAAGAAAAATACCAATTACCAGTTACTCTGAAGCACTGAATTGAATATGTTTCCTTCCTTCACCTTCTGGCTTCTTCTGAGAAGATGAACCTCTGTTTGCTGCTTTAACTGTGACTAGCCCCACCTCCAGTTATCACGTAGCTGAGGTCAGAGGCCAGACAATTAACACCCTTCACCCAGCTACAGGACAGTCAGACAAGCCAAGATAAAATTTGCAGCAATTAAAGACAGCACAGAATTACACCACCACTATGTTTTAAATTTTCAACAGCCCAAAAACAATTATAAGTAAAGACAACACAGAAAGAAAGTATAGTGTCACTACAAGCCTACAATCTAAGTTTAAAAGAAAAATACCAATTACCAGTTACTCTGACGCACTGAATTGAATATGTTTCCTTCCTTCACCTTCTGGCTTCTTCTGAGAAGATGAACCTCTGTTTGCTGCTTTAACTATGACTAAGCCCCACCTCCAGTTATCACGTAGCTGAGGTCAGAGGCCAGACAATTAACACCCTTCACCCAGCTACAGGACAGTCAGACAAGCCAAGATAAAATTTGCAGCAATTAAAGACAGCACAGAATTACACCACCACTATGTTTTAAATTTTCAACAGCCCAAAAACAATTATAAGTAAAGACAACACAGAAAGAAAGTATAGTGTCACTACAAGCCTACAATCTAAGTTTAAAAGAAAAATACCAATTACCAGTTACTCTGGAGCACTGAATTGAATATGTTTCCTTCCTTCACCTTCTGGCTTCTTCTGAGAAGATGAACCTCTGTTTGCTGCTTTAACTATGACTAAGCCCCACCTCCAGTTATCACGTAGCTGAGGTCAGAGGCCAGACAATTAACACCCTTCACCCAGCTACAGGACAGTCAGACAAGCCAAGATAAAATTTGAAGCAATTAAAGACAGCACAGGAATTACACCACCACTATGTTTTAAATTTTCAACCGCCCAAAAACAATTATAAGTAAAGACAACACAGAAAGAAAGTATAGTGTCACTACAAGCCTACAATCTAAGTTTAAAAGAAAAATACCAATTACCAGTTACTCTGAAGCACTGAATTGAATATGTTTCCTTCCTTCACTCAGACAGCTAACGGAGGTGGTGAGCAGAGGGACTGTGCTGTCATCTCCAGGAGGGGGTAGTATGAAGGTCCTGCCAGTTAGGATGAGTGGGGTGCCTTACCCCTCTGAGTGGGGGAGAACATCTGATGGAGGTGTCTTTTCTTGGTCCAAATGGAATGAGGATTGTTTTGAGTCAGGTGGTGGCTCCTGATGGACAGGAGCAGGGAGACCCCTCAAAAGTTGCCAGTTGACTTGCTTGGCGAAAAAGTAAACTCCTAGAACGGCGAGTCAAGCACCTTATGCCTGAGTCCCAAAGGTGGTTGTAGGGACAGATGAAGTCAGAACATACGTCTGATGCAGAAGACTGATCCAACTACCCTACAGGCTACCTTGCTGGCACTGTATAATAATCTTGATTGCTGGAGAGCTAACTCCAGACGCCTTGTGGAAATACCCATAACTGGCCTGGTGGACTTGCTAGGAGGTACTACAGATAGTGAGTTGTGCACCTGCATCCATAGCTGGTGCTGGACGCTACCATCTGGGCATGAGGAAATGCTAAAACAAACCTTGCACAGGTAAAAACATTTCTCCCTAATGCATGAAAACCTTTGGAATCTGCCCCGAGGGGGTACCTGCTGGTCAGGTACAGAGTGTCAGTCTGGGTCTGGAGAACATTAAGCCCATGAGTAGGTTGAGATGCATCTCCCATCAACCCAGTGGGAATGGGATGCCAGACTATGAGGTCCCTAAGGTGGGAGGATTTATGAAAGGATGCTTCCTCCACCGCCCTGTGCTGGAGAAGAATGATATTGGTATCAGTGTTGGGAACTCCTAGGAGTCCTAGCAGCAGGACAATGTGCCTGCTGCATGTGTAGCACAGACTTTTCAGTGCTACCGACATCTCCCTCATGAATCACTAGTACAGAGCATACTCAACAGCACAAGGCAGGTATATAGAGAACTTGTTGCACTCCAAGGAGGATGTTAAGGGACAGGAAGTGGGGAATCTGCTTGATGGGGACAAGGGAAGGTGCCCTGAACTGGGAACTGTCAGGCTCCCTGTACCATGCCTCTACAGTCTCCTTCTAAAAATGGTACTGGTTCTACAGCAGGGGGGTCTGGAGGCTTGAAGTTCACAGGGAAGCAGTACAGTCGTGGCCAAAAATATTGGCGCCCTTGCACTTTTTCAAATAATTTCAACTTACGTTTAGAGGAAATTCTGAGTTAACAGTACAGTATTTGGTCTCCACAATTCTTTATTTCTCTGTTAATATTACAGAACCTTTGTTTGTGATTCAGAATTTAATATATCCTTTTAAATCAGAAAATGAAAAGAAATTGCATTATCAAAATTATTGACACCCTAGACTTAATATTTGGTAGCACAGCCTTTGGTCAAAATAACTGCAATCAACCGCGCTTCCTATAGCTATGGATGAGCTTCCTGCACCTCTCTACTGCAGTTTAGCCCACTCGTCTTGTGCAAACTGCTCCAGTTCTCCCAGATTTGAAGGGTGCTTTCTCCCAACTGCAGTTTTAAGATCTCTCCACAGGTTTTCAATAGGATTTAGATCTGGATTCATTGCTGGCCACTTCAGAATAGTCCAGCGTCTTGTGAAGAACCATTCCTGGGTGCTTTTTGAAGTGTGTTTGGGGTCATTGTCCTGCTGGAAGACCCATGACCTTCTTCGACGGAGACCCAGCTTTCTGACACTGGGTTCAACATTGCGCTCCAAAATGGCCTGGTAATCTCCAGATTTCATGATGCCATGCACACGTTCAAGGCACCCAGTGCCAGAGGCAGCACAGCAACCCCAAAACATCACTGAACCTCCTCCATGTTTGACTGTAGGGAAGGTGTTATTTTCTTTGAAGGCTTCAGTTTGTTTTCTGTAAACACAGAGATGATGTGCTTTACGAAAAAGCTCTAATTTGGTCTCATCTGTCCAGAGGACATTCTCCTAGAAGGATTTTGGCTTGTTCAGGTGTGTTTTGGCAAACCCTAGTCGGGCTTTCTTATGTCACTCTCTCAGCAGTGGGGTCCTCCTGGGCCTCCTACCACATAACCCCCTTTCATTGAGTTGGCGACGGATGGTGCGAGTTGAATCTGTCGTACCTTGTGTCTGAAGGTCAGCTTGAATCTGTTTGGCAGTTGATCGAGGTGCTTTCTCCACCATTCGAACAATCCTGCGCTGCAATCTTCGATCAAGATTTCTCTTGCGGCACATCCAGGGAGGTTGGCTACAGTGCCATAGGCCTTAAACATCCTGATAACATTACGTACGGTGGAAACAGGAACATCAAGGTCTCTGGAGATTTATTTGTAGGCTTGAGATTGTCCATGCTTGACTACAATCTTCTGTCTGACCTCCTCAGACAATTCTCTGGCTGTCTTTCTTTTCTCCATGCTCATTGTGGTACACACAGTGACACAAAACAGGAGAATGAGTCATTTTCTCTATTCAAACTGGTTGAATGAGTGATTTTTATGTTGCAGGCACCTGTAACTCACCACAGGTGAGTTCAATTCCAAAGTGAAGGAGAATCACCTGCTTGAAATCTAATTATTCCTAACTACTTCTAAAAGGTGCCAATAATTTTGTCCGGGCCATTTAAGGATTTCTGTGTGGAATAAGCTAAGACTTCGTACATTTTTCTGCTTTTTGTGTTTTATTCCACTGCAAACCAAAGAAATACATATGTGGATACCAAAATATTTTTTAATTTCAACAATTTTCTGGAAGGAATGGTGCATTATTAGAAAAAAATGCAAGGGCACCAATATTTTTGGCCATGACTGTACATGTATGCCAAAGACATTTGAAGCATAGCGACTACCAAGGTGAGAATGGCATCGGGTAGCCCAGCGTTGGATGGCCTGTAGGGGCCTACAGTCCTAAGGCCCAACCGCGGGGGTGACGGGTCTGGCGTCGGCCTGGCGGGTGGAAATGAAGGCCCCATAAGAGGGTCTGGAAAAACAGGCCCTGCCAGCTCAGATGGTGGAGCCAAAGGTTGGTCGTCAGGCAGTGGGAAGGCAATGGCGGGGGGGTCCATTGTCAGAGGCTCTGGTGTCGGGTGGGGTGGTGCCTCCAATAATGGAAGCATCCCTTGGTCCTCATCCCTCACAGGGGAAGGAGGAATGGACTCCAAAGAAGGAGGTAGAGACAGAGAAGCCTCTGCTGGCAGCTGGTCAGACATCAGACGCGGTGACCCCCGGACATCAGGTGTAACGTTAGAACCTGACGGGAGATCGCAGGCTGGGCATCCGTCAGATGGGCGACTTAACAGCCTTGTTCGGGCAGGAAACAGCAGAGCCACAGCCCAACTTACTGGACACACTCTCACTGCTAGGCCGGGAAGTAGAAACAGCCGTAGTGGGAATGGAGGCCTCCTTTGCCTCGGAGGCTCCAGTCGGGCCCGAGCGCAAGCCCATGAGGGGGCCAATGCACGCTTGGACACTAACAAAGCAGCCGTTGGTGAACAGTGCCCCGGAGGGGAAGATACCTGCAAGGCCTTGACTCCAGATGGAGTCGGCGAGGCTGTGGATGAACAGTCCCTGTCCCTATGCTTCTCCTTGTCCTGTTTCTTCTTGCAGTGTCCCTCGGGAGAGGCTGACATCTGCCTAAGTTTTTTTTAAGTCTTTCTCCATGGAGGCCATCTTTTTCATCAGAATATGGGCTTCCAGGGACTGCTGCCGCCATTTACGGGTGGCCGAACTGAATTTCTGGCAGAGCTCGCACTCCTTCACATGGTGGTCCGGGCCTAGACAGAAGAGGCACAGGGAATAGCCATCCTTATGTGGGAGCAGAGTTCCACACCAGTCCCTTTTTTTTTTATGTGATGCAGAGGGTGACGGGGGTGACATACACAGCCATTGTTATAAAACCAGAAAAACTTAGAAGTTGAGAGACAGAGTAATACTAATCCAAAATGGTGATGCTAGTAACGATGTTCTTCCATGAGGTACTTGTCACAAGCTGATGGCAGGAAAGAACTGGAAGGCGGGCGTGGGGACTGCCCCTTTATACTGACGTATGCTGACAGGTGACATCGGGAGCAGTCCCGCCACAAACCGATAGCTAGAAGATTTTTCCATGGGGTCCTGACACCTGGCAGCTTAGTCCTACTGGTGAATACCTACTGCAAGAGCCCTCTTGAAGTAAGATTACAGATTCTGACGGCAGATTAAGACCGCTTGACCCACCTAGTCTGCCCATTTCCCTACCTACTGAATAAGCTGCATTGTGTACTCTTCCCATTGTTTTTTTTAAATTGAAAAAGTTTTATTGTTTTGATAAAACCACATAGAACAACCAGTGTAGTACAACATGGAAAACTGTTGGAATAAAGAAAATAAAACACAACCCACCACCCTCCCTGCCACCCCAGTCGAGTACACCGATCCCCTCATAACATAACACAGTAGAGGATAATGTACTCAGGATGTAGCTGTAGGAATAGCAACAATCAATGGGAGAACTAGCGAGGTACCGGGGTAAGATGCCAACTACTTCAAATTTTAAAGCAAATAATTTGCCCCACTTCTTATTGAATAGAGGCATGCGATTATGCATGGCAGCAATTAGGTGTTCTGATCTTAAGGAGACAGAAAGCTCATTCAGCCATTCAGTATAGGTAATGGGTAATTGGTCAAGTCAATGCCTCAGGACTAGTTTTTTAACTGCTGACGATAAAAGAGCCATATGGTAGCGTCTTTCTTTAACCTGAATCTGCGAAAAATCTCCAACAATGCAGATTTCGGGAGAGAAGAGACCACATAGCCCCAAGAGAGGGTCTATACTATCCTCTATGCTCGCCCATAGGGGAGAGACCTTCTCGCATAACCAAAAGACGTGCAATAAGGTACCATCTGCTTTACTGCATCTGGTACAGCAGGGGGAGGGAAGGCGACCCATTCTAGCTAATTTAATAGGGGTATAACACATATTATTAAGAATATGATATTGAGTGAGTCGCAGTCGGTCTTGAGTTAGATATGTGTAGAGGTTATTCCATAGTTTAGGCCAGTTAAAGATGTACTCAGGTAAAAGAGATGCCCAAACTTTGGATCCACTTGAGTTAGGTGGGTGAGGCGAAGTTCGTAAACACCAGTAAACAGCTAAGACCCCATGAGGTTTGAGTGCTATATTTTGAATCTGTTGAAGGAGATCCCCCAGAATTGAGGTTTGTAGAGCAAGCCCAAATTGTCATGTTAACAGGTGTCTTAGCTGGTAAACCTTAAAAATGTGGTTGGGACTTAAATTAAGCTTGTCTAGTGTCTCTGAAGAGGTTAGAACGGAGGTCAGATTGTAGAAGTCACAGATATTTAGGTCAGACACAATAGGGAGCCAGATAGGAGATAGTGAAGAATTCCCCATCTTGATATTTGAGTTATAAAAAATAGGTTGAGAGAAGTCTTTAGATAGAAGAACTTTAAGGCAAGAGCATAGCTGTGAAAAAAAGTTGATGGAGACACCAATTGAAGACGACTGTAATGGCTCTGACAAGAGTTCCGGGGAGGAGAAAAGGATGGACGTGGGAGACAGCCTGTAGTCAGAAATTAAATGGGATTCAATTTGTAACCAAATCGGGGTGTATACACTGTCAATGAGGTTGTGGAGAGCAGACAGCCATTTGCCACATTTTTGAAGGTGGCTGGCCCAATAATACAATAGAACATCAGGAAGTCATAAGCCACCGGAATCCTTTGGTAAGCTAAGTTTGGAGTAGGATCATCTGGGAGCCTTATCTGACCAGATGAAGGAAGCAATGTAAGAATGGACATGCCTAAAAAAAGATAGGGGAAGCCAGATGTTGAGCATATTCAAAGGATAGAAGAGCCTGGGCAGTATATTCTTCTTAATAATATTTATCCTGCCCCATAAGGAACTTGGGAGGCCTCTCCAGCGTGTCAAATTCTGCTGTATGGTAATTAGCAAGTCTTCCAGGTTCAGCTTCTTAGTCAAAGACAGGTCATTGGTTAAGCAGACACCCAGATATTTAATATGTCGTGGGGACCACTTCATGCCAAAGGGAGAAACGTCTTGAGTATAAATACAGGTTACTCACCTGTAACAGTTCTAGGAATGGTATATGTTGTTCATCCACACTGTCTGGCAGGTTCCTTGCCGCTTTAAATCTTGCCGGAAGGTCTTCAAGCTGGCTCCTCCCACCCAGGTGGTAAAACTCTTGACTCCGCCCCATGATGCAAGATCTAGCCCACTGGAAGCCAGGTTGTGCGTCGAAGCCGGGGGAGGTCGGGTGGGTTGTGTGGATGAACATATGCCATTCCTAGAACTCCTGTTACAGGTGAGTAACCTCTATTTCTAGGGACATGGATATGTTGTTCATCCACACTGTCTGGCAGACTCCTAGCAGTTCTTCAGGAGGAGGGAGGCAAGGCACACACCCCCTACTTGGGAAATAAAGACTGGAGAACCGAGGCCGCAAAACCAGCATCCCGGCATGACTCAAGGTCGATGTGGTAGTGGGTGATGAAGGTGTGTGCCGACTTCCAGGTAGCAGCCCTGCAGATTTCCTGGATAGGGACATCCCTGGAAGCAGCCACCGATGCAGCGGTATGGCGGGTAGAATGAGCTTTTATCCCTCTCGGAGGCTCCATGCCCATCAACCTATAGAATAGATCTATGCAGGAGGTGACCCACCTGCCTATCGTCCACTTGGCTGCAGGTCTGCCAGGTGCGGCTTCAGTGCAGGTGACAAACAGCTGATGAACCTCTCCCCAAACTTCAGCCACCCGCTCCTTGTAGTAAGCGAGCGCTCTTCTAGGGTCCAAAGTATGGAGCCTATATTCGGCCTCCAAGGTGTGACTGGGGTAGAACACTGGCAGAGTCAACACCTGGTTAAGGTGAAACTCCGACACCACCTTCGGAAGGAATTTCGGGTGGGGGCGCAGGACAACCTTGTCCCTGTGGAAGACCAGATAAGGAGACTCGATGGAAAGCACCTGGAGCTCTCCCATCCTTCTGGCTGACGTGATAGCCACCAAGAAGGCGGTCTTCCACGACAGGTGAGAGATGTCACACCTGTGCATCGGTTCGAATGGCTTGCCCATGAGCTTAGCCAATACCAGCAGTAGATCCCACGGAGGTGGAGGTTCTCGCACCGGAGGGGATATGTGATCAAGGCCTTTGAAAAAGCGCCCGACCACCTTCTCCTGCGCCATGACTGCTTCCCAGCCCGCCCGGTAAGCAGAGATGGCTGCCAGGTGCACCTTAAGGGTCGTCGACCGAAGCCCTTGCTGAGAAAGGGACCACAGGTAGTCCAGAATGCTTGCCAAGGAACAGGAGGAAGGGTCCAGGCCCTTGCCCTGACACCAAATGGAGAATCTCTTCCATTTGAAGGCGTAGCATTTTCTGGTTGACTCCTTATGGGACGCCTCAACGACGTTGAGGACCTCGTCAAAAAGACCCAAGGCCTGGAACTCTAGCCGCTCAGGAACCAGGCCATCAGGTGCAGGGATTGAAGGTCCGGATGGAATACCTTCCCCTGATTGACTGAGATCAGGTCAGGGCAGGCTGGAAGCCGCCTCGGGAGCCTGGAGCTGAGACTGAGGAATCTGGATACCAGAACTGGTGGGGGCCAGTCTGGGGCTACCAGAATCACTTGCGCCTTGTCCTCCTCACCTTGAGAAGCACCTTGTGGATCAAGGGAAATGGGGGAAAAGGCGTAGAAAAGCCGGGGTCCCAGCCTGAAAGGCATCCCCTGCAGTGAGCCCTGCTGAGGGAGGGCATGAAACAGTCTCAACCGCATTCTCCTGGAGGCAACTGGTCCACCTGAGGTGTGCCCCAGTGGGAGAACAGATCTTGTACTACCTCTGGCAGGACAGACCACTCGTGGGACGCAGCCCCTATCCAGCTTAGGGCATCGGCCAGGGTGTTGGAGGCTCCTGCCACATGAATGGCGAGGAGATCCACCTCCAGGCTACGCACGAGTGACCAAATGCGGAGAGCTTCCCTGCACAGAGGCATGGAGCGCATCCTGCCCTGGCGGTTTAGGTAGTACATGGTTGCGGTATTGTCCGTCTGGACCTGAACCACTTGACCCCGTAGAAACGGAGCGAAGGCGGTGAGGGCTAGATGAACCGCTTGAAGCTCCAGCAGGTTGATGTTGGATTGGGACTTCGGAGGGGACCAGAGGCCGTGCGCTCTGTGCTCCCCCAGATGGACACCCCAACCCATCAGAGAGGCATCGGTCGATAGAGAGACCATTGGCTCGGGGTGGACAAACGGGATGCCCTCCTGCAGATGTGCTGGAACGGTCCACCACTGGAGTGTGTTCCACATCCCCTGGGTCACTGTCACTAGCTGATCCAGAGGATCGAAGTGCTGTGACCACTGGCTGGCCAGCCCCCTTGAAGGGGACGCCATGTACCAGCAGGCCCAATGGACCACGCTGGTGCAGGCCACCATGAGGCCCAGGAAGTCCCGGGCAGGGCGCGATTGCCCAACCTGAAGTGATTGGGCAAAGGAGGAAGAACCTCGGCCCTGTCCGCCGGGAGCCGTGCTCTGGCTCGTAGAGAGTCGAGTTCTGCCCCGATGAACTGTATCACCTGCTTTGGCATGAGTTCCGACTTGGTCTCGTTGACGAGGAGGTCAACTTGAGAGCAAACCTGGAGGGCCACATCTCTGGACCGCTCCACCTCCGCTCCGGAGGGGGCTGCAATCAGCCAGTCGTCCAGGTGAGGTACACCTGGACCCTCGGCGCCCGAGAATGCTGTCACCACTGCCATGCGTTTGGTGAAGACCCTGGGAGCTAGGGAAGGCCGAAGGGCATGGCCCGAACTCGTGAGGGATCCCTCTGCCCTGAAGCGGAGGAATCTCTGGTGGGACAGACAGATTGGGACGTGAAAGAACGCGTCCTGGAGGTCCAGAGAACAGAACCACATGCCTCGTTCCAAGGATGGGATTATCTGAGCCAGAGTGACCATCCTGAAGGTCCGAGACCATAGGAACCTGTTCAGGTCATGCAGGTCGAGAACCGTTTTGGGACCAGGAAGTACCCGGACACAAACCCTGGGTCTGGAGGAGGATCCGCCACCTTCCTGATCACCTCTTTTTTCGAGAAGCAGGGCAATATTGGCTCGGCGAGCCGACAAAGAGGCTGCGGATCCCGTAGCCCCCAGGGGCAACAGCTCGGAAGGGCGGGGCCTGCTCGAACTCCAGGGGCAGGCCCTTTCCTACCACCTCCAACACCCAATGGTCCGTGGTGATAACGGACCAAGCGGAAAGGAAGTGGCGGACCCGTCCCCCATGGGGGGAAACCCAGGGGGCATTGACGAGGCTGGGCGACACCCCTCAACCCGTCACTGGGCAGGCTTAGAGGAGGGAACGGCCAAGCGACCTTCTGGGCCTTTACCTCCCTGCTTCCTATTGGGGGAAGCCACAGACTTGGGTTTGGGATGCCAACTGCGAGCCTGCTGGCCCTGGTGCTGGTGCTGTTGGGCTGGACGTGCCGCAGGCGCAGAAGGATGAAAGGACTTGTGCTGCTGCTGTCGATGGCCTTTGTCCTTCCGGGCGGAGGTGACCAAGTCCAGAGTGGCACTGGACTTTTCGATCCGCTGGAGGTGACCTTCCACCCCAGGACCGAAGAGGTCGGTCCCCAGGAAGGGCACATCCACCAGTTTGTGCTGGGTATCCGCCGTGAAGGTGGATATCCTCAGCCATGCTCTGCGGCGCATGGTCACCGCAGCCACAACCAATCTGGCACAGGAGTCTCCAATATCCAGAGCCATTTGGAGCTGCTGTTTAGCCACCGCCCTACCCTGGTCCCATACCTGCCAGACTGTGGTCTGCAGGTCAGCCGGGAGATGAGGGATCACCTCATCCAGGGAGACCATGAGTGCGTGGGAGAAGTGTGCCATCAGCACGGCCGAGCTGGCCTGGCGGAGGCCAAGGGAGGATGCAGCGTACACCTTGCACCTGGCATAGTCCAGCTTTTTGGACTCCTTGTCGGGGGGCTTGTCCACATCCCTAGCATTCCTGGAACACCAGAAAACGCTGTCAGTGACCAACCCCTCGGCAGAGGGGTGTTCTGAAAAACCGGGCAAAGAGCCGGTAGGGACCACATGCTTCCTGGCCATCCTAGCCGAAGGCGCAGGACAGGAAGCAGGCCGCTGCCAGAGCTCCAAGGCTGGGCCAACAATGGCTTCAGCCACGGAAAGGCCTCTGTGGGTGAATCCCTCGGTCCAGTATCTCCGTGAGGGGATACTTGGCCCGCTTGGATACGGGCTCGAGCTGCATCCCGGTGGACTCCGAGATGAGCCGAAGCAAACCCATGAAGGACGATGGGCTTTCGTCCACTGACTGGCCCCCAGAGGACTCCAGGTCAATGGGCCTGGAGAACAGGGAGGAGTCATTGTTGGACTCCGAGGAGTCCGTGAAGAGCTGCCTGGGGCCTAAACCACCCTCCACCTGCCGAGGACGGTCGGGAGTGAGGGTGACCTACAACCTGTGGGGCAGGCCCTGACCCGACCGAGAGTCCTTGGTTGGCACCCCCGATTTCAGTTGTGGAGGCGGAGGTTCCACCACAATCAGTGGGGCAGCTGGTTTCGGCCGAACAACCGACCCAGGCTTGGCACCTCGGCTACAGCGAGGGGTTGTTTCGGCCGCTCGGGTGATAGCCACTTGATGGCTGGTGAAGGCGACAGTTCGGCTTGTTCCCAGACAGAAGTAACTGCTGCCACATCAGGTCCTCATAGCGTCGACGCAACCTGCGTCGAAGCCTCTCCAGTTCCGAGGAGGAAGACGAGGATGAGCGGTGGTGCCGCTTACCTCGGTGCCGAGACCAAGACCACCAATGTCGGCGGGATCGGCTAGACTGAGATGATGTCCGAGACCGAGATCCTTGGTGTTTCCGAGGACGGGTCTGGGAAGCGGCAGAGGACACCCGCTCTTCCCTCAGCTCAGAAGTCTTAACCGGGGACTGTGGCACCGGAGGCGCAGGCAGGTCCTCGGTCTCCACCGGGGGAACCACTGAAGAAAGGCTGTCGGCTTCACCAGTTGACAGCCCGTCCGTCGGGTTGAGAAAAATGTCGACCGCGTCGACGGGTGTCTCGGCCGGCTGACCTGACGAGGACACTGTGAAGCCAGCGGCCTTAGCCGCAACCTCAACCGAAGTCTAGGGTCGACTGTCCGGGGAAGGGGACCTCTCCCGCTCCCACGAACGCAGACGATGGGACTTACCTTTTGAGTCTTTCTTTCTGGACAGAGAGGAATGTCCCGATGGCCCCTCTCCCTTGGTGGATAGGGACTGGCAAAGCTCCTTGAAAGAAGCTGAATATGAGGTACCCAGAGAGAGCGGGATAAATGCCTCGACCGAGGAAGAGGATGATGCGACTTGGGCCGCCTCCTCCTCGAGGGCGATCATCTGCTCGAGTTGCTCAGCAGAGCCAGCCGCGGTGGTAACTGCCCAACAGGCCTCCTTTGACTTCACTGGCGGGCAGTGCTTCTCGGGGCACCCAAGCTGTAACCGGGCAGCATGTGATCTTCCAGGGACGTTGGCCAAAAGAGCGGCATAACTTCATGAGCCTGCAGGTCATGTTCTAGGCCGAGGCAGTAGGCCTTGCGTGGAGTGCGGGTCCGTTCTGGACATTTTCTGCCCACAAGGGCAACGCTGAAATCCAGGAGTCAATTTGTCTATCGCAGCTGCGAGGGAGAAACTTGACCGAAATCTTGAAAATTTTAAAATAAGTTTTGGGCGAACCGAAGAATTAGGATCCAGTCTACACGCAGAGCGTTAAGGAGGGAACCTGAGCTTCCAAGCAGTAAGGAAGATCTGGTGTCATGGGGCGGAGCTGAGAGTTTTACCACCCGAGTGGGTGGGAGGAGCCAGCTTGAAGACCTTCTGGCAAGATTTAAAGTGGCAAGGAACCTGCCAGACAATGTGGATGAACAACATATCCATGTCCCTAGAAACTAGGTTATTAAGAGGGAATACTTCAGTTTTATTGAGAATCAATTTATAATTGGAGTAATTGCCAAATTCCTCAATGACTTGTAAGGCCGCAGTAAGAGAGGGTACGGGATCTGAAAGATGGAGTAAGATATCATCTGCGTAAACAGAAAGGAACAGAGTGAGGTTACTGACCTGAATGACATGTATATTGAGATGAGCTTTAAGGCTTCTAATAAGTGGTTCCAGATAAAGACTAAAAAGAAAAGGAGAAAGAGGGCAGCCCTGACAGGTTCCAGTATATAAGGAAAAGGAGGAGGAAAGCATCCCATTACAGCAAATTTTGGCAATGGGGGAAGAATAGAGAACCTGAATCCATTGTATGAAGCCAGAAGGAAAACTCATTTTCTGCAAGGTTAACCAGAGAAAAGACCACTCAACCCTATCACAGGCCTTCTCGGTGTCAAGGGATACCAGATCCATAGGAATAAGGGAGGAGTTAGCTGTCTGAAAGAGGTGATCTATCTTCCGAACGTGGTCAGCTGAGGATCTCCCGGAGATGAATCCTACCTGTTCTGGACTGAGAAGGCCAAGCCATACATTCTCAACACTTTTAGCTAGTATCTTGGCAAATATTTTGATGTCACAGTTCATTAGGGAAATAGGTCGATAGCTTGCCGGGTGGTTAGACAGTTTGTCTGGTTTGAGAAGGAGAATTATAGTGGCCTCCAATAGTGAAGAATCCAGTGAGTCTGAGGAGAACATGAAGTTGTAAAGATGAAACAAACAGAGAGCCAGATCTGCCCAAATGCTCTTGTAAAAATTAGAGGAGAGACCATCAGGGCCAGGAGATTTATCTGCAGCTAGATTGCTTATGGCCACCTCTATTTCAGTAACTGAAATGGGAGCTGAAAGATAGGTTGTTTTTTTTGTACTATTTTTCCCCTCCTCTCTCCCCTCAACTCCAGTCTCCTTGGGAGTACCTAGGAGTCATCCCACTACGGTTTGCTCCTACCTGGTCAATCCTCCGTCGCCCATGTAGCCTCGGCCTGCCCCTAGGTGGGCAGGGTGGGCTCCAACACCCAGCGAATTCTCTGGCGGCGGCGGTTGGGAGGATGCCAGGGAGGCAGCAATAAATAAATGGAGCAAGTTCCGGTTCTCTGTCTCAGCCAGAGCCTTTTTCCCTATTTCCTAGGAGTGGCCTTGCGCCCGGCGTCAAAGCCTCACCGACATCTACCCTCCCGCCCCTTAGTTACACTTCTCTGGTGCTTTCTGTATCTCCGGCTTCCACCAGAGTTCAGCTGAGCACTGAACAGGGAACCCCTGTCCCTCCCGGGAAAGGAGAGCTGTCCTCCGGATGCTCAATCCTCTCCCTCCCCTGCCAACTCACAGTGAAAGATAGTGTTGATGTTGCTCAGCAAGACTGGGCAGGGGAATAGAGTTTAAGTATGTGAGGGTCTCAGATATGTCTGGTGCAGATAAGTGTTTGCTGTATAGTACTGAATAGAACTGTTGGAAAACTAATGATATATCCCTAGGGAGGATTTTAGTAGAGCCGTCTGAGGCTAGAATGGAGGGGATACTTTGTGACGCCTCAAGTTTTTTCAACCGGTGAGTGAGTAGTTGCCCTGCTTTCTCTCCTTGTTCAATATACTTGGTCTGAGTTTTAAGAATAGCATATTTTCCTTTTCTTATAGTAAGATGGAGCATTTGTCTCCGGGGGACATCAGGGATTGCAAGAGATCCAGAGGAGAGGTGGGAGAGAGACTGTTCCAGGGTGTGGATTTGTGCAAGTGGCGAGAGGGCTTCCGATTCTCTATGGCGTTTGCGAGTAGAGGCAATCCGAATAAACTCCCCTCAAAGGAAGCATTTTAGGGCACACCATTCATAGTCTACCCTAGAGACTGAATTTTGGTTAGCGTGAATAAAAGTTTGAATGAGAGAAGAGATTCTAGATTGAAAATGAAAGTTTTTGAGGAGCTGAATATTTAGCTTCCATGTCATGTCTCACTGTGAGGTAGAGTCAGGGACTAATGCAGCCCAAACGGCTGCATGATCAGAGGTAATTATAGGTTCCATACCGGTGTTACTAAGGCCGGGGAGAAGGGAGGGACTGATGAGGACATAGTCAAGTCTAGAAGAGGTCTGGTGGACCGTGGAGAAGAAGGAGAAGGTACGAGATAATGGATTAAGACTTCTCTATGGATCACAGATCCCCAATGTATCAAACTCTTACAGTGTCCTTTGGGCAGCTGACAGATGTTTGAGTGACTGATTTGACCGGTCTAGGTCTTGGGTGGGGTAGGTTCAAATCCCCTCCGAAGACTAGTGGGTAGGGGAGAAAAGGGGTCAGCTTATCCATCAGTTCCATAAGGAAGATCGGATCTCCTCCCACTGGGCCGTAAATACTGCCAAGAACCATCTCTTTTTGCTCTAACACTCCTTTCACAATGATGAATCTTCCCTTAGGGTCTGAAATAATCTGATCTGCTTGTCAGGGGATCTTACAGTTTACAAGAATGGCTACACCTCTACTAGCTGTTGAGTCACCCGAAGCATAGACCTGATCAATCTGCTGTCTATGAAAAAGCTGGGCTTCATGGGTTAGTAAGTGTGTTTCTTGTATAAATGTAATATAAGCATGAAGAAGAGACATGTTTAAGAATATGATATCTTTCAGCCTTTTCCCAGCACCTCTTATGTTCCATATAAGGAAATTAACTAAGTTACTAGCCATTGTCTAGCTACCAAAGTATCATCCAGACTAATGTCAACCACCAGGCGCACTCCGCTGCTACCCCCACCCAAAAAACAGACAGCTGGAAGGCCAACCCCATTGAGTTTTCAGTAGCATAAAAGTACTTGCCATAAAGAAAAATAGGGTTAACAAAGCCCAGGAAGCCCTATTTCCAGTCCCCAGTCTAAGAGCTTGAGCCTGTAACCCCTTTAAGCAATAAAATTGCCCAGGGTGACTATTAGTTACCAAGCAATGAACATCTAACATAGCAGAAATAGCCTCCCCCGTGCCCCAAAACCAGAATAGCTTCTCATGTAAGAAATACCCTCCCTCCCTCCATCCTAGCCCTCTTCATAACTATTTACAATAAATTCCCCAACTATCAAACACCGAAGAAAGCCCCTGCTTAACCCAGCCCCCCACGCCGTAACCCCCAAGGGGTACTAGATCCCTAAAGACTTAAGGTAAATAAGGATAAAATATACCCGGATCCCTACTTAATGCATAAGGCAATAGTAGGTACACTGTGAGAAACTGATAGTATCCAGTCCCATATGTGCTAATCCCCCAAAACCTAGAATAGGGTCATTGTGCATTTGTGAGGTCGCTCTTTCTCTAAATACAGTAGCAATATATGGAAGCAGGTGACCAACAGCAGAAAGGGACTTAACTTGTATGGGTAAGCATTGATTCTTAACCAACAGGAAGCTGCAGTGATGATCCAGACTCTAATCCCTTCAATACAGTGCATGATGGTCCCCATCATCCATGCTGCAGCCCAGCCCCCACCCCCCTGGCCATAACATCACTTATTTAACCTGCAAACCAAAATACAATATCAAACAGGAACAGTTCAAGGAACCACATTAAACATAGCAAGGTTGTAGGAATTTAAAGCAGACAGTAGGGGGAGTAAAACTCCAAGTCTCAAGTCAGTCCCATGGAGAAAAGGGAAACACAATAGGTTGCCCACGTCTCACAACAGGAATACATTTTTTTTTTAATTTTATTTCTTTTGTTAACCGGGTAAACATATGAGCCAAGGCCCTTTTTCATATGCGACCCAAGACTATAAAATAGTCACAAGATGTTATACAAAAAGATAACGTTTACATTCACTTAATACAGGAATACAAATAACATGACATATGAGACACACAATATAATACAAATTATTTAAAATAGCAGTGACATTACAAGTTACTCAATAAATGATGCTTCAATTTCTTTTTGAATAAATTATGACTACTCATAGTTCTTAACTCAATTGGAAGATCATTCCAGTATTTTGGTGCTTGGATAGAAAAAGCTTGAGCACCCTTTTAGTTTTAGTGACTTTCAAATTTAAACAAGAAAGAAAATTTGATCTCAAGTTTCTCGGACCTTCCCTTACAGAAACCAGAGAATACAAGGGAGAGAGACTTTTTTGTCTCAATACATTTTCCGTTTTACAACAAAGAGAGTATATGGAATTCAAGTTAGGCGGTAGAAACCCTGAAGCTTGATATAAAATACAATGATGCGTACTATAAGGCAATCTATAAACAAATCTACAAATACTACGAAAAGTCATTGTTAAGTTATTTACCACATGTTTAGACAAACTAGGAAACCAAAATGAATTATAATTAATTTGAGAAAGTAGTTTACTTTGGGCTATATGTTTCCTGGCTTGTAAAGTTAACACATTCTGTAGTCTGAATAAAACCCCTAATTTTTGATTTACTGATTTTGTTAAAGTCAGTATATGATTTGAAAATGTTAAATTTGAGTCCAAATTAGTTCCCAAATATCTAAAAAACATTGCACCTGCTCCAAATTAGTTCCATTTTAACCAAAAATATTCAGTTTCCCTAATTTAACCAACTTTTGTTTAGAGGCAAATATCATACTCTTGGTTTCTGAAATATTCAATGATAATTTTAAGTCCCACAAACAATTTTCTAGACTCTGAAAATCTACAGTCAAATGTTGGACAATTTTATCTAATGAATTATAGCTATTATATAATATTATATCATCAGCATATACGATGGTCTTAGCCTTAAGAATTTTACTTGGTATAATATCCACAAATATGGAAAACAATAGGGGTCCCAAGATTGACCATTGAGGTACACCCTTTTCTAAACTTCTACTCTTTTGACACTGAACCCTCATAAAGAACTTGTAGTTCCCTACCTGATAAATACCTTTCCACCCATTCTAATGACAATCTGGATAATCCCGTGGCAGCTAGGCTCCTGAGCAGCAGGCGATGGTCAACAAGGTCAAATGCCTTGGACAGGTCCACAAAAACAGCACCAGTGAGCTCACCCCTCTCCATAGCCTCACTGATGTGGTTTGTGAACCTGGCCAAGGCAGTTCCTGTACTATGACATTTCCTAAAGCCATGCTGCTCAGGAGCCTGAGGGCCAGTCAATTGTAAGTAATCACTAATTTGTACCTCTGTTATCTTTTCTAAAATTTTACCTAAAGGGATGGAGAAGAGAAATAAGGAGGTCATTCCCTAAATCTTTACTATTTCCCCCCTTAAAAATTGGTCTTATTTTTTCCATTGTTGTGGAAAGATCTGTATTTTTAAGGACAAATTAAATATTTTTGTCAAAGACTTATAAATGTATGAATATATTAACTTCAAAAACCTTGGCTGAATATCATCAATTCCAACATTTTTTAAAGGAATGTTCTTCAAAATGTTCAGTACCTGATTGGGTTCTATTTCTTTAAAATGAAATATTAAATCATTTTGAGATGCTATAACTGTGTTCTTTAAGTCCCGATCATCCTTATCTACATTATATTTACCCATATCCAAACACTGATGTAAAAAGGCTGTACTTATTTCTTCTGGATCTTTTATTTTAACTCCAACAAGGAACTCACCTGATTGTACATCTATGTAAGGAGACATCAAAGATTTGATTGAAGACCACAATTTTTTTGGATTTGACAAATTTAGATCTTGTTGTTTTGTGTAATAATCAGATTTACATAACCTTAATTTTATCTTACATTCATTTCTTAATTTCCAATAGCTTTGAAAGTCACTAATATTTTTACTCAAGAAAAATTGTTTCCATGCTTGATCTCTTTGTTTCATCAATTTAAACATCTCCGGAGTAATCCATTTATTCACTGTTCCCCTTACTCTCCTTGTTAGTATTGGACAGAATTTATTCTGTAACTCCAAAATTTGTGTTGTAAAGTAATCTACTGCAGACTCTATGCAAGGTATTACATCCAAGTAAGACCAATCAACATCTCTTAAATCAGACTTTAATCCATCATCTAAATCTTCAGGATACTTTCTATAGGTAATCAAACGAGGAGGAGGCTTTATTTTCTTTGATATCCAAGTACAATATATTGCCAGGTGGTCACTGATAACATCTGGTAAGACTCCAATCTTAATAATTTTAGTATGATTGTTAGTCAAAATCCAGTCCAAAACTGAATGATTATTTGTCTTCAGGTTCATGCGTGTAAATGTTTGTACTAACTGACACAAACCTGCATTCATCAACAAGGACTCCATATTAGAAGCATCACAGTAGTCCCAATGAATATTAAAATCACCTAACACTAAAAAGTCACCACTAAATTGGTAATTTGAAACAAATTGTAAAAACTCTTCAAGGCCTTTACGTGCAAATTTTGGTGGATTATAAACAGTGCAATGTTTAAGTTTATAATTATCCTCTTGTTTTATCTCAATCAATAACCATTCACACTCTAATGGGAATCAACCTTTAACTCCAGTTTAGACACAGTTAATTCTTGTTTGTAATAAATAAGTATACCTCCACCCTTTTTTTAACCTGCCCTGTCTTTTCTTATTTTATAACCATCTAAGGCCAAGACACCATTAGTTACTGAAGGTTTTAACCAAGTTTCTGTTAAACTCAAAACATCAGGTTCATATTTTAAGACCCAAGCCTCTAACTCTTGTTTTTTGGGAAATAAGCTACGAATATTCAAGTGTGCCACTCTTAGGCCCCCCTTCCCCCAAATTAAGTGATCACCATACAGATTGGGACCTGGGCTTACTTCTATATCCCCAGACAGAGTTAACAATAACCCAATGCAAAAAGACAATACACTATTTGGGCATAAGTTAGGAATTGGTACACTATAACCTCCTATTCTATACTGTGACTTTTTGTTCAACAACCCTACCATGTCTAATTTCAACATCATATTATGTCTAAATTCACAAAGAAGATTCAAATATATAAAATTATCTTCGAATCTACCTTGTTCAAACTTACCCACAGCATTATTTGCCAGGATCCAAACACTTTAATCCACAAGCATCAGCCCCTGTACACAACCCATCATTATTAAGCACTTTTACATTTTCATTCTTAAAAATGTTTCTAACACTTGATTATACAAATGTGTCAATTTGTAGTTTTAAAATGTCAATAACCTTTATATCTTCCTTATTTCCTCTGCCGAGTGGCGCTTGCGCCTATCATGCTCACGCTTGTGAGCAGCTCAATTTATTACCCTGACTGAAGCACTCAGCCACTGGGCCAGCTGAGCAGAGTTGAACTAAACAGGGTAATTAAGCAGGGAAACACAGAGCCCTTCTGTTAGAAATGGTAAAACAGCAGTTCTGAACAGGTTCAAAGTCAGCAGTTAAACACAGTGTTTCCACTCACTCAGCAGCTGCTCAGTCCACCTTAGCAAGATATTACAGCAATAGAAGGCATACAGAGCATGATCTGCAGAATCACTACCCAAAAAAGGCACCCCAGTAGTCCCTCCCCCAACACAATGCCGGCTAGAATGCAGTTATGTACAATGGTAAAGTATATAGCTGTTAGACGCATTGGGTGAAACCCCCCCCAGTAGCATCCAAATGATGATACAGAGACATCTGAAGCGATAATGCTAATCTGGGTTATAAATCCCAAACTGATTCCTGAGGATTACCTCAGTATGCCAGCATATAGAATTCTAGGATGATCTTACTGTCCAGGACTTAAGCTGACAAAGCTATGCAGCACAGCACGAGAGTTTGCACGATCATGCAGAGTAGTGCTCGCGCGGTAAACATCCAGAGACAGTTAAGTAAAAGACCCTAACTTAAATAGTATCTTTGGGTAAAGTTGTTGCCTTCATGGGGTTTTAAAGAGTGCTGGCAATAGGTCAGGTAGATCTCTCAAGGCAATGTCAGCTGACTCGAAGGAGTGCCACTTATCTTTTATCAGGAGCTGTAGGCAAGTAGGGTAACCCATCTTGAAGCGAATGCTGGCGGCTATGATTTTCGAGAACACAGGGTGAAAGCTGTCTTTTCTTGCAAGTCTCAAATGGGAAATCCTGTGTGATCCTTAATGTAGAGCCTTCCCAGAGGATGGAGTGGAGGTCTTGAAGCTTTTGAAGCACATGCTGCTTCTCCACATAACTTAAGAATTTAAAGATGAACGGATGTGGAGGAGCACCTTCAGCCGGCCGCGGTCGGAGGGACCCATGCGTCTATTCAATCAGATAGGCCGGGTTGCATGGTGAGGGACCAGCTACTTTATGGAGGAATTTTTGTGTAAAGATGATTGGTGAGGAGGACTCGGAGAGTACGAAAAGAACCAAACTGTTACGATGGCTCCTTCCCCCATAATCTCTGGTCTTCTCCTGCAGTCGGGCCACTTGTTGCTTTAGCTTGGTCACCTCCGAGTCAGATTTGTCCCACAATTGCTTGAGGGAGTAGGTACGAGCTTCTGGGTCTGTCATCTGCCTTCTCAGGTGCCCAAGATCACTACGGAGCGACCTGAGCTCTGCTGTGATTTCCATCAGGGATTCTCTGAAGGGTAGGAGCTTTTGGAGGAACCGATCCTCCATTAAGGGTATAGCTTCCGAGCTGAAGTGCCAGACTGTCCCGTCTGTGAGTTGTGGCTTTCAGGACACTTAGAACTTTTTCTGGCGTCACCGGAGGAGTATGCTGAGGTAAGGCCTGCTTCATTTCTTCTTCCATATAGACTGAAGAGACGAATATAGCAGGGTTATTATGCTGATTCCCGTTGATGCAGACCCTTAGATGATGTTTAGGCTAAAATTCAAAGTTGTAGGTGGTAGAAATTGCAGTACTAGGCAGGCATGAGCTGAGAGGACTTGCTGCTAGCTAAGCTGAAGCATCACGTGATCTCCCTTCCCCTGGGTTTTCGTTTTCCAGGTGCATTACTTTGCACTGAATCTAAGCTGCCATACTTTTGACCATTCCTTCAACCTTGCCAAGTCCCTTTTCATCCTTTCCACCCCCCCCATGCATCAATCCTGTTGCAGATCTTAGTGTCATCTGCAAAGAGGCATACTTTTCCTTCCAGTCCCTCTGCAATGTCACTTAAAGACATTAAAAAGGACCGGACCCAGTACTGAACCCTGTGGTACCCCACTAGTACCCCCCCTTCTTTGGAGTGGACTCTGTGTACTATTACCCTCTGTGTCCTGTTCTCCACCCAATTTTTTTTTACCCAGGCTGCCACCCTGGGACTCACTCCCAGCCTGGCTAATTTGTTTATTTATCTTCTGTGTGGGACTGTGTCAAATGCCTTACTGAAGTCTAGGTAGGGCATGTCCACAGCCCCTCCCTGGTCTACTACTTTGGTCACTCAGTCAATTAAATCTATTAGATTTGTCTAACATGACCTTCCCGCTATCAATCCATGCTGCCTTGGGTCCTGTGCCCAAATGGCCTCTAGGTACTCAACAATTCTTTCTTTCAGAAGTGATTCCATAATTTTCCCTACCACTGAGGTCAGATTAACAGGTTTGTAGTTTCCGGCAAAAAATGCAAACTAAGTGCGCCAAGAACAGATTCAGGAGCTGCTGTGGTAAAAGTCAAATCATCCAAGAAAACATAGAAAAAAACACACGCGCTCAGAGCAGACTCAAAAATACAAAAGTTTTACTGTGCTGCCAAAATGGACACAAACGTCGGTGCTTCGAGGGATCTAAGCCCTCTTCATCAGGTGTTTTCCTGTAGTTTGCTGCCTCTGCTTTGCTCCCACTTTTGTGAAGAGGAATCATATCTGCCCTCATCCAGTCCTTAGGTACCACACCATCCTCCCATGATTTTTTAAAAAGAGTAGTCAGTGGTGTCACTAGTTCTCCCCTTAGTTATTTTAGAATTCTGGGGTGAATCCAATCAGGCCACCTTCAGTTTTAGGAGTTCTTTCAGAGCCCTTTCTTCTCTGAAAGGACTGGTATCAACCTCTCTATCCAGAGTGTTTCTATTGATAGAATTAGGTACCCCCCTTTTCTTTTGTGAATACTGAGCAGAAGTATTTGTTCAGTATCCTGCTTTTCACTGTCCATCTGCCCACCCACCCACCCTCTCTTTATTAAGCCTTACTATCCCTCCCTAATGTACCACCTATAAATGGTTTTATCCCCCTTCTTAACTGAGTTGGCTATCTTTTCCTTGGTTTGGGCCTTTGCTATTCTAACTACCTTCCTTCTGCTTTAACTGATAGTTCTCTGTCCTGCTCCTTCTGTGTTTCCTTATACTTCCAGAATGCTATCTTTTTCTCCTTAACCTTCCCAGCCACCTATTTTGAGAACCATAGTGGTTTTTCTTTCATTTTGATTTATTTGTTTCACACAAAGGCTTGTTGCCTCTGTGATGGCAGTTCTGATGTTTCCCCATTGTTCCTCCACCCCTCCTTCTTGCCTGTTTGCTAGTGCTTTTCTGAGGCACTCACCCATTTTGAAAAAGTCAGCCCTCCTAAAGTCCAGAACCCTCACTTTTGTATGGCTTGACTCTACGGCTGTGTTCATCTTGAACTACACTGTTTGGTGGTCACTTGTTCCCAGTTGGCTACCCACTTCTAGATCTGAGATCATCTCTCTGTCCCCGTTTGAGAGTACTAGGTCTAAGACTGCTCCCTCCCGAGTGGACTCCAACACTAGCTGTCTGAGGCATGCCCCCTGTAGGGCATCGAGAATGACCCTGCTCTTGGATGTGGCTGCAGCAAAGGTGCTCCAGTTAACATCTAGCATATTCAGGTCCCCCATCAACATTTCCCCTTTTTCTGCCATCCTAAGGATGCCTTCTATCATTTCCTCATCCATTTTCTTCCCCCCAGACAGGGGTCTGTATGCAACCCCCCGTGTGGATTGTGGTGCCATTTCCGGTCTCCAGGGTGACCCACACTGCCTCCTTTCCTCCCTGTTTACAGTTTAGTTCCATTGCTTTGATCCTTTCCCTTATGTAGAGAGCTACTCCTCCTCTTCTACCCTCCCTGTCCCTCCTGTAGATTGTGTACCCTGGTATACTGAAATCCCAGTCATGGTTCTCTGTATACCATGTTTCTGTGACTACCATGATATCCAGGTGTCCCTCTTCCATCAAGGCCATCAGTTCAGGGAGCTTCTTACCTATACTACAGGCATTGGTACTCATTACCCTCCATTTTTTTATGTCCTTACCCCTTTTGGCCCCATCCCTTCCTTACTTTATTTATTTTGTTTATTTAACAGACTTTAGGACTACAACTTTTGAGTCAGGGACTCATTTACAAAGCCTCCGCGTCAGAAAAAACAAACACTTAATACATATAGACCTAGAAAGGCAGCTAAAGGGTATAGTTTTTTTAGTTATACAATATTGCAGAATCAAGATGAGCTATACATTGCATTGAACGTGTTACCCAGAGCTGTATTTTACAGTTTACAAGGGAACAATAAGTTTGCTGATAGAGGGAGGGAGTAACAGGTTAGATATTTACAGCGAAGTAGAGAATTAGACAGATACTGCCTTCGCCTTTTTCTCCATTTACCCCAGTCCTTCTCCTGATCGACTTCTCTATCTTGGTGTTTACCTCACTAACTGCCCTGATTTTATTTGGGGGAAGGGGCTAGGATTTCCTTGCTCCTTTTCAGTGCCTCCCCCTTGGCTAGTTTAAATGCTTGCCAATGAAGCATTTAAACCTATCACCTAGGATCCTGGTTGACCCCCTGGACAGATGTAGACCATCATGACAGTATAGGTCTGTATCCCTCCAGGTGGACCCCCAGTCTCCAATGAAGCCAAAATCTTGAGTTCTGCACCAGTTTTTCAACCACTGATTGAATCCCATGGTTCGGAGCACCCTAGCCTCACCCATGCCATAGACAGGCAGCACCTCCGAGAAGGTTACCGTGTGTGCTACTTGCCTAAGGCCCCTCCCCAACTCCATAAACTCATTCTGCACTGCTCTGATTCCTTTCCCAGCCAGGTTATTTGTCCCTAGGCGGACAATGATATGCAGCTCCCTCCCCCGTGCCACTGCTCCTGTGATCCTGAGAATTCACTTCCTGTTCCTCCAAGCCATGGCATCAGGCAGGCACATTACCTCCCTCTCCACCCTCCCCCAGATCTACCCTCCTAACAATGGAGTCCCCCACCAGGAGTTGTTTCCTTCCCCTGTGGGGTCACATGCCACCCTCCTGTGGGTCTCCTCTGTGCAGGTTCTCAGAATTCTCCTTGGTCTCTACTGTAGGTACCTCCATAGAGGAACCACACTCTGCCAGAACAGCGTATGAATTGTGGAGAGGTACAACCGGAGGTATGCGCCACTGTTCCACCACCCTCACACTCCCTGAGCCCACTGTGGTCCAACTGCTTCTCTTTCTTGGCAACTTCTGAGGCCCTGGTGGTCTCTGGGTGGGAGAGGAGGTCCCCCAAATCCTGACCAACTCAGCCTGGAGATGAGCATCCTCCTCCCTCAGCCCAGAGAGGTGCTTGCAGATGGTACAACACCACATCCTCCAGAACGTCTCCCAGAAGACTGCCACTCCACTGCACTGCACCACTCCCATCATGTCTTATTTGTGGCCACTGAACTGCTTTGTATGCTTACCCTTTCCTCTCTCTTTTTTCCTCCCTACTTTCCTACTGCCTCCGTGCCCTCAAAGCTGCTGCTCTTCCTGTTCTGGGATAGGAAGTTCCTGTATTCCTCAGTAGTCTCCCTCTTACTTGCTCAGAGTCAGACCTCCAGCAGCTGGGTGGGGGGGGAATGGAGAGATCATTCTAGGATGGTGAGTCTTTTGTGCCTCTCTGATCACTCCCTTCCTGCTCCCAAACAGGAAGTTTCTGTTGCCAGTCAAATCTTGTGCCTATAAAAGTGAAACTGGCTAATGGTGGGGAGGAGGAGAGGGCTATATAGTCCCAGTATAGTAAAGTTCCAACAGCACCTCCTTCCTCTTGCTGTTCTCTGCAAAAAGCTATCTAGGGCAGTTGTATATCCAAACACCTGGCTTCCTGCTGCCTAAGCCACGCCCCCTAATTCACAGTTCCTTTCTTCACCTAGCTAACTGAACAGATAACAGTTCCCTTCACAAAACTCAAACTCACTCTTTTTTTACCCTAAATTGAAGGTCCAAGTAGTAGAGTTCTAGTTCTTAAGTCCCAGTAGAGTAGTAAAGTTATAACAGCACCTCCTTCCTCTTGCTGTTCTCTGCCAAAAGCAGTATGGCTTACATTAAGCAGGAATTCTCATGTTACCTCTCTATGAAGTTCTTTTAAGCACTTTGTGCTATATCTTTATGTTTCTAGTAATCTTTTGTCTGGCAAAATAAAAGCAATACAACTAAAACAAGCATCTGTATTAATGAATGATTTAGGTCAATCTAATATCTCATTTAATGTCTTGTGTTTTATTTTTAATACATATTCACGACACAGTGCACCATTACCATATACTTAGTGCTCATAAATTATTGTGGCTTAAAAACACCTTTTTACCCCATGCCTGGAAGGTGCACAGGATATCCAGCAGTCCCAGACAAGTTGCTGTGAATCCCCTGAATAGGGTTGGTGATGTCAAGAGGGCAGCAAGCCCCACACATATACCCCAGCAGTTCCAGCAATATCAGCACTCATAGATAACAGAAGCACAGGAAATTTCAAATATTCATCAAAATACAATTTATTAGTGGCATAAGCTCAAGTTGCAAGCCTTAGCCCCAGCACTTTGGCTTCATAGCCTTTGTCTTCATCATGATGCCCCTTGATGCTGACTGTGAAGCCGAAGTGTTGGGGCCAAGGCTTGCGGCTTGAGCTTGTGCCACTAATAAATTGGATTTTAGTGAGTATTTGAAATTTCCTGTGCTTTTGTTATCTACGAGTGCTGTTATTGCTGGAACTGCAAGGTGCACTTGATACCTGGATGAATGACTGGAGGATTTCTACGTGCAAAAATTGCTGCCTTTCCTGAGTTTTAATTAACTCTGTAAGTTTCTTGTTCCAGTCTAAATATTTCAAAAATTAGAAGTCATTTTAATAGAATATCTTAGCGATATGGCTTACATTAAGCAGTAATACTGCTCAAAATGCTAAGTAGAGTTTCTTACCTGGCTCTCATTCTCCATTATCTTGAGTCATATAGGTAATGATACCCAGCACTTCCTGGTTCCTCTTAAGCCTGCAATGCTAGCTGAAGTCATGCCATGTATGACACCATGCAACATGCGTATGCACATTGGGATGTGAGGCAACCCAATGCCACACCAAACAGTTGGTGTGCCAGCTTACATTGCAGGCTCAAGTAAGAGTGGAAAGAATACAAATGCCATCATCAGAATATGATGTGGCTCTAGATCCAATCTCATCCATCATACTGGACAATGCTTCACATTGTACTTTGATTCATTTTCCATCTTTTGTCATCTGATTACTGTCTAGACAACATGGTTTATCAGTTTATATCAAACTTTTGCATCCCTATCCTAATGCAGGATGGGTCAGTGGAGGGTGATATTGTGAGGCAGGATGGGGGTTTAACACAGCAGGGGCTGAAGTGGGGGAAGGGGAAGAGTAACAGTGGGGAGAGGAGTGATGGTGGGGAAGAGGGAGTACTAGGTTGAGTGCGGGAGAACGAAGGAGGGTCTTAGAGTGGGATAAAGGGGGAAGGAATTCTATGGGGAAAAGGATCTGGGTGGAGTGGGATTACTGGGTAGGGATGTTGGCAGGGTGGAAGAGGAGGGAAGTGAGGAAGAGAGACTTTGGTGCAGGAAAGAGAAGGAGAGGGAGATTAATAGCGTGGAAACATTTGCAGCCAGATTCAATCTACAACAACAGTATTCAATACATCACTCTTTTATTATATCTACTGTATTGATTGGTCAATAAATACTTCTCTGCATGCTATAAATACAATTCCCTCCTACCTTCCATACAGTCAGCTATGCAGACTGCTAAAAGACACTTAATTAGGGTCTGCCAGCAGATTTTTCCAATTTGTGTCTTTGTTCTTGCCTATGAGGGAGTTAAGGGCATCCATGGTATAAATCCATCTCATTTCACATTTTTCAAAAGTTATAAGGTCACCTTCTTGTTGATGGCTCAAACTTTGGGGGTCTACCATGGCTACTGCCTACATAATTGCAAATTTCTCACTACTAGGTTCAAAAATGATTGACCTATATCACTAATAAATGTAGACATTAAAATACATGCCAAAGTGTTAGCAGCCCATTTAGCCAAGGTGTAGATGGTTCTCTTGAGACCCGAACAAGCAGGTTTCACCAAAGGCCATAATTCCAGTGATCATTTCAAGAGATTGTTCCATCTTTTCTCTGCATCTGGGGAATCCAGCGCAGAGTCTGTGCTAGTCTCTCTGGATGCAGAGAAAGCCTTTGATCAGATGGCTTGGCCCTATCTTTTTGAGATGCTCCATAGGTATGGAATTCCCCTTGAATTTATTCGTTGAATTCAAGTTTTATATTCCAAACCCTCAGCCCATATTTTGTGTAACAACGAGTTATCTGAGGTGTTTTGTTTGGCATGGGGAACATGTCAAGGTTGCCCCTCGTCACCATATTTATTCAGTCTTTATGCAGAACCTCTGTTGCGAACCATAAATGTATCCAGTGATGTCCAGGGGGTTAGGTTAGGTACCCAGGAGCTTAAGCTATCTTCTTTTGCAGATGACATCCTGCTCCACATCTCAGATTGGTGGAAGTCCTTACCTGCTGTACTGTAAATCGTTAAGTTGTTTTAGTCAGTTCTCTGGTTATAAATTAAACCTCCACAAGACTATAGTCTACCCTTTGTCATTCCCTTGCCCAAACAATGATATACTTCAACTTGGTGTTCAATGGGAGTCTAAAGTCCTATCATATTTGGGTACTAACTTATCTAGAGATTTAACTATGCTAAAATCTTTCAATTTGGACCCAGTTTACAGACAAATAGAATAGGACCTTAGTAGGTGGAGTTATCTCCCCTTATCGCTTTGGGGCAGGACCAATATTATCAAAATGACCGTGTTACCAAAACTTTTACCCACTTAATATTTTCATTCCCAAAACATGGTTCTCGAAACTGCACTCCCTGTGCTCTACCTTTCTCTGGTTAAATAAACCACCCCACAGATCATTCAACAAACTGTGTAGGTCATGCTGTCTAGGGGGACTTCAGTTGCCGGACTTTTATTGTTATTACTTATCCTGACATGGTGCAAAATACTTTCAGTGGGGCAATATTGCTAGAACTAACACTTCCCTTCCCACCTGGCTTGTTCTAGAACAGTATTTAGCAAGTAAACATAATATTTTGCTGCCTTCTCTATTGTTTGTGCCTTTGTCTAAACTACCCAAGGACCTCAGAGCTACCCCTATAGGATGGTCAGAGCACATTCTCAACTGTGTAAATTTTTAAAATTGCCTCATCTGAAAGATCTTAGTCAATCCCTGTTCAATAACCCCAATTTTAGTATCTCTGGCATTCCACTGACAGTTCAGTGGGGGAAGGGCTTAAATGTGACTGAGACGGCCAGTTTGATTAAAGGGGACAAAATTATTTAATTTGCAGAGTTTCGATCATCTTTTGCTGTGTTGGCTAAGTACTTTTTTAAGTATGCACAACTAAGCAGTTGTTTGAAAAGCTATTTGGGCTTACTACCATGGCCTGCCATGGCAGGTCTCCTTTTTCAGAAGATGGTTTCAAATTCATTGTAGGCTAAATTGATATTGCGCCTCTATAAAGAGATTACCCAGCAAGTCTGGAACTCAGATTCACTTGTAGCTTTTTACTGGGAAAAATTCCCTTCATTTGGACTTTTCAGATGCACACTGGATTAAGATATGGGTAGATGTTTATCATTTTATTAAACAAGACCAACTCAGGTTGACACAATTTAATATTCTACATGACTTGTACTATTCTCCCTTGAAGCTATTCTGTATGGGCATTTTACAAACCCCAAAATGTAATTTTTGTGGTGAGCAAGATGATACCCTAATCCATATGCTGTGGACTTGTCCTAAAATAGAGTCCTTTTGGGCATCGTTCCGTAATAAATTCTCCCCCTTCTTCGGTCACTATTTTACAGCAGAAATTTGTTTACTTGGAGACTATACTTCTATTCTGCTCATGAGGGGAAAAGATGCACATGGCTTAGATTGCCCTTACCAAATTGTTAATTGCAAGACATGGAGGGGAGACTGGACACCCTCGTACGCTGAGTGGCTCCTGGAGTTTTTAACCACGTACAAAGCGGAGTGTGCAACTGCCCTTTTTAATCATGGCTGGGTCAAGTTCTAGACTTGCTGGTCTTTTTTATATTAATTGTGTTACTCAGTAGGTCTCAAGCAAGTAGCTACTTCTGTTACTTTCTCAGAAGTACTTCCTGCGTGAGGCAAGGAAGAGCATAGGAGTGCATGCACCAGGAACTTTAACTCATGGTTGAAGAACTGGTGCTGTGAGGAAGGGTTTGGATTCATTGGTGACTGGGGACCCACCTGGAGGGATGGAGGTTTGTTCAAGCCTGCGCCTGCATCCATCCTGGAGGAATCAAGCACTCAATGATAAGTTTAAATGCTACATTGACAAGCATTTAAACTAGCAAAAGGGGTGGCAGGCCAGCAAGGAGGTACCTACTTGCTCACCCCACAGCTAGCAGTGGAACCAGTGAACCAGAGAGTGGCTATCTCTGCAAAGCAGTGTGCAAAGATGGAGATTAGTGCCCAAGAGGTGGATAGGCAGAAAAGGGGCAAAATTCAGCAGAAGGGCAGACAGCAAGGAGAAGCAGGGATAAAGGACAACCAAGGAAGGGGCTGGAGTAGAACAGTGAAACAGTCTAGGGAGGTCAAATCATGGAAAGCCATGTGTGCAAATGCCAGGAGCCTTAGCAACAAGATGGAAGATCTGGAGGCTGTCATGGTGCAGTTAGACCTGGACATTGTGGCCATCACTGAAACCTGTGTAATGATAACCATGACTGGGAGATGGCCATACCTGGCTACAACATATTCAGAAGAGACAGAGCAGGCAGGAAGGGAGGAGGGTGGCACTGTATGTGAAAAATGACATAAGGGCCACACAGATCCAGGAGGAACAAAATGGGGAGAGATACTGTGGGTTAAGCTGGAAAGGAAAATGGGGCCAGCCATCCGCACAGGTGTGGTCTATAGACCACCAGCCCAGGAGGAAGAAACAGATAGGGAGCTGATGCTAGCCATCCAAGGATGGCAGACAAGAGTGAGGTAGTACTGGTTGGAGACTTCAATATTCCAGGCGTGGACTGGAGCATCCCAGCAGCAGCATCAACTAGGAGCAGATTTATCCTGGACTCCCTTCAGGGTGCCTTCCTCAAGCAACTGGTCATGGAACCAACTCAGCAGAAGGCAATACTGGACCTTGTGCTCACAAACAGGGACAGTGTGATGGGGGTAACAGTGGGGGAGGACCTGGGGAACTGTGACCACCAGTCACTGTGGTTTGAAATAACAGAAAGAGCAGAACCAAACCACACAAAAACACGTATCCTGGATTTTAGGGGGGCAGACTTTGGGAAAATGGGGAGATACTTGAAAGAGGCATTAAGGGGAATGGGACAGGAATCAGGGGTTGAGGAACAGTGGGCAGTATTTAAAATAGGGATTACATGAACAACATAATTATGTATTAAGCAGGCTAGCAAGAGGAAAAGGAAGAGGAGACCATTATGGTTTTCCAAAGAGGTAGCAAAGAAGGTAAAAGCCAAAAAGATTGCATTCAAGCAATACAAAAAGACACAGGCAGAAGGGGATAGGGAGAAGTACCAGGAGAAGCAAAGGGAGGTCAGTAAGGGAAGCCAAAGCTCAGACAGAAGAACACATTGCAAAATCAGTGGGTAGAGGGACAAAACCTTTTACAGGTACATAAGTGAAAAAAGACAAGGGAGGGATAGTGAGACTGAAGGGAGGATGGGGCGCATGGAGGATGACAACAGTAAAGCTGACATATTGAACAGGTATTTCTGCTCAGTCTTTACTGAGGAAGAGGAGGTAATGGGTCTGAAGGAGTACAAAGGGTGAGAATGGTGCAGAAATGGACACAAGTCCCTTTACAAGAAAGGGTCCTGAAGGAACGGGAAGTAATAAAACTTGATAAAGCAATGGGACCAGATGGGGTGCACCAGGGTCCTTAAAGAACTAAGAGAGGTGGTGGCTGAGCCTCTGGCTATCCTGTTTAGCCGATCACTGGAAACAGGGAAGGTACCCAAAGACTGGAGGACAGCAGATGTAGTCCCTTATACAAAAGTGGGAACAAAGAGAGCAGGGAACTACAGACCAGTCAGCCTCACCTCGGTAGTGGGGAAGATCATGGAAGCACTGCTGAAGGAGATTGGTGGAACATCTGGTTGTCAATGGACTACAGGACCCAAGGCAGCATGGTTTCACCAGGGAGGTCATGTCAGACCAACCTCATTGAATTTTTGACTGGGTGACTAGGGAGGTGGATCAGGGAGGGCAGTGGACATGGCCTATCTGGACTTCAGCAAGGCCTTTGACACTGTGCCACATAAAGACTATTACACAAACTGGGGAATATGGGTGTGGGCAGGACAGTAGTGTGGTGGGTAGGTAACTGGCTGGGTGGCAGGACACAGAGGGTGGTGGTAAATGGCTGTCACTCCACAGAGGAAGAGTGACCAGTGGGGTACCACAGGGATCAGTGCTGGGACGGGTCCTATTCAACATCTTCATCAGTGACATTGTGCAGGACCTAGAGGCAGAATTTCACTGTTAGCTGATGACACAAAGCTCTGTAACAGAGTAGACACACCAGAGGGTGTAGACAGAATGAGAAGGACCTGCAGAAACTTGAAGAATGGTCAGGGGTTTGGCAGTTGAAATTCAATGCAGAAGTGCAAGATAATGCATATGAGGCACAAAAACCTGGCACAATATATCAGTTGGGGTGAGGATATAGCATACACCAAGCGGAAAGGGATCTTGGAGTTATTATCTCTGATGACCTCAAGGTAGGAAACAGTGTGACAAGGCAGCAGGTAAAGTAAATAGGATGCTGGGATGTATAGGCAGGGCATCACCAGCAGGAAAGGAGGTCATAATTCCGCTATACAAGACACTAGTGAGGCCCCACCTGGAGTACAGTGTACAGTTCTGGAGACCATACCTATGTAAGGACATAGGGTAGAGAAGGTTCAGAGGAGGGCAACAAAGATGGTGCATGGATTGCATCACAAGCCCTATGAAGACAGGTTGAAGGAACTGAACATGTACTCCCTGGGGGAGAGGAGGGGGAGAGAGGGGATAAGATAGAGACATACAAGTATCTTACAGGGAGGAACAGGGTGCAGGAATACACTGTTTTAAGTGAAAAGCGATGTTCCAGGACTAGAGGCATGGGATGAAGTTGGAGGAGGACAATTCAGAGGAAACATGAGGAAGAATTTCTTCACAGAACGGGTGGTGGACAAGTGGAACAGCCTGCCAGAGGAAGTGGTGGAGGCTGAAACAATCATGGGATTTAAGAATGCATGGGATAGACATAAAGGAATTCTGGAGGTCAGGGGTAAGGGGCAACAGACTTCTAGGAAAACATAAACTGAACTTACAAGCTCAAATGGGCAGACTGGGTGGGCCATAGGCCCTTATCTGCCAACACTGTCTATGTATCTATGTAGTTTCTGTTATTTAATTACTCTCTCCCAGAATGTGTCATACTATAGTCAGAAGTGTGCTTTCCTTTTTTTGAGTGACCGTTTATAGATTATTGGTTGCTGTTAGGTCCTGACCCATGCTACGCTCCATGGAGATGACAATGCATAAGATGGGGGTGAGGGGCAGACAGGGGTGGGGGTGGGTCTTTTTCTTTTATTATGTTGGAGTGTTTTTGTTGTTCTTGATGTTATGGAATTGTATCTTGTAAACTCTGTTGTTGTTATATATGTGATTTCCTCCTTGTTATTAAAAATTTCAATGGCTTTGAGACACAGCACATCTTAAACTCAGAAGTTAACGGATCTCAAAAGCATCTAGTCTGCTACAGCAGATATATAGTGGAGTGTAAGACTGCCAGAAAGCAGGGATGTCTAAGACTCTTAATATGGCAGACTTGGAGGACAGGAAAGCTGAAGCTAGCCTGTCGATGGGACACCAGGCCCAGACTCTTAAGTTTCTTTAACATGTGGACAAAACATCAAGTAGCAACAGATCGTATGTCAGCTGCTGATACTGAATGAAAAGCCACAAAAGTGACCATGGCATGGGTGACACTACCACACACAACAACAGAAAGATCATTAGCATGTTTCTGGTAAAGAAATGCAAGATTCCAATCCACTTGGAAAGTCACTGCATTGAGAAAGGAGCACCACCCAACCTGGGGGCAAACTGAACAAAGAGCTGCAAGTACTCTCTGTGGTCTTTCTTGCAGTTCACATGGATGCGAAAAGCCCTATGGACATCAACATTAAGTAGGATGACATCTCCAGCATTCTGAAGGAATGAAAAAGGAAAAACGAAGGAAAGGGGGAAAAAAAACAACAACAACAAACAAAAACACACAGGGTGGATTGGTTTAGTGTGAACTCAGAAACCACCAATGGAGGAACCCAGGATGGGTACTAAATGAAATCTGATCTTGGTAAATAACAAGGTATGGGAGATCCACAACTAAAACCTGCAGTTCAGAAACTGTCCTAACAGACGTTAATTGGAATCAGAAAAAGTATTTTCCATGAAAGGAAACATACTGCAGGTCATAAGTGGGAGCAAGCTATAAAGGAGAATGTTAAGAGATTCCAGAAAAATTAAATTTTCACATCAGAACCAGCCTATAGACAGCAGGTTGCAGATGCAAGAGACCTTTGAAGAATCAGTGGGACACCTTCAACTGAGCCAGTCTTGCCCTCCTAGAGGGCAAGAATGGCTGAAATGGCATTCCTTCACAGAAATGTACAGGCATGCGCACCCCCTCCTCCCCAAGTCTGATGGGTGTCAGCAAGCCTCAGTTGGCAGCACATCCGCCTCTGGGCCAGATGATTGTGGGTACTAGTCCCAAATTGGACTGAGCTCACACCTAAAACTGCTGGCTCCAGAGTGCAGTACCTTGGGGGGGGGGTGCTATACTGTTGGGGTGTACCGTCCTTCAAATTAGACACTAAACCGAGGTCCCGTCTACCCACCTCTGGTGCTGTCCAGGTGGGCTGCCCAGGTGGAAGTAAAATGAACCTCTCTCAACTGCGCTTCTTGTATGAACTACTTGCTACCTCTACTCTACCTTCACCTTTCTCTCCCTTAAAACCTGGAGCTTTACTCACTCTGCCACAGTAGCTGCATGTACTGGTTCAGCTCCTTTTCCGGTTACCTCTTTTCACTCCCTCTCATCCTTCACGCTACTCCCTTCAATCCGGTGACTACAAACCATTCTCTATACCTACTGTAGATGCTGTTGTAAGATGGATAGAAGCAAGACCCCACTATAAAAGAAATGCTGCATCTCCATTGGAAATAAATAAAAATATCAATTCAGCTTGTGAATATGGCATAATTATATATTCACCTGCTAAAGTCTTTTTGGAAAAATTACCTACCATGGTAGCCTGAGATGCAACATCTACATTTCAGTCAGGTCCAGTTTACACCTGCTTATTTAGCTCAATGGGCTGAAACATATACTGGCCACGAGTCACGCTCAAGGTCACACAGTGAGTAAATGGGTGTGGTGAGATTGTGACTTAACATTTCCAAGCTTACAGATCTGTGCTCTAACTACATGACCATGCTGACTTCACTAGTCTCTCATGGATGTACAAGAATAAGCTTTCAAACACTGCTTGCAAATCCTAGTAGACTGTGCCCATAAGTGACCTAGAGTAAGCTCCAGCATGCTTCTTAGAAACATAACAATGTCGCTCTCCTAGAACTCCATTGGTACAAAAGAATATATTAAAAAAACTAACATTGTATTTGTACTTTTATGTTACTCACAGTAGCTTTCAATTTCCTGGCCAATTCCCAATCACAAGCCAAGAACAAAGCCTGAGCAGGGAGCTATTTGTGTGCTGTGTAGAATGTCCATGATTACTGTTTGGAGAACATACCAAGTATACAATTTATGACTTAAGATCTGCAACTTTTTACATTTCTAGGGTATGTAGTTAACCTTGGGGTGAAACTAAGCCTTTACAGCTGCCAATGTCAGAACTATTTAATCAAGATTATAGTTAACCCAGACTAACCTGTGATTATCTCTGCATTTTTGATACCCTGTACGGTTGCCATGGCATCTGTTCTTACTAGAGGACAACACACCATAATTACTAGTTCCATGCTCATACTTGCTTTTAATAAGCTTCCTTTTGGGTACTGACATTTAATAAGATTTTAAAAGCCCACATGCACACAGTTTGAGAAATTCTGCATTCTACAATGATCTAAGATAACAGTTTCTTCCAGACTACCAGCAATTGTCTTTCTTTTCTTTCTTTTTTTTTTTTTTTAAGACAGCTTTAGTTTGACATCTTTTTGCAAGAATCTGATAAAAAGCTATCTGGATAAAATTCTGAACAAAGCAGTCACATATAAATAGAGAGTCGCTACCCGAATCATATACATTTAATTCATGTAGTTAACGATGCCCACCTTGTTCTGTTCTCTGTTATTCAAAACTAAGAATTATGATGGATGTATAATTTATTAGAAACACATTATTTAATGCCCTTAAAGTGATTTACCAAGATCCTGTGGTTACTCAAAGGTGTTGAAGCTTATGTCGATGAAAGTCTTGTTAGGGTGAAATCCTAATTTTTCTGAAAGCCTGTATGGAAGTTGAAAGGATCATAGTTTGCCTCTGACATGGTAGTCGGCCAATCCTATCACTTCATGATTGAGTCAATCTGCCCCCCCCCCCCGGCATGCAATGATGTGTGTCCAAGCATCAGCGCAGGGCATGCCCCATTAAAGTCAATGGAGCCAGATTTACATCAATTTTTTGTAAATAAGAATGGTCAGTTTGAGACTAATGAAGGACACCGCTTGACTAACAAGGCCCTTGTTAGTTGAGTGCTGCCCTTCATTAATCTCAAACTGACCATTCTTACATACAAAAAATGGACTTAAAAGTGACCCCCTATTGAACTTAATGGGGTGTGCCCCCACACTCACCCTGGGCACATGTCATTGCATACCTGAGCGCAGGGGCATATCGGCTCAATCGGGAAGGGATTGGCTGGCTACCATGTCGGGGCCAAACTAAGATCCCTTCAACTTCCATACAAACTTTCAGAAAAATTAGGATTTCACACTAAAAAGACTTTTGCTGACATAAGCTTCAACACTGTATAAGTGTTACTCTATTTGACATTAACAAACAACAACAAAAAAAAACACAACCTTGTACAATCACTTTAAAAAGCAATCATGCTGGCAAGCTTTGTAGCACTGAATGGTAAGTGATCATTCTGGCACACTAGTGACTCTGGTTTGCATCACAAGCCCGGGACATCAGGAGCAGAGGCCAGCAGGGTGGATACTCACCTGCTAGGGGGAGACATACACTGCTCAGAGAGCAGCACCTGAGAACTGTATGGGATTACTGCAGAGGTGGGTGACCACATGCTGTCAGGTCTTGCCTGTCAAGATGTCAACACAATGCATGCTCCATGGTGGCAGGTAGGATAAGTGGCATAAATATTGGCCCAGGAAGCCTTGGGTGATAACCTTCCTGTGTGCTTCCACATGCCATCTGACCCACATCGGCAGCCTGTCAACTATCCAGCCCCTAGTGCCCAGCAATGACTTCAGTGGTGCACTTCTGCCTCTCCTCCTTCACCCCATGGGAGGTGGGGACCCCTGGGGAGGGACAGACTTGACCTGAATACCAGAGGGAACAAAAACAGGGATATGACGTGGTCCATGCTGGCAAGAGTGATTCTGGCAGGTGGAGGAGTAGCACAATGTGGGGCCTGAAACAGTAAGGCTCCTGGGGGCAGAGAGGGTGGCAAAAAAAAAAAAAAAAGGAAAGATGCCAAAATGGACCTACAGCAGATCCAAGCTCCAATGTCATATTAAGTCAGTATTGTTACATACTGTGAGCCATTTCTTGGGCAGGTATGATTTGGTAGCTTAGAACAAGCACCTTCTGTTTGATGTACATATCAACCTGGTCAGTTTGTTATCTAGGAAAGGAGGAATTGTTTAACCAGGAAAGGCATGCTAAGCCAAAGCTTGTTTCCAGATGCAACCTGGGAGCACAAGGAAATTAAGTTACTTGCTCAGGGCCACACAGTATGCAAGTGGGGGGCTGTGAGATTCAAACCGAAGTCTCCAGGTTCGCACCTCAGAGCCTTAAATCACTGTGCTACACTACCTCCTAACTCCTGTTAAAGTATTTGAACAAACATTTACTTTTTACCCTATTTTTGTTTAGATACCATATACTAGACCTTCTGGAAGTCAGCATGCAACATTAAGTGTGTCATGCTCACCTTGCAGGTTACTCAAAGAGTTTGACGTTCTGATGTAGATCTCATTTTTTCAACTTTTCCTGGAAATAGAAGAGTGATCCTATGGCTGTACATAATGCACACGTGGCTCGGGCATTCTTGTATGGCATTTACAATAATGGGTAAGAATAAAATGAAAACAAATATTTACTGTAAATAAACTATCCGGGGTAAAAATAGCAGGTAAACTGACCACTTATTGCAACAGCCCACACTGCAACTTTGTTGAGCTGTTTACAGTGGGGGTTACAACCCCCTCCCAAGTGGTGGTGTAGCTGGTCATGAGAGGGGAAGAGACCACCAGAAGAGCACAATGTGTCAGTTTTCAAATTACTGCTTTATCAGGGGGTCATTCTCAAAGGCATGGTGGACCTTTCAAGCCCAGTTGTAGCTTCCTGCCCCTCCTTCCAGGTTACCGTCTGGTGAAACCAGGTGGTAATTTTGGGGGTTAGTGTTACTATTGGGCACATAAGCCTGATGGACGGAGTCTGGGAGGGACCCACCAGGAAAACAGATGCTTGGGGGAGTCAGTGAGGGTCACTTGACTACCAGGACACAAACTGAGTTGGCCATAGAGGTGAAATGAACAGTTATGTTCTTACTGTAATAGCAGATCTTCAAGAGAATCTCATCCATTAGTCTACATCTTTGGAACTATAGCTGTCAGGCATTAGGACCACACAGAAAGTTTTGCAAGCCAGGGGCCACCCACGATGACATCATTTGTCAACATCTATATAAACGTGGGCAGACCATCACTCCTCAGTTCCCCACCACAGATTAGATTCAGAGGACCTCCAACCATGGGGAAGCAGGAGATAAGACTAGCCCAGGCATACAAGATGAGGCATAGGACTGTATATACAGTGCTGATTACGCAAAAGTACACCAGTAGCGCAGTATACTACCGTGTAAATGTGGTACCCATTTGAAAAACATGTATACCACTACCATGCAATGACACGTGGTAACTGTATACTTTTGCGTGATGATCACCACTGTATAATGCATATATTAGGTTCAGTTGCACAGTATCTGTTGCAACCTTTCCTGAAGCAGAAGGGGGACAGAGGGAGAAACGGCATGGACTAATGGAGGAGATTCTCTTGAAGACCTACAGTTACGGTAATTATGTAGGATACCTCCCCCATTAGTCCACACCCTTGGAACACTTCCCAAGCAGTCACAAACACCAACTGGGTGGTCCTTACAGTCTGATATCAGGATAGTAGGTCTTCCAATACAGCAAGCCTGAAATCAGCACATGAGAGACTACGTCCAGACTGTAATGTTTAGTGAAGGTATGGCTAGTGCTCCATGCTGCTGTAGCACAAATGTCAGCAGCAAAAACATTTCTGAAACAAGTAACACAAGTGGTCATTCCCCTGGTGGAATGGCCATGAACTGCACCAGGAACTTCCTTACCATACTTCCTATAACTAGACTCAATACAATGTGCCAGCCATTTGGACAGGCACTGTTTGTACAAAGAGTGCCCTCTTTCCCAGGGGCAAATGAAACAAAAAGCTGAGAGGACTTTCTGCAGTCCTTGGTGTGATTCACATAGTATCTGGCTATTCTATGTATATCTAAAGAATGCAGCTGTGCCTCACCTGACTGGCATGCTCAGGGCAGTAACGTATACCTCAGAGGGTACTCCAAACATGCAATGGCTATGTTTTCAGGAGCCAAATGTGCAGATGTAGGGATTTCAAGTACGGATGGACCATGGATCCCTTGTCCTGTGACAAAAGACCCTGACACAGAGGTAGGGGGGATAGTGGACTCCACTGCCATCTGCTGCAGAAGTGCAAACCACATCTGGCAAGGCCATAACAGAGCAATAAGAATGACAGTGGCATCCTCTGTCCACAGTTTAAGCAGCATCTTCTGTATTTTTTTTAAAAATTTGGGGGAAATGCACGTCAGAATTTCCTTTTCCAAGAGAGGAACAATGCGTCTCTTCAGAAAACTCCAGGTCCTGGAACGAGTGTGCAGAAATGTGGCAGTTTTTTATTGTGTGGTGGTGTAAAAAAAGTCTACTATGGAGGTCAGTGTTCCCACTTGTGCATCTTGGGCTGTGAGCTGCTTAACCAGTCTGCTATTACGTTTTGGAGACCTGTGAGATGCACGGGTGACAACTGTAAGCCATGCAATAGAACCAGTACCACACTCTCATTGCTTTCCTGTATAAGGGATAGGAATGCATGCCCCCTTGTTTGATGTAATGCATCGCATGGAATTGTCCATCTGTATTAACAGTGGACCTAGGCACAGTTGCTCCTGGAATGCCTGAAGGCTGTATAGGACAGCTCTCATCTCCAGGACATTTATGTGCAAGCTGGCCTGGCCCGAAACATAGGGTAACTCTTTTCTTTGATTTGTATAATGCTGCTCAAAAAGCAGAGCTTATCAGTGTCATGATCAGCCTGCTGTGCCCCCCCAATGTAAAAACAATCCCTCCCACAGTCTACCAAGTATGCCACCCACCTCACACTGCTTCCCCCTTCCTTCTTACTTTTATGACACCAGGGTTCTCAATCCCCTGAAATACAGAAAACTGTCTCCGTCATTTTTAATTTTTTTAATTCCTGCACTCCCACCCTCTGAGCTCCCAATATCTGGTGCCGGCAAGAATCCCCACCTGCTCCTTTTCGCTATGCAACACCGGGGAGCCCCCCCCCCAGCACCACCAAACATAACGCCAACACTAGGGTGCCCAGTCCCCAGTGTCAGTATCTGAAATAAAGAAAACCACCTATCGTAGTCATTTTTTATTTTTAATTCCTGTAATCTCACCCTCTGCCAGGTATCCCTCCCACCTCCTGTCACTTCCTGAGCCCACAGATATTAACCCAACACTGGGGTGCCCAATCCCCAATATCAGTATCTGAAATAAAGAAAACCATCCCTCGTAGTCATTTATTGTTTTTATACATCCTGTAAAAAAAAAGAAAACTGTCCATTGATGCCTGCTGCTGCCGCCCCCTCACTGCTGTCACCCCCCACCCCTTACAACGTAATCCTCCCTGACTGGAAACACATCTTCATTTTTCAATGCTGGACCAGGAACTAAGGAAATGGGGACTGCGGTTCAATGTATTTCAATGCGTTTTGAACTTCTGCTCATAACTTTGTCATTTTCATATATTTCCCCAAAATTTTCAACACAGCCTTTTTGGGACCCCATCTCGTGAACAAGGTCATGAAATTCTTCAAATTTGTCCCGAAAGATGATTTTGCAGTCACCCCATGAGATCACCTTTCAGGTGGGATTTGAAACTTTTTGCCTACTGGGTTCATGAGGTGGTGTCATAAGAAGACTATGTTGAAATTTTGGGGTCAAAATATTAAAAAAAGTTAAGAAGAGACGTTTAAATTTTTCAATGCTTGCTCATAACTTTGGTAATTTTTTTTTAATATTTTGACCCAAGTTCTGAACAAAACCAAAGGTGTCATTTTTCAAATGCTGGCCAAAATGTGTTTTCACACCTGTGGTGTGAAATTATGTTTCGGCCAGTATTTTATGAATGACACCCATCATGTTCAGAAGGAAGAGTCATAAAAATACTACGTTGAAAATCTGGAGTCAAAATGCAAAAAAAAAAAAAGTTATAAAGAAATGAACTCATAACTTTATTGTTGCAGATTTTGGCCCCTAATGTTCAATATCCCATTGCATTGCCCCACCTCCTGAACATGATAGGTGTCATTATTCAAATCCCCTGCAAAACATGTTTTCATAGTTGCACTGCAAAACAACTTTTGGATGGGATTTAAACAATTGCACATGTCCTGAACATAACGTCAGGTCATAAAAAGACTGCTGGAAATTTGAGATCAAAATGTGAGGGCCCACTGAAAATAAGATCTTGCCTCTCAACTGGTCTATCCTGAGTAAATACATTCTAAAAATATGTAAAAGCAGGACACCACTGAAAAGGAGATACTGCATCTCATCTTGTCTGTACTGGGTAAATATTACTAAAAATGTGTAAAAGTAGAACCCCAGTACAGCACAGCCCCCCCCCCCCAACTGAACCGTGCATCTATGCTGCTCTGTCCAGGGAAAAACACACTGTAAAAGCTGTACCTCACTGAAAATACAATCTGACTTTCAGCTGGGCTATCCTGGGTAAATACATTATAAATATGGGTAAAAGCAGGGCCCTATCTAAAACGAGATACTGCATCTTAGCTATGCTACCCTGGGTAAATACAGAGTAAAAACTGGGAAAACCAATGTTGCAAGGAAAACAACACTGTATCTGAGCTGTGCTATCCTGGGTAAATACAGTATGAAGATGTGTTAAAGCATGACCCCATTGAAAATGAGACACTGCATCTCACTTGGGTTATCCTAGATAAATATGGCAAAACTGTGTAAACACAGGACCCTAAAAGCAGAACCCCACTGAAAAGGAGATGTTGCATCTAAAATTATCTTAGAAAAAATACATTATAAAAGCAGGATCACACTAAAAACAAGATGTCACATCTCACGTCTACCATCCTGGGTAACTGCAGTACAAAACTGTGTAAAATCAGGACCCTCTTGCAAATGACATGTTATATCTCATCTGGTCTACTTTATCTTGGGTAAATACATAGTAAAAATGTGCACAAGCAAGACCCAGAAGAACAGCAATGCAAGCAGTGAACATTTGGCATGGACAAATGCTTGTTTTTATTAAGTACTGAAAACACGTTCAGTAGCGTCAATGTCACTGCCAATTTTTTACCATCTGCCTCACTCTTACCCAATACCGTACAGAAAAATCATGATTTGGTGGAGTTTGGCTGTGGTCTCTCTGTCCCTCACATCCAGCAATATTAAAGAAAGCCACAATGTGGTTGAATTTGGCTAGGATGTCTCCCTCACTGGAAAGCTGAGATTCAACTTACCAGTTTTGGGATGTGTATGTCTTTGTGAGGCTAGTATTAAAAAAAATTACAATGTAGCTTGATTTGATTCTGGTCTTGGTCACTTAAAATCCATGATGCAGCTGATGGCTCCTGAGCGTGTATCAGTTGAAGTCTCAACACTGCCTCCTAGCACTATAAAGGAAATTGATGTGGGTGACTTTGGCTTTCAGGTCAGTCTTGTCTGATGGCCACATGTGGCTGACTAATGGCACCAGAGGCTCGTAGTTGGATCTGTATACTTGTCAGCAGGAATTAAAACACAGATATGTGTGTGTCTTGAATGGCCGCTGACAATAACTGTTGTAAGTGACTAAAATGTTTTAACATTTCTTTTTGAAAACAAGGTTCGTTTTCTGATGCTGTTAAAACAAAACAAAATGACGACGGACAGAAATGTGAATGTTTGTGGGCAGCAATATTATTGTATGTGACTACTGTGATTTGGTAAGCTGGGACTCTGTGTATTTGTTGAGAGACTTGCGGTTAAGGCCCCAGGCTGATCAACCAGGTTCCAGGATTTATCCTGGCCATTTTATATTTAGTGATGTGGAACCTTCGCAACTGTTACTGGAAATCCTTTCAACTCCAATACGTCAATGTTGGTTGAGCATGCCCCCCTCTTCATGGTGGTATGCTGACTGACTGACTGTAATCCAGTGATGCTTTCCAAGGTTCTGTGACTTCCTGTGAAACTATTTCAATCCACTGCATGCAACTGTTAGTAAACTAAGTGCTCAACAGGTATCCTTTTTTTAAAATTGGTGATATAGTCACTGAATATATGCCAAAAACTACTCTGCATTTCTCCTCTCATCTCTACTAAGTTGAAACCTACGTAAGTTTTTAGGTATCTGCATAACTTCCGAGGCTCAACATTGCACTGGTTGTAGTATTTATTGAACCTCTGTTAAACAGTTTTTTATTTTTATATTTTTAAAAGAATTCATGCACTATTTAAAGGAGGAAATGCCCCAGTCAGTACTGTAGGGATTTGCAGTCCTACAAAAAATTCCAATTTACCTCTCAGTGACAGATTTTCTAAAAATCCAGACAGAGCTGCTGGTAGAATAAAATGCACTGGTATTCCAGACAGAGATATCATTATAGTGTATGGTGGAATGCGGTTGTGTATGGAAAGCCATACACTGCAAAAAGTTGTTCTGCTGTAGTAGTGACGTCCTCACTAACGCAGAATGACTTTTTCTTCTGTATTAGTGAGGACGTCATAATACAAGTGGCTACAGCAGATGTCCTGATTCGTCCCTTGCTGTGTGAGAGGGGCACGCAAGTGTGCTGGGCAGTGGCAGTTGTGACTGGATGGCCTCGGCAGAACCGAGCGAAAATATGGAAAAGTGAGTCTCTTTTTGTCTTTTTTTGGGCACCATAGCTATAAAGAAAAGTTTGTGAGTTTGCCCATATACTACAATGCTCTTCTTTCACTCGTAGATACAATGTTGACTTGAGACCTCTCGAGCCGCCTCGGTGTCATCAGTCGGCATTGTATCCACTCGGTGGAAGAACAGCTTTGTAGTGTATGGGTAACCATACACTATCCTATATATGTGGCTCGGCAAGGGTTTACACTGAAAGATTCAGCCAGCCTTCTACTGCATACAGAAACATTGAAAGTGATGGCAGAAGGGGACAATACGGTCCATCTAGTCTGCCCTTGTTTCTACCCCCCTCAACTGACATTCAGTGTTATGGTGCCCTTGTACCTATCCCAAGCATTTTTGAAAGTTCTCATCATTTTTGTCTCCACCACTCCCTGTGGAAGACCGTTCCATACATCTACCAACCTCTTTGTAAAGAGGAAATTGTGTGTGTTGCCCCTGAATTTGCCCTCCTCCAGCATCATATCGTTTACCCCAGTTCTGGTGTGATTCTTGATCCGAAACAGGTCCTGAACTTGAACTTTGTTTATTCCATTTAGGAACTTTAAGGTCTCTATCATGTCTCCCCACTCCCTTCGCTGCTCCAGGAAATACATGTTTAGGTTCTGCAGCCGTTCGTCGTATGTTTTACTGTGCATTCCCTGTATCATTTTTGTTGCTCTCCTTTGCACTGTTTTCAGTTTGTGCATATCCCTTTTAAGGTGCAGCCTCCAGAAATGGACACTGTACTCCAGGTGTGGCCTCACCAGTGATCTATACAGTGGCAGGATGACCTCTCTTTTTCTGCTGGTAAGTCCCCTTCCTATGCAGCCCAGCATGCCATTTGCACTTAGTGTTGCTTTTTCACATTGCTTGGACATTTTTTAGGTCATCCTTTATACAGTAATTATTCCTAGATCTCTTTCCTTCTTAGTGGATTCCAGTTTTACTCTTCCTAGGTAGTATTCTTCTCCTGAGTTTCCTCTTCCACGGTGCATGATCTTGCATTTTGTTGCGCTGAAGTTTAGTTGACATGTTTTTGACCATAGTTCCAAAGTCCTTAGGTCAGTCGTCATCTTTTCCACTCCTCCTGGAGTGTCTACCCTGTTGCCCATTTTTGTATCATCTGCAAACAAACTCACCTTACTTTCCAGGCCTTCAGATATGTCACTAATAAAAATACAGTATTAATTAAAGCGTATCGGACCTAGCACCCACACCTGTGACATTCCGCTATCTACCACCTCCCTTTCTTCTGATAGGGGGCCATTTTTGGGTCCTTCTGTTAAACCAACTCCATATTCAGTTCACCACTTGTTGCTCTACTCCCATTCTGCATAACTAATTTAGTAGCCTTCTATGTGTGACTGAGTTGCAGGGTTTGCTGAAGTCCAGGTATACTACGTCTACTGCACCGCCCTGATCCACTGTTTTGGTTACCCAGTTGAAAACGTTTATTAGATTAGTTTAGCATGATCTACTCGTGGCAAAGCCATGCTTTTTTTTGTCTAATTTGCTGTATTTTTTTTCGAGAAAGGATATAATCCTCTCCTTTAGAAGGGTTTCCATTATTTTGACCACAATTGCTGTGAGGCTTACTAGTCTGTAGTTGCTTGCACTCTTTCTGCTCCCGTTTTTGTGTAGAGGGATAACCGTGGCCTTTTTCCAGTCCTGTGGGACCTTGACCAGCTCAAGTGATAAGTTAGAAAGGTCAGCCAGGGGAGCCGCTAGTTCCTCTCTTAGCTCTTTCAGCAACCTCAGGTGTACTTCATCCAGTCCCATGGCCTTATTTACACTGAGTTTCTCCAGTTTCTTTAGGACTCTCCTTTGTAAGAGATCCTGAATATACTCTGCTGCCGTCTGTGCTGCCTCTTGTAAGGGAGGCCAGGCAACCTTCCTCCTCCTTGGTAAAAACAGAGCAGAAATACCTGTTGAGGATTTCTGCTTTGTCCTTATCATAATCGGTGTCCCCCCATCATCCTTAGCTAGTCTGACAATACTTCCTCGTCTTTCTCTTCTCGCTGATATATCTATAGGAGGTTTTATCACCCTTCTTGACCTCCTTGGCTAACTTCTCCTCCATTATTGCTTTTGCTGTTCTGATTTCTTTGCTTGCTTCCTTTACTGTCTGCTTGTAGTCATCCTTGTCCTTGTTGGATCCAGTTTTCTTTGATTTTCTAAAAGTCCTTTTTTCTCCTGACCTTGGTGGCTACTTCCTCAGAAAACCAGAGTGGTTTTCTTTTCTTCTTTGCTTACCCTCTTTAAGCAATGGTTTGCAGTTTGTAGAAGAGCTGTTTTGAAATGTGTCCAGTATTCTTCAACATCCCACCCTCGTTCAGTACTGCATGGGTTTTTCTTGAGATCTTCTTTCATTTTAGTTAAATCTGTTTGTCTAAAGTCCATGACTTTAGTCTTTGAGTGCTTAGTTTCCATTTTTGTCTTAATTTGAAACCATACAATGCAGTGGTCGCTGGACCCCAGGTGACTCGCAACTTCTAGCTCTGAAATATTGTCCCCATTTGTGAGTACCAGGGCAAGGAATGCTTCTCCCCTTGTTAGATCCCTCACAAGCTGTTTTAGACCCGATTTGTGCAGAACCTCCAGAAAGTCATTGTTTCTGGTTGAACTTGCTGTGAGGGTACCCCAATTTACATCTAGTAAACTGAAGCTGCTCACCACTATCACTTCCCCTTTATCACTCATTTTGTGTACTGTTTCTAAGATTTCTTTGTCCCTCTCCAACCCTGTCGCCGAAGGGGGGGGTCAATAAAATACTCCTAATTGAGTTACTTCTCCATTGTCAGCCTCCAGAGTTACCTAAAGTGACTCTGTTTCCGTATTGTCATTTTGGGTCATAGTGGCTTTTACACCCTCCTTTACATACATAGCCCCCCCAGCCCCCACACACACCTTTTCTATCAGTTCTGTTCTTCCAGAAAAGACAGTATCCTGGAATAGTTGTTTCCTAGTCATGGTTATCACTGAACCAGGTCTCAGCAATGGCAACCAAGTCCAGATCGGTTCCATGTGAAAATCGCGACTTTAAAATCGCGACTGACATAATCGTGAAGTTTTTCAGTGACTATCACAATAGCAAGCACACACATTTGCGTCCTCACAAAATCACACCCACGTAATAACAGCACTCACTGTTTAAAGCAGCACTTAAATCAGCTCAGCTCCCTCCCACATTTACCACTAAAGAAAATTGCCACAGATTTGAATTACTTCCCCCAAATGTGCCTTTCCCAGTCATGTCCTGCTGGATGGAAGGAAGCTGCCGAATCCCCGCAGCCCCTCTGTTGCGCCTAAGTAAGCCGCCAAATCCCCAGAGCCCATTCGCTGTAGCATAGCTGTGAAATGATGTACAGGTGTGATAGCACTGAAAAGCAAATAGGAAAAGGGTAAAGTAGGAGGGGGGCAGGAAAGAAGCCCAAGTTGGAACAGAGCAGGAGAAAGGCAAGGACAGGTGGTTAGAGGCATGGGTAGGGTTTATGGAGTTGACTTAACATAGCTCTGATGAAGTGCCCAATGTTCCTGAATTCTTTGATGTTTTTCCTGGATCAAATTTCAGCATATTCTCATGGCTGCAGTGAAAACCTTTATGCCAGCTGATTTACAGACTATATGTGATGTGAAGGCTTAGCAGGTAGAATGGTGTGGTTCTAGTACATCCAATTCACACATTTGTATAGCAAGGCAACCCATTTGGCAAAAGTTAAGGTTGTGATTCTGTGTCGCTATTATTGTCGTCAGTGGCAGCATGCGATCGCTATTTTCGGTATTCCACCAATATCCACAAGTAGCTATTGTGGCGATCGCTGATGTGCAGTCGCGGTATTGCATTCGCGATTGTTGAGTTGCAATTTTCATGGGTAACCGTCCAGATCTGCTTCCGTGACATAGCAGTGAGTTCAGCTAATTTATTAGTTAAGACTCCTTGTGTTTGTGAACATAGCTTTCCAAAATTGGCATTCCCCTTTTTTTGGTGCCATGTTCTAGGTTCGATTTTTTTGTTGTTTTGGACTCCAACCCTTTTTTTACTTGGTGTTTTCTCTTTTGTGTATTTTTTTCTCCTGATTTGGTGGGGTGTTAATGGGAAGAGGTAGCAGGTCCCTTTGGTACTGCCTTCCTCTACCCAGTGCCTAGTTTAAATGGTCAATGGCGACGTCCAACTTCTGTCCTAGTGTTCTCACACCTTCCCTAGTTAGGTGTACACCATCGTATTTGAACAGACCTCTGTCCCAGAAATCCCACCAGTTCCCTATGAAGAGATGACCCCTTTCTTGGCACCAGCTCTGCAGCCAAGTGTTTAGCTCCTCTATTTGCTCCCTGCAAATCCTTTTCACACTGCCTCCTCTTCCCCACACCGGGAAGACCTCTGAAAAGACAATGATTGGTGAGTGAGAGGTTAATGCATCTTCTAATTGAGATATGTGCTTTTTGGTCTCCTCGACTCTCTGTTCCGCCAGATCATAGTTCCTTTATGGATGAAAATGCCTGCGCTTTTACTGTCCCATTGTACTAATTTGTTTATGCAGTCAGTATCTCTTTTCGCAGAGGCCCTGGGTAGGCATTTGACTACCACCTCTGTTTCAGGCCCCTGATTTATGTGTGATTCCACTCCTCGGATCGTGGAATCACCTACAATCAGAATTTTCCAGTTTTGTTTGCCGTTTGGTTTCTTTGATGTGCCAACCTTGCATATTTTTGTTGCGTGACCTGGTTTGCGGTATTCAGAATTAGCATTGTACCCCTTATCCTTCTCAGTGAGAGGGGTGAATCTATTTGCCATTTGGCTTGGTGTCTCCTGATTTAGAGGCTGCTGACGGAACCTCTGAGACTTTCCTCTGGCCCTCATTACCACTTGCCATTCTCCTGGACTAGGGTTGGTTAGCCGGCATGAGATGATCCCCTGTTGGAGATGGTGTGGTGTACAGCGGCAAGAGGGTTTATGGTTGCCAAGCAAGCTGTGGAGATGTGCGATTTGATCCCAGGCCTCCCCGAGTTGGGTTTTTAGTTCTCCTATTGTTCAGCATGTTGGACAGTGCCCTATTGCCTGTATGTGTGTCTTCTGAAAGGATGCACCGCACCACTGGCAGTTTATGACATCCATATTCTACCAGGAGTTTAGCGAGAATGAAAGATAAAGAACAAGAGTAAGAAAAATACAATTGTTTTTAACATCCTATAGGTTTGTGCTTTCTCCACCTCTTCCTATATCTTTTTTTATATCCTATGTTTGTGCTTTCCCCGCATCTCCCTATTCCTGCCTATGTATTTATTTATTTTTTTTACAGTACTGTACTTTTAGATTCTGATTAAGAAAGGCACACTGAGCTGTGATAGCTCGTCTCCAGGTGTGTCCGTAGGGTTGGGCAACATGGACCTGTTTATTAACAGGGGGATTTTGGTCCTTACTCTAAACTTCCACAAGGACAGCCACCAGTGATGGGCAGAAGGAACCGCTGTTTAATGTCTCATCGGAAGGGTGACACTTCAACTATCCAGTATCCCTTTAGTGTAGCACTCTAGTGCCAGTACTGGGTATTAGCTCAAGTTTCTGTAGAATCAGAACCCATGACCATCAGAAATTCCATCCCAAGAGGTTAGCATGTGACCTACTGAGACAGTGATATGGACTATATAGATAATGCATTTCATACTTACCCTACTCCAAACACTTTATAATCCAGGAACAGTGGACAGTAGCCATTAAGGTCACACAAAAGTGTTGGGAATGTATGTTTCAGGGAGGCTAAGGGAAGCTCAGTGGTTCAAGGAGACAGAAAGAGAGAGTGTCATGTACAGGAAGGTTCGTTGACTTGCTCAAGGTAACAAAGCAAGAGGTTGTGGTCGTTCTACTCTAACTTGGGACTTGCGGCTCAAAGCTCTGTGCTCTAACTACTACAATTCCCAAGTGTACTAAAGTAAAATGCCTATGTAACACAAAATAAATGTCAAATTCTCTGCAATCAAATAAAATTATTATTTCAGAAATGATGCCCTAATTAACTCCTTACTACCAGGAGCACTGAAGTCCGAGTTTTCCATTGCTTAACTCTGATACAAAATGGCCACCCAGACAAAACTGAGTTAATGTCAGCCGCCCAGCCCAATTAGAGATATGAAAAGTACTTTTTCAGACTCTGAATTTTATCTGATCAACATCTTTACAAATCAGATTATTTACAGTTTCAGAAAAGAAATGCACTATATGATGGTGCATTTATTTCTCAGAAGCAATATGGTACACATTATTTATACAGATAGACTGTTTTGCTGGGAATGGAGACAGATTTTTTGCTTACTCTGAAAGCCAGGCATTGCAATGTATGATTCCTGGACATAATTTGTAAGATGACATTATGGATAATCTTCAACTACATTAATACACACCTCAGTCTTTGCCTCAAGCTACTGCTCGCCACAATGTGAAATGTGCACTGCATACATGGCGTTCTCTGCATGACATGAACTATAAAAATGTATGCAGAGACCCACTTGCTATAATTCATTCAAGGGAAATATAAAAATTGATAAAAGCAGCCTACATTTCCTTTATAATACCTATAAGAATGCAGATGAGACTACGGAGCTTGAGTGATAGCATTGCATACTATACATGTATTTGTATATAGTACGTGCAAGAAAATACTTTTTAGAAGATTTAGTGTTTGTAAGGTCAGTTTTGAAGGAAATGGAAAACTCAAATTAGATGACAAGGAAGCCAGACTTAGAACTTTTAACATTCTCTTTCTTGGTACTATAATAAAAAACCCAGTTTCACTATGATACTACAACAGGTTATGCTAATCAACTACAAGCAACATAAGTGGAATAACAGACTTTATGAAATGGGTCCAGATGGCCATCACAAATACTCATCTCATTGGATGAACCAGGTCATATGTTGTTCCTATACATGCTCATATATGAACAGTTCTGCATTTTATAATCCAACATGTTTCATGCCAAGTCATTTTATGACTGCTATAACACACTCAAGGATGTTAAGACCTACTGGCATTTATGTGGCCTCATGCCTCAGCACACACTGGAAGAGTGCCTATACTGTATCACTCAATGAATGCACACCCACTGTTTGCTATTGCTCCCATGCATACCCAAAAGAAAAGGAGAAATATTGAACTAAAAAAAAAAGAACCTACAGGAAGGAGGGGTTTTAGCTATCATCACAATATGCAAAACTACTGAATGTGGCATAATGCATTTGAACTCTGCCTCAATGCAAAATTGTTTTGCCTTGGTACAGCCTTTCTCTCTAAGATAACTGCAGCTCAAATAAAAAGTCATCAGCAGCTTATGTGTTTTTGACCCAATTTTTACAGCTGCATAGCAGAGCTATGCTGCTGTACTGTTATGACATAGAAGAGAGAGGTGACTCTGGAAGCACATGAATGGACACCTCAACTGTGTCCTTCCCCAGTGGAGTTGAAGCACATGCAGTCCTATCTATTTACTACAGTGATGTCCCCCCCCCCCATGTGCAGCATTTTCCTGCTTTGCACAAACTTATGGTTCACTTCTGGGTTTGGAGTGAGCACTTCTTTTCCTCCCCTTTATATATGTAATAATGTTTCCCTGGTATCTAGTGGCACCTCCCACTCTCCGACTGGTGTCTAGTGGCACCCCCACCCTCCTATCGCCATTCTTGTAATGTTCTATTGTTTCCATGGTCTCTAGTGCAGGGGTGCACAATGTGTGGCCTTGGGGCCACAAATGGCCCTCACAACAGCTGTCTGTGGCCCCCGAGGTCCAGCAGTTTCCACTTGCAGTCCATTTATTTTTGGGGGGTTTTTAGTTTCAGTAACATGTTGATAAGTAAACAAACAAATAAACAGATAAATGTATGTTTTGACTTGTTTTATGTGTACATTTAATAATGTCTTGCTGGAGATTTGTCATCTTGGGCCATTTTACAGTGGCCCACTGCCTTTGGTCCTTGGCCCTCAGACTTGACTCAAGTCTTCAGTCTGGTCCTCCACAAAAAAAAAAGTTCTGCACCACTGAGCTAGTGGCACCCCCCACCCTTCAATCACCATTCCCATAATGTTCTATTGTTTTCTGGTGTCTAGTGGCATCCCCCCACCCTCCGATCACTGTCCCCATAATGTTCTATTGTTTCCCTGGTGTCCAATGGCACCCCCATCTCTCAGACTGCCGCCCCTGTAGTGTTCGAGTGGCAACCTCCGATTGCCATACCCATAATGATGTATTGTTTCCCTTGTGTCTAGTGGTACCCCCAACCCACGATTGCCGTCCCCGTTAGTTACTGTTTCCCTAGTGTCCAGTGGCCCCCCCACTCTCCAATCACTGTCCCTGTATTGTGCCAATGTCACCTATTAAAAAGACGATTTTGTTTTAACCTGTAAAAAAAGAAAATGGTCCCTCCCTGATCTGACCCCACCCCAACCTCCACTCAGCAGTCACCACCCCACACCCTCACTCACCTGAGCAGGTCCCATGGCAAAGATCCACTCTCTGATCAAAGACTGGTCTTCTTGCTGGAACCGCAGACTGCAATATGAGAAACTACGGAAAGTGCGGTCATATGTATTTCAATGGGGTTTTGAACTCTGATGCATAACTGTCATTTTTGTATATTTGTGCCCCAGATTTTCAACATGGCCTTTTTGGGACCCCACTGCATGACCAATGGTGTTGGAATTATACAAATCAGGCCAAAAAGTTGATTCCACACTTGCACTGCAAAATCAGATTTCGGGAGGGATTTGAAAATGTCCACCACCCTTGTTCATCAGATGAGTTCATAAGAAGGATATGTTGAAAATTTGGGGTCAAAATATGTAAAAATGACAAAGTTATAAGCACAAAATCTTTCTATGCTCGCTCACAACTTTGGTAATTTTCAATATTTCGACCCCACATTTTCAACATAGCATATGCATATCCTATACGTTGTGCTAGACTCACTTATCTCTCCACTCACAGACCTTCTAAATCTGTTCCTGCACCTGGGCCAGTTCCCAACCTCATGGAAAATGGCAGTGATAACACTAATACTGAAATGTGGTGACAACTCTCTCCCAAACAACTACCGGCCCATTTCGAGTCTCCCCCCACTCTCTAAAGCCCTTGAAAAGATCATGGCCAATCAGCTCACTGACTACCTCCTCGCACACAACCTCTTATGTAGGGAGCAGCATGGTTTCAGAGCTGGTCATAGCACTATGACTGCCCTCACAGAATTCGCTAACTCCCTGAACTCCATGCTTGACAAGGGGCACCTCGCAGGGGCCATGTTTATAGACCTCTCAAAAGCCTTCGACATGGTTTCTCACCTCCTCCTTCTTAACACATTACAACAAATTGGGGTCTCTCATTGTCCACTCTCATGGTTCTCCAGCCATCTTTCATCTAGAACCCAATGTGTTAAAATTAACAACACCATATCTACTATGCTGCCTGTGCACTCAGGAGTTCCCCAGGGATCTATCCTGGGTCCCCTGCTATTCAGCATCTACCTCCTGTCTAAATCCTGCCCCCGGCAACCTTCTCCTCTATGCAGACGATGCTGTTCTTTACACTGCACATCCTGATCCTCTCTCCAGCGTACCTTACAAAACTCCTCCTCTCAGATTGAACACTGGTTTGCTGAAGACAGACTGGTGGTCCACATTAAAAAAAACTAAGATGATGCTCTATGCCCACCGCCAAAACAGATCAAAGGATTTCCTCTGGAAATACTCTCCGTCTCTCTCATCCCACTGGAACAGGTCCAAAAGCATAAGTATCTAGGTATTACATTTGACTCTTCCCTCTCGTTCCACGCACATATAAAAATCCTCACCTCTGCCACCAAAACCCGCATTGGTTTCCTTTACAGACATAAAGACTGCCTGCCACCTGAAGCACTTCACCTAGCCATTACCTCCTCAGTCTTATCGCTGGTGAACTATGGCCTCTCAATCTATGCTGCCGCCGACCTTACGGCGCTTCATCAAATACAAGTAGTCATCAATAAGGCCTGCCGGCTCCTCTCTGGTGTTGACAGAAATACACATACCTGCACCCTATACGCACACACCAATATCCTCTCCCTTGAGGAAAGACTATTATACCAAGACCTGTCTTCATCAAAAATATCCACCTGGGTTTAACCCAAGTAGGTGTCATGGCTTCTCTTCAGGCAGCAACCATCTCAGCATCCACACGGGCCACCCCAAAAAGTATCTGGAAGGTGCCTAGGGTCAGGACCACCCTGGCCCAGCAATCCTTCCCCCTTAGAGCTCCATCCTGGTACAATGCCCTCCCACCAGCCATCACATCAATCACCAATCTAGGTCCTTTTAAAGCTGCCTTAAGGGCCCCATATCCTCTTCTTACGGCCATGCCAGTGTAACCAGGATCCTGCACTATGCCGCTAGGCCACGTACCCGCCCTTGGCCTGGCAGTGGACAGCCCTCACTATTTCTAGCCTACAGGCTCCTCACCTCCCTCGGTTACCATATAGTTGCACTGGACTATGAATGCATTGTATTATGTATAAGACAAGGCCTCCATGAGACGGCTTACTACCAACTCACATCATGCATTGCTTTAGCTACCAATTGTATAGGTCTTAACCACTCATTAGGTAAATTTGTAAATAGCTCTGCCCTGTTTTAGCTACCAAATGTATAGGCATTAACCAGTGCTCATTGTACTTATACTCTGTATGATTGCTCACCCACATTTATTCTATATATGTACTGTATGAATGTCTATGTTTTATTCTGACATGGTGCCTTTGGAAATGAGTCTATGACTCAAAGGGTTGTAATTCCTATTTCCTAAATAAATAAATAAAATAGCGATTGTTTCACACCACCTGATGAACGCAACAGCTGTCATTTTACAAATCCTGGCCAAAATGTGTTTTCCCACCTGTGGCATGGAATGAAGTTTCACTGGTGTGGAATCACATTTCTGCAGGGATTTGAAAACTTTCACCTATGTGGTTCATGAGGTGGGGTGAAGCAGCCTATCACTTTTTTCAGCTGCATCACTACTATCACACTGCAGCCATACTGGCTCTGACCACAATTTGTTTTGGGCTGTAGTACAGTTCTTTCATGCTCTGTACCAGAATATAGTTAGGATAGGTTAGCATATCTGAGGAACAATAATTTTCACTGAAATATAAGATACTGAAAGGGGATAGGATAACTGCTTATAAAAATATGCACAGGCACATTAAACTTGAGAGGAGGGTGCTTTCAGAGACTACAGTGCATAGGAGAACAACAGGATAAAATATGTAGCTGACAGTGGGGGGTTTTAGACTGGACATGAAAAAATAGTTTACTAACAGAATTGTCAAGTGTGGCACAGCTTGCCTGCTGAGGTAATTAAGGCAGAATTGGTTTTGGAGTTTAAGAGCAGCCTTAATGTCTACGAGGATTTGAAGGGTAATAAAGGGTATAATCACTGAGACAATGGGCTAGCAGCAAGATACAGTAAGCAATGCTGTCTGTCCGAACAAAAGTAACATATGAAATTTATGTTGGTTTTAGTTATCTGAGGCGTGACAGGGGTATGGAAAAAGGAACCTCCTATTGTCACTAAAATATAGCTGTGAGCTTTGAACATAGCAAGGGAGGCCTCAATACTGAGTTGCACATTATCCCAGCTTTCAGACTACTTTTACTATACAAAAAACATACAGTAGGGAAACTGTGCCACAGGTATTAGAGGTGCCACTACAACAGTAGAAAACTACACTCACACTTTTACAAAAAATATAGTATCCCAACCAATAGGCCTCAAAAACTAAACAGATACTCAAAATGCAAAAAATGTTATTTACCATGAGACCTCTTCAGGAAGCCTGAGTGTTTGGTGAAGTGCCGGGCATTCCTCTGTGGGTCTAATGCTGCTTTGTTACTGATGCCTGCAATAATACTGTGTGGAAAATAAAACTTTGTATGCACTTTATTTGAGTATCTGCTTCATTTGCACTACCTGTTGGAAGGTGCACTTTATTTTTGTACCAGACTACTTTTAGTAGCTTGGGAGAAAGAAATGTAATGATGGTTCTAGTTACAGGTGCTGGCAGTCTTCTTGCCTTATGCACATGTAACTACCACCACTTGGGAGGTGGGTGACTACACCTGTAGATGGCATCTAGGCAGAGTCATTAAGGCTTATGGATATATGCCACCTGGGTTCAGGGTGAACCTAGAATGTGGCACAGTGCCTCCACCTATGTGTTTCCCTTTGTCAGTGTGCTGCCAGGTCCTTCCCCACAGGACAATACTCAATTCCCACCTTCAGTGATGGGAACCCCAATAAAACAACACCCTTCCCACTTATCAGCATAAGCATGCAAAATAAACAGTAACACAATAATGGCAAGGTACTTAGTAATTTCAGTTAAATAACAAAAGGGACTTATTGGGGGACAGGATCCGAGATGGTGAAGACAAAGTTAAAATGCAAATAAAACAATACTGGTGGATCCCCAGATTGATTTAACCGCCCTTCAGTAGGCAATCAAAGTCCTGTAGCTCTCGCTCCCCTTCCCCCATGATTTACCTGTTAGCACCACAGTTCCTCTAGGAGCTCCCACATTCTGCACCATGCACACATTCAGGGAGTTGTAGGCCTGGTGAGATGGACCAATGGTGCAATACCATTACAGTTAGTTGGCTGAGAATCGTCAAACAAATGCTAGAACATGCATCACTGAATGTAATTACAGTTGCTCCTGGACTGAACAGTCTTGGTTTTGAGCAAAGAAAGTTTGTTACTTATTAGAAACAGAAGATCTTTGAGAGAATCTCCTCCACAGAGCCACACCTTTATAACTATAACCTATCAGCGTCAGGACCACTCAAACATTTGCCTAGCTGGGGCACCCATGCTGAGGTACTTCAGCATTGCCTATACAATGTGAGTGACCCCAGACATCCTCTGTTCCCCACCAGAGATAAGCTCAGAAATGTACCACAACAGGAACGGGAGACCAAAACCCCTGAACCAGGCTAATAGTAGAGGCACAGGTTCTGGAAAGTTAGTTCACTGGAAGGATGCAGAAAAGAAGACCAAGTTTGCAGTAATGAGTATGTCTTCCAAAGTATACCACCTGAAAATACAGAAGGGAGTAGGTGGGAGAGTGAGCTGTGACTCTATGGTATTTTATATTGTGCTTCAAGGTACTCAAGCAGCTGCCTAAACTCTATGTTTTACAATGTTATACAGCAGCAAGCCTATCATCTATGAAATTTTCTGTTACTGTAACAGCAACAGCGTGGGTTGAAGGATATTTGGCTTTATGTTCGTATGTTTCCGAGATGGCAAATTGTTTTTCCTTGAAGGAGGTGGGCCTTTGAACACATGGCCACTATCAGTAACACTATGAATCATTTGAATGAAGGAAAGCACTGGAGGTGTTGCTGTATTAGAATGAACAACAGAATGCTGGAGTGCACAGGGGAGAGGCATCATCAGTAGAAAAAGGGAGGTGGTAATGCCACTATACAGATAATTGGTGAGGCCACACCTTGAGTACAGCATTCAGTTTTGGAGGCCATATCTCAGGAAGGACATAGGGCAGAGGCAGTCCAACGAAGGGCTACAAAAATGGTACAGGGGCTGCACCAGAACCCATATGAGAAGAGGTTGAAAGAACTCTGGAGATGAGGAGGGAGAGGGTAGACATGACAGAGATGTTCAAATATCTTAAAGGGATAAATAAGGCAGAGGGGAGTAGCATCTTTCAGAAAAAAGTGTGGACAAGAACTAAGGGACATGATATAAAGTTGGGAGGCGGTAGATTCAGGGGTAATAAGAGGAAGTACTTCTTTACAAAAAGGGTGGTGGATTCTTGGAACAGTCTCTCCACAGGAGTGGTGGGGGCAAAAACAGTGGAGGAATTCAAGAATGTGTGGGACAGACACAATGGAACCCTACAGTAACAAGTAGGAAATAGGGGCAGACAAGATGGGCCTGGCGGTCCTTTCCTGCTGATAAATGCTATGTATCTATGTATTGCTGCTGGGGTTGAGACAGCTATCAATCAACTGTAGTTACCTGAACGCAGTAAGCTATCATTACTGTCACTTTCTCTTCTCATAAATGTTAAGACATCTGCCTAGGTGCCTTTTCAGTGCTGAAGTTCACAAGGCTCCTTTCCTTTTTACCCTTGTTGACTGCCAGTTTACAAACAGAGCATGCTGCCACCAACTCATTAAAAGCAGTAACAGAAATATCTGATCGAACAAAATATGTTTTTTTTTTGTAGGTTTTTTTTTGTTTGCCAGGTAGACACTGCAGCTCAGCTTCCTTTTACAGTTTTTTTTTTTTTTTTTTTAGGATACGTTTTACGCCTGTTCTTCATTCCCTTCCTCTAATCAAATGTCCTCCTCTTCCACCATAGGAAAATCTGCTTCAGCCTCTTCCTCAATTTAAATTTACATCTCCATATCCTCCACAATACCTCATTCCTGATCCCTGTCATCATCTACAACTTCTTTGGGCTCAGAGGACTTTGATGTTGTCTGTTAGTGATTAATAATAGTATTGTATGCAACTGTTTCGTATCAGAAAGTGCCTCTGCAGGTGGTACCCACCAGTTTTAACTAAAGAAGAGTTATTAATTGGGGCAGAGGCACCTTCTTCTCACTCGGAATCTGAAACTGTAGAGTTAACAGAATTAATGTTTTGGGTTTGATTTTGTTGATCTACTGCAGGACGACAAATACTTGACCCTCACTTTTGGCTGGCTGAAGAAGCAGTGCCTACCTGAGATTACATACTGTATATTGATTACTTTTAAAAAAATTATTTTAGTATTTTTAATTTAGTGTTCCATTATATAAAACATAGCTCCTGAGTCTTGACTCCCTACAAGCCCCAACTGCACACAGCACAAAAATTACCATCACCACTTCTTCCAAACACAGTACAGAGTGACTCCTCCTCCTAGGAGGCAGTACAGCGTAGAAGTTTATGGCTCTGAACTGCAAACCTGGAGACCTGGGTTTGAATCCCACAGCCTCCACTTGCATACGGTGTGACCCTGAGCAAGTCACTTAACTTCCTTGTGCTCCCAGGTTGCACATGGAAACAAGCTTCGGCTTAGTGTGCCTTTCCTGGTTAAACAATTTCCCCTTTTCCCCTATTGTTATTGTTCAGTGCCCTGTATTCAGCTGTGCAACAATGTTATGATACTAAATCATGGGCATTTAAACTGGGGACTGAGACATTTTATCCTGAATGGAGCGGTATGGTGATGATTAAGGATAGGGATAATGATGATATTTCTTTTTAGGCGCTAGTGTTATCTACGACAGTTGCCGTAGTCTTACATAAAAGCATGCCTTAAATCTGTATGACTTCTTCCCCTTCCTCTGCTGTAAAAATTGACTGGAGACTGCAATCTTCTGAACCCCTGAAGCAGTGCATGCTCAGCCAGAAAACACACAAACTGCGCAGAACAAAATCCGACACCATACACTGCTGATCTTAATCAATTTATTTGTACAGTTTAAAACATACCACTGTGCAGCAGGACAGTCCAGTCACCATTAGCTCAATCGTTTTTGCACGTTGTGTATCATCAGGGGGAGAGCAGTGTAGGGTAAAGCGCTATATATATGGCGCATGTCAAAATGACAAGAATGATCAGCTTGTGTAGCACAGTGTAAGGTGCTAGTACTATAACATTAAAGCTGATAAGACTACAAAAGTAGCAATTGTTGGAGAAAAATTATTGGAATGTGCAAGTCTGTGAAACAGACAATACTGCACTATTACCAAAGCTATCACTATCTTTTTTTTTTTATTTAAACGAACTTTCCCTCTGGTCACCAGTGGCTGGAGCCCCATCAGTTGATCCCTAGCCTGTTCCGGCCCCGCAAGAGACCCTCCCTACCTATGGTCCTGGTCCTCCGACCCACCTGTGACTCACCTACAGGTAACCTTCTGGTCAGTGAACCCCTCCCCCCCAGGGCAGGGTTGCCTTCTGCTCCCTGGAGCTCCCATATGATTATTCAATTAACCTGCAGGTGGAGATGAAGGATGGAGGGTGTCGGGACCCAGGAAAGTAGGATCCAGCGGTGGGCATGGGGGCTGAGGAGCGATGTCTTCCTTCCAGCTACCACCATTTTTCTGTTTTCATTGCTTTGTCCCTTCGGAGGCACGAATATGCAATGATGTCAGCGGGGGGGGGGGCATGTACGCTCCAGTACCCGACCTGCAGATGCCCCCTGTTGCCTCCTCCCCACTCTAAAGTGACCCTGGCTGTTGCACACCAAGCCTTTGCTGAGTGTCACCGATCGCCTGGGAAACCACGACCTAACCCCCCAGAGGAGAGCACCGCAAGTGATTGCGCTGCTGCTGTGCCAGTGGGCCGGCATAAATTATCACTATCTTAACTCTGCTGGAGAATTTCTGATAACCATAGGATCAAGAAGAGAGACTTTTTCAGAGTCTACCTGCATTGTGAATTTAGGGTTCCAATTTGAATTTTCAAAACACTGGACAAACATTACCAACTCCTCTCCAGTGCCACGCGACACCATAACTATGTTGTCTATAAAGCAATGCTGTCAGACAATTTTTATGTGCCATTTTCTAAGGTACAGGTTTCCATTTGTTTGGAGGAAGAATTCACCCTGAAATAAAAAGCATTTAGATTTTAACACATAGTCTGAGCAGCTAATAACAAATTCTTTGTACGGTTCAAACAACATGCCATCTTTATAGAAAAAGTACTGAAGTGACTCCAACCTATCATCATGTGGAATGTTAGCATAAAGTGCCTCAATGTCCAGTGAGACAAGGAGCAAATCTGGCTCAAGGTGGATATCCCCAGCACACCCAATATGTCAGCTGTATCTGTCATGTAAGACCATAAAATCTGTACATGTTCCTTAATATGGGCATCCACAAATTGGGGAAAGAGGCTCCATTAAGGAGCTTATTTCCGCCACTACTGAGTGTCCCTGGGAATTATACAACCTCTTGGGAACTTTCAGTAGGATATAAATGGCATGAACTGGATTTGACACAGTGAGAAAATCTCATTACATCACTTATGACTTGTGTATATTTCAGCAGGATCAGACTTTAGTTTTTTTTTTTTACAGAAGTTGCTATTACTTAGCTGCCTAAGGCCACGCCACCTTTATTGGATGGTTTGTCATGTCACTGTTTTCCTCAAGTTTCTTAAATACTGTTACTTGCTTGGTATTGCTTGTTTTTTAAAGACAAAGCAGGCAAAGCCCATTGAATCGTCTCCCACTCAAGTGAGTTTACTGTCTGAACACATTGTGAACCAGGAATATATCAAGCTGTTTTTTTTTAAAGGCTTCCTAGGTTGGGGCATGGACTAAATAGCATGGTAGGGAGTTCTGAATTCTAGCTACTCTTACTGTATAAAAATTGTTTTGTTTGACTGTATTTACCCTAGGAGCAATTAGCTGTTTACTATGTGATCTAAGGTTATTTGTCCTAGGATTACATTTTATACCACACTGAGCCATTAAGGTTGGGTTTTGCAGGATTTTATAAAGTACTGTAGTAGTAAATCCTCTCTTTTTCGTCTAGTCTCTAAGGTGAATAATTTTAATTAATTCATTCTATGTTCATATTCAATAGATTTCAGTGGTGATGTTCATGAATCTACTTTATTTGGCCTCTGTGGAAGTAGTTCCCTGAAGGCATCCTCACAAGCACATTGAAACACTCTCACAGTATTTATATATGGTGGCACAATGGTAGATGGAACCTCACACTGGCTTCCTGAACTGCATTAGTAACACACTTACTTGCTTGACTTTTCAGTGATGAGCTTGATGGTGACTCTATTCATTACAAATCGGGTTTACAACCTTTGAGTCAGAGACTCATTTACAAAAGCACCTCATCGCAGGGAGGGCAGACATCAAGACAGTTATTACAGTGCAGATTAAAACAGAGGACAACATTACAGGTGCAGTAAAAGGAACATTTAAACACAGTTACACTTAGGTTACATAATATAGTAGTTTGTATGTTACTTAGGTTACACAATGTTATAAAATTGTGAGTTACAATCATGTATATAGTAGGTCCTCAGAGAAGACAGCGGGTTACATCCCTATTTGGACCTAGTAGGGAAGCAGTGGGTCTGGGGAAGGGAGAGGCTGTCCAGTGGACGTCGTCGAGCCAGGGGGCAAGGCGGGTGGGTACCACAGGTTACAACAGGGGGTTAGTTGCACCTATAACAGTGGGTTTAAAGATATGGTTCCGAAGGGCTGTTTTGAAGGAGCCAATTTTTGGCAAGTTGGAGATGAAGCTAGGGAGGGAGCTGAACCAGGTGGGGGCTCGGTAAAGGAAGGATCTCTGTGCAAGAGAGGTCTTTGTTCTGGGCACCTGGAAGATGGCCTTAACAGAGCTATGGGTGGTGACGGACGATGATGACTGCTGTAGGGAGGTGGAGACCCTGGGGGGGGGGGAAGAGTCCTAGCAGTGATTTCTCAGTGAGAAGGCAGGTATGGTAGAGCAGATACTCCTCAAAGTTGAGCAAATTGGTGGTAGTAAAGAGAAGGCAGGTGTGAGTGCAGCTGGGGGCACAGGTTAGGAGCCTACAGGCCTTATTGATGGAGACACAACAAGCACAACTTGGAAAATGGTGAAAATCTTTAAACTGTAACTCCCTTGAAGGTGCCCAATATTCAAATCACAAAATGTGATTGTTTATTGATGGAAAGTTGGATTTTGGAGAGGGCAGTGTTGTCAGCTGCAGCGTAGATAGGCAAGCCATAGTCCACAAGGGACAAGACGGAGGAGGTGATGGCCAGCCTGAGGCAGGCAGTCCCTGTGCCGGTATTGCAGGCCAATCTGAGAGTTTATGGCAGCTGACAGGGCATTGATGTGGAAGGAGAGGGCAGTATTGAACGTGATGCTTAGGTACTTGTATGTGGTCACTTGTTCTAGCGGGTGCAGAGTGGTGGAAATAATCAAGAGGGGGGTATTTTTAGCTTTATTTTGGTGGTGGGAGAAGAGCTTTGATTTGGTTTTCTTTAGGTTAATGACCAGTCTGCGATCGCCGAACCACCTTCCGGCTTGGTTGTAAGCTTGCTGGAGGGATAATTGAAGGGAGGTGGGATTGGGATGTGAGGCAACACAAACTGCATCATTGGCAAAGAGGAGCATTTTACCAGTACATGAACTGGGGAGGATGTTGAGGTAGAGACTAAAAATTATTGGACCCAGGATGGAGCCTTGAGGGACCCCAGAGTGAACAGAAAGAGTGCTGGAGAGGGAGCTGCTGATCTTGACACACTGGGATCTAGCAGAAAGGTAGCTAGAGAACCAGGAAATGGGACTGCCAGAGAAGCCAAGTTGGTGGAGACAGTGTCGAGTAGAAGGGGATGACAGACGGTGTCAAAGGCCTTGGAGAGTCAATGAACACTGCTCCTGCAAGGCTGCCAGAGTTGAGAGCAGCATGCAGGTGTTGTGAGAATTCCAGGAGAGCCTTGGGCAGAAACCGTGCTGATCTGGATACGCAATGTTGTACTTGGTTAGGTACTCAGAGAGCTGGATCGACACCACTTTTTCAAGGGCTTTAGAGAGTGGGGGGGGGGGATGGAGATCAGCCAGTAATTGTTGGGGGTGGACTGGTCCTGACTCTTATGTATGGGTGTGATTTCAGCAGTTTTCCAAGCACTTTGGAACTGACCCAGGCATAGACACTGGTTTACAAGGTCTGTCAGGGGGACTAGGACTTCATCAAGACCATACGGAGGATCCTGGAGTCGAGGGGGTCACGGCTAGGGTTATTGCTGCCTAAGGCTTTTGGCAGGTGTGGCATGGCTTCTTGGGGGGATAAGGTGCACAGGCAGAATGGTGGGTGATGCACGACCAGAGGGAGAGAGGCAGGGATTGGGTCAAAGAAGCTACTGGGGAGGACCGAGCTTAGGTCAGAGAAGGCGGTGTTAAGGCAATCAGCTACAAGGAGTGGATCTGTGGTGGGGGTGCCATTGATGGAAAGCTGGGATGGTGGGGGGGTGGGACTTCCCATTTAGCTCTTTCATATTATCCCAGAAGGTCCGGGCTGAACCCCAAGTGGAAGCGAGGGTGGTCTGGTAGTGCTCTGCCTTGGCCCGCCTAATGGCCCAAGTGCACTTAATGCGTTCTGCATTGTAGGCATGTCTATCAGACGCCTTTCCAGATTCTACAGCAATGTGCCAGAGACTATCTCTGTTTTTGAGTCTCTGGAGGAAGGGTGGGGTGATCCATGGGGCACTGCATTTTTTGGAGCGGATCCTGGTGAGGGGGGCGAAAAGGTCACAAGCCTTACAGAAGACATTTGTGAAGTGGTCAAGAGCTGAGTCAATGTCAGAGGCGCGCTGGATAAGGGACCAGTCTACCTGGGCTAGGTATTTTTTAATTAGCTGAGGCCACTGGGACACAAACGGCGGCAGAGAGTGGCCTGGAACACTGGCTTCAGAGTGGAGGATGACCAGAGACAGAGGACTGGGGAGTGATCGCTAAGAGAGTCAGGAGAGAACAGTGACATCCCGGATTTTGTAGGGGCAGTTAGATATAAGAAAATTTAGGAGAGTGCTGGTGCCAGTAGAGTGGTTAAATCTGGTGGGCTGGGTGACTAACTGGGACATTTCCAGGGCAGCAAAGGAGTCCCTTATATGGGAGGCAGTGGGGACAAACCAGTTAATACTGAGATCACCTAGGATGACTTGCTCCACTTTGTGAGGGAGAGATGTGAGGTAGTCAATGAGGGACTGGGTCGCTTGGTTTTGATTCCTCGGGGGAACGTGGGAGACCGTGAGGAAGAAAAGGCATCAGGCGGGGTCAGGTGTGATTTTTAAGGTGAGAGCTAGGGCTCCATAATCAAGTTTGGGAGCTGAGAGTGCCTGACCTATAAGGGAGTCTCGTACGAGTAGTGCGCAACCACCACCACGTTTGCCTACTCGATCTTCCCTGTAGATGGTATATCCAGGGAGGGTGATAGAGTCAGGGGAGGATTTGGAGAGCCAAGTCTCAACCAATGCAATTATGTCAGGCTGATGCTGAATGACCCAGTACTGGAGGGCAGCAGATTTCTTTAGGAGCCTGCAAATGTTTAAGGATGCAAAGCGGAGGCCAGTTGCAGTACAGGGTTTGGAAGGGCTGGAAGCCATAGGTCTTGGGTTTGGGTGTACCTTACCAGATAATAATAATAGCAGTGTGATTATTCTGGTTAGTGTCCGGTGGCGATGGAGACCCTTGGGTCGACACCCTGCTGAGGACTTTACAATCAGGGTGCATGGGATAGATAAAGTGCAGAAGGGTGGGAATGGCAGGGGAGAACTGGGTCCAGGTTGGGCCGTGGAGGGAGTGGGGGTGTTGGCAGGGTGGGGGTGTTGGGGGGTCACGAGTGTGTCGAGGATGGGGGAGGGCTGAGCCACTGTGGGGTAGTCTGGGGGTGAGGTGCTCCGGTCGGTGTGAGGTTTGTACTAAGAGGGTGAAGAAGAGCAGACTTAGTAATGGAGTGTAGGTACCCATAGTTTTATTCCTATAGTAGACAATAAGGGTGCAGGCTGACCTTCAGTGAGGGCGACTGCCACTGCGGAGTAGAGGTAGTGCTGCCGGCTTTGGTACAGAAGGAACCATGTTCGAATACCCTGGGGGGAGGGTCTTGGAATCTAGCGGGGAGGTTGTCTGGGGTTGCTGAGAAGGCTGGGGAGTGCTAGGTTAGCGGTGAAAAAAGGGGTGGAAATAGCGACGCCTAGTGGTCACAAAGGGAGCAGGTTAGGGGGTAGGTATGGGGGTGTGGTTGTCTGGGGATTGGGTAGGGAGGTTAAGTATTGAGCAGAGTAGGGTGGGGGGGAGGTGCAGTGAGGTTTTCCAGGCAGGGGGATAGAGCAGCTGAGTAGTAGAGAAAAAGTGTCCAGGAAGTAGTAGAGAGTAAGGAGATGTAGAGCAGCTGTGGCACGGTTGAAGAAAAAACCCTCTAGTGGGCAAAGAGTATAAGCTGCAAATGGGAAAAATCAGTAGAAGAGGGACAGGGCAAAGACTGATAAATAGTGATAGACTGACCACACAATAAGTGAAATGAGACAGACAGGAACTGTATTGTGTTGGATTGGGTAAGTGTGCTTCTAACTGGGCCATCTAGTGGCTAAAATATATAATCTGCTAATGGAAAAGTCAGCGCTTAAAGGCAGAGGGGTTGTTTTTGGGGGCACTGCAGCAGCCTCAATGGGACATCGAGGTCAAGGGTGCAGCCCACAGACTTACAGCTCTAAGAAAAGGGGCACAGGGTTCAGGGTAGATAGCAAAATCACTACCTTAAAACCTCTCTCAAACTTAAATCAACTCTTAAGAAATCTCTACATCAGACTAGACATTACATAAAGTGAGAAATCAAGAACATGTCAAGCAGAGGTCAGTCCTGGCATTAATTTCTTGGCAGCAGTTCCTAGAAGACTTCTGGATTGCTGCACATAGTGTGAGAATCACTAGCAAACAGGGGCAAGTGAGATTCCTCCAGGGATAGATGCCAAAATTGAGAGTACCAACCCATACCATGCTTGGAGGGTGAGCTTTGGCAGCTTCTCCTTAGTCTGGTTATCAAACTACAAAATGCAGTTTGTTTGAGAGGAAACAGCCCGAGAGGGCACAGTAGTCCCCCTACTGTTGTAAGACGTATCTTTTCTTTTTTAAAAAGGGACTTCAAATTTAAATTTCAAGTGAACTAATGTAAGCCCACAAAAAGATCAAAAGGTTTTGAGTCAAAAGTGGAGTCAAAGAAAAGTCTTTCACCAAGGACTCTCAGTGTTCAAGTTCAGTTAATTAATAGGTGGAGATATTGGTAACATTTAACACCTTTGCGCTTATTATCTCCTCTACTTTGACAATTTCTATGGATTTTGTTTTGTACCTCCTGCTTCCCCCTCCCTTAACCATTGTTTCTTTTTTGGTTCTGAAAATGAAAAACTCTTTCACTCCTCTGCAGGCCAGGTATAGGAGTTTGCTCTGCTGTTATAAAAAAATAATTTCATGACCATCTCCAACTCACTAGTCAAAGTGTACTCTGCTGGCACGCAGCCTCTTTCTAGGATTGAATGTGGAGTGTGTGTGTGTATGAGGGGGCGGAGGGGAGGGCAGAAGTGTCCATATCTTTTTCCTTGACCCTTATTCCAGGTAAAGGCCCTGTCATGCAAATAACCTCGTTTGCCCTTTCAAACTTTTTAAGTTTGATTTTTTTTTTCAGATCCTGTTTCTCAATTATCTCCTTCAATTTTTGCTCTACTGCCTGAAAGACATTGCAGTTGTATTTTAGATCCTTTGTTTGCTTAGCCTGCATATCTGCCAATATATTGGGTTGCTATGACTTATAATCTCTGACGATATACTGGGCTTACTGGACCGCAGCAGTCTGTAAAGTGGAGTTCCAAGTAAGGATTAAGCCATGAGAAAGGATGGGTCTACTGTGGAATTAATCCATTGTTGGGAGGGGGGTTCGGCCGAGTGCCTTCAACCACGGATTAATTCCACAGTAGACCCATCCTTTTGAGTGACTTAATCCGCTTGTAACATGGCACACTAGTAGGAGTTATGGTATATGCTAGTTTAAGAAATAATGAGACTGGCATTGTTTACACTGAAATATCTTTGTTTTGAAGCATAATACGATGCTTGTTTTACTCAAAAAAAAATTAGACCACCTTGATCACACATATTATGGGTCCCAAACATCTTTCAATTAGATATTTCTGTATTTTACAGGAATCCTTTCTGTAATTTCAACAGTTTTTTGTTACTATTATTGGAGTTGCCAATTTGTAGATAAATTACTTGTTCTGTTATGATTTTAAGTTCCAGAATGCTGCATTGTGGGATATTTTACACCACGCAGGGAACTACGCTGTACTATTTTTATTGCTTATCTTGCAAACTGGTGCTGAACTTGGCGATTCCCACATTTATGAAAGACTTCCAACATTACACAGTATTGCCAACATTAGACCTTTGGCTCAGCAGGCAATCCGGATCTACAGTACTACTGTTTGAGTCAGACTGGGCGACTTCAGGTACGCACCATGTTGTTGCACTATCTGCCTTTGAGTACTAACTTCCAGATTTTGCCCCGTGCTGTAACATTTACTGTTACTGGCTGTATTGATTTTTAAACTACTGTTCAATTAGCCATTCCGCTGAAGAGGCAACTCCACTCATAGAGATGGGTCACAGTGTTCACGTTTCATTCATTCTTGTGCCACTGTACTATTTCAAAATACTTAGCATATGCATAAATTCTACATATTGCATAAATTAAGATACTCCTTTCACTTGCTGTGGCTTGTTTTAGTACTGCATGACCAACCATGATCTAATGTTGTATTTGGTTGCCACTGTACCACATGGTGTCTTTCCACCTCTCTATTCTTTATTTTGCTTCAGTTTTTTATGCCATGTTACAATCCGTGATGAATGGGGGCTGAAGTCAGTTTGATACTTTTGGGATAAAGAAGGCAAATTAACTGAACCATACACAGAATTTCTTAATAAGATCTAACTGACTTTTATTTCAGGATGAAGTCCTCCTCCACAAAGGGTACAGCAATGGAGCAACTTTTATCCCCAATTATCCAAACCTGTGTCCTAGAAAATAGGAAACAGAAATTGCCTACAACAGCAAGTTCAATCTTTATTATGACAGGATTGATCTATTGTGTCACTTCATAGGAAGACATTTTATTTCTTTATTTGTTAATCAAGAAAAGAGCACGGGACCAAGGGTCCTTCTTCAGGCTAGACCTGGGCAATACAAATTTAACATTCACAAATACGAAAACACAATTGTAACACTAAACATAATTGCAATTACACATACAATGATTAGATACTGTATAAAATTATTTTTTAAAAACCTTGAAACGAAGAGGGTAGCTGTAATGAGTCAGGCAAACCATTCCAAAAGTGAGGGACAGCAACAGAAAAGGCACAGGCACCAATGTTAGATCTACATGATTTTCAGCCAAAACAATCCCCTTAACTGACCTTAAATTAGGTAACATTGACATTTTAAAAACTTAATCTGAAAGAGTCCCAAGGACAGGAATCAACACATTTTTAAAAATGAAACAACCAAAAGTGTACTCGTGTGTAAGGATGGATATAATCAACCAAGCAGTGACTGCAAAGTATAGTGATGAGTACACAAGGGAGCCAACAGACCAAAATGACAAATATTATAAACAGAAAGATTCTGACATTCTTTAACCCCCAAACCAAAAAAAAAAATAAGACTTGCTACATAATCAAAATGTGGTAAAAGAGATCCAGCTGCAATAGCTTTTCGAGTGTCCAAAGAAAAAAAAAATGTTTCAATTTACATAATACTTCTATTTTCTGATTAATAGTCCGACAGACCATTTTTACATGATCTGAAAAGGACATCTTAGAGGTGGGGCTCCATTAATTAGTTCACGTGTACCAAAAAGCATACTTTTATTTTTTTTGTGTAAGGAATCAAAAAATTATTAAAAAGATTCACCAACTTAAATGCTTTCATTATTGCACCCGATATATGGGTGCCTTACCTCTGGAGGAATCTTTGTAGCGCCACATGTCCATAAATATTGTAACAGTTAAGTGGAAAAAATGGTCGTAATTAAGATAAACCGGATCCCGGACGACTTCCCGGTCTGAAGAGCCACCCTAGTTCTGTCCCCACGCTCAGCAACATTATGATGTGATGCTAGGGAAAGCGTGGGGGCGCATTGCATTATAGTGAATAGGCATCTTTCAAAGTGTTTTTTTATATTCTAATGGTCAGTTTGTGATGAAACTTGGGTAGTGATCGACTAACAAGGCCCTTAAGGTCTGCTTTTTGGTACATGTGAACCGATTAATGGAGCCCCACCTCTAAGATTACAGAACAATTTAGGAAATCAAATGAACGGGTTTTTCAGTTTAAGTATTTGGGTTGTTGTTGGACCCAGTTCTGTCCTTTTCAGATCATGTAAAAATGGTCTGTCAGACTATCAATCAGAAAATAGGAATATTATGTAAACCAAAACTTTTTTTTCTCTTCAGACCGGGAAGTCCTCTGGGACCCAGTTTAACTAAACTACAAGCGTTTCTTCCACTAAACTATTACAATATTTATGGACATGTGGCGCTACAAAGATTCCCCCGGAGGTAAGGCACCCATATATTGGGTGCAATAACGAAAGTTGGTGAATCTCTTTAAAGAACCAAGTACATGCAGAAAGAAAATCAAACTCCACATTACTAGCTACAGTAGATAAAGTAAAATCATCTGCATATAAATAATTACAAATTTAAAAACAGAGGACAGTGAATTAACAAAGTAAACAACAAGGGACCCCTGCGGTATCCCCTTACATATTTTACAATAGTTAGAAGTTACAGAACCTGCCCCCCTACATACCCAGTTCTATTGGTTAAATAATTTTGTCACCCAAAGACTACATTTACAGAAAAACCAAGGGATTGCAACTTCAGGCAAAGCACAGTATGATCAGTAAGATCATATGTCTTAGTCAGGTCCACAAACATGGCCCCCAGTCATGTGTCCAGAAGGACAGCATTTGTGAACCTGACCAAGGCAGTCCCAGTACCATAAACTTTTCAAAATCCACGCTGTAGTGAACATAAGATACTTCTCTAGATCACATTTTATTTACTCTGCTACAGTTTTTTTCAAATAGTTGGCTAATAGGATTTAAAATTGAAATAAGCCTAAAGTCTTCAATCGTAAAAGCATGAGATTTGTTTGGTTTGTTTTGGTACAAGCACAACGCTAGCACATTTCCAGTTAGCAGAAAATTGTTGCAAAATTAAAACTAAATAAAAATTGAACATAAAGGAGACACAAGGGCAGGAAGCAACAGCTGGTGATGGGGAATTTCTCCTCCTCCCTGAAACTCCTGCCATGTGGAATTCCCTCAAGGGTTGATCCTGTCGCCGATGTTGTTTGTGGTGTACATTCTATCCCTTGGAAAGATCATTAGATGGCACAATCTGGGTTTTCACTGCTATGCAGATGATACCTAGCTATACATATATTTTGCCCCTGGAACAAATGATGCAGTGGAAGTGCTTAACAACTGCCTGGCCAAAATTCAGGACTGGATGGCCTCCAACTAGTTAAGGCTAAATCCAGACAAGACTGAGGTCCTGGTGATTGAGCCTGGGAGTGGGCGTGATGGGAGTGCCTCCGAAGTGACAACAGGTTTGGTCCTGGGAACCACTCAGTTGATAGCTTCCTCTAGGGTAAGGAGTCTGGGCATCTTCCTGAATGACAGATTGGGGTCAGTATATGAAAAAGGGCTACCAAACTGTGACATTTGTGAAATGTTTTGAAATTCATAATTTATCAAATATATATATATAATTTTTTTTTTTTTTTATCAATCACCCACCTAATGTAAATGTGATATGGTGCGGGATAACTCCCTTACTGTGTCACCAGAAAAAAACAATTACAATGTCACACATGAACGGGTGGACATAATACTGCATATGTGCATGTAACAGGGGGCATAAAACCATGTATGCACATGTAACAGGGGACATAAAAATATGGATGTGCATGTAGCAGGGGCCTGCTCATAATGTTGTTATGTAGTAAGGGACCTTAAATAACCACAGCACAAGCAATAAGAGAGAGGAAATGGCTGTTGAAGTTAACAAAAAGTTTATAGGTGAAAGCGAAATGAGTGCTTAAATAAAAATTTAGAAAAGAATAGTTTACACCAACAAAGTCTCAACAGTATTAATTTTCAACAAGAAAAGGATTTTGTTAGAAGATTCAACTACATTACCTAATGCATAAACTATAGTACAGATTAATCAATACCTAACTACCATACCTAGAGGCTAAAGCAGAAATACAGAACTACTAAACCATACCTCTAGACTAGACCAGAAATGCAGGGAAAACTGTACAGAAGATATGGAAAATATGTACATAAATTACAACTAGTGCAACGAAATGATGTATTTTCAGCAGTCCACCTTAATGCACAGTTCAAGTAGTGTTTTAATCCCATCTCTGTTGCGGCTTGCTGAACATTTCCACAATGATCTTTAATTGTTGATTGTACAACACAGGGGCCCATCTCCCTCAAGCTGTATCGGTCCCTGAAAAATTTGTATTTTCTTCACACTTTCTTCACATAAGGAAATGTCGCTCAGATTAAACCCCTAGCTCCACCTGAAGATCTACCATCACTAGTACATGCCTTTGTTACTTCCAGGCTTGATTACTGTAATGCTCTATACTTAGGCGTCTGTGGAGGGACCCTCCGCTGGCTGCAGCTGGTGCAGAATGCAGTGGCCAGTTTACTGATGGGCCTGCCGAGGTCATGTCATGTGACCCCGGTCCTTCGTGATCTGCACTGGCTGCCTTTCAGGTGGAGGATTATCTTCAAGGTTAGTATGCTAACTTATAAGGCCTTGTACGGATTGAGCCTTGGCTAGCTGATGGATCTCCTTACTACTGCCATTCCCGTCTGCTCCCTCTGCTCCTCCACCAGGAGCCTCCCTGAGATTCCAAGGGTCAAACTGAAAACTTCTGGCGATCGTGCTTTTGAGGTCGCAGGACCAACCCTCTGGGATTTGCTTCCCCACTCTGTTAGGGAGGCCCCGTTGCTGAAGGCATTCAAGAGGGATCCTTAAGACTCCTCTTTTTAAACAGGCTTTTCCAGTCTAACTACAGTATTTTAAGCCGGCATTTATTTATTAATAATTTAGAGCTTGTTTATTTATGGTCGTATTTTAAATTTTTGCTATATTTTTAGACTTTTGTTTTTATTTATTATTTTCCTGCCTGTTTTACTATTGTAATGTGCCCAGAGACCCTGGGATTGGGCAGCATATAAATAAACTTTACTTACCTACCTACAATAAAAAGGGCAACGAGATTTAAAAAACTGACCATCCAAATCTTCACCACAATCACTTTGCTTGTCAGGGAGCGAGGAAATCAAATTGGCAACTTCAGTTTCAGTAACCTGCCTGAATAAAAAAATTGGATACTCTACAGGAACAATATTTTCAGAAGGTTTAGTGAAACCAGTAGCTGACAATACAGAATGCTAACAGGAAAGGTTGGTAAATTTAGAATTCAAAGAATTTACAATTTTAAGAGGATCACTTAGCTCTTTGTCATTTTCAATTAAAGTCTTGATCAAACCCTTCTCTTTACTATATGTGAGAGAATGTACACTGTCCCAAAAATGCATAGTGTCAGACCAGTTTAAGTCCAACTGTTTTTTTTTTTTTAAATCAGCTTTAGCTGTTCTAATCAAATATTTAACTTTGTTCCCGAGTTGACGGTAATTGGATAATGAACTATCAGTAGGACAAGACTTGAATGCGATGGGATCCACTGCAACTTCTCCGTAAGCCACAGAGGAAGTGTATTTGGACACCATCGCTACAGTCTACACTGCTCTGTGACTGAACTGGCCCTACAGACATTTACATCTATTGATGGAGCTCTCTGCAATAAACTCTAGTGAATTCTGGGGCACATACTTTTGAGAGACTGAGGCATTTGGGTTTTCCCGCTGTTCAAGGCGGCTCAGCAGTGGGCCAATCACTTAGTGGGCTTGCATCTGGAGGAGGGGCTCTGGATATTTAAAGCGCAGAGCCACGCTCCAAGACAGCCTCGCCATTCCAGCTGCAGACCTGTATTCTTTCCTGTGTGTGAGATAGTAAGGTCACCGGGTTGCCCGATTTTCCCTCCACCTCCAACCTGTGCCTGCACATTGTGGGATCCATCGCAACTTCTCCGTAAGCCACAGAGAAGGTGTATTTGGACACCATCGCTACAGTCTACACTGCTCTGTGAGTGAATTGGCCCTACAGACATTTACATCTATTGACGGAGTTCTCTGCAATAAACTCTAATGAACTTGGGGGCACATACTTTTGAGAGACTGAGGCATTTGGGTTTTCCCGCTGTTCAAGGGATCTCGACAGCTTGGCCAATCACTTAGTGGGCTTGCCTCTGTGGGAGGGGCTCTGGATATTTAAAGCATGGAGCCATGCCCCAGCGCAAGCACTGAGTGGCGCGAACACCAGAGAAATTTACTTGTACTACATACTTGGGGTAAAATCAGGGTTTGTTTTAAAAAAAAAAAAAAAAAAAAAAAAAAGTTTTACTGTTTTAGTGATCATGTGTATGCTACTATATATTACTGCTTTTGTAACTTTATTTGGTTCCTTACCATGACAGGTCGAGAATATTCGGATATATGGGGAAGTCCAAATGAATGGCCTGGCATTAGGGAGACCTTCTGCAGGCACAGGTAGTATATCATATACGTTTGCAGGTCAACTGAACTTGTACAACAGTGACTCAGTCCATTTACAAGCTATTAGATACTCGATGATTTTTTTTTTCAATTGTTTAACCAGGAGTGGCACACTAAGCTGAAAGCTTGTTTACAGGTGCGACCTGGGAGCACAGGGAAGTTAAGTGACTTGCTCAGGGTCACACAGTATGCAAGTGGGGGCTGTGGGATTCAAACTCAGGTCTCCAGATTTGCAGCTCAGAGCCTTAAACCACTGCGTTATACTGCTTCTGCACAATAGCTCAATCCTCCTTTACAAAGACAGGAACAGGGTGGTATATGGGGCATATATTTTTATAAGTCTATTCACAACTTATTATACTTTTTAACATACTTACCTTCAAGGACTTGTATTCTATTGAGCATACTTTTGAGTGAGGATGTTTCACCTAATCCTGGGCCCCAGGCTATAAATATTACAAACAAAAAGGGGATCTCTGTTTTACATCGTAATGTCAGAAGTACCTTGCCGAAACTTGATTTAATTAGGAATTCTATGGTAGAAAACAACCTGGACTTTATATTTTCAGAAACATAGTTGCCTGCACAAACTGAGGATGGGTTTTTGGACATTCAAGGGTACATCTAGACAGGGCATATAGGAACAAGAGGGGAAGAGGCTTAATTCTATATTATTCTGATAAATTCACATTGAAATGTGTAACTCTCAATTTAGGCTCCACTTGCTGTGAACATCTGGCAGCGGAGGTAAAACGTAATGTGGGTAAACCCTTAATTTTTTGGGGTTGCTATAGGCCATCTCGTTTCCAAATGCAGCAGCTATATGCAATTACTGTTGCTCTATCTCACTTTACACTGACTCATGAGCTTTTATTAATGGGAGACTTTAATGTGAATTGGTTATGCCCATACAGATCTAAACATTTAAAACCTATTGCATTGGATTTAGGATCATCACAACTTATTATAAAACCTACCCATGACTTTACAAAATCCAAAAGACTCTACTTTACTCGATGTAATCCTTACTAATCACCCCCACTTATATTCAGTCAGGAGTTACTACAGATATGTTCAGTGATCACAACAGGATATATTGCATGAGGGGATTTAGTAAACCAAAGGGTCCAGCAAGATACATTACATTTCAAACTCTTAAGAATTTTGATTACATCCATTTTATGGCTGATCTGGAAGGGATAAAGTGGGAACAGCTGGAATGGATTCTGGATCTTGACCTAGCCTGGGATTACTTCCATGGTGAGTTTCTTAATGTCTGCAATAAACACATGCCACTAAAGTTGAAAAGGATAAAAGCTGATTCGGCAGCATGGTTTTCATCCTCACAGCAAAAGTTAAAAGGGATAAAAATAGGGCCTGGGATATTGCCCATAGGACAGGTGCCATGTCCAATTGGGAACAGTACAGAAAATCTAGGAACAAATACGTTGCAGGTGTTAGGGCTGCCACAAGAGATTATCTTAGAAGTCAAACAACAGAGACCAAGTGAAACCACTCTAAATTCTGGTCTTTAATTAATGACTTGAATGGCATGAATAATAACACACATATATTTGTCCCCTGAGGAAACTTTTGCAATTGGTCACAGTACATTTTTTAGTGAGGCTGGAAACTTCTTTGGGGACACGTCAAATCTTTTAACCAAGCAATAAAAAAATCCCTGAAAATGGTCCATCTATCTCTTCTTTTAAAGAAATAAGAGTATTCTGAGGTAGCAGAAAAGTTACTGGGCCTTAGGAATAGGGGTAATAGTGGTTCGGATGGCATTTCTGCACAAATGCTGAGATATTTAGCATTAATCATAGCATAACCTCTAACCTACCTATTTAACAGATCTTTAAGGTTAGGAATTGTTCCCCAGGCTTGGAAGTGTGCCAGGGTTGCCCCCATCTTTAAAGGGGGCAGCCCTGGCCTACTCTCAAACTACAGCCCTACATCCTTACTCCCCATGAAAAAATTACTTACCATAGTAATCTTGTTTCTTCCCAGTGATACTCAGGTATTCATAACTTTATGCAGTAAGCCTTCTAAGCAGAACTGCCGGAGAGATGGAACATACGAAAATGATGGAATCTTTTGCATAAGTCACTTTTCAAATGCTGCATTCTATTAACTGCCTTTACTCTAAACTCCTCAGATTTCCCAGAAACCTGGAAAGACAGGCCCATGAGGACTAAGTGTAACAATGATAATAACAATATTGAACATAATAATAATAAAAATCATAGTAGGAAATCTTTTAACACCCAGAAAAGGCCTCCAACAGGAGGGCATAGCATATGAAAGAATACCCCTGAATGTCAGAATCATCTGACAAGGGGGAATAACAATAGTGAACACAATCACAACGTATGTGCCAGAAATGGCATTTATACCAGAAAGCACAGTATACAGGAGTGCATAGGCTCAAAATTTCTGGAAGGGGAGGCAGAGTGGGAAGTTATGAATACCGGAGTATCACTGGGAATAAACAAGATTACTATGGTAAGTAATTTTTTCTTCTAACTCCAGTAATACTCAGGTAATTCATAACTTAATGCAGACTACAAAGCAGTACCACTGGAGGTGGGCAGAGAACTTTATTTTGGAAACAGACTGAGCAGGACTGCTGTGCCAAACCTAGCATCACCCCTGGATTGAACATCCAGGTTATAGTGCTTTGTAAAGATGTGTACTGTTCTTAGGTAGTTGCTTTACAGATGTCCACCACAGGAATGTCCCCCACTGCTGCTATGGTAGCAGCTGTGCTCCTTGTAGAATGGGCCCTCAACCCTGTTGAGGGCTCCTTTCCAGCCTTAGAGTAACAGAAAAAAATGGATACTATCCAGCAAAAAATGGACCTGTTGATGCTGGGTTTCCCTTTCCCACATTTCAATGGTCAGGAACAGCGGTTTCCTGTCCTGCCTATGGACTGAAGTGGCTGTCAAGTAGTAGCTAAGAGCTCTTTGACGTCCAAACGATGACGACTCCTTTCACTTGAACCAAAGTGTTCAGTGAAAAGACAGGTAAGGTAGTGGTTTGGTTGAAATGGAAATTAAAAACCATTTTAGGAAGAAACTTCCTGTTTGTTTTCAGGACCACTTTGTCTCTGTGGAATGAAATGTAGTCATGTTCAATGCAGTGAGACTGGAGCTCACTGATTTCTCTGACAGAAGTCATTACCATAAGGAAAAAACAATTTTTATGTGACATATCTCAAATAAACTGATAACACAGGCTCAAAAGGGGAACCCATGAGCCTAACCATATATGCATTTAGGTACCATAATGGTACCGGTTCACTGTGAGGGTGTGTGCAAATGGGATAGGCCTTTAAAAAACCTTAGAAGGCAGGGACTGAGGCCAGAGAAACAGAGAAGCATTCTGTCCACTGAAGTAAAAGTATGTGCTTTTAAGGTACTGGACTGTAAGTCCAGTAAATACAATAGGTAAGATAGTCCAACACAGCTGGGACACCAGTCTGTACCGTTATGGGTGAAGCCCTTAAAAAGCCTTTTGCAGATAGGATCTGGAGTGACTTGAAACATTGTGTCCAGCTGATATGCAGGCTGATGCTACAGCTAGGTGGATCTTAAGGGTGCGGAACTGCAAGTCCAATGAATGTAAATAGGAAAATAATCAAGCACAGCTGGGACCCCAGCATGTGCTGGTACCAGTTCCTAGTTGAATACCAAATAGAAAAAAACTTTTCCATTTGAAGCACAGATTTTCTTAATAGAAAGATTCCTGTAACCACTTAAAATGTCCAAGACATTCTCAGAAAAATACAAGCCTACATATTGTAGGTCCTCAAGAGCCATGCCTTGAGCTCGAGTTTTGGGTACAAGAGCCTCCCTTGGTTGGAAGTTAGCAGATTGTGCCTCTGAGGAAGGTGTATTGGTTCAGACCCAGACATGGAGAGTAGCAGAGAGTACCATGGCTGCCTAGCCCAGTCTAGTGCTATCAAGAGCACGGATGCAGACTGGCACCTGAACTTAAGAAATACTCTGTAGACCAGAAGGAAGGAGAAAGAGCATGTAGTTGCTTCCCTGACTAATCCAGAGCCAGAGCATCTAGGGGGACTGTTCCCATATCCGGTGATCTGCCATAGTACAATGGCAGGTGATGGTTCTGGTGGGACACAAACAAGTTTATCTCTGGGGTGCCCCACTTCCTAAAGATTACTTGCACCACCTAACTGTCCAAGTCCCATTCGTGATGGGATTGCCTGGCAGATGAATAACCTGCAGCGGACTCCCCCAATGCAGCATCCTAGACTGACTCCATATTATCATGAGTCCTGTGCAGGGAGGGCTTGGTCTTATCCATCCCTGCTTGTTTGAGTAATACAGTGTGGTGGCATTGTCTGTTCTGACCTGTACCACCTTCCCTGTACTAGTTGTGTGAAAGCCTTTAGTGTCAGTAACACTAATCTTGGCTGCAGCAGGTTTGTGTACAGAAGTGACACTGGGATGGTGTGAACCCCCAGATGGGAGCTCCACACTAGTAGAGATGCATCTGTTGACTGAACAACTGATGGGGACTCTTGCTGAAAAAGGGACCCCTTTCCTCAGGTTCCACCTTGAGTGACCTGTAACAATGTTTTCTGTTACCAGAATTAGTTTCAAAAGGGGGACCTTTCTCCCAGTGAACCCAGAGGTGAAACTGAATGTCCCTCATCTACAACCTGGATTCCAGGACCATGCCAGTGGCAGGTGTCATGGGGCCAGTAGCTGAAGAAACTGTCTTTTAGTTTTTAGTTTGTTCGGGCTGAATGAGCCTGCTACCAGTGGAATACATCTTGCCCTGCAGAGAGGTAGGTAGGCCCTGCTTTGCAAGGTATCTAGCTCTGCTCCTATGAACTGTAGTGCCTAAGCGGACTGAAGCACAGAACTTCTTTAGATTTATCAGGAACCCTAGAGACTCTAGGAGCCCCTGGATGAGTTGCAGATGCTCCCTCTTGCTGGGTTGATTTTACAACCCCCAGCCTGTCATCTAGGTATGGGAAAACTGTGACACCTTGTCTTCAAAGGTGTGCCACAACCCCTGCCAAGCATTTTGCGCACACTTTTGGGGACTGACCTGATGGGAGTATGAACCTGAGGTACTTTCTATGAAACTCCCTTATGGGGGTGTGGAAATAAGCACCCTTTAAGTCCAGTGATGCCAACCATTCCCTCGTCTGGACTGTTGGTAGAATCAGTGACAAAGTTATCATCTTGATCTTTGAGCTTGTTAAAATGCCTATTTAGTACCATGAAGTCTAAGACAGGCCAGCACGCCCCATTTCCTTTGTGGTACCTTTTGCTGTACAAGGACAGGCACCACTGACTGACAGTAACATGTTTTGAACCTCTTTTTCCTGGAGTTTTATCCTTACATCTGTAGATAGTTTTAAAACCCTCTTTTTTTTTTTTAAACTGCTGAAAGGGATGTGAACTCAGACAAACCCTAACTCACTGTGGTGCCTGAAGTATCCCAGCTGTGGGTACTGCTGATGTTGAGGCACAACTCTGGCCTGATAAAAGAAAAGCTTGGTGTGACATGATCTGTCTCTGCCTCCCCTTCCATATGTTTTAGTGGATGGGAAGCTTTCTTTTGCAGAATTGCTACTAAAGGCGGTTTTGTATACATCCACCTTTGTAATGTAAGCCTTTGTCTTTCCTCCAAGAGGGAATTACCCTTGACTGGAAAATACATAGCCTTGGTTTGGGTATCCTGAATGAAGTTTGTGACTCTCAGCCAGGCAAACCTCCTTTGAGCCACTGTATCTGCCATTCATCTGGCAGCAGTGCCAGAAAGGCAGCAGCCATATGACTGGTATTTGGCTGCTCCCAAACCAAACTTAACTGTTTCAGCTAGATCATCTGACAGGGAGGTCTGAGCCTTGACTGCCATAGCAAGGACAGACTGCCATAGTGACTTCTGGTACTCAGCATCAAAGGCTTGAAAGCCATGCTGTCAATTTTTCTGGAAACCTTGTTAGGAGGATGGGATGCCAGGGGTATCTTTGCCTTGTTATAGGCTGTCACTTGTACTACTCCTTGGTGGACAGGGTGGGGGAATAAAAAAAAAAAAATCAGCTCCCTCCCTGTCCAGTTGATATTTCTTATCCAGCCTCTTTTCAAGAGGGGAAGACAGAGCTTGGAATTTGTGGAATCTTTAAATATCTTTCCTGAAGAATGTATTCACAGGAAGGTGAAGCTTTTTAGTGGGTGTCAGCCCAATCATTTCTCACAATATGAAAAGTGAGGAATAATCCTCAAATGCTCTGTGGGAATAGCCCAACTCCTGTTCAGGGAAAAAAATCAGTTTAATAGGTTCCCCCTTTCTTCTATTTAATCATAAACCCATATTCTTCCTCTTAATAATAGGAAGACTGAGCAGAGGAGACAGCCTGCTTTGCAGGAGTCTGCTGCTGAGAAACAGACAGCCCTTGCAAGCCTAAAGGTCTCTTTTTTTTTTGTTTTGTTTGTTTTTTTAGCCATTCCAGGCATTTTTCCACATTTTCTCCTTGAAAGTTTTACAATTTCTGCAGGAGTTGTTAGACTTTATAGCAGGCACAGAAGTGCCCAAATGCTGTCCAGCAGGAGGTTCTGTGTTTGATATCTTTGCGAGAACCAGGGAGTCAGCTGGTTCAGCAAGTTTCTTAGGAACTGCTTGTATACCCGTCTCAGAGGTAGCAGTTACAATAATTGTTGTGGTTTCAGCCACAGTACTTTAGGGTGTCTGCTGGTCAAAGCTAGAGGGACCTCTAGGTGGTGATAACTTTTTTCTTTAGCCTTATCCAGGCATTTTTCAATAGTTTTCTCAGGACATGTAATGCAGATTTCACTCCGCTTGGAAATGTACATCCTCAGAGAGGCAACCAAAGACTGCCTTAGCAAAATATCACCACTCTCAACACATGATTCAAAACTGGGATCTCCAGTTTTCTTTCTCAGTTTTTCTGACATTTTCCATATAAAACTGATAAAAGTTGTAACTGCTAAAAAATGTATTTATTTAAACTTTAACATTTGCGATCAGTTCTGGAACCGAGGAGGAATCGATCAGGAACCAGAAACCAAAGTAAATGAACCAAGACTATCGGTTCAGGAACCGGTATTAGCAGTTCTTAAAACAAGCTAAATTAAATAAAATTAAACATAACTAACGAGAACACTTAGATAAACGTAAAATAAACCTCGGTTTCCCCGGTTGTATCAAACCGGGAGAAACTGAGAAAACTTACAATTTAAAACTAAAACTATGGGCTTACATAAAATTACAAAAAGTAAAAGGCAGCAAATGAAATGTAAAAAAATACTTATATTTATTTTCTAAGTTATCTCACATCAGAACAAGATGATGAGGAGAGGATCTCCAAGCATCTAGTCTTGACAGGCGGAGAGAGAATTCTGAGGGGTTTAGAGCAAAGGCAGTTAGTAGAATACAGCATTTGAAAAGTGGCTCATGCAAAAAAAGATTCCATCATTTGCATATGTTCCATCTCTCTGAGCAATTCTGCTTAGAAGGCTTACTGCTTAAAGTTATAAATTACCTGATTATTACTGGGGTTAGAACGTTAGTAAAGTTTTTGAGAGAATTTTAGCTGATCAGCTTACAGGTTATTTATCACACCATAATTTGTAATTGATGACTGTCTGGTTTTCGGAAGGTCCATGGCACGGTGGTCTCTGTGTCGAGGGTCCTGGATGATGTTGGTGGGGCCATCAGTTGTCAGCAATATACTGGTGCCATATTGATAGATCTGTCCAGGGCCTTTGACACGACAGATCTGTCCAGGGCCCTTGACACTGCTGACCACCAGTTCATGCTGTATATACTCTCAGAATTAAAGTTGTGTAAGCACTCATTGATCTGGTTCCATTCATATTTGAGTGAATGTCAGCAGTACACTAGAGAAAATGGTCTGGACTCTGCACCACTAGAAGTAGTAAGAGGAGTGTCCCAGGGATCAGTACTGGGGCAGCTTCTTTTTCTAATATATTTAAAAGACATTGGTAGGAGCATAAAGGTGATAAATTATCACTTTAATGCTGGTGACACAATGTTGTACTATTTAAACAGTTCTGTTGAAGAAATCCAGTCCACTTCACAACAAAACTTTGATTCCTTACAAGAATATTTTTGAGGACTCAAACTTAAATTGAATACTTCAAAAATGAAACTTATGTTATTTAGATCAGCATCCAAAGTAAAACCGGATGTTAACCTCAAAATATCTGACTTCTCGGGTACTTTACTAGAAACAGTCAATTCATACAAACATTTCAGGTACTGGCTGGACCCTCTGGGCTCAGGGAATATGCATTTTTTTTTTCTTATATTCTTTGATGCTCCTGCATGCCGCCCAGCCCGAACCCGCATTCACTGGACTCACCTCTCACATTAGCGAGGTGCCAGCTAGCCAGGTGCAGCACCTGCGAGGGGCAGTCTTTCATCCTGCTGGCCAACTATTTTTTACTTCCTCAATTTTTCTCCACATTCCCCAAGTGTGGCGGCATGCAATGACGCCACTGGCCAAGCTGCGCATACTTCCGTATTTGGGACACTGGGCATCTACCCCCTAAGTGTGGCCCCCTGTGGCAGCCCCCAGCCACTGCTAGGAGCCAGGCAGGCAGCAGACTCCATCCCTACCCCTTCCCAGCGACCTACGGCGGCCCGCTCGCTCCGCGAACACGGATCACAGTGTGGCAGGAGGTAAGGCATGATGCCTCAACCCTCCACGTCACTGAGCCGGAAAGGGAATATGCATTTTGATTATTTAATTGCACAGGTAGAGAAGAGGGTGGGCTGTTTATTCAGAAATCAAAAGTGCCTTGACCCTGATACCATGAAATATCTAATTCGAGCACAAATTTTACCTTTATTTGAGTACGGTGATATATTATACTATGGGGCTTCAGAGCAGATTGTCTACACTGGACGTACTCTATGATAAACTAGCAAGGTTAATTCTTAAGTGCCCAAAAACCACACACCACTGTGATTTATATTAATCTCTTGGTTGGATCTCCCTGACTGTGAGGAGGGATATTCATGTCTGTCTATTTGCATACAAATCAGGGTTAGGTCTTATACCCAAGTATTTGAGCAACAGGCTCACTTTTCAAGATGTTGTTCCATCACTAAGGAAATCCCAGTTTACACAGTTAAGTGTTCCCGAAAAATGTCAAAAACGGTCTTCGTACAGTTTTAGCCAGCTAGTCCTGAAATTTTGGAATAAGTAACCAGACCAGTTTAGGGTACCTTCAATTAAACCTTTGCCTGTCAAATCACTAAAGGACTATTCGTATTCGAATACTAATTGTGATTGTTTTAATTAACATAGCATACCTTTTTACTGTATATGTATGTTGTTTGTATGTGTTAAGCTGCTGTATGTAGTTTTTGTGTACTCAGTGTTGCCACTGTGAATGAGCTCTGCTCAATGGTTATTCCTAATAAACAACAACGACAACAACATATGCAACCCAGGCCATTTTCCTTTGTTTTAGCCAAAGTTTTATATTATCTGAAAACCACTTATTTGGAGCACTACCAACTGTAACCATTTAGGAAAGCATTTCTCTCGTATTGGGATTAACTGACAAAAAAAATAAATCTAAGGACAGAATTCAAAACTGGACCTTTCAAATAACAGAACTTGATTCAGCTTTTTAAAATTTAAAAATTGAACTAAACGATGTGGAATTTTGGGAGGTCTGAATGTAAGGGAACAGTATGTGGCCGAATGGTCTCTAACTGCATCCTTTAGTATACCAGTAGATAAAATGTTGTTCTCCTTGTTGGTAAAAATCCTGTCCAGCAATAAATGGTTAGTTCTACCAGAATTTAGCCTAGTGGGATCTCTAATCAAGTGAACCAACTGGTAAGACGGCAGTGCAGACTCATAACTCTCAGTCATTAAGCCAATTTAAATTAATATCACCAATTCCCATGAAATCATCTATCTAGTTTAATAACAGATTCCACAACCTCCAAAAAATTCCACCAACCCTGACAAACCAAACTGAGGAGGACTGTACAAACAACCTAAAATAATATGTTTTTGCCCACCTAAAACCAAACACAGAAGAAGCCATTCATTTAAAGAATTTCTCATTGCACTTTTAGTAGCCAAATTTACCTGTAAATGACCTTTAAAATACACTGCCACTCCACCCCTCTTTTTTCCCCATATGATCTTGTCTTATAATACTGTAACCTAGTAAAGCACACAGGCTGTCCGGCAATTAGGATTTTAACCAGGATTCTGTGACCTCTAAAATGTCAGGATGATAAACATTAACAGTATTTTCAAGTTCAGCCAAATTCAGAACCAATGTGGACATTTAAATGAAGAAATTTTAAAGCCATACATACTATATACCAAAGTACAGAATCCATATTCGCAGTTGGGGAGGGGCCAGGGTTGATCTCAACATCACCTGACAACAACAGTAAACATAAACATAAACTAAACCATAACACAAATTCAGATTTCCTAAAAAAACGATTTACAACCACCAAACATCCACCTAATAATTAAGCAACAGACCCTTGAACCCATTTTCTTTGATGACGGCAAACAATAAAACAACCTAACTTCATTACGATCAGGCTTAAATAAGCAATCAGACATTTCATTACAGGTACCCTTATACAAGTCAGAAGTTACCACACTCAAGGTTAAAGAGCAGCTTCTTAGCTGCCTAGTTGCCACCCCCCACCCCCAAACATAAACCTTTGCTCACCTGGCTCAGAGTTTATTGTCATAAAGAATTCCCTTTTTTTCTGCACTGGTAATAAGTTAAAGCACTCGTAATTTTCAAAACAGCCATCTCCACAAAAAACAGAGCCACTTCCTCAGTCTGCTGACATGCCCCCATGCAGGCACACGCAGCCCTGTTTTGTGATGTCAGAAAATGAAGTTGAGCAGTCACTATGATTTATTAAATTCGCAACTCTAAATTCCATTAAAATGTTTAGATAATTCGGCCCCATTTATGTCAATGGGGCACGCACATGCAGTCTTCGTTTTCTGACATCACAAAACAGGGCTGCATGTGCCTGTGTGGGGTGTGTTGGCGGATTAAGGAAGTGGCTCTGTTTTTTTGTGGAGATGGCTGTTTTGAAAATTACGAATGACAGAACGTATTACCAGGGCAGAAAAGAAGGAATTCTTTATTGCAATAAACTCTGGGCTAGGTGAGCTAATGAATATGATGGGGGGAGCGGCAACTAGGAAGCTGCTCTTTAACAAACATAAAACAAAGCAACTCAATAAAATGAGTACCCAACCTACTGCAACACCAAACTTTTCCATTATTCTTAAAACAATTACAGTAAATGTACAACTAATAAAATGACTACCACCAGTAATAGGTAAAATATCAGTTACTGTCCAAGAGGGTTTTACTGTCCAGGCCCCACAGATCCCATGGAGTCAGACCGACTCCCTTCACTTTGCCGCTCTTCACTGCACAGAGCCGCCGCAGCTTAAAGCCCAAACTCCGCCAATCTGGGCTGCCACCATCAATCGGGGGTGGGGGGGGGGCACAGAAGGACAGTGGCTCAGGTGAGTGGCTCTAATGTTGCCAGGGCAACCAAACAAGGAATCTGCAGGGAGAATGGAAGACAACAGAAACCACAGTGACAAATGCCAATTGTGCTTCTGGATGACAATACACAGTCTCATACAACATACATAGATACATAGACAGTGTCGGCAGATAAGGGCCTATGGCCCACCTAGTCTGCCCATTTGAGCTTGTAAGTTCAGTTTGTTTTCCTAGAAGTCTATTTCCCCTTACCCCTGACCTCTAGAATTCCTTTATGTCTATCCCATGCATTCTTAAATCCCGTGATTGTTTCAGCTCCCACCACTTCCTCTGGCAGGGTGTTCCACTTGTCCACCACCCGTTCTGTGAAGAAATTCTTTCTCATGTTTCCTCTGAATCGTCCTCCTCCAACTTCATCCCATGCCTCTAGTCCTGAAACATCTTTTCGCTAAAATAGTGTTTTCCTGCACCCTGTTCCTCCCTGTAAGATACTTGTGTGTCTCTCATATCCCTCTCTCTCCTCCTCTCCTCCAGGGAGTACATGTTCAGTTCCTTCAACCTGTCTTCATAGGACTTGTGATGCAACCCATGCACAATCTTTGTTGCCCTCCTCTGAACCTTCTCTACCCTGTCTATGTCCTTACGTAGGTATGGTCTCAGAACTGTACACTGTACTCCAGGTGGGGCCTCACTAGTGTCTTGTATAAGCGGAATTATGACCTCCTTTTCCTGCTGGTGATGCCCCTGCCTATACATCCCAGCATCCTATTTGCTTTACCTGATGCCTTGTCACACTGTTTCCTACCTTGAGGTCATCAGGATGACAACCCCAAGATCCTTTCCTGCAGTGCGTGCTATATCCTCACCCCCAACTGATATATTGTGCCAGGGTTTTTGTGCCCCATATGCATTATCTTGCACTTCTTTGCATTGAATTTCAACTGCCAAACCCTTGACCATTCTTCAAGTTTCTGCAGGTCCTTCTCATTCTGTCTACACCCTCTGGTGTGTCTACTCTGTTACAGAGCTTTGTGTCATCAGCGAACAGTGAAATTCTGCCTTCTAGATCCTGTGCAATGTCACTGATGAAGATGTTGAATAGGACCGGTCCCAGCACTGATCCTGTGGCACCCACTGGTCCTCTTCCTTCTGTGGAGTGACAGCCATTTACCACCACCCTCTGTGTCCTGCCACCCAGCCAGTTACCTACCCACCACACTACTGTCCTGCCCACACCCATATTCCCCAGTTTGTGTAATAGTCTTCTATGTGGCACAGTGTCAAAGGCCTTGCTGAAGTCAGATAGGCCATGTCCACTGCCCTCCTGATCCACCTCCCTAGTCACCCAGTCAAAAATTCAATGAGGTTGGTCTGACATGACCTCCCCTGGTGAAACCATGCTGCCTTGGGTCCTGTAGTCCATTGACAACCAGATGTTCCACCAATCTCTCCTTCAGTAGTGCTTCCATGATCTTTCCCACTACCGGTGAGGCTGACTGGTCTGTAGTTCCCTGCTTCCTCTTTGTTCCCACTTTTGTATAAGGGGACTACATCTGCTGTCCTCCAGTCTTTGGGCACCTCCCTGTTTCCAGTGATTGGCTGAACAGGATAGCCAGAGGTTCAGCCACCACCTCTCTTAGTTCTTTAAGGACCTGGGGTGCACCCCATCTGGCCCCATTGCTTTATCAGCTCTTATTACTTCCAGTTCCTTCAGGACTCTTTCTAGGTAATAAAGGACTTGTGTCATTTCTGCACCATTCTCACCCTTGTACTCCCTTCAGACCATTACCCCTCTTCCTTAGTAAAGACCGAGCAGAAATACCTGTTCAATATGTCAGCTTTACTGTTGTCATCCTCCACTTGGCTCCCATCCTCCCCCTTCAGTCTCACTATCCCTCCCTTTGTCCTTCTTTTTTTCACTTATGTACCTGTAAAGGTTTTGTCCCCTTTAACCACTGATTTTGCAATGTGTTCTTCTGTCTGAGCTTTGGCTTCCCTTACTGACTTCCCTGCCTCCTTTGTTTCTCCTGGTACTTCTCCTATCCCCTTCTGCCTGTGTCTTTTTGTATTGCCTGAATGCAATCTTTTTGGCTTTCACTTTCTTTGCTACCTCTTTGGAAAACCATAATGGTCTCCTCTTTCTTTTCCTCTTGCTAACCTGCTTAATGCATAATTCTGTTGTTCTTATAATCCCCATTTTAAATACTGCCACTGTTCCTCAATCCCTGATTCCTGTCCCATTCCCTTAATGCCTCTTTCAAGCATCTCCCCATTTTCCCAAAAGTCTGCCCCCTAAATCCAGGATACGTGTTTTTGTGTGGTTTGGTTCTGCTCTTTCTGTGATTTCAAACCACAATGACTGGTGGTCACTGTTACCCAGGTGCTCCCCACTGTTACCCCATCACACTGTCCCTGTTTGTGAGCACAAGGTCCAGTATTGCCTTTTGCAGAGTTGGTTCCATGACCAGTTGCTTGAGGAAGGCACCTGAAGGAGTCCAGGATAAATCTGTTCTAGTTGATGCTGCTGCTGGGATGCTCCAGTCCACGTCTGGTATATCGAGTCTCCAACCAGTACTACCTCACCTTGTCTGCCATCCTTTGGATGGCTAGCATCAACTCTATCTGTTTCTTCCTCCTGGGCTGGTGGTCTATAGACCACACCTGTCTCGGATGGCTGGCCCCATTTTCCTTTCCAGCTTAACCCACAGTATCTCTCCCCCATTTTTCCTCCTGGATCTGTGTGGCCCTTATGTCATTTTCACATACAGTGCCACCTCCTCCCTTCCTGCCTGCTCTGTCTCTTCTGAATATGTTGTAGCCAGGTATGGCCATCTCCCAGTCATGGTTATCATTACACAGGTTTCAGTGATGGCCACAATGTCCAGGTCTGACTGTACCATGACAGCCCAGATCTTTCATCTTGTTGCTAAGGCTCCTGGCATTTGCACACATGGCTTTCCATGATTTGACCTCCCTAGACTGCATCACTGTTCTACTCAGCCCCTTTCTTGGTTGTCATTTATCCCTGGTTCTCCTTCTGTCTGCCCTTCTGCTGAATTTTGCCCTTTCTGCTTATCCACCTTTTGGACACTAATCTCCATCTTTTGCACACTGCTTTGCAGAGATAGCCACTCCTCTGGTTCACTGGTTCCATTACTAGCTGTGGGGGTGAGCAGTAGTGCCGTCCTTGCTGGCCTGCACCCCTTTGCTAGTTTAAATGCTTGTCAATGTAGCATTTAAACTTATCATTGAGTGCTTGGATTCCCTCAGGATGGATGCAGGCCGTCAGGCTTGAATAAACCTCCATCCTCCAGATGGGTCCCCAGTCACCAATGAATCCAAACCCTTCCTCACAGCACCAGTTCTTCAACCATGAGTTAAAGTTCCTGGTGCATGCACTCCTATGCTCCCTTGACTCTACAGGTAGTACTTCTGAAAGTGACAGAAGTAGCTACTTGCTTGAGACCCTCCCCAGTTTCCTAAACTCTTCCTGAACTTCCTTTGGCTCCCCATTTGCCAAGTCATTAGTACCTAGGTGGATAATGACATCCAGCTCACCCTCCTGTCTTGCCTTCCCAGTGATCCCCAGTATCTTCCTTCCATCCTCCATGCCGTGGCACCTGGTAGGCACCTCACCTCCTGTCCTCCCCTCCTGTGTGTTCCTAGCTGCATCCCTCTTATGATGGAGTCCCCCACCAGGATTCGCCTCCTCCTCTGGGGTCCACTGCTTTCCGCCACCGAGGTCACCTCCTTGCCTAACCTCCACATTCTTTCCTTCCACTCTCCTGGGTACCTCTATTTGGTTGTCCTCATTTGCCAGTGGCATATGAGTTCTTGAGAGGAATAGGATCTGGGATGTGCCTCTGCCTGACTGCTCTAACCCTCCCTGAGCCCCACTGTCATCCAAGTGCTCCTCGTTCTCGGCATCCTTTGAGGCAGCTGCATTGGACTGGGTGGTTCCTGGACAGGGTGATGGTACTCTGACCAGTTTACTTCTGCTCTGAGTCTGGCTACCTCATCCCGCAGTCCCAGAGATGCATGCAGATAGGGCAGCACCTCAGTGTCCAGAAGGTCTGCCTGAATATGGCTGCCCCACAGCCACTGCATTGCACCACTCCCACATTATACTGCAATTCCACTACTTATCTGCTACTGAAGCTCTCTTAGTTCTCTTTTTATTTATTTACAGTACTAAAAATCCTGTAACTGATCCTCATATATATATTTTTTTAAGGAAAAAGAAACCAATAAATAAATAGAGTCAAAACACTTGTGCTGAGGGTGGTCTTCTTCCCCCTTATGCCCCTCCTACTTACACCTCTTACTATATACCCTGTGCTTAGCTCTGTCAATCAGATTTATCAGGGCATATAATTAAGAGTTGGGGAAGGGGTGGGAGGAGGAATTGCAGCAATTAAAGACAGCACAGAATTACACCACCACTATTTTTAAATTTTCAACAGCCCAAAAACAATTATAAGTAAAGACAACACAGAAAGAAAGTATAGTGTCACTACGAGCCTACAATCTAAGTTTAAAAGAAAAATACCAGTTACCAGTTACTCTGAAGCACTGAATTGAATATGTTTCCTTCCTTCACCTTCTGGCTTCTTCTGAGAAGATGAACTTCTGTTTGCTGCTTTAACTGTGACTAAGCCCCACCTCCAGTTATCACGTAGCTGAGGTCAGAGGCCAGACAATTAACACCCTTCACCCAGCTACAGGACAGTCAGACAAGCCAAGATAAAATTTGCAGCAATTAAAGACAACACAGAATTACACCTAATCTAAGTTTAAAAGAAAAATACCACAGTTCCCACAGTTCAGGATATGTCTGGAAATAGCAGGTGAAACACACAGTCTGACACGCCTCTTTAGCAATTATAGGCATGACAGGTCACTCATGGGAAACAAAGTTCAACCTCTCAATCCTGCTTCAGCAATAGCAGGCACAAGTGTTCACTGACCCAGGGAAGACTGATGGAGCCTGCCACACTCCACCAACTTCCTGCACTTTGTAGCATTTCGCGCACTGAGTCACTGCCATTGTAGAAGCCATCACGTCTACGTCACTTTAAAGTCCAAACCCCGCACATATTTATCGTGTAGTGTGGCACTAGACAGGAGTTGAAAATATTCATCAGATACTTGGAAAATTCTAATTAGAGTAGATTCACAATGCAGGTACATTCTAAAAAAACTATCCTTCCTTGATCTCATGGATATCAAGAATTTGGATGGGACAGTAAAAACTGACCTGTTCAGAAGAAGTATGGATTGTGACACTTTCCTCCTCTCCTCTAATTGCCATCTGTGGCACTACATAAATGACCTTTCAAAATCCCAGTTTCTATGGGTAAGGGGGAATTGCAGTGAGGACAGTGCCTATGACCTAAGGAATAAAGAGCTAGAACAGAGGGTTTTGCAGAAGGGATACGGTACATCTGTAATCAAAGAGGTGGATAACCTTGCACGTGGGAGTGCCAAGTCCGATTTCCTGGTAATAAGTAACAGGAATCAGAACACCCTACATATTAGTTTTGTAACTACCGTCTCCAGATAAGCAGGTTGAATTTAAAATATAATTTAGGAGAACTGCCACCTTCTACATTGGATCCCTTACTTAGGGAGGCTACATCACTACAAATGTGGACCCAATCTACAGAATAGACTGGCTCACAGTCTCCAACCAAAGATGGAAGCCCCTGTTCAGATGCGCTTGTCACTCCTGCCAGTAGTCTGCCACACCTGTGGCAACTGTATATTGTACCCCAACATCATGAGATGCAAGACCTTTACTATAATTAATGTGACAGACACAGATCAAAAGCTTCATCACCCCTAATGTGCTCTATCTGGTTATCTTAGAGTATGGGGCATTCTATAATGGCAAGACTAGCAGCCCCTTTAAAGGCAGGATAGGGGAACACCTTAGAAGCATACTAGGGAAGACAAGAACAATGCACTTTCAAAGCAGTGTCTGAAGCTGAGATATGGAGTGAGAGACCTAATTTGCATTTCTGTGACACTGAAAACATTACTCTGGGTGCAAAGGCTGGTGACTTTAACCAGCTGTTATTAAAATGTGAATCCTTCTAGATTTACACATTAGGGGTTTGAATGACAAATTTGATATTGTATCATTTCTCAAAAAATGAAATTCAAACTAAAATTTAATTTTTTCCAATGTTGTTGTTTCTCTCTTCCAGTATGAAAAAGAAGCGATGTGAATTTCCTCTCCAGCACCTTCTCCAATGGAGTTGTATAGAGGACTGTCATGAAAAATTAAAAAATGTATCACATCAGTTAAGACAAGTGATAAGTCTGGGAACAGTGCAATACTGTACTTTTGGAGTCTTGCACATTCCAATAACTGTTCTCTAACAATTGCTATTTTTTTAGTCCGTTAGCGTTGTTACAGCACTAGCACTTTATACTATACTGCACAAGTAGATCATTCTTGTCACTTGAAGAACTGCACAATATAGGTAGCTCTTAACCCTATACTCCCCTCCCCATGTTGATGCACTATGTGCAAAACTGGTTGGCTAATGGCAATCTGCCTTTGTCCTACTGCACAGCAGTATATTTAAGTGAGTTTCAGGCTCAGTAGTGTGTGGTGCCAGTTTTTGTCCTGCCATGTAAAAACTTTGCTTGCTACGAGTCAAGCTGAGTAGTACTGTAGAATAATCTCTCCCCCCATCTCTCTATAATCTCTCTTTAATTTGCTTCTTTATTTTTCAATCAAGTTTGCTGCCAAATCTGTATTTAAGCAATAATGACTGAAGAGATTAACGACCGGCTGGGGAAGAAGGCTGGCATGAGGCGCACCCCCAACCAGCTGGTCAATAATTGAAAGGAAATAACCGTCTCTGAGGTCATTATTGTGACTATAAGTCTAATCACAAAAAATTATTTATTTCTGTTTTGCTTTTTTTTTGTGGTGGCACGAACGGAGTTGCGATTGGTAGGTAAGCGTTTCTGTGGCAGCGTGCGGCAGCTCATGAATATTCATAGTGAGCAGCCAATCTTCCACTTCAGTGCTGAAAAAGATATCAAAGTTGGACGCAGGTAGTGCCATTCTTTCATTTTTTTGTAGTTGCTGTTTGCATTTTTTGGAGTCGACAGTCAAAGTTTTCTGTGAGATTTTGCATTGGTACAGTTGCCCGGTACAGCACTAGACAAAAAGCTGCAGTAGCGGGAAGATCTGAGCGGGTGCCGTGCTGATCACTTCTAAGAGATTTCAGACTGGCCCGGCAGCCAAACAGAGGTGGCGGTACCATCATGAATAATTAATTAGACCTATAATTCATTTGTCAGCCTTCAGGCAGGCACCCCTGTGCTTCAGTATTTTTTTATAACCTGCACAGAGCAGACACGGGCATCTGGCACAGCACTCAAAGTACTTCTGCTGCTAGAATACTATTCGGTGCCTAAGCTGGCTCTGTTTATTCTTTTGCAGTCAGATGCAGACATCTCTGTGCTCTGTGTTTTTTTTGGCAATCTTAGCAGTGCACTGGCATCCAGTACAACACCTCACCCTCAATGTTTGATCTCTCTCTCTCTCTCTATCCAACTCATTCTCTCTCTCTAATTTGCTTCTTTATTTTTTAATCAGTTTTACTGCAAAGTCTGTATTTTATTTAAATTTTTTTTGTAGCCTGAAGGCAGACACAGGCACCATTGTGCTTCTGTACTTTTTTGGAAGTCAAGCACAGGCAGCAAGCACAGCAGAACAAACAATTTTTTTTCCACTCTCACATTCAATCTCTCTATAATCAGCTTATTTTTCTTTCTGTAAAGCATGATCTTGCATGAACTAAGTTTCTATACCCACTGATGACCAACCTGCCATGCAGTTACTGTCCACCATGATCATCCACCACCAGTTGAGATCAAGGAACCTTGGAGTGTGATTCAGAGGAGAAAAAAGTACAGTTACGCAAGAACTTACCGTAACAGCAGATCTTCGAGAGGCTCTCTTGCAGCAGACCACACCTGCAGGACTATAGCCGGCAGACACTAGGATCATACGGAAGCTTTTCTAGCTAGCAGTCTACCAGGGGGCCATCCATGCTGATGTCACTCCTCCCCACACCCTCCTCAGTTCTCCCACCAAAGACCATAAGCAGTAAATCTCCTGCTGGGGAACCGAAGAAGGCCAGAGTTTCTGACCATGGCAATAAAGGAGAAACAGAAGGTGAACCATCATGGAGAAAGACAGACACAGGTACAGAAGTCCTCAGGTTAAGGGGGATGGAGGGTGGGATGGCATGGCCTGCTGCAAGAGATCATCTTGAAGATCTACTGTTACAGTAAGTTCTTGCATAACTGTACTATCTTCCTCATGGGTGTCTCTTGCAGCAGGCCACAACTGTTGGACATGACCCAAGCAGTTCTAACAGAAGAACCAGACTGGGTGGCTGGAGGCGACAGACCTAAGAAAGGAGGCCATGAAGCACAGCCAGGCAGATGCCTGCCCTTCTGCAATAGGCAATGTCCAGACAGTAGTGCTTAGTGAAGATGTGGACAGAACGCCAAGTAGCAGCCGCACAAACCTCTACAGCCAATACATTTCTGAAGCAAGCTACTGAAGGGGCCAAACCTCTGAGTAGCCATGAGCTATGTCAGGAAATTCCTTTCTGTACCTCCCGTAGTAAAAAGTAATACAGTTAGCCAACCATTTGTAAAGGCACTGTTTAGAAGCAGGTACACCCTCCTTCCTGAAGGTGAAGGAAACAAACAGCTGCGGGTACGTTCTGCAGTCCTAAGTAGAATATATATAATAGTGCAGGATCCTATGAACATGTATGGTGTGGAGCAATGCTGCACCTAGATTGGCATGCTCCAGAAAACAAACCGGCAGGTGGATTATTTAATATAAGGTAAAAGATACCCTCTTAGGAAGAAGCTTAGGGTGCATATGCATGGACACCTTGTCTTTGTGGAAGACCAAATAAGGAGGCTCACATATCAGAGCCCAAAGCTAAGAAATCTTTTGAGTAAAAGTAATATCAACTAAAAATAACACTTTCCATGAACAAAAGCATAGCTCGGATGTCATGGCTGGCTCAAATGGAAACCAACCAAGTTTCTGTAACACAAAGTTCAAGGCCCAAGAAAGGACTGGATTGCTGAAAGGAGGCTTCAGATAAAGAAAGCCTCTCAAAAATATATGGGATGCCTCTAGATGTGCCACCAGACGGCCAAAAACAAGCCCATGGAAAGCTGAAACAATTGACAAGTGCATGTTAATAGAGGAGTATGACAGGCCCGAATCTGAGACAGTCATCAAGTACTCCAAAACCTGACTCATGGGGCAAGTGAACGGATCCAGATGATGGGAAGTTGCCCACAAAGCAAAGCGCTTCCACTTCACGGAGTAAGCAGCCCTGGGTGTCACCTTAGGGAATGCTGCAAACCTGTCAATGGCTACATCGTTTAAAGCCATGCGTGAAGGTGAAGTGACTTGAGGTCCAGATGGACCAGGGTGCCCTGTTTCTGGGAGTGCAAGCACAGGCACAGTGGCCAAGGTACTGGAGGTTTCACTGTCAGCTGTGGCAGTATGGGGAACCAGATCCATTGAGGCCAGAAGGGGCAATGAGGATTATGGTGGCCCCTGCGATCTGGAACTTGATAAGCACCCTCTGCATTAGAGGGAAGGGAGGAAAGGTGTAGAGGACCCTCCCTTTCCAAGAGAGGGATAATGCACCTCACCAGAAAACTCTAAGCCCTGGAGTGAGTGAGCCAAACTGTGGCAGTTTTGCATTGAGTGGGGATGCAAAAAGGTCCAACTCTGGATGACCCCACCTATTGAAAAGGTCTTCTAGGACTGAGGTCAGCAGTTCCCACTTGTGCATCCTTGACTCTGACAGATATAAACTGTCTGCCAGGACTTTTTGGACGCCTGGAACATGGATGGACGATGGTTCCAGACTGTGTTCTAGAGCCCAGTACCATACCCTCATTACTTCCCAACACAGAGGGTATGAATGGGTCCCCCTTATCGACACAATGAACTACATCCTATTGTCTGTCTGCACCAGCAGATGGCCCAGGGGCAGATGGGTCTGGAAGGCTTGAAAAGCATACAGAATGGCCCTCCTATCTAGGATGTTGATGTGAAGGGCAATCTCCGCTCGTGATCATGTTCTTTGAGTCCAATGAGGTCCCAGATGAACTCCCCAGCCCAGCCCCAATGCATCTGTGTTGAGAATCTGCTGAGGGAAGGGAAACCCTTTCAACAAGTTGAGTTCCATCCACCACAGTAGCACCTTTGTGACCACTGTAGAGACCAGAAGTTGCGGTGCTAGGTCGTCAGAGCACTGATCTCACTAGACCCTGAATGTCCATTGGGGAATCCTCATGCGTAGCCTGCCTAGAGGAATTCAATGACAATAGCTGCAGCCATCAAGCCCAAGAGCCTGAGGAAGGCTCTTGGGGTAACATATCTGCTGTTGAAAAGCAGTTGGGCCTGAACCACCAGGTGGTCCACCCTGTCCTGGGGCAGGAAGGCCATACCCACAAACTGCCTTGTGGACCCTCACAGCCCAGGAAAGCTCCAAGGAAAGGTCTAGCAACCTGGGTGGGGTGCTCTTTCTTAAACTTCTACCCCTTGGAACGGTGATCCACTGCGTGATGGTGGGATCTGGCAGTGGATGTTTTTGAGATGCCGGGAAGCTGAAGCAGGATTCTGGGAGGGGAGAACTAGCTGTAGTACCTCCCAGAGAGGGCTGCCATCCATGAAGAAACCTCTAAGTTAAGAATGGCAAATTCCATAGTTTTAAAAGCAAAAACCTGTGTTTGGAAGATAAAATAAAATGTAGTTAAGCCACTGACTGAAGCGGTGGTGTCTCCGTAGGGTACAATACGCAATGGTCGATGGCAGGAAAAGAACTGAGAAGGGGATGGGCATGTTTATAGAGGAGTAGCAACGTCAGCATGTGACATCATCATGGGTGGCTCCCTGGTAGACTGCTAGCTAGAAAAATTTCCATGTGGTCCAAGTGCCTGGCACCTATATGCCTACAGGCGTGGCGTGCTGCAAGAGATACCCTAGAGGAAGATCCGGCAGCACATGCGCATTGCGTAGGACCAGTAGGTGATTTTGAGAAAGTAAAGCAGCTTCAGCTCCTTACCTACAGACTCAGAACTGGACTCAATCAACCAAGTCCATAATTATCCAAGTCCGTGGGGAAGTACCGAATAGAGGAGGTGGGGGGAGTCATATTTCTGGGGGGATGGTCTGTCTAGCCCTAGTTGGTACTGTCAATAGCAGTGCCAGGTTTTGATGTGCAGATCAGAATCCTGCATGTCCACAGCACAAAATCAATCCCCCTTACAAAAACAGAGGGGAGCTGACTGAAGAGAGACTATGCACAACCTTTTGTATGTAATGTAGGCGTACATGTCTCTTGAGGACTAAGGGCATAAATTGCCTGCCTTCAGGATGAAGAACTGGGATTTAAAACCCTGGTTCTGTTTGGTGAGGGTATAAGTTTGATAACCCTCTTGGCCGAGAGAGTGTGCACTTCCCTATGTAGGACTGATAAGTGGTCTGAAAGGTTAATAACAAAGGCTGTGAGAATGCAGAGGAGGAAGTTCTACTAATTCTAGTGCATGACCCTCTCAAATAATATCTAGGACCCAAAAATCTGGCATAACACCTGTCATTTTGTTACAAACAGGGAGACCCTGCCCTCTACCTGAACCCCTGGCAGAGAGGCAAGGGGGCAGTTAGGGAGTCAGAAGAGTGAGGGGGGTGGCAGGGGCACATTTGGGACCCAGATCCTTAGGGTTCTGAAATAGGCACTTGATGAATGTTGATTAGGGGTGCCTGCTGCTGTGGCAGACCGAACAAGACCCCAGGCACTGTAGTAGTATGAGCTTCTGAAAAAGATCCATCATGCCCAGAAAAGGGTTAAGAAGGGACTTCAAGGAGCAAAGCATCATCTTGGAGGACTGTAACATCTTCACAGTGACCTTCACTTTGTGGACAGTTTTTGGCTACAAAAGGGTGAGTTAATGGCTAACTGTTGGACATCGGTGGCAAAATTGATTAAAGCATTTTCCCATAACCTTGGGTAGTGAGCTTCTTTGTTTATAGCTATGAATGAAGACTTTCATATCCCTCTACCAGCTTGGACAGGCTGGTTTCTCATTCCACCAAGTTTGGAATCTCCCACAATCGCCACCTACCAAGAAGGAAACTTTTTGCTTCTACCAGCGCTGCCATGAGTCACCAATTATTTATCCTGAACTGGCATGCACCTCATGTTCCATAATACAGTTCATGACAGATCCCTGAGAATATCCAGCCCTATTATCTTTTCACATGTGCATAGAGCCTTCTCACACCATAATTTTATGACTGCAAATGACCACAGGATATAATAAACCCCACCCTATTACCAAACTTTCTGCACTTATCATCCATCATCAATTTCATCTATTTCAGTGCTGCTGGGGTTCTGTACCAGAGTTGCAGGACTTTGAATCAGTTTTCCCCAGATATCCCCAATTGCCTCCTGGGCATTTTTCCAGAATCCACCCCATTCTTCTCTGTCAATGGGGCTCCTAATATGCCTGCCCATATCTCTTGCAGTTTCTTGAGATTCAGGGTGAATCTGTACTAAACTGAAAAAAATTCCTCCCCCTCTCCCCCCTTTCTGGATCACCACTTCTTCCCCCAACCCCAATTTGTTCAATCAGATTTTACATATACTGCTGGCTGAAAGTGTGAATGATTCAAGCAGGTGCCTCACCTGCAAATACTGCCATATGTGCGACTGTGGGATGCCCCCCCTCCCCCCGTTGCCCTTTGTCTCACTTGCTGAGGAGATCATGACCCTTAATTTGCTCTTGAAGGATTCTGCACGGTCAGTATCCCTCCCATTCTCCAGGAGTCCCAGTTAAGGCTTTAACCCCAATTTTTTTTAAAGTGGGTTATTCCGAAGTGGCCACAGAGCCAAGGGGATACAGACTGCATTCTTGTACATTTCTGTGGTGGACTGCCACACCTGGGTAATATATCTCACAAAAGAGTTAACGAATTCACAGGACATTTGTACAACAGCCCCAGCTCAAGATGGTTCCCCTTTTTCACTCTTTTCCCAATACCAGCCACAACGCCTTGTTCAGTTTTTTTTGCACTGCGCCAAATAGCAATTTGCCTTATGCAACAGGCCAGGTAATATCTAGGGCAATTTACAACTCTATTTTTCCCTTGGGGATACCAACTGGAGCAGAGAAAAACTGGGCTTCTGGCCTACCCACTGAAGCTTAATACTGTGATAGGGTTGGATAAGACCCTGTCCCATTAGTTATGCAGAGAGTGATAAAAGCAAGAATCTGTTCTGTCTACTCCTTTTCTTTTTTTTATTCTTTTTGCAGAGCTGGCAGGTAGCTCCAGCCCCTCCCATGGAGGGGCGCGTCTCTTCAGTCCCGGTGTGGAGGCAGCTGGACCATCATGGAGCCTGCCAGCTCTGTTTTTCCAATGTTTTCCACAGGGCCCATGATCATGCAATGGACAGAGCAGCTGGGCTCCACCTCCGCGGAGGCAGTCTTATGCCCTGAACGTAGGCCCTCCCCATTCTGGCAGCACGCCTGTGCTGACACCCAGCCACCGCTGGGTGTCGTGCAACAGCGCACTGTGTTAACCCCGCTCCCCTGGGAAGGAGGGAAGGACAGCCGTCTGGGGACACTCGATCCTTGCCCACCCCTGCCGACCCCTGAGCAAACCGAGTCCGTTACTAAACTTGGGTCACCACTGTGGCGTCCAGCGCCTCAACCCTCAGCACCACCACGCCGGCGTTTGTCTACTCCTTTTCTGCCACTTGTCTGTCTCTGCCTATGTGATTGAACAATCACATCTTTTTCATGGGCACCCTGAGAATCTGGCCAATGCTAAAGGTCCCCCCCCCCGGCTATCTCCCTGCCTTCACTTGCTGTTTCTGTCTTTTCTTTCCGCTTTGCTTCTGTAAGGTTGAGAAATTGTATGTGGATCTTTATGTGAAGCTGGGATCCTTGGTTGGTAAATCAATTGCAGAAAGCTATTTCAGTTTATTAGAAAAACCTAAAATCTGTAATACTGAGAGCTCACCTCGAGAAACCTTTTGACCTCCTCAAGCTTAAGAGAACTGTCTACATGAGAAAATTCCAGATATCCTGTTCTATTTTATTACACTTGTTGAGCCTGGATGTTCTATTTTGCTTAGGAAAGAAACTGACAAACTTGTTACATTTTGTGAAAAACAGGATGCAATTAGAAACTACGAAGATAGCAATGTTTTTTTGTTTTTCAGTTTTAGATTTAACTTGGAGCACTGGAGGCTAAGGTATTCTCTCAGAAGATGGAAGTTTGTTTGGATTGCCCATGTTTATTTATTTAAAAGTTTTACCAGGAAGGCATACTGAGCGGAATGATGCTCGATTCCAGATGCGTCCTGAGGGAAGGGAGGGTGGAGGAGAAGTATACAATAGAGGTTTATACAGAACACATACAGGTAAGCAGCTATGCACAGCCATCAGAGAATAATTACTTACATATTAATCAACTGAGCATAGAGGACAGTGAACGCTTGTAGTGGAGCCAGTGTGCAACCTAACTGGTGTTCAGGATTTTGTAGAAGTGCGAGACATTTGACCCTCAGTGGTGTTAGGTGCAAGTGCAGGTGGTGGAGAAATGCGCTTTGAGGAGAGAGTGGAGGTGCTGGGTGTTGGTGGAGTGTCGAACGTCCACAGGCAAGGAGTTCCATAGTTTTGGCATGTGGTATTTGAAGGCGGCCTGGCCTGTAGTGGTGGACATATGTGGAACATAGAGGAGCCGGGAGTCAATGTTCCTGAGTGAGTACGCAGGTGGGGGTTGAGTTGTTAGGCCTGCTGTGAGGTAAGGGGAAGGCACTGGGCCCAGAATTTTGCAGTCGTCCTAGTACAGTGGGCCTGTCTCCGGTCATGAAGCGATGGGAGGTCCAATGACCTGTAGAGGACACAGTGATAAGTTGAGGGGGCAGTCCAGGGCAAACTGGCAGAAGGAGTGGAAGAGAGGATCCAGTCTGGCTAGGGAGGACTTGGGAGCAGCGCTGTAGACGGCGTCCCCATAACCAAATATTGGGAGGATCATTTTCCGTACAATTGCCTTGCGAGTTGGTAGAGGGATGAGTCCTTATTTCGATATAGGATGCCCAGCTTGGGGTGCAGTTTCTTGCGGATCACGTCTAAATGTGCAGAAAAGTCGAGGTGCTGATCGAGCCAGACCCCAAGGTACCTGAATGATGTACAAGCCTCTAGGGGAATCCCATCAATGGTGTGGAAGGTGGGGATGGCGGGGCAACAGGAGAGTCTCTGCCTCGTGCCGAAGGTTAGGGAGACCATTTTCCTGGAATTAAGAAAAAGCTGATTTGGGTTAAACCAGAGCTGTATATTATTGAAGTCCTGCTGTAGTCTGGAAGTCACTTCAGAGAAGTTGGGACCAGATGCGTACAGTACTGTGTCATCTGCGTACATGTGAATGGATGTACGTGGACAGGCAGAGGGCAGATCATTTAGGAAGATGGAAAACAGTATCGGGCCAAGGACCGAGCCTTGGAGGACCCCCCGTGGTGAGCTGGAGGGGGACCGAAGTGTGAGAGCCAATTCTTACTGATTGTGACCTGCCCACCAGGTAGGAGTGGAAACAGCTGTTGGACGCTCCTGAGAGTCCAGCGAGGGAGAGCTTGGATAGTAGGAGGGCGTGTGATACAGTGTCAAAGGCTTTTGCAAGGTCGACAAAGATGGCTGAAGTGGTGTGCTCACTATCCATACCTGTGAGGATGGCGTTGGTGAGCCGAAGAAGGGAGGTGATGGTGGATTGTGATTTCCTAAATCCAGACTGGTAGGGTGAGAAGGAGGAGGAGTCGAGAAAGGAGGAGAGTTGAGAGAGAATGACGCGCTCCTGGATTTTGGCTAGTATTGGGAGAAGTGAGATGGGGTGATAGTTGCTTGGGGAGGAGGGATCGCCTCCTTTAGGAAGGGGGATGATTGTAGCATGTTTCCAGTCAGAGGGGATCGTCACTAGTGAGAAAGAGAGGTTAAACAGATCAGCCAGAGGGCTGGCGATGGCAGGTGCAGATAAGTGGAACATTTTGCTGTCCAGTCCTGATAGGCATTTTCCTTTGGTAGGATTGAGAGACCGCAGTGCTTTTAGTACTTCGGATGGGGTAACCGGGCAAAAGGAAAAGTGGGAGGGTGTTGGTGGGGCAGAATGGAGTGGGTGCATTGGGTATTGTGAAAGATACTGTATCTCTGAAGGTATATACCTTTTGTATTTGCGAAAAGGTGTGGGTGGGGTGGAAGGGGTTGGGTGCATGAGGGGGGGCGAGGGAGAGAGGACAAGAGGGAGGATGAGTAGCTTGTAAAAAAAAAAAGGTGTTGAAAACTGAGGCCACTGCGTTTGGTTCCATGATGATAGAGCCCTTTACCTCCAGGGCTGGAGTAGGGGACTGGGCAGGAGGGGTTAGGAGTGATTTGATTGTCTTCCCAAACTTCACTGGGTGGTTCATGTTGGAGTGGAAGGAGGCTTTAAAGTACTTTGCTTTGGCTTGTCACGTAAGCCTAGTGCAGGCATTCCGAAGTGAGCGGTAATGTTGGGGTGCTGCGTGGGTGCCTGCTGCCTTGTAAGTTTTCCAGGCCCAGTCCCTGGCTCGGAGATGCTCTATGAGACTGGCTGTGACCCAGGGCAAGTGGGCTCCCCTTACTCGAGCCCTTCTGAGTGGTGCATAGTAGTCCCAGACAGCTAGGAATCTGGACTTGAAGATTTCTAGGGCAGCATCAATGGAGGCTGAAGGACCAGTCTATGTTTGCCAGGTCATTTAAGAGGGCTGTAAGGACAAGGGATTTGTAGGACCTAGTGAGTAGAGTACGGGGTGAGGTGCCTTGGGCCTGAATATTTTCCTCACCGCGTAAATCATGTGGTGATCACTTAGGGAGTCTGGCAGGAGTCCAGCGTCAAGTATCCGGTGAGGATGCGTTGTCAGGGCCTAGTCCAAGAGGGAGTGGTTCTGGGATTTGTGGTTCAGGCGAGTGGGTTCAGAGATTTGTTGGGACACGTCTAGTGCAATCACTTGGCTTCGGAGCTTAGCACTAGAAAGCCAATTTAAGCTGAAGTCCCCAAGGATATGCAGCTCACCCCCCCACCCCCGATGCAAGGGTCTTTAGGGTGCCCAGCTGGTCTAGGACTATGGGCAGAGGAGTGTCAGAGGAGCAGTATGATCCTACTATGAACAAGGGAATTGAGTGGGGGAGAGCGATTTTAATTAGCAGGGCGTCTATGGTCATGATGGGCTCTGGAAGCCGGACTAAGGTGAACTGTAGTTGGGAGGAGATGAACATGGCAATGCCTCCACCCTTTTTATTACCCGGGCGGTCATGCTGGTTGATAGAGTAGTCAGGGATATGAAGTTCTGCATCCAGGTTGTGTGGTTTCAGCCAAGTGTTAAAAGTCATCCTGTACAAATGTTAGTATTTTTTATTTTATTGTTTTTTACAATAATAAAGTTCTACTTGTTAATTTTATAACTGTTTCTGGACTGCCTGTGCTTCCTGATCTTGCTTCTACGACAAATACATCTCTTATTTAATCTCTTTTCGGTACTATCAGAGATACAGTATCTTTCACAATACCTTCATGCATACAGTCTTTCTTCCATCTGAGCACATCTGATCCCAAGGTTTTAACCACTAGAATATTGTTCTCTTGTATCTAAGCCTTCCATTTGAGAGACACCCCCAGATGTTTACACATTAACTCCTACAATGACTGCCTGAGACCTGTTCCCTCCAACTGTGCTTTGGTACTGCATTTATTCATGGGCATGACCCCAGTCTTCCCTCAATTGTTGCAAAGACCCAACACTTCTGAAGTTTGACAAGGTTTGGACCAAGCTGGGTAGATCCAACACTCGGATTTCTGAAAGATATTAAAAAAGAAAAATTAAAAAAATAGCATGGGTTTTGTAAGACCGCCCTCCCACCTCTAGTTCTGTAGGCCTTTTTGGTCTCTCAGCCCTACTGCCAGGGTTTCCATTACTAAGACAAACACACCCGGGGACAGCAGGCAACCTGGTGTGTCCCCCTTCACTGGTCAGTGGGGTCAGATGATCTCTCAGAACTGTTCGCCATATTAAGCTTTTCCTAGGATCCCCCATGGATATGACCACTCAACTGATGTGCACTGGTCTGAATTTGCTCTAAACTTTTACATAAAGGTCCCCTATTAGAGGCTGCAAGTCCGGGGGAGACTGGGATCAAGGTGAGACAAAACGATGGGAGTGTCCAACAGTTCTAAACCTTGCCTGCATGGAATACTTGACTCTTCCACTAGAAGCCCAGGGGACTACATTATGAGTAGAATAAGCTGGACCTGGTGCCCCACCATGAAGTAAGCCACAGTCTATGAGCTGTCAGCGAGGGAGGGAGAATGTGCAACACTTGAGAAGCTGCAATGATAATGGTTCCTGGGGGACAACAGAGATATGAAACACAGATGAAACAAATACAGTTCTGAATATGACAGAACTCTGTTTTCTGATTTTAAGGTATTGCATTTCATTTATCCAAGGCCACCCAACTGTGATGCAACATCTATTTTTAAAGGAGGCTCTTCTGCCAGTTTACCAGCTAGGAGGGCTAAAGAACAGGGAGGTCAAGTAACTTGCTGAAGGTCACACAGTGAGCAAGTGACTGTACTTGGATTTAAACCAGTACTATCTCGTTTTTCAGTTCATGGAGCTGAATAATTTCAATGCATACTACAGTATATGCAGTCAATGGGCCACAAAAACAAAGGACACGGCCATGAAATTATTGTTCTCAATTTGCATGAATGGCAAATTAGCTTTTTTTACTATATTCAGATCTGCCTCTTCTGTACGCAAAAAGCTGAAATTAATTTTCAGCAAATCCCCTTCAGCTTGTATGACCGTTAATAGGGTGCTTTGTGAGGTCTGTGATTGATGTTGTTAATCTGTGTTTTATCGGCAGCTTTTTTTTTTAATTTCAATTCCTAATTAAACCATATTAACTTTAAAACTGCCATTATAGCCTGTATCCCAGGGACTACCAGGAATAGCTTAGTAACATTAACTACTTGCCAACAGAAGAATTATTCAGGTATTTCTTTCTTTAATCAACATGTTATATATATATATATCTTCTCTAACTATGACACCAGTACCCAGTTCCTGATAGAGGCAAATACACAAGACAAAAAGGAACTTATTTTTGTCATTCACTACCATCATGGAGCAACCCAGCCTTTAACAACACTATAGTATATGGTGATTGTATAGAACTGATTACCAGGCCTGGCACGCTTTGCAATCAGATTCTACTGACTTGCTCCATAAAGTCTGCCCTGCTGTTCTGATTGAAAAGGATGGTGTCATCAACACCAAATTACTGACAGCTCTGACAAAGCTCCAGCAAAATGTCTCAAGGCAAAGTACAATACCTTTAATGTTTGTAACAAAGAGCAATTGCTCATACCATTTTTTCCATATATCTGTCTAAATATCACAATATTTTCTTGACTGGGTAAACCTATAGTCATAGTTTAAAAAGAACTTCAAACGATGACAAATTAGTCCATAGCAGGTTCACCAGTCCAAAGCAGATACAGAATAAATTATTTTACATAAAAATAACAGTAATTTTAGCAGTAATTGTGAAGGTACCACTCTGCTGTACATGAGAAAAGGCAGGCTACGCCACCTAGTAGTGAAAGGTGTGAACAACAGACGAAAGCAATATAGCCATCTAGTGCTGGTTCATGGGATGGCAAGCACAGTCATCGGAAATTTTCCTTTAGCTGAATAGTCAGAATTGCAGCTCTTGGGATGTAGAGTATCAGGTTTGGTACCCAGCAAAGGCATAGTAAAGTTGTGCAAGAACTTACCGTAACAGTAGATCTTAAGAGATGATCTCTTGCAGCAGGTCATAACACATGGGATATCAGCCACAGGTGTCATTTCCTCTAGATGACTTCTCAGCAGTCGACCATAGGACCTCCCCTTAACGTTACCACATGGTGCCTGTATGGCACGTATAAAAGGGGGAGGTCCCAGGTACTCCTCAGTTCTTTTCCATCCTAGCAACCGAATGAGAAACCATTTCTTAGGCCTTTGATGGGAACTGAGGAGGAAAATAAGGCAGCAGCTTGTGGAGTTGTGAAAGGACAGCAGCAAGGAACCCTTCCAAAGTAACAGCAAGGGGGAAGGTGGGTGAGGCTGCATGACCTGCTGCAAGAGATACTCTCGAAGATCTACTGTTAAGTTCCTACACAACTGTATGATCTTCTTTGAGACAATCCCTTGCAGCAGATCACAACACATGGGAAGATTCCCAAGCAGTTATGACAAGGGGAGGAGGAGGAAGCAAACTATCAGGACTTAGGACAGGAGGCCTTGTAAAACACCCATCCAGAAGCAGTTCGCTTCTTGGAAGCGATGTCTAGACTGTAATGTTTTGTGAATGTATGTACAGTAGACCACGTGGCGGCTTTGCAGAATTCTAAGGCAGACACGACCTGGAAACATACCATGTAGGCAGCCATGTCTCCGGTAGAATGGGGTTTTATAACCCCTGTGAATGATTATTTTGTATAGAAAATTAAATGCTGTTGGCCAACCATGTGGACAAGCACTGCTTTGAAACCTGAATACCCCCATTTCCAGGGGTGAAAGAAACAAGAAGGTGCTCAGTTTTTCATAACTGTGAGGTGCGGAGAAGATAAACACTCAATGTTCTATGCACATTGAGAGTACGAAGCAGGGATTCCCCTGGATTTGCAGGCTCCACATAGTACACTGGTAAGCTGATAGCCTGATTTAAAGTAAATTCACAAACAACCTTTGGCAAAAATGACGCGTTGGTGTGTAAAGTCACCCTATAATTATGAAACTGCAGGTAGGGAGGTTTGCACATTAGTACCTGTAACTCAAATACGTCTACCCAATGTAATGGCAACTAAGAATATAGTTTTCCAAGAAAGATAAGGGAGCTAGCTGGATTGAGTGGCCTCAAAAGGACACGTAATCAATTTTCCAAGCACAAAATTCAAATCCCACACAGGGACTGGATCCCAGATAGGGGGATGAAGGTGCAGAATGCCTTTTAAAAAGGTTCTGATCAAAGGTAACTGGGACAATAGTTTGTTGCCCACAGGTAAATGGAATGCGGCAATGGCAATAGGTGGACTTTTACAGAGGAATAGTTCAGTCCCCCCTCCAAAAAGGAGAGCAAATAGTCTAATATGCTCTGAGTGGAACACTCATAAGGGTCTTAAGTCATCCGTAGATGCCCAAATGGAGAACCATTCCACTTCATAGAATAGGAAGACCATGCAGACAGTTTTCTGGCAGCCCGGAGGACTTCTGCCAGCTTTGGGGACACCCTGAAGCACGAGAGGACCATGTCCTCAGGAGCCAGGCATGCAGATGCAGGGAGTGAAGGTCTGGGTGTAGCAGGGAGCCTTGTGCCTGGGACAACAGAGCATGGAAAATAGGCAGAGGAAGGGGATCTTTTTCTGAGAGCTGTAGATGCAGAGGGAACCAAATCTGTCTTGGCCAGAACGGTGCTATAAGAATCATATACGCCCTATCTCAGCCCAGTTTGAGTAGTACTCTCTGAATGAGAGGAAAGGGCAGAAATATGTAAAGAAATCTTCCTGTCCAGGAAAGAGAGAACGCGTCCCGCCACACAGTTCCAGGAACTTGCTTGAGAGAGCAGTAAAGAGACAGTTTTGCATTTTACGGATAGGTAAACAGGTTCAGCTCTGGTCAGACCCATCGGTGGAAGACGTCATTTAGGACAACCGGTAGGATTTCCCACTCATGGGCCCATGCACTGGATCTGCTCAGGACATCAGCCAGGGTGTTGGACACCCCAGGAATCTGGACCGCTAGAAGATGGCTATTCCTCTGGATCGCCCAGTACCAGACCCTCATCAATTCTCTGCAGAAAAGGGTATGAATGGGTGTCTCCTTGCTTGTTTAGGAAGTGAACTACCGCAGAATTGTCTGATTGCACCTGAAGGCAACTGGGGGGAAAGAGAGTCTCGAATGCCTGTAAGGCATAGAGGACTGCCCTCATCTCCAAGACATTGATGTGGAGACAGGTCTTTACTGGCGTCCAGGATCCTTGGCACCAGACATACAGGAGATGAGCACCTCACCCTGTCAAGGCAAGGCAAATTTTATTTAAAAGACACCCAATCCCAGAGGCTCTGGACGCCATATATAAAAACCAACAAAAGAAACGCATCAATAATTAGTAATAATCATAAAAACTACAGTAATAAGAATTCAATAAATAAAGAAATGAAAAAGGTAGGGACAGACTATATAACAAGTCAGAACACGGCAATCCTTACAAAGCAGGGTCAGGAAAAGCCTACACAAACAGGAAGGCCTTGAGGTATGCCTAGAATACCTCCACCGAGGGGACCTCCCTTACAGATGAAGGGAGTAGAATTCTACAGGACGGGGCCGGCGACACTAAAGGCTTTTTCGCCTGCAGTTTTTAGCCTCATCCTGGGAATTGCGAGGAGGACCAGAGGGAGTGGACTGAGGTAGTACATGTGAGAAGGTCCACCAGGTAACCAGGGCCCATGCCATGTAAGGCCTTAAAGGTGAGCAAGCCCACCTTGAAGAAGACAGACCCGCCACCTGACTGGCAGCCAGTGCAGTTCACACAGCACCAGGGTGACGTGACAATACTTAACACTGCCCCGTCAACAACATGATGGCTGCGTCCTGCACTAGCTGAAGCTGGTGGAGGGTACCTCCCGAGACCCTGAGGTACAGCGCATTACAGTAATCAAGCCTTGATGTCACGAAGGCATACAATAAGGTAGAGAGGTCCAGGGGTGTAACTAGGGGCTTAATTCTGGTGATATTCCTCAGATGGTAAGAACTGGTACGGACCATGGCAGACACCTGAGCCTCAAGTGTTAGTCCGCTGTCCACAATAATGCCCAGGTTACACACCCTAGAGGAGGCCTTCAAAGGCACAGAACCCGGGACAAGTCCTGTCTCTGCGCCCAGGGCCAACCTATCATGCCCTCTGTTCAACTCCACTACCAGTACCTCCGTCTTATTGGGGTTCAGTTGTAACCAGCTGGAGGCCATCTAATCGCTGATTTCAGCAAGACTGTTGTTAAGCACATCCACTGCATTGGATATCCCTGGTGCAAAGGAAAGACACAGCTGGGTATCATCGGCATAGCATTTGAAACCCAGACCGTATTTCCTAATGAGCCTTCCCAGGGGCGGCATGTACATGGTGAACAACATTGGTAACAAGACCGAACCCTGAGGTACTCCACAAGACAGGAGGAGAAATTTCCCATCACTACTCTTTGCCTCCTGTTTGTGAGAAAGGACTCAAACCAGCAGATGACTGTGCTGGTGAATCCACAAAATCCTCTCAGGTGGTTAAGTAACACACAATGGTCCACTGTGTTAAAGGCTAAGGAGAGATCAAGGAGAATGAGAATTGTCCCCTCTCCTCGATCTCTCACCCTGAAAAGGTCACTGTGCACCCGAACTAATGCAGCTTCTGTGCTGTCTCTTGCCCAAAATTCCAGGCTGGAGAGGCTCATATAGATCAAAGGCCACAATGTGCTCCTAAAGCTGAAGCACCACAATCTTCTCAACAACCTTACCCAGGAATGGAAGGTTGGAGATAGGATGGTAATTTGTCTTGACATCAGGGTCCAAAGATGGTTTCTTCAGAAAGGGTCTCACTAGTGCCTCCTTCAAAGCATCAAGGAAGACCCTCTCAGACAGGGAGCACTGGATAATCAAGGCAAACACCAGGCCAACAGAGTTGACACATCCCATCAAGAAACGCATCGGCACCGGGTCCAGTTCACAACACGTGTGCCTCAACTTGGAAGCAATCCCAATGACCCCAGCCACCTCCACTGGTCTAAACTCGCCCCAACCATACAGAGTGTTCTCCGGGTGTCCAAGGTGATCACTGTTGGCTAAAGAGTGGCTCACTGGCAGAATTCCCTGCCTGATGGCAGACACTCTATCCGAGAAGAACCGCGTGAACTCTTCGCGTAAAGTGTTAGAAAAGGCTTTTTTCGGCCGCAGACAGTCCAGATTTAGCAGCATGTCTACAGTCCGAAAGAGCACAGTTGGTTGATTCTTCCCAGCAGCAATCTCCCTGGAGAGGAACTCCACCTTCTTACGGTTGACTGCCCCCTGGTACCCACTAAAATGAGCACACAGGGTCAGCTTGTCCACCTCCAGGCCAGTCTTCCACCAGCAGCGATCTAACCTCCGACCCAAAATCTTCATCGCCTTGAGCTCCCCATCAAACCACAGGGACCTCAAGTGAGAAGATTTGGGTCATACATGGACTGGTGTGAGGGAGTCAAGTGCGTCAGACATCACCTTATTATAGGTGGCAACTGCAGCACACGTACCCTGCTCGCATGCAATACCCACACTAGATAGAGTGGCCACTGCTAGAAGACCCTCAGGGGTCAAACCCCTCAAAGGGCAGTAGCTTACCATCTCAGCAGGGTAAGAGCTCTCAGAGGGTGCCCCGAACAAGAACTCCACTGTGCAATGATCGGACCAAGGGACCCAATCAGTCTTGAGATTATTAATCTCAAGCCCCAGTGAGAAGACCAGGTCCAACATGTGACCGCCCTGATGGGTCACAGAGGAAACTTCTGGCGACAGACCCAGAGATTACATAGTCTGGAGGAGGTTGTAACCAAGCCTAGATGATTTGTCATCAGCCCAAACATTGAAGTCCCCAGAATCAAGCATCTGGGGCCTGCAAAGTCTCGCTGACAAAATCTGCTACCTCCTGCAGAAATTCTCCCGCTGTCTGGGGGTAAATCAGGAGAATTCTGCAGCCTGCGCCCAGACCCCATGAACGCCACACATTCAAAGGAACCTGGTCTTCCACTGGGTACACCGTGAATCCTAGCTCAGATCTAAAAAAAAAAAAAAAAATGGCCACTCACCCGCCATTGCATTCCACTCTGGGGCAGTGTACAACAGAGTATCTGGGGGGGATGGTGGTCTCAAAAACTGGGCCGACATCACCCACCCAGGTCTCCATGATACAAGCCAGATTGACTGATGAAACCAGGTCCGCTATAACTGTGGTCTTGTTTCTAATCGATCTGGCACTGCAAAGCACTGTCCACAGGGGACTGGTGGACAGTGCAGCCCCTCTGGTTACCTGCCCACTCAGTCTGGTGGGAACCCTGGGGATGGACACCAAACATATCTGTCCTCTCCCTTGGGCCCGACGAACCCCAGGGTACCTTCTGCACCTGACCACCCCTATCCTGACCCCTACCAATGAGCATGAGGCACCCCGCCACAAACTATCAGCATGGTTCCTCTTAATACCGACCTCCCAACAGTGACGAGCTGTAGTGATGGTAACAGGGAGGTCGGAAAAGGGCTGCAGATCATGCAGGTGGGACACCCCATACACAATTCTAGCACGCCCCAAGCCCTCGTCCTTCCCCAAGCACATCCTGTCCGACTATAATATACCCAAATAACACACTTCTTAACTAACTACGAACTACTTAACATCACTTTTATAGCTAGTAATACTTGCTAACAGTATTATCAGTACAAACACTCACACCTAACCAAAAATGCCTTTCACCTCACTCACATACATATAACTATATACTGCAAATCACAAACACACACCACTCATACCCATTAAAAGACCTCACTCCCACCCTCCCACACAATGCCCCCTAACCCAATCCCTCACAAGTCAAGAGAGCTAAACAGGAGATAATGATTTCCAACTTCTCAGAGAGCATTTCCTAGGCTGCAGATCAGCCGAAAATGGTGCCCCAGGGGGCAAGTCAATGAAAGAATGCCATGGGGGGGGGGGCAAGTCCAGCACCAGCAGAGTAGGAAATAAAGTTTGTTAAAAATGCAACAGTCAAGTTCCAAGGCCAGAAATTAAGTATCCAGTGGCCCTCTCACCGACCATGGTTACTACTGGACAGAATGAAATGGAACATAAAGTACAGTTGAAGAAGAGCACAGTCAAGGGGGAAGGGGTCCACCTGAAGACCAGCCAAAGCTCCTCTCACTAGCGTCATTCATATGAAGAGCAGAGTCAATCTCCCATGTTCAGCAAGGGGAGAAGTGTCGGGAGAGACACCATCCTGAACTTTTGTTATCTGACATAGAGGTTGAGACACCCTAGATCCAAAATGGGGCTTAAGTCCCCCGTCCATTTGGGAACCTGGAAAAATGGGAGTAAAATCCTGTACCCTTCTGTGGACGGGAAACTGGTTCAATAGCATGTTTTGTGAGCAAAGCATTGATTTCATTCTGTAAGACCAATGCTTAGTCTGGGAGGTAATGAGAGATCCATGGTGGCAAAGCAAGGGAAATCTCTGTGAACTCTAATGTGTGTCCTGACTCGATCAATTGCAGGAGCCACAGGTCAGAGGAGATGGCTTGCCACCCTTGTAGGTGCAGGGAAAACCTGCCCCCAATGGCTGTGGGAAGGGTTTCTGGTCCCACAAGCGGAAGAAGACCTTCAGGCCGAAGACTGGCCCTGCTGGGGAGCAGCAGGGATGTAACAGGAGGATTTCTGAGCATTTCTAGGACCATGCAACGTCAACTGAGACTTTTGCTTCTTGGCAGGTGGTCTTTGAGCATAGGGACATGCCCTGTAGGGGTGGTCCCTGGAGGATCCCCCTGAAGGCCAGTTTCGCTTTTGGATGGTACAGGGTCTGGACCAACAGAAGGGTACGACCTGAGTCCTCTAAGTCCTTCAACATTTCTTGGGTCTGTGGACCAAACAGCTGATCACTCATAAAGGGAGCATTAAGGGTAGATTGCTGCACATCCTGTGAAAATCCTGACACTCAGACAAACACCTGCTGAGGACGTACAGGCCTCAATATCAATGGCATTATAGGTGGCCCTGAGCAGGTGGTGGCAAACAGCCACTGCCGCAGACATCTTGGCAGTAAGATCCTCCTGGGCAGAACCCGCAGGGAGAGACTGGACGGTGTCCCATGTAATTAAGTATATGGAGAGACATAGTAGCAGAGGCATAAATACAGGTTACTCACCTGTAACAGGAGTTCTAGGAATGGTATATGTTGTTCATCCACACTGTCTGGCAGGTATCCTTGCCGGAAGGTCTTCAAGCTGGCTCCTCCCACCCACCCGGGTGGTAAAACTCTCGGCTCCGCCCCATGACGTCAGATCTGGCCCGCTGGAAGCTCAGGTTGTGCGTTGAAACTGGGGAGGTTGGGTGGGTCGTGTGGATGAACAACATATACCATTCCTAGAACTCCTGTTACAGGTGAGTAACCTGTATTTCTAGGGACATGGATATGTTGTTCATCCACACTGTCTGGCAGACTTCTAGCAGTTCTCCAGGAGGAGGGAGGCAAGGCGCACACCCCCTACTTAGGGAATAAAGACTGGAGAACCGAGGCCCCAAAACCAGCATCCCGGCGTGACTCAAGGTCAATGTGGTAATGGGTGATGAAGGTGTGTCTGACTTCCAGGTAGCAACCCTGCAGATTTCCTGGATAGGGACGCCCTGGAAGCAGCCACATGCAGCAGTATGGCGGGTAGAATGAGCTCTTATCCTCTGGGAGGCTCCATGCCCGCCAACTTATAGCAGAGATCTATGCAGGAGGTGACCCACCTGCTTATTGTCTGCTTGGCTGCAGGTCTGCCAGGTGCGGCTTCAGTGTAGGTGACAAACAGCTGGAGAACCTCTCCCCGAATTTCAGCCGTGCGCTCCTTATAATAAGCGAGCGCTCTTCTAGGGTCCAAAGTATGGAGCCTGTATTCGGCCTCCGAGGTGTGACTGGGATAGAACACCAGCAGAGTCAACACCTGGTTAAGGTGAAACTCCGACACCACCTTCGGAAGGAATTTCGGTTGGGGGCGCAGGACAACCTTGTCCCTGTGGAAGACCAGGTAAGGAGACTCGATGCAGCGCCTGGAGCTCTCCCATCCTTCTGGCTGACATGATAGCCACCAAGAAGGCGGTCTTCCACGACAGGTGAGAGAGTTCACACCTGTGTATTGGTTCGAATGGCTTGCCCATGAGCTTTGCCAGTACCAGCAGTAGATCCCACGGAGGTGGAGGTTCTCGCACTGGAGGGGAAATGTGATCAAGGCCTTTGAAAAAGCGCCAGACCACCTTCTCCTCCTCATCCGATTGCCCTCGCCCGCTACCGGTAAGCAGAGAGTGGCTGCTAGGTGCACCCTTAGGGTCGTTGACCTAAGCCCTTGTCGAGAAAGGGACCATAAATAGTCCAAGATGCATGCCAAGGAACAGGAGGAAGGGTCCAAGCCCTTGCCCTGACACCAAATGGAAAACCTCTTCCATTTGAAGTCATAGCATTTCCTGGTCGACTCCTTACGGGATGCCTCAACTACATTGAGGACCTCATTGGAAAGACCCAAGGCCTGGAACTCTAGCCGCTCAGGAACCAGGCCGTCAGGTGCAGGAATTGAAGGTCCGGATGGAACACCTTCCCCTGATTGACTGAGAGCAGGTCCGGGCGAGCTGGAAGCTGCCTCGGGAGCCTGGAGCTGAGGCTGAGGAGATCTGGGTACCAGAACTGGCGGGGCCAGTCTGGGGCTATCGGAATCACCTGCGCCTTGTCCCTCCTTGATTTGAGAAGCACCTTGTGTATCAAGGGAAATGGGGGGAAGGTGTAGAAGAGGCCTGGGGTCCACGGCCTCGAGAAGGCATCCCCCTGCAGCGAGCCCTGCTGAGGGGGGCGAGCATGGAACAACTCAGCTTGCGCTCTCCTGGAGGCAAACAGATCCACCTGAGGTGTGCCCCAATGGGAGAACAGATCTTGTACTACCTCCGGCAGGAGAGACCACTCGTGGGATGCAGCCCCTATCCGGCTTAGGACATCGGCCAGGGTGTTGGAGGCTCCTGCCACATGAATGGCTAGGAGATCCACCTCCAGGCTGCGTATGAGTGACCAAATGCGGAGAGCTTCCTTGCACAGAAGCATGGAGCGCGTCCCACCCTGGCGGTTTAGATAGTACATGGTCGTGGTATTGTCCGTCTGGACTTGGACCACTTGACCCCGGAGAAACGGAGCAAAGGCGGTGAGAGCTAGGCAGACCGCTCGGAGCTCCAGCAGGTTGATGTGGCATCGGGACTCCCGCGAGACCGGAGGCCGTCGCCTGGGTAAGCCCCCAGATGGGCACCCCAACCCATCAGAGAGGCATCGGTCGATAGAGAGACCGGCTGCTCGGGCGGACAAACGGGATGCCCTCCTGCAGATGAACTGGAACGGTCCACCACCAGAGAGCGCTCCACATCCCCTGGGTCACCGTCACTAGCTGGTCCAATGGATCGCAGCTGCTAGGACCATTGGCTGGCCAGTCCCACTGAAGAGGGTGCATGTGCCAGCGGGCCCAACGGACCACGCTGGTGCAGTCCGCCATGAGACCCAGGAGGCGAGGAAGTCCTGGGAGAGCGCCGATTGCCCAACCAGAAATGATTGGGCAAAGGAGGAAAGAACCTCGGCCCTGTCCACCAGGAGCTGTGCCTGTCTCGAGAGAGTCGAGCTCTGCCCCGATGAAAAGGATCACCTGCTTCGCTCGAGTTCCGACTTGGCCTCGCTGATGAGAAGGCCGACTTGAGAGCAAACCTGAGGGCCAGATCTGGACCGCCTCCACCTCCTGTCTGGAGGGGCTATCAGCCAATCGTCCAGGTAGGGGTACACCCAGACCCCGCACCGCAGGGAATGCTGTCACCACTGCTATGCATTTGGTGAAGACCCTGGGAGCTGGAGACAGGCCAAGGGCATGGCTAGGAACTCGAAGGGATCCTCCGCCGAAGCCGGAAGGAATCTCTGATGTGACGGACGGATAGGGACATGAAAAAACGCGTCCTGCAGGTCCAGAGAGCAGAACTACACGCCGAGTTCCAAGGATGGTATTATCTGAGCCAGAGCGACCATCCTGAAGGTCCAAGACCTTAGGAAGTTGTTTAGGTCGTGTAGGTCGAGAATGGGGCGCCAGCCCCCGTCCGCTTGAACCAGGAAGCACCTGGACACAAACCCTGGAGTTCTGGGGAGGGTCCACACCTCCTGATCACCTCCTTCTGGAGGAGGAAAGCGATGTCGGCTCGGGCGAGCAGACAGTGAGGGCTGCGGACCTGGCTGCCCCCCGAGGTGCGACGGCTCTGAAGCGGGCGGGCCTGCCTCGACTCCAAGGGCAGGCCTTTCCCACCACCTCCAACACCCAACTGTCCGTGGTAATAACAGACCAGGCGGAAAAGAAGAGACGGAGCCTCTCCAATGGGGAACTCTGGGGTGAGGTGGACGGGTTGGGGAGGCACCCCTCAACCCGGCCACTGGGCAGGCTTTGGAGGAGGGACCGCCAAGGACCTCCTGGGCCTTTATCTCCCTGCTTCCTATTGAGGAAGTCCCGGCTTGGGTTTGGGATGCCAAGCTCGAGCCTGCTGGCCCTGATGTTGCTGGGCCGGATGTGCCGTGGGCGCAGAGGGACGAAAGGGCTTAGGCTGTGGTTTGCGGCCTTTGCCCTTCTGAGCGGATGAGACCGAGTCCAAGGTAGCACTGGACTTCTCGATCCTCTGAAGGTGACCTTCCACCCCAGGGCCGAAGAGGTCAGTCCCCAAAAAGGGGACATCCGCCAACTTGTGCTGGGTATCTGAAGTGAAGGGGGATATCCTCAGCCAAGCCCGACGACGCATAGCCGCTGCGGCCACCACCGACCTGGCACATGAGTCCCCGATGTCCAAAGCAGTCTGAAGCTGCTGATTGGCCACTGCCCTGGTCCCGCACCTGCCTAACCGTGGTCTGCAGGTCCGCGGGAAGATGAGGGACAACCTCGTCCAGGGAGCCCAACAGGGCATGAGAGAAATGTGCCATGAGGATGGCCGAACTGGCCTGGTGAAGGCCGAGGGAGGACGCAGCGTAGACTTTTCGCCCGGCATAGTCCAATTTTTTGGACTCCTTGTCGGGAGGTTTGTCCACATCCCTAGCGTTCCCGGCACGCCGAAAACGCTGTTTGTAACTAACCCTCGGCCGAGGGTGTTCTGAAAACCAGACAAGGAACCGTAGGGACCGCGATACTTCCTGGCCATCCTGGTCAAGGCACAGGGCAGGAAGCAGGGCACTGCCAGAGCTCCAAGGCCGGGCCACTATTGCCTCGGCCACCAGAAAGGCCTCCGTGAGGAATCCCTTGGTCCAGAATCCGTAGGGATACCTGCCTCTTAGGAGATTTGTCTCGAGCTTCATCCCGTGGACTCCGAGATGAGCCAAGCAAATCCTAGGTAGGACGATAGGCTATCGCCCACCCGACTGTCCTCCTGAGGACTCCAAGTCCATTCGCCTGGAGAAAGGGAAGAATCGCCTGACTCGGAAGAGTCTGCGAAGAGCTGCCTTGGGCCTGAGCCACCCTCCACCTGCCGAGGTCGATCGGGAGTGAGGGTGACAGACAGCCTATGGGGCCAGTCCCTGAGCTGACTGAGAATTCTTGGTCGCAGCCCCAAATAACGGCTGTAGAGGCAGAGGTTCCACTGGGATCGGCGGAGCAGCTGGTTTTGGCCAAACAACTGGCCTGGGAACAGGCTCCTCGGATAAATCGAGGGGTTGTTTCGGCCGCTCCGGTGACAGCCACCTAATGGCCGGGATGGCGTCGGCTTGGTCCCAGTCAGAAGGAGCTGTTGCCCATAGAGGTCCCTCATATCGACGTAACTTATGTGCGGCTCCCTCGTCCCAGGACGAAGGGCGACGCTGCTTGTCGCAGTGCAGTCAGGACCGAGACCGCCATGATGGCGGGATCGGCTTGGACCACGAAGAAGTCTGAGACAGAGACCGAGAACTTCGGCTTTCCCCGAGGACGGTGCGGGGAGGTGTCGTGGGGAACCGGCACTCCCCTCGGTTCGGAGGGTTCATCCGAAGGCTCCGGAACTGGAGGCACAGACAAGCCCATGGGGTCCTCAACTCCCACCGGGGGAACTGGGGAGAGGGGATTCTCGGCTTCTCCTGCCGACAACCCGTCCAACGGGTCGAGAAAATTCTCGACCGCGTCGATGGGAGTCTCGGTCAACTGGCCTGACGGGGACACCGTGAGACCAAGGGCCGAAGCCGAGCAGTCGACCGAAGTCGACGGCCGACAACTCGGGGAGAGGGATCTTTCCCGCTCCCAAGAGCGTCGACGGAGGGACTTACCCTTGTCTCTCTTTTTGGACCGAGAAAACGGTCCAGCAGAAGTTGGTCCCTCTCCTTTAGTAGAGACGGTCAGACAAAGCTCCTTAAAAGAAGCTGAATAAGAGGCACACAGAGAGAGCGGGACAAATGCCTCAGCCGAGGTAGAATCGCCCGCTGCTCCTCTTCGAGGGCGATCATCTGCTTGAGCTGATCCGCCGAAGCCCGCCGCACAAGTGAAACCGCTGACCGGGCCTTTGACTTCACTGGAGGAAAACGCTTCGGACGCCCAGTTGTAAACGGGCAGCGTGGTCTTCGAGGACGTAGGCCGAGAAGGAAGAGCACAGGTCGCAAGCCTGCGGGTCGTGCTCAAGGCCTAGACAGTAGACGCACGTGGAGTGCGGATCCGTCCGAGACATCTTCTGCCTGCAAGGGCATCTCCGGAAACCGGGAGTCGATCTGCCCATCGCAGCTGCGAGGGATAGAAGACCGAAGATTATTTTAGCAAAAACTTTTAATTCGCCAAAACCAAAGAATTAGGAACCAGTCTTATACGCAGAGCGTTAAGGAGGGAACCTGAGCTTCCAAGCGGTAAGGAAGATCTGGCGTCATGGGGCGGAGCCGAGAGTTTTACCACCCGGGTGGGTGGGAGGAGCCAGCTTGAAGACCTTCCGGCAAGATTTAAAGCGGCAAGGATACCTGCCAGACAGTGTGGATGAAGAACATATCCATGTCCCTAGAAACACCCTTTTCTCCATTACATCAAATTTCTTGAATTACTTAGCAGTGGTTGAGCACTTGTGCTGAGGTCTAGAGGACCTATCATGAGTGGCATTAATCACCACAGGGTCCGCCTGAGGCAGAGACATGAAGCAGAGGGTGGTTCACCAGGGCCTGATAAATCCTATCAGCCTCACGAAGCTTGGAGGGGATTCTGAAAGGTTGCTTCCAAGCAGCCCAAATAGCCTCTTCAAAGGCGTCCACCAATGGGGGGACAACCAGAGTAGGGTATTCCGCTACACCTAAATTCGGTGCCAACTTTTTCTTGAAGCATCTTGCTCGGTGCTCTGGAAACCAAACGTTGTCTGGAGGTGTATCATGATGTCTGAAAACATGGGATCATCTAACGGAGAACATGGGAGTTTAGGGGTGGGTTCACCCTGAACTGACGAGGCAGCTGAGGAGGACTGAGGGGAGTCCTCCTGGTCCATACCATCCTCATCCTCCAGGTCAGTCAAATCCCAGTCCTGCAGGAAAGAGTCAACCATGTCTACATCCTGAGGGTGAAAACCTGGGAAGACGGGGGAAGAGCTGGCCATCCTCTGGGCCGAGGAAGACCGAGGGAGAGCAGAGACCGGAGCTGACCCTTCACTGGGGGGGGGAGGGGAGTGGTGAGGATCTGTGTAAGGTCCAGGATAGTATTTACTAGAGCCTGGACATCAGTCATGGCCATCTGCCCAGCAGAAGTAGCCAGGGTAGAATGGATTGCATGAATAGGGACCACTGAATTTACTGAAGAATGCAGTGGAAGCAAGCAAGTAGCCATTGATGATTGGTGTGTATAGGGCCCCAGGATTGTCGATGAGGGTGCTAACATAGGGCCCTTTGTAGTAAGGCCGGTAGTCGATGATCCCGATGGGCCAGAAGCCATCGCTGATGGATGATGGCTAGAAACCACAGAGGGGGGGAAGACAGCGATTGAATCTGCCATTTCACTCCAGAACCCACTATCGATGGAGGAGCCATCGACAAGGGGAAGAGAGGATCCAACAATCATTGATGGTGCAGAAGACGATGTCACAGTGGCAACCTTCTCAGTACTTACTTTTCTGGTAGTGATCGGGGTACTCGTCGTTGACAAGAGCATGGCAGAAATGTGCTTCGTTTTGCTGGCACGTTTCTTACCAGGACGCTGTCCTGTCAATGAGGACAGCTCACCTGCTGAGCGGTGAGACCCTGAGAAGGATGGTGGAGACTCCCTCTGTTTGGCTTGGAGTGTTGCTGCTGCTTCAGAAAGGCAACCTTTTGCTCCATGAAGAACTCATGAAGCTGCTGAAGCCTTCAATAGTTAGTGGCCTTGTTGAACCGCTTACGGAGGATACAATCCCGGGTGTTGTGTTCAGGACCAAGGCACTGAACACGGACGTCGTGGAGGTATTCTGTAGTGATTCTGTGGCCATAGGTACACTTTTGGAATAAGGGATCCGAAGACATTAGTAGATGAACCTGTTTAGAATGAACGTTTGGTCAGCAGAACTCTTCGTCGACGACGGGTAAGCAAAGCTCGGAAGGAGGACTTGTTGCATGCAGGTCACGGTTGAAAAGAACTAAGGAGTAGCTGGGACCTCCCCCTTTTATATGTGCCATACAGACACCACATGGTAACGTTAAGCGGAGGTCCCAGGGTCGACTGCTGAGAAGACATCCGGAGGGAATGACGCCTGTGACTGATATCCCACGTGTTATGACCTGCTGCAAGAGACTGTCTTGAAGATCTTCCCAAACAGAAGGGACAGACATAACTTACAGTTTTATTATTCATAGCTAACTGCACTGTCCACAGTATTTAAACAATATGGATGGACTAGCAGGCTTTATATGTGAGATAATGTCTGTAGGGGAAGGTGCGATGTGCCGATGCACAGCAGAGGTCTTACCCTCCACAAGGGTATTATCTTACGCATAGGGTCTGAGTGTTTTATTTGTGACAGAAACTTCCGAACAGTACTTTTAAAATCAGATTAATGTTAAAAGCATTACACTGCACACTCTATGTGTCAGCTGTGGTGCAAGGGCATTTTGGCAGATGATAGAAAGTGCTGGTGAACAGAGATTTGGTGTGCCTGATATAGTACTTATGTAACTAGGAGAAGACCACAGACTTGTTTATTCATGTCAGCATGACTCAGATTGTAGGACATCTGCCTTTAGGCCATAGGACTGTGGGTTCTATTCCCACTCTGGGATTGGACTCATGCCACAAACGCTGGCACCCAAGTGGAGTAATAGGGGGATGCTCTACTGTCGAGGTATGCTGTTCTTCGGATAAGACGTTAAACCAAGGTCCCTTTTACTTACTTCTGGTGCTGTCCTGGTGGGTGTCCAGGTGGAAAGAGTCCTGGCCAACATGTTCCTTCGCATAAAACTGGTTCATGCAATCATGCAAGGCTGTATGTGGGTGTCGGTGTGTGAAATGTCTGCAACTAAATGTTCACAGTCACGTTACTACCAGTCTGTCATTGCTTGTATGGCAGTTTGAGATACAGTGTGCATGAAAAGTGCTATAAAAATGCTGAGTCGTCATCTTTTTGATTTTTTTTTTCATCATTTCTTTATCCTCCTCTGCTGGCAGGCCCCCATGATCCCCTGCCCTTTCAGTCAATCTCCCACCTTGTCCTGGACTTACCTGGCTCCGGGAGAATCCCCCATGGGTTCCCCACATGACAGGGCCAGAGGGGGAAAGCCATCCTTCCCTATGTCCCCCCCAGCACAATCCAGACTCCAAGAGCCTGCCCAGTCAGTAGCGTGGGGCCTGCAGAGGGCCAGCGACTCATCAAGTTGGACAGGGATGTTTTTTCCTCTGGCAATTTCTCCCCGGGGCTGCCCAACGTGCAATGCTGTATAGCCCATGTGCGCCTCTGCATGCATGTGCATGTCAGCATCCAAGGGCAGCATTTCCACTGCTGAGGTAAACCCTCCTACCCTACCACCTGGCCTCCGCCAGCTGGCAGACTAGTAGCGAGAAGCCTGAACTCCCCTCTCCAAGAGAGTCCTCTCCTAAACATGGGTCATCAGTGTGGCAGGCAGTAGTGCTGCTGCCCAGCCACTGGGCTGACTTACAGACTTATTTTTAAATGGTTTGATTTCATGCTTAAATTTTAAAGATCATTAAAAGTCAGCAAACTCAGTACAGTTCTACATATTTTTTGTTAAAAAGTAAATACCGATCAAAATTTACTGAACTTCTGAATTCTAGAGTTCATTTTAAAACAGGGATACTCCTTTGTTTATTTTGCTATATCATACAATATATTCTTTATTTTTTGTTCTAGCAGTATATAGATACTGACGTCATTTTTCTGCATTTGGTCCATTCCCCTCCAGAAATCTCAATGTCAGAAGATCCTGCCTGCATTTATTGGAGTTGGGATAACTGGTGCAGTGTCTTCCACTGTAGTGTATAGCATGTATTCCATGTCTACGGTGCATTCTCTTGGCTTCCCTTCAGTCTGGATGATATCCTAATCTGTTATGTTGCTGAACAACTTGGTCATTTTCTACTGCTACAAAATCTACTGATGTTAGTTGTATGGCTGTCTCTATTCAAAGGGCTGCTGTAATACTAGAGGAAAGTTCAATAAAGAGCATTAATCATGCTCAGCGTCCAAAACTCCTCCAATGCCCCTACTTGTATCCTGCCAAGTAAGGATTTAAATAGTCCGATTTCCATAGTTTCTATCTTGCTGTGTTTAATAAGGAAAAGGATTGTAACTTAAGCTTAGAGGAGCTTCACTACCTAATCTCTTTTTCTTACTGGTTGCTGTTCTCGAAAACCCTGCCCTGTGTTACTCCTGTATTCAGACATTTTAGAACCATAGAACATAGAATTTGCTGGAGAAAAGGACTGCTTGGCTCATCCAGCCTAACCAGACAGTCCCTGCCTAGTCCGTCTCTGCAGACCTAAAGTGGTCTCCAGCGATCCTCCCTGCCTATTTACTAACATTCCCCTATGTCTGTCCCATGCATGCTTGAAGCCCCCTACTGTTTTTACCTCCAACACTTCTGCTGGTCATCTGTTTCAGGTGTCCACAACTCTTTCAGAGAAGTAACACTTCCTCACATCCCTTCCAGCTTTATCACATGCCCTCTGGTGCTGGTGCTCCCACTCAGTTGAAGGAGACTCCCCTTCTGCATGCTGTTCACCCAAGTAAAGTACTTGTAGGTCTCTATCATGTCCCCACTTACTCTCCTTTTTTCCCCAGTGTGTACATGTGGAGAGCCCTCATTCTCTCCTCAGAGGGCTTTTGATTCCACCCCTGCATCATTTTTAGTGCTGTCCTCTGGACTGCCTCTGCCCCTGTCTATGTCCTTTCTAAAGTGCAGCCTCCAGAGCTGGACACAATACTCTAGGTGGGGTTTCACCAGTGAGCCATTACAGTGGCAACACCACCTCCCTCCTCCTGCATGAGATATGGTTCCCTATGCATCCCAGCATCCCACTGGCCCTATCCACTGCTTTGTCATCCGGCCCTGTAACTTAAGAATTCCTCAGATCTGATGACCCCAAGGTCCTTTCCTGCTTGGTGACTGTCAGTACAGTAACCGCTCCATCCTATACTCAGCTCCTGGGTTCCTATGCCCTACGAGCATGATTTTGAACTTTTTTTGCATTGAACCCCCAGTTACTGTGTTTTTTTCACCACTCCTCAAGTTTCCCAAGGTCCCTACACATTCTCTCCAGACCCTCCTGAGTGCCCAACCTATTACAGATATTTGTATCAGCTGCAAAAAGGCACATCTTTCCCCTCCAGTTCTTCCGCAATGTCACTTATAAAGACACTGAAGAGTACTGATGATAGTACTGAGCCCTGCAGCAACCAGCTGGTCATTCTCCCCTCATTAGAGTGAGTGTAGTTAATTCAAAGTCAGTTACATTCAGGACTTTTTCCTCTGTAAATGAACTTGTGTCTACCCACTATGATACTGCTGCTCTGGTGGTCTCCCCCCCCCCCAGACTAAGCTAGTGTACCTTTTCAGGATGTCTGCTTTTTCTTGATCCTCTTCGGCACAGTCCACCTGCCACCCTCCTTATCCGATTCTTAACTATCCCTCCTCTTCCTTTCCTCATCTCACTTACACACAGTACCTGAAGAAAGTCGTATCCCTTGGCTATCCTTTCCGCTATCTTTGCTTTTGGTCCCCTCATTGCTTTTCCTGCTTCCCTCCGTTTTACTTGGTATACTTCTCTGTCTTCCTCCTTCTGCATTTCCTTATGCCTCCTGAATGCCACCTTTTTTGCCTCACCACCTTGTCCATTTTCCAAGAGAACCATATTGGTCTCATGTACCTTCTATTTCTACTCACTTCCTTCAGGCAAAGGTTGGCTGCCTTAATTACGCCCTCCCTTATTTTTCACAACTGTGCCTCTACCCCTCTCTCACAATTCCACCTATGAGACAGTCTTCCATTTCTTTAAAATCCACTCTCAAAATCCAGGACCCTTGTCCTCATGTGGTTTACCTCTGTTCCCAACTTAATGTTAAACCATATTGTACAGTGATCACTGGTACCCAGGGGACAGCCCACATCCCTGTTTGAAAGCACCAGGTCAAGCACTGCCCCGTCCCTAGTGGGTTCCTTGACTAGCTGAGAAACACCCATCATAGGGATACAAGGATGCCCTGCTCCTTGCTGAAGCTGGAAGACTCCAATCCACATGTGGCAGACTTAAGTCCCTAAGTAGCAGTATCCCGCCCTTGCTTGCCATCCTGATGATGGCTTCCCCAAGTGCCTTATCCAACTACTCTCCATGTGATGGAGGTCTGAATACTAGCCTGTACAGACAGCTGCCCCGGTACCTGTCTCAGGATGACACACTGCACCTCCAGCACTTCTTCCTTTGGGTGCCCCTGTAGTTCCAAGGCCTTCATTCTCTGCCTCACACAGTAAATAGTACAATCCCACCTTTTCTCCTCCCTTCCCTATGTATCCTGAACAGACAGTAGCCCAGTATAGCCATGTTCCAGTTGTGGCCATCAGTGCACCATAACTCCATTACGGCCATCAAATCCAGTCTAACCTCCACCATAATGGCCTCCGGATCTGGAATTTTATTTCCCAGACTCTTTGCACTGGCACACATGGCTCTCCATACCTTACTCCCTCCCTGTCTACTTCCCGGTTTTTCCCCTCCTGCTTGTGCTGTTCCCTTAAGCTCCCCCGACCCACTCTTCCCTTGTTATTTTCTCTGTTACCTGCCTCCTTTACTCCTTTCTTCTTGCCTTCCTGATTTATACCCTTGTTTCCACCGCTGTCTTCTTGCATCCCTACACTGGGGAGCATACTCCCCTCATGCTCTTCCTCCCTGCTGCTTCATCATCCGGGGGTGGGGGGCAAATGTTGCCTCCCTTGGTTTTACAGCCTTCCCCCTGGCTAGTTTAAATGTTAATCCAAGTAGCATTTACAACGCCCACCAAGGACTGTGGTTCCCATCCTGGAAAGATGCAGGCTGTTTCTTCCTTACAGACCCATATCCTCCCAGGTTGGCCATCGGCCCCCAATGCAGCCAAAGCCCTCCTCCATACACCATGCCTTCAACCAGTTGTTAAAAGCCCTGGTGTGGAGTGTCCCATCTCCTTCTCAGCTCGTCAAAAGCCACCATGTGTGCCACCTGCTTGAGGCCCCCCTCCACTCTTTTCTCTGCACGACCCCTATTGTAGTGGCCACACACACTGCCAGCTAATTCCAGATATTTCGTGAAATTTCTTAAGAGATTCTCTCTGCTGCCCCTATTGTGTAAATGCAGAGAGCAGGAGATATTTCTGGAAATATCACAGAAATTTTGGGAAATAGCTGGCCGTTCCTGTGGCTGCTACTGTACCTTGTCCGTTGCCAGATAATTTATTCCCAGGTAGATAATAACATCTAGTTCTGTCACATCTCCTGCTACCATTGTGATCCTTTGGATCCACTCTCCATTCCTACAAGCTGAAGCACCTCTCAGGCACTTTACTTCCCTTTCTCCCCCCACTCCAAGTCTAACCCTTAGCAAGAGAGTCCCCCACTAGCAGCTGCTTGCTCTTCAGCTGGGGGCCTCTTCCACCCTCCTTGGGGCCTCCTCTTGTGAGGGCTCCACTTTCTCCCATCCCACTGCTGCAGGCACCTCCTCCCGGCTTCCCTGTCCCTCCAGTATGGTGAAGAACTGTGCAGTGGTACAGGCTTAGGAGTGTGTACCCCTCCCATATCCCCCAAAGCCCAAAGTACAAATGCTCTGCCTCTGCTTAGGCATCCTCTAGGGGAGTGATGGAAGACATGGTGACCCTGGGTGGGGAAGAAGGTTTGTGATATCCAAGTGCTAGGCCACCCAAGTTGATGTACATCAGTGCTGCCTACATAACGTGGGTGGCCCCATTCTGCCACAGTTTACTGCCTGACAAAAGTCTGGAGTTGTACAATTCAGAAAGTAACAGCAGACCAGAACCCTGATCAGGACGACAGGAGAGGCAACAGTTCCAGAAAGAACATTTTTTTTTTAAAGGATGCAAAAAAAGAGACCAAGTGTGCTGTAATGGGTATGTCTTCCATAGCATGCCACCTGAAATACGGAAGGGGGTTAAGTGGAAGAGTGAGCAGTGGTTTTGTGGAGGAGCAGATCTGCGGTCACTGGTAAATACTGTAACAAAACAGTCTTCTCCCTCCACCGAGCCACACTTTTGGAGAGATTTCCAAGCAGAACAAAACAGTACAGTGGGGAGAAGGCTAGACAGTAGGGACACAGAAGATCCTTAAGACAGTAGGCCTTACAGGATGGAAAGGCTAAAGCCAGCCCATCTGTGGGTCATCAGATCTAAACTGTAATGTTTAGTGAAAAAGTCGATAGAATGGTCAGCTGCCAAAACAGAATGAAAACAAGTCACAGAATTTGCCAAGCCACGGGTGGTATGTTCATTGACAGGACCAGAAAGTTTCCTGCTGTACTTCCACTATCAAAATGACAAGCAGGATGCCAACCTTTTGTAAAGACACTGCTTAGAGGTGGAGGTGCCCACCATCCTGGGTTGAATGAAAAAAACTACGAGAACTTTCTGCAGTCCACTGTGCAATCCAAGATGAAACCTAAAGCCTTAGGGACATCAAGAGAATGCATGATAATGTTTCCAGCATTCTGAGTGGATGGTTGAAATACAGAAATATTTATAGTCTGGCTTAATGTAAACTCAGAAACCACCTTGGGAAGGAACCAAAGATAAGTATGTAATGAAACCCAGTCCTGGTGAAAACCAAGGTTTAGGGGATCTGCAAATAAGGCCTGCAGATTGGGAACTCTCCAAGCAGATGTATTAGCCACTAGAAAAGGCATTTTCATGAATTATCTACAAGTGGAGCAGGATCAAAAGCAGCCTACATAAGACAGACTCCAGAAACAAGCTATGGTCCTATACTGGAACCGGTCTATAGATTTTGTGATGCATATGATATGCACGAGCCCTTAGAGGAACCTGGGGTAAAGCTCTAACTGAAGCACAGCCTTGCTCTGTAACAGGGCATAAAAGGTTGAAATGGCTAAAAGGTGCACCTTCACAGAAGAGTACTGGAGGACCAAGTCTGACAGGGACAGGAGGTAGTCCAAAGCATGCTGCACCGGACCAAAAAAGGGTCTACTGAGTGAGAAGCACACCAAATACTCAAGGGAGTAAGTGTGCAGAGTAGACAGCTTACAGGAGGCCACTAAAACAAACAAAAAAAAACTGCCTGGGAGACTCTCAAGGGGGACAAATCTAAGCCTTCAGGAGCCAGGTGTGAAACTGCAGAGACTGAAGATCTGGATGCAACAGACTACTATTGAACTGCAACAGTAGCCTCGTGCACACAGAGAGTAGGACAGGAGTTTCCACTGCTAACTGTCAGAGCAGAGGGAACCCAATTTTTCTGGGCCAAAAGGAGGTCCACTGTATCCTCACATGCCTGAAGCTTACCAATAGCCACTGAATCAGAAGAACTGTAGGAAAGGAATACAGAAACCTCCCCTTCCAAGACAGTGACAACACGTCTCACCAAAAAACTTCAATCCCTAAAGTATGGGACAAAACCATGGCAGTTTTGCGTTGTATGGGGACACAAAAAGGTCCAACCCTGGACAATCCCAATGGGTGAAGAGATCCTTAACCACATCGTTCAGGGGTTTCCGCTCATTGGACTGAGCAACCAATCTACTGAGAGAGTCTGCCAGGACATTCACACAGCTGCACTGAAGCATGGCAGTAACATATATATGGTGTGCCAGTGCATGCTCCCACACTTGTACACCACCTCTGCAGAGGGGGCAGGAATGTGTACCTCCTTGTTTTCTGAAGTAGTACATGACACAAAAATCTGTCTGTGCATACCACCTGAGGACAGCTTTTAAAGTGATGGATGAGGGCCCCAGGCCAGGAACAGCCATCATCTCCAGAATATTGATGTGTACAGGGTGGTCTGGTGGGGAAGGGGTCACACACCCTGGGTCTTGAGTGCACCCAGATGGGTCCCAATCCATCCTGGAGGTAGCTGTGGTGAGGATCTCTGACAGGAATTAAATGGGGACTCTTAAAGCACATGGGAGTGATCATATCACCAGCAAAGAGCCCTGCGTAAGGGGTCTATTACCAGAACAGCCTAGTGGATGCTTCATGTCCAGTGGACCCAGAGACTGGGAAGCCTGGGTCCACTGGGCACAAAGCATCCACCAGAGAATGTGCATGTGGAACAGTTACAGAGGCAGCTGCCAAGAGGTCCAGGAACTGAAGCACATATCTCCAAGGGACTGGAATGCTGGAGGCTAACAGCATCACCTGGGCTAAGCAACCAGCATGGGACTCCAGAAGGAATGTGTGCACCTGTGCCATGTCCAAGACAATGCCAATAAACTAAGGGAACTGAAGTGATTTGGTTTGATGACTAGGATAAACAGTTGGTCAAACAACTGGCAAGTCTGGTACAAAGTCTGTATAGTTGCTGTCCTAGATGGTACCCTGAGGACCCAGTTATTCAGGTAAGGGAATACATATTGGGTGCCCCACTGTATGACTGAGGTCACCACAGCTAAACTATTAGTGAAGACCGAAGGTGCAGAGGATAAGCCAAAAGACAAGACACAAAATTGCTAGTGCTGACTGTCAAAAAGGAAGTGCAGGTATTGACGATGGCCTGCTGAATCTTGATGAGCAGATATGTATCCTGCATGTCCACAGTACAAAGCCAATTCTCTTCTGAGAGCAGAGGGAGAAGGGACTGAAGAGAGACCATGTAAAACTTTTCTATGCAAAGTATGTGTTCAAGCTTCTGAGGTCCAAGACGGGGCATGTATCACCCACCTTCTTTGGGGCTAGAATAAACAGAAACTCTGGTTCATTTCAGCCAGGTTCACAAGCTGAATAGTTTTTTTTCCCCCCAAGACAGTATGGACTCCAGCCAACAGGACCCATAAGTGCTTCAGACGGTAGTGACAATATGTACAGGAGGGGGTGAGGTCTGGAACTCATGTATGTTGTGAGTAAATGAATTCTGGACTTATTTTATTCTGCTGGCTGAGTGCTGTTCTTTTTTGGAAGTTGAACACTGAATCATAAGTTGATAGTAGCATGCTCAGGGTCAGAGCTTTTTTGTTCTGGGTATGGGTGAGCTGTGGAACTGCCTGCCGGCTGAGACGGTGGGTGCCAAGACCATAAATGCTTCAAACATGGTTGGGACAAAGGTCTTAATAGTAACCTGGGGTGGTGGGGGGGAGGGGGGCAGCAGCAAGGCAGGGAACATGGGGGCGTAGCGTGGGCATAAATGCACAGACATCAAGTCTCAGTGGTAGAGCAGGGTATTGTAGGCAGACTGGATGGACAAATGGTCTTCTGCTGTCAACTTCTGTTTCTGTTCAATCTTATAAGCCTGGTTTATGGCAGTATAGAGGCCTAATAAGGTGGATGTCCAATTATTGGCATCTTTGTCAGGAAGGAAAATAAATCATATGACTGGAGTACGGGACCTGTCATGAATGGCCATATTGACCACAGGTCAGTTTCAGGATGGATGGTATAAAAAGTCTAGATAGGAGGCAGAATGTTGCTTATCTGCCTTGTGAAAGTCAGCTGGTAATGTACTCAGTCTGTGCCATGCAGCCATTGTAGCATCCTCAAAACCAGGGTTAACTGGAGGAATAATTACGGAAGGAGGTGTGAGGACCTCCAGGAATTCATACAGATTCCTTTTAGGGCAGTCGTCGTCCTCAGCAGCAAAGCCAAGCTTGTACTGCATGAGGCAAAGCAAAGCCTGAAAGGAGGCATCCTCAGGAAGAAGACCCAGGTGTATAGACCACAGTTTTTCATTACAGCAGAAGACAGTGGAACTAGAATCAAACTTTTAAACATGTTGCTCTATCTCAACATACCCTGTCAACGCAAATAGGCAGAATTATATCCTTCCTCTTCTGGCTGAGGAACAGTTGGAGATCACAGGGGCTGCAGGCTTCTAAGGCAGTGTCATGGGTGGTATATGATCAGGTACCATAATCCCAGAGGAACCATGTATGGGGCTAGTAGAACTTCTAGCAAAGATGATCGTAATACATACAGACAGCCCCCACCCCCGATCCTAATAGTAAATGCATAAAAAACTAGAGAGCCTGCAGCCCCATTCCCCTACCCACGCGTCATCAAAGTGTTGTATTTGGGGTTGGGGCAGCAGCGCTTGGGGATTGGTAGGCTGGTTTACCAGAGGTACAAGTGTAGCTAAATAAAGTTAAATTAATGCCTTTCTAATAAGTAAAACATTTTCCTTACTGGCTCATTTTGCTAATCAGGCAGGCAACTCCCTGAAATGAGCAGCCTGCCCGAATTGTGTCAGTGGCTCTTTAAACAAATAGTTTAGCGGCTTCTGCACCACAGCCTTCATGTCTCCATACCCCAACTGAGTAATCTCAGTGTCCGGGAGCACAGGGGGAGCTCCTGATGCATTGCTATCATGGCGAGAAAACAGGTGCACACCAATGTACAAGCATGGACAACCAGTTCTCACACTCTTGGTACAGTTGCAAGCAGTTCACTGTCTCTGCTCCTCTAGCCCTTCTTTACAAGGAGGAATGTTATGCGGGTCTGGACGCAGACTGAACCATGAGGAACTTGGGCCAAAAGCTTAGCAGTGGTGAGGAAATGGTGCAAACAGGACCTCCGTATGGAAACAAAATAGTGCCTGTAAGAAGACTGCATTGATAAAGCGAAGTGCTTCACAGACCACGGAGGTGACTGTGATACAACTCCTAAATTGCTGTTGGGTTGGAGTGTGAGTCTTTGTTTGCTCGCAAGAAGTCTGCAGGGCTCCACCCACTGCAGCCCTAAAAATGAGGGATCCCCTCGAGGTGATCTTGATGTGCTCACTAGAGTCCTCATTACAGGAGGAGACTGTGGAGCTGGTGCCATGTTCATAGTGGCTCTAAGCATAGTCTTCCTACTCATCTTCTTGCATTACTGGATAAGGACTGTACTCATATTTGTCATCAACTGTAACAACAGGAATTAAAGACCATGCTGGTGATGGTAGCGGTGGATGAGAGGTCAATGTGACAAAGGAGTACCTTGAGAAGTCGACAGGGTATTTAATGGAGTCCCCTTGGAACAGGGAGGCCCAGCAGTAGATACCTTATCATATCTAAAAAGGTGATAAGGACTGCCTGAGCACTGCTACCACTTTGGTTAGTAGGCACGACTGGAGTGGTCAACGGTGGAAGCTGGGTTCCTGTCATCAATGGCAACATACCAATCGTAACAGGCCCGGTGCTGCCAACGTGAAACCCCAACCTTGGTGTCTTATTGACAGTCGGGGGAGAGTGGTAGGCGGTGTTGCCAGACTGGACAATGTTGAAGCAGAGGTCATACCTATAATCTGCAGGGGTGACCTGGATTTGTCCAGGGAGTCCTGGTGCTTGTGACACCCTGAAGATGTTCCCTGAGACTTCAATTACCTCGATTTGGTCTATGGGATCAGCAACATGGATTTTTCTTGAAGCTGCTTCTCCAAAGCCACTTTTGCATATCACCTGGATGTGGAATGAAAACCCCGGCATATCTCACAAACATTCACGTTCAAAGAGAGGCCTAAGCAGCAGAGACAGATGTCATGGGAGTCTTCAGAGGTTGATTTTCTCTCTGCACTCACAGTGCCAAAAGAGTTTAGATAGCTCTTTCAACGACATACAGGTTGCCAAAAATCACTCCAAAAGTGATTACTAGGTTATAGAAAACAATAAAAAGGCAGCTATGAGCAGTGTCATTTCTGTGGGTCTGACAAGTCTGATCGACAGTGCGAAAAGAACTGAAGAGAGGAGGGGCCACCCATGTTTATGTATATGCTGACTTCCGACATCACCGTGGGCGGCCCCTGGCTGACTACCTGTAAAAGTTTCTGTGTGGCTCCAGTGCCTGGTGGCTATATGTTCCAAAGGTGTGGACAGATGAAACAGAGATCCTCAAAGAAGCATCAATGGTACCGGCAGGTGGAGTTGCTGGAAAAAACAAGGACAGTACTTAATGATGCTTTGGAAACAGGCTGCAGGCTGCTGGCAGTGGGAGAGTCAGAGTTTGTGTCTGGCCTTGGAGACTGAACGTCAGCTGAGCAAGCAACGGAAGCCAATGAAGCAGCCTGAGATACCATCATGAGGATTCACGGGCAACCTTGACTGAGTGGGTGAAACGAGATGTTTGCTGTGATGCTCTGTTGAACAGGCTTTTTTTCCCTTTTACTTCTGTTTCAATGAATGGCGTTTTTCCCCATAAAAAACAACCTCATGGTTGCTCAGTGAGGAGACCCCCTGATGAAGGTCCTCTGTCCGAAGTGCTGGAGTAATGTTCGGCCTGTCATGTGTGGTTTTTACAATAAATGCTTTCATTGGTATTAACCATTTCAAACTGATTCTGAATTTTGTCTAAGTGCGCTGCACTGATTGTTTACTACGTTCTTAAGAGTGGGATCTGGCATAACCCTAAGCTGCACTGCCGGCACCTGCAACAGTGCAGGGCTTTCTCTGGATGTTCATTTTCTCATGGCCTGGTTGAAGACTTGACAAATAACATAGCTCGTCATGTCATGCAAAAGGCCCAGGCAGCAAACACAAATTGTGTGTCACCTCCAAATATCGTCATGCTGTACAGACAGAAGCAAAATGAAAAAACTGAGGCTTTTTCATAGAAACCAATAACAGGCATGCCATGGTGATAGTAGTAGTGAAGAAATTGGATCTTCAAGTGACAAAAATAGAATAAAGAATTGTCCACAATCTGAATGGTTGAGGGCAGGAGGGGAAAAAAAAAAGGAGGCATGGGACTGCCCATGTTGTATAGGCACTGCAGATATACATAAACATCCGCAGCCCTAGCTAGGCAAAAGTTTCTACCTGTTACGAATAATGACAGTTTATGGTTCCCAAAGGTGTGGTTCTGTGGAGGGTGTTATCCTCAAAGGAGATCCAACCTATTTTCACAAAATAGGCTGTGTTCTCTTAGAGACAAAAAAGATCACACCTGTTTCCCTAAGGTGCTGCTGTACCAAGTTACTGAAAAATTAAAACAATTTACTAAAGAGAAGAGGGGGGTGACACCCAAGGGGGGAGAAATGGCAGAAATGGGGGGGTGACAGATGGAGAAATCATGGAGGGCAGAGTTCGGGAGGGTTTGAAGGCACTTAGGGTGGATAAGGCGCCAGGCCCAGATGGCATCCACCCCAGCGTACTGAAGGAGCTGGCAGAGGTCCTTGCAAGACCTATTTAATGCCTCACTACATTCGTGGTGTGTACCTCAGGACTGGAGGATAGCTCATGTGGTGCCCCTCCACAAGAGTGGCCCCAAGGATGAACCGCAAAACTACAGACCAGTGAGCCTCATATCCATCAAGGGTAAGCTAATGGAGACTATCCTGAAGGAAAGGCTGGTAGCCCTCCTAGAGGCCAAAGGACTACAGGACAGCAGACAGCAGACAGCATGACTTCATACGTGGCAGATCCTGCCAAACCAACCTGGTGGAGTTCTATGACTGGATAACTAGGCAACTGCACAGGGGCCATGCAGTGGATGTCCTGTATTTGGACTTCAGTAAGGCATTCGACTAGGTGCCACATGGAAGGCTGGGAAGTAAGTTAGTAGGCACAGGGGCAAGTGCAAGCTGGTGAAATGGGTAGGGAACCGCTCGGAAGGCAACAGAGGGTGGTGGTGGGTGGGTGGGGAGCTCGCACTCAAGGATAGTGACGACCTGTGTTCCACAGGGCTCGGTGTTGGGACCAGTGTTGTTTGGGATGTTCACTGCAGACATATCATTGGACATCAAGAGCAAGATCAGTCTGTTTGATGATGATACCAAGGTAGGAGCAGTGGTGGATGACCTAGGGGGATGGCAGGGGTTGCAGGATGATCTGGCAAAGCTTGAAACCTGGTCAGACACCTGGCAACTGGGGTTTAATGCCAAAAAGTGCAAGGTGCTGCATTTTGGGATGAAGAACCCAGGAGAAGTAACCAGCTGGGGAATGCAGCTAGCCCAGACAGAGGAGGAGAAGGATCTGGGGGTGCTCATTACAGGGTCAATGAATAACTCGGCACACTGTAGAAAGGCAGCTGCAAAGGCCAACAAAATGCTGGGTTGTATTGCAAGGGGTATATCCTTGAGGAGCGAGAAGGTGATTCTGCCACTGTATAGGTCATTAGTTAGACCGCACCTGGAGTTTTGCGTGCAGTACTGGTGCCCATATCTGAAGAGGGACATTAAGTTACTGAAGGGGGTGCCGTGCAGGGCGACAAAGATGATCAAGGGGCTGAGGTACTTATCATATGAGAGGAGGCTAAGGGAGTCGAACATGTACTCACTGGAGGAGAGGAGGGACATGGGGGACATGATTGAAACCTTTAAGTACATGAAAGGAATAAACAAAATGGGTACAGAGGGCTGTTCAAAGTAAGGGAGGGAGAGGACACCAGGGCCATGATATGAGACTGAGGGAGGAAGGTTCAGGAGGCGATGAGGAGACACTTTTTAGAGAGGGTGGTGGCTGGGTGGAATCGTTACCTGCAGAAGTGGTATCCAGTAGAACAGTGGACTGTTTCAAAAGGGAATGGGACAGGACAAGGGGGAGGGTCAATGAAGGGGAAGGGTGGAAGGAAGGGGCAGCTGCAGAATAAGGGGTGCTAGCTGCACATTCGAGCAGACTTGATAGACCTCTAGGCCTTTATCTGCTGGCAAATTTCATATGTTCGTAACACATAAAAAATGAACAGGGCATGATGACTGCAGAGCAACATACCCTACATATTGCAATGCAAAGTGGCTTCTTCAGGGTTCACTTGGAGACCCCTGCTCTTTCCCTACCTCCTCTTTTCCAGTCCGTCACCTTACATTGATCTCCTTAAGATGCAGGCCAAAAAGCTGCATTGCATTACCTTTGACCCCCCCGAACGCCACTTGACCATTAACCATGACTAGATTTACGAACATACGAAAATGCCAGCAGAAACAGGCCTAATGGTTTACTGAGTCTACTCAGTTGTGCAGCTAGCCCCTTAACTTGTAGCTGCTCCTCCCTCCCTCCCACTCTTCTTAACTACCTCTCCCCTCACTCTGTCCCACCCCTTAAACCCCCCACCATACTACAGGCTACCACCTTCTCAGGTAGGGCATTCCACTTATCCATCACCCGTTCAATGAAAAAGTGTCTCCTGATTCCCCCCACCAATCTCAATTTATGCCCTCAAGTGTCCCTCCCACTTCTAATCTGGAGGTTCCTCTCCGTGTCAGTTGTGTTAATCCCCTTTGAGTATTTTAAAGTTTCAATCATGTCCTCCCTATCCCCCCTCTCCTCCAGCAGATTTACCCCGGTTCTTTGACTCATGCCCTCCTCTAAGCTGATACAGTCTTTCATCCTCTCTCACTTCTCCCTGGCCTATAATGTCCCAGTCCCTGCCAGCCCAGCTGGTATTCTGTTAAGCATGGTTCCTTTTACAAAAAAATATATTTTCTCTGCACAACACTCCGTGGTTTTCTGTGTCCTAATTTGAATTTTGTGCCATTGGATTACCGTTTTCCTGCTACTGATTATTGCTGTATTCTCACATTTCCCATGTACTCCCACCACCAAGACATACCATGAAATGAGTTACTTGCATATCTATCAGTGTGCCCTTCTGGACAAATCTTAAATAAATCAATAAATCCATAAAAATCAACTCTGAAGTATCCGTTGCAATAGTAAAACAGGATATCTTTAAAACAGTTGTTACAGTGGGGTCTGAGGAGAGAGTGGGTTGACATTCTGGAACTAGCATCTGTTCTGACCTTAAATAATTATGTCAAAACAAGCTTGTTTCAATAGGCATCAATATACTGGTTCAGAAAAGTTCAATAATGCAATTCTAGTTGTTCCTGAAAAAAAACTAGTCTGATGGGAGGACTGGAACATCAACAGTTCCGCTGCAGTGCATAATGATTAGATTGACACACACGTCATAATGACAGGGTGCTAACTGATGCATATGCATTTCATCATCACTCTCTCTCTCTCTCACACACACACTGTATCACGTTCAGTAAATACCATGGGCAATTTATGAATAATAGTGCCTTTAGTTAAATAATCTAAACATCTGCAAGACACTTCTTTAATGAGATTTGTCTTTCACACATGTTCACATTTCTTAAACCGTATCTGACTTCAGCATTCCATAATGTGACAATCTACATAAACACAAAAAATACTCTGATTTAATTATATAGTGTGTCCCTTCTCTTTATCACAAGCTAGCACTAGTCAGCATGGTAGAATGAGACTGCCCTCTGTTGAGGAACTTGTGAGTTGCACATACTGTACTGCAACTCAAAATCAACAACAACAAAAACAGATTTGTTCTACTTGAAACAGCGTAGCCTCTCAGTGTAAAATCAACCTTTATACTGTTGATACTGGCACATAATTTCTATAAAACACAATACACTGCTTATGAAGACATAAAATGTTCCTACAGTAACAAACTTACTATAATTCTAAAAAAAATATTATAGAGTTAAAGAGCAGCTGAGATGATCTGAGGTCTTGGGCAGGCAACTCATACTGAGTAGCTGCCTGCCCGAAGAGCTAATTAAGCCTATTTTGAAATGTATCTGTTCATTAATTTAAAAGAAACTTACAGTTGTATGCCAGCTCATAACTTCTGAATACAAGCTGAACGGCCACCAAGCACTGCAGTCCTGACCCCCAAAACAGCAGTTTGATGAAGTGAAATAGGGGACAGGGAAGCAGGTGTGCTACACATAGAAAAGTACAGTTACGCAAGAACATACCGTAACAGTAGATCTTTGAGAGAGGCTCTTGCAGTAGATACTAACCATCAGAACTAGAGGCGTCAGGTGCTAGGACCACACGTAAAACTAAAGCTAGCAGTGTCTGGCGGGGGACTGCTCACCCGACTTCACATGATTGACGTCAACGTGACACTATATAGTGGGCTGTCCCCATGCCCACCCTCCAGTTCTCCCACCAGAGACCTAAGAAGGTGTGACAGGAGAAAGGAATGGGGCTCCCGGAGCCAAAAGAAAGGCTAGAAAAAAGCTGCAGAAGCAAGGGCAAGGTGGGAGGGAAAGAGCTACCCACTGCGAGAGCCTCCCTCGAAGATCTACTGTTAGAGTAAGTTCTTACATAACTGTACTATCTTACTTCAAGAGGGTTCTTGCAGTAGGTATTAACCATTAGGACTGAGTCCCAAGCAGTGTAAGTCAGAGAAAGGCTGAAGCATGGGAGGCAGGAAAAGTCTGCACTAGGTACAGAATTAGGACAGGAGGCCCTGCAGGACAACTGGTCCATAGCCAGCCCTGCACCTAGAGGCAATGTCCAGACTGTAATGTTTTGTAAAGGTGTGGACAGAGCTCCAAGTGGCTGCCGCACAAGTGTACGTGGCAGAAACATTCCTGAAACAAGCAGTAGATGCAGCCATGCCTCTGGTTGAGTGCCCTTTAACATCCCCTGGAAGGGGCTTGCTATACTTCTGATAACAAAACACAATGCAGTTTGCCAGCCATTTAGATAAACATTGTTTGGAAACTGCTGCACCCTCTCTTTTGGGCGCAAAGGAAACGAAAAGCTGATCCGTTTTGCGGACTGACTTTGTCTGGTACCTGTAATAACACAAAGTTCTAAGCACATCAAGTGTGTGCAGATTAGCCTCCCCTTGATTAGAATGCTCACGGTAATACACTGGCAAGTGTATGGTCTGACTCAAAGTAAACTCAGAAACCACCTTTGGTAGATTTGTATGCAGAGCCACCCAGTCTCTGTGGAAAATCAAGTAAGGCTCCTTGCACATCAGGGCCTGAAGCTCGGAAATCCTTCGAGCAGAAGTAATGGCAACTAAAAAGAGTGCTTTCCAGGAAAGGCAGCGCAGGTTGCAGCTCATGGCCGGTTCAAAGAGAGGCAATGTGACCTTCTCAGGAATAAAATTTAAGTCCCACAGAGGAACAGATTCCTTACCGGGGGGTTTCAGATGGAGAATTCCTTTCAGAAAGGTTTTGGAAACCTCCAACTGAGCCAAAGACATCCACCGGAGTGTGGTAGGCAGAAATGACAGGCAAGTGTACCTTCAGAGAAGAGTAACTAAGGCCAAGGTCCAAGAGATGCAGCAGGTATTCCGTGACCTGTGGAACAGGGCAAGAGAAAGGGTCCCATTCCTTGGCAGATGCCCAAATAGAGAACCTCTTCCATTTCATAACGTATGTAGTTCTTGTGGATGGCTTTCTGGCCTCCACAAGAACTTGCGCCACTCTGGGAGAGACCCCAAAGTGTGCAACAGCTATGTATACAGGTGCCATGGTGAAGGTAAAGGGACTTGAGGCCCGGATGGACCAGCTTGCCCCAGTCCTGAGTCAGCAGGTTCAGGCAGAGGGGTAGCGGAACCACAGGTTCCACTCTCAACTGCTGGAGCAGAGGAAACCACACTTGGCGAGGCCAATAAGGGGCTATAAGGATCATGCTGGCCCATTCTTGTTGCAGTTTCAGAAGTGCACTCTGCAACGGAGGAAAAGGAGGGAAAGTGTACAAAAACCTCCCTGTCCAGCAGAGAGACAGTGCATCTTGCCATAAAACACCATGCCCAGGAATGAGCTAGCAGAAACTGGATAATTTTGTGTTCGATGGGGAGGCGAACAGATCGAGATCTGGGTGACCCCACCGATCGTACATGTCATTGATAACTGACTGCCTCAGTTCCCACTCATGTGCCCTTGCCTGAGTGTGGCTGAGTGTCTGGCAGGACATTGTGAATGCCTGGGACATGTACTGCTGTGATCTGCAGGCTGTGCTGTACCGCCCACTGTCACACATGCTTTGCTTCCCTGCACAGTGGATATGACCATATGCCTCCCTGTTTGTTTAGGTACCAGACCACACACATATTGTCAGTCTGTACCAAGAGAGGTCCAGGGAGGAGAAGGGTCTGGAAGGCTTGAAGAGTATAAGGTACAGCCTGCACCTCATGCACACTGATGTGCAGAGATGGCTCCTGCTGGGACCAGGATCCCGGTGTCCTGTGATCGCCCAGATGAGCACCCCAGTCCTGACCGGAAGCATCCATGATCAAGGTCCGAGTTGGGGGTGTCTGAAAAGGAACCCCTCTGGTGAGGTTGGATAAATCCTGTCACCAGAATCCTGTGATACAGGTTGTCGGTTTTCTGGTCCCACTGGACCATGAGGGTCCACTGCATAATTCGCACATAGAGCCTGGCCAGGGAGACAGTGGGGATAGCCGCTGCCATCACTCCTAAAAGGCACAGAACTGAGTGGACTGAGGTCCACTAGCTGGTTGCCACTTGACTGGCCTGCTGATGCAAGGTTTACGCATGGTCCAAAGGGAGGAAAGCTTGACCCTGAGCAGTATCTAGCACCGCCCTAATGAAATGAAGGCACTGAGAAGGAATAAGGTGGGATCTGGAGTAATTTACCATAACCCCCACTTGCCTAAACAGGTTCAGGGTAGTATGCAGCGAGGCCACCAGGCCATCCCTCGAAGAGGATGACGAGCTGGTCGTCGATGTATAGGAAAACATAGAGCTCCTGGCGGTGTAAAGCCACTGCCACCACCGCTAGGCACTTGGTGAATACCCTGTGTTCCAAAGAAAGGCCAAAAGGGAGCACTTTGAACTGGAAGTGTTCCCCCTGGGAGGCAAAACACAGGAAGTGGAAATGGGAGGGGAAAAATGGGGATATGCAGGTAAGCATCCTGCATATCCAGGGCACAAAGCCAATGGTCCTGCTGCAGAAGGGGCAGGAGACCTAGTAGGGTCAACATGCAAAACCTCGTACTCTATGTACAGGTTCAGCATGCTGAGGTCCAGGATCGGATGGAGGTCTCCTGTCTTTTTGGGGACCAGGAAAGAAGTAGGAGCAATACCCCTTTTCTTCCTGGGCCTGAGGAACAGGCTCTATGGCCAAGTTTGTCAGAAGAGCATGACTCTCTTCCCTGATGAGTGGAATGTGGCCTTTTGGGTAATGAGAGAGCCCTGGAGGGTTTAATGGAGGGCTCTCTGTGAATTTAATGGTGTGACTTTGATCGACAAGCTGAAGGACCCACGAGTCTGTTGTAATCACCTCCAACTGGGCCAGGTGGTTGGTAAATCTGCCCCACAGGTTCCTCTTGAACCGGGGGCTGTGCCATGAGTCAGGAGATGGAGGGGGGAGTGGGGAAGTGCTGCCCCAGCAGCCCTTTCAGACTTGGCTCAGGAGGGAGTTGGGTCCCATCGAATGGGCCCCATTTGTTCTGACATCGGGCTGGCTGTTGCCTATTATGATGCCGCTGCTGGTGACAAAATGGCTGTTTTGGCTTAGTGTTCAAGCGGTACATGGACTGCACAGAGCACAGTGCCTTGCCACTATCCTGGAGTTCCATGATAATGTCCTTGATGTCACCATCGAAAAGGATGGGTCCGTTGAAAGAGGCATCCTGGATGGCCAACTGGACAGCTGGGGTCAAACCGAATACCCGCAGTCAGGAGTATGCTAATGGCCATGGCAGCACTCTGGGTAGAGCCGTCTACCGCATCATAGGTCACTTGTAGGGAGTGACGGCAGGAGATTTCTGCTGTCCTGACCATCCGAGAGATTTTGGTTTTAACTCCGGAATCGGGCAATGACTCAAATTCCGATTTCAACTGTCCCAAAATGGTTTTCTGGAACATGACCATGTATGCCAGATAATTCAGTGCTCTAAGAATCAGAGTGGATGAGGAACACATCTTACATCCAAACTGGTCTATTTGCCATGACTCCTTATCCGGAGGTGAAATGCTCATGTGTTTAGGCTTGGCTGACCAGTCATGGGCTGCATTAATGACCACAGAGTCTGCTTCAGGGTGAGAACAAAAGGCAGTCTTTACCCTCTGGGGCCCGATACTGTCTATCAGTTTTTCTGGCGACTGCTGCCACCGATGAGGGTCACTGCCAGATAGTTGAAGCCAGATCCTCATGTGGTCAAATCCATGGAGGGATGAGCAGCGGGGACAGCTCAGGCCTGTCCAGGTGTTCCGCCAACCTCTTGCGTTGCAGGTTCTGGTCCTCCATCTTCCAACCATCTGTCTCCTGAATCTGCCAGAGAATCTCTGTAAAAGAGGGGTCCTCTGGAGAAGACATGGGAGAGTCTTTGGGTTTGGGATCCTTTGGAGTGGGGGGTCTCAAATCCCGAGGAACAGGAGTCGGCAGTTGGGAGTCTGAGGCTGATAATGGACTTCTGACCAGAGACAAAGCCCATGGGAGTGGGATCTCCCAAAGGGAGACTGCCTGGTCCCTGCCAGCACCTGCTGCTGTGGTAGGACAAAAGGTCAGTACTGAGGTAGAGGGACGAAACTCTACTGGTGAGAGGGAACTCGGTGTAGGACCTGAGCAGGCTGGTGTAGAGGCCATGGCCGATTGCTGTCTGTCCTTCAGCATGGGGTACCCTGGTGAAGGGTAGTGAAGTGCAGGGAAGCCTGGCATCAGAAGCCCAGTGAGGGGCCTGACGGAGCCGATGGACCTGCTGGAGGTCCTGACGGCAGATAACCCGGCATGGGACCCGACGGAGGAGCCAAAGGCCCTAATGGGGCTCCCAGTGGTGGGTGGCCAGGTGTGGGTCCCAAAGGAGGGGCCAAGGGATCGGACGGGGCCTGAACGTAGGATTTGAAGGGACCAGCAACATCAGGTCTGGCGCCAGAACAACCGGTGGAGGTTCTGGCGTTGGCTCCAAAGGGGTCAAGGGTCCCATCACAGTATGGGGCAGCAGAGGTAGCCCAGACAGGGGAGCCCGTGGTGCAGGAGATGTCTGATCCCAAGGGTAGTCAGGCGATCCAGCTCCAGCAACGGGAGTGCGTCAGGCAGACACACCTCCTCCTCCGAATGTGCAGGGGAGCCAGAAGGTACCACTGGTGAAGGAGGCTCCCGAATGGGCTAACACTCTTGGGAGGGCTGTGGCCGAAGCGGCAGCATGTGCTGATCCAGAAGATCGGTGTCAGGCCTGTTACAGGGGCCCAATGGAAGTGCAGCGGCTGTGTAGACATCAGAGGAGCTGGCATCCGACATCAGCTAGGGCTGGGCGTTCGTCAGAGGGGCTGACGGCCTTTTGACCTGCCACTGGGTTTTGGACCCAGAGGTTTTGAGTGGGACTAAGGGTGGCAGCGCTCTCCGAGGGATTGGAGGTGCTCACCTGAACTGTGACCATCTCGGGGTGGGTGGGGGCGAAGGCTGCTCCTCCCTAGGATGGGCAAGTTTGTCCAGAGGAGTGGTACCCCCATCCGCAGGAGGTCTCTTGTCACCTGTGGCCAGGGAAGGAGACTGATCACGGTCTCGGTGCTTCTTCTTGTCCTCCTCCTCCTCCTTGTGGGAGTCAGAAGAACCCCTTGGGGAGGAGGACAATCCCTGCAGCTTCTGCAGCTCCTTCTCCGTGGCAGCCATCTTAAGTTTCAGAACATGGGCTTCCAGTGCCTGTTGACGGCATTTCCGTGTGGCCTGGTTAAAGTTCTAACAGGCCTCATAGTCCTCAGTTTTGTGCTCTGGTCCCAGGCAGAAGAGGCAGAAGGAATGGCTGTCTCTGTAAGGGAGCGGAGTTCTGCAGGAATCGCACTTGTTCTTATGCAACTCAGAAGACATCGGATAAAACATGCACGAAAAAAGGTAATATTTTCTAATAAATTAGAGAAAGAAAGAAAATAGGAGAAATACTCATCCGAAAATGGCGGTCGACTGTGTCATGAATCCACTCCTGAGGGTCAGGTCCACTGAGCTCAGAGTGCACACCCTTAAGTGCAATCTGTGACAGGGAGGGGGAAAACCAGGGATACCCTCTTCAAGTCCCTCTATAGTGCTCGCTGGCTTCACAACTGAACACTCGCCACAAAGTCCTGGGGGCCCCTCTTTACTCTGGATCAGGGTACAATACCCTTCTCGAGTCTTGTAGCCAAATATGAATCCTTCTTGGTTGTTACACAAAGTGGGATGATCCAGGCATTACAACTCTTCAGAGTAGCGTTGTAGCCCTGATTCTGCCTTCTCCCACAAGGCGTGCAATAACCTGGTTCAAATCCCACCAGACTCTTCCTTGAGATGTTGGTATTCCCCCTATATTTATCCAGACTTTCCCTTTTCAGACCCTTTGTTCGATTTGGTAGCTTTTGATGGCCCCCCTTAGCAAGAACAGTTTAGTCACAGATTTATACTGAACCTCCAACAATCGCACACAATTATAAGAAAATCTCGCTCACGCCGGTTCTCTTAAAAACAAAATGTTTTTACTAAATAGTTATTAATCATACAGTTACAACTAAAAAGGTTTAAATATTGTTTTTGGCCACAGCATAACAAAAAAAGGAGGAATTGTAAAAAAAAAAAAAAAAGGAAAACACACTATGACAGTTAACTAAAGTTCTACCTTAGTTTATAGTGAATTGAAGTCCATAAAGAGTAAATGCAGTCTCTAGTTCTTAGTCTCTGTACTGTGGCAGTTTTGCTTCTCTTGCAGTCAGGAGAGAGTCCAGATGAAAAGTTTCCTATGAGCTTCTGTTTACAGGGGTATACGGTATATCGTCCCTGGCAGTCTGAAAAAAAAAACCTCTCTGGTTTTAAGCTGATGGCCTTTTCTCATAGGCCAGCAGAGGTCACTCTTGTGCTTTCCCAAAATCTTATTTTCCTGATAACCTGTGATGTCTCAGTGTTCCACTAATAACACAATTGACACGTGTGTGTCAATAATTCACAGTTCTGCCAGAAAGGATGTTCATTCCCCTTTTACCTCATAAGATGTAAGTTACTATAACAGTTTTCTGGAACAAAGCATCCTGTCTCTGAAATGCATGGTTTATGACAGGCAATGGATTTTGGCATAGCTCTGTTAAAGGACCTGGAAATGTAATCTCAGTTTCCTGGCAGCAGCTGCCCATCAGGTCAGAGGAAGGTCAAACATTTTTAAAAGAAATCCAGTCTCTCTCTCTCACTATCCTATGTGACCCTTTCATTAATACTGACATTTTGGTAGCATTTTAAATAAAAAAAAAAAAAAAAATCACCACACAAAAACATATATAACAGAATTATATCTGCAAATATTACACAGCTGGGGCCATTCTCGCAACATCCCTACCTCCTTAGACTAAATTTGTGAGACCACCACCCCCTAATGCATGGCAAGGTTTTCACAAATTCTGTTACTGTTCTAACTGGTGAGATAGACCATCTGCGCTGGCATTGGTTGACCCTGCTCTGTGCATAATGGTCATATCATACACCTGCATGGCAATACTCCATCTTAAGAGACTACCATTTGTCTTACCCATCTGATTTAACCACACCAGGGGGTTGTGATCGGTCTGTACCTCGAAGCACCTCCTGTCAAGGTACGGCTCTAATTTCTTCAGGGCCCACACCAGTGCAAGGCATTCCTTTTCAATTGCAGAATAGGCCTGCTCTCGTGGAAGTAACTTCTTACTCAGGTACACTATTGGGTGATCCTTTCCGTGATTAGATGTGTGGCTGAGGACTGCTCCAATCCCAGCAACTGTCTGGACTACAAATTGCTTAGAGTAATCTGGACTAGCCAACACAGGGGCAATGCATAGTGCCTCCTTTAGCCATAAGAAGGCTCGTTCATAGGCTGGCTCCCAGTTTACTTTTTTGGACCTTCTTTTCTTTAGCAGGCCAGATAGAGGAGCTGCCAGGGTACAGTAATTTGGAACAAACTTTCAATAGTACCCTGCGGTCCCCAAGAAGCTCCTAACCAACTTCTGGGTTTCAGGCGTAGGCCATGCCTCTACTGCCTCAATCTCTGCTTTATTAGGGTGAAGCTGCCCCCGCCCCACTACATGGCCTAGGTATGCCACCTCTACCATAGCTATCCGGCACTTTTCAGCCTTGACAGTGACCCCTGCCCTCTTTATCCTGCCCAACAATTCCTTCAGGTGGGATAGGTGTTCCTTCCAGCTGGTACTGAAGATGCAATATCATCCAGATAAGCCACTGCGAACTCTTCAGTACCATATAACATCTGGTTGAACAACTTTTGGAAGGTGGCAGGGCCGTTCTTCATTCCAAAAGGCATTACCCAGAACTCGAATAATCCTACTGGAGTGATGAAGGCTGATCTCTCCCTAGCTCTGGCAGTTAACTCCACCTGCCAATACCCTTTTGTCAAGTCAATGGTGGGAAGGTATGTTGCCCCACCCAACTTTTCCAGTAGTTTGTCCGTCCATGGCACTGGGTGGGCATCCAACTTCATAACTGCACCGAGTCCATGATAGTCCACATAGAAGCGAGTACAGCCATCCGGCTTGGGAACAAGGACTACAAGTGAGGCCCAGGGACTGTGTGATTTCTGGATTACCCCTAAATCCAGCAATTCCTCCACTTCCCTCCTAATATCCTTTAGGATGGTCTCAGACACCCAGTAGGCTGTCCGTTGGATGGATGCTTGCATCCCTGTATCTACATCATGTGTCGCTAAGGAGATATGTCCCGGTTTGGCCACAAACAAAGGGGCAAAGTCCTCTAACCCCCCCCCCACTTCCTGGGACTGTTCCGAGGTCAACTGGGGCAACAGCTTGATTGTCTCCACAGAGGACTCCTGCTTGTTTTCCTCCAGCAAGTCCAGGAGGGGGTCTTCTTCGTCAGTCCCCTCCCCAGGACTACACACTGCAAATACCATGTCAGCCATATCTGCATATGGCTTCTTCATGTTGACATGGTATATCCTCTGGCTATGTCTCCTGTCAGGCAGTTCCATGATATAATTTATGTAATTTACCTATCGGACTAACTTGTATGGTCCCACCCACTCAGACTGCAGCTTATCCTTCCAGACTGCGATTAGGACCATGACTTCTTGACCTACACTGTACGTGCAAGCTCTGGCTTTGCAATTGTACCAGACTTTTTGTTTCTGTTGGGCAACTGACAGACTGCTTTGGGCCACCCAAGCTCCTTCAGCTTCTCCCTAAACTTAAGGACATACTCCACTATGGGAGTTCCCTGCGTGGCGTGCTTGCCTTCCCAGTTCTCCCGGATCAAGTCCAGGGGCCCACACACCCTACATCCATATAAGAGTTCGAAGGGGGAGAAACCTGTTGAGTCTTGCGGTACCTCCCTGTTTGTGAACAACAGGTGGGAAAGGCATCCCCCCAGTCCCTCCCATGCTGTTCAGCAAACGCTTGGTGCATCTCTTTTAGAGTACCATTAAACCTTTCCACAAGCCCACTGGCTTGTAGGTGATAAGGTGTCCTGTGTCTCTGCACCAACCCACACTTCTCCCACAAACACTTCATCAGGTCCGACATGAATGTAACCCCCCCCTTGATCAGTGGTAACCTCCTGTGGAAACCTGACATGGGAGAAAATCCCTAGCAAGGCATCTCTGCCACTTTGTTGGTCCTAAGTGAGGAGAGGGCGACCGCCTCTGGGTATCGGGTGGCGTAATCGACCACTGTCAGGATAAACTTCTTCCCAGAGGAGCTTGGGGCTCCTCCACAATGGGCAAGGGAATTAGGGCAGCTTTGGTTTTACTGCCTGCCTTCCCTATTTGTTGGCACCGGTGACAAAACCTGCAATACTCCTTCACCTGCTGGGTGAAGTTGGGCCAATAGAAATCCTGGGTCAATCGCTGCATGGTGTATGCGATTCCCAGATGTCTGGACATGGGGATATTAGAAGCGATCTTGAGCAACTGCTCACAGTACCCTTGGGGAACGACAAGCTGCCTGCCCATCACCCACCCCGCTGTCCTCATGTCCTGTGTATTCAACAGTCCACTGTCCCAAAATACCCTACGTCTTATGTCACTTCCCGGTGGTCTGTCAGATTCTACACAAGCCCTCAGCCTCTCCAAACTAGAGTCAGTTCTCTGAGCAGCTGCAAAATCTTCACATTTTCCCAAGGCATGGGACATGTCCTCTTCAGTTCCTAAACTGGGGTCCATAGCTCTAGTGTCAGGGCATTCAGGGTGCCTGCCATCCCTAACCTTCTATTTGTTACCCCTCCCTCCATGGAGTAACCTTCTGTAGCTGTCTTGTGAACAGCTACCTGGGGAAGTCCTACCTCCCTTTTGATATCCTCCATTCCAGGAGACACAGGCTTGGGAACCAGCCTTTTGTTTTTTCACAGGGGCTTGCCGTCTAACTACAGGAAACCACACACACCGCTCCCTTCTGGAGATTGTTCCCTAGTATCACATCCCGAGTGAGACTGTCTGCCACTGCCACTTTGCAGAGAACAGACAGAACACCAGGAGGAAGGAGCTACTGGTATAACTAAAACTTCTCTACTGGGACTAAGAACTAGAACTCTTGTACTGGGACCTTCAATTAAGGGTAAAAAAAAAAAAAAAGAGTTAGTGTGTTTGTCAGAGGTAGTTGAAGTAAATTATTATCTGTTATCTGTGTTACCTGTGTACTTATCTAGGTGCTTGTCACAGGTGTCAGAAGGGAATTGTTATCTGTGAAATTAACTAAGTGTAGAAAGATTTGCAAAGTACGGGGAGTGGCTTAGCTAGAAGGGGCCACGTTAAAACCAGATTTAAGCACTGCCCTAGATAGCTTCTGCCAGAGAACAGACAGAACACCAGGAGAAAGGAGCTACTGGTATAACAAATTTCTCTACTGGGACTATATTGCCCTCCTTCCTTCCCCTCCACTGCCCCCCACCCTAAACCAGTTCTACTTTTATAGGCACAGGATTTAACTGACAACAGGAACTTCCTGTTTTGAAGCAGGAAGTGAGTGATCACAGAGCCACCAAAGACTCACCATCCTAGAAGGGCAAGAGTAGCTCTCTATCCCCCCCAGCTCCTGGAGGTCTGACTCTGAGCAAGTAAGGAGACTACTGAGAAATATAGGAACTTCTTGTCTCAGAACAGGAAGATCAGGAGCTAAAAGGACACAGAGGCAATAAGTAAGTAGGGGAAGAAAAAAAAAAGAAAATAAACAAACAGAGGAAAGAGTAAGTATTCCAAACAACAGTTAGGGGGCCAGAAAAAAAGACATGATGGGAGTGGTGCAGTGCAGTGGCTGTGGAGCAGCAGTCTTCCGGGAGACGTTCTGGAGGATGCAGTGTTGTTCCATCTGCAGGCACCTCTCTGGGCTGAGGGAGGAGGTTGCTCATCTCCAGGCTGAGTTCGCCAGGATTTGTGGGACCTCCTCTCCCAACCTGGGACCAGCAGGGTCACTGCCGTTGCCTCAGAGGTTGCCAAGAAAGAGGAGCGGTTGGACCACAGTGGGCTCAGGGAGGGTGAGGGTGGAGGAACAGAGGCACATCCCTCCAACTGTACCTCTCCACAATTTCTATGCCGTTCTGGAAAAGTGTGGTTACTCTATGGAGGCACCCACAGTGGAGACCAAGGAGGATGCTGGGAACCTCCACAGAGGAGACCCACAGGAGGGTGACATGGGACCCCACAGGGGAAGGAAACAACTCCTGGTGAGGGACTCCATTGTTAGGAAGGTAGAACTGGTGGAGGAAGAGGAGAGGGAGGTAAGGTGCCTGCCTGGTTCCATGGCTTGGAGGGACAGGGAGCGAATCCTCAGGATCACAGGAGCAGCCACACAGGGGACGGAGCTGGATGTCACTGTCCAGCTAGGGACAAATGACCTGACTAAGAAAGGGATCTGAGCAGTGCAAGAAGCATTTATGGAGATGAGGAAGGGCCTTAAGACAACTAGCACACATGGTAACCTTCTCGGAGGTGCTGCCCGTCTATGGCATGGATGAGGCTAGGGTGCTCCACACCATGGGATTCAATCAGTGGTTGAAAAACTGTTGCAGAGCTCAGGGATTTGGCTTCATTGGGGACTGGGGGTCCACCTGGATGGATGCAGGCCTATACTGGCGTGATGGTCTGCATCTGTCCAGGAGGGGAACCAGGATCCTAGGTGATAGGTTTAAATACTTCATTGGCAAGCATTTAAACTAGCCAAGGGGGGAGGCACTGGAAAGGAGCAGGGAAATCCTAGCCCCCTCCCAAAAAAAAAAAAATCAGGGTACTAAGTGAGGTAGACACCAACATAGAGATGTCAATAGGGAGAAGCGCAGGGGTAAATTGAGAAAGTGACAAACGCAATAAGGACAGGGATGGGCAAAAAGGGGTAAGGCTATCACGAAATGGAGGGTAATGAGTACCAACGCCCGTAGTCTGGGCAACAAGCTCCCTGAACTGGTGGCCTCGATGGAAGAGGGATGCCTGGATATCGTAGCAGTCACAGAAACATGGTACACAGAGAACCATGACTGGGATGTTAACATACCAGGGCACACAACCTACAGGAGAGACAGGAAGGGCAGAAGCGGGGAGTAGCTCTCTATGTAAGGGAAGGGATAAAAGCAACTGAACAAAAGAGTAAACAGGGAGGAGAGGAGGCACTGTGGGTCACCTTAGAGACTGGAAATGGCACCACAATCTGCACAGGGGTTGTATACAGACTCCCATGTCAGGGGGAGGGAATGGACAAGGATATGATAGAAGGCATACTTAGGATGGCAAATAAAGGGAAGATACTGTTGATGGGGGACCTTAATATGCCAGATGTTAACTGGAGCACCTTTGCTGCAGCCACATCCAAAAGCAGGGCCATTCTTGATGCCCTTCAAGTGGCATGCCTCAGACAGCTAGTTTGGGAACCTACTCGTGAGGGAGCAATCTTAGACCTCGTGCTCTCAAATGGGGACAGTGAGAGGATCTCAGATCTAGAAGTGGGTAGCCATTTGGGAACAAGTGACCACCAAACAGTGTGGTTCACGATAAACTCAGCTACAGAGTCAAAAGTGAGGGTTCTGGACTTCAGGAGGGCTGACTTTGGCAAGATGGGAGAGTGCCTTAGAAAAGCACTAGCAAACAGTCTAGGAGGAGGGGTGGAGCAACAATGGGGAAATATCAAAACTGCCATCACAGAGGCAACAAGCCTTTCTGTGAAGCAAATAAACAAATCAAAACGAAAGAAAAAGCCATTATGGTTCTCAAAAGAAGTGACGGTGAAGGTTAGGGAGAAAAAGATAGCATTTAGGAAGTATAAGGACACACAGAAGGAGCAGGACAGAGAACTGTACCAGTTAAGGCAGAAGGAAGCAGGAAGGGTAGTCAGAATAGCAAAGGCACAAACTGAGGAAAAGATAGCCAACTCAGTTAAGAAGGGGGATAAAACCTTTTATAGGGAGATCACGTCATGCAGGGCTCCTGGTAGCAGCACTGATTAGGAGCTCCCGCTGCCTCGCACCTATCTCGCCTTTTTTTTATAGCCTGACTGGCATAATTGCTATCTGGAAAGCGAGCTAGATGATATATTCAGTTGTTGAGTCGGAATTGGGTCGGTTTTGTGCCTGGCAATCGATTCTCTGCTGTTTATGGAGGCCGACACGAAGCAGGCCTTGCCAAGGCATACTCCATCAGCCTCTCTGGAAAAAGTGCCCAAGAAGCAACGGGCCCAAGGTGTAGGTTCGGAAAAGCTGACTCCTTCATCTATAGCGGTCACTCCGTTATCGGAGGATCGCTTTCTCCAAGAAATGCTCCCATTTAAGGAATCGCTTAACGACATTTCGGCTGAGCTGAAATCTCTTCGTTCGGATTTAACGGATCTTGCATGGCGGGTGGGAGATACGGAGGCCCGAGCAGTCTCACTGGAGAAGTGGAAAGAAAAGACTGACCCTGAGCTATCTCAGTAACGGCAACAGATTGCTAAACTTCACCTGAAGACTGAGGATTTGGAGGGCAGGAGCCGACGAAATAATGTTTTGATTCTCGGTTTGTCTGAAGCTGAGGAAGGTTCCAATATAATTTTATTTGTACAGAAGCTGTTGCAGAAGCTGGATGGCCCTTCCCCTCTTAACCCTAGTTACCAAATCAAAAGGGCTCATCGTTCACTAAGACCTTGGCCTCCTCCAGAGTCTTCACCTCGACCTATTATTGTAAAGTTTTTAAGCTACTTAGAGAGGCAGTATGTTCTTAACAAGGACAAGGACTTACAGAAAGTAGTATTGGAGTCGGCTACCCTTAGGCTCACCTAAGACCTACCCCAAGAGACTCGCCTGAAGCAGGCGGCATATCACTCTACAGTCAGCAAATTAATATCTGCTGGAATTCCCTTTAAGATGCAGTACCTGGTGAAATTAAGAGTATCTGTGCATGGCTCCTGGCTATCCTACGAGTCTCCTGAGCAGGCCTCCTCAGATTTAACCACATGGCTACCGGACCTTTTCAAAAAAGACTGATTTTGTTACACTGTTTATTTCTCTTAACTTTGGTTTTAATACTAAAGACTGGTTAAAAATGGGTTGTTTTACCTGATGATGGGTAGGGGTTGTTGAATTTGTAAGCGCTGGAGGGATCTCTGAATTTGGGTAAGATGGGCCCAATGGGGTGTTTGGGTTTCACAAGGAATCTTGGTTCAAGGGGGTGGTTCCCCTGGGGAAGGATCGTCTGGTGCCCTTTTAGTTCCTTCCCTTAATCCTTTCCCCAAGTCAGACGTGGTGTTACTCCCAGCCAGAGGATCGAGTTATGAGGTAATAGTATCAGGTTTCTGATACGGGTCGTATATGTCTCTTGTCAGTTTCTCAACTGTTTTTGCTCCTTTTAGAAATGCCTCTACGTATTCCAGGTTAGGGGTTTTTAGGTTTACAGAGATCCGGGGGGCGAGGGGCCGCTTGCTGAGCAGAGCGGGTCAGATTGGGATCTTCAGTGGGTTCTTAGGGGCTTGGCTTGGATTGGCTGGGGAGTTAGCTGTCGGAGTTGGCAAGAATTTGGGAAAAAGAGGTTTGAGATATGGCAGGTCATTTTTTTTCCTATGTACCTCCTCGCTGTGATTTCGTTTGGAGTGTGGAGCTGAGTTTTGGTCCTCTCCATGGGGGGTTTGGTTTCCTTGTAGCGCCTTGAGCGTGTGAGAGTCCAGTTCTCGCTTTAGTAGACATGGTTAATGTGCCTCCTTGAAGGGGTTTTGGGTTTATAAGGGGTTTCCCCCTAAGGGTACTTGTTAGGGCTAATGGGGGGGGTTTCCTCTTGTTCTCCAGGTTGGGTTTAGAGTTGGATTGTAAGGAGTCTGCTTGGCTTACCAGGTCGTATGTGTTGGTAGGGTTTGACTTTCCGCTATCGAGTGGATAATGATGTTTGTAAGGGTAAGGCCTAGACTAGCTTGCTGTTCTGTTAACAGTTTCAGGTACTACTTTTGGGCTGGGGCAGCTAAGTGTTCTGGTGGGGTCAGTCTATACAGCTCAGATTCAATGGGTTGACTTGGTTTTTCCCTTTAATTGGTCCTTTGAGAGCACTTCCTGGGTAGACTCATTGGGAGGTGAGGGTGGCTTGGAGAGTGGAGGTGTAGGTGCTCTCTGAGGTCGCTTGCATAGTGGAGTGCCTCTTACAGTTATTTTATTTTTAGGTTAGGGTACTTTATGGTTGAGTTTATTTCTAGCTAGGGTTACACTGGCTGCCTCAGTTTTAAGGGAAGTGGGGGGTGGGGGGTGCGGGAGCTCCGGTCGGAGTAACGCCGGGCTAGCTGCATAGAGTAATAGTTAATGGTGGGTGGGGTGTTTGGGTTCCCCCTTGCCGATCGGTTCTTATTATTAGTTACTCATTTGGGTTGTTGTTCTGGTTTAATGACAGGGATTCTTTGGTATGAACAACATCTTCTTATTGGTTCGTTTGTGGCACTGGGGAGCTCAAGCTAGTCATGGGTGGGTGGGTAGTTACTGTTTTAACTGTTCTCAGATTTTTTATCTTTTGGTGGGTTGGGAGTATTGTAAATAGTTTTTTGTTTCTGAGGGGAAAGGGGGTGTTCACGGCTTCCTGGTTTACTGCTACTTGTTGGCTTCATATTATCAGGGATTTTCAGTCGGGGTTTCTGGTCAGTGGGAGGGTGGGGTGGATTTTTTGGGCCTTTTGGGCTGGTACTAGGTTTTCTTAACATAGTTAATTCAAACGGGGTTTGGTATTCAAAGTCAAGTAACTTTGAGCTATAGTATTTGGGCTACATATTGTCAGACTTTGTATATAATGACGATGTTACGGGGGGGTGCGGGGGTGGGTAGGAGTGTGCCATAGGGGTTTTAGTTTATACGCAGTGGGGATCACTTCTCAAGTGGTTTTACAAGATCAAATATGGTTTATAGTTCTGTGAAAGTTCTGTCATGGAACATCAGAGGAGCTAGGGACACAACGAAATGATATCAGATCCTTAAACATGTTACCCTCCTGAATGTGGGTATCATTTTGCTTCAAGAAACACACTTGCTTAGCTCAGAAGCACTTAAGCTACGTAGGCAAGGAATCTCTCAGGTGTTCTCGGCTGGGGATTCCTCTTCGAGTCGGGGAGTAGCCATATTAATCAGGAGGGATATTGCGTTTCAGGCGGACTTGGTCCTTACTGATCCTAAAGGTAGATATGTATTGGTTAAGGGGATGTTGAACAACAATATGGTTGTTTTGGGGTCGGTATATGGTCCGCCAGGATGGGATCCAGACTTTTTAATGGAGTTGGCTAGTAAAATAGCTTCTTTTCTACCTTCCCCTGTGATACTCGGGGGTGATTAGAATATTCCACCAACCCAGGATTTGGATAGAACGTATAGGCCTCTGAAATCCTTTTCGTCTTCTCAGAATGCGCTGAAGGATCTAATGTCTATGTTGAGTTTGTGTGATCCATGGCATATGTTGCACCCTTCACAGCAGCTTTATACATTCTATTCGAGTATTCATCAGTCATGGTCAAGGACTGACCACTTCCTAATCAGTTGTTCCCTTATCCAGGGTCTTTATCAATCCAGTATTGAGCCCATAGTTATTTCAGATCATTCAGTTACTTGGATAGTTATCTCTCTGGATTTAAAGACTCAGCGTGATACGGTCTGGAAGCTCAATACTCAGATTTTAAAAGATGAGAACTCAGTTTCTCGAATTAGAATTGCGATTTCCAATTTCATGGAACATAATGACAATCTTAATATCAGGGTTGACCTTCTTTGGTGTTCCTTAAAGTGTTATCTTCGGGGGAAATTTGTTAAAATTGCTTCTGGGAGGAAGAAGAAGAGGTAGGCTAGGGCTTTAGTTTTGTTAGCGCAGCTAAAGGAGAAAGAGAATTCCTTGGTCACTAATATCTCTTTAACTACTCTGGAAGAGCTGACGGCGTTGCGTAATGAGTATGCAGATTTGATTAAAGAGAAGGCTGAATATGCTCTTCTCAACACAAGGGCCAAATATGTTGATCAGGGTGAAAAGGCTGGCAAGATGCTTGCTCTACGTCTACGTCAGTTGGAAAGTTCCTGCCTAATCCCCTCTGTTCAAGCGATGGATGGCTCTATTAAAACTGAACCTTGAGAGGTTACCCAGGTATTTGAGTCCTTTTATAAAATATTATATGGCAATCGTTCCTCCCTTACATCGGGTCAGGATATGGAGGCCTTCCTTGACTCTTTGGATCTCCCTGTCTTGGATGCTACGTCCCAGGCTTCCTTGCTATACCCCATAACTGTTGAAGAAATAGTAATGGCTGTTAATAGTCATGCACCGGACAAGTCACCCGGCCCACATGGGTTCCCTTCGAATTTCTACAAAGTATTCACTCAGGAGTTAGCCCCTATCTTGCTCAGACTGTATAATTATTAGTTCTTGGTGGACAAACTCGACCCATCTCTTTTGGAGGCAATTATTGTCCTTTTGCTCAAGCCAAATAGCAGTGTCAGTGGCTCAGTAGGTAGCACACTCGCCTCTGAGGCCGGGAGATCAGAGGGCTGTGGGTTCAGTTCCCACATCTGGCACTTGGGTTAATATCCCAGTACTGACACTGTAGTGCAGCATGAGAGGGGTGCTGCACTTCTGAGGTGCAGCTCTTCGGATGGGACGTTAAACCCAGGTCCCATCTGCCTGGATTGGTGGTAGTTCAGGTGGATGTTAAAGATCCCATGGCACTTATCGAAAGAGTAGGGGAATTTCCAGTGTCCTGGCCAAATTTCCTCATTCACTAAAAAAATACCACCAACAGCTTAATCTGGTTCAAGGTCAGTTGGCATTCATCTGTATCCCCCTCCCCCGGGTCGTGCCTGAAAATAGGCAGGATTTGCCTAGTGCACTTACCCAGTCAACAAAAGCTAAATAAATAAATAAATAAATAAGCCTCCTCTTGATCCAGCTAGCTATCGTCAGATTTCTCTCTGAAATTGCGATATTAAGATATTAGCTAAGGTACTTTCCTCCTGAATTAAGGCATTGTGGATCCCACTTTTAAGTCAGGAGCAGGTGGGATTCGTATCTGGTCGGTCTTCCGTTGATCACTTAAGAACTCTCACACATGTCTTTCATAGGGCCCGTTTTTCTCAGTCTCCAATGGCTTTAATTTCTCTTGATGCTGAGAAGGCCTTTGATAGGGTGCATTGGGATTTCTTGTGGGTTACTTTAAGGAAGTTAGGTTTCCCTCTTCCTTTCATTGCAATGATTCAGGCATTGTACTCTTCTCCCTCCGCCAGGATTTATTGTAATGGGGTCTTCTCAGCTAGATTTCCATTATTTACGGGTACGCGGCAGGGGTGTCCACTTTCACCTTTTTTGTTTAATTTGTATCTCAAACCCCTTCTCCGTCAGTTGAAACATTGTCCTCATATTAAGGGGATCCCGTTCGATAATCAGTCCTTAAAGTTGTCAGCATATGCGGATGATATCTTTCTTCATCTGGACCAACCGGTACAATCTTTGGAGTATGTGTTTAGGATTATTAGTCAGTTTGATACTTTATCTAACTACAAAATGAATATATCCAAAACGGAGATTTTTCCGCTCAATAGCCATACGAGGAAAATAGATTTTGCTCATTTAGGTGTCAAATGGTCTCCTCGAGCTATTAATTATCTTGGTCTCTATTTAACCAGGGGATCCCGTCTCTACTAGGAAACTCAATCTGCAGGATTTAATGGGGACCATTCAACAGGATCTTCAAAGATGGCAAAAGTTACCCTTATCGTTATTGGTGCAGATTAATGTGATTAAGATGAATGTTTTGCCTCGTCTCTTTTACCCTATAAACCTGCTGAATTTGTGGCTTCCGATATCTTTCTTTAAGTGTCTGCATGCATTGGTTTCTGGGTTCATATGGAGTGGTAAGCATCCTTGCCACGCTTATAGCAAACTTAGTCTACACAAAAACACGGGAGGCCTCCGCCTTCCTAATTTTTTATTTTATTATTGGGTGAGCCATTTAGCTAAGATGGGGAAGTGGTTTCAACATCAGGAGTTGGACTATATCCCCATCTGGCTCCAATTAGAGAACAGCCTTTTAAGTGTTCATCTTGTTAACCCTTCCATGGTTTTTCACTTGGGTAAAAATTCTCTGCCTGAGGCATTGCGTGAGTCGGTTATTGCCAGTTCGCTCAAGGTTTTTTCTCAATGTTGCGCATATTTTAAGATATTCCCTCAATGTGATAGGGAGCAGCCGATACTGACAAATCTTAACATTAGAATAGGCGTCTTATGGCTCTCGAATAGTTGGCTCCCCCACCTGATTGGGGTGAGAGTGAGTGACTTATTCTCCCTGGATAACTTGCTTTCTTCTCCCGAAATTCTTGGTAAATTTGGTATTCCACAGAATCAGATATTTAAGGTCTTTCAGTTAAGACATCTTATAGGGGCTCTCTTTGGTTTCAAGCCCAAAACATCAGGGACTAACTCTTTTCTAGCTCAAATATCGGATTATGCTCTGAAGCCACATAGCGTATCTACTATATATTCCCTCCTGATTTCTATGGCTGGTTCCAGTCCCCTTGCTGGTTCCACTATCTGGAATGCCTTACTCCCGTATGTACGCTTAGACTGGGCACAGATCTGGAAGGATCTGCATATATACCATTCCCAGGATAGATTTAGGCTCACTCAATATCATATTTTGAGCAATATGTATTATACTCCAATTAGATTGGCTAAAATTGTCAGAATGCTGATCGCTAAATGTACTCGCTGTGGTAAAATGGAAGGCAATACGGTGCATATATTCTGGTATTGTGAAAAGGTTTTCCCGGTTTGGCAACAAATTCTCTCTAACTTGGATCCCCTCTTGGGATTGGATGACCTGTTCACAATTGAAGTCTGTCTGATGGGTGTCTACTCTGGTATTCCGGTCAAAGAGCGCAGATTTCACATGGCGCTGATATCGATTATTGTCAAAAAGTTGGTCTTAAAACATTGGATGGATCAATTGACCATTTCCTATAGTGAATGGTTAAATGATATTTCAGTTTTTTTCAGAACAGAGTGCCTAATTGCGGGACTCCGTAACAATATGGCTGGTTTCAACAGGAAATGGGGTAAACTTTATGCGTTATATTTATCTTAATGGGGGGGTAAACTGGTACGAATAGGGTACTGAGGAAATGCTCTAATTTAGATTGTCCCTCTCTCCTCGGTTACCTATTGTTTGGCACACACCTGGGGGGAGATGGGTGGCTGGGGATTGGGGGTGGAGGAGGAGGGGCTTAAGTGACTTATGTTTTGAAGGTAGATGTATCCTTTGTTTCATGTATGTATTTGTTTTCTTATGTCTGGCTGGTTGCCCCCTTGGTTGGGTGTAATTAATGATATATAATAAAATCTCTTAAATTAAAAAAAAACAACTTTTACAGTTGTATCAGGGGGCGTAGAAAGTCAGAGGGAGGGATAGTGAGGATGAACAGAATAGATGGTGGGTGGGCAGAGAGTGACAGTGAAAAAGCAGGGATACTGAATGAATACTTCTGTTCAGTTTTCACAAAAGAGGAAGTAGGGGAGGTGCCTAATCCAATTAACAGAAGCACTCTGGAGTGGGGAGTGGAGCCCAGTCCTTTCACAGAAGAAAGGGTTCTGAATGAACTCCTAAAACTGGAGTGGGGTAAAGCAATGGGGCCAGATGGAATTCACCCCAGAATTCTAAAAGAATTCAGCAGAGAACTAGTGACACCACTGACTATCCTTTATAACAAATCATGGGAGGACGGTGTGGTACCTGAGGTCTCGAAGAAGGCTGATGTGATTTCCCTCCACAAAAGTGGGAGCAAGACAAAGGCAGGAAACTACAGACCTGTCAGTTTGACCTCTGTGGTAGGGAAAGTGATAGAATCACTTCTGAAGGAAAGAATTGTTGAGTAGCTAGAGGCCAGTGGGGCACAGGACCCAAGGCAGCATGGGTTCACAAAGGGAAGGTCATGTCAGACAAATCTAATTGATTTCTTTGACTGGGTGACCAAAGTAGAAGATCAAGGAGGGGCTGTGGACATGGCCTACCTAGACTTTAGCAAGGCATTTGACACAGTCCCACAAAAAAGATTAGCAGTCAAATTAACCAGTCTTGGAGTGGGTCCTAGGGTGGTAGCCTGGGTAAAACACTGGCTGAACAACAGGACACAGAAGGTAATTGTAAATGGAGTCCACTCTGAAGAAAGAGAGGTTACTAGTGGGGTACTGCAGGGTTCAGTACTGGGTCCAGTCCTTTTCAATGTCATTATAAGTGACATTGCAGAGGGACTGGAAGGAAAAGTATGCCTCTTTGCAGATGACACAAAGATCTGCAACAGGGTTGATACACAAGAAGGTGTGGAAAGGATGAGTAGGGACTTGGCAAGGTTGGAGGAATGGTCAGAAGTATAGCAGCTTGGATTCAGTGCAAAGAAGTGCAAAGTAATGCACCTGGGAAACAAAAACCCAGGGGAAGATTACACAATGAGGGGAGGTAGTAACAACAACAAAAATGGAAAGGGACCGGGGGTAATCATATCAGATGACCTTAAGGTTGGCAAGCAATGTGAGAAGGCGGTAGGGAGGGCTGGGGGCATACTGGGATGTATAGGGAGAGGCATCACCAGCAGAAAACAGGAAGTTGTTATCCCCCTGTACAGACAGTTGGTGAGACCCCATCTGGAGTACTGCGTCCAGTTCTGGAGACCCCATCTCTGCAAGGACATAGGATGGAGGCAGTTCAGAGGAAGGCAACTAAAATGGTGCAGGGTCTGCAAGAGAAGCCGTATGAGGAGAGGCTAAAGGAGCTTTATATGTATACCCTTGAGGAAAGGAGGGAGAGGGGGGACATGACAGAAACATTTAAGTACCTCAGTGGAATCAACAAAGTCCAAGAGGGTAGCATCTTTCAGAAAAAGAGATGTGCAAGAATAAGGGGACACAATTTGAAGATAGAGAGGGGATGGCTCAGGGGCAATATGAGGAAGTTTTTTTTCACAGAGAGGGTGGTGGACGCATGGAACAGTCTTCCTGAGGAGGCTGTGGGGTCTAAAACTGTGAAAGAATTCAAGAATGCATGGGACAGACATAAGACAATTGTTGTGGGGGTAGGAAGAAATAGGCTGTTGGTTAAATAGGATCTGCAGCTTATCCTCTAGGTAGGGAAATGGGCAGACCAGGTGGGCCAAGCGGTCCTTATCTGCTGTCAAAGTCTATGTTTCTATGTCTCTCCTGTCTCACCCCAGTCCAAGAGAACGCTAGCAAGTGGCAGAGATTTTTTCCACCCCAATGCATTTCTTCTCCATTACAAACTGATTAGGTATAAGCTGTTCAGGCCCAACCAAATCCCCTTTTACTAAGGTAAGAGATGCCTCTGTGTCCCTTAACCCATGGGTCTGCATCCCATTTACAGTAACCGGGTGCATGTGCTCCCTCATGGTTACAGGCATGCTCTCAGGGATACATAAACAACCCAATTCTGTTCAAGCACCACTTTGTCGACTCTGTGCCTTTTTAGGACACTGTCTAGAAAGATGTCCTGGCTGTTTGCAAAACCAGCAGTTATCACTTCTTTTATCTGACAAATCTCTTTTTTGTAACTTGGGGCTTCCCCCTTTCTGTGGAGGTAGTGAGGGTTTAGCTGCCCTGAAGGTACGCTTTTCCTTTTCTGCACTGCCACACCTGCCCCACTCCTTTTCAGAGCAGGCGTGCTCCTGGCATAGCGCTCAGACAGTTCAGCAGCTTGTTGTGCTGTTTTTGGATCTCGGTCCTCTAGCCAGGCTTTCAACTCTGTTGGGCAAGACCAAAAGATCTGCTCTAGCAACATAACCTCCTCAAACTTTTTCAGTAGCCCTCCTTCCAGAAAAGGGGAGAAATTATTATCTCAGCTACCGTGCTGCTCAAAACTGGTTCCTATTTTGAAAACTCCTTGTCAATGAAAAAAAGACAAAGACCATGCTTTTCGTCTCCAAGCCTTTCCTCAACAAGGTTGTCAAATCAAACTCCTCCCTCTCTGTACGTACACCTGCAGGCCCCCCCTCCCCCGACGGTCACCTCTTTTAAGTACCTCGGTGTCACTCTCGATCCCTCCCTCACTTACAAGGAACATATAACTCTGACTGTTAGCAAAATACACCAAAAGCTAGGTGCGGCTTACCAGGTTCACCAACTGCTAACACCAGATGCTCACCTAGATGTTGTCTAAGGCAACCTCCTGCCACTCCTAGACTACTGCACCCCCATTTACTCCATATCTGCAATGCTACGCTCCCACCTTTACACTACATATAATGCCATATGTTGTTTTGTTCTCAAAGCCCCCTATTCTACCCACCACTGTACTCTTTATCAAACACTGGTGTGGCTACTTCTACAGGCCTGTTCTATGCCTTGGGCTGCCTCATGGACAACGCACTTAGGAGCAACCAGTTGTCTTACACTCTACTACTTACTAGTAGGGCATGCTCTAGGAACCTTAGGGCCTCCGCTGCCCCTCCCCTGAAAGTCCCTTGTGTCACTCCAGTGGTGGGCAGTAAGGCCCTCACTGTCACTGCTCCCTCCCTTTGGAACAGGATCCCTCTGTCCATTCGTCAATGCAGATCCCATGTGTCCTTCAAAGCTAACCTGAAGGCCTGGCTTCTGGTAGAATCTACTTGCAACTGCTCTCTAGATCTTGCTAGCACACAAGCTCTGCCCTAGCACTTTCACGGGTGGTAACAGGGTTTATGATTACACGCCCTCATTGACCTCTCCTGCTCCCACTCTCTCTAGCTTATATGCATCTATGCACATCTCTCCCGACTTCGTTGACAAATTTTAATCCAGCCTGTCTGACTCTTGAAACCACTAACATTAGGTATCTCAGTCCCATAGCTGCCACTATATGTTAGATCTGGGTCCCAACATGCCTTGGCATACTGATGCTACTACCAGAACCACTAAACCTCAAAGGGTGTGGACACTCTGTTTCCTGTGCACCTTGTCTACATGATGCGTACAGTATATGAGGTATGATGCATATATGATGAATGCCTATGCTATGTGTAATGACTTGACACTGTTGCCCTTATACCATATGCAATGTTTACTTTTGTCTGCTCTGCCTGTATGATGAATGTCAATGCTATGCAACTTTCTTTTGTCACTGATGCCTGTAAACCTGTTGCTTTGTCTACTTTGTTTGTTGCCACCATATTGTGGCTCGGGTCATGACTGAAAATGGTCCTTGGATCAGCTCACTTGCCCGGTTACCAAAGACATAAGTAAATCAAATATTACTTTTTGTGTGTGAGACTACTTCTTAACATTGTGTAACTGTGGTATGCAATCAGACAGGTTATACATAAAGGGCATAACATGTTTCAAATTTAATGCAAGTAGAAGGATGACATTTTACTAATAAACAATAAGAAGGAGTTTGTGTTAGAACACATAGTTTAAAGATTATTCAATTCTGATTATGAAAGCTGTGGATGAATGGACTTGAAATTGTTAAAATGAGTATTATATTTTTGGGGGAGAGGACATGACTTATTTTTGAACATTTAAAGTAATGAACTGGGAATGCAATTTAACAAGAAGATTTGAAGGAAATTGTAATTGAAGATATGCAACTCTTATTTGATGGCTTGTGAGTTAAATTATATTTATGAAATATTACTTTAGGGTAATATGAAATGTTATGAACAGTATATACATCTTGTATTGTTTCATGTTTTTATACACTGTATACTGTTTTTATACACTTTATACCTTGATGAGATGAGGGTACAATATGTCACAAAATATTGGCATTTACTATGCTGTTATTTCTACTACCCCCTTTTAATAAAAAGAAGATAGAAACATTTAGGGTGTGTTGAGTCATATTTCCATACTGTTTTGGCATTGATCTAGGTCTATGGATCAGACTCCTCCCTTTTTTTTGCCTTATTTCTTATAAGAGTGGCCACTCCAGGATTTCTGTCCAGTCTCAGTTCCATGAATGCTGTGGTAGGCCTTGGCAATATTAAAAGGACTCACAAGAATGGCAACCCCTACTTAGCTACATCGTCATTCAAAAGATAAAATCTACAATACACAAAAAGCTGTCCATATGAGCCCACCATATGATAGTCCTCCTGGTTGTGCCAGCTCACACTCCAACCACAGTAAAGCCTGGAGAGTCCCACAAAGTAGATGAGCGCTAAACAAGAACGTAATGATTTTTAAAAACTCCCTGGGGCACGCAACCAGACTCTCTTTTTCCAACCTCAAAGCAGGTTACTACGAATCACTGACACGGTTACATAAGACCCAAAGAGTGCTCCCTAAAAACCTGACTCAAGCTTGGAAAAAGAGAGATGCAGGTTACAAGGGAGCACTTAAAGGGTTACTTAATACCCTGACAGTGGATTCCTACTGGGCCTCGGTTAGGAGACAGCATGTCTGGATGGTTGTACTCTGTGCTTCCTGGCTCAGTCAGCTAAGAGCCCTGATATGAATATTCATGGGACCACCTGTCCCCTGTTACACTAAAAAGTGGGAGGCTAGCTGAGCACCATGGGAGTGGTGGTGGTGGGGGCAGAGTTCTAGAAAGAGAGACAGTACCAACATCAGAAGAGCAGAGAAGGGACAAGTCCAGAAGGATCCCAGTCTCTATCAAAAACTAAAAAATCGGGCACTCACTACTGTGTTGCAAAAGATGTCGCTACTTCAGGTTATCAGGTGCAAAAGTGCTTTCTTTATTATTTTCAAAGTACCAAGGCCAGACTCCAAGCAAGTGACTCCTGACATGTTTTGGATCTCAGCTGATCCTTTTTCAAAGGTGCTTGCTATTAAGGTCAGATTATTTACTGGGGCCTACTGATGATGTCAGTTAATGTCATCTGTGACATAACACGGTCTGACACTGCTGATTATGCTAACAATAAAACCAATAACTAAAGTGCTATTAAGTGCTGACTATAATTAATGGTATAAATAACATAATTAGTAATAATAAATATACAAACACTGATAGATGAAACTGGTTAAAAACATTCACATCCACCACTGGAAATAAACAATTCCTTCTGCCCTAGTGGCAAACTAACATTAGTGCCCCTACTATTTAGAAACATCAAGAACAAATATCATAAGAATTGAGGTAGTTTTGTGTTTTAAACCCACAGATTTAGCTGGAAGGAGCTTTAAACCGCTACAGATTAGCGACAGCTTTCTAGGCAGTGGTTGTAAATACAGTGCAAAATACCAATCTTGCAGCTCTAGTTGCTAAAGAAATGAGATGGAGCTCTGGTTTCATTTCCTGGTTTGTGGTAGACTGGCTATATTGTAGAGCTGTCAGAATGAAATGTAACACACAAAAATGGTGTAAGAAAAACTGTCACACAGAGTTCACTATACAGATAGTGGCCACAGTGATAGCTGTTCAAGCATCTTCTCAGTCTCCGATAACAGCTGATCAAGCAACAACTACAGATGTTTTCTTCGTAGTCATAGCATTGCTATACAGCAACAGTAACAAGCAAGATAAACTGGAGTTAGAAAGGGTGTTGCAGTGTTCACATATTTGAAATAGCTTGAAACAGATATTTAGGAAATAAATGGCAATAGGTAAAATGTTTCCTAAAGCTGTCAGACATAGCTATTTGACAATACAAACAGTATTAATCCCTCCAAAAAAAACCTAGGCACTCGGGGATGAGGGAGACACTGGAAGTCAGTACTATGGTCATTATTGTTAAAGTCCTCCCCGCCCCTCCCAGTAGCTGGATAGCAAGAAACTGTCTCTCTAGCTGGTGCCTAACCCCCATACCTGCTCAAGATCAGCGATACTTGCAGTATCTTATGGGGATATGGTTTACGGTTAAAAACTGACCCTACACTCCACGTACTTGGTAAAATAAGTCTTACCATCTGTTTGGAGTAATTAAAAAATAGGCAGTGGCTTCCAACAGCAAACAGCTGTTCCTGTAATAAACACCACCGCTGGGCGAGTGCAAGGCAGTTAGAGGGAGAGGGACACGAAGCAGCAGTACATTCAGGGTATGATATAAATAAAATTACATCAAATCTAAATAAAAGTAAATAAAAACTGTTGAGGGAGACTTGGATCATAACACGGAGTGTTCGTAAGCTGGAACCGCAGTGGAGAATGCTGCCTATGTAGAAACAGCTCCAGAATCTAGGATGAAGAAAGAGAGCATTTCGGTTAAAAATCAAGTCCTCAGGTCCTTTTTAGCCTACTCTTCATCCCCCAATTTCTCTTTAGCAGCAATGTAAAGTAAAGTGGCAGTAGAGTTAGGGGCCTTTTCTTGGTCGCTTTTTGCCCAACAAACCGAGCGGCTAATAGCCCTATGCACATGCTGCAATTCTGCGTACTGGGGGCCGGGGTATGTCAAAAATGTTTCGCTGGGTAGCAGAAATTCCATGTGTCTCGAAGAGTCTGGACTGTTGCTCTTCTTCAGCAAGCACAGAGAGCATCTCCGAAACAAAACTGCAAGAAAATGAGATTTTAAACAGAGTCGCCGACCAGGAAACTACACTTCTTTATACCTCGTGTGGAGACAAGTAATCCTCCTGTTTAGCATTCCCAGGCGGCGGGATTATTTACCCTCTTTAAAGATAAGGTAAAGTCTGCTGTCTCTAAACAACCTAGAATATGAGGGAGAAAACAGAAATGTATGCCCTCTACAAGTGCAAAGAAGTGGGGAGGGGAAAGAGAGATTGGGGGGGGGGAGCATATTAAAAAAAACCCCCTGAGGGGGTTCTAAAATATCAAACTGTTATATCCAATGATGGAATATTAAATTCCCCGATTGGTTTCTACGATATTTTCAGTAAGACAAATAAAGACTCTGCAACCATTGCTACATCAGGTAAAATTAGGAACACTAGAAACCAAGATAAAGAGAAGGATGGGGAGGAATTGTCTAGTTCTGACAAGACTAAAACCTTGGCTTAAGAATCTCTAAGTGAAAATGAAGAAAATATAAAAGAAATTCTTTTTTTTTTTTTGTGTGTGTGTTATTTCTTTACCCTATGTGCTCCATGGCAACCACTCCTTCGGGCTTACCAAGGCTAACCTCCGACCCATCCGTCCTTCCAGCCTCCGCTCAAATCGCAGCCAGCCCCCAGGGTAACCCGGGTGCAATACTATGCCGAATGGGTCCCCCTTCTCCGAGGGAGAAAGCACCAGCCAAGGGGGAGCAGACCAGCGCAACACTTGGCCCCAGGGGGTGGTGCTGAGGAGGAGAGCTCAGTAGGACCTAGATGGCCTCAGAGAGCTGGGCAGCTGTCATCCATTTGCCATGGAGCAGCATTTCCGCTTTTTCAAGTTGATCCCTCCTGCATGCATCTGGCAGTGCTCCTGATCGCCACCAGAGGCCACTGCAGTGCGATTACAACCCACTACCCACCCCAGGAGAGGAGAGCAGTCCCTATGGATGCTCGATCCTCTCCCGGCCCCCGACGTCAAAAGTCCGTTCCCGAACCCGGGTCGCTGGCATGGGCCGAGGTAAGGTGCCAGCGCCTCAACCCTCTGCGCCACCGGGCCGGCCCAGAAATTCTTTTAAAGGAAATGAAACAAGGTTTATCTTCAGTTAACTCTGCAGTAACTACTCTAACTATGAAACTTTCAGAAGCTGTTGAAAAACGTGAAGGCCTAACTTTGCATACTACAGAGTGTGAAGAATGAATTGGGAAGATTGAGGATGTTATTTCTGCAATAGCCAAGAATGTGGAAAAAGTAGTAAAGAGCTGGAACTGCTTAAAGCTAAGATTTAAGATTTAGAATCTAGATCCCATCATGCTAATTTAAAGATTGGTGGTTTACCTGGGGGCATAGAAGGCCTACACCCACTCACATATTATGAGGAACTGTTAACATCAGCTATGGGTCTTGAATTTCCTCAGTAAAAAATAGAACTGGATGGGGCCCACAGAGCTTTCGGTTCTAGGAATGACCAGTCTAGACCTAGATTTATGTATATCAAAAACCTCAGATACCAAGATAAAGAGAAGATTCTCACAAAAGCACAGATTGATAAAGGATTATATTACAAAGGTTTGAAATTACAAATTTATCCGGACATCCCTCCAACTATCCTCTCAAAAAGAAAAAGCTTTGATAACATTAGAGACAAATTAAAAAAAGAGGGCATTACATTCATGATGCTTTATCCTGCAAAGCTTAGGGTGAACTTAGATGGGAAAATAATGTTTTCTTACTCCCCACTGGAGGTTGAAGAGGCTTTGGCCACCCGTTTTAAATATTCAGCAAATCTCCAGACCCTGATCCACAGACATTCAACTTCACTGCCCATTGATGGATAGAAAAGGAAAAGAAAGGTGAAAGGGGGGAGGAATGAGAAGGAAAGGAAAAGGGAAAGAGAAAGAAAAGGAAAGGTCATGATAAGATGACCATGGGGGGAACAGAGAGAAGGAAAAGGGACCAGAGGTTAAGGCAAAAAGTAAAGGAAGAAAAACAAACAATGCCTTTCTTCCTTAACTTTTTCCTTTTTTATGTGTTGTTCTCCTAGAGAAGAAATACAGGTTTTCTCCAGTACTACCAATTCTTACGTTCAGCGGAGGTTCAGTAACCTCTTTTTGGGGGGCGGCGGGTACAGACAGTGCATTCAATTTTATGATGCCTGGTAAAAGAAGTTTAACTAGTTTTTTCATTTAGGTATGCAAATGGGTATAAAAATAAATTTAATTGGGGGGGGGGAGGTAACAATGAATAAAAGATTTAAGTGTGGGTGCATCATGCTACATTTGCATCTTCTCATCCAGACTGGAGGGGTATTTTTAAAAGCAATTTCGAGACATTTGCAAAATGTTATGACCCTGAAACATGGAATGGTCCACGGTGGCTGCAAGAGGTTTCTACGGGCCTTGGTTTCTTCTAGAGGTTTTATTAGACTTCAAACGAGTGAGACGGAGAGAGGGATCTAGTGTGGGGTTATTGAGTTGGATTATGAGATACAGGTTTTATGACTCAGTTTAAGATACTACCCTGGACCCTGAATGGTTCTAGAGACAGGACTAAGATTAGAAAAGTGATAAAAATTGCTAATAAAAGAAAAATTGATTGTTTACTATTGCAAGAAACACACTTTAATAATAATAACGCATTTTTTGGGGGGAATTTATTCAGAGCTACAGGTTATTATACCACCTTCTCAACCCAAGCTAGGGGAGTGGTCATCTTCATAAAATATTATCTGAATCATAACCTTCTTCGGCTCTCAGTGGACAGATTGGGGAGGTATGTGATAGAGGTTTCTTTTAAGGACAATAAGTTATACCTTAGCTTCATTATATGGCCCTAACACAGAGGAGCCGGGGTTTTTCACGGAATTCATGACAGAAGTGGCTCAATTTAAATCTGCCTTTATTATTGGTGGGGATTTTAATTTAACCCTTCACTATTTAGATAGTGTCCAACCAGTACCTGAAAGAAAGAAGAAAAATGTAGTAGCATTACTTAAACAGTTTATGAAAAATCAATGAGTGCAAGATCCTTTTAGAAATCTTTATCTCTCCTTGAATAAATTCTCCCACTATTCTAAAGTTTATAAAACCTATTCTAGGATAGATTTTTTTCCGGTTTCTCAATCACTTAAAAAACTATCAGTAACATAATTTATGAACCAATAAGAGTGTCAGATCATGCACCAGTATTAATAGAAATTAATCTATCTCAGCAAAAAAACTGTAGGTGTAACCAAATGGTCAATGGATAACTCTCTTTGGCATTACCCAGGGTTTACAGAAAAAATAAAACAGGAATTCGATTGGTTTTGGGAAAATAATGAGAATCAGGGACTAAGTCCTTTTGTTGTCTGGGATTCCATGAAGGCCTGTTTTCAGGGTTGGATCTCTGCGCAGAAGGGTATTACAAGGAGAACCTGGGGACTAGAGGTACAGAAATTAGAAGCTGAACTTTTGTCAGTCCAAGATGAACATGCAATAAACAGAACAGAACAAATGGAAATGAGAGTTATTACATCCAGAGGTAAGCTGGGAAAAATGTTGCAGGATTAAGATAATAATGAGATGTACAGGGCAAAGGCTAAATATTATTTTTCTGGTTATCTCCCTGGGAAAACCCTTGCTTACCAACTAAGTAAATACACAAAAAAAAAAACATGCTATTAGAAGTGAAGCTAATTTGTTATTATCTGAACAGGAAATGAATAATACATTTAAGATATATTTTAAGAAGTTGTAATATATGAATAAGCCTCAATAATACTACACTAAGTGATACTATCATTTTTGCTGATAATAATACAGTTCAAAGGTAATCTCCAACTGTAGTATTATCAGTGGACCCATATATTACAAAAAACAACAGGATAAGTGTTTTACAAGGCAGTATTACCATCTTGTGGTTTTGGGGACTTTAGGACCTCTCGAGCTTCGCTCTCGAGGTTCCATGTCCCCAAAACCTCTCAATAGGATTACTGCCTTGCAATACACACTTATCTATCTGTTATTCATATACTCCAGTGTCTCAAATTGAAACTACCCAAATCACTGATTATTTGGCACAATTAGACCTTCAAAAACTGTCTAAACATGACATTGTCTGGTTAAACAAAGAAATAACAGTGGAAGAAATAACCTCCACTATAAAAACTCTGCCTTCAGGGAAGAGCCCAGGCCCTGATGGCCTTCCATTTGAATTTTATAGGAATCTAGCCACTCATCTGGCACCAAGACTTAAGGAACTGTTTATTTGTATATTAACGGACAGAAATCTTCCACCTTCTTTCAATCAAGCAGATATTATTTTACTTCTTAAAAAGGGAAAGGATCCTGAACAATGCGGTTCATACAGACCTATTTCTTTATTAAACTGTGATTATAAAATTTATGTAAAGATTCTATTTAACAGATTAACTAAAGTCATAGGAAAAGTAGTTCATCCTGATCAGATAGGGTTTGTAGAAAATAGAAGATTACACCACTACACTAGAAGAGCATTTAATGTGATTCATGCCTGTGCAGGTACGGACACTGCAGTCCTCTCATTAGATGCAGAAAAAGCATTTGACAGGGTGCAGTGGCTGTTCCTGATAGATGAAAGCTTTGTGATTATATAGGTAACTTTACCGATCAAATTGGTCTAACATATGAATGGCCCTCAGGCAAGAGTCAGGACAAACAGTAATTACTCATCTTTCTTTCCTTTATATAGGGGGACTAGACAAGGCTGTCCTTTGTCACCATTAATTTTCGCTTTATTTCTAGAACCCTTAATGGTTAAAATAAAGAGCCCAAGAAATGCAGATGGGTATACCAGTCTTGGATACCTTCAATACTATTATGGTTTATGCTGATGATGTTTTGATTACAATCAGCAATCCTGACTCTTGCTATAGTGTTATCATAGACACCCTTAGGAAATGTGGCGATATCTCTGGATATCGAGTAAACTGGGAGAAAAGTGAACTTCTATATTTGGGAGATCCTACAAATTTAACACATAAACAGGTATTATCTCTCCATAAGAATAATATTAAATATTTAGGAGTTCAGCTAGCTCAAGATATGAACAGAGTACAACAACTAAATTTTAATCCATTAATACATTCAAGTAAGGTCAGATCTGGATAAGTGGCAGTATCTTCCATTAACTCTAAAATGAAAAATCAGTATTCTTAAAATAAATGTGCTACCCCGGTTTTTATTTCTATTTGAAGTTACTCTAAATATCCTAAAAGAGGTTTTTTTCTTGAAATTAGATAAAATAATTAGGGCTTTTCTGTGGCAAGAGAAACATTCCAGAATAGCATTACAAAAGTTATATCTACAGTCATTAGAAGGAGGTCTAGGTTGCCCAAACTTGTGGCTTTATTATATTGCAGCCCAGCTAGAAATAATCAATCAGTGGCTCCATCTGCCAGAAAATCTTTTAATAGCAGATATGGGCTTGGAGCAAACGACTCTCAAAGGAGTAAAACTAGCTAGTTCATTCACCTCTTTTTATCAAAATAATGCCCTCTTGAATACAACTAAAACAGTTAAATAGGTATGGACCCAGGCTGTTAAAATCTCTATAGGGTTAGATATTTGATCAAAATTTACAACGTTATTCAATAATAAAATGTTCACCCCTTCTGTGCAGGATGAAACATTTCGACAGTGGTATTTGGGTAAAAAGCCACAGACTATAGAATATTTTCTGCAGCATCAATCTCTAAAAACCTTTGAGCAAGTAAAATCAGAATATGGAATCCATGACCGGCATATTTGGCAATATACAGTACACAAGTCAGAAATGTTATCTATAAAAAGAACAATAATTCTTCTGGGTAAAAGATTTACCATTGGAGTCATTTTTCAAGGAGGTGGAGACTAATAAACATCTGGTTTCCAAACTATGTGACTTTTTGCAGGGAGAGACCTCTGTCTCTCTACCTCCCCTTAGACTGGCTTGGGAGAATGAATTATCAGATCCGATCTCTGAAAATAACTGGACTAAAATTACCAAACTGGATACATTAGGTATTAAAAGTAATAAGTTATTCCAAATTAATTTCAATACTTTTCATAGAGCATATCTGACCCCTAACAGACTTCATAAAATAGATGCCTCACTCTGCCCCGGTCTCTCAGGGGTGCGCCAGGAGAGCGCTTATGCATATGCTGGTGGACTGTGCTATCTTAAAAGATCTGGTCAATTTTGGGTATAATTACAAGACAGGATGTCCCTTTTGACCCTAGCATTGCCATATTTGGAAAGCAGGTGTGGCAGCAGGATCATCAGAGACACCAGAAAACACTCCTTAATATAGGTCTAATAGTAGCAAAGAAAGTGTGTTGTTACAGCACTGGAAAGACCCTGGACCCCCATCTTATAAGGAATGGATAGCACAGATGCTAGATATTAGCAAGGTAGATAAAACCCTCTATTTACTAGAAGACAGCTCTGAGAAATATAACAATTTGGTCACTGTTTGTTTCATATTTGAATAACTGGGCATAAATAGGGTTGAATTTGACCTGATAAGTTGGCTATGATGAAGTGTTAAAGTCTTCAGGGGTTGTTACGATGAATGACGCACCCATGTGCTGAGCCAACAAAAAAAATAAAAACTGTCATATAATCTTTACATAGGGTCTTTAGTTACCGATGCATTTCCAAGTTGGGGATAGGTGGCCAAGTTGTGCCTGTTGTCTGATTCTGTGCTTCCTGTATCTCTCCTTGTAAGTACTGGTGCTCAGTACAGTAACTAACACACAAAGGTTGCTAAAATAAACAAAAAACAACAACAAACAAACAAAAAAAAAACACTATATGGTTACTAACAAACACTGCTGCTTTAAATTTAACCATGATAGCCCCGCTGAGATGCAACATCTGATTTCCAATGAAGTCCTACTACTGCCCCTTCTGCCAGCTGGATGGTCTGCAGCACTGATAGGTAAACTGACTTGCAGAGGGTCCCACACTGAGAGTATCTGGCGTTAGCAGGGATTAAACCGTCAGTTTCGAGCCCCTGCTCTAACCACTAGACTAAATTGCCTCCTACAGTACTATGTGGTTTGTATTTACCACAACAGACATTATGCATTTTAAGAGTTAATTTAATTTCTGGGTCATTAGTAAAGTACTCAGGAAGGAAACGTGAGCTGACCCTAAACAGCTTGGCTGCACCCGATTTGTTAGCCCATAGGAAAAGACGAAACTGTATTTTCTTAAAAAAATAAAAATAAAAAAATGAAGTCACAGAAACATAAGAGACATGTCTGTGGCCCTTGCTGCAAAATCGGTTTTCATCACAGATTTCCGTCCCCCCCAAAATAAAGAAAAACACAGCTCAGCTACTAACTATTTAACAACTGTCCAGCTCTGGGGTGGTTATAGAGCAAGGTTATAATTTGTAAAGAGGAGTAGAGGACCCTTCTCGAGTATTGCTTCCAGAGGTGTTTTTTTTTTGTTTTTTTTGGGGGATACTATATAGTTGCAGACTGTCAGTCTAGTGTTATACAATAAAACGTGCATCAACAGTACCTTGGCAGCCATCACATCGCAGTTGCTGTAAACTGAGAAACTGTTAAACTCCTAGACTTTCTGTCACCAACTACCCTGACATCACCGGCTCTCAGAATGAGCAGAGTGGGGGACAATTAACACCTCTAACCCTACTCTAACACTCAAGGAACAGTCGACTGCTGATTACCGCTTGAGCCATTCTCTCTCTGCTGCAGTGGCTCTACACCCCTTACCCTCATGTCATGGATTTCAGTGACTCAGGGTGGGAGCTGCTTCTAATACTGCCAGTGTCCAATCAGATGTGACTCAGTAGGTAACGGTCCGTCTGTGTGCACAGACATATCTCTACTGTGTGGCATAAAGGGCAGCACCCCTCCCCCCACAAAAACACTGGAAGCTAAGGCATACTTGAAATAAACAATGACCAGGTGACCATCTGATATACATAAGTCATTCGAGACCACTATGCATGCTTTTGTGCCAGTGACTGTATGTCCATTAAGTTTGGGGTACTGCCAGTGCCTGCTGTCAACCGCCCCCCCCCCCAAGCAAATGCATGAAACAGCCACGACTACTGGGACTTTGAGCTTTAAAGAATGTGAGTTAGTTGCCAGATGGAGACGGCAACGAACTTGACTACTGTTTACACCTTAATCCAACTGTCCTACTGCTGTATATCAGCAGCTGCTGTCACTGCATATTTCACACCTGGTTGCAACTCTGGGTCAAACACAGAACTGAATAAAACCCATGACAGAGCTCATGCCAGGAGATTAAAGGGACAGTAAACATTGCAGGGGTCACTCAAATTGTGAAAGCCCATGAAAATATATTTCAAAGGAGGCACTGGACTTCCTTGTACATGTCAGGAGTACTGAGTTATGAATACCTAAATCATCTGTAAATCAAAACAAGACAGCAGCCATTTTAAAACAGGAAGTGATGTCACTGAGAAGCAAGCTGCATGCTGTTAATTACAGCTTGCCTCTCAGTGATATCACTGCTGGTCTCATGATTCAATGAAATGGCTGCTGCCTTGTTTTGATTTACAGATGATTTAGGTATTCATAACTCAGGACTCCTACACCTCAAGCAAGGTAAGCCCAATACCTCATCTGGAAGATCTTTTTATGGGCTTTCACAATTTGAGTGAAACCTGCAATGTTTACTGTCCCTTTAACTTCACATACAGGTCACCAAAAAGTGGACACCCATATAACTGTGGGTAAGCTGTCTCTTATCCGGTATTTTATCTTCTTTTTGTGACGGGAATACATGATGATGAGTCTTGGTGACGAGCGCAATGTTAATTCACATTTCGTTTCCAGCAGACCAGAACCATCTCAATGCCCACCTAAAAGCTTACAGCAATTTTTCATTAGTAGAGTGCAGGAAATTCAGTTAGGTAACTAAATAGCTACTTACATCCCAGGAAGACACATGCTTTAAAACTGCACTGCCTTGCTCAGGCGAGTGCTTTTATGCATTCAAAAAGTTTTGACTGTTTCATAGCTGCAGCTTACTCCACAGTGTTTTCTATGGCGACACACTGCAACACTAATGTCCCTACTATTAAGAAAGACCAATAATAAATGTCATAAGAATTGAGGCCATTTTGTGTCTTAAATCCACAGATTAACTGGAAGGTGCTTTAAACAGCTACAGATCAGCAACAGTTTTCTAGGCAGTAGTTTTGTAAGTCTGTCTTAATTCTGCTGTTGTACTGTCAGTAGGTACAGTGTTTATGTCACAGTAAATATAAGAGACAGGAGACAATTGGGGGATTGAGATGCAGTCGGGCAAGTAGTCAGAAATAAAAGTAAAAATAGATAAAAGCTGCTACATGATCTTTACACCATGTCTAGCAGTTATCGATACATTCCACATGGTGGCTTGGTGACCTACTTATGGCTCCTCTGATTCTGTGTTTCCATTTCTCTGCCTGCCCATGCTGGTGATCAGTAACTAACAAAGGTACCCGTAACATCAAAACAACGTTCTGAGTGAGCCAAGCGAATTAAGTGCTACAGAGTTATTGCAGAGTTAGACAGAGAAGTGGGTGGCTCCTCTCCGATTCTGTGCTTTCCGTGTGTCTGCCTGCCCATGCTGGTGCTCAGTAACTAACAAAGGTACTGTAACATCAGAACAACGGTCTGAGTGAGCCAAGTGAATGAAGTGCTACAGAGTGGGTGTAGAGTCATTCAGAGAAGTGAAATAGTACAGTGCTGCAGTCTGGTGTGACAATGTGGGTGGAATGCTTCACAGAGGGGGAGGCCACTGTGATGTAATCCAACATGTTGTTCATTTGCAAGGAATGCAGAGTCCTTTTTCCTAAACGATTGTAAAAGTTCTGCAGAGCTCTGCCCATGTAGCCCTAAAAAGGAACAACATTTTTATAAAATATATGCAGTATGGAGCCTATCAGCCAGATATTAAAGGGAACAGGAACCCTGTTTACATTTTTAAATATAACTGTTACTCTGGGCATCTGTGAAGTCTGTTTAACAACATCAGCATATTGTGTGTGTGTAGCAAAAGAGCCCCCATCAGGGATTGAAACTAACCTTTTCAGCCACTAGCTGGCCGGGCTAGTGACTGAGAAAATCCACCGGCCTCACAGGCTTCTCACTAGCCCAGAGTAAAAATAACCAAATGTTACATAAAAAGCTATTACTACAAATTGTGTGTGTTTGTGTTTCTGTACTATTGTATAAAACACACAATGCTCACCAACACAAGAGGTTGACGTGTCTTTGGTTTTTGATTGACTAACAGCTAGACCCTCTTACTTCAACATCTTGCCTTATTCATTGCTCCTTACATCACCGTTCCTCCTGGACTGTTCCTACACTGACACCTGCAACAGATCCTGCTTGTCATAACATTTATATTTCTTGCATTATTCTCCACCAGCCAGTACAACTTCAGCTTTTCAGTTTAAGTGTTCTTTTTAGGTAGCTTTGCTTTATTTCTCCCCTCACACTGCTGCTGACTGCCGAAGCTGCTCCTGCTCACTCCGCTGTGACAAACTACCGTAAACACTCACCGACTTTAAAACAAAGCATTTTTTTTTAGCCAACCCCCCCCCTCCCACAAATCTATAGTTTTGTATGACACAGTTATCGTAGAAGCTCACCAAATGGATGCAATAAAAGAGCCTCCAGCACTCTTTTATCCTGCCTTCTTGCCAAGAAAATTGCTGAACTCTGACCAATTATGTGCAACACTGCAGCACCAGCGGGCTGTATTCTCAGCAGGTCCATGGCAACAACCCTACTTACTGGGAGGAGGCGTGCAAGAACAGTCTCGCACAATTTCAGTGAATGCGGAGCAGACCAAACACAAGGCGCCCGGTGGGGGCATCAAACTGCAAACTGTACCCACCTGACACAAATCTACCCGCACTTAGCAGGTGCCAATTTCAAACCCTGCACACACATCTCCATTTAGGGTACCTAGTTAATGCTGCCTTTTTTTTTTTACCTGCCAAATGTATTCAAACACAAATTACTTAGGAGTGCCACAACCTAGTGACATTCATTCAACTGACACCTACAATTAAACTTTCCGTGCAGGGCTTCAGGTCAACTGAATCTACTAGATTCTGGTACTACCAAGTAACTATAAATTCAATACTGGGCAGGAAAAAGGGACTCAAAGAAAAAAATAAGACAAAACACATCCCAACAAAATACACTGGGGTTATTAAACAGACTTCACACATGATACACTTTCAAATATAGTAAAAAATGTAAAGAACAGTTACATACTTACTATAACAGTAGATCTTTGAGAGAATCTCTTTCATCAGGCCACACCTTTGGAACTACACCCGCGTCACTGCTAGGACCGCACAGAAACTTCTGCAAGCCAGGGGCTGCCCATGACAACGTCCTGCACCAGTATTTACATAAACATAGGCAGTCTCATCTCTTCTTAGTTCCACACTGCAGATTATACTCTGAGAACCTCTTTGTGGAGAACCAAGAGAGCAGGCCAACTCCCAGGATACCAGATGCCATGGGAGCTGGAAAAGGTAGGCACGTACAGAAACAATGCAGGAAATCCATTGCTATAGCTCCAAAGGGGGAAGAAGTATGGGACGGTTTGGTCTGATGAAACAGATTCTCTCAAAGATCTACTGTTATGTATGTAACTGTTCTATTGTCTTGGAGAATCTCTCTCATCAGGTCACACCTCTGGAACGCGTCCCAAGCAGTATATATAAAATAAAAAAAATATGACAGTCTGGGTGGATGATACATATGCAGTATCGAGAACAGGCCCTGTAATAAAGCCAGACTGAATCCTGCTTGTCTACGAGAAACAACGTTCAGAATGTAACGTTTAGTGAAGGTGTGGACAGTGCTCCATGTGGCAGCTACACAGATCTCAGCAGCAGAAACATTGTGAAAACAAGTAACAGAAGTGGCCATGCAACTGTACTTCCCATAATAGAACGTAATACAATCTGCCAGCCATTTGGAGGATCTCATTATGCATTCCCGGAGAGGATCGATAGAAACTTTCAAATACCTCAAGGTTCTAAATAAGGTACAAGAGGGTAGCATCTTTCAGAAAAGAAGATGATCAAGAACAAGGAGTCAAAATATGAAGATTTGGGGGGGGGTGTAGATTTAGAGCTAACATCAGAAAGGGTGGTGGATCCATGGAGCAGCCTCCCGGCAGAGGTTGTAGGAGCAAAAACGGTAGGAGAATTAAAAAACGCATGGGACAAAGAAACTCTAGCAATAGGAAAGAGAGATTAAGTTGTTGCAGATCATTTAGAATCTGTAGTATATGAAACAGGTAGGAAAAATGGGCAGATTAGGTGGGCCAAGCGGTCCTTATCTGCCGTCAAATTCTAGATTTCTATGTTTCTATTTGGACAGGCACCGTTTAGACACTCTTGTTCCCAGGAGCGAACAAAACAAAAAGCTGAAAGGAATTTCTGCAGTCCTTAGCGCGACTCACATAATGCCTGAGAATTCTATGTACAGTACATCCAAATGCTTCCCCTGGATTGGCGTAGTACAATGGGAGGTGGATGGTTTGATTCAAAGTGAATTTAGACACCATCTTGGTAAAAACTTAGGGTTTGTATGTAAAGACAAATTGTCTTTATGAAAAATCAAATAATGAGGCCCATACATTAAAGCCTGTAGCTCAGAAATCCTTCGAGCAGGCAACTAAAAATAATGCTTTCCATGAAAGAAAGCGTAGGCCACAGCTCACAGCTGGCTTAAAAGGGGTCAAAGTAAGCTTCTCTAAAACAAAATTCATGCCCCAATCCAGAACTGGATTTCTAATGGGAGGTTTCATATGTAGCATACCTCTAAAAAAAAGTACGCAATACCTCTAACCGGGCAACTGTGTGGCCATCCACTGGGGCATTAAAAGCTGAAATAGTGGCCAAATGCACCTTTAGTGAGGAATACAGCAGATCAGAGTCTGATAGGACTCTGGTCTGCAAGTATTCTAACACTGTACTGACAGGACATGTAAATGGATACAGCTGTTTGGAAATGGCCCACAGCATAAACTACTTCCACTTCAAAGAATAAGTATGTCTGGTGGAGGGTTTTTGGGCAGCCACCAGAACATCACCCACCTCCAAATCGTGCCAAGACTATGTCTTTAGGAGCCATGCATGCAGATGTAGTGAGCTCAGGTCTGGATGGCCCAGAGATCCCATGACCTGTGGTACAGGTACTGGAGGGTCTACTGCCAACTGTTGTAGCAATGAATTCCATATCTGCAGAGGCCATAATGGAGCAAAAAGGATACGAGTTTCACGCTCAATCTTCAGTTTGAGTAGTACTCTCCGTATTAGAAGAAAGGAAGGGAAGGCATACAGTAGCCTCCTTGTGCAAGACAGGGACAATGCATCTCACCAGAAAACCCGGCCCTGGAGCAAGCAAGCAAAATCACAACAATTTTGTGTTGTGTGGGGATGCAAAAAGGTCCAACTCTGGGCAACCCATCTTGCAAAAAGGTCTTCCACTACTGAGTTCAGCAGTTCCCATTCATGCACTCTGAACTGTGGCCTGCTTAATTTGTCCATTAAGACATTCTGAATGCCTGGAGGCTGCACAGCTGATAGTTCTAGACCATGTCCAAGGGCACAATACCATACTGTCATTGCTTCCCTGCATAGTGGATAGGAATGAGTCCCCACTTGTTTATGGTGTAATGCATCACAATGACATTGTCCATCTGTTATAACTGAGGACCTGGAAACATGCTCCTGAAATGCCTGGAGACTGTTTAACTCTTCTATCTTGTGCAGCCATTTTGGGTTGGGATACACAATGGATGGTTCCAACGCCATATGGTGCTACCAGTAAGAATGGGTTTTAAGACAGCTCTCATCTCCAGGACATTTATAAGCAATCTTGACTCCACCTGGGTCCGGGTACCTTGTGTCTGACGTGGGCCCAGGTGCATTCCCCAACAGGACCCCGAGGCATCTGAGGTGAGAATTTGTGTTGGGGTTGAAATCACGAATGGAAAGTCATGTAGTAAGTTGCTGTGGTCCATCCACCACATCAGTGCTTTCCTCAAGGGAAACGTGACAAGCACTTGTTGGTGTTGTCTGTCATTCAGTTGGTCCCACTGGACTCTTAAGGTCCAATGTGGGATCGGCATATGATGGGTGAGCCAGTGGCACGGTGACAATGGCTACTGACATCAGTCCCAGAAGGCTTAAGAAAGTCCTGGCTGGGATCTACTGACTGTTTTACACCATTTGTGCTTGAGCCATGAGGCACTGGACCCTGTACAGAGGCAGGAGCGCACATCCCTGAAATGTGTCCAAGACTGCCTGTATGTACTGCAGTCTTTCACAGGGGTCAGTACTGACTTTGGCAGATTGAATGTCACCCCTAGGTCATCTAACAATTTTCTGGTTCGAGCCAGGGTGTGCAGTAGTTGATCCGTGGATTGGGTCTTTAAGAGCCAGTTGTGCAGGTAGAGAAAAACATACAGGACTTCCTGGCGGAGTGTTGCTGCTACCACTGCCAAGCATTTGGTAAAGACCAGTGGCGAAGAAGACAAGTCAAAGGGCAATACTCCGAACTGGTAATGCTCCCGTTCTAGAATAAATCTCAGCTATTTTCTGTGATGTTTCCTGATCTTTATATGAAGGTAAGCATTCTTCATATCTAGGGAACCTATCCAGTCTCCTGTTTGCAACAGAGGACTCAGTCTGCAGAGAGACCATACAGAACTTCTTGTACTCTATGTAGAACTTGAGATCTTTTAAGTCAAGGACAGGCCTCAGATCTCCTGTCGACATGGAAGTATCTGCAGTAGAAGCCTCTGTTCCTCTGACTGCCGGGAACTGGTTCTATGACACATTTTTTTAGAATTATGGTATGCACCTCTTCTTTCAACAGTGACATGTGTCCCAGGAGATAAGTTGAAAGATGATCTGGAGTGGTATCTAGATGCTTCAGAGCATGACCTTTTGCAATAATGTCCAATGCCCATTCGTCTGTAGTTATTTCCCTCCAGTTATCTCCAGGAAGAGAGCGACAACACCCAACAACCACCCCTGGGGACACTGGTGGTTGGGAGGGTATACTGTTGCAAGTTAGGCTGAATCAGTGGGGCCAACTCCATGGACTCCACTGGCTTTAGGTGCTTCTGAATGGGTACATGGGGGGGGTGGCAAGGCTCCAGCACCCTTACCTATAGACCCGTCTTCCTCCTCTGGTAATGGGTTGATGAACCTGCCCCTAACCTTACCCCTGCCTGGTGTGGAGTACAGGGATTTTACTGATCTCAAGGTCATCCTTGATGACTTAAGGCCTCTTAAAGCCTCTCCAATACTGTAGCCAAATTGTTTACTGCCTCTAAAAGAGGCATTTAACACTGCTTGCTGGACATCATTGGCAAAACCTGCTATTCTAAGCCAAAAATAGTGCCTTAAGCAAATACCCGATGCAGCTACCCTGGCAGATGCATGTGAAACACCATAGGCCAAGTGGATTAAATGTTTACCCACTTCAGCCCCTGCAGTCAGAGTTTTAAGTAATTCATTTTTGGCATTACCCTCAGGTAAGGCCAGCGCTGCAGCCTTGGCACTTCTCCACAAGGTATTTTGGTATTTAATCATATGGGCCTAGTAGTTTGCAATATGTAGGCCAAATGAGGCAGAGGCATAAGTTTGTTTCCCCATGACATCTAACCTCCTGGATTCCCTGTCAAGAGGAAAAGCGCACATCTATTTGGGTGCCCTGGATCTATCATGGAGAGCAGTGGTCACCAGAGAATCAGTTTCTGGCTGATTGGCATAGTAAGGCTTATTAGACGGTGCAGGGTACTTCTTATCAGCCTTTCTAGGTACAGTTGGTATGGCATTTGGTCGGTACCAAGCTGCACATGTAGCATCCTCCAGAGCTGAATATAATGAAGGAATGACTATGGAGAGACTTTCTGGCACCTCCAAGAACTCCATCACATTTTTCTTTGTAGAATCTTCTTTCTCCAAAGTAAAGTCCGTGGTAGCCTGCATTTTCTGCATCATGCATTGGAAAGAGGGATCCTCTGGGGAAGACCTTGGGGGTGTTCACTACAGAGTCCTCACTACAGGACAAGGTGGAGCTTGTGCCAGGTAAATACGAGGTCTGGATTATATTCGACCTCATCGTTGTCTCCCTCAGTGACAGGAACAGAAGACTGCACTGGTGAGGCAGGCAGCGACTGAGCAGGTTTCTTTTGCTATGTGCTGATCTGAGGTATCAATGGGGTCTTGGTAGTAGTAAGTCCCACTGATGTCAGAACAGGCTGCTCGGGTAAGCCTGGTAGTAAGCGTCAGATCATTCTGGAAAACGACACCAGCACAGCTTTTGCATCAGTGATGTCTGTATTGGAAGTCGTGAGTCCATGGCAGGTAAAGACCCAGCAACGACGGTGACATACCATCCATAATAAGTCCAGTAATGCCTAAGCCCCAACCTTGATGTCTGGTCGACAGTCGGGGGGGGGGGGGACTGCTGTGACAAGGTAGATAGGTTATCTCGTGGCTGCAGGAGTAACATGGACCATCGGGGAGACCTTTTCTTTGCCCCTATGCTTATGCTTGTGGCCTCCCGACAACAACTTTTCTTTAGTGTTCTATGACTGCAATTTGGTTGGCAGGGCAGGATAAGCAGATTTTTCTTACATTCATTTCTCCATCACTGCCAAAGTTTTCTTTGAAAGGAACTTTTCTAGTGCTCTCTTCCGACCTCTCCTAGTAGCGGAGTTTAAGCCCTTAAAAATCTCACATGCTTTAATGTTATGAGTGAGGCCTAAACAGCAGACACATACTCTCTGTGTGAGTCGTCCTAATAAACCTTTTCTCTGTGCTCACAATACCAAAAACACTTTGAGGGTTATTTTGGCGGCATACGGAAATACCCCCCCCCAAAAAAAAAATCACTAAATTGGTGATTATTTCCAGTTAGAAAAATAATAAATGATGGCTAGCGGGCGATGTTTCTGTGGCAGGTCTGACAAGTATGATCAACAGCACAAAAAGGATTGAGAGGAGATGGGGCTGCCCACATTTATGTAAACACTGGCACATGAGATTGTTGTGGGTTGCCCTTGGCTTGCAAAAGTTTCCATGTGGTCCTAGCACTGACCCAGGTGTAGCTCCAAAGATGCGGCCTAATGAAAGAGATATCTGGGCTAATGAAAGAGATATCCTCGAAGAAGATACAGAATTTATGTTTCCTTTAAAATGGAGACTTGTGCACATACAATGTAGTGGGCATGTGCAGCTCCAATGCTTAGCAGGTTGGAAATGGAGGAATCTCCCCAACATTAAGCAATTCATGTAAAATAAATAAATGTAAATGATGAAATCCAGCTAGTAGCACAGAGATGTCAAATTTAAGAAAACAAAGTCAGCTCATTCATTTGACTGGGCCACAGTTTTGAGTTGTTTCTTGCTTGCTTCTGGCCCTGTATATTACTTACTCAGTGTCCTGGTCCGTAGTAAGAAATAAGGTATCAGAGTACAACTGAAGGTAGCGTGTTGGTATGGAACATGTATCATAGCTGATGATACCAGTAAAGATGTCTAAATAGAAGACACAATAAATTTCAAAAGTATAGAAACAAGAAAAATTGATTTCGGAACCAGATGACATACATTCCAGAATCCTAAAGGAACTGAGAAATTAGCTGTCAGCTTCATTGGCAAAACTATTCATCAGATCCCTGGAGAGCAGAGTGGTGCCCAAGGACTGGAAAATGGCAACAGTGGTTCCACTCCATAAATCAGGCAGCAAGGAAGAGTCAGGAAACTACCGACCAGTTAGTCTCACGTCTATAGTGGGAAAAATGATGGGAGTCACTGATCAAAGAGAGAATAATACATTTCTTGAAGCAAACGGGAAGGTGGACCCAAAACAGCATGGTTTCATGTCGGGAAGGTCATGCCAAACAGATATGGTTGAATTTTTTGACTGGGTTACCAGGGCCATGGACAATGGGGGAGCAGTGGATGTGGTCTACCTGGACTTCAGCAAAGCCTTCAACTTGGTTCAACACAGAAGGCTGGTAAAGAAGACTACACAGGAGTTGGTCTGGAGGTGGTTAAATGGATAAACAATTGTCTGTAAGGCAGAACACAGAGGGTCCAGCTAAATGGCGCAGTATCGTCTGAGGGCAAGGTAACCAGAGGTGTACCCCAGGGCTCAGTGCTGGGGCCTCTACTCTTTAATATTTTCACAGCGGACATCACAGACGAGCTTGAGGAGAAGGTGCGTCTATTCGCCGATGACATCAAGATCTGTAATAAGGTGGACTCCTTAGATGGAGTGAGCAAAAAGCAGTCAGACCTAAAGAAGCTGGAGGAGTGGTCTGGAGCATGGCAGCTGCAATTTAATGCCAAAAAGTGCAAAGTCATGCACATGGGAAGAAGTAACCCAAGGACGGTGTATTACCTAGGAGGGGTAAGATTAGCGGCCTCAAACAAAGAGCGTGATCTGGGAATCATGAATTCAGATGACTTAAAAATGGGAAAACTGTGAAAAGGCTGCACTAAAGGCCAGTGGCATGCTGGGATGTATAGGTAGGGGAATTACAAGCAGGAACAGAGAGGTGGTCATGCCACTGTATAGAGCTCTGGTCAGGCCACACCTGCAGTACTGTGTCCAGTTTTGCAGGCCACACCTCAAAAAGGACATTGACCAACTAGAAACAGCACAGAGAAAGGCAACAAAAATGGTACAGGGATTGTAAAAATTGCCTTACAAGGACAGACAGAGAACTGAACATGTACTCCTTGGAGCAGAGCAGGGAGAGGGGAGACATGATCAAGACCTTCAAATACATGAAAAGCATAAATAAAGGCACAGGACCTCCTTCACTTCAAGAAGGGCATCAAAACTAGGGGAACATGATCTGAGGCTAAGGGGGGAGGTTCAACACCAATATCAGGAAGTTCTTCTTCACAGAGAGTGTGGTAGATACATGGAATAGCCTGCCCCCAGGGGTGACGGGGGCAAAGATAGTGAGGGAATTCAAAACAGCATGGGGCAGACACAGGGGTGCCCTCACTCACAAGGGCAACTGGGGGGTAGTAAATAAATCAAGGGCAGACTAGTTGGACTAAATAGTTTCCTTCTGCCTTTGGTCTACTTAGTGAAGCAGATCAGGGCAAACAATATTAATGTTCTTGACAAAAAGTGAGCTATACAGAATGAGACAAATTAAGTGGTTGAAAGGACAAATGCTGCCAGGAACATATTTTTACTCCCCCCCCACACCATATTAGATGTTTCATTTCTCCAAAATAAACTGGTTACTCACCTGTAACAGTAGTTCTAGGAGTGGTACATAATGTTCATCCACACTTCTGGTAGTGGTACTTTCCCTTTAAAACTTGCCAAAACGTCTTCAAGTTGGCTTCTCCCACCCACCCGGGTGATGTCAGATCTTACCCACTGGAAGCAAGACCCATATGCCACTTGCCAGGGGAGGTCGGGTGGGTCAGTGTGGATGAACCTCATATACCACTCCTATGAAGTACCGCTACGTAAAGACTTACCGTAACAGTAGATCTTTAAGGGATGTCTCTTGCAGCAGGTAATACACTTGGGTAGTCGCCAGAGGTCGCTGTGGTGCACGGCAGCTCTTCTAGCAGTCTTTCACCAGGGGCCACCCACCGATGACATCATCATCCTGCTTCCTATATAAGACTGGGCAGTACCTGGTATCCTCAGTTCCCCTCTGGATTCAGCTCGCTAAGCGAGGACTGAGGGGATCTGAGGTACCACAGGTGTCCCTTCCCACGTGCTAAGTGGAACAAAGTCATTCTTTTAGAGAAGGAGGGGGACAGAGGAAGGGAACATACCTGCTGTGAGAGTCATCCCTCAAAGATCTACTATTATGGTAAGTTTTCACAAAAGTGGGAGCAAGGCAGAAGCAGGAAATCCTTCACAAAAGTGGGAGCAAGACAGAAGCAGGAAACTACAGACCTGTTAGTTTAACCTCAGTGATAGGGAAAATGATGGAATCACTTCTAAGGAAAGAACTGTTGAGTATCTAGAGGCCAGAGGGGCACAGGACCCAAGGCAGCATGGATTCACAGCGGGAAGGTCATGCCAGATGAATCTGATAGATTTCTTTGACTGGGTGACCAAAGTAGTAGATCAGGGAGGGGCCATGGACGTGGCCTACCTAGACTTTAGCAAGGCATTTGACACAGTCCCACACAAAAGATACAAGTTAGCCAGCCTGGGAGTGGGTCCCAAGATGACAGCCTGGGTAAAGAATTGGCTGGAGAATAGGACACAGAGGTAATAGTAAATGGGTCACTCTGAAGAAGGGGGGTTACTAGTGGGGTACCGCGGGGTTCAGTATTAGGACTAGTCCTCTTCAATGTCTTTATAAGCGACATTACAGAGGACTGGAAGGAAAAGTAAGTCTCTTTGCAGATGACACAAAGATCTGCAACAGAGTTGATACAAGGTGGGGTGGAAAGGATGAGAAGGGACTTGGCAAGGTTAGAGGAATGGTCAAATGTATGGCAGCTTAGATTCAATGCTAAGAAGTGCAAGGTAATGCACCTGGGAAACAAAAACCCAGGGGAAGAGTACACAATGGGGGTTGAGATACTAACAACAACAAAAATGGAAAGGGACCTGGGGGTAGTCATATCAGATGACCTAAAGGTGGGCAAGCAATGTGAGAGGGCAGCAAGGAGGGCTGGGGGGATACTGGGATGCATAGGGAGAGGCATCACCAGTAGAAAACAGGAAGTTATAATCCCTCTGTACAGACAGCTGGTCAGACCCCATCTGGAGTACTGCATGCAGTTCTGGAGACCCAATCTCCGCAAAGACATAGACAGGATGGAAGCTGTCCAGAGGAGGGCAACTAAAATGGTGTAGAGTCTGCACCGGAAGACATATGAAGAGATACTTAAGGAGCTTAATATGTATAGCCTCAAGGAAAGGAGGGAGAGGAGGATGATAGAAAACTTTCAAGTACCTCAAGGAATCAACAAAGTCCAAGAGGCTAGCCTCTTTCAAAAACAAGTGTGCAAGAACAAGGGGCACAATTTGAAGATAGAGGCGGCTCAGAGGCAATGTGAGGAAGTATTTTTTCACAGATAGGGTTGTGGATGCATGGAACGGCCTTCCGGAGGAGGCTGTGGAGTCAAAAACAGTGGTGGAATTCAAGCATGCATGGGAAAGTCATAAGGCAATTCTAGGGGTTGGGGGTAGGAAGAAGTAGACTGCTGGTTAACTAGGATCTGCAGCTTATCCATTAGGTAGGGAAATGGGCAGACTGGGTGGGCCAAGCGGTCCTTATCGGCCATCAAATTCTATGTTTCTATGTTTACGTAACTGTATTATCTTCTACAGGATGGTCTCTTGCAGCAAGTAATACACTTGGGATGATTCCCAAGCAGTGTACCCAGAGAGGGTGGAATTAGGATAGAGCACCCTGTAGGACTGTGTGGCCAAAGGCCGTCCCACAGCAAGAAGCAATATCCAGGTTGTAATGCTTCATGAAAGTGTGAATGGTGGACCATGTGGCTGCACTGCAGATATTAGTGATTGAGGCCCCCTTGAAGTAGGCTGCCGTGGATGCCTGGGCTCTAGTGGAATGGGCTTGTACTGTTCCCCGATAGGGGCTTGTTGTATTTTTTGTAACAAAACATGTGCAATTTGCCAAGCAACTGGAAATGGTTTTCTTGACAACTAGGGAACCTTCCCTCATAGAGGTAAAGGTGACAAAAAATCGAGAGTTTTTTCTCAAGGATTTGGTACGGTTTATATAGTACCTCAGAATACGATGAACATCTAAGGTGTGTAAGAGATGTTCTCCCGGATTAGAATGCTCTGGGCAGTAGAAGGGCAATTCCATGGTCTGGTTTAAGGTATGTTCTGAAACCACTTTCATCAAAACGGAAGGATCTGTGTGAAGAACCACTATTTTTGTGGAAGATTAGGTAATGCTCTCTACACATCAGAGCCTGAAGCTTGGAGATATGGCGAGCCGAAGTGAAGGCTACTAGAAACACTGACTTCCAAGAGAAGAAGCGGAAATCAGTGGTAGCTGCTGGCTCAAAGGGCGCAAGGGTGAGTTTCTCTAATATGAAATTCGGATCCTAAGGGGGGGGGGTGCCTTATGGGAGGTTTGATATGAAGCATGCCTCTTAACACCATCTCGGCAAGATGATGTTGGTACAGTAATTTGCCTTCACAGGGTTTGTGAAAGGCTGAAATGGAGGCCAGATGAACTTTGATAGAGGAATAGCTAAGGCCCTTCTTGGCCAGTGAAGCCAAGTAGTCGAGCACTTTGGGTAAAGGACATGAAAATGGGTTTAGAGAAAGAAATGTAACCCATATGGAAAAGCATTTCCATTTTGAGTTATATGTTTCCCTGGTTGATGGTTTCTGTGAGGTCAAGAGGATGTTGGCCACAGGTGAGGAGACTTGAAGACGTGCTATGAAAGCATCCTCAGGAGCTAAGTGTGAAGGTGTGAAGAGTTCAGGTTGGGGTGAAGGAGGGTGCCCCACTCCTGATTCAGATCATCTGGTCTGACTGGCAACGGAATGGGATCCGCCACGGACAGCTGTTGTAGTAGGGAAAACCATGCCTGCCGGAGCCACAAGAGGGTTATGAGGATCATTGTGGCAGGTTCAAGTTGTACTGTAGTTTCAGTAGAGACCACTGCAGGAGAGGGATTGGGGAAGCATATAAGAAGAGTCCTGTCCATGGTTGGGACAGGGCATCGGTAGACAGTCCCCTTCTGTTCTGGATAATGTGAAAGTATTTGGGGAGTCGGTGGTTGTTGGGGAAGCAAACAGGTCAAGTTGTGGGGTCCCCCATAAGTGGAAAATCATCTGGAGAACTTTGTGATGAAGAGTCCACTTATGCGTGGAGGACTGGTGACTGAAACTGTCTGCCAGGGTATTGTGGCACCCTGGTAGATGGACGGCAATTATTGTGAGTTGTTGGAGTGTGGCTTCTTGCAAGACCCTCAGCGCCTCCCTGCAGAGAGCGCAATATCTGGTGCCCCCTTGTTTGTTCAGACAGAACACCACTGAGGTGTTGTCTGACTGGATTAGTAAGGGTCAAGGACAAAGATGGGGGTGAAAAACTTGAAGGGCAAGGTGAACTCGCCCTCATCGCCAACAGATTTATGTGTGGCAAAATGGCGAATTGGGGCCATTTGTCTTGTGCCCCATAAGGTGAGCTCCCCAGCCATCCAGGGAAGTAGCCATGGTCAATGTTTGCTGGGAAGGGGAAGCCTGAAAGGGCATGCCCCAAAACAGGTTATGCTGGTGTGTCCACCAAGCTAGGGCAGAGCGGAGGGAGGAAGGGAGGCAGTGACATTGAGATTGTCGTTGAAGTCTCCCAACTGCTGGTGCCATTGATTCTGAAGCACCCATTGATTGTACCGGTCTCATATATAGAGACGGGCGAATGTCACTGTGGGATGGCAGCTGCCGTATGCCCTGGAAGACATAAGAAATGTCTGGCTGTTAGGTACTGCTGAGTTTGAGCATGTGAAGCCAGACAGAGGAGTCTGTCTTGTCTGTCAACAGGGAGGTAAGCCCTGGCTGAAACCATGTCCAGAAGTACTCCTATATACTGGAGTGACTGGGAAGGCTTCGGGTTCGACTTGGGCCAGTTGATGGTAGTGTCCAGATTCTGGAATAGGGTAAGGATGGAGGGAGAGAAGCACTGCCTGTTTGGAGTTTGCTTTTATCAGCCAATCGTCTATGTATGGGAAGACAAAATGTCCGTCTCTTCTTAGAGTCGCCACCACTACGGCAAGGCACTTGGTGAAGACTCTCGGGGCAGATGAGAGTCTGAAAGAAAGTGCTCAAAATTGGTAGTGGTGTTCTAGCAATCAAAAGCGCAGGAACCGGTGGTGGGCGGGGTGGATGGGGATGTGCAGGTATGCATCTTTCATGTCCAGGGCGCATAACCAATCCCTCTTTTTTAACATTGGTAGTATGGATGTTAACGTGACCACAGGAATCTTTTGTACTGAATGTGTAAATTCAGTTGCCTTATGTCTAATATCAGTCTGAGGTCTCCAGTACGTCTGGAGACCAGAAAGAAATGGGAGTATAATCTCTGATGTAACGCCAAAGGAGGATCAGGATATATGGCCTTTTTGTGTAGCAATGCCTTTAGTTCCTTTTGGAGAACAGGAACATGGTCGGATGGATAATGGACTGAGCGAGATGGGTGCAGGGGAGGTGGAGATGTAAGTTTCAGTGTGTGCTACGTACGTATGATTTGGAGTACCCACTCATCTGAACTAATGGCTTTCCAGGCCTCCAGATAAAGGGCAAAGCGATCCTCCACAGCTTTCAAGGCCTGAACAAGGAAGTGGGGGCCAAGCCCTAATGGGTCACTGGGCAGGAGGCTGGCCCATCCCACCGTGAGGGTGGGAATGGTGTCCCTTTGAGGATGGGGTGGCAGTCCTGGAGGAGGTGTTAGAATGCCTGCGGGAGCCACCTCGATAGGTACCTATATTCTTGCCTCTCCGTTTGGCTTGAAAATTGTGGGAACAGAACTGGTATGAGGATTGTGGTATATGATACATACCACGCACTGTACGGAGAGTGCGGCCAGGAGATCATCCAAAAGCATTTAAGTGCCTGGACCAAAAAGTTTGGCACCATTAAAATGGGCATTGACCAGTTTATGTTGTATATCTGGTTGTAGACCTGAGACAGGCAGCCAGGCATGATGGCGGAGGGTGACACTCGTAGCCGTTGCTTGAGCTGAGGTATCCACCGCATCATATCCCAAGTGGAGGAGATGCCGTGAAATGGAATTTCTAGTAGATATCATAGCCAGCAATTGATCTTTCTCCTGTGATGGAGGGAGTTTATTGACTACATCAATAGCAGAGGACCAGAAGGTACGTTGGTATTTCACCATATGTCCCATATAGTTCAGGATTCTCACATTCAGTGTGCCTGCCTGGAAGACCTTCTTCCCTAAGCAGTCTAGGCAATGGGATTCCTTATCTGGAAGAAAGAAGCTCATGTGTCAGGGGTGTTTAGTATGATCATGAGTGTCGGCAATTACCACTGAATCAGCCTCGGGGTTAGATGAAAAGAAGGGGTGATCAGGGGGAGCCTGGTAAAGGCGATCCGCCTTATGAGAAAGAGACAGCCAAAGGCTGATCCTAGACTGCCAGCAGTGCATTTTGGTAGGTTTGAATGAGTGGGGGTACCACAACTACCGGGTCCTCCAGCAGTTCAAGGTAGTCTGCCATGTCTTTTCTTGACTTGTCATGTTTAGTAGTAGAGAAACCCACAATTTTTTGAATCTGGATCATCATGTCGTGAAATGATGGGTTATCAGGAGGAGAGGTCACTGCATGGTGGGAAGGTTCCTTGTGAAGAGATGATATAGTGGAGAGGGAGGACGGGAGTCTCATTTTTGGAGGTCAATATTCTCCAGATCCTTTGAGATGTTTTCTGGGAATTCAAAATCTTTGGAATAGTATTCTGCCTCATAATCAAATGGGAAACCAGGCAGAGAACTTGGTCTCTCACCAAGAAACCACTTTGGCGGTGGCGCAGGCGACTGGGATGGATGACCCCCATCACCAGGAGCTGGAGGCTGTGAATGCCTCATTCGTCCAGAACCTGCTGCACTACAGTAGCCACGTCCATAGAGGTAGTTGCGGGCGGGGCTTCTGTGAAACCAAGGGAATAATGGAGGAGAGTGGACGTGGAGTATAAACTGATCTGGAACCTCCGATGAAACAGTCTGGGGTCCCGGCCCCACTCAGGCTGGCCCTGATGCACAAAAGACCTTGCAAGAGGAGGGGCAGCGGAAAAAGTGAAATCCATGATGTTTCCCAAAGCACCCTGGCCCGTCATCGACAGGGCAGGAAGAGAGGAAGATCTGATATGTTTAATAGCCATTATTGTCAACGAGACACAAGTCATCATTGACGGGGCAATGATGGCAGTAGTATAAGGTTCCATTGAAATTATTGACAGAATGCTAGAAAGCACAGACAACAAGAGAGGGTAGGCTCCCATCGATGAGGAGGCAATTTTAGAAGGCACTGTCGATGAGGAAAGACCTGAAGTGGTGATCGTCGATAAAAATGCTTAGAACAGGATGCTGAGGAAGCATCCTTATCGCGCCTGTGCTTCTTATGCGAAGCACTGGCTGGGGGGGCCTTGGGACGGCCCCCGCTTCTCTAAGACAGAGGCTTTTTTAACATGAGGAAAGCTTGAATGTTAAGCAATCGTTGTTGACAAGTTGCTTGATTAAACTCCTGACAAAGTTCACAGGAGGATGAGTCAAGTGTGGGTCCCAAACAACGGGCACAGACCGAATGATCATCGATACGGTAGATTTTTCTACCATAACAACAAGAATGAAATAAAGGTGATTTTTTGAAGATCCTTCTGACATCCGTTGATGAAGGAGTGGGAACAGGAAATAAAGTTCCATTTGCTCAGTTTCTCATCAATGTCGGCTTACACTTTGCACTAGCTGCTGCATGCGAGCTGAAGATGACGGGAAAATGAACTGAGGATACCAGGGACCACCCACTCTTATATAGGAAGCAGGATGATGATGTCATCAGTGAGTGACCCCTGGTGAAAGACTGCTAGAAGAGCTACCGCACACCACAGCGACCTCTGGCAACTACCCAAGTGTATTACCTGCTGCAAGAGACCATCCCATGGAAGATCTACTGTTACAGGTGAGTAACCTGTTTTTCTAGGGACTTGAATATGATGTTCAATCCACACTTCTGGCAGACTCCTAGCAGTCCTCCTGGGAGGAGGGGGCAAGGCGCAACCCCCCTATTTAGGGAACAAAGATTGGAGAACTGAGGCCCCAAAACCAACATCCTGGCATGACTCAAGGTTGATGTGGTAGTGGGAAATGAAGGTGTGTACTGACTCAACAGGTAGTAGCACTGCAGATTTCATGGATAAGGACATTCCTGGAAGCAGCTACCGAGGCAGCGGTATGTTGGGTGGAATGAGCCCTTAGCCCTATGGGAGGCTCCCTACCTGCCAATCTATAGCAGAGGTCGATGCAGGATACAATCCAACTGCCAATCGTCTGATTAGCTGCCTGTCTTGCAGGTGCAGCTTCAGCAAAGGTGACAAACAGCTGGCAAACCTCTCCCCGAACTCCAGCCCTGTGCTCCTTATAGTAGGCTAGTGCTCGCCGCAGGCCCAAAGTATGGAACCTGTGCTCAGCCTCTGAGGTGTGGTTGGAGAAGTACACTGGGAGATTAATCATCTGGTTAAGGTGAAAATCTGATACAACGTTTGGGAGGAACTTAGGGTTAGGGTGAAGGACAAGCTTGTCCCTGTGGAAGACCAGATAAGGGGACTCCACCAAGAGCACCTGGAGCTCACTGATCCTTCTGGCTGAAATAATAGCCACCAGAAAGGTGGTCTTCCATGACAGGTGAGACGTGTCACACTTCAGCATCGGTCTGAATGGCTTGCCCATGAGCTGTCAACACCAGCAACAAAGTCCCAATGTGGTGGTGGTTCATGCAGCAGAGGGGAAATGTGGTCAAGGCCTTTAAAAAAAAAAGCACCAGACCACCTTCACTGCGTCATCAACTACATATCAGCCTGAACCCAGTAGGCAGAGATGGCTGCTAGGTGTACTTTAAGGTTTGTCAAGCAAAGGCTCGACAGAGAGACCAAAGGTAGTCCAGAGTACTAGCCACCAGACAAGCTAAGGAGCCAAGCCCCTTGCTCTGGCACCAAATGGAGAACCTCTTCCATTTGAAGGCACAGCATTTTCAGGATGACTCCTTCCGAGAAGCCTCCCATGGTGAGGACATCTTTCGAGAGACCCAAAGCCTGGAACTCCAGCTGCTCAGGAACCAGGCTGTCAGGTGCAGGGATTGAAGGTCCAGGTGGAGTTCCTTCCCCCTGACTGAACAAGAGCAGGTCCGGCCATAGAGGAAGATGCCTTGGGAACCTGCTGCTAAGGCTGAGGAGATTGGGGTACCAGAAGTGGAGTGGCCAGTCCGGAGCTACCAGGATCATCTGAACCTTGTCCCTCCTCATCTTGAGCAACACCTTGTGTATCAAGGGAAATGGAGGGATGCGTAAAGCAGGCCTGTGGTCCAGGGCCTGGAGAAGGCAACCCCCTGCAGTGTTCCCTGCCGAGCGGGGTGGGCACAATACAGCCTCAGCTTTGCATTCTCCCTGGAGGTAAACTCGTCCACCAGAGGGGTGCCCCACTGGGAGAACATGCTGTGTACTACCTCTGGGTGGAGAGACAACTCGTGAGCTGCCTCACCCACACGGCTGAGAGTGTCCGACAACTGGCTGAAGACATGGGCCACATGGATGGCCAGGAGATTGGCCTCCAGGCTGCACACGAAGGTCCAAACATGGGCAGCTTCCCTGCTCAGAAGAAGGGAGTGCATCCTGCCCCCGTTTACTGAGATAGTACATGGTTGTGGTGTTGTCCGTCTGGACCTGAACGACCTGACCCCATATGTGTGTAGCAAAAGCAGTCAGCGGCAACCAAACTGCCTGAAGCTCCAGCAGAATGATGTGGCACTGGGACTCCTTGGGGGTCCAGAGCCCATGGACTCTGTGTTCCCCCAGGTGGGCACCCCACCCCGTAAGAGAAGCATCAGTCATCAGGATGACTGTCTACTCTGGGCGGACAAACGGGATCCCTGCTTGCAGATACTCCGGGACTAACCAGCACTGGAGGGCGTCCCACATCTGCTGGGTCACAGTGACCAGCTGGTCAAAATGGCCCTTGCGCTGAGACCATTGGCAGGCATGCTCCCACTGCACAAAGCACATTCTCCACTGGGCCCAACGGACCACAGTGGTGCATGTTGCCATATATCCCAAGAGGTGCAGGAAGTCCCGAGCAGAGCGCAACTGCTCAACTCAAAATGATCAGGCAAAGGAGGAGAGAGCCTCCACCCTGTCTGCTGGAAGCTGAGCCCTGGCTCTGCAGGAGTCGATCTCCGCCCCAATGAATTTGATCACCTGTGAGGGCACGAGTTCTGACCTGGCCTTACTGACCAGGAGGCCAAGAAAGACACAGGTCTAGAAGGCCAGATTTAAACAACAAAACTGAAGCATTATTCACCAGCACACTGAAAAATTCAGGCCTACACCAATATAAAGTACACAAATATTTTATTAGGTCTCTATAGCCAGTACCTTACACAAGGACACCAGCAGGAGCTCCTCTCACCAAGCTAGCCTCTGACCGGTTTCGCTCAGGGTGTCATCAGGGAGTGCTGCTCTAATTGATCAACAACTGTTATATACTGCCATCTTAAAGCAATACACACATCATCAGTAAGGCAGTATTATTTTCACGATTTTTTTACCAACATTTCACGGTGCCTGCACGGTGAAATTCCAATATTTAACAGAAATGAATTAATGCAGAAATGAGTAGTTGAAAATGTAAAAAAAACAAATTTTAATTACTTTATTTTGTTTTGGATATTAAAAACATAATTTAGACATTGAAACTGTATGGTTGTTATATGTGCAAAATCAGCTAAATCAATTTTGCTGCAACAGTGAATACACTTTTAAGTTCTCCGCTTTGATGCTGCATCTGTTAACTGTCAGCATGGACCCATATCGGGAGAATGAACGCTCCACACTAGCACTGTGTACTGGGATGGACAGGCAACTCAGGGCAATATTACTCAAATTTGGGAATCTGTCCTGATATGAAATCCAGAACTGTACAATATCTTTTTCCCCTTTGTAGAGTTGATTGCACTGGACGCCCCTTATGTACGAACGAAGTTCAGCTCTTGCTTGCAGATTCTCCTCGAATGTTGGGATACTGGTGCATATCTCTTCCTCGGACGCTGCCATGGTCGACAGGCGGGTGGGGTCTAACACGCGGACTGCTGCAAAGAATTTTGCAGCTGATTGATGAAATCTGCCCTTGCCTGCCATGTAGTTTTGAATTTTTAGGGCACATGCTGACATAGTATTTTTTGTTGCAGTATATGTACTGCTTTCAGATTTCACTTCTAAAAATGTAGCAAAGACCAGCAAATCATCAAAAACAATGTGAGATTTTATCTCGTCACCTTCGTGTTTCTGCAGCATCTGCACCAAAGGGGGGGCATTGACAGCTATTTCTTTTATTTCGAACACCACCGACTGAGTTGATGCTAAATTAATTACCTCTGAACAAGCAGTGCTTTCATCTTGAGAAAACTCAATATATTCATTTATGTGCTCAGAATGATAAAAAACGGCATGAAACCAGGAGTTCCACCGTGTAATTACTGGCATAGGTGGTAATGCAGAAGCTACAAATTTTGCGATCAGGAACTGCTTGAACCTTGCTTTGTGTGCAGGGCATGCAGTGAATGCTTTTTTCACACAAACTACAAACTCGTTCACTGAAACATAATTTTTTCGCCAGATGTCACCGAGCAGGTTCAGTAGGTGTGCAGAGCAGGTGACATGTACACCATTTAGCAAAACATGCTTTAAACTGGACTCCCAGCACTTGTTCATATTCATGGCATTATCCGTCACGAAGCAGCAACATTACTATATGAAATATTAAACTTCTGAAGACAGTTCAAGACAGCTTCAGACACAGTCTTGTAATTGGTAGCCTGTAAAACAATGCAGTCCAGCAATATAGGCTCTAATTTGGTTTCAATGTTAATTTCACAAGCAGCTGACTGGATTGATGGCACTGCTACAATGTTTAAAATATATCTGTCCTGTATGTCTGTGGTCTCGTCGCAAATAATCGACACAGACGCTGCTTCTGATACCCGTTTTGTAATGTCTGTTATATGGTAGGAAAAAACTTTGGGCAGATACTCTGTTCCTAACCACTGCAATGTAGGAATGACACCTACAGATTTCAGATTCTCCTCTAGGTAATTGTGCAAGGTAGGGTTGTCTAGTGTGTGCAACGGTATGTTAGTGGCTGTAAAAGCTTCCACTAATGAAAAAAGAGCTGCCTTTCGGGTTTCTTGATGAGCTGATTTTGTGCTAAAAAGTTCACGTACCGTCACTTGCTTTTCTACAGAGGAGAGGCTTTTGCTTCCAGCTTTCTTTTTTTTGCCAGGTGGACTGAGGCTTCTAGATGTCAGTCACAGGATGCCTTCCGCTTGTGGTCTACAGCTATATTGCAGGTAGAGCAAAACATATTCTGACCAGAGACATGAAAGGTACCCTTTTCGTACTGTGTTAACCTCTGATTAGCAAGCACATTTCCAGTTTTAGAAGCAGGTGAAGGTTTGTTTGGCACAGACATGCTGTAAATCGAGGAGCACTCAGCAGTGTGTGGTTCAGTGTCTGGTGTGAATTACATTACATTAGTAGCAGGTGGTGATTTAATACTTATTCATCAGGTGAATGAGGCATTAACGAGTACGTGGACCACAGTGATTTTTTTTTAATTACCTACAAATTACAAGATAACAGATAAAGGGCACATAATCACTTTATCTGGTCTCATTTAATTGATAGCTAATGGACAGTTTTTCTGGCAGACAGATTAACTAGCAGAAGTAGCTAGATTTACTACTAGTTGCTCAAAGAAGGCAGATTTAAAACAAAATAATTTAGTACATTTCGTACATTTCATGATACCTTTTCAGAAACCGGAAATTACACGGATGATTGCCAGTTTCACGGATATCGTGAATTCCGTGCGCTCCGCGATTTAATTACTGCCTTAGTCATAGGCCTTTGTTTGTAAAACAGTCTGTCTAGGAGGTATAAAGTATGGCCATTAAGACCATTAGCAGTAAATCAACCTAATGCACCAAGCAGGAAAGGGATCTTGGAGTTATCATCTCTGATGACCTCAAGGCATGGAAACAGTGTGACAAGGCAGCAGGTAAAGCAAATAGGATGCTGGGATGCATAGGCAGGGGCATCATCAGCAGGAAAAGGGAGGTCATAATTCCACTATACAAGACACTAGTGAGGCCGCACCTGGAGTACACTGTGCAGTTCTGGAGACCTTACCTATGTAAGGACACAGACAGGGTAGAGAAGGTTCAGAGGAGGGCAACAAAGATGGTGCATGGATTGCATCACAAGTCCTATGAGGACAGGTTGAAGGCACTGAACATGTACTCCCTGGAGGAGAGGAGGGAGAGAGGGATATGATAGAGACATACAAGTATCTTACAGGGAGGAACAGGGTGCAGAATGCACTATTTTAAGCGAAAAAGATGTTCCAGGACTAGAGGGCATGGGATGAAGTTGGAGGAGGATGATTCAGAGAAGCGTGAGGAAGAATTTCTTCACAGAGCAGGTGGTGGACAAGTGGAACACCCTGCCAGAGGAAGTGGTGGGGCTGAAACAATCACGGGATTTAAGAATGCATGGGATAGACATAAAGGAATTCTGGAGGTCAGGGGTAAGGGGCAACAGACTTCCTGGAAAACATAAACTGAACTTACAAACTTAAATGGGCAGACTGGGTGGGCCATAGGCCCTTATCTGCCGACACTGTCTATGTATCTATGTAATCTTTTCAACTCTGAATTTTAAGTATGGTCCTTTATCATGATAGAAAAAACAGGTTACTCATCTGCAACAGTAGTTCTAGGAGTGGTATATGTTGTTCACCCGCACTGTTTGGCATGTCCCTTTTCCTTTTAAGATCAGCCGGATGTCTTCAAGCTAGCTCCTCCCACCCACCCGGGTGGTATATACCTCGGCTCCACCCCATAACACCAGATCTTAGCCCGCTGGAAGCCAGGTTGTTTGCGTCTGCAGCCGGGGAGGTCAGGTGGGTCCGTGTGGATGAACAACATAAACCACTCCTAGAACTACTGTTACAAGTGAGTAACCTGTTTTTCTAGGATCGTGGACATGCTGTTCATCCACACTGTTTGGCAGACTCCTAGCAGTTCTCTGGGAGGAGGAACGCAAGGCACACACCCCCTACTTATGGAACAGATATTGGAGAACTAAGGTCCCAAAACCAGCATCCTGGTGTGACTCAAGGTTGATGTGGTAGTGGGTGATCAAGGTGTTTGCTGACTTCCGGTAGCAGCCCGACAGATTTCCTGGATAGGGATGTCCCTGGAAGCAGCCACCGATGCAACAGTATGGTGGGTAGAATGAGCTTTTATCCCTCTGGGAGGCTCCTTGCCCACCAACTCGTAGCACAGACCTATGCATGATGTAATCCATCTTGCAATAGTTCGCTTCACTGCAGGTCTGCCAGAAGCGGCTTCAGGATAGGTGACAAATAGCTGGCGAACCTCTCCACAAATTTCCACCATCCTCTCCTTGTAATAGGAGAGAGCAGGTCTCAGGTCCAAAGTATGGAGCCTGTACTCGGCCTCCGAGGTGTAATTAGGGTAGTATACCAGCAGAGCCAACACCTGGTTAAGGTGAAACTCTGACACCACCTTCAGAAGGAATTTCGGTTGGGGGTGCAGGACCAGATAAGGGGAGTCCACCGAAAGCACCTGGAGTTCCACTGTCCTTCTGGCAGACATAATAGCCACCAGGAAGGCTGTCTTCCACAACAAGTGTGACAGTTCACATTTGTGCATTGGTTCGAATGGCTTGCCCATGAGCTTTGCCAATACCAGCAGTAGGTCCCACGGAGGTGGAGGTTCAGCACCGGAGAGGATATGTGATCCAGCCCTTTGAAAAAGCACCCGGCCACTGTCTCCTGTGCCAATGTCGACTGACCGACCCGCGCCTGGTAAGCAGACATGGCTGCCAGGTGCACCCCAAGGATCGATGACCACAGACCCCCTTTGGAGAGAGACCAAAGGTAGTCAAGAATGTTAGCCAGAAAACAGGATAAGGGGTCAGACCCTTTCCATGACACCAAATGGAAAACCTTTTCCATTTGAAGGCATAACATTTCCTGGTCGATTCCTTTCGAGATGCCTCCACCACGGTGTAGACATCTTTGGTAAGACCCAAAGCCTGGCACTCTAGCCGCTCAGTTACCAGGCTGTGAGGTGCAGGGATTGAAGGTCCAGATGGAAGACCTTCCCCTGGTTCAGAGATATCAGGTCTGGGCGTGTACAGAGCTGCTCGAGGGGGCCTGCTGCTGCTGAGGCTGAGGAGATCTGGATACCAGAACTGGCGCAGCCAGTCTAGGGTACCAGAATCACCTTCACCTTGTCCCTCCTCACCTTGAGTAACACCTTGTGGATCAAGGGAAATGGAGAGAAGACATAGACGAGGCCTGGGGTCCATAGCCTTAAGAAGGCATCCCCCTGCAGTAAACCCTGCTGAGGGGGGTGGGCATGATGCAGTCTCAGCCTGGTGTTTTCCCTGGAGGCAAACAGGTCCACCATCAGTTTGCCCTAACAGGAGAACAGACTTAAGCTACCTCTGGATGGAGAGACCACTCGTGGGATGTCTGGCCTATATGGCTGAGAGTATCCGCCAGTTGGTTCGAGACTCCTGCCACACAGATGGCTAGGAGGTCCGCCTCCAACCGGCTTATGAAGGACCAGATATGGAGCACCTCCTTGCACAGCAGATGGGAGTGAATGCCGCCCTGTTTATTGAGGTAGAACATGGTCATGGCATTGTCCGTCTGGACTTGAACCACTTGACCCCGGAGATGAGGCGTGAAAGCTGACAGTGCCAGTCTGACTGCTCTGAGCTCCAACAGGTTGATGTGGCATTGGGACTCCTTGGGGGTCCACAACCCGTGAGCCCTGTTGTCCCCCATGTGGGCTCCCCAGCCCATAAGAGAGGCATCGGTCATAAGGACGACCGTTGACTCGGGGAGAACAAACCGGATCCCTTCCTGCAACCGGTCTGGGGCAGTTCACCACTGGAAAGCGTCCCACATCTTCTGGGTTACAGTGATCAGCTGGTTGAAATGACCATGGCACGAGTCCACTGGGCGGCCAGCTCCCACTGGAGGGGGCACATGTGCAACCGGGCCCAAAGGACCACTGAAGTGCATGCCGCCACGTAACCCAGAAGGTGCAGAAAGTCCAGGGCAGGGCGCAAGTGCCTGACCAGAAATGATCGGCCAAAGGAGGAAAGAACCTCCGCCCTGTCCGCCGGGAGCCAAGTTCTGGCTTGACAAGAGTGGAGCTCTGCCCCGATGAAGACCATCACCTGAGAAGGCATGAGTTCTGACTTGGCCCCATTGATCAGGAGGCCGTGATAGGAGCAGGTTTGGAGGGCCAGATCCCTGGGCCTTCCCACCTCCTGTCGGGTGGAACCTGCTAAGAGCCAATCATTGAGGTAGGAATAAATTCTGACCCCGAACGCCTGAGATAGGCTGCCACCACTGCAATGCATTTGGTGAAGACCCGTTGGGCCGATGACAGGCCGAACGGCATGGCTCGGAACTCGTACAGGGTCCCTTCAACCCTGAAGTGGAGGAACCACTGATGGGACAGATGGATTGGGACATGAAAGAACGTGTCCTGCAGATCCAGTGAACAGAACCACATGTTTCACTCAAACATGGTATGATCTGGTACAGAGTGACCATCTGAAAGGTGCGTGACCTGAGAAACCGATTCAGGTCATGGAGATCTAGAATGGGGTGCCAGCCCCCCGTCCACTTGGGCACCAGGAAGCACCTGGAGACAAAGCCTGGGTCTGCTGGAGGATCTGCCACTAGAGCTAATGCCTCCTTGAGGAGGAGCTGAGCAATGTCATCTCGAAGGGCCGACCGAGTATGGACAGATACTGTTTCCTCCCGAGGGGTGCGGGCTCAGCTGGGAGGGTACTGCTTGAATTCCAGAGGCAGTCCCTGACTGAACACTTTGTGAACCCACCTGTCCATGATAACAGCGGACCAGACGGAAAGAAAGTGACGGAGCCGGCCCCTCACAGGAGGACCCAGAGCTGGCATGACAAAGATAGGGGTGGCAGCCCACATCCCGTCACTGAGCAGGCTTAGAGGAGGCTCCAGGAGCTGAGCCTCAGACCCCTTTGCAGGCCTGTTGGGGTCCAGGCTTGGGCCGAGGGCACCAAGCTTGAGCCTGCTGCTGATGCTGATGACCTCTTGGTAGGACTGCTGGATCGCAAGGCAAGAGTGCCGAAAGGGCTTTTTCTTTTTCTTCTGCTGGTTCTTGCCCAAAGAACTCCTGGCAGAAGTGGCATCCAAGGTGGCACTGGACTGTTCAATGCACTGTAGGTGACCGGCCACTCCTGGGCCAAACAAGTCATTCTTGAGGAAAGGCACATCATCTAGCTTATGCTGAGTATCCGCTGGGAAGGAGGATAACCTCAGCCAAGCCCTGCGGCGAGAGGACACTGCAGCTGCCATCGAGCGTGCACAAGAATCCCCAATGTCCAGGGCCATCTGGAGCTGCTGTTTGGCAACAGCACGGCCCTGGACCTGGACTTGCTTAACTGTGGTTTGCATGTCTGCTGGAAGATGTGAGAGAACTTCATCTAATGACCCGACAAGGGCATGAGAGAAGTGTGCCATGATGACAGCCAAACTGGCCTGACGAAGGCCCAAGGATGAAGCCGCAAAGACTTTCCATGCCAAATGGTCCAAGAGCTTGGATTCCTTATCGGAGTGGTCAGTGTTGGCAGAACTGCCAGTACACCTGAACACAGAGATGGTCACCAGGCTCTCAGCCGAAGGGTGCTCTGTGAACCCCACAAGGGACCCCATCGGCACCACATACTTGTGGTCCATATGGACAGATGGTGCTGAACATGAGGCAGGGCGCTGCAATAGTTCAGGCGCCGGGCCCACAATGGCCTCAGCCACAGGAAAGGCCTCCGTTGGGGTGTCCCTTCTCTTGAGGATGTCCGTGAGTTGGGTACTCTGCCTTTTTCTGGATGGGCTCCAGGGGAATCATTGTGGAGTCAGAGATGAGACGGAGGATCATCTGGAAGGAGGAAGGGCCTTCCATCATCCCTGTGCCAATGGATGTTTCATCATCCACTGGATGTGAGTGGACTCCGGTGACATCTGAGTCCGGAAAGTCAGGATACAGCAGTTTGCCGCCCAAATCACCCTCGACCCGCCGAGGAAGGTCTGGGGTGATCGTGACCGACAGACGTCAGGGAAGTCTGGTATCTGTTCAGTTCTCTTTTGAAGGAGCCCCTCCCACAGGCTGCTTAGGCGGCGGATCCACCACTATCGGTGGGGAGACCAGGAAAGGCCGAACCAGAGGATGGGACGACCCCGCAAGCGGGGGAATCAAGGGCTTTGGTTCGGGGGGCCAGCTTCGCCTAGAGGTGAAAGGGCAATGGTCAGGTAGGTGGCGGAGCCGGCTTCTGCCCAGTCAAAATCAGCTGTTGCAACATAAGGTCCTCATGGCGCCGGAGTTTCCGTTGGAGCAGAGGGGTTTCTGGACCTCGACCGAGATTGGGCAGACTGACATGGTCGTTCTGGAGACGCCAGAGGGATCGGTGAAACCTGGGGGTCCAGAACCTCGATGGGGACACCAGCAGGCTGGATCTCCTCACTGGGGAACACAAGGACCAGAGTCCTTTCCAATGAGTCATTAGCCATAGTCAGTGACAGAGGGTCGATCGGGTCGAGAATGATCTCGACTTCATCAGCCACCTCCTCGGTCGTCTGGCCAGACCGAAGGTCCGTGAAGCCTGCAGCCGAGGAAGCGATCTTGACAGAGGTCGACACTGCATGCACCTGAGACTGAGACCTCTCCCGGTTACAAGAGTGCCTTTATCGAAAAGAAGACAGGCCAGATTCCTTTTCTTTCTTCCAAGAACGGGAGGAGTGCAAGCCCGTGTGGGGAGAGACTGGCACAGCTCCTTAAAGGAACCTGTAAAGGTGGAGCCCAGGTTGAGAGGAACGAAGAAGCTTCAATTAGCTGAAGTGCTGGCGGCTTCTTCTTCAAATGCCTTCATGTGTTCCAGCTGCTCAGCAGAGCCCCTGGCCGTGGAAGCCGCCCACCTAGCCTCCTTAGACTTCACCGGAGGGTTCCTTTTCTCCGGTCTCCCCAACTTCAGGCACGCCAAGCACTCTTCCAGGATGCTGGGATGGAAGGCGAGGCAAAAGCAGCAGACAGTGTCGTGGCCGATACCTAGGCAGTAGACGCATGTTAGATGGGGATGGTGCATCTTCTGGCCACAAGGACACCAGCGAAATCCCGGAGAAGATTTCTCTTCCATGATCAAAGATGCAAAAGCGCCAATGCTAACTTGAATGAGTTTTAGTTTCGGTAAAAACTGAGGGTTTGACAGCCAGGGCCTACGAAATGCGTGAGCACGAGGGAGGCAGCCTTTATCTTCCAGTAGAAAGGAAGATCTGGCGTCATGGGGCGCAGCCGATGTATATACCACCCGGGTGGGTGGGAGGAGCTAGCTTGAAGACTTCCGGCTGATCTTAAAGGGGAAAGGGACATACCAAACAGTGTGGTTGAACAACATATCCACGATCATAGAACAGTTTTTACACCTCTATATGCAGTAATGGGTTCCTTTTGGTTTTTCCTATATTCTCATGTTTTAGACCCACTTTTTCAAATTAGTTCACATTTTTATTGCCATTGTCACTGTGTCGATTATTTCTCTCCCAAGCCCTCATCAGCTGCTGCTCTTATTTTTTATACTACCAATCTGAACATTCCATGATATTAGCTACACCTTTGCAGGCCACTGGAATAAACAGCATGGAATGGTGTGTCTGAAATTGTGGAATGTGATGTCTTAGACATCTGAAAAGAAACAGCAGTAGCTGATGAGGTAAAGGGAACACAATGTAGTACTGAGGATACCACAAGTACTGATAGTTCTGTTATCAAAAAGGTGGTCAAAGCATATCAGAATACATGGCTGTCATGGGAAGGAAAATGGAGAGTGTTAAACAAAGAGATCAACAGGTTGTGAATGGGCTTTGTACATTCAGCAGATCTGGGTTTGAATTCCCACAGCCTCCACTTGCATACTGTGTTGACCATAAGCAAGTCGCTTAACCTCCCTGTGTTCCTGGGCCACTCCTGTAAATGGGTCTTGTGCCAAAGAAAAACAATAAATAAATAACAGTATGTGTTGATGCTGCTGAATTTATCCTTACTTTTTTTTTTGGTGACCATTTTTTAATAGTACTGGGAAATCAAGCATTTCTGGGATCTGTGACAAGGGTGGGAAAAGGAAGGAAAAAGGGAAGAAAAAGACGCACACACTTTTCATGACACAACTTCATTAACTACAAATCTGAAAATGTGGAAATACATTAAAGAAGTCAGTAACCCGGCTGACATTAATAGACAGCATGCTGACGAAGACAAACAAATAAAAGATCATGAGTACGAAAAGACAAAGTGAAGCTGTCAGTTCCAGCAATGTTGGCTAGAACAACATGACTGGTTGGGGTATGATTCTGCAAAAGATCTGATGTTCTGCCATTTGTGTATCAAACATGAAATACAGTTGGGTAAGATGGACAACAACAACAATTTTCATTTTGGTATAGATAACTCCCAGTTTGACTATGTCTCATCCCATAATATCAGTGAAGCTCATGCTACGGCAAAGGAAAAGAGGATGCCAGCACTGCTGCTCCAGGGACAAGTAATACAGAGGGAATACTGAAGAACGTCAGTGAAGCAATGCTTAACCATCTGGATAATGCCATGCAATTGCTAAGAAAGGACATCCTGTCACAAACTTTGTGTGGATATGCAGCCTTGATGATATGAATGAGCTAGATATCAGTTCAGCATATCAGAATGACAAATATGCCTGCAACTTTATTCACTATGTAGCAGAGGTTTAACACATGGTGCTACGAGAAAAACTTAAGGGAACAAAGTTTATTTCAGTCATCAGTGACAGAACCACTGACTCTTTAGTCACAGAAGCTGAGATAGTGTATGTGCGATTTGCAGTTGAAGGCACTGTGCAAAATCAGTTGGTAGGTATCCAGACTGTTGGCAGGACAAATGCAATTTTATCTGCCTTTTGATTAACAAATCACTGTTAACTATACTGACTGCAGGCTACTGCAAATTTCTGTGGGCTAGTGCAATCTCTGGTTCACTAGCCTGACTGGCTAGTGCAAAAAAAAGTTAAGGCTGACCCCTGAGACAGAGTGACCATCCTGAAGGTGCGCAGCCTGAGAAACTTGTTGAGGTCGTGCAGATCCAAGATGCGGTGCCAGCCCCCCAACCCCCAATCCGTTTTGGCACCAGGAAGTACCTGGAGACAACCTTGGTTGTACCAAGATAGGAGCAATGCAACCTCCTATGGAGGAGCTGGGCAAGGCCACCAGACACCTGTCCCACTGGGAGGCTAGCAAGGTGGTAAGCCTTGAACGGGAGGCAGACCCTGACTTACCAATTCGAGGACCCACCTATCCGTGGTGACAGCAGACCAGGCAGAAAGGAAAGGGGCGGAGACGCCCACCCATGGGAGGACCCAGGGGAGACAGGTCGGTCATGAGGCAGGCACTCCCCATCCCGTCACTGGGCAGGCTTTGAGGTGGAGGAAGGACTGGCTGAGGAGACGCTGGGACCCTGTCCTCCTGGCTTCTGGATGACCGTAGTGACTCATTTTGGCCAGAGACAAAAAGCCTGAGCTTGGGCTGGTTTGACTGCAGAAGCAGACAGGGGCTGCAAGGGCTTCTTCTACTGTTTAGAGTCCTTGGGATCCCTCTGGGCGGAAGTCACCGAGTCCAAGGTGGCACTGGACTTTTCAGTGTGGGTGAGGTGCCCCAGCCCAAGAAGAGAATCCGCCAGCTCTGCTGTAAAGGTCAAGTTCTGCAGCCAAGCCCTGCGGTGCATGGCAACTGTGGCCATCACAGACCAAGCTCAAGAATCACTGATGTCCGTGGCAGTCTGGAGCTGCTGCTTAGCCACTGCTGGGCCTTGATCCTGGACCTGCTTGACTGTGGTCTGTAAGTCTGCCAGGAGATGAGGAAGCACCTTATCAAGTGTGCCTACAAGGGCATGGATGAAGTGGGCCATTAAAAGGGCTGAACTCGCTTGTCAAAGGTTGAGAGGAGGCAGCATAAACTTTTTTGGCCATGTGGTCCAATTTCTTGGACTCCTTGTCAGGAAGCTTATCGACGTCTCCCACATTGCCTGTGCACCTAAACACAGTGTTGTCCACCAGGCCCTCGGCTGAGGGATGCCCCAGGAATCCTGAAAGGGACCGGTAGGGACCGCACACTTGCAGGCCATCCGAGCTGAAGGCGCAGGATAACAGGCCAGATGCTGCCACAGCTCCAGTGCAGGGCCAAGAATGACCTCAGCAACCGGAAAGGATTTCCCAGTGGAGTTGCCCCAGTGGAGGATCTTGGTGAGTGGGTACCAAGCCCGCTCGGACAGGCTCCACCAGGAGACCCGTGGACTCCAAGATGAGGCAATGAAGACCCAAGAAAGAAGCAGAGCCTTGCTCCATCGAAAAATCCTCGACTGACTTCATGTCCACCAGACAAGAGTGCAAGGAGAAGCCCTCAGACTATGAGGATTTATTAAGTAAAGGTCGACCGCCAGAGTCCCCGCTGACCCTATGGAGTCAGTCGGGAGTAACGGTGACCAACAGCTGATGAGGGAGTCCCAATGCCGGGCGGGTCTCCTTAGACAGAGGGCTGAACTTTGGCTGTACAGGTGGTGGTTCCAACAGAATCAGCGGAGAGGCCAGAGGAGGCCGAGCTGGAACCTGCCAGGTCGGCTCCTGCAAAGGTGGGGAAGGCTGTGGCCTCTGCGGTGAAAGCCATGTGATGGCGGGGGTCGAGGCCGGCATGGGCTTCACACCAGTAAACATGAGCTGCTGCCACATCAGATCCTCACAGCAATGATGCAACTTCGCTGGAGCCTCTCCTCACCCGATCAGGATGAAGAGAAATAGTGGCAGCGCCGCTTGCCCAAATATCTAGTGTGCGAGTGGTGATGCTGACGCCGGTTGCTCAATTCAGGGCTATGGGATCATGACCTCCATCATTGGGGCCACCGATGCTGGATCTCAGAGGGGGCCAGCGAGAGCAGAGTCTCCTCCTGGTCTGGAAGATCCTTGGTGAGGAGAGGCGGATCAGTAGATGTCCCTTCTTGAGAGGTGAGCGGTAGGACCGGAATCCTAAATAAGGAGGTGTCAGCCTCATCTTGCGACAATGGGTTGACTGACTCAAGAAAAATATTGGCTGGTAGATCAACCTGCATCTCAACCAACTGGCCTGATGGGGAGACTGTGGGGCTGGCAGCCTGGGCCAAAGGATCAACAGAAGTCGGGATCTCCGAAGAAGTGCGGGAATCTGAGGCCTGAGAGCACTCATGATCCCACGATCAAAGACTAGACCATTTCTTGTTCTCTTTCTTAGATTTAGATTTGGTGCCTGAGGAGGGACCCTGTCCATGGGTGGAAAGGGCCTGGCACAAGACCCTGAATGCCCCTATTAAGGAAGTGTCCAAAGAAAGCGGAAAAAAAAGGTTGTAGCCTAGGAAACCTGAGCTGCAGCTTGGGCTGCAGCTTCATCAAAAGCCACAATTTGTTCAGCGGACCCTGCAGCCATGTAGACCACCTGACAGGCATCTTTGGACTTAACGGGAGGATCCCAGTTGTCCAGACAACCCAAAAGAAGGGGGGCATGCTGATCCTACAAAGTAGATGTATGCAGGGTGCAGCAGAGGTCGCAAGCCTGGGGATCATGCGTGTGGCCCAGGCAGTACACACACATGGAGTGCAGATCCATCCGGGACATCTTCTGCCTGCAGGCACATTTCTTAAAACTGTACACCTGCTTTGTGTCATCCATACCACATGACAAAAGTAGTCACTTGAAGACCAAGTTTTTTGGTAAAATACAGGGTTTTAATAAACAAAAGGGCCTACTCAGCACGAGAGTGATAAGGAGAAAATAATCTTCCAGCGGAAAGGAATATCTGATGTCACGGGGCTGTGCTGAAGGACTTACTACCCGGGTAGATGGTGGGAGGAGCCAGCTTGAAAATGTCAAAGTCTTAAAGGGAAAGGAACATTGTCAGAAATGTGGACTGAATATCATATCCACGTCCCTAGAACCATAGCTTTCAGTGCAAAACTGTACCATCCCTGATGACTAGTAACTGCATACAAATAGCCACTGCTCATTTACAGCACCACACATTCAACCCAAGGCAGACAAAAGCAGCATAACATATGAACTACCTGTTCAGCCATAGGGTCTGCACCCCGTTATCAGCTAAAAGTGCTTGCAAGCAACCTTCATTACTTACATTGGTACCTCACACAAGGATTTTACAACATGGAAAGTGCACATGCAGACCCATTTATGGATGCAAAAATGTGCATTTTATGTCTACAAATGGGGTGCTTTTCTTACATCTGGACATACGACTGAGCTGGAAAGAGATACCTTATGAGTGGAACACTGTCATTTAAAAATGTAAACAGACCTAGGGAAATGAGACTTGACAATACCTACCACTTAACTGCCACCTGTGTTATTTGGGGCAAGGGTTCCTAAACATGCCAAAGTTGTGCTTACCTGTACCCCCCTCCCTATGAAATCAGGCTTGACCATACCTACCACTTACAGTAATAGTCAGCTATGCTGTTTGGGGACAGGGTGTCTGAGCAGTCTGCATTTGTACCCACCACCACCAGTCTGGTGAAATGGTTTCTGAACATCCCAAAGTTGTCTACAAATGTATGACAGCCCTTCCCCCTCCCCACAAAAACAAAGTTTGCACTCATGATTATCCCAGATGGAAAAAAATACAGGTTACTCACCTGTAACAGGAGTTCTAGAAATGGTATATGTTGTTCATCCACACTGTCTGGCAGGTTCCTTGCCACTTTAAATCTTGCCGGAAGGTCTTCAAGCTGGCTCCTCCCACCCACCCGTGTGGTAAAACTCTTGGCTCCACCCCATGACGCCAGATCTAGCCCGCAGGAAGCCAGGTTGTGCCTCGAAGCTGGGGAGGTCGGGTGGGTCATATGGATGAACAACATACACCATTCCTAGAACTCCTGTTACAGGTGAGTAACCTGTATTTCTAATCTAGGGACATGGATATGTTGTTCATCCACACTGTCTGGCAGACTCCTAGCAGTTCTCCAGGAGGAGGGAGGCAAGCGCACACCCTCTACTTGGGAAATAGAGACTGGAGAACCAAGGCCCCAAAACCAGCATCCCGGCGTGACTCAAGGTCGATGTGGTAGTGGGTAATGAAGTGTGCTGACTTCCAGGTAGCAGCCCTGCAGATTTCCTGGATAGGGACGTCCCTGGAAGCAGCCACCGAAGCAGCAGTATGGTGGCTAGAATGAGCTCTTATCCCTCTGGGAGGCTCCATGCCCACCAAACTATAGCAGAGATCTATGCAGGAGGTGACTCACCTGCTTATCTTCCACTAGGCTGCAGGTCTGCCAGGTGCGGCTTCAGCGTAGGTGACAAACACCTGGCGAACCTCTCCCTGAACTTCAGCCGTCTGCTCCTTATAATAAGAGAGCGCTCTTCTAGGGTCCAAAGTATGGAGCCTATATTCAGCCTCAGAGGTGTGATTGGGGTAGAACACTGGCAGAGTCAACACCTGGTTAAGGTAAAACTCCGACACCACCTTCGGAAGGAATTTCGGGTGGGGGCGCAGGACAACCTTGTCCCTGTGGAAGACCAGATAAGGAGACTCGATGGAAAGCACCTGGAGCTCTCCCATCCTTCTGACTGACATGATAGCCACCAAGAAGGTGGTCTTCCACGACAGGTGAGAGATGTCACACCTGTGCATCGGTTCGAATGGCCTGCCCATGAGCTTAGCCAATACCAGCAGTAGATCCTGCGGAGGTGGAGGTTCTCGCACCGGAGGGGATATGTGATCAAGGCCTTTGAAAAAGTGCCCAACCACCTTCTCCTGCGCCACCGACTGCTTTCCGGCCCGCGCCCGGTAAGCAGAGATGGCTGCCAGGTGCACCTTAAGGGTCGTCGACCGAAGCCCTTGCTGAGAAAGGGACCACAGGTAGTCCAGGATGCTTGCCAAGGAACAGGAGGAAGGGTCCAGGCCCTTGCCCTGACACCAAATGGAGAATCTCTTCCATTTGAAGGCGTAGCATTTTCTGGTCGACTCCTTACGGGACGCCTCAATGATGTTGAGGACCTCGTCGGAAAGACCCAAGGCCTGGAAATCTAGCCGCTCAGGAACCAGGCCATCAGGTGCAGGGATTGAAGGTCCGGATGGAACACCTTCCCCTGATTGACTGAGATCAGGTCCGGGCGGGCTGGAGGCCGCCTCGGGAGCCTGGAGCCGAGATTGAGGAGATCTGGATATCAGAACTGGTGGGGCCAGTCTGGGGCTACCAGAATCACCTGTGCCTTGTCCCTCCTCGCCTTGAGAAGCACCTTGTGGATTGGGGGAAAGGCGTAGAAGAGGCCCGGGGTCCACTGCCTCGAGAAGGCATCCCCCTGCAGTGAGCCCTGCTGAGGGGGGCGAGCATGAAACAGTCTCAGCTTCACATTCTCCTTGGAGGCAAACAGGTCCGCCTGAGGCATGCCCCAGTGGGAGAAGAGATCTTGTACTACCTCCGGCAGGAGAGACCACTCGTGAGACACAGCCCCTATCCAGCTTAGGGCATCGGCCAGGGTGTTGGAGGCTCCTGCCACATGAATGGCGAGATCCACCTCCAGACTGTGCACAAGTGACCAAATGCAGAGATCTTCCCTGCACAGAGGCATGGAGCGCGTCCCACCCTGGCGATTTAGGTGGTACATGGTCGTGGTATTGTCCGTCTGGACCTGAACCACTTGACCCCGTAGAAATGGAGTGAAGGCAGTGAGGGCTAGACGAACCGCTCGAAGCTCCAGCAGGTTGATATGGCATCGGGACTGCCGAGGAGACCAGAGGCCATGCGCTCTGTGCTCCCCCAGATGGGCACCCCAACCCATCAGAGAGGCATCGGTCGATAGAGAAACTGTCGACTCGGGGCGGACAAACGGGATGCCCTCCTGCAGATGTGCAGGAACAGTCCACCACTGGACAGCGTTCCACATCCCCTGGGTCACTGTCACTAGCTGATCCAGCGGATCGAAGTGCTGTGACCATTGGCTGGCCAGTCCCCATTGAAGGGGACGCATGTACCAGCGGGCCCAATGGACCACGCTGGTGCAGGCCGCCATGAGGCCCAGGAGGTGCAGGAAGTCCCACGCAGAGCTCAATTGCCCAACCTGAAATGACTGGGCACAGGAGGAAAGAACCTCAGCCCTGTCTGCAGGGAGCCGTGCTCTGGCTCGAAGAGAGTCGAGCTCTGCACCGATGAAATGTATCACCTGCTTTGGCATGAGTTCCGACTTGGCCTCGTTGATGAGGAGGCCAACCTGAGAGAAAACGTGGAGGACCAGATCTCTGGACCGCTCCACCTCCGCTCTGGAGGGGGCTGCAATCAGCCAGTCATCCAGGTAAGGGTACACCCTGACCTTTCGGTGCCGCAGGAATGCTGTCACCACTGTCATGCATTTGGTGAAGACCCTGGGAGCTAGGGAAAAGCCGAAGGGCATGGCCCAGAACTCGTAATGGGATCCTTCTGCTCTGAAGCGGAGGAATCTCTAATGGGACAGACGGATTGGGACGTGAAAGAACGCGTCCTGAAGGTCCAAGGAACAGAACCACATGCATTGTTCCAAGGATGGGATTATCTGAGCCAGAGTGACCATCCAGAAGATCCGAGACCTTAGGAACCTGTTCAGGTCGTGCAGGTCGAGAATGGGGTACCAGCCCCCCATCTGTTTTGGGACCAGGAAATACCTGGACACAAACCCCGGGTCTGGAGGAGGATCCGCCACCTTCCTGATCACCTCTTTTTCGAGGAGCAGGGCAATATTGGCTCGGCGGGCTGACAGAGAGGCTGGGACGAGGCCCCGAGGGGCGACGGCTCGGAAGGGTGGGGCCTGTTCAAACTCCAGAGGCAGGCCCTTTCCTACCACCTCCAACACCCAGCGGTCCATGGTGATAGCAGACCAGGCAGAAAGGAAGTGGCGAAGCCATCCCCCCACGGGGGGATCCCAGGGGGAAATGACGAGGCTGGGGGCGACACCCCTCAACCCGTCACTGGGCAGGCTTGAAGGAGGGACCGGCCGAGGGACCTCCAGGGTCTTTACCTCCCTGCTTCCTATTGGAGGAAGCCACGGGCTTGGGTTTGGGATGCTAAGCGCGAGCCTGCTGTCCCTGGTGCTGGTGCTGTTGGGCCAGACGTGCAGCAGGCGCAGATAAGCGAAAGGACTTATGCTGCTGCTGTCAGCGGCCTTTGTCCTTCTGGACGGAGGTGACCAAGTCCAGAGTGGCATTGGGCTTCTCGATCCGCTGGAGGTGACCTTCCACTCCAGGGCCGAAGAGGACGGTCCCCAAGAAGGGGACATCCACTAATTTGTGCTGGGTATCCGCCGTGAAGGTGGATATCTTTAGCCATGCTCTGCGACACATGGCCACCGTGGCCGCAACTGATCTGGCACAGGAGTCTCCTATGTCGAGAGCTGTTTGGAGCTGCTGCTTAGCCACTGCCCTACCTTGGTCCCGCACCTGCCGGACCGTAGTCTGCAGGTCGGCCGGGAGATGAGGGATCACCTCATCCAGGGAGCCGATTAGGGCGTGGGAGAAGTGTGCCATCAGCATGGCCGAGCTGGCCTGGCGGAGGCAAAGGGAGGACGCAGCGTACACCTTGCGCCCGGCGTAGTCCAGCTTTTTGGACTCCTTGTCGGGGGGGGGGCTTGTCCACGTCCCTAGCGTTCCCGGAACGCCAGAAATCGCTGTTGGTGACCAACCCCTCAGCAGACGGGTGTTCCGAAAACCCAGGCAAAGAGCCGGTAGGGACCGCATACTTCCTGGCCATCCTGGCTGAAGGCGCAGGGCAGGAAGCAGGCTGCTGCCAAAGCTCCAAGGCTCGGCCAACAATGGCTTCAGCCACTGGAAAGGCCTCCATGGGGGAATCCTCTCGGTCCAGTATCTCCGTCAGGGGATACTTGGCCCGTTTGGATACGGGCTCGAGCTGCATCCCAGTGGACTCCGAGATGAGCCGAAGCAAACCCATGAAGGACGATGGGCTTTCGTCCAATGACTGGCCCCTGGAGGACTCCAGGTCAACCGGCCTGGAGAACACGGAGTCGTCGTCATCGGACTCAGAGGAGTCCGCGAAGAGCTGCCTGGGGCCTGAGCCACCCTCCACCTGCCAAGGACGGTTGGGAGTTAGAATGACCAACAACCTGTGGGGCAGGCCTTGAGCCGACCGAGAGTCCTTGGTTGGTGCCCCAGATTTGAGTTGTGGAGGCGGAAGTTCCACCACAATCGGTGGGGCAGCAGGTTTCGTCCGAACAACCGGCCCAGGCTTGATCATCTCAACTACGGCGAGGGGTTGTTTCGGCCGCTCGGGTGACAGCCACTTGATGTCTGGGGAAGGCGACGGCGCCGACTTGTTCCCGGACAGAAGTAACTGCTACCACATCAGGGCCTCGTAGCATCGACGCAATTTGTGCTGAAGCCTCTTCTCTTCCAAGGAGGAAGACTAGGATGAGTGGCGGTGCCGCCTACCTCGGTGCCAAGACCGAGATCGCCGATGTCAGCAGGATCGGCTGGACCGAGAATAAGTCCAAGACTGAGACCGAGATCCTCGGTGTTTTCGAGGACGGGTCTGGGAAGGAGCGAGGGACACCCGCTCTTCCCTCGGCTTGGACGCCTTTATCGGAGACTGCTGCACGGTGCAGTCAGATCCTCGGTCTCCACAAGGGGAACCGGTGAAAAAGGGTTGTCGGCCTCACCAGTCGACAGCCCATCTGACGGGTCGAGAAAAATCTCGACCGCGTCGTCGGGTGTCTCAGCCGGCTGGCCTGACGGGGATGCCGTGAAGCCAGCGGGCTTGGTCGCAACCTTGGCCGAAGTCAACAGTCAGCCGTCCGGGGAAGGAGACCTCTCCCACGAACGCCGATGGTGGGACTTACACTTAGAGTCCTTCTTTTTGGACCGAGAGGAATGTCCTGATGGCCCCGCTCCCTTCGTGGAAAGAGATTGGCAAAGCTCCTTGAAAGAAGCTGAATACAAGGTACCCAGAGAGAGAGAGCGGGATAAATGCCGTGACTGAGGAAGAGGATGATGCAGCCTGGGCTGCCTCCTCCTCAAGGGCGATCATCTGCTCGAGTTGCTCAGCCGAGCCAGCCGCCCCGGTAATCGCCCAACGGGCCTCCTTTGACTTAACCGGCAGGTAGCGCTTCTCGGGGCATCCAAGCTGTAACCGGGCAGCGCGATGCTCCAGGACGTTGGTCGAAAATGAACGGCATGACTCGCGAGGCTCATGGGTCGTGGTTCTAGGCAAAGGCAGTAGACGCACGTGGACTGCGGGTTCGTCCTGGACATTTTCTGCCCACAAGGGCACCGCCAAAATCCGGGAGTCAATTTGTCCATCGCAGCCACGAGGGAGAAAGATGACCGAGGTCTTGAAAATTTTAAAATGAGTTTCGGGCGAACCGAAGAATTAGGATCCAGTCTGTCATGCAGAGCATTAAGGAGGGAACCTGAGCTTCCAAGCTGTAAGGAAGATCTGGCGTCATAGGGCGGAGCCGAGAGTTTTACCACCCGGGTGGGTGGGAGGGGCCAGCTTGAAGACCTTCCGGCAAGATTTAAAGCGGCAAGGAACCTGCCAGACAGTGTGGATAAACAACATATCCATGTCCCTAGAACTATATTTTGTTAATACTGTATGTAAATTACACCTGACTACATCTAAATTGATCTCACATAGAATAATGTATGGGCAACCATATGCAACAAAGCTGCATTTCCGTCCAGGGGTTGTCACAATGACAGAGTGACCTGAGAGCAAAGCTTGAGAGGTCCCAGTTGTCATGACAACCCCAAGATTGAAACAGTCCTGGAGTGTGTGGGCTGCCCACACCTTATTCTCTATAGTGTATGAGCAGCCTGCAACACAAACTTTTTTTTTTTTTTTTACTTTTTCAGTGTCTCTCACAGACTACCACTACCGCTGACCCCCATACTTGACCACACACCAGAAAACACACTCGACTAATCTGCTCACTACCCCTCCTTACCTACCTAAACAATCTTTTCCGAAACTCTTCCCATTGACCTAATAGTTTCAGTTACTTCCCCTCCGAGCAGCTGCACTTGATACTGCACACAGTTAATTACTTGTGCAAGCCACTGTAGCACAAATCAAAGCTAATTATGCCCCTTGTTAAATGATGCAACTACTGCAGCACAACAAAAAGGCGTTGTGTTTCAGTAATGTCACTACTACAGCAGAACTCCTTTTTTAAGTCTGTAGATTTCTACACACAACTTATCACACCCATACACTATATTGTATATTATAAGTTGTGCCCCTATAGTTAGGGTTGAATAGCATGTTTAATGTTAAACCTCAAATTTTGCACTTTGATAACTTTACAACCGATCAACAGATTTACACACAATTTGGTATGTGCTGTTCCATGGGGTAGATCTCGTGACACGGCAAGTTTTGCTCTGGTCGGATGTACGGATACTGAGATCCAGATAATGCAAAAACTTTAAAAGTTGCAATTTTTTCCTGACTGCCTTGTATCCAGATGGTGTGGAAGTTTGGTGCGATTTTTTGTAGTAGAAACAGCTTGGGTAACAGAACTGCCATGCATTTGTTTGGTGAAAAAATATTGATCTGTTGCAAAGTTATTAAATTTTTTAAGTTCCCGTTGTTTTCAGTGGGAAGATCACTTTCCAGGACAGAGGGAGAAAGTCTGACAAAGGATTTGGCCTCACAACAAAAATGATCCTTTTTCTTTAGGTGCCAATCCTTTTTCAACAGAAAAATTTTCTTTTTCATGAGCCACCATCTTTTTTTATTTTCCACAAACTAAAAAGCGAGGACAATACAAAAAATGTTGTCATTTTAAAAATCAATCACCAGAACCTGGCTGAACGAGCCCCGTTTAGCTAGATTCTGGTGTTTCTCACTAATAGGGCCAGAAATACTTTTTCTCAGCACTCAAAATGCCGTGTGCCCAGCTTAAGGAGAGGAGCCATCCCCCGCGTTCTCTGTATGAAAACAACACATTTTCTTTAGTTCTGCAGTCGCAGTTGCAGTGTGCACTGTGAGCCACCCCACCGTTTGGTGATGGGACCCCACACACATACACTGTCCCCATATTCCCTGGTGTCTAGTGGCACCCTCCACCCTCGAATCACTGTTCCCATTGTATGGATTATATTCCCTGGTATCTAGTGGCACCCCCACATGCTGACTGCCATCCCCTTTGTGCTGTTTATATTCCCTGTTGTCTAGTAGCACCCCCCCCACCCTCCAATCGCTGTTCCCGTTGTTCAGATTATATTCCCTGGTGTCTAGTGGCAGCCCCCACCCTCTGATCGCTGTAATCATTGTTCCGATTATATTCCCTGGTGTCTAGTTGCACCCCACCCACCCACCGATCGTCATCCCCATTGTTCTGATTATATTCCCTGGTGTCTAGTGGCACCCCCACCCTCCGATCACTGTCCCTGTTGCCTAGTGGCATCCCCCATCCACCTACTGCCATCCCTATTGTCTCCTTTATATACCCTGGTAACCCTCCCATTGATGGCAATACCTGTTAAAAAAAAAATGGTCCCTTGCCAGATTGCCCCTCTACCTCTCACTCAGCACCCACCACCCCATACACCCCCAGTACACTACCACATACCATCACTCACCTGAACAGGTCCTAGGTTCAAGATCTGCTCTCTGATGGAGGACACATCTTGCTGCTGGAACTGGCGACTGCAATGTCAGAAACTAATGTAAATGCGGTTCAATGTATTTCAACGAGGGTTTCAACTTTTATGTATAACTTCGCCTTTTTTTTTTTTTTTGAGATTTTGAACCCAAATTTTCAACATGGCTTTTTGGGGACACCACTTCATGAACAGTACTGTCGTTTTGCAACTCCTGCCCGAAAGGTGATTTTGCTGTCGCTTTGGGAATTCACCTTTTGGGCGAGATTTGGAAATGTTTTCTGTCCTTGTTCATTTGGGGGGGGGGATGTCATAATAAGGCTGTTGAAAATCTGGGGTCAAACTATGAAAAAGTGAAAACTTTATGACCATTCATTGCAATTTCAATACGCATGCTTGTAACTTTGGAAATTTTAAATATACTGAACCCAAATTTTCAACATGGCCTTTTGGGGACCCCATCTGATGAACTATAGGACTGTCATTATGCAAGTCAAGCCCAGAAGGTGATTTCACGTCCGCCTGACGAATTCACCTCTTGGGCAGGATTTGGACATTTTTTTTGCCCTTGTTCATGAGGTGGGGTCATAAGAAGGCTATGTTGAAAATTTGGGGTCAAAATGTGAAAATAAAAATGCCAAAATTATGAACATTCGTTGTACTTTTGCTACACATGCAACTTTGAAAATTTTAAATATTTTGACCCCAGATTTTCAACATAGCCTTTTCTTATTACCTCACCTCATGTATGTCACAGCTGTCATTTTTTATTAAATCCTGCCAAAAATATGTTTTTGCACCTGTGGTGTGGAATGGCACTGCACTTGCAGAGAATTACGTTTTGGCAGGGACTCAAAAATGTTCTGTACTGGGTACATGAGGTGAGGTAATAAAGTGGCTATGCTGACAATTTGGTCACTGTTGTTCTATAAATAAAATCGCAGGGTCCAAAGGGCCCTGTGCTTCCACAGCAACATATATATCCATAATTAATATATATGTACACTATACGCATGTACTAAAGGATGGGAGCACAGGGTCAAAGTCACAGTAAAATAAGGATACTATTATACTACCTCAAAAAGTAAGGAAATAAGTTGCAAAAGACGTTGTTAATGCTCCGGTTAGGGTCAAAGCTACAAAAGCTGAGAAATGAGGCATTAGGGTTTTCCTAACACCCCACCCTTCCAAACCACGCAGGAGAGCAGGTGGGGGTGTGTGCCTTGGGCCTCTCACGCCTAACGCTCACCCCATTCTCATAAGGTCTACACATCTGACCTTATTTACAGATGGAATGGGGTAAGTGTTAGATTTGAGAGGCCCAAGGCACACCCCACACCTGCTCTCTTGCCTGGTTTGGGAGGGTGGAGTGTTAGGGAAACCTTAACGCCTCATTTCCCAACTTTTGTCGCTATGACCCTAACTGGAGCATTAATGAAGTTTTTTTTGCAAGTTATTTCAGATAGAAGTACGTTTTTCCAGATATATTTTTAGATATTTGCAAAATTCAATGACATATGTCTTATACTTGGCAAAGATACATTTAATAAGTATTTTTTGTTATATTATCAAAAACGGAGGTTTTTGACTTTTTAATGTTATGTACTCTAATGAACAACTATTACATTTCTATGCAAGTGTAATTTACATTGTAATTTATACAATAAATGCATGTTAAAGAACACCTTCCCAAGTATTTTCATGAAAGCTCTTTGAGAATACAATAAGAACTTATCTCCTCCTGAGTTCATCCATACATAAATTATATTTGAGAGCTATGCTTTCTGGAAGGGAAGGGATCGTATTTTGGCTCCACTACAGATCCCTTCCGCTTCCTTGTCTTGAGCAACCCCCATGCTAGCATGTTTTTTTTTTTTTTTTTTAATGTAACTATATGGAGATCATGGGGGCATGTGCCACAGACTATTATGGGGTGGACTTTAACGTCTTTCTTTTTTTTTTTTTAATAGTGCAGGGTTCCAATTTGGATTAATCAAGGCCACCGATCGACTAAGAAGAGCCTTGTTAGATGAGCGGTGACCTTGATTTATCTAAACTGGAACCCTGAACTATTTTTTTTTTTTTAAAAGGCATTAAAACCAGCCCCTATAGTAATCTATGGAGTACACTCCTGCGCTCTCCATATAATTACATCACAGAACATGCTGGGGGGGTTCTGCACAGGGAAGTGGAAGGGATCTGCAGCTCAGTTCCATGGAGCCAAAATACAATCCCTTCCCTTCCAAAAATCATGGCACTCAAAAGCATAATTTATGTATGGATGAACTCAGGGGGAGGTAAGGCTTCATACCGACTTACCTTGCGTATGCCAGGAAAGGGGCTCTTTAAACCCATATTTTAAATACATTAGACTTATATTCTGAAATATATTTCATATATATTTAAAATAGGTTTGGCCTGATAAACCTCTGGAAAATATCTGGACTATTCATGTTATTTATATCCATCTTGTACTGATAATAAATATTAAATATGTTTTATTTAGAAGATTAATATTTTTATAGTTAATAAATATGGTTGGCATATTTTAGACCATATATCTCAGAATATATGTAGACCAGTTTGTGAATATACTGTATAATGAACGTATTTGCACATCTCGTAGTAAAATATGTAGCTTGTTTCATGTAAGATACAGTATGTGTAAAATATATTTAGAATGGCAACACTGTTCCCCTAAATACATTGTGATTTTGAATTGACAACATTAGCTTCCAGGATAGAGAAATGTAGAGTGTATAAACCAAGTATATTTGGAGACTCACCCCAATTCCGGAAGCATTCAGTAGTTTATTAACCAAAAATCATGAACATTTCTATTTTTAAAATTATTCTGAATTGAAAACATTGCAGGGAAAGGTACAGAGTATAAACCCAGTACATTTAGGGATTCACCCCAACCTTTCAAGGAAATGAAAAGGGGTGGTATAAATATCAATCTGAGCCTTTACTAAACATCAAGTTAAGAGGTAAGTCCTACGTGAAAGTATAAATGTGTAAACTGTATGCCTGAGATTTAGGTTCATTATTAAATGATTATACCAGTATAGATATCGAAATGTCATCTAAATGGCTGCCAACAAGATGAATTCTATGTATACAGATAGACACATTACATCATAATTATTTTACATTCTTTCTGGCTGGGTATTTTAAGATATTTGTACAATGTATGTATAGTATATGCAAAATATTTTAGATATATGTCAACTACATAAAAAGTATAAAATATTCAAGATGTAGCAAAAGACAAATAAATAGGGAATACATAATGGGTTGCAGTGGAATAACACATTTATCTCCACTAGTGAGTGGTAAGACCCATAAATCACAAGTGGCGAAGCCACCAGTTAGTTATAAAGGTCTTACCACTCGAGTGGAGATAAATGTTTTATTCTACTGCAAACCATTATGTGTTAGATATATATACCATACCATCTGTGATGTTTTTACTGGTGTTTTACCTTGTTTTAACTTAAAACTGCCTTTCTTTCCATTGTGAGTTCTCTATCTGGCCCATTGTTCTCTTGTGTTCTATTTCCAGATTCTAAGTGGAAATAGCATGTTCTAAGTTAAATAAAGTGTGTTCTAAGTGAAATAAATGGTGTTCTAAGTGAAAATAAATATATATCCCCAAATAACACCATTTATTTACCCGATTTATTCACCACTACTGTCGTGTATCACAACATAGTGTACCTTTAAAAATATATTATCTGGGAATATATGCATCAGATACAGTATGTTGCACATACTGTTAATCAGATATTTAAAATAAGCCAATTTGAGATGCTTTGCATATACGTCAGACATTCTGTATTAGGAGAATATAGTTTAAATCTACATTACAAATATATATGAAATATACATCAATAAATGCATTTGTAGCATATTTACTTCCACATAGGATCTGTCTGTTTTTGTGAGTGGGTCAGTTAACTACTATAAATACAATATTTTTGGGGAATATCTCGCCATGGCAATATGTGGCTTTACAGTGCAATACATTACCCTCAACAAATCTGTATCCTTCTAATAAAATACCAAAGAAAGAGTTTATATGAGCCATACAAAGATACTAGCAGAGAAGAAATATTTAATTTGTTTGGGTTCTGTGCATCTTTCCAAACCACATGCATTAACTCTAAAGCATTAATCCAACAGCAGGGCATCATGGGTATGCAAATCCTTGTGCAGGGAAGGCTGACATAGCTTCAAAACTGATATCCACCTCTAGACAACTTTTTACATGTGGTCCAGTGTAGGCCGAGAAATGACAAATAGACAAGTGTTTCATCCAGCTGAGATTCCTCAGTGAAGTGCTGTCATTGTCTTAGCCAAGTACTAGGTCAGCCCCACAGGAAATCGGGCATTTAAGGGCATGTAGAGTTTAGAAATAGTATTCTATGGGCTCTACTCAGCTTCGACAACAATTACTACTATCTCACAAGATGAAATGCATAGGTTCTCACCTTTTCATAGTAAGTAACATTCTTGTCAGCCATATCAAGGAAAGCAGATTTTATGTCATTTTTCATGTTGCGGTTCCACCTCTCCCAGTCAGCTTTTAGGGCACCACTGGCACATTCGAGTTTATCTTCAAGTTTTCCAATCTCTTCACTAAGCTGGTTAAAAAAAGAAAACAGAAACAGATAAAATCTTTTATTGTACTGCCTTTTTAGCTTCAAACCAGGCCTGAATAAATCCTCTCTGCTAAACATCCCATTACACAACTGTGATACTGTTGGAAATGTGCCCCGCTACAGATACCTTGGGGCTAATTCTCTACTAGCACTTCAAATTCTTATTCCACATCTTTGAAAATGGGCACTATACATGGTAAAATGGTACCTTTCTCAAGATGCAAAGACACCTCATCGAGCAGATGATTTTACAAACCCTAGACTACAAAGATGTGGTCTGCGCACCTATGCCCGAATTGCTAAACCTGACACAGTTCAGTGCACTCTTATCAGTCTGCCCTAAACTGCTCCCCTCAAATGCATTACAATATCATGCATGAACTGGGTTGTCCGACACTAGACAGCTGATGTTCCCAGCTCACCACACTCCTTGTACTAAACATTGGTTGGGGAAACTACCCAGACACCAGAATAGCCAACTTGCTCCGCCCTCCAACCTAGCTTCTCTTTTAAGGTCCCAGCTGGAGCACAGGCTATGAACCCCAAATGCAAATGACTATGCAGCCAAGCTTTGTTCCGATACAAGTTACCCCATACATGGAACAGCCTACCCATAGATGTAACTGGTTCTTCCAGCCTGCAGGGTGCTAAACAAAAGTGTCATTTACCCTCTTCTGCCCCAGCCATAAATGATAACATCTCTTCACTGTCTATGCGCTGACCCTCCTCTTAGTTTACCTTACTTCACTGTACCGTAGGTCTTGTATATTTTGCTAACAGTTGTCTAGAAACTATTTGCACTGTATTACACTCCTCTTTCTGTGGTCATGCCTTACCATATCCTTTCTTACTCTGTGCAACAGTAACAGCTGCATGTATAATTGTGCTGTGTGGTATATGCTTGCACTGTTGCAATTTTCACTCCCCAGTACCTTACCATGCCACTTAGCCAAAGTACTGTAGCAACTGTAAACAAGATTACTGTATCTGTAGATTGTGAACCTGTCTAAAATAAATTTCAAAAAATAATTGTGTACCCTCATAATACATATTAAAGGGCTTACATACAAAGTTGTACTATTCCACTGATATAGAGTGCAACGTGATTACTGCAGGACGACGACCGCTCCAAACTCAATGGTCCTCAATACTTAAGCAAATGTGCCAAAAAAGAAAAAAAAAAGTAACAGCACTCCTCTCCACTCAGTGCACATAGAAATGCCCTGCAAAAGCTGATTTCCCATCAAATAATCTTTATTTCTAAACAAAAAAAAAGTGCAGCAACAGCTTGAAGTGTGATAAAATGGCTACACATACACAGGAACAAACTGATGCCATTCACAATGCCTAGTCTAATGTTTCTCCACATACGCTTTATCACAGATACCTGGTCTAGGACCTGGTCCCAATTTATAGGATTGTGTGATCAGCTGATCTGATGCTCATAAAAGTCCAGGAAATTTAACTCTTACTCAGCAGCCAAGGTGCTCAGATAGAAACATAGTGCAAAACATTAAATATGTAACTGTCATATTAAAGAAAAGATGCGTCTACTAGCAGTGATATCTTGCATATCAAGACCCAGTGACTGATCAGGATACAATTCAAGTTTTTTGAAAGCTGTATCTTTTATAACCTATAATAGAGAAAAACATATTTTCAATGTTAATACATAATTATAACAATGAATACAAAAACGGAGAACAATGTCTTTATCATAAAAAAAAAAAAAAGAAGGGGTGGCTGGGAGTAGGGTTTTACCGAGGGGTGTGTGTGTGTGGGGGGAGATAGGGACCCAGAGGAAAATATCAACTGCACTGTCTAGATCCCTAGAACATGTGTAGTATATACAGCACATAGACAGTATACTGGGAACTAGAGCTGTGTAAATACAAAACGTGATGTATTTTAAGTATAGGTTCTTGGAGAAAACAAGTTCATCAACAGGGCTCAGTTAAACCTTGATAGATATTACAAGCGGTTGAAAAAGTCATTAAAATGGCATTGGCCCACTCTACAGGCCCAAGTGACATGGAGTTAGACAAGCAACAAAGTGGGTCATAATCTTTTTTTAGGGGAACAGCCCCCTGTAATCCAACAGCTATCAAGGAGAACCAGTACAATGGTACAATTTTGTTCAAAGGTCCAAGAAGGCAAACTGGGGTGGGGTGGTAACAGATACAAGAGGGAAAAGGGCAACTGTCCTCAGTGGCACAATAAGAAGAGCAACAAATACCAATACTACATGTTATTTCCTCTTATAAGCCCACTAAATTCTCTGTGTTAAAGGACTCTTCTTTTTCCTTACAATCCACTCTAATCCATTTTAGACATTTGTGGATATAGCTGTTTTGCACTTTAAACTGTTGCTGCACTTTATGTAAAAATAAAGAAGATCTGACAGTAACCGGCTATTGCAGTGCATTTGTATGTGGACTGAGGGAAGGTGAATGCTGTTACTCTTCTTACGTTTGCCTTCACATGCACAGCAAACATACTGGCAGTGTGCATTAGTGTATGGGTTTTGCAGGCGTGACCGAGATGGGGCCAATGCAGCGGAGTATGGCAGAGGCTGGGCTGTAAGCAGCATACTACAAGCAGGCTGGTGATGATGCTAGTTAGATTGCTGATGGGTAGAAACTTCTAACATGTTAAAGGACAAAGCTGCTCTACTGTAAGGAGTTTTTGCCCATTAGTATGCCAACTGGGCATGATCATCAGTTCAACTTGTTTACTCTGACTATACACTGGGCTTTCCCCTCCTGCCGCTGCACTGCTCTTTTTTTTCAAACTGTTCAGTGGGTCCAGTGCTCATCCAGACCCAACCGGTTTGAACCCACGCTGTGCTTCTCACCCTCCCCACATTCCACTGTTTTTTTTTCAAAATTTTCAGTGAGTTCCTCATCCCAGACCCATCAGCTGAGTCTGGTGCTCATCCCGGACCGGTCAGCTTTCATCCAACACTGTGCTTCTCCTACTTGCTGCTGCGTCCAGTGTTGTCCCGGACCCACCACCTCTCATCCAACATTGTGCTTCTCCTCCCTTCCTGCTGGGTCTGGTGCTCACTCCAGACCCGCTAGCAATCATTTAACACTGCTTGTAGAGAGGGGGGTGGAGAAGCTTGTTAGACAGGCTTCCCCAAGCAGTGATCAGTGGTCAGCTGCTTTGCTGAGGAAGGTAGGGACAGGAGACCAGTGAAAGAAGCGGCTTCACTCACAGATCAAGTATTGCCACTAGCTGTAAGTAGGTGCTTGTTTCACAGCCTCAAGAATGATGGTAAACAGAAGGGGTAAGATACTGCAGAAAAACTGGTTTCTTCCTTGGCAGTTTGTAAGTGAATGTAATCTGGTGGTGGGAGTCAGGATACACTTTTTAATATTTCTGAGTAGGAAAGAGCGACAGGTAAGGAGATCAGTTTGATGTGGCCGTGCCACTAATTTTTTTTTGTCAAATAGCAAAAGATCTGCTTGTCCTAGTGCCTGATGGTTGTTGTCACCCCATCTTTGACTGCCCCCCCCCCCAGTCCCTAACAGATACTAACTACTTCTCCCTGACCCCCTGCCTTCTGGTTAGGCTGACACGTCTCTGTTCAGTCAGCCTTTTCTATTTGCATTTCATCAGGTCAGGCATGACGTCGCCTGCACTAAGGTGGGTGCCAGCAGACTGCAACCTGCAGTGTGATCCCCATTCCACACTGACCCACCCAAGCGAAGCATGCTGCTGCACACTACTGCTAGTGCTAGCCCAGTTCTCCTCCTGTGCTGCACACAAGGGGAGTCGACCACCAAGAAGGACAATGGGGGATCAAGGAGAGGGGGCCGGGGATTCCGGAGCTATCTTTTCAACATATCTAACCCTGCTTTTGGAGACGGGCACTCCACATTTAATGTGCGTAGAAACATCTTTTTCTCATGATCTTTATTTGTGTGCGATATACTGGCAACAGTCTACATCTCTGTTGTCTTAATTGCAATTTCTATATACCGTACAACAACACAAAGATCCACTGAAAAAACTAAACTGCACTTTAGTGCATATTCTTGAACGTACACAGAATGTGGGTGAGTAATCAACTTATTATGTTGTACTGAAGGAACAGATCAAGGCTTTTCCTTTTGGTGGGGGGCAAAGACTGAGTGTCAGTACAAGGAAAAAGGCTTCTACTTTATTTAACCTGTTTTCTTAATGGGCGAGATTCTGCTAAGACATCGTACTGTGATGTCTGTTACAAATAATACTATCCTAAATGTGGACATGATTTACATAGTCTAACTGCCTCTTATTTGAGAGGTGGCAGGAAAGAAGCAGGTCTTGTATACATAATACTTTTGGAACTAAATAAAGCACAGTTTCAAAAAAAGATGTATTACGTACTCCTCCCATGAATGAACAAGCATTCTTTAGACCTGGGGCCAGATATTCAAAGGGGTTGCGCTGGAAATGCGCCCTGGAGCAATGTTCAACAGAGGGACTTGTGCAGTGCAAGTCCCAATGCACTGGGGCGCAAAGTTAATGTATGCGGCGCATCCCCAGGGGGCATGTTCATGCATATGCGGCACATCCTGATATTCAGCCTGGGATGTGCAGCGCATATGCCTGCACAACCCTGGGATGCGCCGCATACCAATGCCCAAAGCTGAGCCTGAAAAAAAAAAAACGGCTCAAATGGTGGCCACCCACAGGCGAGCTGCTGTACTGCAAGGCGCAACACAGTAGCCGCCAGCTGTGGGTCATCACCCACCTACCATGAACACCGTACGGAAGCACCCATATCATCTCTGGTAGTCCAGTGGCATCCCCCTCCCCATAGCGGTGAGCACCATATAATAATAATAATCAAAATCATCCCTGGTAGTCTAGTGACACACCTTCCCTCCCCATAGGGGCGATCACCGTAAAATAACCCTGTAACTATTCTCTGATAGTCTAGTGGCTCCACCCTCCCTCCCTGTAGCGGCGATCACTATAAAATAACCCTGTAACTATTCCCTGGTAGTCTAGTGGCACCCCTTCCCTCCCCATAGCGGCGACCACTGTAAAATAATCCTGTAACTATTCCCTGGTAGTCTAGTGGCACTCTCCTCCCTCCCCATAGTGGCAATCGCCGTAAAATAACCCTGTAACTATTCCCTGGTAGTCTAGTGGCACAGCCCCTTCCCGCCCTGTAGCCCGATGGCCGAAAATAAAATGAAAATATATCCCTGGTAGTCCAGTGGTACCCCCACCCCTGCCAATGCTCCAAGTCCCGTAAATGTACAACACTGTTATCCCATGGTAGTCTAGTGGTACCCCCACCCCTCCCGTAACCCCGCTCGACGATCCTATATAAATCCCCTCCTGGCGATCCAGTGGCATCCCCACCCACACAGGACACCCGGCCACCCAGCTCCCCGTCAGCAGCGGGCAGCAGCATACCCACCTGCATACTTCCACGGCTGCCCGACTGACAGCTGCAATATGGGCTACAATCCCCTGGTCCACAGTGTGGACCAATGAGCATACAGTGCATATTGTAAGTCATTCACAAATACAGTATACTGCATGCCCATTGGTCCACTGTGGACCAATGGGATTGCAGCCCATACTGTAGCTGTCAGTCTGCAGGCAGCCGCAGGAGGTATGTGGGTGGGTATGCTGCTGCCCGCCGCTGATGGGGGATCTGGAGATCTGGGGGTCCTGTGTGTGTGGGTGGGGTGCAACTGGACTACCAGGGAGGGGGACTTCACGTAGGATCGGCAAGCGGGGTTACGGGAGGGTGGGGACCACTAGACTACCATGGGATAACAGTGTTGTGCATTTACGGAACTTGGAGCATCGGGAGGGGTGGGGGGTACCACTGGACTACCAGGGATATATTTTCATTTCATTTTTGGCGATCAGCTACAGGAGGGAGGGAGGGGTATCACTATACTACCAGGGAATAGTTACAGGGTTATTTTATGGTGATTGCCACTATGGGGAGGGAGGAGGGGGGTGCACTAGACTACCAGGGCCACTTTGGATTATTATTATACGGTGATTGCCACTACAGGAGGAGGGGGTGCCACTGGACCCCCCTCTGGCAGCACCACATGCTGTGCAGGGCGCCACAAGTACGCCAGCCTGCCCCTGCACAACTCATGCAATGAAGAGACGATATGCAAATGGCCCCATTTGTGCCTTGCATACATTATGGCCCCATTTGCATACTGCCAGCTGAATATCAGAAATTTTCACACAGCGTAACTCTGTTGCATTGGCGCAGTTCCCATTCCTGGTATTCAGCCTGTCTGGGAGGGATGCTCAAGCGCATTGTATTTGTGCGGTGTGCATTACCTGATATATTCACAGGAGATGCGCCATTGCTCATCTTTTTAGAATATATTCCTGAGTTTCATCAGTGCAACACAGTTGCACTGCGCCACCACATGTGCCATTTCCGGGTGCAGCTCTGAATATCGGGGCACTGGTCTATAAATAAACCTTAGTCTTTCTGTCTTTAGTATGCAGGGGAGTAGCCAGGCCACAGCCTGAAGGCCTAAGCCTTCATTTGGATTTGAATATTTTCACCAAATATGCCTCAATTCAGCTGACCATGGCTACCAATGTGCCCTAAACAACATGAACCTATGCTTGGTCCTTCAGTTTTTGAAGTCTTGGATACTCCCCTGGTAGAGGGCACTGTTGTGCCGCTCCCACAGTGACCCTTGTTGGGGGGGGACAAGGTGAGGACCCTAATGATTGGCTGGATCTCCTCTCCAGGCTAAAGCAGTGTATGCAGAGTGGCTCATGCGCTTGTGGGTGGGGCAGGATGGGAAATGGAAGCATGCCACATCCGTGCTATAAATGAATGTGCAACTCCATTGGCTCACTGCCTACAGGCTAACGGGAAATGGGAGGACAGGTTAAAGACCTCTGCTCCCTGCCTGGCACTTCCCCAACAGGATCCAATATATCTCTGATTGCCCCTCCTGGAGACCACTGTAATAAGTGGCAATTTATCTGGGCACACGGGAGTGTTGCCCTGGGAGACGTGCATGAGAGGACATGCACAGTCACCCTCCCAGGCCACAAGTGAAAAAAATTAAAACAAAGAGTGAAATTGAGCAAGTATATATAGCTCCAAAACTTAGATGAATCTGTCTGAGCAGATGGTTAAGTTAACTCCCTACTGTTGTCCCCCCATAATGTATGTTGAAGTATTCGGAAAAAAAAAAAAAAAAAGTTGGGATTCAGAAAGGACCATGTATATTGCAATGAAATATTATTTTATGTGGCATCTCTCATATAGTGGATCATTTAGTAAAGGGAAACAGTTCAGATGTATCTATATAGCAGAATATTAAAAATTTAAAGATTTGCATCTGTGTCATTATTACTGCAGAAATGTCTCTGAGGATTCTGTGCCCATTCTGGGACTGTTGTAAAATGGCCTCTGCCACAAATTCTTGAGTGCTGGTATCTCATTCTCCTCAAGTGGTGTATACAGGACTGGTAATTGGGGGGGTTTATAGTGCGGGTGCTCTCAACCTAGCGCTGCATTAAAACTGGTGGTCATCATCACCTTCCCTGCCTTTCTTGCCAGTCTTCCTTACCTTTCTAAAAAACCTCACACCTGCATGCACTGATAAAGCACCCGTAGTGGTGCAAAATGGCATTGGGAGGCTTAGTGACTGCTTTCTTAGGGGTTTGTATCCTGATGTATACATTTGCACTTCATCTTGCTATATATCTATTTTCTATTAAATAAAGCCACATTTCTGTAACACTAATAGAGCAGTGGCTATGCGTTTCTGCAAACAGTTCATGGATGCAGGCGCAAGGTATTTTTAGTCTGGCATCATTCTGGCTGATTACTGTACACACTGCTTAGCCTGGGGCGACCCTTTTTCTTTGTGCGGACTTCTCAGGAACACCATGTAGCTGCACCTCAGGAGGCAGAATAATATCCAAGTTGGTGTAAAATGAGCAAATTCAGCAGCCAGAAAAGTAATGCAAAGTGCAGTTTTGAATGCACATCAGCAAAAAGTGGCTGCAGATGGTTTTGGGACTTGAGGTAGAAATGAGGTGGGGAATGGAGGAAAAGATGGCTGAGAAGGAGGTCAGCAGAACCCCTGAAAGTGTGAAATCACAGGTAAGCATGAGTAGCAGAAGCAGCATTAGCAGCATCACCCTGACGACAAAAAAATCTTACATGTCACAGTTTTCTTGACACCATCTCTGTCTGCGATATCTGAGCAAAGTAGTGCTCACACACAATAGTTCCCAAAAAGCACCCGCCACAAAAAGGTCTAGCCAACTATGTCCAGCATTTTATTAAAGCAATGTAAACCCCCCCACACCCCCACCACCCAATCATTCAGTGGTCAGGGGACAGAATGCTGCAATAGCAGAGATAATTGCTATTGATCTTCTCTCATTTTCATTTGCTGAAAATGCTGGTTTTCTTCACTCCAAATGGAAAGTGCCATCCTGAACCTTCGTTTACTGAAAAAGATGTTTCACATGCCCGCAGTATTCCTTCAATTCATACATCCATCTTACTACTGATATTTGGAGCAGTAGTCTGACAGCTGCTAGCTTGTTTCTGTCTAACCGCACACTGAGGGAACTGATGGGGGTCGGTCATTACCTTGGCAGAAAATGCAAGCAACCAAACTGTAATGGAAGCTACATGAATGGAATTCACAAGGGTGCAACATTGGCTGTGAAGTGTATGCTTGACTCGCACACTGGGGATAACATTTTGGCATTCATATTTGTGGAGACTGACACTTGGTTGAATCCCCTATCTTTAAAAGCAGGCTTCATAAGCCGTGACAATGGCACACATGCTGTCAAGGCTATTAGTGGTTTTGTTAGGGTGGCCTGCTTTGCATACTGTCTAAACCTGGTTGTGCAAGAATTCTTGTCACAATGTGACATTCAAGAAGTACTTACCCTGTGCCACTGCATTTGTGATCATTTTGCGCAGTCCAGAAAGGCCAGAGATCAACTGTGTGCATTGCAACTAAAGAATGGCCTGCTTCAGCATCAAGTACTGCAGGAAGATGTAATGAGATGAAATTCAACCCTGTCCATGTGGGAGCAGATATATGAACATGTAACCCCCCTACAAATGGGGGTTCCCAAAAGACTTCCAGGAGCTTGCTTGAATGCTCCAAGCCTGAATGGTGTTTGGCATTTAAGCCATTTATCAGTGAGTGTTTTTAGAGCCTCTGGTACTGTCTCTTTAAGAGCTGTCTGCTTGCAGACATAATTAGTTTGTATGGGGGGACTGTGTGCCTCTCTGAGTACCACTCGAGCTGCTGCCAGTTCACGTCATTTTTGCAGTCACTAGGAGTGCAAAGGAACCTATCTGAAAGATGTAACTGTTTGCCAGAAATTATTTAGAGTAATAATGAAATTACAGTTTGTCTAACCTGCTTTCTTTGCAGTCAGAACTGTGTCTGCTAGTTCCCCATTCTAGTTTTGAACTGCTGAACTGGACCAATCAGTGTGGGGTAAGCTAGCTCTAAAATGGTGCCTTAGACGAATCAGAACTTGGACTCATAATCTGAGCCAGCCACAAAGAGGATTGTATGGGCAGTGACTCTGGGAGATGTAGTTTAGACTTCAGTGCCTTTTGGACCAACAGCAGCAGTCTATTGTAGTGACAACCAATCCAGTCAAGAACTGGGAGGAACTCAAAGGAAGTGCCCGGTTTGTCAGTTGGAGTTTCCAGTTGAGCTTTGGCAGTGAAGAAGGAAGGAGCCCTGTGCTTTTCAGTGTGCAGTTTTAGTCAAAAACGTGTGTAAGGCCCAGAGTTCCGGGTCTGCAGCTTGTGTAACAGCTTGTTAGGACTGAACTGGCCCTGTGAAAAGAATCAAAGGATCTCTGAAGAGTAGAAACCAGCTCACCCTGTAGAAGACTGGAGGAATTGCTGAAAATTGCACTCTGTCTGTCAGGAACTGAATCTGCTGTGTGTTCTCCGGTATTGTGCAGTAATTGCGATTGGGATACAGATGCAGCCTGCCTGGTATAGTGCTTTCTTTTATATGGATGTGTGAAGAGGTTTGTGTACCTCAAGTGAGCCCTGCTGACATTGAAGGACCCTATCTTATTTGGAGGTCGTGAGTACTAATTCAGGGTCGCTCCCTGTTGAATTGCCACATTAAATCCAAATGGAATTACTGTACTGCTGACTGTTTAATTCTCCTTTTCTCTGTGTGAAAGGGCCCCTACCAGCTGCCACGGTTTGGACTAGCCACTAGGGCTTGGGTACCCAGGGACAGTAACTGATAGGGATAGGCCTGTGCACAGAGCCATAGGTAGATTATTAGAGTGATAAGCTAATTAACCTGATTTCCCCCTGTCCTTGTTATATCCCCCTAAATAAATCAGAGCTGCTTGTTTCAGCAAAGTTATACTGCCTGAGGTATTTGTCTATGTTAAAGTACTGTACTGTGATTGTTGCACTGTATCTCATTTCACAGGAGGTCCCAGTGCCGGAACCAGACCTGGGGTAAGTGTATACTGTGAAGGTAATTCTGATATATTGTGTGGGCCACTAGTGGGAAGAAGGGGGTTGCAGTGTCCCAGAGGGCTGTGACCAAGTTAGTTTAACTATTGCAAACCCTGACCTCTGGGTGGAGGCACCCCATTGGATCCAGGCCCCTCAACCTGTTAGTGGCAAATCAGGCAGGGTAGTAGCCCCTGGGATAGCGCCATCTAGGGGTTACATCTTGAGGCTCACCGCTGGGATTGTGTGTCCTAGTGGCCATATTTACAGAACCACTGTTAAGAAAAAATGGGTACCCCGACAGAAGTGGCTGTGCACCGCTGGTGGAGTGGTGTACTGGGGAGTGAGATCGACCCCAAAATGCTATGCTTATCCTGGACATCCCCTGGTATCACAGGACACTGTGCAGGGAGTACTTTCCAAGGTGGAAGGTTTACAAAACCCTGTGGTGGTGGGTCGGCATGCTAATCTGCTCACCCACACTTTCCTGGCCCTAGTAGAGTTTAAGATCCCATAGATAGCTCCAAAGTGCCACAGACCATTACCCCAGAGGGAGCCCTCACTGCTTGGAGAGTGATAACTAAGGACAGTAAAGACCTGGGGAATCAGCCCCCACCACTATCTGAAACTTTTGAGGAGAAATTTGCTGAATGGTTGCTGGGAGAGGGAAACTGTGGAGGACTTGAAGAAACTATTCTTGCCACCTGGGGTGTTCTCCCCAACACCCTCTCCTGCTCCAGTGCCGTAATGGTGGCTGAACCAATGCAGACTCTTTCTGCACCTGCCATTAGTCACGACTCTTACGAAGGTTGAGGATCTTCTGGCACCTCCCACCCCCAAGGAGGATGACTGGGAGACCTGATAGACTATGTTGCCCCCAAGTGCTAGAATGGCAATGCTCGGAAGGCGAAAGCGAAGAGGGTTAGTGAGAGCCTCCGAGGTCCTGCCCTGGCTACCATCCGTGCTAAACGGGCCAGTAACCCTGAAGCGACTGCACAGGCCTATCTTGAGGCCTTGGAGAATGTGTATGGGAACCCAGATTCTGATGAGGACCTATGGTGGAGAGTAAGAAATGCACAACAGTACCAAGGGGAGTTGTTGTCTGTGTGTATCTCGGTTGGAAAAATTGTTGCAAGAATGCCTCAGAAAAGGTAGTTTGCCAGCGATTGAACTGGACCGAACCAGGCTGGACAGGATCCTTAAGTCTGCCCCTTCTCAGAACTGCTGTTGCTTCAGTTACGCCTGGCAGATCGACTGGAATCCCCACCCTCCTATGATGAGTTAATGAGAGAAATTCGAGGAGTTGAGAAAAGACGACCTCGGGAGGGACCTGCACCAATAGCTGCAGGCTCTGACCGAGTGATTGAGGGTGACCCATCAAGTGAAGTTCAGGGGCAGAGGTTGGCAGTCAATGAGTGCTCTGACAAGGAAAAAGATATGTCACAATGGGGCGAACTGTTGAGAGAGATCCGGGAATTCAAAAACAGTCCCTTTATGAAGGCCACGCCTGCAAGTACGGGCCCTGACCTATATCCGACTGCATCTGCTATGGGGGTGGGGGTACCCACCCATGTATCTCCTGCTGATAACAGCTCCGAACTCGATTCCTTGACCATGGAAGTGGAGAAACTGACGAGATGTCTCCAAATGCTTATCACGCAGAGACAGAGATGGCACCACGTTTCCAGTTAGTAATACCCCGCCTGGCTCCCAGTGTGGCGCCTCAGCCAGCTCAAACTCCAGAAAGTATGTTTTGCTATAATTGTGGGAAAGATGGGCACATGAAAGGGAATGCCAGTCCCAAAAGACACTGACAAAGTTGCATATAGGCTACAAGGAGCTTGGAGAAGAAATCAGTGGTTAAGAGGTGCACGACATGATCCCAGTGAGGGCACCAAAATGCTAATTCACGTCCTTTTGTGGCAAGGTCAGTTGCCCAGGCCCCCTACCACGCCTCCCAGACTGGTCCAGTGGATCCCCATGGAGACCACTGTAAGGTGAATGGAGTGTCTACAAGAGCTGTATTAGACAGTGGCTCCCAAGTGACAATTATGTTCCAGGATTGGTATCAGAAGCATTTGTCAGGCGTACCCTTACAACCATTAGAAGGACTGCATGTATGGGGTTAAGTGAAGGCCTACCCTATTCGGGTATATCCAATTTGGCTGTCTTTCCCCACCTCCGTGGCTGGGTGGCCGAACAAGTAGAGACCCTAGCCTTAGTGTGTCCCCACTGGACTGTATGATGGTGTCCCTTTGTTGATTGGAACAAATGCTCATATGTTCGGAAGGCTGGCACAGTTGTGTTAAGAAAAACAGGGGTCAAAGACTAGTAGAGCTTTAAGAGTTCCGGCTTTAATTAAGAAGGCCTATGAGGCACAGAGAGTGCTGAAAACAGAACCAGAGGAACCGGTCGGAATTGTATGGAAGAAGGATCCTGAGTCTCTGATCCTGGCGCCAAATGCCCAGTGTACCTTACAGGAGAGGTCCGTGATCAGAAAGGATGTTAAGAATAAAATATTAATGTTGGATGCACCAGGCGATGAAGTGCCAGAGGGACTGCTGGTCAAGCCTAGTATTTTGCCGCTAGAGCCCATGCTTATAGCCAGAAGGGTAATGGTCCAAGTTCATAATGTGTCTGAAAAGAGACATTCGAGTAAACAGAGGTTGCATCCTGGCTAATGTGCATTGTGCAGACACTGCAGTGCTACCCAGCAGCAAGAGTTCAAGGAAGAATGACAGAGTAACGCCTGACTTGTTCGATTTCGCACTCCCCTGCCAGCTGAATGGAAAGTGAGGATCAGTGAGAAGCTTGCCCAGAGAGACCAGGTGTTTTCTTTAAAGGAATGGGATGTAGGATCGTGCAAGGAGCTGAGCACAATATCCGGCTGCATGACAAAGACAACCATTTCGTGGAAGGTCGGCGCTGGCACCTGCTGACATAGATGATGTGAGGGGCATCTGCAAGAGATGTTAGCTGCTGGTGTAATACAAGAATCCAGAAGCCCTTATGCTTCCCCCATTGTGGTAGTGAGGAAAAAGAATGGAACAGTAAGGATGTGTGTGGATTATCGCACCTTAAACCGCGGACTATCCTGATCAGTACACAATGCCCCGCATTCAGGATGCTTTGGACTGCCTAAGCGGAGCAAGTGGTTCTCTGTGCTGGATCTCCGCAGTGGGTACTACCAGATCCCGATGGCCCAGAGGACGTGAGAAGACGGCCTTTATCTGTCCGGCAGCTTATGAATCTGCTGAGGATGCCTCATGATTTTCAGTGCCCCAGCCACTTTTAACGCATTGATGGAGCGCGCAGGGGGGACATGAACTTACTAGAGTGCCTGGTATACCTAGATGATGTCATTGTGTTTGGCAGCTCACTGGAGGAACATGAGCAGATTATTTAAGTATTGGACCGACTGGAGGACTTTGGCCTTAAACTGTCCATTGATAAGTGTCAATTCTTTCAAACATCAGTAAGTATGTGGGACACATAGTATCCACCGAGGGAATAGAGACCCGACCCAAGTAAAGTTGAGGCCTTGACCACCTGGCCACAGCCCAAAAATCTAAAAGAACTGCAAAGATTCCTGGATTCTGTGGTTATTCGGCGCTCATCAAGGACTATTCAAGAGTGATCCGCCTTTACTTAACTCACTCAAGGGTATCCCCAACCCACAAAAAATACCAAAAGTCAGCGTCTCAAGACTGAAAGAGTGTATTTTCATCCGAGTGAAGTATTTGGGGCCCGCTGGACCCTGATTGTAGAGACTGTTTTCATGAGATCATATATCACCACCCATGCTCCAGTGCTAGCCTATGCCGATCCAAGAAAACCTTACGTCCTGCACACACTGATGCTAGCTTCGCAAGGGTTGAGCTGTGTTGTACCAAGAGCACACGAATGGCCTGAGACCAGTGGCCTTTGCCAGTAGAAGCCTGACCCATCCGAAAAGAACTATCCTGTACATAAGTTAGAGTTCCTAGCTTTGAAGTGGGCTATTGTTGACCAATTCCATGAGTACTTAATGGGCTAAATACTAGTAAAAACTGACAATAATCCTTTGACCTATGTGCAGACCTCAGCAGTTGATGCCACTGGCCATAGGTGGCTTTCTGCATTATCTACATATGACTATGCTCTCGAATACCGAGCAGGTCTGAACCACATAGATGCTGATGCTCTCTCCCGGAGGCCTGTTCCCCAGAATGATTGGCAGAACCTGACATTCAGGCACTCTAGTCGAAGTTTGACAGGAGGAACAAATGTCCACAAGACGAGTGGACTGCATGGTGGATTGCTTGGGAGCCTCTGAGGGGTGCATACCTGCTGCTGTGCCATCTGCAATAGACATTTGATGCACTGCCTCAGCTGGACAATGACCGTATTGGGCGAGACTCAATCTCGCATCCCATGATCAAAGCAGCTTTAGAAGCCCTCTATGCAGGAAAAGATGTCCAAATTACGCTCCACTGATTTGAGAACTGCACTGTTATACAAAGAAGGTCCTAAGTTGAAACTGATCAATAAACTGTTATACAGAGAAACAGTAGACAGAGGGGACAAGTAGAACAAACAACAGCTAGTGCTGCCCACTGCCTTCGAGACTCAGTACTGAGGTCCTTGCACAACCATGGGGCACCTTGGTATAGACAGAACACTTGACTTGGTGAGATCCAGATTCTATTGGCCTAAGTTGGGGGCTGATGTGGAGCAACACATCCGAACTTGTAGTCGCTGCTTACAGAGGAAAGCTTTGCCCCAGAGGGCTGCCCCCTTGTTAACATCACCACGTGCACCCATGGAGCTGGTCTGTATTGATTTTCTAAGTTTGGGAGTCAGATCAAAGAAATATCAGTAATGTGCTGGTGGTCACTGACCATTTCACGAGATATGCCAGCTTTCCCCACCAAAGACCAGAAAGCATCCACTGTAGCCAAAGTACTTGTAGAAAACTTTTTGTTCACTATGGGGCTCCACAAAGAATCCATTCTGATCAAGGGAGAACTTTGAGAGTCGCCTGATCAAAGAGATGCTTCTCTGTGGGAGTGCGAGTCCAGAACCACTCCTCACCACCCCCAGGGGACCCACAGCCTGAACGTTTCAACCGCACTTTGCTAGATATGCTAGGCACCCTGCACCCAAAGGACAAGCTAGATGGAGCAACAAATTAGCACCCTGGTACATGCTTATAACTGCACCAAAGTGATGCCACTGGATTCTCCCCTACAGCTGATGTTTGGAAGAGCTCAACTACCAGTAGATGTGTGTTTGGGGTCTCTCCTGATGGGGTTCAAGCTGACAACTATTTACAGTATGTGCAAAAGTTAAAGGCCCAGCTAACTCATGCGTACCAACTGGCTCAAACCATGGCTGCCAAAAGAAATCTGGCCAACAAAGAAAGGTATGATAAAAGGTGAAAGCACAGGAACTCCAGGAGGAGATCGGTATTGCTAAGAAATTTGGGACTGCATGGCAAGCACAAGATTGCTGACAGATGGCACCATCTCCCTCACATTGTAGTGGGCAAACTAGATGATCTGACAGTGTACAAAGTAAGGCCTGAGAATAATTCAAAGATGTAAAAACAATGCATAGAAATCATTTACTGCCCATTGGACAAATCTTAATTGAGTCTGAGCCCCTAGAAGATGCCCCTCTGGACCAGTGACTAGAGCTGCTGCTAAGAAAAGATCAAGAAAGTCTGCACCTACAGAAGCAAAGGTTAAAGTGTTCCCTCCACAAGTCCCAGTTGAGCATGACTGTCAGTCCATATCGGAAGAAAGTGAGGTGATTTTGAATACTATCCTTCTTACTGAACTGAGTCAATTGTTTGAGGCAATCCTCTAGTCAATACTGGAGATGAAGCTGGGCCTTCTGGACTGTCTAAGCTCCAGCTTTCATCCCTGGAGCCAATGCTCCCAGAAAGTGAAGTGCAAAGCATCAGATCAGATGAAATGGAATCATTGTGCATGGTTGAACTGTTTGAGCTTTCAGGGAGGAAAATGATAGACTAGGGCAGACTGGTGATACACCAACAAGAAGAGTATTTTGAGTGCCCTGACAGTCCACTGCCAGTGTCCAAAGCTCTCCATCTGAGCCAAATGTTGTGGACTCAGAAACTGTAACTCCTGAGCTGAAAGTGCCCCAAGTTCAGCCTCTCTACCCCCATGGAGACTCCCTGACAAGTGGAGGACAATGCTGAAAATGAGGCTCAGAGTGCAGAGACTATAACAGTTCCCCTAGAAGAGCTAGTGGGAGCTGTAAAGCCTGTGGTGCACCTCAGTTATGATTCACTTGGGAGGCCTGTGGACTTGCCTCTCAATGTTGTCCATAAAGGAGTGTATGTGTCCCCGAGCTCATTGCCCCAAACTGAGCATCAGTGCTAACTCCAAGTTACTTGTGTTGCCCTCTAAGTATGGTGCCCTTGCCCCATCCAGCCCCAAGGTAACTGATAGGGAAGGGCCCCCTCTCTTCAGGTTTCATGTACAAGAGGTAATAACTTGAGTTATGGTACAATGTGTATGTAATACTGTGTAAAGAGGATGTACTGCAATGTTTCAGAAATGTGTTCTTGGTAAAATGATATATTGACAGTGATTACGTATGCGAGCCTAATGCAAATGTATGGTTGCAGTTAAAACTTGTAGAGTGCACACTTGTGGGGCCGTCAAAACTTTCCCAGACCAGGAAGGGTGTAACCCCTACAAATGGGGTTCCCAAAGACTTCCAGGAGCTTGCTTGAATGCTCCAAGCCTGAATGGTGTTTGGCATTTAAGCCATTTATCAGTGAGTGTTTTTAGAGCCTCTGGTACTGTCTCTTTAAGAGCTGTCTGCTTGCAGACATAATTAGTTTGTATGGGGGGACTGTGTGCTTCTCTGAGTACCACTCGAGCTGCTGCCAGTTCACGTCATTTTTGCAGTCACTAGGAGTGCAAAGGGAACCTATCTGAAAGATGTAACTGTTTGCCAGAAATTATTTAGAGTAATAATGAAATTACAGTTTGTCTAACCTGCTTTCTTTGCAGTCAGAACTGTGTCTGCTAGTTCCCCATTCTAGTTTTGAACTGCTGAACTGGACCAATCAGTGTGGGGTAAGCTAGCTCTAAAATGGTGCCTTAGACGAATCAGAACTTGGACTCATAATCTGAGCCAGCCACAAGAGGATTGTATGGGCAGTGACTCTGGGAGATGTAGTTTAGACTTCAGTGCCTTTTGGACCAACAGCAGCAGTCTATTGTAGTGACAGCCAATCCAGTCAAGAACTGGGAGGAACTCAAAGGAAGTGCCCGGTTTGTCAGTTGGAGTTTCAGTTGAGCTTTGGCAGTGAAGAAGGAAGGAGCCCTGTGCTTTTCAGTGTGCAGTTTTAGTCAAAAACGTGTAAGGCCCAGAGTTCCGGTCTGCAGCTTGTGTAACAGCTTGTTAGGACTGAATCCGTCCTGTGAAAAGAATCAAAGGATCTCTGAAGAGTAGAAACCAGGCTCACCCTGTAGAAGACTGGAGGAATTGCTGAAAATTGCACTCTGTCTGTCAGGAACTGAATCTGCTGTGTGTTCTCCCGGGTATTGTGCAGTAATTGCGATTGGGATACAGATGCAGCCTGCCTGGTATAGTGCTTTCTTTATATGGATGTGAAGAGGTTTGTGTACCTCAAGTGAGCCCTGCTGACATTGAAGGACCCTATCTTATTTGGAGGTCGTGAGTACTAATTCAGGGTCGCTCCCTGTTGAATTGCCACATTAAATCCAAATGGAATTACTGTACTGCTGACTGTTTAATTCTCCTTTTCTCTGTGTGAAAGGGCCCCTACCAGCTGCACACGGTTTGACTAGCCACTAGGGCTTGGGTACCCAGGGACAGTAACTGATAGGGATAGGCCTGTGCACAGAGCCATGGGTAGATTATTAGAGTGATAAGCTAATTAACCTGATTTCCCCTGTCCTTGTTATATCCCCCCAAATAAATCAGAGCTGCTTGTTTCAGCAAAGTTACTGCCTGAGGTATTTGTCTATGTTAAAGTACTGTACTGTGATTGTTGCACTGTATCTCATTTCACAGGGGTCCCAGTGCCGGAACCAGACCTGGGGTAAGTGTATACTGTGAAGGTAATTTGGATATATTGTGTGGGCCACTAGTGGGAAGAAAGGGGTTGCAGTGTCCCAGAGGGCTGTGACCAAGTTAGTTTAACTATTGCAAACCCTGACCTCTGGGTGGAGGCACCCGCCATTGGATCCAGGCCCCTCAACCTGTTAGTGGCAAATCAGGCAGGGGTAGTAGCCCCTGGGATAGCGCCATCTAGGGGTTACAAATAGTATAAGGCTTTATCAGTGTATATGCTGCTCCATACAAGCTGTTAAAGTTCAGGAGCTTCTACGGCTCTGAAAACAGAACAATGGGGGTTTATAGAAGGGTTGGTTTTGATTTACAGGCCTTTTGACAATGCCATACCGGCACTAAGTGGGTAAAGTACCTCTGGTAGTCAAGCTGTCCCACCGCTCTGGGTGCTTAGGTGGGCCATCTGTAATGTGCAGCAGCATTCTGAGGCAACAGGTGACTCTAAGCTATGCATCATCTTAAAATCTGCACACATGGGAAGGGTGGAGTGGGCAGGGTGGCCGGGGGTGACTGCTTTCAGGATAAGAGAGGACAGGGTGCTGGAGGGACTAAGGGCACTGAGGGTGAACATGGCACCAGGGCCAGATGGCATTCACCCTAGGGTACTTGGGCAGCTAGCGGAGATCCTGGCAGGACCACTGGCAGACCTGTTTGGTACATCACTGGACACAGGATGCATGCCACAGGACTGGAGGATGGCCCATGTGGTGCCCATTCATAAACATGGCCCGAAGGATGATCCAGACAACTACTGACTAGTGAATCTCACTTCAATCGTGGAGAAACTCATGGAGTCAATCCTAAAAGAGAGGCTGGTGACCTTTCTGGAAGACAATGGGCTCCAAGACGGCCATCAACATGGTTTTGTATCAGGCAGATCCTGCCAGATGAACCTAGTTGAGTACTACGACTGGGTTACCAGGGAACTGGATAGGGGCCATGCAGTGGACAGCCTATATTTGGACTTCAGCAAGGCCTCCGACTCTGTGCCGCACGGGAGGCTGGGGAAGGGGGGAACTTAAATACATTGGAGTGGGGACAAAAATGGTCAACTGGTTCACCAACTGGCTGAGGGATAGGCAGCAAAGGTGGTGGTGGTGGTGGTGGTGGTGGAACTCTCATCCATACATGTGATATCTCCCTCTTTTCGCAGGAGACTCCAGTTTTTTGACTGACTGAACTCACTCCCTCCCTTTCTCCCTCCCAGGAACCAAAATCTCCTGCTTAAGTAAAATTATGTCTAAAATATCCATTCATATTTTTTGGAGCAGATAAAGACAAAAAAAGTAAATTATTGATGAACAATGTAAGTGATAACGTCGAACAACTAGTTGTTGATTCTTTTTAGTGCTTATTCTTGACAAAATGAAATATTTTTAATGTTTTTAAATGCTTTTTTTCTTATTTTTTGATGCCATTTAAGGACAAACTCATGACGTTATGGCATCTCCCTACTAGCGAGCCAATCTCCCTACTAATTTGACCTAAATCTCCCTCTTAAGCAAGTTGGACATATCACATGTATGCTCATCACCACGGGACGTTACGAGTGGGGCACCCCAGGGTTCAGTATTGGAACTGGTGCTGTTCGGGATATTCACAGCAGATATCTCAAACAGGATCCAGAGTAGGATCAGTCTGTTTGCAGATGATACTAAGATCGGTGCAGTGGTAGATGACATTGGGGGGGGGGCCTGCAGGAAGACCTGACCAAACTACAGGAATGGTCGGAAACATGGCAGTTGGGGTTCAACAACAAAAAGTGCAAGGCATTACACTTCGGAGCAAGGAACCAGGGGAGAAAATATTAGTTGAGAGGGGTACAGCTGGAAAGCACAGAGGAGGAAAAGAATCTAGGGGTACTAATAACATGGAATATGAACCACTCAACTCAGTGCATGAAGGTGGCTGCAAAGGCAAACAAGATGCTGGGGTGCACAGCGAGGGGAATCTCCTCCAGGCACAGAGAACTGATCCTACCCCTGTACAGGTCACTGGTCAGGCCACACCTGGAATACTGCATGCAGTACTGGCGTCCATTCTTGAAGAGGGACATCAGATTGCTGGAAGGGGTGCAGCGTAGGGCAATGAAAATGATACAGGGACTTGAGGGAAAATCCTATGAGGAGAGGCTGGGAGATCTGCAAATGTATTCCCTGGAAGACAGGAGGGATGGGGGGATATGATCAAAACCTTTAAGTACCTAAAGGGCATCAACAGGATTAATACAAAGGGGATTCTTCAGATCAGACGGTGGAAGGACAGAGGGCATCAGCTGAGATTGGGGTGGGGATTCAGGAGGGAAAGCAGGAGACACTTTATCATGGAAAGGGTGGTAGATAAGCGGAACACACTGCCCGAGGAGGTGGCATCATGTAGAACAGTGGGAGGATTTAAGAGAGGATGGGACAGAGTGAGGGGGGCTGGTTATGAGGAGGGGAGGTTGGGGCAGCTGCAAGTTGAGGGGCTAGCTGCACAACTAAGCAGACTCGACAGACTTTGAGGCCTGTTTCTGCTGCCATTTCATATGTTCGTATGTATGTATTAGACCATAACAGACACCTGAATGTTATCCTAACATCCCTGGATTTGAGTACTGCAATAATGCTGGACCCGTGGTACAAACAGGGGCTTTACACTATAACTGATGGCAGTCATCAGCAAGCTGAGCAGCCGCAAAGATTGCTAATCAATTGTGTACATGGTTTGTAAATGCTAAAAAACCTAAATGCTAATGAAACAGTAAAGTGAGATGAGACATACAGAGTCACCCTCGCCAACATTTGGCAAGAGAAGTGAGAGATGTGTAGATGTCGATTCGACATCTGCCAGTATTACAACCACAAAACCACCTACCAAATCAAATTCTCTATGGGCAACTCTTGCACAGGATGGAGCTGCAGACTGTGTGGAGGAGGAGGAGGAACCATCAGAGGATGCCAGACTAAGGGCAGCAGCAAGATCTTTTGAGGCATGTGTGGCAGACTCCAAACACCTTGGAGTGGATGATGAATCCCTGCTGGAACAGCAAAGTTAAAGAGTGGCCTGCACTGGCAGATGTGGCTTTTAGATTCAACCACTGCTACTTCTGAACCAGTGTTCAGTACATCTAGGACAGTCATTACAGATCGATATACAAACCTATCCTCGAAAAATTTCACTATGTTGACATTCATTAAAATGAACAGTGACCAGGCTAACATACTAAAATGCCAGCAGAATAGGCTAGCGGTCTTTCGTGTCTGCTCGTTTGGTCAACCCCCACCCTGGAAGCTGACCTTGCTGCCCCTCTCACCCTCTCTGGTTTCTCCCTTCCCAGTCCCAGATATTCTCGCTGCACAGGACTTTGCTTCCAGAATCCTTCCCCTGTACGTATCCCACCTCTTCTTGAACCCTTCCACCTTCTCTGCCTCTACCAGCCCCCTGGGCAGTGCATTCCATGGCTCCACCACCCTCTCAGTGAAGTAGCACCTCCTCCTTTCTCCCCTGAATCTCCTCCTCCAGCTTCCACCCATGCCCTCTAGTTGCCCCCCCTCCTTCCTTCAGAGTGTCCTGACTGCTCCTCCCCTATTTACCCCTTTCATGTACCTGGAGACCTCTATCATGTCCCCCCGGTCCCTTCTCTCTTCAAATATGTACATATTTAGCTCTTCAAGCCTCTCCCCATAGGTCCTGTCCCCCAAGCCCCATATATCATTTTGGTTGCCCTCCTCTGGACCCTCTCCAGGAGTTTGATGTCCCTCTAAGTGTTGTCTCCAAAACTGCATGCAGTACTCGAGGTGCAGCCTCACCAAGCAGTTATACAGAGGGAGTATCACTTGCCTCCTTCTGGAGATGATCCCTCTAGCGATGCATCCCAGCATCCTGTTGGCCTTGGCCACTGCCGTCCTACAAGTCTCAGAGTTGTACATCTTGACATCCACCACCACCCCAAGGTCCCTTTCAGCCATTGAGACTTGTAGCATCCCCCCCCCCCGCCAGGGTGTACACTTGGCCCAGGTTCCTGGCTCCCAGGTGCAGTACCTTGCATTTCCCTGCATTGAACCTCAGTTTCCACTTTCTAGACCACCTTTCCAGAGCCTCCAGGGCCACCCTCCCCTCCTCCCCATCCACCACCGCCCCCAGTTTTGAGTCATTTTAATGTTGGTCTTGGATGCGCCATTTAGAAAGTGCCGCTGCACCAGAAGACAGTGTGTGACCTTGGTACCTCCCAGATCATCCTGTCTTGTGCTGGAATGCTTGTTCATGACGAGCGAAGCACATGTACATGGAATAAAAGTAAATATTGTCCCATGTAGAGGTCTGTTAACTGTACCTCTAGAAGCAATTCCCGGTGAAAACGGAGCTGTGTAAGGTACTTAAATTCGTTATTGAAGTTCCAGCTCCGAGTTCGGTCATGTGCAGTAGCACCTAGTGCTACTGCGCATGACCGAACTTGGAGTTGCAACTTTAGTAATGAATTTGAGTACCTTACACTGCTCCGTTTTCACCGGGAATTGCTTCTAGAGATACAGTTAACAGACCTCTACATGGGACACTGTTTACTTTTATTCCATGTAAATGTGCTTCACTCATCATGAACAAGCATTCCAGCACAAGACAGGATGATCCGGGAGGTACCAGGGTCACACACTGTCTTCCGGTGCGGCGGCACTTTCAAAATGGCGCATCTAGGACCAACATTAAAACAAGAAATAACTCATCAAAGGTTAGCTGCAGTCATTGTAGACTATATAGGGCAGGGGTTCTCAAATGGTGAGGCCAGCCTCCTTGGGGAGGCCCTGACCTGTTCCAGGGGAGGCTTAAGCAAGTCTGAAAAAGTACTGCATTTAAATTTTGAGTTTTATGTATTTTGTGTAAAGAAATGAAGCAAATTGAAAGAGGATAATAGTAGGTGAATTTTATGTAGTTATTTACTAATGGGTGACAAAGGAAGGTGAATGAGCCAAGGCTCATTTCAGGTGTACTCAGGGAAGGGTAGGTAGTGAATACATTTCAAAAGGTAACTGCAAAACAATCAAGAAACACACATTGAGCAATAGTCCAAACAAATATGAACAATAAATTTATAATGAGTGGTGGTAATTGATCAATTGTAGACTGATGGCAGAACAGCCCAAATACAAGGGTTGAGCATAGAAGTGCTCAGAGCAATAGCAGGAAGGAGCAAAGTAATCCCAGAGAAGTTTCTTAGGAGCAGGGAAGGAGGGGGGAGAGGCAAAGTATGTAAGAAGGTTATTTCACATAGAGAGGAAACAGAAAAAAGTAGTCTGACCCATGAAGGTACTGCAACAAGGAGTAACAATGGTTCAAGACTGAAAATAGCAGAGCAAGTAGGCTGGCCTGTGTGTGTGTGTGTGGGGATACAATAAGCTGAATAATAATATTTATTTTATTTATTTTTTATTCAGATAGCACCTTTGAGAACAGGAGCTCTTTTTCAAATGTTCCACATCAGTATATGACAAAGAATTGAATGTGAGTCAAGTACTCAAAGGGGTTTCAATTTATTCATGGTGTACTGCACAAAGTACAGTATGTTATTTTTCTTTGGGGAGGCAACAGATTATTTCAGTTTTGGGGGTAGGCTCAAAATCTTTTCCATGGATTTGGGGAGGCTCACTGTGACAAAGTCTAAGAACTATTGATATAGGGTGCTTTAATCGGGCATTTTTGCAGCCCTGGTAATTGCCAACACTGTTTTGCACAGTTTTCCTTTAAGCAACTGGGCAAACCGGGGGGAAGTTCTCAGGATCATAGCTGGTAAACCAGCACTGGGCAGGTGGGAGGGAGCATGAGACAATAAAACATACTGAAGTAAAAAAATAAATAACCCTTCAATTCCCCTGCGCCCTACATCCAATCCAAACTATGAGGCCAGAACCGCATTGCCTTGCTTGTGCATCTGCCAAACTGACCCATGCTGCCTTTTTCTGAGCATTCTTTCTGGGTAACTAGATTTTATTTTGGGGCTTATTTGAGTTGCTAGAGAATGTAAAACCCATCACAGAATTGCCACAAAATTGCTCATAACCTCACCACCGCAAGCATGAGGTCCTTCCACAGAATGTAGGTCCAGTTTGCGGCAGTGAACACGGTGCCCTGCTCAATATGTACACCCTGGAACAGAGGAGGGAGTGGGGATAGGAGAGAGACCTTTAAATACCTCACAGGGGTAAATAAGGTACAGGAGGGAGGTATTTTTCAGAAGAAAAGGTGCTCAAGAACAAAGGGACATGCTATGAAGCTGGGGAGGTAGATTCAGAAGAGATGATAGGAAGTACTTCTTCACAGAAAGAGTGGTGGATGCCTGGAACAATCTTCCAGTGGAGGTGGGCGGGGGGTGAAGACAGTGGTGGGGTTCAAGAATTCAAGGGATAGGCACAAGGAAATCACAGTGCAAAGGGGGGGTGAAAGAGCAGTAGATCAAGTACTGTCTGCGGTAACAATGTAGGTAGGGAAAAAAGGGAAGACTGGGTAGGCCAAGCGGTCCCTATCTGCTGTCAAATTCTATGTTTCTATGTCCATGCACCCTCTGTGTGATGGGGCCCTAAATGTGTCCCCAGCCCATCCCAGAGGCATCTGTTAAAATCTGATAAGGAGAAGGAACCAGAAAAGGAACACCCTTCAAAGTTGCTGGGTTCCATCCGCTACTTGAGCACCTTGCGTACAGGAGAGGTTACTAGAACCTTTTGTTCCAGATCGTCTGTGAGTTGATCCCACTGGACTCTCAAAGCCTACTGAGGGATCCTTATATGGAGGCTGGCCAGAGGTAATATAACTATGGCTGCTGCCATTAGGCCCAGACGCTGAATAAACGTTCTGGCTGTGACACAGAAGCTGTTGTAAACTAGTGCCTGTGCCCTCACATGCTCAGCTCTGTCCAGAGGCAGAAATGCTAAACCTGTGGCCATATCTAAAACATCCACGATAGGCTTCAGATGCTGGCAAGGAGTCAGAATAGACTTTGACACACTGACAGTGATCCCCAGGGCATCAACAGTTGCTTGGTGTGAGTGAGTTGCTCCCTAGAGTAAAATTTAAGAAGTCAGTTGCCCAGGTAAGGGAATATATAAAGGCCTTCCCTGAGAAGGGCTGCTGCCACGACAGCCAAGCATTTGGTAAAGAGCCAAGGTGCAGATGACAATCCAAAGGGCAATACTCTCAACTGTAAGTGTTCCCCTGAAACAGGAACCTTAAATATTTCCTGTGAGGTTTTCGGATTTTAATATAAAGGTAGGCATCCTTCATGTCGAGGGAACAAATCCAAGCCCACATCTGCAGCAGTGGCAACTGACCCTGTAGAGTCCACATCCTGAACTTTTTGTATTCTATGAAAAAGTTCCGGTCCCTGAGATCCCAGATAGGTCTTAGATCCCCAGTCCATTTTGGAACTAGGAAGTATTGAGAACAGAACCCTGTGTTTCTCTGTTCCAGGGGTACAGGTCCTATTGCTCTTTTCTGGAGCAAGGTGTGAATTTCCTCAAGAAGCAGAGGAATGTGCTTGAGGGTAATATGTAGGCACAGTTGGATGGTCTGAAGGTAGCTCTAGGAGCTCCAGGGTATGTCCTTGTGCTATTATTTCCAGGAAGAGCTTGGGCAACTGCTTTAGCTTTCCTTCAGAGTGTGTTTTGTTATTTTACCATATGGGCCTGGTAGTTTGCAGTTCTTAAGCGGCATTACTGTCGAAGTGGTCGACAGCGCAGCGGTGGTTGGTGCCACATGGTGGGGCGACCTACAGCAATTCAGGGAGGCTTTTTCTCTCTCTCTCTCTCTCCCCCCCAGTACCTGAGTTTATGAGACCTGGATGTTTTCTCCCGGGATTTCGATGATTTGGATCCCGAGTGCTCAGTTGACATGGTGGAGCTCTTCTGCTGGAGCTCTCTCCATTTTGACTACCTGCTGTTTTACCAGGTGCTTTTCTAGGATGCCTTTCCTGCATCACTTGGTGGCTGTGTTGAATCCCTTGCAAACCTAGCAAGTCTGAACATTGTCGTCCGGGCCTAGGCTGCACATGCAGACTTTGTGCAAGTCTCTGGAATATATTTTTTTCACCACACTCACAACAGCAGAACAGCTTCGACAGCTCTTTTGTTGACATACACGCCACCGAACATCACTTAAAGTGATAGCATAACTACAGTGAAAAATACAAAATCTAGGACTATAACATCATAGTTTCCATGAACGGTATCCCGAGAATGGTCAATAGTGGAAAAAGAACTGAGGAGGGAAGGGGCAGCCCATGTTTACATGGGAGAGCCGACGCTGGACATCCTTGTGGCCAGCCCCTGGTGGACTTGCTTGCAAAAAGTTTATGTGTGGTCCTAGTGCCTGCCGGCTTATAGTTCTATAGGTGTGGCCTGATGTAAGAGAAATCCTTGATGAAGACTGATAGTTGCACCACCTAAAAATCAAGATGTAAGAGTTCTCCCCCTAAACAGTTCCAGTTTAACCACTGCCTAAACCACAAAAAAGAAGTCCTAGCAAGCTAGTAAAAAATGTAGAAAATACAAAAAGAAAGCCTGTAAAAGCTTATTTTAGAAGTTCTTTCAAATGCTCACAAAGCAGCAGATCTGCACTCGTCCACTCATTGACTGCAAAATAAAACTAAACACACTGTGTACATAGAACTGTTAACATAAAACATTCAGAGGCTGTTTCCATCTGATCTAGAGGCATCTGTTTACCAGCAGCTTCTTTCTGACAAAAATTCACCTGAAATTTGCCTTGAGGAGCCTTAAGGTGTAGTTCAATGGGGATTTCTCATTTGAAGTGCGAATTTTGCCCCAAAACAGCCAAATTCGAGAAGTGCATCTCGAATTTAAAGTTGGTGACTTAGAAGGAAATTTACAAGTCAATTTAAACTTCACTCCATCACTGACCTCTGGACCATACTGCCTCTTGAAAGTAGTCATGATACCTCCCCAGTGTTATAGTGTACCTTGGGTTATGCTGGAATTATTTTACTCAAACCATAATACCTCATTGCCTGTTAAATAATTTGAAGTCAAAAGAACAGAGACAAAATTTTAGTATTCTATCAAGTAGTCCGTACTGCAAGCAGTACTCCAGAGAAGAATTACATGTGGAAGTCAATGTCTCACCACTTCTACCAACAGAGAAAAATTAATCTTTCCCATGAGTAAAATTTCTTAGAAAGTGATTAAACCCATAAAAAATAAATGTTTTTCCACAGTAGCTGATTACAGTATTTTTTCCCGCTTTTAAAATTCTCCCACATATCAACTTCAAAATGTTTTTCAAGCATATTTTGGCCAAACAGCAAAGTTAAATATTCAGTAAGCTGTATATCTGAAGCACTTATCATGGGTAAAATGAATCACGAGCACCGTCATAAAGCAAATGGTTTATAGTTAAGTGAAAGATGACAGTGCTAATTATACTCATCAAAAATGCAGTATGCCATCAGACAAACAAGTCACCGAGGCACTCAGAAAGCCATTATTTCTGTGAGAGACTGTTTCTATTGTTAGTTTTCTGTTAAACTACCCCAGAACAAAAAAAATAAAACAAAATACACTATGTTGCATAGCATGATGCCTATTTTATCACGTGCTACTCTTTGTTACTTCCTGCTACACCAACATCCAAAATATGAAGAATCGTTTGAAAACTGCTGCACAGATGGAAATACTTAAGGGGTAATAAATAAAGTTAAAAGAACATAACAACCACTCAGTACAGCTAAAATATGTGGGTTGGATTTTCTTGGGTTATAATTGTCATTACTTAAATGTCTCAAAGGTAGAATGAACTTACTGTATTCCACCAGAGGTAAATCAATCTATTTATTTAAGTATTTATTAAGTTTTACCAGGAAAGACATACTGAACTTATACAGCTCATTTTCAGATGTGTCCTGGGGGAAGAGCTGGGAATGAAGACATAAAACTTGATGGAAAAACTGTCAAAGAAAGGTTATTTAGAAAAATACTGTGCGGTGCGTGAGAAAAAAGGTGGTCAACTGCAACTATGGCTTCCGTAGATCCGATGTTCGCAGGTCAACAGTGGGAAAAGAACTGAGGTGACGCCGGGGGATCGCCCCCTTTACACCTCCGACATCGGGTGGAGCCGTCGGGGGCGGCACCCCACCACAGAGTGGTGGACCAAGGGGGAGCAGTTGATGTCGCCTACCTTGACTTCAGAAAAGCTTTTGACACTGTTCCACATAGAAGATTGATAAATAAGCTGGGTAGGCTCGGGTGGGTCAGAAGTTGGTCAACTGGGTGGCAAACTGGTTGACTGGCAGAAAACAGAGAGTGGTGGTAAATGGTATACAGTCAGAAGAGATGTAAGTCACAAGTGGGGTACCTCAGGGATCAGTCCTGGGGCCAGTCCTATTCAACATCTTCATTAGTGACCTTGCAGATGGACTAGAGGAAGTAGCTTTGTCTGTTTGCAGATGACACCAAGATCTGCAACAGAGTAGATGAGCCAGATGGGGTGGGCAGAATGAGAAGAGATCTGATAAACTAGCAGAATGGTCAGAGAGTGGCAACTGGGATTTAATGCAAAGAAGTGCAAAATCATGCACATAGGGAAGAGAAACCCTGAAGCCACTTATAGGCTGGGAGGAGTTGCTAGCAGTCAAAAAGGAAGAAAGAGACTTGGGCATCATCATCACTGATGACCTAAAATCATCCAAGCAGACCTCTAAAGCAGTAGGTAAGGCTAGGGGTGTTAGGTGTATTAGTAGGGTATCACAAGTCGTAAGAGGGAGGTAATAATCCTCTCACAAGATCATTGTTAGGCCCCATCTGGAGTACTGCAGTATTGGAGGCCACACCTTCACAAGGACATTAACCAAATTGAGGCAGTCCAGAGAAGGGCAACCAAAATGGTGCAGGGACTGCATCAGAAGACACACGAGGACAGATTAACGGAGCTCAATATGTATACCCTTGAGCAAAGGAGGAGAGAGGTGATATGATCGAGGCATTCAAACTCCTTAAGGGCATAAACAAGGTGAAAGAGTCTAACATGTTTAAATATAAGAAAAATAGCAGGACAAGAGGACACAGCATGAGATTAGAGGGAGGCCGATTAAGGGGGAATGTGAGGAAATTCTTTTTCACAGAAAGGGTGGTGGATGCATGGAATGGCTTACCACAAGAAGTGGTGGCTATGAATACAGTTCAGGGCTTCAAACAGGCATGGGATAGGCATAAGGGAGCAATACAAATGACTATGAATAGATAGGTCACTGACAGAGCAAAGGCCGATGACACATTTATAAGGTAGAAAAAGAAATGGGCAGACTGGATGGGCCTTACGGTCCTTATCTGCCGTCAACTTCTATGTTTCTATGTAGACTGCTAGCTAGAAAATTTTTCAGTGGAATCCTAACGCCTGGTGGCCTTAGTCCTAATGGTATTACCTGCTGCAGGAGCTCCCCCTCGAAGTGAGATCAATAAATTACAACAATATGTACACAAAAAAATCAAGCAACGGAAGTTAACGAATAATAAAACAAGAGGAACCATTGCAAAATAAAAAAACAACTGGTAGCAAAACTGCAGGGTGAACAAGGCACAAGTGGGCTAAGCAATAAAGTGCTGAAGGTGGCCAAATTGTGGGGTAGATGAGGCACCACTGAATGTGGCAAGCATAGAAGAGTGGCAGAAACTAGGTGGAGCGGAGGGGCAGGATGAAGTCAGCAGCAGGGGCAAAGGGGATATGGAATTAGAGGGTAGCAGCAATGCAGCCAAAGCTATGGTCAGAGGCAACTGCAGGAGTGAATAGTGAATTCATGGAGGACAGACTGGAGTGAGTGAGATTAAGAAGATGTACGAATGGGAGGGATGAGAGAGCCCCACAGTTTGGGGAAGCAGTGCATAACTGGCTGCTGCTGTTCTAAACTCTAAGGTGCTTCACAGTGTACAAGCAATACATGCATACATTTTTTATTGAGTTTATTGATAAAGATTTGTTGCAGACTGTGATACCTTCTATTGGGCTAGCAAAGAATTTAAACACAGATGTTTGTGTAAAAAAAATTTCGGGGGGAGTACTGTAATATCTACAATTTCTTTAGTAGTTCAATCAAAGTCATCATAATCTGTGAAAAATCCAGTATTCCAAGAACTAATATGGCTACAAACACTTGCTCTTTTACGAACAAGGAGAAATGGGCTGAAAATATATTACAGTTTTCAACTATGCCCCAGGGCCACAGGTTACAGGTGACAAGAAGTGCAAAAGAGTTACAATACCACATTTACTAGTTACAAATGCAAGCATATTGAGCACGGATAATGAAATCCCTGAACTCATTTTTAAAGTCATGAAGTTAGAGAAATTAGAAAAAACAAACAAAAGTGTAAATTTAAAGATAACATGGTGAATCATTATATTATTTATTTGTTTAGTTTTCTTTGACCAGGTAAGTGCACTAGACAAATTCTACCTACTTTCAGGCACAACCCGGGGGAGGGGGACACTGATGAATGCCAACTGACCTTGAACCATATTAAGCTGTTGGTGTTATTTTTATTAATGGAATGCCTATCCAAATAGTAGTATCTTTAACACTTTCCCTTATCTTTATGGATTTTTGTTTGTGACATGTCATTATACCATATGAGGGGCTCTCACTATAAGAAAGTACCATTTTATGCCAGCTAGTAGTGGGAAAGTATGAAATTCTCAGGAGATCCACAAGAGGGCAGCTCAAACTATCTGGTGAGGCAGTTTACAGCCAGCATTTGTTTTTGTGTAATGAAAGCAACATAACATCTGTAAACAGCCAAGCAACACTGCAGTGTTGAGTTAAAAGGACGGATGGATGGATTATGTACAGTATGTTATCCAAGTAGGACATGAACCAAAGAAGAAACAGTGACAAGAGACTTGATTATGCACCCCATACAGAAGAGAGACTGAAAAAAAAAACCAGAAAAGGATGAAAATACACAGTGTGGGAGGTCAAATACCTTGGGTAAACAGATACCATTGTTAATGTAACATTATCATTTAATCAAGTCATCATGTTTGATTTAAAAAGCTAAATCAGCATTTTCAAAATTTATGTTTGGAAATAAATAGTGGCTCAAGATCCATTTATAATCACTTAAGTCTAAAAATCTTGCAGAAGAATAATCTCTCTCAGTTTATGACTGAGTACCTCTGCATTAGCTTAGACAACAATCAGCTTACTCTAGAACAGTACTCACTTCTAAATGCGTCTAAAAAGAATTACATGATCAAAAATCTAATGTCTTCATATAAACATTCTTCCAAATAGGCTGAAAAAGCCACCCCAGTTGGCGCTAAGGGTTGAGGCACTGGAAGCCACACTTCGCGCTATGCCGGCGACCCGGGTTCGGGAATGCCCGGGCCATTGGGGGTCAGCCAGGAAGGGAGAGAATTGAGCATCTGATGGACTGCTCTCCTTTCCCTAGGGAGGGTTCGGGGCTTACACCGCTCTGCGGCGGCCCCCAATAGAAGTCGGGGACACTGTAGGTGTGGTACATTCAGGGGACGAAGTACGGTGGATGTCGGCACACAGTGCCTGGACGTCACTGCATGTCCATACTTCAGGGAGTAAAGCTCGGAGGAAAATGGCAGTCGGTTGTGGTGGCTTGATGGCCATGCCTCTCCACCCAGGGGATTCAGCAGGAATCGCACTCCGGTATTAGATACGGGCCCTGCAAAAGCAGTGGGGACCCCTCTGAGGGTACTATGTGTGCTAGCCGGATGTGAGTAAGCCATCAGGTTGAATGGGTGAGAGAGGATGGCGGCCGGATGACAGGCAGACCGAGCTGCGGGAGTAGAAACAGAAATAATATAAAAAAAATAGGCTGAAAAAGTTGTCACTGTAATAAACAGCTTCTGTTTACAACAAGCTCCAACATATTTAAGTCAGCTGAGTCTTTCAATGAGCTTAGTAAATGCTTTTAGCCTATTCTTTGTCTTAGTTCTAGAATACAAAACAACACTTCACTAATAAACGCTTTCACCTTAATGCTAGGAATTTACTCCCTAAAGTAGTCCTCCTGAATATTTAGGTTACCTGGCACTCTCCTGATCTTCTCCATTTCTGAATCCTGGCTCTCCTCCAGAATTCCTTACTTGTTGGCTATTCCCAACTACAACACTTTCAGGCAGGACCATGGCAAACGAGGGGGTGGTGTTGCCCTCTATGTCCACCAGTCTTACCTGCTCTATCTCCTGTGAATTTGTATCCTCCTCATGAGCTTCTCCTTGCCAAACTCTCCACTTCATCTTCCTTACCCATCTTTGTTGGTGTCATCAATGCCTCCCCTAAAATCTCTCTACCCATGTCAGCTGACACACTCTCCTCTATGGTCCTCCTCATGTCCTCTAGTGCACTCATTCTACTAGGAGACTTTAACATCAGTTAGCTCTCTCCTGCCTTCTGGAAGACAGCTGAAAGGATTGAATCACTTAACCTTTCAGAGCTCATCACCAAGCGTATGCAACTTAATCCTCACTCACCTAACCATACTCTACTGGATTGGGTTCTCCCCTCAAAACACCCCTCCCCCGTGCACAGACTTCAGTGACCACTGTGTGATGTACTGCATCAGGAAAGTTCATCTCCTCCTGCATCCTTCCCACAAATATGTATGGTCCAGGTCACACACGTCACTTAACTCAGACACCCTTCTAGGTGACCTTGCAGTCATGGGCTGGCCTCCTATTGTTCCACTCTAAATTTATACATGCGGTCTGGGACAAACATGCCGCCCTCAGAAAGCCCAGGGTCAAGGGCATCCACCATCACTGGATAATACCAGATCTCATAAACCTATTTAAGTTCCGTGACCATGACTGGGCCCGCTTCAAATGATCTCTCTGCCCACAATCTCCTTACCTACTGGCAACTTAGAAATGCCTGAACTAAAGCCATCTGAGCAGTTAAGTCAAATTAATATTAATCTCCAGAATAACTCGACTCCCCTGTGAAGTTCTGGAAGGTTATTCACTCCCTGTCTGACACCCCACCCAGTCTACCTCCCTCACCCTGTTCATAAATGATGTACCCATCTCTGATCCTCCACAGTTGCTGCTCACTTCAATGAGTTTTTCATTACCAGTGCTGTCCACCCTACTGCTCTTCCTCCCCTTTCTCAATCCCTCCCCACCTCACCCACCTCAGGTTTTCACTTCTACTTTGGAGACCCTACCAGCTCTCTCCTCACTTAAACAGTCCAAATCTAGCCCAGATGATCTGAACCCTAAGCTGCTTTATCCTTCTGTCCCCACTACTGCCCCCTCCATCTTCTTAACCTCTCTTTCTCCCTCTGTGCTGTTCCTCAGTCCTGGAGGTTTGCCAAGTTACTGTTTCTCCACAAAGGGAAGACCCCACCCCTCTGGCAACTGCCAAGCAATCTCCCTCATCCCTACTCTTGCCAAGCTGAAGGAGAAATTAATTTACTCCCAGCTTGTTGACTTCCTCTACTCCAATTTCTTCTCTCCCTTCTAGCCTGGCTTTTATAAGCACCACTCCGCAGTCTCCTCTCTACTACATGTCACCGATTCTAACTGGTGTGGAGCAGGGACTTATCACAGTGGCAATTTTTATCGCCTTGGCAAAGGCCTCTGACTCAGTAGCCTACCCCTCTTCCTGGAAAAGCTGAGCTCAGCTAGCCTTTCAGCTTCCACTGTTCACTGATTCAGGTCCCATCTCTCTGGCCATCTCCAGTCACTGCAAGTTGGAAAGGCCCAGTCTCTCTGTCCACATAGAGACTGGGGTTCCCTCAAGGCTCCATTCAGGGTCCCATCCTTTTCTCTTCATTTGTAAACAACCTCCCATCCATCTATGCCAATTCGCATATTCACAAGTATGTGGATGACACACACATTTTCATTTCATGTGCCTCGGCTTCGGTCTTGGAGGAATCACTTCAAAGCTATTTCATAACATCCTACGCTGGTTCCACTCCAACCAGCTCTGGGACAACACAAAGGAAACCATGTGCATGACCTTTAACACCAGCCAAAAACTGACCATGTACCACCTCACCATTTTCACCACCCTGGATGGCTCCACCCTAGAACCAGTTACCACCTGCAAATACCTCCATGTGTGTCTGGACAGTAGACCAGTAGGCCTGTCTTCTCCACCAACAGACGCCATCCACTCCAATCTCTGCCCTAAACTGGGGGCCCCATACCGCACCAAGGACTGCTTTTTGCACCGGGTGCACCAGAAGCTGGTCACTAATATGGTTCTTCTGGTGTTCGACTACATCAGTTTGGTCTAGGGTGCCACCCCTTTTCCTCCCTTACCAGACTAAATGCCCTCTGCAATGCCTTTTATCATTTTGCTGCAAATGCCCCTTTTCTTAATCATTGCTGCTCCCTCTATTCCTCCCCTTCCCACATGGCACCTAACTCACTGCGCCTCTTTCATCTCTAAATACTGGTTCAGTTCTCTTCCTCCTTACCTCTCCTCCCTCCTCTCTTTTGTCCCCCTGCTTCTTACATAATAAATCCTGATCAATCTGTTCAATATCACCAGTGTGTAGAGAAGGGATAATAAGAGCTACGTACATAGATACATAGAATTTGCAGAAGGAAAAAAAAATCTCGCAACTCCGAAGGACCACATCCACTATAAACTGGAGTGAAAAAATGCTTGTAATTTATTATAAATTCATTATATTGTTGTAGCAGCAAAAATGTTACCACAGTGCAAAACAGACGCCATAAAAAACACACCACCATTTCACGTTTTGCCAGTACTTTGTCAAGGTCTAATACAAGCCACATCACCAACACTTTTATATGTGGGGGAGGTCATATGTCTCATTTAAATTGACCAATCCCTGATAATCTATTAAGGGCATCACAGTTTCAAATGCAATACTTCCATCTAACAGTAGAGGTCAGTATATATAAAGTAATAAATGTCAGTGCATACAAGGTTTGCATTAGACAACAATCATTTATAATGAAACACATATAAAAAGAGAGCGAACTACCAGCCTAAAAAATAGCAAATTTTCTATATCTATACAAATATACCTATGCATAGTATAGGCAAAAAAGAGATAAAGGAAACAGAGAGAGAAAAGAAGGGAAAAGAACAAGAGGGAAATGAAAAGAAAAAAAGGAAGGGGGAGGGAAGGGGAGAGGAGGGAGAAAAGGGAAAGAAGGAATAAAAGGAAAAGGACACCAATAGAATGAGACATCAATATATTAACTGTATCTTAACATTTTATTTTCCTTTTTGTTTTAAAAAAAGGGACCAAACTGAAAGATTTATTTAGTCCCCCATCTAAATGAGCTCCTAACAAACATTGCCATTTGCTTTCCTGTTTTAGTAACAAATTGTCCAGATCACATCACCCCCCCCCGATTTCACTTTCTCTAGGCCCTGAAAACTAAAAGTACAGTCCGCCCCACAGTTTTTCACATGTGCTGCAAGAGCATTAGACAGCTTCATCTTTTCAATACTTCAAAAGTGTTCAGCAATTCCCTGCTTGAAATGTCTTTTAGTTTTGCCAGCATAGAATTGTTTATACTTACAAGTTGCTGCATATACGACATAGAATTTGTTGGCAGACATGGAATGCCTGACCCATCTAGTCTGCCCATTTTTTCTACCTTTAACTTACGCTGCAGACTGTAGTTGATCTGTGGCTTTCCTACTCTTCCCTTTTTCTAGGGTTCCCTTGTGTGTGTCCCATGCATTTTTGAATTTCTCCACCGTTTTTGCCCCACCACCCCTGCGGCGAGGTTATTCCAAGCATCCACCACCCTCTCTGTAAAGAAATACTTCCTCACAATACCCAGATTCTTCTTCCCCCCAACTTCATCTCATGTCCACTAGTTCTTGTCCATCTTCTTTTCTGAAAGATGCTACCCTCCTGTACCTTATTGATCCCTTTAAGGTATTTATGAGTCTCTGTCATAGAAACAGAAGACTGAAGGCAGATAAGGACCGCTTGGCCCACCTAGTCTGCCCATTTCCCTACCTACTGTAAATGCCGCAGATCCTAGTTAACCAGCAGCCTACTCCCTCCTACCCCCAACTATAATTGCCTTATGTCAGTCCCATGCATTCTTGAATTCCCCAACTGTTTTTGACCTCACAACCTCCTCTCTTGTCCCCACTCTCTCATCACATCTCTAGAGAAAACATATTGAGGGTCTTTCAGCCTCTACTCATATGACTTCTGGTGCAGCCCCCGTATCATTTTTGTAGCCCATCTTTGGACTGCCTCCACTCTGTCTATATCCCTCCTGAAATGCAGCCTCCAAAACTGGACACTACTCTAGATAAGGACTCACTAATGATCTGTACAGTGGCATCACCACCTCCTTTTTTCTGCTTGTGACAGAAACAGAAATTATCGGCAGATAAAGACCACTAGGCCCATCCAGTCTGCCTGTGGTCCTATATATTGTATGTGGCCACTGACCCTATGTGATCAATGGCTCTTCATCACTCCCTCCCCTCTCAGGCTTCCCTTGTGCCTGCCCCAAGCATGCTTACACCCCTCCACTGTGCTTTCCCCCACTACCTCCTGCGGCAGACTATTTCAAGTGCTGACTACCCTTTCTGTGTAGAAACACTTCCTCACATTATCTCTTAATCTATCCCCTTCCAACTTCATATCGTGCCCCTTTGTTCTAGTACTTTTCCTACATTGGAACAAGCCCCCCGCCTGCACCTTGTTTATGCCCTTGAGGTACTTGAAAGTTTCAATCATGTCCCCCCACTGTCTCCTCTCCTCTAGTGAGCACATATTGAGGTCCCTTAGCCTCTCCTCATAGGTTTTGTGCTGTAAACCCTGCACCATCTTTGTTGTCCTTCTCTGGATAGTCTACACCTTATCTATGTCCTTGCGCAGGTGTGGTCTCCAGAACTGCATGTAGTACTCCAGGTGGGGCCTTACTAATATTTTATACAATGGCATCACCACCTCCCACATCCTGCTAGTGATACCCCTGCCTATGCACCCAAGCATGCCACTGGCCCTCCCTGCCACCTTGGTACACTGCTTTGATACCTTAAGGTCATCAGAAATGATTACCCCCTAGGTCTCTTTCCTCTTTGGTGACCCCTCCCCCCCAAGCCTGTAGCTCTCCCCAGGTTTCCCTCTACCTAGGTGCATTATTTTGCAGTTCTTTACATTGAACCTCAGTTGCCAAATCTCTGACAATTTTTCAAGCTTCTCCAGGTCCTTCTTCATTTTCTGCACACCTTCTGGAGTGTCCACCCTGTTGCAGACCTTGGTGTCATCTACAAATAGGCAGACCTTTCCTTCCAGCCCCTCTGCAATGTCACTAATAAAGACATTGAACAGAACTGGTTCTAGTACTGATCCCTGTGGTTCCCCACTGGTCAACCCCCTCTCCCCAGATTGTAACCCATTTACTACCACCCCTCTATCTCCTGTCTGTTAACCAGTTCCTAACCCAGTTCACCAGCTTGTCTCCCATACCCAGACTACCCATCTTGTTAATCAGCCGTCTATGTAGGATGGTGATGCCTCTCCCTATGTACCCCACCTTCCTGCTGGCATTCTAACCACCTTCTCACACTGTCAGGCCACCTTTAGGTCCTCAGATATAATTATTCCTAGATCTCGCTCCTGTTTGATGGGAGAGAGTACCCAACCCAGTGAGTATTCCTCTATTGGGTTCCTGAGACCTAAGTGCATAATGTTGCGCTTCTTTGCGTTGAATCTCAACTGGCATACATTTGGCTAATCCTCCAGTTTGCTCTGGTCCCTTCTCATTCTTTCCTCCCTCCTACCCCGTGTATCTACACTACTGCAGATCTTTGTGTCCTCTGCAAAGAGGCACACCTTTCCCTCCAGCCTCTCTGCAATGTCACTTATGAAAACAGTAAAGAGAGCTGGGCCTAGCCCTGATCACTGAGGGCCCCCCGCTGGTCACCTCCCTTTCTACAGGCTGAACTCCAATCACTACCACCCTTTGTGTCCTACCACTCAGCCAATTTCTAACCCAGTTAACCACCTCGGATCCAACTCCCAGGCTGCTCAATTTGTTTATTATTCTTTTATGAGGGATGGTATCGAAGGCCTTCTTAAAATCCAAGCATACCATATCTACCACCCCTCCCTGATCAATCTCCCTTGTCACCCAGTTGAAGAAATCTAACAGGTTTGTTTGGCAAGACCTGCTTGCCGTGAATCCATATTGTCTTAGATCCTGCTGTTTGCTGGATTCAAGGTACGTCACAATCCTTTCCTTGAGTAATGATTCCATCAGTTTTCCTACCACTGAAGTTAGGCTGACTGGCCTATAGTTACCAGCCTCCTCTTTGCTCCCGCCCTTATGGAGAGGGACAACATTCGCCCTTTTCCAGTCTGCCAGAACCACACTCGTTTCTAATGATTTGTTGAACAAGGCTGTCAGTGGTCCTGTTATAGTTCCTTTAGAATTCTGGGATGTATTCTGTCCAGCCACATTGCTTTATCTATTTTCAGGTTTTCTAATTCCTTTAGGACTCCCTCTACTGTGAACAGACTGGTATCTACACTCCTCCCCTTGGAACTTCTTACACCTAGCTGTGGTCCCTCCTCATCTCCTTCTACCGTGAACACTGAAGAAAAATATTTGTTCAGGATTTCTGCTTTTTCCTGGTCTCCTTCTGCTGACCCCTTCCCTTCCTTTTTAGCCTCACAATCCCACCCTTGTTTTTTCTCTTCTCTCTAATGTATTTAAACAAACATTTGTCAATGCCAAAAATTCACCATTGGTATTGCTATTGTGCATGCGCTTTTCAGTGCTTTGAAAAAACAACATTTGCAGCCCCTCAAGTCTCTCTCACTTGTCTCTGGACCCGGATTAGGCCATTTGGGAGTCCGGGAGCACGGTGAGAACCTTTATTTTGCTGCAGGAGTGGCTTTAAAAGAAACATGCACTAATGTGAACAACAAGATAATATTTTTATCTTGCACAATGTATTTTTACATCTGCTGTTAAACACTGTTTCTGCCTTTTCTCACATCAGCAGAGCAGTTACAAGCCAATGTTAAAGATTGTATGCATGTTTTTTAAAAGTACCGTACCAAAACATTGCCAGAAAAACAACTACCAGAGTGTCAAACTGAACTTGTATTCACTATTTGGACCATAGTTACCAGTGGATGTCCTCCCCACGGCTACTATGCTATGTCTGTCTATCGTATGTATGTATTTTTGTCTGTATGTATTTTGATATGGTTTGTGCTTACTGTGCATGGAATTCAAGCAACTCAAAAAGCTTGTTATGCACATTCTAAAGTTATTGTGCACATTCTACAATCCTCCCTTACTCTCACCAAAGCAGAGATCCCTGGGCTCCTTTCATGCCACCCCTTCATAACCTAGTGTAAACTGCTAAAATGATCCCCCTCCCCGCAGTCATTGTTGCCCCCACCTCACATCTCTCCCCCCTCCCCTTGATCTCCCCCAAGCTAACCCTCCTTCTTCCTATCAGCCCCCCTTGCCACCCCTCCCGGTTCACCCCGGTATTTCCCCTCCTCCTCCTACTCTCCTTCCCTTTGTTTAACCCTACAATAATTCTTATCCTCACCACACTTCTTCCCCACGCCAGCATACCTCTCAACTGTACCACATTACGAGGAACGTTCCTCATTTTACTTCACAAAAGCTCCCTGTTCCACACTGGGAGGACTTGTTCCACATTCAAAGTCAACATTTTAAAGCAAAAATCCATAGTAAATGATGCCAAAAATATATTATTCAATTAATAACAGACTTTCTGAACATAAATGCAACATTTTAACAATGTTTTGAGCTTCTTAGGTAGAGATTTGATTAAGTGTTCCACATTTTGCCCATTTGTTCCCCATTTTGACAGGCAATGTTCCACATCTGGGGGACAAAAGGTTGAGAGGTATGTACGCCAGTGCGCTGACAAAGCCTTCTCTGGCTGCTTCACTAATTCGAGCAAGTTTTGGATTCTAGTCCTCTTGCTGTACTCTGCACTTACCCTGGCATAGCTTTACGCTACAATCTGCATCTGAAATGTAAACAGCTCTCTCTTTTTCGCACTGAGCTCAAATCTTGTCATGCTGTGTCCTGGGCTACCAGGTTCACGAAGTTCCTTTACAACCAATGTACTCATGTGGACCCTTTTGTAACTTGTAATGTAACTTACTATTGAATCTGTATAACCTTGTGTAACCTATGTGTTGTTTGATTTGTCTTATGTATCTGTATGACCTGGAACCTTTGTAAACGAGTCCCTGAATCAAAGGTATTAATCCCAATCTGAAATAAATACAATTCTAAAACTGTATTGTGCCAAATTCTAAAAATGGAATCAGGTTAAGCTGTTGGTGGTATATCTTTAGTGAATTGGGGAAATTTGTCCTGAACACTTAGTATATTCCTTTTTTTCGAGAAGTGCCATGGGACTTTTAATGTCCCCATGAACAACAACAACAACAACCAGAAAAGGCACACAGGGCTTGGTTTAATGTGTCAGCTGAAAGACAGCACCTCAGAAATGCAGCACCCATCTTGACTGGGCATATTATTTTTTGACACCTCCAAAACTGTTGACGTGACTGCTGTCTGTTGATGTTTAGTTAAAGCGAACTCAAACTTTTTCCATGCATTCCGAAGATTAGTTACAGGAACTGCTCGCTTTTGTTCAAAAACTTTGTATATTTTGCCTATAAGCTTTTTGTTTGAGGTTTCATTATTTTTATTTATTTATTAATTAAAGTCTCAGATTTACAAATATCTTTGAGTCCACGCCCTTTTACAAATGTACCACATCAACAAAGGAGCAAGGGGACAAATACATGGTACAGAGGACTAATTACAAAAGAAAGAAGAATACAAATTCACATATAAAACAATTTACATTAAGATATATTATAATTGCTGGTAGGGTATACTTGATATACAGGTTGCCAGGTAAGTTATACACTACGTGAGAGCGGCCAGTGGGAGTGATCTTGTCTTAGACCTCAAGGTAGGGGATTTGTAGTCAGAGCAAGTAGGAATGGCGTGGGTAACACTATTACAGGTAGGTATAGCAATGATAAAGAGTGGTCAGTGGGATGACCTTGTCTTAGCTCCTAAAGAATTTTGGATATGCCAGCCCGGTGGTGTAGAGGGCTGAGGCGCTGGTGCCTTACCTCGACTCATGCCGGCGACCTGGGTTTGGGAATGGACTCGGGGCGCCGGGGGTCGGCAGGGCACAGAGGATTGAGCGTCCGGTGGACTGCTCTCCTCTCCGGGGGTAGGATCGGGGAATGCATCACTCAACAGCGGCCCCCAGTGGAGACTGGAGGCACTGTCTGAGCATGCACTAATGGGGACAGAAAACCAGAGAAAAATGGTGCCTAAAGTGAGTGGCTTGATGGCCATCCACAGTTTCGCTGCGGCACCCGCCTGGATCCGTGTTCCACGGGAGTTGGGGGTTCTCGCGGTCCCGCTATGGGGGCAGCAGGAGTCTGATGTCCACGGTAGAGGCAGTCAGCGCTGGATGTCCCATAGGGGAGCAGCTCAGGCGGCCAAAAGGAGAGAAAAATAGATTAAAAAAAAAAAAAAAAAGGTTTCAGATTACAAATACTTTTGAGTACAGAGCTCTTTTACAAGGTTCCACGTCAAGAGAGAAGACAACAAAAAAACACAGAATATACAGCCATGTAAGAGGTATGCTAAACAGGTTAAGAAAGCGAAAATTCAGAGCATGCATTGAATATGGTTCAATTTAACACAGGACAGTAACAAACTTAACTTAATGGGACAGACATAAGGCAGTCCTAGTGGGGGACAGGAGGAAGTAAGCTGTTGGTTAACTAGGATCTGAAGCTTATCTGTTAGGTAGGAAAATGGGCAGATTAGGTGGGCCAAGCGGTCCTTATCTGCCATCAAATTCTATGTTTCTATGTAGCATTTGACAAAGATCAAAAAAAGACACACAAGTAGGCAACATGTTGGTTAAGAAAGTAAAGGAGAAAATCCATTGCTAGGGGGAATCAGCCAAGGGAGGCTTTGTCAACATTGGGGGGGGGGGGGTAGAAGGGTAGGTAGGACTAGGAAGAGAGGGAGAGGGTAAGGGGAAGGAATGTAGGTGGAGGGAGGAAGAGGTGGAAGTGGAGGTCGGGAGGGGATGGTGAGAGACTTTCACAAGCCATTTTGCTCGTGCTGTAATCTAATTATAGGTTTCGTTCCACTGAAACAAAACAAAATGAGTGGTCCTGACACAAGTTGCTGATGGGACAGGAGAGCTGGTTTTCTTACTGTCCTGCTCCTGTGTTTAATTTCCCCCCAGAACTGTGTATTTGCAGAACAGAACTCACCAGCTGGGATTTTCAAAAGAATGTTTTATAGTGCGCTCTGGTTCATTCAATTTATTTCTTAGGATGGGGAGTGACCCAGCCAAAAAAGAGCTTTTTTAAATATCTCAGCTCCCATGTCAAACAGGAGTTGAAACCTGTGAATAATGTTGGGGGTCCCTGCAGCAACTGTGTATCATCCAAGGTGCACAAACGGCAATACTGGGTTTGCTTACGAGGAGCCTGCCAAAGGCGTCGGCCTGTGAAACTGCCTCCAGTGATTTGGGGCAGGGGACATAAAATGGGGAAAGGAACCTGCCGCCCGTGGCACCGACGCAGGCAGGACAGGGTGCTAGTATCTGGAGAAGGGAAGCAACAGTGGGTCTGGGGCTTCCCTGTCAATGGTCAAGCGCAAAAATGTGGCAGGGCAAGATCTCCAGACACCTCTCAGGGAGGGAGCAGCCTGGGTCAGAAATGAACCTTAATCTGAGTGATCAAAAAACCCCAGCACAACTAAACCCCGAGACCTCAGCAGCACGAGCCAGAAGCCCAGAACCCCGCTTCAGCTGGTCCCCGAGAACTCCACTCAAACCAAAACCCCACCTCAACTGCAACCGGGACCTTAACCTGAACCAGAACTTGAACTCCGCCGACCCAGAGACCATTGCCATTTAAACCTATCCAGGCAGTCGGGCAATAGCTAGCAAGAAAGCTACATGACAGCTGGGTTCTACGGACTGTGCAGATGAACACTGCACTCGGGGGTCACTGTCATCAGGTATGACCAAGTACTACAGTTGGGAGGCACTCGCAGTTACACCCCCCCCAAGCCCTCCAAAACAGGAGTGTCCCATATCACTTGCAGGACGACCCAATGACCCCTACCCAACCTCGTCACCCTGAAGGGAACCAGGCCCTGGCATGGGGGGGTGGGGCAGTGACAGTGAGACAAGAAAGACACAAAATGACTGCACCAGCAAAGTTCAGCTCATCCACTAACAATCACAACCAATCCATCAAGAAAACATGGTGTGACTCTCGCTTGTACAACGAGCATTTGTCAATGCCAGTCCACCGGTTGGGTGGTGAGGGAAGAGCATAAGCACAGTGAAAGTGGGTGACGTATATTAAACCAAACCAGAAGCCTGTGTGTGTGTGTGTGTGTGTGCGCGCGCACACTGCATGGGCTGCAGCACTCATTGTTAGGAAAAGAGAAAAAGCCTGTAATCTAGATCTTTAACTGCTGTTCTCAACTGTCCCAGGTCGTATTTCTGTGCACAGCATAAAGAGTAAGTGAGTTTAGTTTTTTTTTATTCTTTGTGAATTGGAGCTGCACAGAGGAAGGGGACTAAAAACTTTGAACTGTATGGGTCTATAAATCGACTTCCCAACAGTGTTATTTGTCTTGTACAGGTACCGCTTTAATGAGGGATATGAAAAGACTTTTTTCATAAAGAAGCTACTACACAGTTAAGTGAGAGCTGATTAACTGAAGTCCGGGGCTTCTGAAGTTAGGCAACACCACGTGAAAAAGAAAAAGCATTTGTCGATGCTGGTCGACCGGTGGGGTGGAGAGGGAGCAGCACAAGCACGACGAAAGTAGGTAACATCAGCCAGGCTTATCAGGACATGGACCAGCTGTTTGCTGGGCAGTGTCCTACAGATGAAAGGAAAAAGCCGCCTATGATTGGTTCAGTTTTTTCTTTTCAACTACATGCCAGCAAAGACAGATTAGTGTCATGACTAGGCTAGCTGATGATTAGTGATACTGTAAAGCCCCTTGCAGACCACTCTGCTTTGGACAGACAGTGTCACACTCTTCAAAAGTCATTCTACCGCAAGAAGTTCACTGCGCATGGCGAACTTAAAAAGGTTTTGGCCCCTTTTTTTTTTTTAATTGCCTTGGCTGTTCTTTCCTCTGTCTGTGCCTTGGCCTTTCTGTTTTCCCTGCCTCCTTTAGCTTTTCCAGATACATTCCTTTATGTTCTTCCCTCTGTTTCTTTGTATTTTCTGAATGGTGTTTTTTTTGTCCTCTCACCCTCCCTGCCACCTCCTGTGAGAACCAGAGTGGCTTTTTCTTCCTCTTTGTTTTACTTATTTGCCTTACGCAAAAGCTTGTGGCTTCTGTTATGGCTCCCTTAAGATGTGCCCGCTGTACCTCTACACCCCCTTTTCCCACTCTACTCCCCAGAATTTTCTTCAGACATACCTCCATCTTCGCAAAATCGACCCATCTGAAATCTATGACCCTTGCGCCTTTGTGTGGCTGGATTCCTCTACTATCCTCACCTTAAACCATACCATACCATACTATGATCGCTGGATCACAGGTGACTCCCCACTTCTACACCCATCACCCTTTCACTGCTGGTGAGCACCAGGTCCAATAGTACCCCCTCGCAGGTGTGTTCTACCATTAGCTTTCAGAGTCCCACCTCCTGAAGAGCTTCCAGAATATGTCTGCTCCTTGCTGTGGTTGCAGTATAGGTGCTCCAACTGACATCTGGCAAGCTGAATTCTCCCATCAGCAATATCTCCCCTTTTGCTGCCATTTCATGGATTAATCCCACTAGTGCAGTGTCCAACTTGTTCCCTGTGTCGGAGGTCTATAGATCACACCTACTCGAACAGCAGTACCATTTCCAGTGTGACCCACAGTGCCTCCCCTACCTCCTTTATGCCCTGTACTTCTGTAGCTTTTGTTTCCTCCCCAACGTAGATAGGGTAATCTACCCTATCTTATTTGGAACAGAGTGTACTCCGGTACAGCTATATCCCAGTCATGGTTCCCTGTGTACCATATCTCGGTCACAACAAGAAATGACCAGGCCAGCCTCTGACATCAAGACCATTAGGTCTGAGATTTCATTTGCCAGGCTGCGAATGTTTGTGCACATGGTTTTCCATGGTCTGCCAACCCTTTTTTAATTTTTCCTTCCTTGACCTTGTGTTTTATCTCTAGTTTCCTTCCAGTAGGCATAATACTGAGTCCCACTTACACTTGTGTTTGTTTACCTCCCTTCATGTTCCTATTAGTCCCTTTTAGCATTCTGTGATTAATTCCTGTTTTAAGGGAAGTTACGGCTATGTTCAAATCTTCTAGGGCATCTTTGATAGGGTCCTTTGTCTCCAGCTTCCCCTTTCCTAGTTTAAATGTCTGATGCACATGTCAAATCATTAGCCCAGTATGCTTACTCCTTCCCTTGTTATGTGTTGTCCAGCATACCTGAAGAACCTCCTCTTCCAGAAGTCTCCCCATGCACCAACAAAGTGGTAGCCTCCTTCTTGACACCAGCTCCATAACCACTCATTGAACTCTGATTTCTTTAATCCTGATCTCTGTGTTACTACCCTTGCACCACACAGGAAGGACCTTGGAGAAGGCCAGGCAGGTTGTACGAGTGGGCAATTTTTATTTATTTATTTTCAGTTTAGCTAGGTTTTGTTTGGCTTCCTCCAGCGACTGCCCTGCCAGGTCGTTTGTCCCCGGTTTACCTGGATCTTCAGGTTCTCCCCTTCTTTCTTTGCTATCCTTACAATGCGATCAGTCTCGCATTTTGCTGAGTTCCCCCAAGAGGCATCTGACTCACACCCTTGTACATCCATAGTCACTCAGTTGGGTCTCTACCCCACTGATCATGGAGTCCCCATGATGATTACTTTCCTACTTCTTTCCTTCTTGTCCTTTATGTTGCCTCCACCATTCTCCTTATCTGGTTGCAGTCTTGGTCCTTTGACTGGTTTGTTGTCCTCTTCCACTTCGCAGAGATCCTTTTCCTCCATCAGTGGTGAAAAATGGTTTGCTTCATTTTGATTCAGAGAAACAGACAGTTAAGTAGAGACTGACCAGTGATATAAACCAGACTACCATGCAGTACAATCAAAAACAAACAGTACAATGACGATCACTGCTAAGAACTGCCTTTTATTTGTCTTAATCACAGGCATCATGTCCTATTCTGCTGTATTTATAGGGGTCCCAGGGTACTGTAAGAGTGACTGCTGTCACTGTGAACTACAGAGCCCTTGTCTGCCATTCAGGCTGGTGCATACAGGGAGTTTGATTACTGCCCCAAAGAGGTATGTCAGGAAAGGGTTCCAAATACAGACATATTTGTGGTGTTTGGATAGGGCTAGGTGGCTAACTTACTTGTTATATGTTAGCATGCCCACAGCATGCTTCCAGAGAAAAACGGAAGGGGTTCAGCTGTTCTCCAACTTTGCAAGATGAGTTGCTTTGCCTCTGTGGTGACTGCCACCAGCCACTTGTTCTAGTATGAGTTAAGCTGGGGAGCTTCTAACTGTACCATTTTGATGGTTGTTGGTGTCTACCACAGTCTCCTCTTCCCCTCCCATGGGTCACACCTGGAAATGAGCCTCAACTCAGTGTTTTGTTTCCTGATACCAATTTTCAAATAAAATAAAATAAAATAAATAAATCAGTATAACTGCAGGATATTTGAACAATTAGCACCAGTACTAACAGGTTTACTTGCAAAACTGAGTAGTCACAAAAAGTGTCGTTTTGGAATGTAGTTAGTATGGCTCTAACCTGTGTCCAATGTTGTCCAGAACTGTATACATATCAGCATTTAGTGCTTTGCATACAGGCATTGAGACATTTTGCATGATTTATGGAGTGATAACTGGAGTTTAGTACAGCACAAGTTGACACCTTCAAAAAGCCTGTATTAACACAACACACAGTGGTGCACCCCCATAGGCAGCACTGGTGGTGGGAAACTAAACCTACAGTAAGTAACCCCCAATCCCCATGTTGCTTAAATTAGATTTCCCTGTCTAATGGATCCCTTCATCCTTTGAATCCATGCCTAGTTGCAACTAGATTTCTTTGATGGTGTAGTGGACCCCCGCGCCCCGATCCCTTTGCCCAGCTGCAATTAGATTTCCCAGGTAGTTTAGTGGACCTTACTATTACCTCAATCCCCCTATCCTGTCCTACGTATACACACTTATACACATACTGATGCACAGTCATTATAAACACAGAGTATCAAGTTTCTGAGATGTACATCTGAACATGTGCCAGTTCTAAACTTGCCAGTTTTGCATGACAGAAGCTTACTACACAATGACATCACTCCAACATGCAACTCCAGTAGATAATGTTTGTAGTCTGGCACTGAAAACACTTTGTACTTGTTCTGTACTACAGGAAACCTTTACGTAGACTTTGGATCTGAATGGCTTCTAATCTCCAGAAACATGCATCTCACAGAACTTCATATACCAACAATTTAGGTTCCCTCAATAATCAAGTGGTGACTGAAAAAAAATCAAGCTTGCCCACAAAAAGGAATGAAAAATCTTTTAAAGCAGCAATGCATGATAGTACTGAAAATTTTGACCTATACTTTTTTTATTCTAGTTTAGACTGACCCTAATCTCCCGACTGGTAAAATACCCTTCCTTACTCATTTGGGGCTGGATATTCAAACTGCGCCATTCTGAGGCGCAAGACGCTACGCCAGCGCCAAAATAGTTGGCGCGAGGGTGTGGTTCAGGCGATAGCCCAAAGGAGTTGCGCTTATTGGACAACCCTTGAATATCACCCCCAGCCACAGTTACTGTGCATGGCGCAGTGAACTTGGCGCCACCGCAAGTTGTCGAGTGAGCATTCAACTTGCAGTAGCCAAGTACCATTGCGCCATGTGCAAAATCACGATATTCAAAAGGTGACATTCAAATGGGGCCATAATTCAAGCAAGGCGCGGGGGGGGGCCATTTGCATCTGATTTTGGCCCCATTTACATGTAGGTGCGCCGATCCCCGAGGACTTGCGCCTGGCCGCCCTGCCGGGCAGCAGCCATCGGGGACCGGCGCACCTCTGCAACCATCAGCGGGCAGCAATGTGGCTCCCACCTCCTCCGATACATCTCCTGGTGGTCCAGTGGACCATAATGCCCGATCGCGGGCAGAATGTAAAACCCCCCAACCGTTCCTAGTGCCCGATCGCGGGCAGAATGTAAAGAACCCCCACACATCTCCCTGGTGGTCAGTGGACGTAATGCCGATCGCGGGCAGAATGTAAATGACACCTCCCCGCCCAAACATCTTCCTGGTGGCTGGTGTCCCCCCCCACCCACCCTCATGAAGCCCCCACCACCGCTCCCCGGCAGCTGGCGGGCGGCATCCCATCCGCCTGCAGCCCCGCCCTCCCGCCGACTGACTGCCGGTGGGCTGCACCATTGGTGCAGAGCAGAACAATGGGCTTGCAGTTCATACCGTACATGACAGTTCAGATTTGTGAATGATTCATTCATTCACAAATGAATGATTCATTCACAAATCTGACTGTCATGACGGTATGGGCTGCACCACGGGCGGCAGCCCCTACCAGGCAGTCAGTCGGTGGGCGGCGGGCGTGGGATGCTGCCACCGCCAGCCGGGGGCGGGTGGTGGGGCTTTGTGGTGGTGGGTGGGGACACTCAGCCACCAGGGAGATGTTTGGGCGGGGTGTTATTTACATTCTGCCCGCGATCGGCATTACGTGTCCACTGGACCACCAGGGAGATGTTGGGGGGTCTTTTGCTATCCTGCCCGCGATCGGCACTAGGAACGTGTTGGGGGTTCTTTACATTCTGCCCGCGATCGGGCACTAGGAACGTGTTGGGGGTTCTTATTATTTCTGCCCGCAATCGGGCGCTTAGGAACGCTTTTGGGCGGGGGTTCATTTCACAATCTGCCCGTGATCGGGCATTACGGTCCACTGACCACCAGGGAGATGTTGGGGGTTCACTTACTTACTGCCCGCGATCGAGCATTTCGGTCCACTGGACCACCAGGGATGTGAACGGGAAGGGGGGGGGAGAGCCACATTGATGCCCGCGATCGGCCTGGTGGGAGGGGGGAGTACACTATGCCCGCGATCGGGCTGGGGGAGGGCACAGGGACTGAGTTGGAGGCCAGCCACATGTGGCAGCTGCTGTGTTGTGCCCTGCAATACAGCAGCTCACCTGTGGGTGGCCCTCTACTTAAGCCTTTTTTTTTTTGGCTCAAGGTCCAGCAGGCTCAGGTTGGGGGTTGCGCCTGCACAACTCTGCACAGCCCGGCTGAATATCAGGCTGTGCAGTTTATGCATGTTTCCTCCCCCCTCCTGTTGAGCATGCATTCATTTGCATTGCGCTGTTGCTCAGCCTGTTTTCAGTGGCGCAACTGCCTCCTGCTGAATATCGCAGAATGGCGCAATGTAGGACTTGAGCATGCGCAACCCTGTTGAGCATGGAGCAACCCTTTTGAATATCTGGCCCTTGGAGTCTACTTTAGCACTTACTGATAAAAACCTGTTCCGAACCATACTAGAAGGAGCACTCCTTTTATTATTTCAGTTGTATAAAAAAGCTATATACAAGTATATACAAAGCTGACTAATAATGTGGAAAAGGGTACAATAAATATCAGGAGATAAGGAGCAATCTAAAACTGAATAAAAAAAGTCACAATTTCCACTGCTGTTATGTTTTAGTGCCTTTAGTCACTTTGTACAGCATGTGTTTGATTTTTTTTTTTACTAAAAGACTTGGTTGTCACGAAAAATTTGTGGTCTGCTCTTTCCCAGACATCCCTGATATACATGGAGAATGGCACTGCGAGATGCCAAACTTATGCATGAACGAGGTAGATAACTTTGGTGGCATATAAAAAAAAAAAAAAAACACACTGTTGAACAGTGAAGTGTGCTTATGTCCACTACATACACCTTTTTTTTAAACCAAGGGCTATTTCCTATAGTAATTCTTGTCTGAAAAGTAAAGGCCAAGTGCGGAGTCCTGGTTTCACTTTTCAAACAAGAATTACTACAGGAAATAGCTCTTAGTTTTTAAAAGCATGTATATAGTGGACATAAGCACACACAGCACTATTCACCAATGTGTTTTTTTTTTTTTAAATATGCAACCAAAATTGCCAAACTCATTCATGCATGAGTTTAGCATCCTACAGTGCCATTCTGTATGTCAGGGATGCGCAGCAAGGAGCAGACCGCAAATTTCGATTTGGACGACCTAAAGTCTTTTTACTTAAAAAAAAAAAAAATGCATTTGATAAGGTACATATGCTGTACAAAGGGACTCTGAGCCATTACTGACTACAGCTCTGTTAACATTGTACCAATATTATAAGGGCACTAAAATTGGTGAAAAAGCCGACAGTGTCCCGCATCAAGACCCACACTACTAGTGCCACGTTTCAGAACCTCTCTAGGTCAACATTTTTTTGCCTACCGAGCCCCAACCTGGTTAAACTCACTACCCTGCTCCATCATCTAAGATCCCAAACTCGGTTGTTTCAAATCCCTCCTTCGTAGCCATCTTCTCACTTCCCATACCTGTAACTGCCCCTACTCTGGCTACCCCCAACCCCCCACTCTCTCATATCCCTTCCTCACTGACAATGGACTCCTGTCCTGCCTATTTCATTTTTCTCTCTTGACAGGACCACCTCTGGTCCCATGTGGTCTCCCTCCACTCGAATCTATGCAACTCTGTCTTACGGCTATGCCTGCCACACCTTAATCATGACAATACTCTATTTTTATCTTTATTTTGCTGTTAACTTACTGTGATGTATATCATTAGTTACTGTATAAATATATATTACTTCTATTTTACCTATGTTACGTATACCTCTCTGTTTGTCATAAGTGCTGTTTTTCTCTGATGCGGAGCCTTTGTAAAGGAGTCTCTGACTCAAGGGATTGTAATTCCGATATTGTCAAATAAATAAATAAAAAAACTATTCACCGAATATTACCTTTCTGTGATTGTGAAGGCGCCATTTGGGTATCAACCTCTAATGGTAATTTGAGAAGGTTGGGCTGTTCATATCACGTGGAACAAACATATAGGACATTTTACCAAAATATCCAAATTTAAAAGATTTAAAAGTGCAGTGTTAGCTATTTACGCAAACCAAAAAATGAATCAAGCAGTTAAGTACGAGTTTCAACCTGGCTGTCCAGACACTGATTTATAATGTGCAAACTTGCTTGAGATATAAGCAGCAGCAGGACTTACCACTGTAATTTTTATGCTGCAGTTTTCAGAGGTCATCCTCTGACCACAACAGCACTTTCTCAGCACACGTTTTGCTCAACTGTTAGCAGCTATGACTGGTAAGTGCACCACTTGTGCAAAAATAACAATCACTGTTGGAGCCAGAGTGGCTGACTTAGGGAGTCTACAACTCACACCTCCACTAATTTATGAAACTAAGAAGCCATTACAAAATCATGAATGAAGCGAGAAATGTGAAAGCAAAAGAATGTATAATGGTTGGCAGGCTCTTTCATTTTTAACTTATTTTTTCTGCCCCTTCCACTCCAGGCTGGCCCCCCCTTTGTCAACTGCTTCTCAACCCCATCAGCCGCCATCTCTTAAGACATATTTTACTGGCCTACCTGTTCTTCCACAGCTTACTCCCTGTGATGGGGTCATCACAGGTATCCCAAGTCCCCTCTGGATACCCTGCTTGACCTAGTAGGCCGCTGTATAGAATAGGTGGTGTGGGGTCTGTGGAAGGTTGTCCACCATCATCTTGCTTCAGCCACCAGTCTATTTCAGTTGTTTTCTCCTCTTGGTCCCTTGGAGGTTCCGTGGAGAAAACACCTGATGAAGACATGCAGACTGTGCTGATGTCTTCCATCAGGAACTGACCCCCCCCACCCATAAGCTGCTCCTGCCTCACTCACCTATAGCCACCCAGGCGGTGCTGTGGTGGATCTCTGCCCTCCCCCAACAGGACAGCCCCTCCTCCTCTTGGCCGGCCCCCATGACCTAGGCTCACTACCAAACCCCAGTTGCCAGCAGCATAAGTGGTAGTGCTAAAGTTATGCCGATGGGCCAGCTGATTTCCATGCTCTCTGTAGCAGCTTTGTTGGGGGGGGGGGTGCAGAAGATTTTATTTGCTTCCGATATTGGCCATGTATCAGTAATACTCCTACAAACCAAATACATATATAGGAAATGTGGAAGATTCAGGAGGGGCGTGAGAAAAAGTTTTATTTTACAGAGAAAGAGTGGCTGAGCCATGAAACACTGCCAGAGGAGGTGGTGGCTGCCAAAACCATTAATGGTTTCAAACAAGGTTGGGACAGAGAAAACCTTAGTAGTTACTCAGGAGGTAGTAGTAAACAGGGAGCAGGGGTGAATAGTGTAGACAAAGACCCCATATTTACAACAGGTCTTGGAGCATGACAGGTTGTTACAGGCAGACTAGATGGACCATTGGTCTTTTTCTAGCATCACTGTCTATGGTTCTATGTTAAAGCAGCAGTGCAATGAACTGTTTATGTATTTACATTGGAATACTCAAGCCACATATGGTCCCTTTAAAATAAAATTGTTTTAAAGAACCATTATTTTTTTCCCCATATTTTACAGGTTTGACTCGCCTCTCAACCAGCACAGACTCTTGCCAGGACTGCCATTTGCAAACAAAATGCATCATGGTTGTAATTGGAGTCAGCATGTTAACTATAATGCAATATTGTTTCCCCACAATGCAGAGGTGTGTTTATGTTGTAGTGCCCTGCGCGTTCAGAGATTGCAAACAGTGACCATGTGTAAATGTCAAGTTCAGCAACATGGTCAAGGAGCTGCAGCTCTATAACTCTGAAACAGAGTGAGTCTGCGTTTTGTGTGAAATACTATATAGATACAACACAAGAAAATACCACTCATCAAGAAAAGTAGTTACGTAGGAACTTACCATAACAGTAGATCTTCGACAGAGGCTCCTTCAGTAGGTCATTACACAAAGAACTGGCACCACCTGGCGTTGGGCCGCTCAGCAGACTTTTCTAGCAATCCCTGATGGGGGACACCCCCCAGTGTCATGTGACCGACGTCAGCATGGCCGAATATAATGGGCTGTCCCCATGCCTGCCCTCCAGTTCTCCCGCCGGAGCCAGGAAGAGGCCTGACAGCAGGAGCAAACAGGATTTGGAGTCCTTGTGTAAGAAATAAAATGAGGGGAAGGAGGGAGGGAAAAATATGACCTACTGAAGGAACCTTTCTCGAAGATCTACTGTTACGGTAAGTTCCTACGTAACTGTAGTATCTTACTTCGAGAGAGTTCCTTCAGTAGGTCATTACATATAGGACAGAGTTCCAAGCAGTCCCTCCAAAGAAAGACAGAGAGAAACAAAGGAGGAGGAGAAAATAACTCCAATGGAAACTGGGAACCAGAATGGATCCAGCCTAGGACAGAAGGCCCTGCAAGACAGCTAGGCTGAAGCCAGCCCTCCACCTAGAAGCAATGTCCAGACTGTAGTGTTTAGTAAAAGTGTGGACAGAACTCCAAGTAGCTGCGGCACAGATATCAGCCACAGAGACGTTCTGCAAAAAAGCAGCAGAAGCAGCCATGCCCCTAGTAGAATGACCTCTGATGGGACCTGGCAGATTTTTTCGTACTTTTGGTAACAATACCGAATACAGTTGTCTAACCATTTGGAAAGGCACTGCTTCAAAAACCGCTTTACCCTTTGATCTGGGGGCAAAAGAAACAAAATGCTGACTGCAGCTACAGAAATCCTTGGTTCGGTGTGTGTAGCACCAAAGGATCCGATGGATGTCCATGGTGTGCAGGAGTGCCTCACCTCTGTTCGAAGGGGAAGGAAAGTGAACTAGAAGCTCTACTGATTGGTTCAGTCTGGCTTCTGACACCACCTTGGGTAAAAACTTAGGATTTGTCCTGAGGACCACCCGGTCCTTGTGGAAAATAAGATAAGGCTCTTTACAAACCAGAGCGCGATGCTCCGAAATCCTTAGAGCTGATATAATGGCAACTAAAAGAACAGGTTACTCACCTGTAACAGTAGTTCTAGGAGTGGTACATGTTGTTCATCCACACTCTTTGGCATGTCCCCTTCCACTTTAAATCTCACCGGAAGTCTTCAAGCTGGCTCCTCCCACCCACCTGGGTGATATATGCCTCGGCTCCGCCCCATGATGCCAGATCTTAGCCCGCTGGAAGCCAGGTTGTGTGCGTCCGCAGCCGGGGAGGTCGGGTGGGTCCGTGTGGATGAACAACATATACCACTCCTAGAACTACAGTTACGAGTGAGTAACCTGTTTTAGGAGCATGGATAAGTTGTTCATCCACGCTCTTTGGCAGACTCCTAGCAGTTCTCCAGGAGGAGGAAGGGAGGCAAGGTGCACACCCCCTACATAGGGAACAGAGATTGGAGAACTAAGGCCCCAAAACCAGCATCCCTGTGTGACTCTAGGTCGATGTGGTAATGGGTGATGAAGGTGTTTGCTGACCTCCAGGTTGCAACCTGGCAGATTTCCTGGATACGGATGTCCCTGAAAGCAGCCACCGATACAGCAATATGGCAGGTAGAATGAGCTCTTATCCCTCTGGGAGGCTCCTTGCCTGCCAACTCGTAGCACCGACCTATGCATGATGTAATCCACCTTGCAATGGTCTGTTTTACTGCAGGTCTGCCAGAAGCGGCTTCAGCATAGGTGACAAACAGCTGATGAACCTCTCTCCAAATTTCCACTGTCCTTTCCTTATAGTAGGAGAGAGCACATCTCAGGTCCAAAGTATGGAGCCTGTACTCGGCCTCCAAGGTATAATTAGGGTAATATACCGGCAGAGTTAACACCTGGATAAGGTGAAACTCTGACACCACCTTCAGAAGGGATTTCGGGTGGGGGCACAGGACAACCTTGTCCCTGTGCAAGACCAGATAAGAGGAGTCCACCAAAAGCACCTGGAGCTCCCCTGTCCTTCTGGCAGATGATCACCACCAGGAAGGCCATCTTCCACAAGTGTGACAAGGCACACTTGTGCATTGGTTCGAATGCCTTGCCCATGAACTTTGCCAGTACCAGAATAAGATCCCATGGAGGTGGAGGTTCACACACCAGAGGGGATATGAGATCCAGGCTTTTGAAAAAGCACCCAACCATTGTCTCCTGCATCACGTCGGCTGACTGGCCTGTGCCTGGTAAGCAGAGATGGCTGCCAGGTGCACCCTAAGGGTCGATGACCGTAGACCAAAGGTAGTCAAGAATGTTAGCCACTGAACAGGACAAAGGGTCCAGGCCCCTGCCCTGACACCAAATGGAAATCCTTTTCCATTTGAATGCATAACATTTCCTGGTAGTTTCCTTTCTGGATGCCTCCACCACAGTGTAGACATCTTCGGAAAGACCCAAAGCCTAGAACTCTAGCCTCTCAGGTACCAGGCTGTCAGGTGCAGGGATTGAAGGTCTGGATGGAATACCTTCCCCTGATTGAGAGAGATCAGGTCTGGATATGTGCAAAGCTGCTCCAGGGGCCTGCAGTTCAGGCTGAGGAGATCTGGATACTAGAACTGGAGCAGCCAGTCTGGGGCTACCAGGATCACATTCGCCTTTGTTCCTCCTCACCTTGAGAAGCACCTTGTGGATCAAGGGAAATGGAGGGAAGGCGTACAGGAGGCCTGGGGTCCACAGCCTCGAGAAGGCATCCCCCAACAGTGAGCCCTGCGGGGGGGGGGGCATGAAACAGCCTCAGCTTGTTGTTTTCCCTGGAGGCAAACAGATCCACCATCGGTTTGCCCCAATGGGAGAACAGGCTGTAAGCTACCTCTGGATGGAGAGACCACTCGTGGGGATGTCTGGCCTGAGCAGCTAGGAGCATCCACCAGGTCGTTTTGAGGCTCCTGCCACATGGATGGCTATGTGATCTGCCTGCAATCAGCTCATGAGGGTCCAGATGCAGATCGCCTCCTTACACAGCAGATGGGAGTGTGTGCCACCCTGTTTGTTGAGGTAGTACATGGTCGTGGTATTGTCTGTCTGGACTTGAACCATTTGACCCTGGAGCTGAGGCACAAAAGCTGACAGTGCCAGTCTGACTGCTCTGCGCTCCAGCAGGCTGATGTGGCATCGGGACTCCTCGGGGTTTCAGAGCATGTGGACCCTTTTATCCCCCAATTGGGCTTCACAGCCCACGAGAGAGGCATCGGTTGTGAGGATGACCATCGGCTTGAGGTGGACAAATGGGATCCCTTCCTGCAACTGGTCTGGAGCGGTCCACCACTGGAGAACGTCCCACATCTTCTGGGTCACAGTGATCAGCTGGTCGAAATGACCGTGGCGCTGAGTCCACTAGGCAGCCAGCTCCCACTGGAGGGGGCGCATGTGCAACCGGGCCCAATGGACCACTGAGGTGCATGCTGCCATGTAACCCGGAAGGCGCAGAAAGTCCCAGGCAGTGCGCAAGTGCCCAACCAGTAATGACTGGGCAAAGGAGGAAAGAACCTCCACCTTGTCTGCCGGGAGCCAAGCTCTTGCTTGACAAGAGTCGAGCTTTGCTCCGATGAAGCCCATCACCTGAGAAGGCATGAGTTCTGACTTGGCCTCATTGATCAGGTGGCCGAGTTGGGAGCAGGTCTGGAGGGCCAGGTCCCTGGTCCTCTCTATCTCCTGTTGGGTGGAGCCTGCTAGGAGCCAATCGTTGAGGTAAGGATAAATCCTGACCCCCGACGCCCGAGATGGGCCGCCACCACTGCAATGCATTTGGTGAAGACCCATGGGGCCGATGACAGACCGAACGGCATGGCTCAGAACTCATACAGGGTTCCTTCGACCCTGAAGTGGAGGAACCGCTGATGGGATGGATGGATTGGGACATGAAAGAACATGTCCTGCAGATCCAGTGAACAGAACCACGTTTCGCTCCAAGGATGGTATGATCTGGGACAGAGTGACCATCTGAAAGGTGCATGACCCGAGATATTGATTCAGGTCGTGCAGATCTAGAATGGGGTGCCAGCCCACCATCTGCTTGGGCACCAGGAAGTACCTGGAGACAAAGTCTGTGTCTGCTGGAGGATCCGCCAATGGAGCTACTGCCTCCTTGAGGAGGAGCTGAGCGATGCTGTCTCAGAAAGCAGACTGAGTACGAGCGGATTCTCTTTCCTCCCGAGGGGCATGGGCTCAGCTTGGAGGGTATGGCTCGAATTCCAGAGGCAGTCCCTGACCAACCACTTCAAGAACCCACCTGTCTGAAGTGACAACGGACCAGGCAAAAAGGAAGTCGTGGATCCAGTCCCCCACAGGAAGACCCAGAGCTAAGGTGATGGGAGGGGGGTTGACAGCCCCAGCCCCGTCACTGAGCAGGCTTGCAGAAGGAGGCTCCAGGACCTGAACCTTGGCCTCCTTTACGGGCCTGTTGGGGTCCGGGCTTGGGCTGGGGGCACCAAGCCTGAGCCTGCTGCTGTTGCTGGTTCTGCTGTCCACCTTGGAAGGAGGACTGCTGAGCCACAGGGAAAGAATGCCGAAAAGGTTTCTTCTTTTTCTTCTGCTGGTTCTTGCCCGAAGAACCCTCGGTAGAAGTGGCGTCCAAGGTGGCACTGGACTGCTCAATGCGCTGAAGGTGACCAGCCACTCCTGGGCCAAACAAGTCAGTCCCAAGGAAAGGCACGTCAGCTAGTTTGTGCTGCGTATCCACCAGGAAGGAGGAGGAGGAGAGCCTCAGCCAAGCCCTGCAGCGTGAGGCAACTGGAAGAGTGAGCTTCTCCAACACAAAGTTCAAATCCGCTGCGGATTGAGGGGGTTTCAGATGAAGGATCCCTTTCAGAAAGGTTTTTGAGACCTCCAACTGAGCCACAGGTTTACCATCCACCAGCTCGTGGTACGCTGAAATTGCCGAAATGTGGACCTTCAAGGAAGATTATGACAGACCTGAGTCTGACAGATGAAGAAGGTATTCCACGACTTGTGGGGCAGAAAAAGAAAAGGGGTACCACTTCTTTGAGGTCGCCCAGATGGAAAAATGTTTCCACTTTATGGCATAAGTGGACTGAGTGGAGGGTTTTCTAGCCTCTAAAAGAACCTGAACTACTTGAGAGGAGACCCTGAAGCGAGAACTCGCTATGTCTGCAGGAGCTATGCGTGAAAATGCAGGGTCCTGAGCCCCGGATCAACAAAATGACCCTGATCCTGAGTCAAGAGGTCATAGGTCACTGGAAGTGGAACCGGTGGTTCCCTCGATAGCTGTAGTAGCAGCGGGAACCAAATTTGTCTAGGCCAGAGAGGGGCGATGAGAATTATCCTCGCCCTTCTCTGCTTGAAGCTTGAGAAGGACTCTCTGGAGAATGGGAAATGGAGGGAAGGCGTACAAAAATTCCCCTCTCCAGGAGAGAGACAGCTCATTGTGCCAGAAGGCACCATGCCCTGGAATGAGCGAGCAAAAACTGGGAAGTTTTGTGTTGTACTGGGAGGCGAAAAGGTCGATATCCGGATGCCCCCATCTTAGAAAGAGAGATTCTGCCACTTTCCGATTTAATTCCCATTCGTGAGTTAGGGTCAGAGACCTGCTAAGACTGTCAACCAGGACATTTTGAACACCTGGAACATGCATGGCTACTAGGGCCAGATCGTACTAGACCACCCAGTTCCACACTCGCATCGCTTCACTGCATAGGGGGTACGAGTGAGTTCCTCCTTGTTTGTTGAGGTACCAAACTACCAACATATTGTCCATTTGGACCAGCAGTGATCCCTTGGGAAGGAAGGTCTGGAAGGCATACAAGACTGCCCTCATCTCCAGAATGTTGATGTGTAATGATGTCTCCAAGCTGGACCACAGTACTTGAGCTTGGTGCTCCACTAGATGTGCTCCCCATCCCATATTCGATGCATCTGTAGTTAGGGATGCCAGAGAAGCTGGGCTCCTGAAAGGAAGACCCAAGGACCGGTTGCAGTGGTCCCTCCACCACAGCAATTCTTTCTGAACTGCTGACAACACCAGGACCAGATGGTCCAGGTCGTCCAGGAGTTGATCCCACTGCACCCGTAAGAACCACTCAGAACCTCTCATGTGGAGCCTTGCCAGGGGAACAGTAGTGTGGAGGCTGCCAACAGGCCAAGAATGCAGAGGATCTCCCAGGCCGGGATGGTCCTGGACGAAGTCACCCACGACACTTGATGGATCAGGGTCTCCACCCTGTCTGGATGAAGGAAGGCTCTGCATTGGGCCGTATCCAAAACCAACCCAATGAATTGTAGTCTCTGGGACGGTGTCATGGATGACTTGGGAATACTGACAGTAATCCTCAGTCTGCCAAAGAGGTCCAGGGTAAAGGACAGAGCCTCCAGTAAAGAGTCCCTGGACTGGGCTGAAATCAGCCAATCGTCCAGGTAAGGGAAAACCGCACTACCCTGGTGGCTTAAAGAGGCTGCCACCGCCGTTAAACACTTGGTAAACACCTGAGTTGCAGAGGACAGACCAAAAGGGACTGCCCGAAACTGGAAGTGCTTCCCTTAGAACTGGAAAAGCAGGAAATGGTGGTGGCTGGGGAAGATCGGGATGTGCAGGTAAACATCCTGCATGTCCAGAGCACACAACCAATGATTCTCCAGAAGGAGTGGAAGAAGACTCTGGAGAGTCAGCATCCTGAACTTTTTGTACTCGACAAAGCGATTGTGGCTGCTCAAGTCGAGAATGGGTCTGAAGTCTCCGGTCTTTTTTGGAACCAGGAAAAAAATGGTAGTAGAACCGTCTGCCCCCCTTTGCTGGAGGGGAACGCACTCTATTGCTTCCTTGAGCAAGATGCTTTGAACTTCTTCTCAAACGAGAAGAGCCTGATCCATGGAGTAAGAAGACCTTTTTGGCGGACATTCTGGAGGAATTTCCAGAAACTCTATAGTGTGTCCGACAGACACCAACTGCAGGACCCATGCGTTGGAGATTATTGCCTTCCATTCCTGCGCATGGCGGGTGAACCCCCAACCTGCTCCCCGTCGTGAGACTGAGAAGCTAGTGGGGACAGAGAGTCAGGAAGTGGCAGGACGTTCAGGAGGAGGACCTCCTGAACTTCTCATTCTTGGAGGCCGGAGGAGTGGTGGAACCCGTGGCCTTGCGTTTGCCCTAGCACCGAGCCAGGGCCTGCTTCCTCTGCCTCCAGGTCCTTTTCCGAAAGGGCTGTTGCAGCTGTTGAGTGCCTGATCAGTACATGGACCTTACTGACCTTAGTTTAGTTTAGTTTAGTTTAGTTTATCATTCTAGGAATTACTACCTTTGAGCCAGAGGCTCTTCTACAAAGGTTCCACGTCAATTAGGTACAGTACAAAAAAGGTTACATAGATAACACAACAATTTGTGCTGTGTCAAAAGCGAGAAAACATATACAAATACATATCAAATCATTTGCAAAAGGACATGAGATATCAATAATCACATTATTATTACAAGAAAGAGGTCATGCCAGATTAGGAGAAACAAATAGGGAAAAAGTCCAGAACAGAGAGGGTAAGTGAAAGGTGTGGGGAGCAGACAATAGCAGGAGAAAAGGTTTCCCAAACATGTCTTTGTCAAATAATGGAACAGGGTGGGTAGTGAGAAAATAGGAGGGTTAATCAGGGCAGTCACAGGAGCTGGAGGTGGCAAGGTGAGAGAACAGCCTTGATTTGAAAATACCTAGAGAGGTGGAGGCAGTAATATGAGTGCTGAGGGCATTTAGCCAGCTGGGGGTCCTGGAGATCAGTAATAATGTCTTTGGTGTCACCACCGAACCCCGGAAGGGGGCGTCCTGAATCGCACACTGTACCTCGTTGGCGAGGCCAGAGATGTGGAGCCAGGAATGTCACTTTAAGGTGACGGCAGTTGCCGAGGCGCAAGCTACAGAACCGATGGAGTTGAATGTGGCTTGCAAAGCATGCCTACAGGAGAAGTGAGAGAGGCGAAGATCCTTGGTAAGCTCCTCCTTGAGGCTTGAGGGTTCCATTGACTGGACTTGGTCCTCTAACCTGGCTAAGGTAGCCTTTTACTGACACACCATGTGGGCCACATAGTTGAGGGATCTAAGCACACATGTGGCCGAAGCATAAACTTTTCTGCCAAACTGGTCCATCTGCCTTGACTTTGTCTGGAGGAGAGGTGCTCATGTGTTTGGGTGCAGCAGAGCGATCATGAGCAGCTGAAATGACAGCAGAGTCTGCCTTGGGATGTGTCTTAAGAAAAGGAGCTTCCTTCGGCACCCGGTAAATCCTGTCTGCCCTCTTGGGAACAGCCGGGAGACAATGAGGCATCTGCCAGACCACAGAGGTGAGGTCCAATCCAGGGAAGAATGGGGACCAGAGACAGAGACTCCAGATGTTCAGGTAGTCTCTGTCTCATGTGGTCTTGATCCTCTGACTCCCAGTCGAAGAAATCTTCATGGACACCAGAAGATCTGAAAAGGCAGGGTTTCCACTGGGACAACCTTGCCTTTCGGACCCTCTGGTTCCTCCAAGGTATCCTCCGCCGACTCATTGGCATCCTCATCATCATCGTCTGCCCCCTTGTCAGGAAGATTATGAATGTCCAGAAGGGCTTCCGTCCTGATGTGCCTTCCCCAAGAAGTGTACCGTGGACGGAGAAGAGCTCCTTGGGGAAGCGGAACTTGGACAGCATGGAAGTGGGAGTCTTGTCTTAGGTCTGACACCAACACCGAGCACGCCCCCTGTCACCAAGACTGAATTAAGGTCTTGAAGTCTGGCACAGACAGAGGAGGTTGCGACTGAGGAGGAGGAGTAGGCATACTGGTGGGGGTAGGTAATGGTAACCCTGAAAATGGTGGTAGGGGTTATAACCAGTGTAGTACTGTCCAAAGGGACTCCACTCAGGAGGAGGACCAGCCGGGAAATGGTCTCCAGGGTACCCAAAGGGGTAATGAGGGACAGTCCGGGGTCTAGTATAAATCCCATCATCAGATTTGATGGAGGGGACCCATGTCGGACTGCTGTAGTGTAAATCAGTGGGGGTCTGACCGGATAGCCAACGCTGGGACAGACACCGCCTGATCCGCTACCAGAGGGGCTGGCGTCGGGCACGACGGCAACCATGGTGGGACCGGGTCTGGTGCTGGAGCTGGGGGTCGGGCAGACCACTGGGCCCTGACTGTGGAAGAGTCTGAGTATCTGGCGCTGGAATTGGGACCGGGATACTCGTCGGTTCCTAAGGGATCTCACCCAGAGGAGGAGGAGGAGGAGGGGCCTCCACTGTAAGGCCAGATGGCTGAGGAGGAGCCTCCTTCCCCGTGAACCCAAGGAATGGTCAACGATGTCGAGGGGTTCTGCACTGTCTTCGCCTGAGGTACCCACCTGAGAAGGGGAGGGTATGGGCAAAAGAAGAGGGGCATTCTCCCCCTGGTTCTGCCGGACGTCGGGTGAGGCGCTGTTAGGTCTCGCTGGGAGAACCACGCCTGAGCGGCCGGAGACAGGCATCTTACCAGACGGAGCCAGATAGGTGGGGGAGGAGCCCCCGGCCGACTTATTGGCTAGTGCTGGGCGGGTCCCCAAAGGCTGGGAGCAGTCTTACCGGCAGCCGGGCGGTCCCCGGAGAAGCCGGGGGCTGACTTAGCGGCCATAGCGGTGCGACCTTCGGAGGAGGCGATGGTCATCTGACCCTCAGAAGATTATTCAGGCTTACCATCCGAAGTCTTCTTAGGCGGCGGCTCAGAGGCGGCCTTGCTCATTGAGGGCCGCAAGTCCTCAGGTTGGGAAGTCTATGGGACCCGGTTTCTACAGTTTTATGGAGATATAACTTTTTATAGGATGCATTCTCTTAGGAAAGGCTTTACATATTCAGTCTCCTGTGGTGGTAAGTCACTATTTACTCAGTGGCAGGGGCCAATCTTCATGAATCTCTAATTTGCGTGAATTATTAACTTTAAAAAAATATATATATATATATATATATATATTTTCAACAATCATTTAATGATGAATACATTTGAAAAATGAGAACCAGGTGTGATACTGCATCCAATACACAAGTTACAGAATAAACTATATTTCTAACGATTTTTCATTGCACTGCTGCTTTAATAAGGCTAAGTGACTGAGTCAGGGTTGAACTTGCAATAGTACAGTGCACTCCAGTTATAACGGACAATCAGTTATAGTAGATAAAAGTTGATTTCCCAAACCAAATAAATCAAATCTAAACCATTTTTCTCCGGTTAAAATGAACAGAAGCATTGCTTACAATGGACACTATGAAGCATTTATGGGCATCTGTTAGTGCTTTTTTGGGGCGTTGGGGTGAGGAGTGCAGAGCTGGTGAGGAAATTTGTCAAGTACTAGACGTGGACAAGCTACAGAAATCAAATTTCTTACAAAGTAATTCTGCACAAGCTGCACAAACTTTTATTAGTTAATTTCCCTTAAAGGAAATGATTTTATATTTCAATAAAATGCTTACAGTACAGTTTCCTTTGTCCTTACTGTCCTAGAACCCCAAAATCCAGCCACTAGAGATACTGGGATCGATTCTAAAAAAAGTTGGAATGCTGCATGCCCTAGGAGTGCCGAACACATGGTGCCTGGCCAGCAATCAGGATTCTCGATCCCGTGCGCCACATGCGGCATGTTAGACCAGCTTTTGCTGGTCTATTTTTGCAGACTTTTTTTTACAGGGTTTGTGTCAAATATTTGGCACAAGCTGACAGCAAGCGGGTAAAATGTCACAAATGCAGGCAACCTTTGTGAATTGGGCACAAGGTGCGGCAATGTGTTCCATGTAGTGCTGGGTGGAAGACCTGCATCAACCTTTGAGAATCAAGCCCACTATCATCTTTTTACTTTCTACAATAAACTTCCATATAAAAAAGTCATGTTTCGATAGTCAAATAACTTTTAATAATCACAAAGAATACAGAAACATATATGTTAGACTGGTTTCTGAGTAATCTATGAAGTTTTATAGTAAGTTCTCATTCACTCTGACCCTCGCTCTCACACAGACACCTGCAACACATAGGCTCCTCTGCCTCTGGATATAATGAAAACTTGATATAATGGACAGAAGTTGTGTGCATAGATGCATCCGTTATAACAGGCTTGCGCTGTATATCCTTAAACATCATACTTTCAAGAGAAGCTTGCTGTTTGTAATCATTGCTATTGCACTGTATATACCAGGCCGTACCTATGCAAACAGAGCAGGATTTGAGAATACAGACATCCTAGTAATTCTGGTTATTTTGACAAGTTTAAGGTGGCCATCAGCGGTAATCATAAAATGGATAAGAGAAACCAAGACCTGTGATTGGACAGATGTGATCAAATGACCATGCGATTTTTCAAGCAGAGGCTAGAAATTATTAATGTTCTTAACCTCATTACTCAGTTTTTCAAATAAAAATTGGTAGAATAATTTTATAACTGTAATAAGGCACAACCAGATGTGTGCAGCTGTGGTGTAATACCAGTCTTGGGTGCACAAGGCATCCAGTGTTGCCTCGTGCCTCACTTCCCAAGGCATGCTGCTTGTTACAAAAATGTGCAGAGTCATGCTTTGTTGCTTAAATAAAGCACGACTGTTAAAAAGAATGCCCCCTCCTGGATGGTCCATCCAGGTGGAATGGCACCAGCATGTTGTGCTGTCCCTTGGGATGCTGAGGTTTGGGCGCAAGCTCTGGAATCCCATAATGGGGTTGGCTGGGTGCAAGAACCAAGCAGAGGTCAAGTGCTGGACTCCAAGAGATGGAGAGTGTTGAACACCTGGCATCAGTTGTAAAAGCAGCCAACTGCTCACGCACCCTCCCAGCGAGAGTAAAGGTACTACCATGGTAACCCTGAACACTAAGATGGTGGACCAGGGTAATTAAAGAGAAAAGGATGGGAGAATACTACTACTTACAATAGTTAACAAAAAGAAAAAAAAAAGGAGAAAGGCCCCTCCTGTGAAGTTTGTGTATGTGGGAGCAGCTGGCCCTACATGTTACAGATAGTCTATCAGTAAAATTCTCTTAAGGGCTGGTTTTGCATAAGAAATTGCACTTTGGCCTTGCCCAGTTGCATAATCATGTAAAAGACCAGGGTTCATGTTGTGAACTTGACCTTCAGGCCAGTATGCTTTTGGGAATGCTGCAGAAGAAGTCCTCTCAGACTCCAAGGGAGAATTACAGTCCACTAACTTCAAAGCATCTCCTTAGGTGTAGATTGGAAGAAGCCTTGATATAATCTGTGAGCAGGTGACACTGGCTGATTTGGGCACACAGGCCAGCCACTGCATAATAGCGTCCTTCATGGGGAAGTAGGCAGACTCTGCAAGGATTAAAACTACTGGTTCCCTGACACTTGAGGGCTTCCCATAGACTGCCCATATCATAGGATCCGGATCTATATTTCAATGATTTTGTTGTGTGATTGCCATTTGTACAGGTGTTTGAAATGTTGATTTGGTCTGTGTTGTCTGTTGATATTTAATCAATAAGGCATTCTCAAGGGTTATGTTAATAGTCTGTTAATCACCCTCTAGGGGTATAACGTGGCAACGAGGTGAAGCCTCACGTCACATGCCCCTAGATGGTAATTTATCGACTATTAACATAACCCCTGGGACAGCCTTATTACAATGTTGTTTTAAAACATGTTGAACCTTGTTCAGAATGTGATTGCACCCTACATGTATGTTAAATATTAACATAAGGCTGATACAATGTTTACAGTCATTCAGAATGCTCCATTTCTCAGATCCTTTTTCAGTTTATAAAGTGACTTGAGCTCAGGAAAGTTACTCAAGAAATAGTCTCCCTAGAGTGAAGATGCTTACTAATAACACAATTTCAACCTTGTTCTCCTTATATGGGGGAACCAAACAGTAGTCCCCCTATCCCCTTACTTTTCTTGTTAGTCACAGAGCCACTAGAGGTACAAATTGAACAAATATCAAGTATACAGGGGATAAAAATATGTCGTACGGACTTACTCCTGATACTGTCTAAAGTTGATACCTCAATCAATGAGCACTGTGCCCAAATGGTTAATCCCACTTGTGGACCATTCCAGATTGTAGTCCACTAGGCTAGATGAACACTGCTTTTAGCTAATGGCATCACCTTGGACTTATTTCAATTTATATGGCACCTAGAGAGGTTCCAAAAGATCTTTCAAGTTTCCAATGTCTCCGTGACTGAGATGTCAACTTAAACAGTGTCACAAATCGTCAGGATAAGGAAATGTCTTACACTCCAAAGACTATTTTTATCCCCTTAATACTTGATATCTGTCCACACAAGACATTACTTCTCGAGCAACTTTCGTAAGATCAAGGCTAGAGGCTGCTTAACAGATCATTAGCATAACCCTTGGGAGTGCCTTATTGCTTAATATGTCTGAGGTAATGCCATTAGCTAAAAGCACTGCTCAACTAGCCTCTCCAATGGGCTACAATATGAAAAAGTCCACAAATGGGATTTGCTATTTGGGCACAGTGCTCATTCCGCAAGTTAAAGAGATGTACCCTGAGATGTACTCTGTAACTTTTCTCCAATTCTGGTGGAAGTGGTTTGACTGTAATCGGTGGCAGAAGATAAATCTATCTATCCCAGGACAAACTGCGATATTTAAGTGCATGGGTCTCCCCAAAATATTATACAGTTCAGGGAACCTCCCCCCGTAGATGCTTCCAAAATATGGCAAAAAGATACCCAAGCCCACTGCAAACTTCCTACGGCACAGTAAACCTGTGCGGTTCACAAGACAACCCTTTGGGCTCCTTTTACAAAAGGGGTTGTAACTTTTCTTGGTTTTGAGCATACCATATCGCTTACAGGACATATCAGGCTCTACAGTGGCTAGGATTTGATAAGTAACCTAAATCAGTGTGGTTTCAGATCTTACAAGCCTTGATGGGCACAGCACTGCTACTTACCATACTCACATCCCCTCTCAGGGCCTTAACCCTTGCTGTGCCGTGGACTGATATGTCAGGCTGCTACTCACATGGGTGGCAGCAGACTGGCCCTGGTATTCACGAACGGGACAGTGGCAAAAATCCTCGAACTGAATCCTTGGTTTCATCAGACCATTCTGACACATGCTTTGAGCAGGTGCCCCCTTCCCCCAAAACTTTGCTCACCCCTTCAAAGATAGTCCACAGCAGAACCTGAGGAAGGTTCAACCCTAGTGCTTTCTGGGGAACTGTGGACATCTCTGGCATTTTGGTTGCCTCCAATAGAAATGTCACTGGGGCAGAAGTAGTTTTTCATAACATCCTGTCTTCTGTGGACGCTCTAGTGCCAGTCCATAACCACCCTTCACCCAGGAGGAGGACTGCACCATGGTACAATGATGTTTTCCATTCTCTTAGGAAGAAGAGTCACACTTAGCATGCAAGTGGAAGAAATCCGGCTTGGAATCCCACAGTCTTGTCCTGGTGGTTCATTAACATGAAAATCAGGAGGCGAGGACTGCCACTAGAAGAATTTCCTTTCAGACATCACTGTAGCTTAGAGAAGTAGACCTGGTGCACTTTTCAGAGTGGCAGATAGCACTCTCCACCAGGAGTCTCTCCCAACATTTTGGAGAGGTCACTCAATGGAGGTGTGATGGTTTTCATAATCTGTTCTCAGCCAAGACTGTGAATATCTGGGCTGATATTTCCTCCATGGTGAAATCTCACAATTGTAGTGGTCAGGTACTAGAGGGAGATAATGGAAACTGGGACAGATTCTGCCCACCTGACTCCATGGAGATTTGCCAGGTGTTGTTGGATCTGTGTTCAAGCCACTACCTGCTCGACGCAGCTTCCATGTCTCTAACGAAGTTTGGAGAAGCAGTGCTCAGTGCGTCACTCACTGAAATCATTACCACTTCTCTGATGGACAGCATGTTTTCAGCTATCAGACTTGTCACCTCTAAGGCAGCAGGTGCATGTTCTCTGTAGCCTTGAAAGAGGCTGTGGTGCGACCCATCCTTACAGGCCAGTTCTAGACAGCAGAGCTAACCTGCTGGAAGGCCCCAGTACAGTGCGTTGCAATAGTCAATGTGAGAGACCATGAAAGCATACACTAGTGTTCAGGGGTTGAAATTAAGTTTGGCAGCCACTAGCCAGAAGGGCTAATGACTGGTAGCCCCACAGATGTTTCCACTGGCCCAGCTAGTATACTTATTGAAATGTTACCTCCTCTAGTACAAGCCCACAGGGCTAGTTAAAGTAAAATCTTATTAATCAGAGACAAATTTGCCAGCATTTGGCTAGTGGGCTGTGCCAATTTCGACACCTGTTGTTAAGAGATCATCCTGGTCAAGGTAGGGGCACAAACCAGCTATGTTCTTCAGATGATAGAAGCCACTCCTGACCACATCAGACACCTGCACTACAAGTGACAGTTCATGTTCAAGCATGGTCCCCAGACTGTGAACCACCTCCTGCCAAACCTGGGGTTTGTCACCCCAAAAGACAGTGAGGTCCAGGTTATCCAAAATGGATCTTTTAAGTCGATCTGTTCCCATCAGTAGTTATTTGGTTTTGCCACGACACAGATTTAACCCACTATGAGCCATCCACAAACTGATCTCAGATAAAGCATTCTCTAGCACAGTCACCAAGGAGTCCAGACCAGGTTTAAGTAAATGATATAGCTGGGTATCAACAGCATGGCACTGAAAATCCAAGCTGTACTTTCAGATCATGTCTCCGGGTGGGAGCATAAACACTGTGAACAGAAGGAAGCGACAAAATGTGTTCCACCAGCTCCCCATGCTCAAGAGAGTCAAACACAGATGACCTATTCAAAAGCACCAGGAAAAGAAACTTCTCCAGTGTCACACACAAGGAGCAGATCATTCAAAACCCTCACCAGGGCCTTCTCAGTGCTATTCTGAGGATGAAAACCAGATGGGAAAGGTTTGTAGATAGAAAACTCCTCCATGTGTTCTCTTAGCCATGCCACAACCACTTTCTCAATAACTCTGCCCAAAAAGGGCAAGTTAGAGATAGGTCTCAAACTCACAAAACTGTCAGGATCTAAGGAAGCCTTTTTAAAAAGGGGCTGCATAAATTAGGGGGATGATCATGCAAGAGAGGGGATCATTGTCCATGCCTACAAATTACACAGGTATACAGAAAATAAGTAGAGGGATCTTTCCCTTTAAGGTGGAGAGAAATGGAAATGAAACTAATAAAAAAGAAAAATCTTATTAAAGCCAAGGTGGCATGAATTATTAAAACTATTAATGTGGAGTGGTTACCTGTTAAGATTAAAGAGAGGACAACAATTATAAAATGTATTAGAAATAGAACATTTGCATACCTGTATCTTTATACATGTTTATTTAGTACAAAATGTATGTTTAAAATATATGTATTACTATGTTAATAATACTTTGTTGCATTCGTATATCTATAATAAATAAAATAGTTTAGACAAAAAAGAAATTAAGTAATTCTATGGCTGGCAGTAACAAACAAGGTTTATGATTCTGTGCAAATAGCAAAAGTCTTCTTCCTGACTGCAATGTGCTCCCATGCATTACATAGGATTATACAATGACAAGAGAAAATCCTTGTCCCCGATTGGCCAGACTGGGACAGGAACCGGGATGTTATCCCAGCATAACATCCTGACTCTACTCCCAGTGCACTGACGACCGCATTCCAAGTGAACAAAAGATCACTCCACTGTCATCCCGAGCAGCAGCTACAGCAGTTCCTGTTGTGCGTGGAATCGAAGTTTCCTGCCCTGCTTGACAACTGTGCTCCCTGTCACACGCCACCCTGGTAACCATGCTGCCACAACCTTAACATTTCCAGCTCAGACACTTTAAAAATACATAAACAAATGCAAGCCCGAAGTCCACTCACTCTGCAGGTATGATAGTGTGAGTCGTGCAATGTCGAAATATGCAGCTACTTGCTACCTCAAAAAGCGCAATCCCGACTCAGTAAATTGCAAACTCTCAAGAAGTCACTGACTGACAGTTTTCTCCAGCATTCCCCGACCCCAGCTCACCTCGTAATCTCCAAAAGTAAAACACATTCTTCACTCCTCCTCCTACATCCTGCCATCTACTGTCACAGACTTCATTCACAGTGGTAATAATCGAGTCTCGCAGAACAGAGAGACACGCTGGCAGTTCGATCAAAATGTTATCCACAGTGATACTGTCCTGGTACATTAAGCAAACTGTACCGAGAGAACTGCAAACAAGATACAGTTGTTTGTGTGTGTGTGGTTGGGGGGGGGCAGCAGACAGATTCAAAAACACATCAATTTGTTTAGGAGCAGCACCACCTGCTGGCCAAAACAGAACTACTTTTCTCTTCAGTACACCTCCACATTGAAAATCAAACACAAAATCTATTTAAAAATGCATTTTTTCCTCATCTTTCTGTTTTTTAAAATTAAAGAGCCATTGTATAATAGGAATAATATCCTCCAGGGTGAGTGTTATGCTGGGATAACATCCCTTCTCGGGTGTTGGATGCCCTCAGCCGCTGGCCTCGGGCCCAACCACCCGAGGCAGGATGTTATCCCAGCATGACACCCACCCTGTCGGGCATTATTCCTTTAACATAGACTTTGATGGTAGATAAGGACCGCTTGGCCCACCTAGTCTGCCCATTTCCCTACCTACTGGATAAGCTGCAGATCCTAGTTAACCAACAGCCTATTTCTTCCTCCCCTCCTCCCCACAAGAATTGCCTTATGTCTGTCCCATGCATTCCTGAATTCTCCCACAGTTTTAGACCCCACAACCTCCACAGGAAGGTGGTTCCATGTGTCCACCACCCTCTCTGTGAAAAAATACTTTCTCACATTGCTCCTGAGCTGTCCCCCCTCTATCTTCAAATTGTGTCCCCTTGTTCTTGCACATCTCTTTTTCTGAAAGATGCTACCCTCTTGGACTTTGCTGATTCCACTGACATACTTAAAAGTTTCAATCACATCCCCACTCTCCCTCCTTTCCTCAAAGGTATACACATTAAGCTCCTTTAGTCTCTCCTCGTATGGCTTCTCCTGCAGACCCTGCACCATTTTAGTTGCCCTCCTCTGGACTGCCTAAATCCTGTCTATGTCCTTGCGGAGATGGGGTCTCCAGAACTGGACGCAGTACTCCAGATGGGGTCTCACCAACTGTCAGTACAGAGGGATAACAACTTCCTGTTTTCTGCTGGTGATGCCTCTCCCTATAGCCTTCTCACATTGCTTGCTAACCTTAAGGTCATCAGATATGATTACCTCCAGGTCCCTTTCCATTTTTGTTGTTGTTACTACCTCCCCCCCTCCCATTATGTACTCTTCCCCTGGGTTTTTGTTTCCCAGGTGCATTATTTTGCACTTCTTTACATTGAATCCAAACTGCGATACTTCTGACCATTCCTCCAACCTTGCCAAGTCCCTTCTCATCCTTTCCACCCATCCTTGTGCATCAACCGTCGCAGATCTTTGTGTCATTTGTAAAGAGGCATCCTTTTCCTTCCAGTCCCTCTGCAATGTCACTTATAAAGACATTAAAAATGACTGGACCCCGTACTGAACCCTGCGGTACCCCCTTTCTTCAGAGTGGACTCAGTTTACAATTACCTTCTGTGTCCTGTTGTCCAGCTAATGTTTTACCCAGGCTACCACCCCGGGACCCACTCCCAGGCTGGCTAATTTGTTTATTAATCTTTTGTGTGGGACTGTGTCAAATGCCTTGCTAAAGTCTATGTAGGCCATGTCCACAGCCCCTCCTTGGTCTACTACTTTGGTCGGCCAGTCAAAGAAATTGATTAGATTCATCTGACATGACCTTCCTGCTGTGAATCCATGCTGCCTTGGGTCCTGTGCCCCACTGGCCTTTATGTACGCAACAATTCTTTCCTTCAGAAGTGATTCCATCATTTTCCCTACCACAGAGGTCAAACTGACAGGTCTGTAGTTTCCTGCCTCAGTCGTGCTCCCACTTTTGTGAAGGGGAATCACATCCGCTCTCCTCCAGTCCTCAGGTATACAATCCTCCCATGATTTGTTAAAAAAGGTAGTCAGTGGTGTCACTAGTTCTCCCCTTAGTTCTTTTAGAATTCTAGGGTGAATCCAGTCAGGCCCCATTGCTTTGTCCACCTTCAGTTTTAGGAGTTCTTTCAGAACCCTTTCTTCTGTGAAAGGACTGGGATCGATCCACAAATCAAGAGTGCTTCTGTTAATTGGATTAGGTACCTCCCCCTCCTCCTCTTTTGTGAATACTGAGCAGAAGTATTCATTCAGTATCACTGCTTTTACACTGTCCCTCTCTGCCCACCCACCATCCATTCAATTCAGCCTCACTATCCCTCCCTTTGTCTTTCTACACTTCCTAATGTACCTATAAAAGGTTTTATCCCCCTTCTTAACCGAGTTGGCCATCTTTTCCTCAGTTTGGGCCTTTGCTATTCCGACTGCCTTCCCTGCTTCCTTCTGCCTTAACTGGTACAGTTCTCTGTCCTACTCCTTCTCTGTTTCCTTACACTTCCTAAATGCTATCTTTTTCTCCCTAACCTTCACTGCCACCTAAGAACCACAGTGGCTTTTTCTTTCATTTTATTTGCTTCACACAAAAGCTTGTAAAGTAACTTGCTGATATTTAGTAGAAAAAAGGCAATAAGCCCCTGGAACAGGCTACTGCACAGTTACAGAGAAACATCCCAGCTGGTTAAATCTGCATAAGAATGTGTAGAGTAGCCCTATACATTGCAATTTATTTATATAACTAATAACAGAAAAACAAGGGTGATAGAAGCAATATACCACCAGAGAACATATGCCACTCTGGTAATGATCTTGTTGCCTTAAAAGCCAGTGACTGTAGTTTGGGCTTTTAACTTAGATGCAGTCATTTATTTAAAGGTGATCTACGACTGCTTCAGAGGGTTTTGTAACTTAAAGGGATACTGTCAACCTGTTTTTCATCATATTATTTCTAGTTGAAACCCCACATTTTAAGATTGCTTACCTTCTCCAAAATTCACTAATGTTGCTGTTTGTTTTGTCTGCCTCCTTGTTTAGTACAACTGAAATGCATGGCAATGTATATTTGTAGACAACCTTGTTTTGTTTACAATCCTGGATCTGTTCTTACTGCATACTTCCTGAGCATTAGAAACACACCCAAACAGTGCAGTCACTCATGAGGCAGTTGCCTCCTAAACTCCCAATGCATCATGAGGGGCTAAACTGTGTTGTGGGTGTTTCCAAGTCCAGGAAAGATGCAGCTGGAGCTGATCAAGGAATGTAAACAAACCTGTGTTTGTGTGGTAACACCAGTATGGTGGGCAGTCTGTTTTTCACTTTTTAAAAGAAAAAAGAGCCAGAATCAAACTACCAGCTGCATCAGCAAGCTTTACAGAATGTTGGTAATCATAAAATGTGTTTTTTAAACTAGGGTCACTGAGACCTAAGGGGGTTGACAGTGTCCCTTTAAGCATTACAGAATGTTACCATAATGCATTATTAGCATGCTTGTTATACTGCACTGATTTATGAATGACAAAGCCACAAAATACAGTAACCTACAACAGTATCAGCAAAAACAAATTAAACACATAAACCATTTTATTATAGTCATCCCACCACTGCCAAAATACATCCACAAGTCAATTCATTTATTTATTATTTAGCTTTTGTTTACCAGGTAATCATGCTAGACAGTCAAGTGCCTATTTTCAGGTGTGACACGGAAGAATTATAAAGGTACAGGCAATAACAATTCAGAGACACGGTAACAGCAATCAACAAGCTACAGTCAGGTACAGGCAGAGAACTCAGGCAATAACAAATTCATAGACAAGGTAACAGCAATCAAACAAGGTACAGACAGGAATAAGCAGAGAACTATATAACTTAATAAACGATGGCTTTAAAGAGCTGTTGACATGTTCTGGGAAGGCAACTCATACCAAGGAGTTGCCTGCCCGAGGAGCTAAGTTTGCTATGTTTTGAATTTTTTTTTTAATCAGTAATAAAAGAAATCTGTACTTTAATTTGCCTAGCTCTGTGTATGAGCCAAGTGGACAAACAGCGCTGCAGCCCTGCCCCCAAAAACAGTTTTTTGATGACTCGAGGTAGGGAATGGGGCTGCAGGTGCTTCTATAGACAGAGCAACAGGATCAGGGAAGGGGGGCTGTCTAAAGATACATACAGCCCCACACATATATAACTGCCAGCAAAGATACTATATGTATCTTTAGATGGTTCCGCAACTCCAGTTCAACAGAAATCCTGTTGACCAGTGTTACAGCGATGGCACAATGTTGGCGGGAGAAACGGTTGCTTATAGCGGGGGGCTGTGCCCCACACACCACCCATGCAGGGGACTCTTCTCCTGCTTCCCCCAGACTTTAATATAATCAACTCCAGGTCAGAGTTGTTTCAGGGAGGGCACGCAAGACCCGGAGAAGCCGTGCCAGGGTCCCACACAACGATTAAAACGAACTGTCATTGTTGTCACTGTAATAATGGTTTTCATGGGAAATATTTTGCTGTAGCAACAGTACACCTCTTTAGATAGTCCCCTTCCCCCGATCCTATTGCCATGTCTATAGAGCACCTGTAGCCCTGTTCCCTACCTCGCATCACCAAAAAGCTGTTTTTAGGGGCAGCGCTGTTTGTCTGCTCAGCTTGTACATGGAAGTTACGTGCCGTACAGATTTCTTTTATTACTGACTAAACAAATTAAAAACATAGCCAATTTAGCTACTTGGGCAGGCATCTGCTTGGTATACAGTGGTTGCTATAGAAAAGTTTACCGGTAATGAGATATACCTCGGCAGGAGCGGTACTAAGATCAGTACCGAGGTATACCTCATCAAAGTGGCAGTTTATGTGGTAACAGTGGTATGGCCAGTTCTGAATTAATTGATCCCTGTTGTCAGCCTTTTAAATGCTCCAGTTGGTGCTGTTATTAGGATAATTGGCTATTATGTGCTGCAGATTTTCAGGAGGTGTCCCATAGTCCATGCTGCATCTTCTTCCCTGTCCCTCCCCACTCCCTAGTTCTCCGATCACTGTTTTGTAAGAAAAAAAAAACACCTTTCCTCCAGTAGTCTAGGGTCCCTCCTCCCTCTCCGTTCCCTGTTCCCCATCCCAGTCCTATTATTTTTAGACAGTGTTAGTATTATTTTAGTGTTTTTTTCTGTTTGATTCCTTTACTAAAACACTGATATCAAAGACATTTTATGTCAGCACAGGAAGGGACATTCCCCTCACTAACAGAAAAGTGGCTACCTCTGTTTGATGGCCATGTTAATTTGAAGTACTGTATACAGTAGACTTGTTTCTTGTTTTTTATATTTTTTTCTAGTGATTGTCGATTCCGGCCATTCAATATAAGTAGTAGTGTACTGATGTACTGTGGAGCATAATCACTTGTGAAGCAGAGAGTGAGGGAATTTGTACCTTACTGTTCATTGACAAATTTACATTGTGTAAGTGTTATGCTTTTGCCGAGTGGAGACTGTGTTCTGTGTGTGAATATTACCTGCACACCTTGGTACTGTGCCCATTATATCTGAATGGTTTGAAGCTTCAATGCATGGGTTGGCAATCTTTGTCAATAAAAAAATATTCTGACTTCTCCATATTTTCATTGTTCTGCAGGTTTGAAGAAATATTTTGAGGGTTGATACTTGCTGCACATCCCAATCAGTCCGAGCATTCTTTGCACTACTTGCATTAGATGAATACCAAGCAGATCATGTGTCAACTGTTTGTGCCACAATAATTCTTGTACCTCACCACTGATGATGCCCTCGCCCCTCTCCCCTTCTGAGTTTTGGTTTTGTTTGTTTTTTTGCAAGATTTTTCCTATGTACCAATGTGCATAGACAGATAGTATATAGTAAATGAAAAGGAATACGTATTGCCCTCCCTGCTAACTCTACATTCAGATTAGGGGGGTCTCTGTCTTAACATTTTTGCATTAGTGAATAGGGCTACTACAGAATACAAATAAAAACAAATACTGGCATTTACAAAGCAAACACAAAAAAAAAAAACACTATTATTCATGCTTTGAATATGCCAGACTTCAATTATAAGGGACAGATGTGCTATGCACAGGATAGTACTCTACTGTAGGTTATCCATGGCTCTGACTTTAGTGGCTTACATTTCCCAGTACCTCTAGCTAACGGCAAACTCTCCAACTACTTCATAAAACATTTATGAATGTTAAAAGAATTAATTTTACAGTTCCCTAGAATTAATTTGTACAAATATTTTATCATCTGCTCAGTATACGTATACTTTATGCCTGTATATGGTGAATCGTGTACCATGTGGGATCTGCTGTGCATCTGTCATTAAATCATCAAAATTCAACAGTATTTCTCTGTGAATACTTTTTATTTAAAAGGACAGAGTGTGTAAACGACCTCTTTTGCAAGAGGAGTGTGATGAGCTTGCTCAATTCTTTGAGAATACGGTGGCCATCAGGTCAGAGATACTCGCGACTCACTCTATGGGGGATGCCATTAATCAGTGGCTGGTCACCTCACCTTGTGTTTCCTGGAGTTCCTTTGACCTACCGGAGTTTGCGGATGTCATGCGGATTGTCCAGAGTATGCGCCCTATATGTTTTATTTGGGATCCAGGACCAACCTCCCCGATTATGGGATGTTGTGACATCACTGGCCCGGTCCTAGTCCAGGTAATCTGGTGCGCCCTTGATTTAGGTGAGTTTCCAAGCTCCCTGAAGGAGGCAGTGGAAACACCTCTCCTGACGGAAGCTTCTTTGGACCCAGACTCTCTGGCTAACTACAGACCAATCTTTAACCTCCCTTTTATAGGGAAGGTTATTGAGAAAGTAGTGGCAATACAACTGGAGAACCACCTGACCATCCATATCATCTATGAACCTCTCCAGTCCAGTTTTCAAAAGAGGCATAGTACCGAGACTGTGCTGGTTTGGGTGCTCAATGATCTCCTGATGGCGAGAGAGATCGGAGAAGCTGTTCCATTCTGGTACTTCTTGCTCTCTCCTCAGCTTTTGACACTGTGGACCATGGGGTATTGCTTGGGCATCTGAGGTCCATCTGTGGCCTGACATTCGGTCTTTATGTGGTTTACATCTTTCCTCTGTGGCAGACCAGAGGTGGTGTATCAGGTTTTCCTCTGGCCCATTCTCTCTCTGTCATGTGGGCACCTCAGGGCTCAGTGCTGCTCCATGTTGTTTGCTGTGCACATGCTGCCCCTCGGAGACATTGTAAGATGGTACGGGCTGAGGTTTCACTGCTATGCTGATGATATCCAGCTCTACCTGTCTTTTGCCCCCGACCAGGATAGTGCTCTCGCGGTATTTAACAACTGCCTTTTGGAAATCCAGGACTGGATGAATTCGAGCTGGCTAAAGTTGAACGCAGGACAGACTAAGGTGATGGTGGTGGAGTCGGGTTGACGAATAGAGGGGTTGAGGACTGGTCAGCCCTCTGGAACTTATCTAGAGGGCACCCAGATCCTCACCTCTGAACAGGTGCGGGACCTGGGGGTGGTGCTTGATGACGGGCTGACCTTACGATCTCAAGCGTCGGCGGTTGTCAAGTCTTCCTTTTACCATCTTAGGAACATTGCCAGGATCAAGCACCTTGTTCCATCCGAAGATCTGCCTACACTCGTCCACGCCTTTGTGACCTCGCTCCTTGATTACTGCAACTCCCTATACTTAGGGCTTCCTGTGATCGATATCCGCTACTTGCAGCTAGTGCAGAATGCAGCAGCACGTTTGTTGATGGGGGCTTCTCGAACATCTCACATTACCCCTGTTCTGCACAGTTTGCACTGGCTGCCAATTCAGTGGCGGATCACCTTTAAAGTTGGTTTACTGACCAATAAAGCCCTACACGGACTAGGCCCTGACTACTTGAAAGAGCTTCTGGTTCCCTATTGCCCAGAGTGACAGCTCCGTTCGGCCAATGAGGGGTTGCAAGAGATCCAGAGGGTGTCTTTGAAGTCTTCTGGGGCTCGTGCTTTTATGTACGCTGCCCCTACCCTCTGGAATTCTCTATCCCGTCGGCTATGGGAGTGCAAGACAGAGAGAGGCTTTAAGCAAGTGTTGGAAACTTACTTATGGTGCCAGGCCTTTGATGGCATTTAGTAAATGAACCCTGTTGAATTCTGTTTGCGTTATATTGTATTTGTTTTATTATCCTCTTTTAATCTTTTGTAAAGCGCCTTGATATTTGAAAGCAGCTTTTGTGAAGTAAAGCTATTATTTTTATTACTTACTTTAGTCTGTGGTACTCCACTAATATCGCTACTAGTAAGGTTTTCTTTTCTTTATGTTTGGTTCTGTACTAAATGACCAAATAAGAATCTTTTATATATATATATATATATATATATATATATATATATATATATATACACAGTGTGTGTATATATATATATATACACAGTGTGTGTATATATATATATATATATATATAGATATATAGATATATATATATATATATGCGTAATAAGTGAGAAAGGTAGACAGTGGTTGTCTTTCTTTAAAATGAATTCCATTCACAGAAGTCACAGGAAGGATGAAACAATGTAAATTAAATATCACATAATTTAAAATCATAGCTGCATAGTTGCAAATCATGCATATTTTAAGATTATAAAGACTGAATGATAAATGCTTTGCAACAATGTATTTTAGTATTAATTTCAAACAAAAGAAAGACTCCTACTGATGAACTCTTTGCAACAATGTATTCGACTAGTATTGTTTTAAAAATCCCTAGCAAAGTACAGTAGTCACAACATGACAGTACTCATATTCTGTTATTATTTGAGTGACTTTCTCCTCTGCATCCCTATTCCAAATAAACTATTATTAATAATTGAAGTTCTACTCATAAGGGTAAAATCAAGTTTTGAGCAGTTATTAGCCGATAGAGAAGTTATACAAATTGACAGAAAAAAATTACCACATTCTGGTTGTGTCAAACGTCCATATTTCTATCATTTACCAACCAGACGTATGGTGCTTATGTGCAAATACTGTAAATGGAACCAAACAGCTCTACTCTGGCTGCAGAGTAAAACACTTATTTCTTTAAAATAATATTTAAATGGACACCAAAAGCAGCCCTTCATTTGTTATAGTCTAGTTCCCCCACATGAGTATGCATTGCAGAACACTCTGCACACTCCATTCAACAGACAGGTAGAAGGCTGACACCATAGGGTTTCGAGATTTCTCACTATATATTCAGTGTAGGAAAAGTCAAGTGAGGCAGATGAATTGTGTGAGACCAAAATAATCTGTTTTCATGCAAATTTCCTCATTAATAAAGAATAAGGGGAAGTAAATTCATACAATAAAAACACACAATATGAGGTGAATTATGTTTAAAGGGACACTGTCAACCCCCTTAGGTCTCAAAGTGTCCCTAGTTTAAAAAACACATTTTATGATTGCCAACATTCTGTAAAGATTGCTAATGTAGCTGTTAGTTTGATTCTGACTCTTGTTTTCTTTAAAAAAGTGAAAAACAGACTGCCCACCATACTGGTGTTACCACACAAACACAGGGTTGTTTTCATTCCCTTATCAGTCTCAACTGCATCTTTCTTGGACTTGGGAACACCCACAACACAGTCTAGCCACTTATGATGCAGTGAGAGTTTACGAAGCTATTGCTTCATGAGTGACTGCACTGTTTGGGGGTGTCTGTAATGCTCAGGAAGTATGTAGTAAGAACAAATCCAGGACTATAAACAAAACAAGGTTGTTTATAAAAATATATTGCCATGCATTTCAGTTCCACTAAACAAGGAGACAGACAAAACAAACAGTAACATTAATGAATTTTAGAGAAAGTAAGCAATCATAAAAGGTAGGTTTTTCACTAGAAATAATATGATAAAAAAAACAGGTGGACAGTACCCCCTTAAATATTAAAGTTTAAAAACTTTTCCTAGATACTGGAGAATTCAATCAATTAAAACAAGAGACTGCATGTTCTAATCCCACCACAGACTCTGCCTCCATTTGTGACTTTAAGCAACTTACATGTGCCTCTTCTTTCCATGAATCATCCCCCAAAGTTGTAAACTGCATAGTAATAAATACTGTAAAGACAACATAAAACATCACACTGTATATTGGAATTTTTTTTATTATACAGATTGTTTTTTTAAACTAACACATAATGTCTCATCTGGTCACAAGGTAGTAAATAACAAAAAAAAAAAATGAAAAGCAAACAGCCCCCAAAAAACTGCATCCCAGCTGAGTAAAGGCACAGGTAGGATATTGTGCCCCCCCCAAAAAAAAAACACATGTGCAAATTTCCCTGGTGGCTATCAGTCCCTCCCTCCACCTGCAGACATCACCCACCACAAGATGCAGAGTAGACAAAGAGGTTCAGCTATATATAACAGACTCAGCCCTCCCACCCAGCTATAGAACAGACTGAAGACTTACTTGCTGTGCTGTGCCCTGCCCCAACAGTGTTAGGAAAATAAATAAACTGGACAGTTGGGAGCTGGGACCAGGCAGCATGATCAGTGTGGCTACTTTTTGCATTCTTTTAAATTAAATGAAGTGGGATGAAAAATCCTGATCACAAAAGTAAAAATTAAAAACAAAAAGATTAGCTTTTGACCCCCCCCCCACCTCCATACACAGTTTTACCCCCAAATATTTGATGGACCTGAAAAGTGACCCAGCCTTTGTAATTCATAGATCTGAAACTGGTGAAAGTAGTAAACCTGGAAGAAGATCCTTTTGGCATAAATGGGCACTTTTTAGTGGACACTAAGAACGTAAACTACAGAGAATATGAATGACAGTATAGCAACTATTAAATGAAAATTACATAGTAAGATATTAATAAATTGTATTAACTGAATCTGGAGCTACAAGCTCAATTATTCTCAAGCAATGTCATAGAGGAAGAAAATATCCTTTTTATCCAGCAAACCTTTAGTTACAAAAAAAAAATACAATGCTGCATTTGATTGTCCAAGCAACCATATAGAAATATGCAGGTTTCTTTCTGATAATGCAATAAGGGGCAAAGTGAAAACAGCTTTAATTTATTCTTGGGGAAGGGTGAGAGGCCCACACCTTCATGCTATGTGACCCCTGTTTGGTCAGTGTTCTACAGAAATTATTCTGTCATTTGGGAGAGGGTAAGAGGTTATGAGCAGGGCCACTGGAAAATTGCAGAAAATCTTACCCCAAAATGCAGAGACTTTGCAGATACTGCAGGAAAATTGCAGGGTTCACTACGCATTCCCACTGCCCACTAATAAATCTTTTATTGTTTGCTGCAGCTTGTATTGATCTAACTTGTTAGATAAATGTATTGCCACTTGTAAATGCTTCCAATATTAAGAAAGGTGTGTTTTTTTGAAATGTACTGCAAATTAATCATTATGTAGCATATCTTCTGAAAATCTAAAGACATCTAACTCATGTAGTGCTAACTAGATTAAATGTAGTAATTTACAGTTAGTCTGTAGTGATTAAATCCTAAAATAACATATTTTGCCAGTTTCTAGATGTTAAATAATGAAGCCTGTTTTTAACAACTACTTGCTTTGGTTCAAGAAAAAAAAATAAACAGATAACCAGGGTGCCTGATAAATTTCTAGTAAAAAAAATTTTTATTTTGTTAAAATAATTACTGTTCTTAATCAGCACTGTAAGTACATTTTAAAACCACATGATAAAAGTATTAAATCATACCAGTAGCTTTTCATTACATCATACAATAGTTTTTAATACATGGTACTTTTGCTGTACTCGGTTTGCAGTGATTTTACTTGGGCTACAATTATTCTATTTGAAGGTAACTGTTTAAATATACTTAACCTGTTCAGCATATTTTCAGAAATGTTTGCTTTTTGTAGGCTTTGTAAGTGAGTATGCAGTTGTGGTAGGCTGACATGTAAGGAATCACTGCCACCACCCCTCAGAAGCACATTCAAGTTTATTATTAGCAGGGCCATCCAAACTCCTCGCACATTTGACTCAAAATCCTTTCAGACTGAAAGTATTTATACAAGGAAAAGCTACCCTACCATTTAAAAGCAAGCGCTGTGGTCAATGCTTCATTTAGGTGAATGGGGCACTTTGTACCTCTTCTCACACCTGTTGTTTCAGTCTCTGTGTCAGCAAAAATGTCTTTGATAGTTTGCTTTAACACAGATTTTAAGTGCTTAAGTGTACATATGCATAGCCAGAGGATTTTGAAACCGAAGGAAGTGAGTCACATGAAAGCAGAGTTACATTGGACCCCTTCTCACCTTACACTGTATTGTTTTGGTCAAATCCAAGTCTGTACTAAACTGTAAGCATATCTGAGTAGATTTCCTTGAGAATTTAAATATTTTTATACAATTTCAGTCAAAACGTCAATAAATGTTAAGAAATTGCAAGAAACTATGGATTTTGTATGGAGAAGGGTGGAAATTGCAGAAGAATTGTGGGCGCAATTTTCAGTGGCCCTGGTTATGAGGGAGGCCCACACCTACATGCTGTGCAACCCTGAGCAACTCCTTAGTGAGATAACTATGCTGCCTTTTGTTCAAACCTCCTTTAACTGCCCAGGACTCACACCTATAGGCATCATCTTTGTCTAGAGGCTGTGCTTAATTACAGCCTATTGTCACTAAAACACTTCTGTGATGATAGCTTCCCCTCTCCCACATTGCCTGCTGTGTCAGTTCATTTGTGTCCCGACAATGATGAGTTACACCGCCGTTCACTGGTTGAAGTTTCACTAAAGTCACAGAAAACCTCAGCAATATTCTGTCTCTGGCTTGGATTAACTTTTTGTTCATGCCCAACTCTGACAAAAGATTCATATTTTGCCAAGCATTGTTCCAAGTGAGCTTTGCATGCAAAAAAATTTAACTAACCTTATAACTTACAACGCTAGTCCCCTATGTATATCGATTCCTTGGCATGGCCCTCATTGCACGACCAATTCTTCCCTGCCTACCTACCCCTCCATAACCCCTTCCCCCATTACCTACCTTCATTAACCTCCCACCTCCGGATCCTCTTCTGGGTTACCCTGTGGGTCTTATTTCCCCCCCACCTACCCCCTGGGTCCTGTCACTGCCACAACCTTCTCCCACCATCCCACCTTACTAGACCTTGGGCCTATTGCTACTGCTGCATCTACTATCACACTCACTTGTACTTACTCTGTGCCTCTCTTTTTAGCACTTTCCCTCCTCCCTCTGGATTGTGTTGTCTGAACTTCCTTGGATGATATGCATGCACTGTTATATTGTTTGCTCTTTGTACCGAATTGTTTAAAACTGACAATGCTCTTCAGCTGTGAATGTTCCCCACTATTTTTTGTCTTCCCATCCCTTTTATTGTACGACGAGGATCCTTCGTAGAGGAGCTTTTAGCTCAAAGAATGTATTTCAGATCTTTAAATAAATAAAGTAAACTTAGAAAAGTGAAAAAAGGTTTGGCTTTCAAACAACGAAAATACCCTATTCTGAGATAAGTTCCAAAAAACCTGTAAAATTAATTTTATTCAGCGGACCTTTTTTCTATGGGGGGGAGGTAGGCAGGGGGGCTTGCACTGATGTTATGAAAGACCATTTTTAAAATCTTATGTGCCCAAGTGTTTGAATATAGTAATTTTCTGTTCCCCGGTCTCTGGAGTAAGAATCTGTATGATTCACTACATATTACAGAATAAAGACATATTCAGAAAGCAAATCATCTTGATTTTCATATTCATTTATTATTTGAGCGACCTTCTGCTCTGCACCCCAATTCCAAAGAAGCCATTTATTAATAAAGGAAGTTCTACTCATAAGGGTCAAATCAAGTTCTGAGCAGTTATTAGCTGATAGGGAAGTTATACAAATTGATAGAAGAAAATGATCATATTCTGGTTGTGCCAGACGTCCGTATTTCTACCATTTACCAACCAGAAAGATTCTGTTTATGTACAATACTGTAAATGGAACCAAACAGCTCTACTCTGGCTACAGAGTAAAACGCTTATTTCTTTAAAATAATATTTAAATGGACACCAAAAGCAGCCCTTCATTTGCTATAGTCCAGTTCCCCACAGGACTATGCATTGCAGACTACTCTGCACACTCCATTCAATACACAGGTAGGAGGCTGATACTATAGGTTTACTTGACTTCTCACTATCTCTCTCTCTCTTTTTTTTCGGAGTGAGAGTTAGGGAGATGCAGAGGTAGTGTGCCAGTGGTAGGAGAACACTTTCAAATCTCAATGCCAGAGTATTTACTCCAGTGTCACCTTAAGCAGATAACGGACAGAGCTTCTGCCATTGTCTTATACCTCTGTCTTTATTACTGAGACAATCTGCATGAAAACATGATCTTGATCCCCCAGATGTTATCTGCATTTTCCTCTGCTGTCATCATAGTCATTTATCTGTGTCATGACAATCTGCTACTATGTAAATGAGTATGACCTCCCGAACTGAAGATTATGACTTCATTGTAGGAAAAGGCAAGTGAGGCAGATGAAGTGTGAGACCAAAAGATCCTGTTTTCATGCAAATTTCCTCAGTAATAAAGAATGAGGGGAGGTAAATTCAGACAAAAAAAAACCCATATAGTATGATGCGAATTATGTTTAAATATTAACGGACACTGGGGTACATTAGCTAGACTTGCTGCACCATTTGTATTACTGTAAAATAACTGGGACACTCACCACCCCAAATTGAAAACCGACACTGTCAGTAACCCCTAGGAAACTAACTGATGGGCAGCAATGTAATTCAAAGCAAGGGATGTTCAGACATTTTGAGAAAATGCTTTACACTTCAAAACTTTTTTTATGACAACCCTCAAATCACTGACAGGTTGGTAACATTTAAAAATAAAAATGTGGGTGCTATACTGTTTTTTTTTTTCTCATTTACTTTTTTCTTCTCATTTACTTTTTTCTTCATCAAGATAGACAGCAGACTTTCATGTATAGTGACAATATTATTTCTTTTTAAAAAGCACCAGTTGAGGCTTACATGAAAACATGCGAGTCAGGTTCTTTTAACATCATCACTAATATGATCAGCAATTAAAAATTGTAAAAAAGCTGGACGGTTTTGTCTTGGTTGCCCCAAGGCAAACCCACTACTGTGCTTTGTTAAAAACTCTTCATTGGTAGGCAATTATCTTTATTTAATACTGCTGTAGGACCCAACAGCCTTTCCAAATGCTTTATGTCACATTACGATTACTGTATACTCTCAGGTCATAATGGAAGTTGGGGTGGGGGGTAAATCTAGAGGGGAAAAAGTATGCGAGATAAAATAAAACCATATAACATACTGTATGCATTTTTTTAATGTTGTTAACCAGTCAGTGATTTCGGGGTTGTCATAAAACAGTTCTGCATGCCAGTACCAGAGCTCTTCGTCTGCTGTTCTATACGGGTGCAAGGGCTAGCCACCCTACATGTGTGAGGATTATCAGGGTAGAGTCAGCTGTGTCTGCTACTACTGAATACTTTTAGTCAGATAACAAGTACTAATGAATTCAACTTATAACTTTTGATTAATTTGGCCCCAGATATGTATTAGCGGATTGGTGATGCACACATTTTCACTTTTTTTCTATGTGATTTGATACAATTTTTTTGGCTGCTGAATTGATGTGCTTAATTATGTGAGAATGTCAAATTAATTGTACTTTTAAGATCACACTATCTAATCAAGATTGTTCTTGCTGGTTGAACCATGCACCCCAATGAAGCCTCACCTCCACGAGGTGCCATGCTCCCTCTCAATAAAAATTTAACTCAGCTTATTTTATTTATTTATTTATTGTGATCTTGGATTAACACCTTTGAGAACAAGCTCATTACAATAGGTTCCACGTCTGGTAAAACAATAACAATGACAACAGTTGGTTTTACAGGTAAACAGGTAATTCAAAGACTGGACACACAATGATATACATTACAGAACTACAGAATAAAAAGAATAACAACAATGCAGGCAATGTACAATATATGCCAATATTTCAAGGAATGGACATGGTGAAATGTAAGGAGTATATGTGTAGGGTGAGACATACTTCAGCACAGGGCCTCGTCAATAGAGGGTCTGGGGAGTGAAAAGGTATGTATGCAGGGTGAAACACTTCGGCTCAAGGGGCGTCATCAATAGAGGGTCAGGGGAGTGAGACTATCTAAGAAATTGTCACAGTGACTGTCAAGTAGGAAGGGAAATTAGGAGGGTGTGGTAAGGGGTAGACTACTGAAGAGAGAGAAGGTGGGGGAAGGGGAGAAACAGCATGATTGTGGATGAACAGGTGGGAGGTAAGTTGGAGGAGGTGAAGGATTCCAAGGGAGTTTTTGGCAATTCAAATTATCTACAGGGAATCGAGCAGAATTTTGCTAGTAAGTGGGTCATAAGATGGATGCCCTGGGGGTAGAGTAGGTAGGAAAACCGCTGTTGAGAACCATTCGGAGTTAGAGAAAGCAGTCACAACACACCTTTGAAACAAGATGTTTCCTAACCTTTTGTTTAAAGGAGCCTAATGAAGTTACAGAGGAGATGTGCTGAGGCAGAGTGTTCAGCCAGTAAGGAGCATGGTGGGCAAAAGCCCTCTGATCTAAAGAGGTGCAATAGTGAGGACCTTTGACAACCATACTGTCAGTGCTTCTGGTACAGCGGCTATGTTCATGGGGGGGTAAGGAGCTTCTGAACACCAGCAGGAACCAGGCCTTACCTAATCTTTTTGGCCAATAGACAGGTTTGATACCCAAGTCTGCCATCAAACTGGAGACAGTTTGCCTGTTCATACAAATTACAAGTGTGTGTTAGCCTTGGTGAACTGGTAGCCATGTGGCATGATTTGTTTAATAATACTATAATATGGTGGAGGACTGTGGTCATTGCTGAACCATAGATTACTAGTCAATGAGTGAGATCACTGAACTACGGCTGGCCAGATTAAGAGCCTCGGGGCAGAGACTCTGCTTGTGTCTATGAAGCATATCAATGCGCATGTTGACTGCCTTTGCAGTATTATCTATGTGTTGTGAGTAAGACATGGTACTGAACATCGTAATCCCCAAGTATTTGAAAAGTTGGACTAGTTCCAGTGGAGTACCAGCCACAATTAGTGATGTTGAGGGGGTATGTACAATGCCTCTTCTGGGTGCTGGAGGACAACATTATTTTTGTTTTCTTGTGGTTCAAGATGAGTTTTTCATCACCAAACCATCGTTCTGCATTCCACACAAAAAAAAAAAAAAAACACTTTCTTGTAGCTTCCTCTCCAGGCGCTGAGGGTCAGTGTCACCTGTGAACACAACTGCATCATCGGCATAAAGCAGACACAGAATTTGACACTGACAAGGGTAAGGGAGCCAGTTGAGGAATATGCTAAATAATAAAGGATCCAAAACTGAGCCTTGGGGGACACCAGAGTGCACAGGTCTGCTTTCAGATAGGATGTTGTCAGTCTTCACTTGCTGTGAATGGTTATAAAGATAACTCTAGAACCAGGCAACAGTATCACTGGAGAGGCCAATGGGTGCGAGTTGTTAGACAAGAAGGATGTGATTAACCATGTTGAACGTTTTCATTTAAATCAGTGAAAGCAGCACCAAAAAGGGCACCCTGGTCCAGTGCACTGTAAATGTAACCAGCAAACTCTAGTAAGGCAGTGGTGGTGCACTGACCTTTGCGGAAGCCATGTTGCTGCAGGCACTGAATGTGATACTTTTCTCAGTACTCAACCAGTTGATCAGCAACTTTTCTTTCTAGTGTTTTTGATAGCGACGGGAAGATTGAGATAGGTCGATAATTACCTTGAGAGGTAAGATCCCTACTCTTAAAGATCAGTATGACTACTACAGATCTCCATTTATGTGGGAATTGTGACAGTTGCAGAGAGGTATTGATGATGTGAGTTAGAAGTGCTAGTATCTCATCCAAGATTAAAGCCATAAATTTAAGGTCAAGGGAATCGCCACTATATCTGGACTTCCCAAGAACCTTCAGGAAGTATTTCCTAGCTTCACGCATTGTGATGGCTCTAAAGTGGAATGGTGGGTGGCCAGTCTTCCGACCTGGCGCTGTGCCCTTGGTTGGGGTGGAGGAAAAAAAATCAGGGGGTAGAACACCACTCAGGTCTGAAAAGGCTTTGGTAAAAGTATTTGCTATAGTATATGGATCCGGTGTGGGTTCACCATCGATGTTGAGCATTGTGGATGCTGCCTTATCATCTTTCCCAGTGATTTCTTTCCAGTTAGACCATAATTTTCATCCATCACTCCATGATCTTATAAGGGCACCCTTATAGTACTTTTTTTTGCATCACGTATGGCCCTAGTGCAGTCATTTCGGGCACACCTGGATGTCTGCCCACTTACCTGAGGCTCTGGCTCAATGCCACAGGTGGTCCCTTGACTTTTTTCTTTGTTTTCCTGCTGTGTGCTGCCATTATTGTGCTCGTCTTTGTCTCGGTTTAGTTCAACCGGCACCCCCTTATGCAATGGCCAACTGACAGAACAGAAATGAATTAGCTAAGATTCACTGTTATTTCTCGACATTGTTTTTATACATGTTCTTCACTACCTGGGGTCACTCCCACTCAAACTTAATCTCCCTGGTTACAATTTGCATATTTCTGTTTCCCGCTGTCCTCTCTTAGATGTCTGGCACTACAGGTTAAAAAAAAAGCTTTCATTCTCCTTACAGTTTTTATCCTGCACTCATGAGACACCAAAACTAACTTAAGAGCTACTCATACCAAAGCACTCCCAACCATCCATCTATGCAGATGTCCTACACACGCTGCATTTATTGTAAATTATTTTCTTTCATAACAAACCACAAATGCTTTCCTCTTGTCAACTCTGGCTACAAGTTCTGCATATATACAAAATTAAACTGGAGACAGGCAGAATCTCAAGTATAGAAAATGTATTGCTTGGGAGGGGGGCCATGGAAAAGAACTGGACAGGCACAAAGTTAAACATGGAAAATTACAGATTGACAGGAGGTCAGCACCAATCGCCCACTCCTTACTAAACTCACATACTATACTATCAATATTCACTGAGTTGCATAATTCAGGCTCATAGTACTCTGTCGAGTCAGTCTGCCTAATTCTCCACAAGCACCAATTCCGCCCTGCATCCACCCTTCCCTCTTTTCACCCACCTCTCCACCTTCCCCCCGCTACTCTCCTTTTTCTCCACTAATTTCTCTTCCTACCTCCCCACCCAACCTTTTCTAATCTTCCTAATGTCCCCTACCCTAACACAACTCCATTTTCCACCCCTTACCCTAAGCTAATTTATGTGACAAAGACATTATTGTCTGCCTAGGCTCTCTCTCTCTGTACTGATGTACTTGTTGCTAGCTCTGGCCACCACCTAGCTACTTCCCACCTGGTCTGCTTCTGATGCACATGCATTCAAAGCTTGATGCTATTGACAATGTCACCTTACTGACAGCACCCCCTACCTATCAAACTGCTTTTAATGCTCCTGCAACTTATCTGTAGGTGCCATTGTTGTAATTGACTCTCTAACATGTTTGAAAAGTCTGTTAATGTTAACTCTATAATGATTTAAAATTGTGACTCTGTACTCTCTATCACCTGACTTGAATTGTTGTTTGATGTTTTACGAATTACGTGGAATCTTCGTAAATTAGTCTCTGGCTCAAAGGCACTGTAATTCTGAAACTTAAATTAATAAAAAATAAATTACAATAAACATTAGCTTACAGTACATGGTCATCTTAATGGTACACCATATTTAGAATTTTGCTACCAGAATCCAGACAGAATTACTAAAAGATGGTCTGTGTGATGTCCTACTGCCTCCATGTCAAGAGTCCAGTGATCTGAGTTCCTAGCGACCCGCCTCGGCAATGTTTTCTCTTACAATTTTCAAAGACTTGAAAAAAAACATTTAAACCAACTTTATTTACTGTGTATGATTTACAGATGTAGGCTACAATATACAGGGGATCAGGTTAGGGAGGGGGGACCGTTAGACTACCAGGGTGTTTTTTCCACAACATACAGTACAGAAAACTGGGTTTTGGGGGGGGGGGGGTGACTAGATTACCAAGAAATATTTTCAAAGTATAAAGGGGATCCAATTAGGGAGGGCCGCTAGACTTCCAGGACACTTTTTTCCCCCCAACATTATAAAGGGATTGGTTTAGTGAGGAAGGCCCGCTAAACTGCCAGGGAATTTTTTTATAGCATAAAGGGGATCTGGGTTAGGGAGGCAAGACCAATAAACTACCAGTGTTTTTTGGGAAAGTATAAAAGGGATCAGGTCAGGGAGGAGGTACAGCTAGACTACCAAGGCTTCTGACGGTGTTCCTGCATTGAAACCGGATGGGCATCTTGAGCATCTCGGAAATAAATTATATGCCACCTGCTAGTACACCTGTACAAAAAGGGGAGAAATAAAAATTCTGACACTTCAGGGCTTCTGGTGAGCTGCTGTTACCACCTCCTGGATTAAGGATGAATTACACTGTGCAGCTAACTATACGGCCCCACAGAATTACAATATGTGCCACACCAAGTGGTATACCAAGTAGTACAGTGCCATACTGGTCAGTATACTGTAGTACTGAACGACTTATCTGTAATAACCTCTGCAAGTTGCCTGCCTAAGACTGTATAGCCTGTCAGCTGCTCTTTAAGAGGTACCAGGTAAGAGGTAGCAGAGTGGTTGTGTCTGTGTGGAGCTTACACAGCTAAGTTAAAAATGTTCATCTTTTTCCTAATTTTAAATATCTAATCTTGTCTACTGTTGGTGGATTGAGAAAGAGGGAATCATTGCCTACATGAAGGTGAAGGATGTGTGTGTCTGATGTTAATTCATAGCAGGACAGTATCCACATTTGCTCTGTAGTCACCACATTTGTTCTGTGGTAAATCACAGCTAGTGTAAATTTAATTGTATTGATATAGTTTGGCAGTTTGTGTATGCTTTTATGTGGGGTTGTCTTTGTGTTTAAGATTTGCTGGCTTGTTGCTGTGGTGCCCTGTTAATTAAGTGGGACTGTGATTTATTGTTTTCCACTGTTTATCTGGGCTTTCTGGGCTGCTGAGTTTTTGTTGTTTTAAGAATAAGCTTTTTCCAAAGGCACTGTTTAGCCAGAATCACAACTGTTGCTTAGGAACAGTTTTCCTGGCATAGAGTTCTAGTTTTAATAGGACATATGACGTAGCAGCCCACTAAATTCTAGAATACTGAGATTTGCTGTTAACATTTGACACAAGTGAAAGAGATATATTTTTTTGTATATTATATTTATGTAAGGTTAAAGAAGTAAAGGAGATATAGGAAGTACTCCATGTATCTTGGTTCTAGTCTAAGGATACTAAGCAGACGGAGGAACGTAAGAGACCAGAAGTTGAGAATGCTGGGAGTGGTGCAGTGCAGTGGCTGTGGGGCAGCACTTTTCAGAGACACCTTCTGGAGACTGCGGTGCTACCCCATCTGCACACACCTCTCTGGTTGAGGGAGGAGGTCACTAGACTCCAGGCCAAGCTGACTAGGATTTGGAGGACCTCTTCCTCCACCCAGGGGCCACAAAAACTGCCACTGTGATGTCAGGGAGAAAGACCTGCTGGACAACGATGGTCTCTGGAGAGGTGGGAGTGGTGGGACAGAGGCACATTGCTCAACTGGTACCACTACATAATTCCTACACTGTTCTGGTGGGACAGGACTGCCAAGAGGAGGCACCCACAGTAGTGACCTGGGTGCCCTCCATAGTGGAGACACCAAGGAGGGTGGTAGAGGACCCAGAGGAGAAAGAAGTAACTTCTGGAGGGGGACTCAAGTGCGATGGGGATAGATTTAGGAACAGGAAGGGGAGGCAGGTTAGGTGCTCACCGGGTGCCATGGCACTGAAGTATGGGAAGCAGATCTCAATGATTGCTAGGGCAGCAGGATGGGAGAGAGAGAGAGAGATGGATGTCATTGTCGACATGGGGACTAATGGCCTGGGATAGTGCAGGCAGTGTTTAGGGAGCTGAGTTGGGTCTTACCAACAGTGAGTGAGGAGCTGCTTGTCTATGATGGGGGAACAGAGGGAACTCCACACCAAGAGCTTCAACTCATAGCTGAAGGAATGGTGCAGGGAGGAAGGGTTCAGCTACATTTGGGACTGGGGACCCACCTGGGAGGATAGGAGCCTATACAGGGGTGATGACTTGCATCCATCTAGGAGGGGAACAGCAGACCTCAGTAGATGCCTTAAAGTTTACTCTGATAAACACGTAAAGTAGCTGGGGGTGTGTGTGGAAAGAACGGTGAGGCAGAAACTGCCCTCCCCCCCATAGGCTGAAGCAGAAAGAAAGTAGAACCCGAGGGGAGAGGAATCCCCCTCCCCCAGGTGCAAATTAATAAATGAAGCAGGGTGGTAGAGATAAAGGAGGAAGGGAACAGAAGCATTAAAAAGAGAGTGAGGAAGGATGGAGGGCAAAAACATAAAAAGGGGGCAACAAATAGAATGGAAACAAAATCTGGAAGTCCATGTGTGCAAATGTATGAAAATATCCTAGTGTTTTTTTCTTGCCCACACAAGGGATCCTGACCTTTCCGAAAGTCTCTCATTTTATTGTTCAAAATAAATAATTTTCTTTTCAGATTGTTATGAGGTGCATGCCTGTTTCACACCGTGTTTACCACCAACTACAACTACAGGGATATGGCACATGTAGTATGCAAGGATTGGGGGAGTAATTTTCCATATCTTATTCTGTTACTTTGTTATGGTAAAATTTATGCAATTGGAAAAAGAGTTACTGACATTTGTATTAACAGGCTATGATGCAACTTATTTTTTTGGTTAGTGAAGGCATGTACAAAATCGAGCCACACAGAACAAAAGGGGGGCAGTTTCTGCTTACAAATTACAATACTATTGTATATAACAGTTATCCTGATATTAATCCAGGTATCATACCCAAGCTTGATAATGGACAATACACTGAAGGTTTGCTCATGGAACATTACTGGGTTAAAAACACATACAAAAAGGAAAAAGGGTATTGGGGAAAATTAAAAGTATTCAATCTGACATTCTCGGTCTCCAGAAAAAAACAAATGCTGGCTAGAGAGGGTGACCATATGGTTAAGAATTGGGGCGAAGAATAGCATGCTTCTTATTTCACCTTTAAAGCCAGAGGCACAGCAATCCGGCTTAGACCAAGATTTCTGGGTGCAGTAACCTGTATATGCCTGGACGACATCGGGGGTATACTTTAGTTCAACTACAACTTAATTCTGGGCAAAAAGCTGCAGTGAGTTTTATTTATGGTCCAAATATTGATTCTCCAAAATTTTTCAGTAGGCTCTTGATGGAAATGTATAGCTTTGAAGGTTCATGGATATTGTGCGGAGACTTTAACTGTGTACTAGATAATATTATGGATCGCACTTCTAGGACAGGAGGGCCCACTACAAAAAGTGCTAAAGCTTTACTAACGTTACTAAATGATCATAGGCAAATAGACTCATGGAGGCACCTAAACCCGAAGGGCAGAGAAATATGCATTACTCCCACTCAGCTATGGCATATGCACATTTTGCACTCATGCATAGTGACCTCTGGTAATATCACTCGTGGCTCCGCTGTCACAAATGCACTCAGCAGTTCAGGTCCCCTTCTCCCACAGTGCCAACCTCCGAGCGCAGTAATGTGAACAGGTAACAGACAGGGTAACCCTCCTGTCTGCTTGTGGGTCTGAATCACCTTTAGTCTCAAGTTCTGGGGGGGGGTGGATTCAAACTGTGATCCTTATGCTAGCATACCCAAATGTACAGGCTCAGATAATATTCTCTTTGGGGGGATGCAATATATCTTCCGTCTAAGAGCACCTAACCAGGTATCCAAAATGAACTCTTTAAAACTCTATAAAATACCTTAGGTATAGTCTTACCTTTTCCCAGTTTAGTAACACCATCAAGCCCTTGAACTGTTATCAAATTTTACCATCTATATGTCACATGAAAAAAGAACTGGCAGACACCCAGGCAGTCATTTAAATAATATATTTACTAAAAAATGGATAAAAATATGACAAAATGTAAACACAGAACCATATACCAAAGATCATATAATCACTTAAAAGAAAAGCAAAGAAAACTACAAACTCCTACCAACATACAGTTTAGATCTTTTCTATCTAATGTATTTCCTCTTTAAGTGCAGTTAGAGAACTGTCTTTCTTGAGTCCCAAAATGATATGTCAAAAAGATCAGACATCAGTATTAGTTTAAACTGTGTCTCTCCACACCACTTCTGTGAGTCATCTAGCTCCTCCTTTTAGAATATAAAAACATTACAAACAGGATGTCCTATCAGGAGGTATATTAAATAAGGTGACATCAGCAAAAATTCCACTTCCTAAATATGACTCCTTAATTAAACATTTTCTCTTTGATCTTGAGCAGTTCCTATTCCCAAGGCATATCAAAGGGTTTTATAACTTTTAGCACCATGGTGGTATAACATGTTCTTCCTCTTAAGACATCATAAACATTTATTAGACTCATCCCCGGCAGACTTATAAAGTCCCATTTAGTTTCCACTTCAAAGAGCCTAGGCATATCATAAAAAGGTAATAAAATGCCATTCTGAAGTCAGTTAGTTAATTAAATGGTTCCTGCTTCACTGAAACTGGGGCCGGGGGGGCACCCATGGAGCACAGGCTCAAATTCTATATTTTTAAAGTACAATTATCATACAGTAATCATAACCAGCTGGCCAAGCGTCACATCCACCACTCATGATATTACCGGAAGTCACTATGCACTCATGCATATATTTCCCATATTTCACTCTCGATCATCATGTATCCACCATTTAGACCTAGTCATCATATCCCACACTTTACTAACTGCTACAGAAACAGTCACGCATGGCTCTATGATCATTTCAGATCACTCACCTGTTTATATAATCTTCTCTGGGGTGGGAGCACCAGTTACAAATAGAGCATGGAGAGTGGACCACACATTGTTAAAAAAAGATGACTTTCAATGCTTTATAAAAGACCAAGTTACAGAATATTTAATAAATAACCCTTCTGGTTACACCACCGCTGCGGTAATACAGGGTGCACTTAAGGCTGTACTAAGGGGTGCCATCATCTTATATGCTACCCATAAGAACTGTATGGAGGATAAACATCTAGTAGACCTACAGGGTAAAATACAGGCAGTTGAAAAAGCACATACAAAGCTCCCAACTCCTGAAAGATATCAAAACCTCCAGTATCTAAAGTGGGAATACAATACAGCACACAGTACAAAAACAGAGGCGGCCCTGTGTTTAACACAAGCAGGGACCTATTTTGATGGTGATGCAAGAGGAAAATGGCTGGCCTGGCAACTGCAGAGTAGGGAAGGAGCCAAAAATGTAGCCAAAGTCATGTTTCCTGAAGGTAAAATCACCCATAATGATGGGGAAATATGAGACTGCTTTAGATCCTTCTATAAGACCCTATATACTTCTGAAGCAACCCCTACTCCTGTCCAAATAAAGCACTTTCTCACAAAAGCCTCCTTGCCAACTATACATTTAGATAGTCGAGGGCAGATGGAGATGCCCCTACAATGGGAGGAGATAAAATCAGCAATTTCACATCTCAAAGGGGAAAAGCCCCAGGACCAGATGGATTCCCCATTGATTTTTTTCAAAATATTGCAACAAGAACTGCGGGACCCCCATTAGAAATGATTGAGGAATGCTTAACAATGGGAAAATGACTTCCCTCCATGTGGTCTGCCACTATCACTATTCTCCCCAAGGCAGGCAAAGATCCCCAGCAATGCTCCTCAGACTGACCGATCTGTCTTCTAACAGTAGACTATAAAATAGTGGCGTGCATTATTGCTAGCAGACTAGAAAAAATCTTGTTCAGAATAATACATGAAGACCAAAACTAGTTTTTTAAAAAACAGACAGGGGAAACATTTTAAAAGACCCCTCAATACTGTACGGTGGTGGGCTGGAAAGGCTACCAAAGAGGGAGCTGCTGTCCTAGATCTTGATGCAGAAAAGGCCTTTGGCCGCAGTGTGTGTGTGTGTGTGTGTGTGTGTGTGTGTGTGTGTTTGAGGTGCTTACAAATTTGGGGATGGGGAAACTTTTCTCAAGTGGATCTGCACCCTCTACAATCAACTATCAGCACAAATCCTAGTTAATGGCATTGTAACTAGACCCTTACAACAGATTAAGGGCACTAGGCAGGGATGACCACTCTCTCCCTACTATATGTAATGTCACTAGAACCCTTGGCGACAGTCACATGTCAAGACAATAAAGTAGAGAGAATACAAGCAGGAGGTGAACACCACAAAGTAGCTTTCTTTGTAGATGACTTATTAGTTTATTTAAAGGACCCACAAAAGGTCCTCATCACCCTTCAGAATATCTTAACAACAGAATTTGGGAATACTGCCAGCCATATGATAAACTGGACTGAAAGTGAATCACTTTTCCTAGGCAGCACTAACATAAAACCACTCACCAGCATCCCTCTTCAGCCAAAAATATTAAAGTTCCTTGAAATATTTGGGTATCTACTTTCCTAATAAGGTATTAAAATTATACTTCGAAAACTACAGTGCTTTATCAGGTAATGTCAAAAAAAGACAGAGACGAGAAGGACTCCCCATTAGCCTTATAGGAACAGTAAACACTATTAAGAAGAATATTCTCTCCGAATGCTTGTATTTGTTTCAGAATCTCCCCATTAGGGTTCTGAAACCCTTCTCCAGGCAACTAAACAGGATTTTACATAGATTCCTCGAGGGAGGGAAAGCTGCAAGGATAAAATAGAGCATACTATAACTACCCTTATAAGAAAGAGGTATTGCCCTGCCAAACTTTAAATACTACTACTGGGCAGCAAAAAAAAAAGCATTCCTTTATGACTCTACGCCAGACAAGTCCCCTTCATGGTGACAAATAGAGGAGAACATGTTCCAGGAGGTCTGCAACGGGGCCTTTTATCACCCTGTCTGTATAACCGATTCCCCCCAACGTAACAAACCCTTTTACACACCAACTGGTGAGAATATGGAGGGGAGAGCATCAATGCACAGGGCACAATGAAACCCTGTCACCGAATGCCATACCTCATGCTAGTTTTGTAAGTTAAAAAGGGTAAAATGTATTTCTGCACCAGGTTTTAAAGTGATGGGAAAAGACTGGAGTTAAGCATGTACAAGATTTTTTCTGTGGGGGAGTTTGCAAATCTTTCATAACCACAAGAAGGCAATATGGCATACAGGCAGCAGATTTCTTTGCCTATTTAAAAATCAGGCAATGTTTACATAACCATGTCCCAACGTTGTCCCCAACTGATGAAGTCCTCTATAAACCATGGCCAGGTATGCCAATTCTAGCAGCACTGCATAAAGTGTTCATTGATGCTACTCATAAACTAAAAATCAAAGCCACAACACAATGGGAAAAATATCTAGACATTGAAATTAACAATGTGACATGGCTAGCAGCCATTAAACATGTCCATAACTGTTCTACACCTAACAACTTTATAGAATAGAATTCAACCATCTATAGAGAACTTATTTAACCCCATCTATGTTACACAAATTCAACTCATCTAGGCTTGAGACGTGTCCCAAGAGCCATGTGGAAAGTGGAGACTTCTTACATATGGCTTTGACTTGTACCAAGGTCTCCCCCCTTTCTGGCTTAGTATTCATGCTATAATGCAAAAAATATTAGAAAGCACCCTGCCCAGCACTCCTCTAGAGTTTATGCTGGGAAACTGAACCCATGGAATTTGGCCAATTATGTGTGCGCAAACTATGGGAAATAGCACTGATTAATGCCAGGAAAACAACAGCCCAACACTGGTTTAGTGAGACACTGCCCAGTACAGCACATTGGTTACTTGGACCTGTCCTCTTTTCTCTTTTTATTTAACAACCTCCCTACTGTCTGCTCCACCGCCCACATAAATCTGTATGCAGACAACACCGTCATCTACCTGTCTGGCCCCTCTGCTTCACAGGTCCAAATCTCCTCCAATGTGACTTTTATGCAGTGACAAAATGGTTCCAGGACCATATCGCCTCAAAATAAACATCAAGAAAAAAAACAGTAGTCATGACCTTCAGCTCAAAGCAAAAACTAGCTAGGTTGCCATCCCTTCCAATGATCACTACTCTGGCTGGTACCTCCCCTTGACGTGGGCCCTATCTATAAATATCTTGGGGTTTGGCTTGAACCATTCCTCAATAATTCATCTCACCTACATGCCCTGCACTCAAAACTCCGCCCCAAATTGGGAACACTCTTCAGGCACAAGCACCGTCTCCCCCTCCCAGTCTGTTGCGACTTAATAACCAAATGGATCCTCCCAGTTATCGACTATGCCGACATCATCTACAGGTCTGTGCCTGCCACCTCGCTTGCTAGGCTGGGTATATTTTTCAATGCTTGTTATCACTCTGCTTCAAACTCTCCTTTTTTGACATCACTGCGACCTATATTCCACCCTCTGCTTCGCCACCCTTCAGCAGAGATGCTTAGCTCACTGCCTTACCTTCATCTCTAAATAGTGGTTTGAATCCCTCCCATCTTATCTCTCCTCTCTTCTCACTCTGGTCACTCCTCCCCCTATACTCTATGCGCTCCTGTCCTTCCTGTACTTTCACCTTCCCCCAATCCCACACTTCGGCTGGTCAACACACTTTCTCATTTCACCTCCCTTCCTTTTGGAACAAACTCCCTACCTCCATTCATCTTACTCCATTTCTGGAGGTAAATTGTCTGCTTAGATCATCTCCAGGACCTTCCTGCAATTGCCCCAAGCCTCCATCTGTTAAGTTGTTGTCCCCTGACTTCTCCCTTCCTGTTAGCTTACCTGTCCTTCCTTGCAATTATTATCTTTTATTTTGTGTTTGGTTGATATCTGCCTAACAATTGCATCTTGCACCTATGCTACGTAACTTTGGTTTATTTCAATATGTCATAATGTAAACTTTATTTTATCACCATGTATTTTGTATTTCATGTGCATTTGTCACCCTTTTTATGGTCCACTCCCCAATCCCCCGGGTCACTCCTGGACATGAGCGTCAACTCAATGTGCCTTTCCTGGTAACTAATCTTTAAATAAATAAAATAAACAATCTGATGTCATGTAAGAAATTAGAAAGGTGTCAAATTACAGCAAATGCTCAAGAAAGTACAGTTGCATAAGAACTTACCGTAACAGTAGATCTTCGAGAGAATCTCTTGCAGCAGGTCATAACATGTAGGGATGTCCAGTCACAGTCGTCATTTCCTCTGGAAGATTTTTCAGCAGTCAACCTTGGACCTCCCCCTGATGATACAAAGTGGTGGATCTTGGCACGTATAAAAGGGGGAGGTCCCAGATGCTCCTCAGTTCTTTTCCATCTCAGTGACCAGAATGAGAAGACACTCTTCTCTGGCACAGAGGGGAATGGAGGAGAAAAAGTAAGTCCCCCAAACATTTTCAAGAAATTTGTGGAGCAAGATGCCCTTCTGAAGCAGGAAGCAAGGAGGAAGGTGGGAGGGGCAGCATGACCTGCTACAAGAGATTCTCTCGAAGATCTACTGATATGGAAAGCTCTTACGTAACTGTACTATCTTCTTTGAGGAAATCTCTTGCAGCAGGTCATAACGTGTAGGAAGAGCCCTAGCAGTTGGGATGCATAGGGGTGGAGGAAGCAAAATCAAGAACCTAGGACAATAGGCCTCGGACGACGGCCCGTCCAAAATTAGTTTGCTTCTTGGAACCGATGTCCAGAATAATGCTTTGTAAAGGTATGTACAGTAGACCAAGTGGCCACGGTACAAATTTCTACAGCTGAAACGCCTCGAAGACATGCTGCAGATGCAGACATACCCCTCGTGGAGTGAGGTTTGACTACTCCAGGAATTGGTTTGTTGTACTTGTTATAAACAAAAGTAATGCAATTGGCCAACCAAATGGACAAGCACTGCTTGGAAACTTGAATGTTCTCTTTTCCAGGAACAAAAGAGACAAAAAGTTGCTCAGATTTGCACAACGGTTTAGAGCAGAGAAGATATCTCAATGTTCTGTGCACATCGAAAAAGTGGAGCAAGGATTCTCCTGGATTAGCCAGCTCCACATAATACACAGGTAGGTGTATGATTTGATTCAAAGTAAATTCGGATACCACTTTTGGAAGAAACTTAGGACTGGTACATAATGAGACCCTATACTTATGAAACTGCAGGTAGGATTCTTTGCACATTAGTGACTGTAACTCTGAAATATGTCAACCTGATGCAATGGCAACAAAGAAAAGGGTTTTCCAGGAGAGGTAATGCAGCTCACACAAGTCTGCAGGATCAAAAGGACTTACAAAGTCAGTTTTTCAAGTATAAAGTTCAAATCCCAAGAAGGGACAGGATCCTGAATAGGGGGATGAAGATGCATAATATGTTTTAAGAAGGCTCTCATAATCATATGCTGGGACAATGGTTTGTTGTCTACAGGGAAATAAAAGGCTGAAATAGCCGAAAGGTGTACTTTCACAGAGGAATATTTTAGTCCATCTTCTGACAAGGAGAGCTAATAATCAAAAATGCTCGGAGGGTGACACTCATAAGGGTCTAGACCATGAGCAGAAGCCCATATGGAGAATCTCCTCCATTTCATAGCATACGATGACCATGTAGACAGTTTGTGGGCAGCATACAAGACTTCTGCTACCTGTGGGGAGACCCAGAAACAAGAGATGACTATGTCCTCAGCAGCCAAGCATGTAAGTGCAGGGAGTGATTGGGGTGAAGCAACAAGCCCTGCGCCTGAGACAGAAGAGCTCAGCAAATTGGCTGAGGAAGAGGATCCTGGATGGATACCTGCAGGAGCAATGGGAACCAGAGTTGCCTTGGCCACAAGGCGCAATGAGAATCATGGTCGTCCTGTCCCTGATTAGTTTGAATAGAACCCTCTGAATAAGAGGTAATGGCAGGAAAGCGCAAAGAAAACCTTCCTGTCCAGGAATTAGATAATGCGTCCAACCACAAAGTTCCAGGACCTGGCACAAGACAGCAGTAGAGAGGTAGTTTTGCATTTTGCAGAAAGGCAAACAGATTCAAATCTAGGCAGCCCCATCTCAGGAAGATGTCGTCCAGAATGTCCTGAAGGAGTTTCCATTCATGTTGATGGGAAGTTGTTCTGCTCAGAGCATCTGCTAGGGTGTTGTGAACCCCTGGGACGTAGAACACAAGGAGATGAATGTCTTTCTGGATTGCCCAGTACCACACTCTCATGGATTCCCTGCACATGGGATAGGAATGGGGTTCCTCCATGTTTGTTCAGGTAGTGGACCACCGTGGACCTGTTGGATTGAATTTGAAGACAGCCTGAATGAGAGTCTTGAAAGCTTGTAGGGCATATAGTACCACCCTAATTTCTAAGACACTGATGTAAAGCCTGCTTCCATAACAGTCCAGGACCCTTTGTGAGTGGACATCCAGAAGAAGAGCACCCCAGCCAAGAGTGGAGGTATTCATCAGAATCAGACAAGGGACAGGGGACTGGAAAGGCACACTGCACAACAGATTTTCCAGGGATGTCCACCACTGTAATTCCCGTAAAGCTGGAGAGGATACTAGGACAAGAGCCTCAAAATCGTTCTTTGGTCCCATTGGACCCTCAGAGTCCACTGAAGAACCCGCATGTGAAGGCAGGCATGAGGAATTGTCAGAACAGCTGCTGCCACATGAACCAGGAGGTGAAGGTAGGTTTGGGCTGAGACATACCGAGTGGCGCTTAACTGTAGTGCCATTTTGATGAGTGTTTGCCCAATCTCTGGGAAGATATGCCTTGTCTTCGAAGGTGTTTAGAATGGCTCCTATGTATTGGAGACTTTGGGAGGGAACTACTTTGAATTTTGGAACACTGATCATTATCCACACAGAGAAGAACATCTGAAGTGTGTGACAAGGTGGCCACCAACTGAGGGCTCGACGGTGCTTTGAGCAACCAATCATCCAAGTATGGAAAGACATATAGGCCTTCCCTGCATAAGGCAGCAGCCACTACTGCCAGGCATTTCATGAATACTCGAGGGGCTGAGGATAGGCCAAAAGGAAGGGTCCTGAACTGATAGTGAAGACCCCGGAACTGAAAACGAAGAAACCTTCTGTGTGCAGGATACGTCAAGACAGGAAGGTAAGCATCTTTCATCTCCAGGGAACACAGCCAATCTCCCTTGTTCAGAAGGGGCAGAAAAACTGGAAGTGACACCATTCTGAACTTCTTGTATTCTATGTAGAGACTGAGGAGTCTGAGATCCAAAATGGGTCTTAAGTCTTCAGTCCATTTGTAGACCAGGAAAAAAACTGGAATAAAAGCCTTGGGCCTTTTGGGAAAGGGGCACAGGCTCTATTGCCTGTTTCGTGAGTAAAGCATTTATTTTGCTTTCTGGAACAGACTCCTGGTGGGGGGTGGGAGAATGAGAGGCTTTGGGGGGGGGTATGGGGGAGGGACCTCCAGGAAATCCAATGTGTGACCTGTCTGAATCAAGTGGAGGCCCCAAGAATCAAGGTTACTCCCTGCCACCCTCGAAGATACAGGGAAAACCTGTCCCTGACAGCCGTGGGACGGACCTGCACACCCATGGGGAGGCTTCAGACCTGATGCTGACCTTGCAGGGAAGCAGCAGGGACATAACAGGCTTTTGAGGCAGCATGGGGGACAGGGAGAGAAACCTGAGCCTTTTGTTTGTTATTCAGCTGTTGCTGGACTGCAGGGCGTCGTCTACTGGCGAGTCTACGGGAAGAGCCTCTAAAAGCAGACTTGGCTTGAGTTCGGTAAATGGTACGAACCAGATGTAATGTATGACCAGAGTTCTGTAATGTCAGAATGTCTTGGGTCTGAAAACCAAAGAGTGTCACTTTTGAAAGGTGCATTAAGTATTGAGTGTTGAACAACCGGGGTCGAATCCAGAGACCCAGAGCTGAGCATACTGTCTTAGGCAAATCCCAGTCGATGAAGCCCTAGCTGAGGAATCCATGGCATCATAAGTGACTCTTAATAAATGGTGGCAAACAGCAGACACTGTAGACAATTTTGCAGTAAGATTTTCCTGAGGAGCCCCTGCAGGGAGATTCTGGACCACAGACTGGGAGGCCTTCAGGATCTCCTCCTGATACTTTAGAAGGTGACCCATGTAATTTAGAATCCTAAGAGACACTGTGGATGAGCAATACATCTGCTTCCCCATGACATCTAATTTCCTGAATTCTTTGTCAGGAGGCTGGGCACTCAAATGTTTAGGTCTAACAGACCTGTCATGAGCTGCACTTACTACTACTGAATCAGCCTGAGGCGGGGATGAAAAATTGGGGTGCTCCACTGGGGCTTGGTAGGTCTGATCAGCCTTACGGGGATTAGGAGGAATAGAAAAGGTCTGCTACCAGGCTGCCCACATAGCCTCCTCAAATGTCTCAACCAATGGAGGAGCAACCAGGGTCAGGCACTCCAGAAGGCTTAGGTAATCAGCTAGCTTTCTGCGGGAGGCCTTCTGTTCAGTTTCCTGGAACCCAAAGGTTTTCTGAAGGTGAAGCATGATGTGTGAAAAACTGGGATCATTTGGGGGGAGGGGGAGAACATGGCAAGTCCCAGGCAGGCTCCTCTTGTGAGGAGGACGCAGAGGAGATAGACACAGGGGACTCATGTTCCTGATCCAGATCATCTTCCTCCTGATCACAAAGGTCCCATTCTTGCATGATGGGGTCCTCCATTTCCACATCCCTCTGAAGGGGAGCTGGTGAAGCCGGGGAGGAACTGGCAGTCCTGGAGAGTGACTAATGTCTCAAAGAGGCCAAAATTGGGACTACAGGCTCACCCCCATGTCGTGGAAGATTTTGTGAGGTCCAAAATGGTATGCACCAAGACCTGAACATCAACCATGGTGAGCTGATCAGATGACATGGTAGCCGGTTTGGAATGCACCAACTAAATTGGTACCACATTAGACACTGGGGACAATGATGGCATCAAACAGCCGGTCGTCAATGAAGTGTGGACAAAAGTCCCCAAGAAACCTGACAGGGGAGTAGCAGGCAAGCGAACCACCATAGAAGGACAGGTCGAAAAGAGAACAGTCGACGGTCCTGAAGCCATCGTTGATGGATGATGTGTGGAAACCATCAATGGGGGAGGCAGCGGTGGAAGCTGCAACTTCACCCCGAAGAGGCCATCGATGGAGGAGCCGTCGACAAGTGTAAAGAAACACCAGAGGCTGTCGACAGAGGACGAGAAGATGACTTGGCCATGGCCTTGGAAAGAGCCTCAAGGACTACCCCTCATCTTCAGCAGACCCACATCCAATGACTCTGTGGGAGGCACACTCGCCATCGAAAAAGAGGATTTGGTGGGGGAAAACATGCTTAGTTTTGCTAGTATGTTTCCTAGCCTGCTCCTGCCCCATCGATGAGGACAGACCACTGGTAGACCGGTGAGACCCTGAAGAGAACGTGGAAGACTCCCTGGGCTTCGAGCGTTGCTCCTTCTTAGGGAGGGCAACCTGCTGCTCCATCCGAAATTCCCAAAGCTGTTGAAACCTTCGACATTTGGAGGCCTTGTTGAACCACTTGCAGAGGATACAAACATGGGTATCGTGTTCAGGACTGAGGCACTGAACCCAGACATCGTGGTGGTCCTCAGTTGCGATTAGCTGGCCACAAGAACACTTTTGGAATAAAGAATCCAAAGACATCAGTAATAAAATGCAATGCACTGGGGAACGCTGCAGAGGAACAACCATAGATCTTTTCATCATCGACTGGAAGCTAGACTCCGGACAGAGAACATGTAGCATGCAGGTCGTGGCTGGAAAAGAACTGAAGAGTATCTGGGACCTCCCCCTTTTATATGTGCCAGGATCCACCATGTGGTCTTGTCAGGGGGACATATAAGGTCGACTGCTGAAAAATCTTTCAGAGAAAACGACGCCTGCGGCTGGACATTCCTACGTGTTATGACCTGCTGCAAGAGATCTCCTCTAAGAAGACAGTCTGTTCCACAAAACATGGCAGACCCTTATTTGGCCATAGAAAGGGGCATCATAAGTGTCTAAATCAAGTTACCAGGTCTAAAAATAATAATACAAAAAAAAAAAGAATTTTACTCACCTGTAACAGTAGATCTAGGAGTGGTTTATGATGTTCATCCACAATTTCTGGCAGTTGCCTTTCTCTTTAATTCTGGCTGGAACATCTTCAAACTGGATCCTCCCACCCACCCAGATGGTAACCCCCTCGGCTCCACCCCATGATGACAGATCTTGTTCGCTGGCAGCAGTACTGTGTGCTAAAGCCAGGGGAGGTTGAGTGGGTCCGCGTGGATGAACATCATATACCACTCCTAGAAAGTACAGTTACATAAAAACTTACCGTTAACAGTAGAACTTTAAGTAGTGTCTCTTGCAGTAGGTAATACTTTTGGGTATCCAGCAGAGGTCACTGTGGTGCACGGCAGCTCTTGTAGCAGTTTTTCACCAGGGACTGCCCACACCTGACAACAGCTTCCTGTTTCCTATATAAGTGTGGGCGATCCCTGGTATCCTCAGTTCCCCAACCGGATTCAGCTTGCAAATCGAGGACTGAGGGGAAGCTGAGGTACCAAAGGAGTCCCAACCCTAGTCATTAGACCAGAATTTGCTCTCTAAGAGAAGGAGGGGGATGGAGGGTGGGAACCAACCTACTGCAAGAGGCACTCCTCAGAGATCCACTGTTATGGTAAGTTTTTACATAACTGTACTATCTTCCATGGAGTGGTCTCTGGTCTCTTGCAGTAGGTAATACTTTTGGAATGAATCCCAAGCAGTAATGCCCATGTGGGAGGACAATTATGATAGAAGACCTTGTAGGAATGCATGGCCGAAGGCCGTCCTACATCGTGAAGCAATATCCAGATTGTAGTGCCTTCTGAATGTATGGATCATGGACCAGGTAGCTACATTACAGACATCTGAAATGGAGGCTCCCCTTAAATAAAGCTGAAGTGGTGGCCATAGCTCTAGTGGAGTGGGCTTGGACAGGTCCAGGTAAAGGCTTGTTGTATTTTTTGGTAACAAAATGTAATACAATGCGCCAACCAGGAGGAAAGAGTATGTGTCGCAACTGGGAGGCCCTCACGTTCCAGAGCAAAGAAGATGAACAGTTGAGACTTCTTTCTAATCGATTGTATCAGATTAGTATAACAGTGAACATCTAAATTATGTAAGAGATGTTCACCCTAATTGGAGTAGTCTGGATAGTAGACCGGAAGTTCCAAGAACTGATTTAAAGTACGTTTGGAAACTACTTTGGGGAAGGAAGGAAGGGTTGGTACAAAGGACCACCCGTTCTTTGTGGACAATCAAGTAAGGTTCCCTACACATGAGGGTATGGAGCTCGGAAATACATTGAGCGGACATGACAGCCACTAGAAATAGGGTTTTCCATGAAAGAAAATGGAGATCTCAAGCGGCAGCTGGCTCAAAAGGCTCAAGGGTCAATTCTTCTATCATAAAATTGAGATCCCACGGAGGAGCGGGTCTTCTAATAGAAGGTTTAATATGTAACATTCCTTTCAAAAACATCTTGGCTAGATGATGTCGGTACAGTAACCTGCCATCCAGAGGCTCATAAAAAGCGGAGATGGCCGCCAAGTGGACTTTAATGGAAGACTAACTTAGACTGGACTCAGATAGTGAGGCCAGGTAGTCCAGAACCTTTGTCAGTGGGCAAGAGTAAGGGTCCACAGATCAAGAGGCAGGTTATATGGAAAAGCGTTTCCATTTGGAATTGTATGTTGTTCTTGTTGCTGGCTTACGGGAAGCCAAGAGGATACTGGCAACAGGAGAGCACACTTGTAAATGAGTTATGAGACCGTCCTCAGGAGCCAAGCATGAAGGTGAAGAGCCTTCAGGTTGGGGTGTAGTAGAGATCCATGACACTGAGTCAAGAGATCTGGTCTGACTGGCAACAGGATGGGATCCCGTACTGACAGTTGCAGGAGTAGGGGAAATCATGACTGGCGAGGCCACAGTGGGGCTATGAGAATAATTGTGGCCGGTTCTAACTGTAGTTTCAGTAGAGTCCGTGGTAGGAGAGGGATGAGAGGGAAAGCATATAAAAAGAGACCTGTCCAGGGTTGGGACAGGGCATCTATAGATCGTTCCTTTCTGTTTGGGATAATGGAAAACTACATGGGCAGACGGTAATTATCTGGGGAGGCAAACAGATCAATTTGTGGAGTGCCCCATAAGTTGAAGATTTCTTGGAGCACTTGCCCGTGAAGTGTCCATTCGTGAGTTGTAGACTGGTGACTGAGCCGGTCAGCTAACTGGTTGCAATGTCCCAGTAGTTGGACAGCTGTTAGCGTCCGGTGCTGCTGTATGGTTTCCTGCCAAACCACAAGGGTCTCTCTGCATAGGGCGCGAGACTTCATAGACCCTTCCTTGTTGAGGAAGAACACAACTCCAGTGTTGTCTGACTGAATCAGTAACGATCCTGGGTCGAGGTAGGGCCAGAAGGCCTGGAGGGCTAAATGGATCGCTCTCATCTCTAGAAGACTGATATGAGACAGATGGTGAGAAGCGGGCCACTGGCCTTGGGTCTGATAAGGACCCAAGTGCATTTCTCAGCCTAGCAGGGAAGTATCCGTGGTCAACGTTTGCATTGGGGGCGGAAAGGCACTCCCCGATTCTTATTGATTCTGATTGTCTACCATGTCAGGGAGGACCTCAGACAGGGAGTGACCTTGATTTTGTGTTCAAACTGTCCTGTTCTTTGGGACCATTGCTTCTGGAGGGTCCACTGGACAGGTCTCATGTTGAGACTGGCAAAGGCTACCACCACGATGGCAGCGGACATGTGACCCAGAAGGCACAGCATTTGTCTGGCTATGACCATCTTCAGAGTCTGTATATGTAATGCCAGAGCTATGAGCGAATCCTGCCGGGTAGGTGGAAGGTAAGCCCTGGCTGTAACTGTATCTAGAACAGCTCCTATGTATTGGAGAAATTGTGCCAAGTTTGGATTGGACTTTGGCCAATTTACTGTGATTCCCAGATCTGCAAACATTTTCAAGGTAGCATCTAGGGAGGCAATCAGTCCTACTCTACAGCCTGCTTTTATTAGCCAACTGTCTAGATATTGAAAGATGAAGTGCCCTTCTCTTTGCAAGGCTGCTGCCACCACTGCTAGGCACTTGGTGAACACTCTGAGGGCTGATGAAAGGCCAAAAGGGAGTGTTTGAAACTGGTAATGCTGACCCAGTAAGTGGAAGCATAAAAATTTGTGGTGGGCAGGGTGGATGGGAATATGAAGGTAGGCATCCTTCATGTCCAGGGTGCAAAGCCAATCTCCCCATTTCAAATCGGTATGATGGCCAGTAGGGTGACCATGCAGAAACATTTGTACTGAATGTAAAGATTCAGTTGTCTGGGATCCAATATTGTTCTGAGGTCTCCCATACATTTGGGTACCAGAAAGAAATGGGAGTAAAACCCTGTTTGATGTTCCAGAAGGGGCACCTAACAAAGGCCTGTTTGGTCAAAAGGGCTGTCAATTCCTCCTGTAGGATGGGTAAATGCTCTGGAGAATAATGAATCTTGCGTGGAGGGCAAGCGCGTGGGGTGGAGAGAAACTCCAATGTATGACCCTTCTGTATAATCTGAAGTACCCAATTGTTGGAAGTGATCGTTTACCAGGCCTCTAGATGGAGGCCAAAAACGACCCCCCACAGCCTCCGAGGCCTGGTCAAGGAGGCAGGGAGAAAGTCCTAGTGGGTCACTGGGAGGCGGGCTGCGCGGCCCCACCTGAAGGGTGGGAGTGGGCACCCTGGGTAGTAGAGGTGTTGCCTCTGTTGGATTGAGTATGACCTCTGAAGCCACCGTTGTTATTACCTCTTTTGGGATATGAGGTGTGTGGAGTACGGTAGGCTGTAGCTGGAGTATGATACATGCCATGAACCATACGGAGGGTTCTGCTTGATGCCTGCAAGTCATCCAGTAAAGTCTGAGTACTTGGCCCAAACAGCTTGGACTCATTAAAGGGGGCATTAGCAACTTTATGTTGTATATCAGGTGCAATGCCTGAAACTCGAAGCCAAGCATGACGACACAGGGCGATACTAGTGGCTGACAGGCTGAGGTATCAACGGCATCATATTCCAACCTGAGAAGGTGATGGGAAACTGAATTTCTAGTTGTCACTGTAGCCAATAATGTATCCCTTTCCTGTGAGGGAGGGAGGGAGTTTATTGAGAAGTTCAATGGCAGAAGACCCCAGGGTACACTGATATTTAATAATATGACCCAGGTAGTTCAAAATTCTGTTCTAGGAGCATGGATATGTTGTTCATCCACACTCTTTGGCATGTCCCTTTCCCTTTTAAATCTTACCGGAAGTCTTCAAGCTGGCTCCTCCCACCCACCCGGGTGGTATAACTCTTGGCTCCGCCCCATGACGCCAGATCTTCCTTTCCGCTGAAAGATTCAGTTTCCCTCGCGCTAACTCTAGCATTCATAGGCGCTGGCTTCGCAACGTCGGTTATTACATTTATCTCTTAAATTCGTTCGAGTTGTTGATTCCGATAATAGTGTATCGGATATGGAGGACAAGTCACTCCCCGGATTTCGCCGGTGTTCATGCGGCCAGAAAATGTTGTGCACTGATCCCCACCTTACTTGTGTGTACTGCCTAGGTGTCGGTCATGACACCATCACCTGCACCTTTTGCTTAGCCTTCCATCCCAACGTTTTGGATGACCGCATGGCACGCCTTAAGCTGGGGAGACCGGAGAAAAGGAACCCGCCAATGAAATCGAAGGAGGAGAGGTGGGCGGTTTCCGCAGCAGTGGGATCCGCCGAACAACTAGAGAAGATGAAGGCTTTCAAGGAAGAAGCTGCTCAGGCTTCGGCCAGCAATAGTTTTTTCATTCTTCTTAATCTCGACTCCACCTTCTCAGGTTCCTTTAGGGAGCTGTGCAAGTCTCTCCCCACCAGGGGTGAGGCGCTCTCGGGCTCGCCCTCTTCCCACCCTCACAAGAGGGATAAGGATCCGAAGTCTTCCTCCAGAAGATGCTCTTGGGACCATGAGAGGTCCGAGTCCCAGGAAACAGCGGTCTTGACTTCTGTCGAAATCGCTTCCTTGGCCGCTGGCTTCACGGATCTTCCGTCTGGCCAGGCGGACACCAAGGCATTGGTTGAACTGGCCAAGATTTTTCTCGAGCAGATCGAGCCACTTTCGCCGACTCCGGTCGATGATTCTCTAGAGAAGACACCTATCCTCTCTTTCCCCGATCATGAGACGACTCCTGTGGGTGTCTTGATTGATGGAATCGAACCAGAACCTCAATTCCCCCCCCACTCCGGTTCCCCCGATCGACCTTACCGACCCAGTCGGTCTCGATTGAGGACTCTTGTCTTCTTCGACCGGAAAAATTGAAGAAAGGCCACTGGCATTCTAAAAAGAAGCGCCGCGGCAGATCCTCATCCTCCTCGGACGAAGAGAGGCTTCGACAGAAACTCAGTCGATGCTATAAGAAGCTCATGTGGCAACAGCTGATTTTGGCAGGGCAGAAGCCGGCTATGCCATCCGCCCCGGTCATTACTTGGCCTGCGCCTCAAGGGCCTACACAGATCCCTCCGGAACCAAAGGCTTCGGTTCCTCCACCTGGGGGGCCAGTCCCTATTCCGGCTAGGCCCATACCGGTCTCATCACCTATTAGGGTGGAGCCACTGCCTAAGCAATCCCACAGTGGGGCTCCCTCTAAAGAGGACCGTCCAGACACCGGGCTTCCCTGACATCTGTCCATCACGGTCACTCCAGATCACCCTCGGCGGATCGAAGGGGACATGGGCGGGAGACCGCTGTACCCCGACTCCTCGGATTCGGATACCACTGGTTTGCACTCCCATCCTGCTGATGAGGAGTCACTCTTGGTGGCCTTGGAGGAAGGTCCCTCCTCCTTTCAGGGCATTCTCTGCCTTATCGCTGATTCTACCAGGATGCCCTTGGAGTCCATCCAGAAAAAGGCAGAGTACCCCATTATGGATATCCTTGAGAGGAGGGATACCCTGACGGAGGCCTTTCCAATAGCGGAAGCCATTACTGGTCCTGCTCTTGAGCTTTGGCAGCGTCCAGCTTCCTGCCCAGCACCATCTGTCTGTATGGTCCATAAGTACGTGGTGCCTATGGGATCCCTGCCAGAATTCACGGAGTATCCCTTGGCTGAGAGCCTGGTGACTGCTTTCGTCTTCAGACGTACTGGTAGCTCGGCCGACACCAACCGACCTCCGGACAAGGAGTCCAAGAACATGGATCACTCTGCCCGTAAGGCCTACGCGGCCTCTTCCTTGGGCCTTCGTCAGGCCAGTTCGTCTGTAATCATGGCACACTTCTCCCATGGCCTCCTAGGGTCACTGGATAAAGTACTTCCTCACCTCCCCGCGGACATGCAGACCTCGGTCAAGCAAGTTCGTGATCAGGGCCGTGCTGTTGCCAAATGGCAGCTCCAGATGGCCCTGGACATCGGGGATTCTTGTGCCCGCTCTTTAGCGGTCACCCACCGCAGGGCCTGGCTGAGGTTATCCTCCTTTACGGGGGACACCCAGCACAAGTTAGCTGATGTGTCTTTCCTTGGTACCGACTTGTTCGGCCCAGGAGCGGCAGGCCACCTTCAGCGTATTGAACAGTCCAATGCCACCTTGGATGCCACTTCTGCTAAGGGTTCCTCGGGCAAGAACCAGCAGAAGAGGAAGCCTTTTCGGCAGTCCTCCCCTGCGGTCAGGCAGCCCTCCTATCAAGGAGGTCAGCAGAACCACAGCAGCAGCAGGCTCAAGCTTGGCACCCTAGGCCCAAGCAGGGCCCTCAACAGCCCCGTAAAGGAGGCTGAGATGCTGGTCCAGGAGCTTCCTCCTCCTCCTCTATGCTTGCTCAGTGACGGGTTGGGGGTTGCCACCCCTACACCTGTCACGCCTGCCCTGGGTCTTCCCGTGGGGGGTCAGTTCCACCCCTTTCTTTCCGCCTGGTCTGATATCACTTCGGACAGGTGGGTTCTAGAAGTGGTAGGGCAGGAACTGCCTCTGGAATTCCAGCAGTACCCACCCAGCCGAGCCCACGCCCCTCGGGAGTAAAGGATCTCAGCTTGCACGCAGTCGGCTCTTTGAGACGACATAGCTCAGCTCCTCCGCAAGGAGGTGGTAGCTCCAGTGCCCGGATCTGCCTGTAGACCCAGGCTTTATATCCAGGTACTTCCTGGTGCCCAAGCGGATGGGGGGTTGGCGCCCCATCCTAGATCTCCAAGACCTGAATCAGTATCTCAGGTCTCGCACCTTCTGGATGGTAACTCTCAACCAGATCATACCATCCCTAGAGCAAAACATGTGGTTCTGTTCACTGGATCTACAGGACGCGTTTTTTCACGTCCCAAACCGTCCGTCCCACCAGCGGTTCCTCTGCTTTAGGGTTGAAGGGACCCTGTACGAGTTCCGAGCCATGCCATTCGGCCTGTCATTGGCCCCTTGGGTCTTCACCAAATGCACTGCAGTGGTGGCAGCCCATCTTCGGCATTGAGGAGTTCGATTTTACCCTGATTTCGACGACTGGCTCTTGGCGGGTTCCTCCCTTCAGGAGGTGGAGAGATCCAGGGACCTGGCTCTCAGAACCTGCTGTCAGCTTGGCTTCCTGATCAATGAGGCCAAGTCGGAACTCATGCCATCTCAGGCGATGGGCTTCATCGGGGCAGAGCTCGACTCTCATCAAGCCAGAGCTCGGCTCCCGATGGACAGGGCGGAGGTTCTTTCCTCCTTTGCCCGATCATTTCTGGCTGGGCTCTTGCGCCATGCCCAGGACTTTCTGAGCCTTCTGGGTTACATGGTGGCGTGCACCTCAGTGGTCCATTGGGCCAGGTGGCACATGCGCCCCCTTCAATGGGAGCTGGCACCCAATGGACTCAGCACCACGGTCATTTCAACCAGCTGATCACTGTAACCCAGAAGATGTGGGATGCTCTCCAATGGTGGACTGCCCCATAACGGTTGCAGGAGGGGATCCCATTTGTCTGCCCAGAGCCGACGGTTGTTCTCATGACCGATGCCTCTCTCATGGGCTGGGAAGCCCACATGGAGACAACAGGGCCCACGGGTTCTGGACCCCCAAGGAGTCCTGATGCCACATCAACCTGTTGGAGCTCAGAGCAGTCAGACTGGCACTGTCAGCATTCACTCCTCAGCTCTGGGGTCAAGTGGTTCAAGTCCAGATGGACATTACCACGACCATGTACTACCTCAACAAACAGGGCGGCATGCACTCCCATCTGCTGTGCAAGGAGGCGCTCCACACCTGGACCCTGTCAGCTGGTTGGAGATGGATCTCCTAGCCATCCATGTGGCAGGAGTCTCGAACCAGCTGGCGGATGCTCTCAGCCGCATAGGCCAGACATTCCACGAGTGGTCACTCCATCCAGAGGTAGCTTACAGTCTGTTCTCCCATTGGGGCAAACCGTTGGTGGACCTGTTTGCCTCCAGGGAGAATGTCAAACTGAGTCTGTATCATGCCCGCCCCCCCCCCATGGGGCTCACTGTAGGGGGATGCCTTTTCAAGGCCGTGGAACCCAGGCCAACTCTACGCCTTCCCTCCATTTCCCTTGATCCACATGGTGTTACTCAAGGTGAGGCGGGACAAGGCTAAGGTGATTCTGGTAGCCCCAGATTGGCCACACCAATTCTGGTACCCAGATCTCCTCAGTCTCAGCTGCAGGCCCCAGGAGCAGCTTTGTACACGCCCGGACCTGATATCACTGAACCAGGGGAAGGTATTCCATCTGGACCTTCAATCCTTACACCTCATAGCCTGGTACCTAAGTGGCTAGAGTTCCAGGCTCTGGGGGTCTCTGAGAATGTCTACACTGTGGTGGAGGTATCATAAGGAATCGATCAGGAAATGTTATGCCTTCAAATGGAAAAGGTTTTCCATTTGGTATCTGGATAAGAGTCTGGACCCCTTATCCTGCCCCGTGGCTAACATTTTAGACTACCTTTGGTCTCTCTCTCTCAAAGGGGTCTACGGTCATCGACCCTTAGGGTGCATCTGGCAGCCATTTCTGCTTACCGGGCGTGGGCCGGTCAGCCGACATTGGCACAGGCGACAGTGGTCGGGCGCTTCTTCAAAGGCCTGGATCACATATCCCCTCCAGTGCGTGAACCTCCACCTCCGTGGGATCTCTTGCTGGTTTTGGCAAAGCTCATGGGAAAGCCACTCGAACCCATGCACAAGAGTGAGCTCTCACACTTGTGGTGGAAGACTGCCTTCCTGGTCGCTATCATATCAGCCAGAAGGACAGGGGAGCTCCAGGTGCTTTCAGTGGACTCCCCTTTTCTGGTCTTTCACAGGGACAAAGCTGTCCTGTGCCCCAACCCGAAATTCCTTCCGAAGTTACCCCCCAACTAGAACGTACAACCCCAAAGTTTTTTTTTTTTTTTTAAGGAGGTCCCACCACAAGTAGCTAGAAAATACATTCAAAAGGCCATCGGCAAACAAGGGTACAGTGGTGACTCCCTTGACCTGAAACTGCTGGCACAAGTCCTCGATGAAATCTTAGAACCACTTGCAAAGATCTTCAATCTCTCGCTTCGATTGGGCCATTTCCCCTCTCTCTGGAAGAAAGCCACTGTCACACCGGTTCACAAAAGCGGAGACAGGACGCTCCACACCAATTACAGACCTGTCTCACTCCTCCCCCCACTATCTAAAGCGCTGGAGCGAATAGTGTTGGACCAACTAGTTGAATTCCTGGATAAGTACAATGTAGAGTGCCCAGAGCAGCATGGCTTCAGAACAGGGCACAGCACCACCACTGCACTACTGGAATTTACAACCTTCATCCATGCTACGCTTGACAAAGGGAATTGTGGAGGGGCAGTATTTATAGACCTTACCAAGGCATTCGACACAGTTAACTACCCCCTACTGCTCAAGCAACTGTCCTCCATTGGGATCTCCAGCAATGCCCTTCCATGGTTCACCAGCTACCTTGATAATCAGATCCAACGTGTAAGGATTGCAGGGATCTCTTCGGATGAGAAACTGGTCTGCTCCAGAGTCCCCCAGGGGTCTATTCTGGGCCCCTCTACTCTTCTCCCTCTTCATCAACAATCTCCCCAGTGCCTGCCACCAAAAAATATTACTATACGCAGACGATGCAGTCCTGTTTTCCAGCCACCATGACATTACAGTCCTTGAATCCCAGCTGCAGCTCGACTGCAATCAAATCGAAGACTGGTTCAATTCTCATAAACTTGTCCTGAACCACAGCAAGACTAAAGCCATGTCCTTCTGTAACCGACGGAGTAGGCACAACTCTCTGTCCCTCACCATCAAGAACCATGCTGGAAACCCACTCGAACATGTCAAGGAGTTCAAGTACCTTGGTATCACCCTGGATAGTACCCTCTCCTACACTCGGCATTTGACACTGTTGCCAAGACTGCCAATATACAGATTGGACTACTACACAAATACAAGCACCGTATGCCTGCAGATGCCCTTAAAACTAGCCATCTACAGCTCTGTCACCTCTATCATTGACTACAGCCTTGCCATCTGTGGCTCTGCCTCAACAAGTGCCCTCCGCAGGATCTCAGTTTCTTTCAACAAGGCCTGTAGACTACAAACGGGTGCGGCCTGACAACTCACACCTGTGACCTCTAGGCACAGGCCAGCTGGCTACCCCTACTCAGCAGAATACAATACCAGACCTACTTACTTACCAGAAAGATTCTCCTCGGTCTCATGCCACCTGGTGTTAGCTCACTACTTACTAACTACAGTGGCACTCAACAAACACGTGGTGCCCAATCTCTAACCTTTCAGGTTCCTAGATGTCGTACCTCCATGGGTCAGCAGTCCTTTATCTATAGAGCCACTCAATGGTTCAATTCCCTCAATAAAGAAGCACTTTCCTCTACTACACTTGGACCCTTCAAAAAGGAATCTCAAACTTTACCTCACCTCTACCACTCAATGTGACTGCTTCTCTGAACAGAGATCTCTCTAAACACCTCCCAGCTCACTCATGTCTCACAGCCCGCCCTTTCCCAGTCTCATTCACTCGGGCACCCGGGCCTTCCTTGTGACTCCTTTCCTGCTTCGCATCTCCACTGGTACAAGACATTTTCCACCACCATCGGACAGTGGCCCAGTAGCCTGCCAACTTCCTCTCCCGGTCACACGCCTGCAATACTAACTGCCTATGGTGCCCTCTATCTCTTATTGTTACCGCAGCCAGCTGCCTACTCAAGCTGCTCATTATATGAATATTATCTCAAAGTATGTTATAACTGAGTATCTTTATTTTTTCTTTTAGTTGTTTTGGTTGTTTATTGTGCATTCTTTTACTACCTCTGTATGTATGCTGACCCTCATTCTTTGACGTGGAACCTTTGTAAACAAGCAGTTTCTGCTCAAAGGTATTTGTAATCCAAGAATTTAATAAATAAAAAAAATAAAATAAACAAAGTTGGTCTCAGAGTTTCACCTTAATCAGGTGTTGACTCTGCCGGTATACTACCCTAACTACACCTCGGAGACTGAGTACAGGCTCCATACTCTGGACCTGAGACATGCTCTCTCCTATTACAAGGAAAGAACGGCGGAAATTAATGGAGAAGTTCGCCAGCTGTTTGTCACCTACGCTGAAGCCGCTTCTGGCAGACCTGCAGCCAAACGGACCATTGCAAGATGAATCACATCATGCATAGGTCTGTGCTATGAGTTGGGGGCAAGGAGCCTCCCAGAGGGTTAACAGCTCATTCTACCCACCATACTGCCGCATCGGTGGCTGCTTCCAGGGACATCCCTATCCAGGAAATCTGTTAGGCTGCTACCTGGAAGTCAGTAAACACCTTTATTTCCCACTACCACATCGACCTTGAATCACGCCGGGATGCTGGTTTTGGGGCCTCGGTTCTCCAATCTCTGTTTCCTAAGTAGGGGGTGTGTGCCTTGCCTCCCTCCTCCTGGAGAACTGCTAGGAAGTCTACCAAAGAGTGTGGATTAACAACATATCTACACTCCTAGAAGAACAGGTTACTCACCTGTAACAGTAGTTCTAGGAGTGATATATGTTGTTCACCCATACACACCAACCCGACCTCCCCAGCTTTAAGGCGCACAACCTTGCTTCCTGCGGGCTTAGATCTGGCGTCATGGGGTGGAACAGAGAGTTATACCACCCACCAGCCAGCTTGAAGATTTCCGGCAAGATTTACAAAGGAAAGGGACATGCCAAAGAGTGTGGATGAACAACATATACCACTCCTAGAACTACTGTTACAGGTGAGTAACCTGTTCATATTCAAAGTACCTGAGGAAAAGACCTTTTTCCCCAGATAGTCAATTCTTTGGGATTCCTTATCAGGAGGTAAGGAGCTCATGTGCTTTGGTCTTTTAGTACGGTCATGAGCAGCAGCAATGACCACAGAATCCGCCTCTGGAATACTAGACAGAAAGAAGTGATCCAGAGGAGCCTGATACAGACAATCCGCTTTGCGGGGAACAGCTGAAATAGCTGAAGGTTGATGCCAAGCAGACAGCATGGCATTCTGGTAAGTTGGCATTAGTGGGGGAACCAATAAAACAGGCTCTTTAGGTAACTCAAGGTATTCTTCCATATCCTTACCTTGCTTGTCATGTTCCGTAGTGGAGAATCCCATGACTTTTTGAATCTGAACCATCATTTCACTAAAGGAAGGGTCTTCTGGGGGAGAGGCAGCCACAGGTACAGGCAGATCCTCATCCAGGGAAGAGATTTCTGAATAGGCAGATTCCAGATTAGGGAAATCCAAATCTTGAAATTCTTCATCCTCCAAATCACTGGTGAAATCAGGTGGCAATTCTTGATCATCTGACAAAAAGTCCTCTACAAATGGAGGAGGAGACCAGAGTGGAATGTTATCCTGGTTACTGTGGAATCTTTTAGGCGGGGTTGGCGGGGTGGAGAGGAGATCAGGTGAGATCACACAGCCCTTCAGGTGGCTGAGAATGTCACATGGCATGCAAAACGTGTCGGACTACATTGGTGAGGTCCCTTTCCTGGGAAGGAGGGGGGTGAGAAGGGGGGCATGTTGGGAAACCAGGGGGGTGATTGAGGGAATGGGATTAGTATCCTGAGCTGGTCTGGCCCCTGGGTAGTAAAGACCAGGGTCCCGATCTCTGTCTGCCTGACCCCTATAAGAAGGCACCTGAGTAGGTGGAGGGGCAGTCAATAAGGCACAAGCCGTGGGCTTCCGCTGAGGAATGCGGGATATTGTTGATGAACCTGCAGGGGAAGAGAAGTTATTTCCACTTAAATTGTCAGATGCCGTCGACGGGAGAGGAGACCCCGTTGATGGAGAAGCAGTATATTTTGCTGCATGTAAAGCGCTGGAATGAGTCATCAACGAGAGAGTATAAGCCTCCATCGATGGAGCAGTCTAGTTGGAATGCAGTCAAAGAATTGGAAAGTGCCATTGACAAGAGGGTATGAGCCCCCATCAATGAAGAAGCACCTAAAAGGATGTTCCGTCGATAGAGGGACACCAGAAATGGTGGCCGTTGACAGACATCTAGGCAGGGAGTGTGAGGAGGGTTTCTCCTTTTTCTGCCTGGAATGGGAACCAGTAAAGGGGGAGCCCTTGGTACGAGCTCCCTGGTTCTCCACGAGACATATTTTCTGCTCCATCAAAAGTCGTCTGAATTTCAAGCAACCATCATCAACGAGTTGCCTGATTGAAGTCCTGATATAAGCCGCAGGAACTGGTGCCGTGTGTGGGTCCCAGACACCATACACAAAGTGTGTGATTGTCAAAGTGGTATATCTTCCTACCACAATGACAGGATGAAAATAAAGCTTGTTTAATTGAAGAATCAGTAGACATTCATCTTAGTTCCAAGTTTCTTGTTGATGACTGCTACACAGAAGTTGCACTAGCTGCTGCGCAAGATGAAGACGACGGGAAAATGAACTGGGGATACCAGGGACCGTCCACACTTATACAGAAAATAGGAAGCTGAAGTCGTGCGTGGGCGGTCCCTGATGGAAAACTGCTAGAAGAGATGCTGTGCACCAAAGTGATCTCTGCTGGATATCCAAAAGTATTATCTACTGCAAGAGACCACTCCATGGAAGATCTACTGTTACAGGTGAGTAACCGTTTTTTCTAGGGATGTGGATATGATGTTCTATCCACACTTTCTGGCAGACTCCGAGCAGTTCTCCAGGAGGAGGGAGGGAGGAGGGAGACAAAGTGCAGGTACCTTACTTAGGTAACAGAGACTGGAGAACTGAGGCCCCAAAACCAGCATCCTGGCATGACTCAAGGTCAATATGGCAATGGGAAATGAAGGTGTGTGCAGACCTCCAGGTAGCAGCCCTGAAGAGTTCCTGGATAGGGACGTCCCTAGAAGCAGCCAGTGATGCAGCAGTATGGTGGGTGGAATGAGCCCAAAAACCTAAAGGAGGCTCCCTATTCTCCAACCTATAGCAGAGATCAATGTAGGAGACCATCTTCCTTTTAATCATCGCTTGGCTGCAGGTCTGCCAGGTGCAGCTTCAGTATAGGTGACAAACAGCTGGCGAACCTCTCCCGAACTCCAGCCATGCACTCCTTGTAATATGCGAGCACTCTCCTCAGATCCAGAGTATGAAGCCTGTGCTTAGCCTCCGAGTTGTGGTTGGTAAAATACACCAGAAGATTAATCACCTGATTAAGGTGAAAATCTGACACAACCTTCGGGAGGAACTTCGGGTTGGGGTACAGGACAACCTTGTCCCTGTGGAAGACCAGGTAAGGAGACTCCACCGAGATTGCCTGGAGTTCACTGATCCTTCTGGCTGACGTGATAGCCACCAAGAAGGTGGTCTTCTACGACAGGTGAGACATTTCACACCTGTGCATAGGTTCAAACAGCTTGCCCATGAGCTTTACCAAAACCAGCAGCAAATCCCAAGATGGTGGTGGTTCACGCACTGGATGGGAAATGTGGTCAAGGCCCTTGAAAAAGCTTCAGACCACCTTCTCCTGCCCCATTGACTGCAGACTGGCCTGCACTCGGTAAGCAGACATGGCTGCCAGGTGCACCTTAAGGGTCATCAACCAAAAGCTCGACAGAGAGGGACCACAGGTAGTCAAGAATGTTATCCACTGGACAGGACAAAGGGTCCAACCCCTAGCCCCAACACCAGAAGGAAAACCTCTTCCACCTAAAAGCATAGCATTTTCTGGTTGACTCCTTCCTAGATGCCTCCACAACAGTGAGGACATTTTCGGACAGACCCAAAGCCTGGAACCCTAGCTACTCAGGAATCAGGCTGTCAGGTGCAGGGACTGAATGTCTGGGTGGACAACCCTCACCTGATTTGAGGGACAGCAGGTCTGGGCAGAGTGGAAGATGCCTCGGGAGTCTGCTGCTGAGATTAAGGAGATCAGGGTACCAGAACTGGCGTGGCCGGTTTGGAGTCACCAGGATCAGCTGTGACGTGTCCCTCCTGGCCTTTAGAAGCACTTTATGGATTAAGGGAAGTGGAGGGAAGGTATAGAAGAGGCCTGGGGTCCAGGGCCTTGAGAAGGCATCCCCTGCAGCATTCCCTGCTGAGGTAGATGTGCACAAAACAGTCTCAGCTTTGCATTCTCCCTGGAGGCGAACAGGTCCACCTGAGGGGTGCCCCACTGGAAAAACAGGCAGAGTACTACCTCTGGGTGGACAGACCACTTGTGAGACACCTCATCCACCCGACTGAGGGCCTCCACCAGCTGGTTAGAGACCCCTGCCACATGGATGGCTAGGAGATCAGCCTCCAGGCTGCACATGAGGGTTCACACATGGATAACTTCCCTGCACAGTGGCAGGGAGTACATCCCGCTCTGTTTGTTGAGGTAGTACATAGTCATGGTGTTGTCCATCTAGGCCTGGCTCACCTGACCCCAGATGTGAGGAGTGAATGCAGTCAGTGCCAGCCGAACTGCTTGGAACTAAAGCAAGTTAACGTGACATAGGGACTCCTCGGGGGTCCAAAGCTCATGGAATCTGTGTTCCCCCAGGTGGGCACCCCAGCCCATAAGAAAGGTATCGGCTGCCAGGACAACCGTGGGCTCTAGGCAGACAAATGCGATCCCTTCCTGCAGATGCTTTGGGACTAACCACCACTGGAGGACGTCCCACATCCAGTGGGTCACAGTGACCAGCTGGTTGGCTGAAGTGACCATTGCACTGAGTGCACTGGCTGGCCAGCTCACACTACAGGGAGTGCATTCTCCAGCGGGCGCAATTGCCCAACCTGAAATGATCAGGCAAAGGAGTAGAGAGCCTCCACCCTGTATGCTGGGAGCTGGGCTCTGACTCTGCAAGAATCAAGCTCCACCCCGATGAAGTTGATCACCTGTAAAGGCACGAGTTTTGACTTGGCCTCGTTGACCAGGAGGCCAAGGGAGACGCAGGTCTGGAGGCCCAGGTCCCTGGACCACTCCACCTCCAGCCTGGAGGGATCTTTAATCAACCAGTCATCCAGGTAGGGGTAAACCCGTACCCCTTGATGCCTCAGGTAAGCTGCCACCACTGCAATGCACTTGGTGAAGACCCTGGGGGCCGAGAGCAGGCTGAATGGCATGGCCTGGAACTCGTATAGGGCTTCCTTTGCTGGGAAGCGGAGGAACTTTTGGTGAGATGAATGGATTAGGACATGAAAGAACGCACCCTAAAGATCCAGGGAGCAAAACCTCACGTTTTGCTCCAGAAATGGTATGATCTGCGACAGAGTTACCATCCTGAAGGTGTGTGACTTGTGAAACTTGTTCAGGTCATGCAGATCTACAATGGGGTGTCAGTCCCCCGTCTGTTTTGGCACCAGGAAGTACATGGAGATAAACCCTGGGTGTACAGGAGGATCCGTGACAGGAACCATGACCTCCTTGCAGAGGAGCTGGGCAATGTCGTCCCAAACAGCTGACAGGATGTTTGCAGATACCAAGTCCTCCCATGGGGTGCGGACTCAGCAAGGAGGGTACTGCTCGAATTCCAGAGGCAGACCCTGACCCACTACCTTGAGGACCCACCCGTCTGTGGTGACAGTGGACCAGGTGGAAAGTAACCGGCCCCCCATGGGAGGACCTAGGAGAGGCATGACGGGCATGAGGAAGGCACCATTCATCCTGTCACTGGGCAGGCTTGGAGGAGGAGGAGCAGGAGGGTCCAGTTGAGGGGCCACCGGAGCCTATCCCCCCAGGCTTATGGATGACCGAGGCCACAGACTTCGGCTGAGGTCACCATGCCTTGGTCTACTGACCAGCCTGGGGCTGGGCTGGTTTTGCTGCAAGAATAGAGGTAGACCAAAAGGGCTTCCATTTCTTCTGCTACTTAGAGCCTCTGGGGTCCCTTTGGGCAGCTGTAACGGAGTCCAAGGTGGCACAGGACTTCTCGATACAGGTAAGGTGGCACTCAACCCTCGGCCCGAACAAATCGGTGCCCAGAAAAGGGGCATCCGCCAGCTTGTGCTGAGTGCCTGCCATGGAGATAGAGATCCTCAGCCAAACCCTTCAGCGCATGGCCACTGCAACCACCATGGAGCGGGCACAAGAGTCCCCAATGTCCACGGCTGTCTCGAACTGTTGCTTAGCTATAGCCCAGCCCTGGTCCTGGACCTGTTTGACTGTAGTCTGGAGGTCCGTGGCGGATGAAGCACCTCATCCAGGGTACCCAACAGAGCATGGGAAAAGTCGGCCATAAGGAGGGCCGATCTCACCTGGCAGAGACCAAGAGAGGAGGCAGCTTAAGCCTTTTTAGCTGCATGGTCCAACTTCTTGGATTCTTTATCAGGTGGCTTGTCAATATCCGTAGCATTGCCCGAGCACCTGAACACAGAATCGGCCACCAGCCCCTCGACTGAGGGGTGTTCAGTGAATCTCAACAGGGAACTGGTAGGTACCCCATACTTGCGCGGGCCATACGGGAAGAGGGCAGGATGTGGAGCACTGCCAAAGCTCCAAGGCAGGTCAAGGATGGCCTATGCCACTGGGAAGGCTTCCCCTGGAGTATCTCCCTGGTCGAGGATCTCTGTCAACAGTTATCAAGCCCATTTCTGGACAGGCTCCATTTTCATACCCGTGGACTCTGCGAGATGAAGTGGAGAAGTCCCATAAAGGAAGTGGGACCGTTATCTGTCAAGAGACCCCCCATCAACTCCACATTGACTGGGAGTGCAAGGAGGAACCTTCAGACTCCAAGGAGTCATTAAAGAGGGGTAGACTGCCAGAGTCCCCAGTGATCCTCCACAGATGGTCAGGGGAGACGGTAACCAACAGCCGATGGGGAAGCCCCTTGGCCAGCTGACACTCCTTGGTCAGAGCGCCAGTTTTCGGCTGTGCAGGTGACGACTCCATGGGGATCAGTAGAGACGATGGAGGCGGCCAAGCTGGGACCGCCATAGGAGACTCCTGAGGTGGAGAAGGCATCGGCCTGTAGGGCGACAGCCAGGTGATGGCCAACATAGGTGCCGGAGCCAGCTTCATGCCAGTGAGCACCAGGTGCTGCCACATAAGATCCTCATAGTGAAGCAATATGTGTTGAAGCCTCTCCTCACCTGAGGAGGATGAGGATGAAGAGTAGTGGCAGTGGCACTTCCCACAGCATCAAGAACAGGAGCACCAACATCGGTGGGAACCACTCGACCTCCAGGAATAAGACCGAGACCTCGACCATGAATGCTGGGGGGACTGGCAGCAGGGCTTGGAAGGAGTCGATGAGTGCTGAAGCTCCTCCAGGTCTTGGTCGCAGACTAGAGGTGGTGGGTTAACAGACTGATCCGTCCCTCCAACGATCCGAGTCAGGACCAGAGTTCTGGATAAAGAAGTGTCTGCCTCTTCAGTAGACGACTGGTCGACCATCTCAAGAAAAATCTCAGCCAGAATATCAACCTGCATCTCAGCCAACTGGCCCGACAGGGTTACCATGGAGCTGGCGGCCTGGGCCGAGGTTTTCGACCCAAGTTAGATCCAGGGAAGCACGTGAATCTGAAGCTCTTGACTGAGAGCACTTGCAATCCCACAATCAATGGCAAGACCATTTTTTGGTCTCTTTCTTTGACTTAAATTTGTGCTGACCAAGGATTGGCAGAACCTGAAACAGTTCTTTGAAGGATCCCATAAAAGAGGTGCCCAGTTAGAGCGGCACAAAGGCAAAAGTCGAAAAGGTGTGAGCTGCGGCCTTAGCCGCCACCTCCTCAAACACCACAAGCTGCTCAGTGAAACCCGTAGCTGCGGAGACCACCCAACAGGCATCCTTCGATATGATCAGTGGGTTTCTTTCCCTCTGTCGGACTAACTTGGTTCGGGCTAGATGGTCCTCCAGAATGTTAGGATGGAAAGTTCAACAAATGTCACAGGCCTGGGGATTGTGTTCGTGACCCAAGCAATAGAAGTGTACAAATCTGTTCGGGACATCCTCTGCCTGCAAGAGACCGGTCATCCATAACGGTCACGATCAATTATCAAGCTGAAGACAATGTTTTGAAACGTTTTGGAAGTAAATCCAAAGATTAAAGTCACAAGGGCCTACTCAGTGTGAGAGCAGTAAGGAGGGAACCTGCTTCTTCCAAGCAGAAAGGAAGATCTGGCGTCAAGGTGGGGGTCCGAGGGAGCTACACCCTGGGTGGGTGGGAGTAGCCAGCTTGAAGATGTTCTCATCAGAATTAAAGGGAAAGGCAACTGCCAGAAAGTGTGAACAGAACATTATGTCCACAACCCTAGAATATGTTTTTTCACCTCAACGTTTCAATGCGAGTGTTCATTGCTAATATAACTATCTTCCTATATGTAAAATTGTAGTATCAGGATGTACTGAAAATGATATGTGTGTACTGAATAATGACTGTAAGTATGGAGCACTTTCAATAAAATATGTTTACAAAAAAAAAAAAAACATGGCAGAGGCCAAGCTGGATATTGTGGCCATTGCAGAGTCATGGTGCACTGAAAACCATGACTGGGACATGGCCATACCAGTCTATACTCTGTTCAGGAAGGATCGGGTGGGAAGGAAAAGAAAGTGTGTGGTGCTTTATATGAGGGAAAGCATAAAAGTGACAGAAATACAGGAAACACAGGGGGAGGCAGAGGTACTGTGGGTCACCCTGGAGATGGGGAATGGAGCCACTGTTCGCACTGGAATTATCTACAGAACTCCAGAACAGGAGGAGGAATTAAATAAGGTAGTGGTGGATGCCACAGGCAAGATGTCAGAAAAGGGGGAGGTGCTGGTGTTAGGGGATCTCAACCTGCCAGAGGTAGACTGGAGCTTTCCAGCAGCTGCTTCAGCTAGAAGCAGGGACATCCTGGACTCTCTGCAGGGAGCGCTCCTCAGGCAACTAGTCAGTGAACCCACTCATGATGGGGCAATACTAGACCTGGTACTCACTAACAGGACAGTAATGTAGACATCAAGGTAGTAGGCCACCTGGGGACCAGTGATCACTTTAGAGTATGGTTCAATATAAGGAAGGCTGCATAATCGAACTACATAAGGGTGAGGATCATAGATTTCAGGAGGACAGATTTTATAAAGATGGGTGAATGCCTCATAGATGACCTGGTGGGGGGACGGGGGGTGGTGGAGGAACATTGGGCAAGCTTACAAAGGTTGAAGCTACAGTAAAGGTAACAAATTTCAAGTGTCAAACAAGTCGGGCAAAAGCAAGAGAGAAAAAAAAAAAGAGACCATAATGTGTCTCGATAGAGGTGGCTGAAAAGGTAAAGGGTAGCATTCAGAAGGTATAATGAAATGGAGAAGGAGGAGGATAGGAGAGCATCAAGGGATGCAGGAAAAGCAGCAAGGAATGCAAAAGGTACAAACTGAAGAGGTAACAAAAAGGGACAAAAACAGGAAGACCAAGGATGGGAGTGTAAAGTTAAAAAGGGAAAGGGGGGGGGGGGACTGTGCAGAAGGAGACCAGGAAAAGGTAGACATCCTGAACAGATACTTTTGTTCATTGTTCACAGAGGAAGGAGAAGGGGAGGAGTCACAAAAAAGCAGCAGAAGCTTTGGAGGGTGGGAGGTGGACACTAGTCCTTTTTTGGAGGGGAGAGTCCTGAAAGGACACATTAATCTGAAGGAGTAGAAAGCAATAGGTCCAGGTGGCATGCATCCAAGGTATTGAGGGAGCTCAGGGAAATACTGGCTGCATCTCTGACAGTTCTATTTAACAGCTCACTGGAAACAGGAATGGTTCGGAGGACTGGAGGAGAGCAGGTGTAGTTCCACTACACAGAAGTTGTGGCAGGAAGGAGGCTGGCAAATCTAGGCCAGTCAGCCCAACATCGGTGGTAGGAATGTTAATGGAATCACTGCTAAAGGAAAGGATTGTGGAATATATTGAATCCTGTGGGTTACAAGACCTAAGGCAGTATGGTTTCACAGGGAGGGGAGGTCGTATCAAATGAACCCAATAGATTTCTTTGCATGTCAAAAGAATTAGATCAGGGTGGAGAGGTGAAGGTGGCCTATCTAGATTTCAGCAAGGCTTTTGACACTTCTATATGGGAGGCTAGTAAGCAAACTGGGTAGCTTAGGAGTGGGTCCAAAGGTGGTAAACTTGAAAAGAAATTGGTTAGGGGACAGAGGATGGTGGTAACCGAAGTTCACTCCGAGAAAAAAAGAGCAACCAGTGGAGTGCTCAGGGATCAGTGCTGGGATCCCCTTTAATGCCTTTGATACTGCAAGGAAGGGAAGGTCTACCTCTTTACTGATGACACCAAGGACACTCGGGGGGGGGGTGGAAAAGATGATCAGAGACCCTAGAAATCCAGAGGAGTGGTCAAGGGTACAGCAGCTGGGTTTCAATGTGAAAAAGTGCAAAATAATGCACTTAGGACACAGAAACCCAGAGGTAGACTACAAAATGGGTGGAGTGGTACTGATGACCACCAAATAAGAAAGAGACCTGGAGGTAATCATATTGGATGACCTAAAGGTGGCCAATGCAGTGTGACAAGGCAGTACGGAGGGCTACTGGGATGCTGTGGGGCATAGGGAGGGGTATCAGTAGCAGAAAGAGGGATGGGTTGTTGCCTCTGCATAGATCGCTGGTAAGACACCACCTAGAGTGCTGGGTCTGGTTCTGGAGACCACATCTCTGACAAGACACAGAGAGGTAGCAGTCCAGAGGAGGGCAACTAAAATGGTGCAGGGTCTGAATCAAAAGCCTTACAAGGAGAGACTAAAAGACCTCAATACATACACCCCGGTACAGAGATTGGAGAGGAGGATACTGAAACCTTTAAATACCTCACAGGGGAAAATAAGGTACAGGAGGGAAGTATTTTTCATAAGAAAATGTGCTCAAGAACAAGGGGACATGCTATGAAGCTGGAGGGAGGCAGATTCAGGAGAGTTGTGAGAAAGTACTTCTTTACAGAAAGAATGGTGGATTTATTGAACAACCTTCCAGCAGAGGTGGCACGGGGAAACACTGGAGGGGTTCAAGAGTACATGGGATAAGCACAAGGGGATCATAATGGAAAGGAAGAGGGAAGGGAGAAAAAGCTGTAGATGGAGTGCGGTCTGTGGTGATGGTGTAGGTAGGGAGGAATGGGCAGACTGGATAGGCTAAGTGGTCCTTATCTGCCATCAAATTCTGTGTTTCTATGATACCAAAGAAGGGTCCTCAAAGGAACAAATTCTAATAAAAAGCTAAATGTCCTTAAATATAAACCATTTTGTGTCACTTTTTAAAATGTGTGATGCTTTTAATAGCTATAATTGCACTTACTCTAAAATTAAACCTATCAGGTTTGCAGGTGTACTACTGTGCACCACTGAAAAGGTATCCACATGCTATCCCTGAATAACCCATTTGCCTCCTTCAAGTGGTCACCAAACAAAAGGATAGCATACTAAGTCAGGGTCTGAAATTTGGGGGCACTAATGTACAACATGCATATAACCTCTGTGAAAGATGAATGTGCTTAAATGCAGGTACCTTTTATGTAACAAAATGCATATAACAGACATGTAACATATTGTATCATATGCATCAAAAGGAATGACAGATGAAGAATCCAGAAGGGATTTGAACCTACATAATGATATTGAGATTTTCATGGAGTGTAGCCCTTGCCAGCACTACAAAACTATAGTAATGAGCAGTTATCAATCCTCCCAGGCAAACCACATAACATTAACTGCATAATCTTTACCTTGGACTCACAGAGAGAAATTAGCCTGTAACATGCCATAAGGCACTAAAGACACTTTCAGTTTTTGGCACCTATGACTGCTTTTAGCTGTTGGCTCCACATCAAAAGCTTTTAAGCTTCTAATCCACCGAAATACAACAAACTGAACATTTTTTTTTAAAACATCACTCTGTACAGTAGTGTAGTTGGGACTTGTTATTCTGCATACAAATTTTGAACACTATAGATCACTAAAGCACATAATCAGAATTTGCTTTAATGTACTTTTGTAAAGAGAATCTTCAAGTATTTGCTTTGAGCAACCTAGCAATCAATACTGGTATAGTGGCAATACTTGTAAGGGGCACAGATTAGAAATAATAAGAAAAAGTGAGACAGCGATCAGAGAAGGGGAGCGTGATAATGGAAAAAACAAAGGGAATGGAGAGTACATCATGGGGCTTTGACAACTTTAATCCAGTTTTTCCTAGGGAATTCTTTTACATTGTTTTTATTCACTGGTAGCTTAAAACCAAATAGAGCCAAAATTCTACTTTCACCCGTTTGTCTTGAGATAAAAGAACAATGCCTCCATTCTGAGATAATCCCTGTCCTATACCATGCAGAATAACACGTGTTTTGCTTTCTCTATATTGCAATCCAGTAACCAGAACAAGTTTGACTTTCAAACAGATTCCACCACTCAGTTACGGTGGGGACACTTCTGAAGTTGGACAGTATTTCTTGCTGTGAAAAGTAATATTTTGTCAAAGAAAATTTTCCCTGTTCTACTACCCCAGGTAGACTTCTCAGAGTAAGAAATAGGAAATGCACCAGTTTGGAGGCTTCGTACAAATGAGAACTGAAGCTCCTGACAAGTACCACAAATAAAGCACACTTACAGGGATATCATTATACCCCTTCAATCTCCACGCATATCTTCTGCTGCTTCTGTTGTCTGACTTCTTCTCTGCTCTTGCCCAGGAGAGCATCAAATGCAAAGCTCAGACCTGAGTATTGCAGCTAACGACACACTAAATGTGATTAATCAAAAATGTTGGATCAATATGATGTCATTAAATAAAGATCCCTTTATGCTCTAATGGCTTGCATTAACTACCCTTCTGAAGGCCCACACAATGTATTAAAGGTTTTAAAGGTAAAAATAAAAGCTGTGCTTCAGAGCTGACCATCTGTATGAAAAGGTTTGGACCTCAAGACATTCACCACAGACGTGTCAGGTAATATACAGTACCACAAGATTTCAACAGATTCTTAGCCCTGAGACTTTCTGGATAGACTCCCACTGTTATTAATGGTGTCTAATAAACCCTTAGTGTGTAGTAAGGTGTTGTGCATAGAAATCAGAGCTTTTCAAAATGTTGTTGTACCACAGTTCAAAAGGTCATGGAACGTGATTGTACTACAGTGTAGCACAACAACATTTGGAAAAGCTCTAGAGGGCCACACACTACATTCTAATCAAACCACCAGCCTTTGGCCGCAGCTGCTACCTTGCACTATTCAAACAGTTAACACCATTTTCACTACAGCGGCAGCTTTTTCAAAGGTGGCCAATGAACACAAGACATACAAGAAGCAGTCATACAAGCACATAGCACAAAAAATGGTACATGACCCGAGAATAGTTACAGTACCTCATATTTACAGAACTACAAAGTAAGATTTTATGTCTAAATTTCCTCCGTTCACAGTCCTCTCGCTTAGCGAGACATAGAGCCGCCATGTTTATTATTTTTTTAAAGTCCCTCCCAGATGCGACTGCTGACCAGTAGCAACCTGCAGACTAGACGCAGGCTCGTTTGCTCCCTAGCAACCACGCAAGTGCTCTGGAAACCGAGCTTTTTAACGGCAGCAAAATGCTTCTTTCTCCTCCAAACAAAAAAAACTACATTTCTTTGAGACTATACAATATAAAAAATACCGGATGGGCAACTCTATGCCCAACCAGTGTGTTGTGCCACCTCGGGGGTTCAGATTCCCTAGGACCTCTCGAGCTTCGCTCTCGGGGTCACAGGGAATCAGAACCCCTCGGTGGCACAACACACTGGTTGTGCATAGTTGCCCATCCAGTATTCTCTATATATTCTCACTGCACACATTAGCCATGTGCTCTTAAGAATTTATTGATGTTACAATTATTGCATTTTCTAGTCTTACACCTGTTAAAGCTGGGTCCGATATCCTACTGTTGTTAATAATATTGGATGAGTTAAAATGTAAAACCCACTCACCTTGTTTTAAAAGAAACTACATTACTATAAGAGATAAAATAATCAACACTAATGGAAACATCATCTGTAAAAACACAAAATAAAGCCCTAGAAAATACCTCATAGTTTGCTAAAAAGTGGTATTTTCTCTGATACTTGGTTTTAAGGAAGAGCTACTTATCTAGAAATATTCACACTCCTCTTTTAAATCTAAATTATACACTACATAGAAACACAGACTTTGATGGCAGATAAGGACTGCCTGGCCCACCTAGTCTGCCCATTTCCCTACCTAGAGGATAAGCTGCAGATCCTATTTAACCAACAGCCTATTTCTTCCTACCCCCCACAACAATTGCCTTATGTCTGTCCCATGCATTCTTGAATTCTTCCACAGTTTTAGACCCCACAACCTCCTCAGGAAGGCTGTTCCATGCATCCACCACCCTCTCTGTGAAAAAATATTTCCTCACATTGCCCCTGAGCCGTCCCCCATCTTCAAACTGTGTCCCCTTGTTCTTGCACATCTCTTTTTCTGAAAGATGCTACCCTCCTGTCAAGTCCCTTCTCATCCTTTCCACGCCTCCTTGTGTATCAACCCTGTTGCAGATCTTTGTGTCATCTGCAAAGAGGCATACTTTTCCTTCCAGTCCCTCTGCATTGTCACTTATAAAGACATTAAAAAGGACTGGACCCAGTACTGAACCCTGTGGTACCCCACTAGTAACCCCTCTTTCTTCAGAGTGGACTCCATTTACAATTACCTTCTGTGTCCTGTTGTCCAGTCAATGTTTTACCCAGGCTACCACCTTGGGTCCTATTCCCAGGCTGGTTAATTTGACTATTAATCTTTTGTGTGGGACTGTGTCCAAGATTTTTCCAATCTTCTATGTTCCCAACTTCATAACCTGACAAAGTGACAAGTCCTTGCTTTCCCTCTTTTGGAAAAGGTCTGCAATTCTGTTTTCTACTAGGGCCAAAATCTGAATCCCATCCTATATGGTTATGTTTGAATGTTTCATCCCCCAGTTAAAATACTACTTTGCTTATCTGTAAATCTGTAAAATATTCTTAACACCAGAAGGTAAAGGTGAATTATCCCATTTTACCCTACTACAGCTTCACAGAAAATGAGTGTGGCTGTCAGAATTGGTGAAATTCAAATATCTTCATATAGGGATCTCTTTTGGTGGAATCCAAACACAGGGAGAATCTCAAGCTCACACAGTGAGTAGATGGCATGGTTAAAATATTAATCTGCTTGTCGTAGAGGCACAGGTCAGGAAGCATAGGAAAAACCAGGAGCAGTTGTAGAATTCGCAAAAAGTGTTTATTAGTACTAGCGGTAACATAAAAAAAACATGTGCAGTATAACTATTTACAAAGGCAGAATAAACAGAGACGATCCATTTGAGTTTTCCTCAGTCTCTGTGTGTCTGTTCCAAAACACTGCAGTTCTATCACTTATAAGTCTTTGCAATCCCCCTCCTTAACAAGCATCCTGTTTTTTTCTAAAATGTTCTTGTCAATTTCAGGCAGGTGCAGCAAGAACACAATGTCCCAGAACTGAGGCCCCTTCTCCACAGTTTCTTGAAAGAGGGCTTAAAAACTGCTCTCAGGTTAACCCCTTGAGTTCCCAATAGTTTTATGCAATCATCTCAAACTAAAATTATATATATTTCAACAAGTAGATTTAGTAGTTGCCGTATTGGTCCTTGCAAGAATAGATCCAGAAGCAAATGATTTGATACATCTATGTTGGTCCATTAAAAGGTAACAAGAACAAAGTGCTCTAGCTTTCGGACCATCTGAAAGCTAGAGCACTTTGTTCTTGTTACATCTATGTTGGTCCATTAAAAGGTATCAAATCATTTGCTTCTGGATTTATATATTTCAACAGTAACACTATATAATTTCTAAACAAAGGGATCCTAATATCAGTTACATTTCCACATAATGATTTGCATATATGTTTATGCCAGCAGATATGCAAGGGAGGAAAAGATAGAAACAGCAAGGGAAGACTGAGAGACAGTGAGAGACAAAGAACTGCGAGACTGTCGGGGTGATCAAATCTTAGGTCTGAAAAGAAAATTTGGTTGCATAACCAGACAGACAAGAGACAGGAAAGGAAAAAAACACAACAGATCCCTGCATTCAAACTCTCCATAACAACTGGGACAGGGTCCTATTCAACCCTGTCACACTGCTGTGTACCCATGTCCCCAAACCTTTGCTGTAACCACTAAACCACACTGCTTCCTATGTAACTCTCCATCTCTCTTTCTGAGGCATTCAGAAAGGTTCAATACTTACAAGTAACAGTAGATCTTAGAGAGAGCCACTCTTTTGGAACTTTATGCTGTTGGCAACAGGACCACTTGGAAACATTTGCCTAGTTGAGGCTACCCATGGATCAGGTACACAGCAGCACCTACATAACATAAGTGAGTCCAGAAATCCTCAGTTTTCTTGTCAGAGGCAAGCTCAGAGTTTTACCATACCAACAGGAAATGGGAAACCAGAATCCCAACCAGGCTGAAAGAAGAGGTCGAGTTTCTGGAAAGAACGTAAACTGGAAGGGCACAGAAAATTAGAAGACCACACCTGTAGCAATGGGTATGTTCTCTACAGTACACAACCCGGAAAAAAAAAAACCAGACAGACTAGTAAGCTGTAGCTCTAAGGAGGAGATTCTCTTGCAGATTTACTGTTACTGGTAAGTAACAGGTCTATCTTCTTTATGGATAGAGCCCTCCATACAGTCACACCTTTGAAACAATTCCCAAGCAGTGCAAGACTGCAAATTGAGAGGAAGGCCAGACAGGAGGGACACAGAAGACCACTATGACAGCAAGTACTGAAGAATTGCAAGGCCAAAGCCTGCCCACCTACAGGATACCAATTCCAATCCTCAATATTTACTGTAAGAATGAATCAAAGTCCAAGTGATGACAGAGCATACAGCAGCTACCAAAATGGATTGGAACCAAGCCACTAAAGTGACAATAGCATGCATGGCATACACATGGACAAGGATAGTAAGGAAGTAAGATAGTGCAATTACGTAATAACTTACATAACAGTAGAACTTTGAGAGAGGTTTCTGCAGTAGGTTACCTTTTCCTTCCCTCCTTCCCCCAGTTTTTACATGCAGATGCAGGGTCCTGAGCCCTGGATGCACCGGGCTGCCTTGATCCGGGTCAACAGAGCGTGTCAGAGAGGAAGAGGAACTGGGGGTTCCACTGAAAGCTGCTGCATGAGCAGAAACCAGATTTGCCTTGGCCAGAAGGGAGCAATCAGGATCATCCAGGCTCCCTCTGCCTGGAGATTTAGAAGTACCCTCTGCAGAATGGGAAAGGGAGGGAAGGTGTATCAGAACCTCCCTGTCCAACATAGTGACAAAGCGTTGTGCCAGAAAGCACCAGGCTCTGGAACGAGCAAGCAGAAGCTGGGAAGCTTTGCACTTGAATGGGGAGGTGAACAGATCGATGTCTGGGTGATCCCATCTCAGAAAAAGAGAGTGCTACTTCCTGACAGAGGTCCCATTCATTAGCTAGGGACATCGTCTGACTGAGGCTGTCCACCAGGATGTTTTGAATGCCTGGGACGTGCACAGCTGTGAGAAACAGGTAGAGCTGAATTGCCCAGTTCCACATCCCCATTGCCTCCCTGCAGAGGGGGTACGATCAGGTGCCTCCCTGTTTGATGATGTACCAGACCACCGACATATTGTCCATCTGGATCACAGTGTTCCCTTTGACAGGATGGACTGAAAAGCCTGAAGAGCATAAAGAACTGCCCTCATCTCTAGAATGTTGATATGGAGCGAGATCTCCAACTGGGACCACAGACCTCGAGTCCAGTGGTCCCCCAAGTGAGCACCCCAGTCCAGACAGGAGGTGTCTGTGATGACAGCCTAAAGAGGTGGGGAACTTCTGAAGGGAAGACCCCTGGACAGATTCAGAGGATCTAACCATAAAGGAGATCCTTCTTGACTGCACTGGAGACTAGAACCGGATGGTTCAAGTCATCCAGGCGTTGATCCCACTGGACACGCAAGGTCCACTGGGTGATCCACATATGCAACCTGGCGAAAGGGGCCATGGAGATGGAGGCCACCATCAGGCCCAAGAGACATAGCAACGCTCTGGCCAGAAGGAATTTGGAAGAGGTCACTAGGTTGACCTGCTCTCGAAGAGCTTCTGCCCTGTCCTGAGGGAGGAAGGCCTTGCACTGGACCTTGTCTTGGACCACCCCGATGAACTGCAGATTCTGAGAGGGGGAAAGGGTCGACTTGGGAACACTGACCATAATCCCTAGTTGCGAGAAGAGGTCAAACGTGCACGAGAGGGCATCCAAGAGACTGTCCCCAGAAAGAACTGTCAAGAGCCAGTCATCTAGCTAAGGGAAAACCGCTATAACCTGACGGCACAAGGCTGCTGCCACCACCGCAAGGCACTTGGTAAAAACTCTTGAGGTGCTGAAGAAAGATCAAAGGGGAGGGCTGGAAATTGGAAGTGCTCCCCTTGAAAACAAAACGTAGGAAGCAGCAGTGGCCCCAGGAACACCGTAATGTGCAAGTAAGTATCCTGCATATCCAGTGCGCAAAGCCAACAGTCCTAATGCAGAAGAGGTAGAATGCCCTGTAAAGTCAGCATTCAAAACCTTTTGTACTCAACAAATAGGTTCAAATTGCTGAGATCTAAGATGAGTCTAAGGTAACCAGTCTTTTTCAGAACCAGGAAAAAGTAGGAGTAAAACCCTTTCCCCCATTGGTACAGAGGGACTGGCTCTATGGCCAACTTCTGTCTTAAGAGTCCGAATTTCCTCCTTGATGAGAGAAGCCTGATGTGGGGAATATGATGAGTGACTTGGAGGGGATTCTGGAGGAAACTCCAGAAACGCTAAGGTGTGCCCCTTTGACATGAGCTGAAGGACCCACGTGTCTGAGGTTACGTCCCTCCACTCCTGCACGTGGAGGGTGAATCTTCCTCCCACAGGATCCTTGCATGGAAGCAAAGGAAGGGGAAGGAGTTGCCAGTCAGGAAGTAGAGGGTTGAGGGGAAGGGAGTCCCCTGGACACTCTCTGGGACTTACAGGCAGGAGGGGATGAGAGTGTGGGACCCGTGGTCTTTCTTTTGCTCTGCTGTCTGATGAAGGGCTGTTTACCCTGCCTCTTGGTCTGTTTCCGAAATGGCTGCTTCTTCTGAAAGCCCGATCGGTACATGGATCTCATGGCCTGACCACTGTCCTGGTGTCCCCTCCAAAGAAGACCAAGCCCCTAAAGGGGGCATCCTGAATCACAGCCTGAATATCATTAGTGAGGCCAGAGATGTGTAGCCAAGCGTGTCTCCAAAGGGACACTGCCATAGCGGAGGAGCGGGCTACAGCATCCACCGAATCCTACATAGCCCCAAGTGCGTGCCTACAGGAAATTTTGGACTGGCACAAATCCTTCACAAGTTCCTCCTTGAGATCCAAAGATTCCATGGATTGTGTTCTGGCCTTTTGGCCATGGTCGATTTTGGAACAAGACCATATAAGCTACACACTGAAGGAATGGAGGGCACACATAGCGGAAGAGTATACCTTTTACCAAATTGGTTGAGCTGCTAAGACTCCTTGTCTGCGGGGAGTGCTCATGTACTCTGAAGTAGTCAAGTGATCATAAGCAGCTGTGATTACAATGGAGTCGGCTTTGGGGTATCTAAAAAAGAAACACCTTCCGGAGCTTGACAAATCCAGTCTGCCTTCTTAGGAACAGCTGGAACAGAGTGGGGCAGCTGTCAGATGGTATTGGTGAGGCCTTCATGAGGAATTGTCCAAGGGGGGACAGGGATAGGAGAAGCAGGCTCTAGATCCAGATGTTCTGCAAGATGTTTTCCCTTGGGGTCAAGATTTTCGGTATTCCAGCCATTAAACTGCTGGATAATGCATAACAACTCTGTGAAAGAGGGATTCTCTGGGGGAAGACTTGGGGGATTCCTTGCTCTTAGTCATGGAGGAATGCTCGTCAGAAGATTCTTCCTCGGGATCCTCCTTGGAATCCTGAGAGTCCTGCTCCTCAGGGGGACCAAAGTCTGGAAGAGTGACCTCCTGAGGTGTAGTCCCTGAAATGTGCACTGTTGACTGGACACAGCTAACCAGGGACAATGAACGCGGGGGAGGAGTGGCTGCTAGGGCCAGTAGGCACCTCTCCAGATCTGAAACCAGCTCTGACCTGGCCTCCTTCCACCAGGATTGGATTAAGAATGAAAAATCCAGCTGTGGGGCCAGAGGAGGTAGGTGGGTGGGTGGACAGTGGCCCCTTGGTGCACCCGTCCCATGGTAATGCTGGTGGGGGGAGCCCTGGTAATAGGGATATCCCGGATGGTGGTACCCTGAATAGACAGAGTGGGGTAGAAAATCCAACATCAGGCCCGATGGAGGATAGGCCGACAAGAGCCCCTAGGGATGAAATCCTGGGACAGAATGTGAACGAGAAGGCCTAGGAAGAAAATCCATTGTCAGGGTTACCAACTTAAGAATAGCAGATGTCGGGGGGCAGCGTTAGACCAGTGGTCGTCTGGGTGAATGGTGGACCGGCGTTGTGCTTATGTCGGGGTTTGGACGCAGGGCCCTGACTGAAGGGGGGATGACCTGATACCTGTCAGCGCTCCTGACATTAAGATGGACGAAGCTTGCGTAGGTGGTCCTGACAGAAGTGCCCTCAATGGGTCCGGCGAAGAAAGAACAAGGTTGGGAACCCAGTGAACGGTCAGGTTTGGTGCCGGCGTCCCGGAACTAGTGTTCCCAAGGGGGACTTGGGACACAGTAACTGGAGTGGGGGAAGACAGAACCACCTCCAGAGGTCCCACATCCTCCTCCATACCTGACGTGACCACTGGGGTCGGAGGCTCCACCAGGGGCAGTGGACAAGAAGGCTCCCTCCCAGGAGGGGCCTGAGTGGAGGGTTGGCTGATAACCACTAGCATGCTCGACCAGACGTCGGGTGAGGTGGCGTCAGCCTCTGAAGGGTGAGCAGAGTCTGTGTGGTCATCCAAGGCATTGATGGTCAGCTTACCAGACAGAAGAGAGAATGGGCGGAGGAGGGAAGGACCCTCGACTGGCTTATCAGTTGTAGTCGTGGACCTGACTTATCAACAGCCGTGTGGTCCCCGAAGGAGCCAGGGGCAGACTTATTGGCAGTGACCGAGCGTTCACTGGAGGAGGCAGCAGATGACTTACTGGTAGCTATTGGGAGAAAAGCGGCAGAAGGGCCTAGAGAGGTACCGGATGTGTCCTGGAGTACCGCAAGGGCAGGCAGCGGGGGAATGGCTTTACAGGTCGAGGGCTTACTTGTGGCCTGATCTCTATCTTCCAGGCACTCCCGCTCTCGATGTTTCTCCTTATCTTTCTTTTTAGACTCAGAAGAAGAGGAGAAGCGGTGTCCCTCAGCTTTTGCATCTCTTTTTCCAGGGAGGCCATTCTGGTCTTCAAAACATGGGCCTCCAGGGCCTGCCGTCTCCATTTGCGGGTGACCTGATTAAAGGGTTTGCAGTCAGGGCAGGCTGCGGTGTCGTGATTTGGGCCCAGGCAAAAGAGACATCAATGGTGACCGTCCTTGTGAGGGATCTGTGCACCGCACTTCTCGTCTTTGCTGTCGGAGGTGGAGAAGACATAAAAGAAATGGAATCAAGAGAAAATTAGCGAGAACATAAGGTGAAAATGGCGATCGACTAAGCAACGTTTACTGCGAAGAACGCTGCGCAGGTCGACGGCGGGAAAGAACTGTAAGGCAGGCATGGGGACTGCCCACTATATAGGGTAATGCTGACATCCGTCACATGACGTTGGGTGGGCAGCCCCCACCAGGGATTTCTGGAAAAGTTTGCCATGCAGTCCTGACGCCAGGGGGCACAGTTCCTGCAGGAACCCTCTCGAACTAAGATCCACAGTTCTGCTGCTTGTATGGCAGCCACGGTAACCATTAAACCTGAACTCAGGCCCCTCATTCTGCAATCAGAGAAGCAGGCAGGGGGTTGTAGCACTGGGTATAATGGTGTCAGGGTTACAAACAATATACTATATTACAATGGTGCAGTCACAGTTTACAGGCAGATAGTCACGGCAATACAAAATAGAGATGCAAGTCAATGCAAATTAAGGTACAAGGGCAATGAAGTACTGGTAAACACCAGATAAAGAGCAGATTACTATTGTCCAGCTTCAGGTGCAAGAGTTATCAAACCCAGTGCAGTTAGTAAGTGCAGGAGCAGTACAGTATCAGACATAAGTAACTGAACAGTCACAGTTTAGAGCCACACAGACTAAGGGCCTATAGTGAAAATGAAATTGCTTACAGCTGGGGGCACAAGTGTGAGGAACAGTTGCAGAAGGGGAGAGTAAAGTCACGAAAAAGGGATGTGACAGAAGAGAAGGATGAGGCTAAGACAACAGAGTCAGGGAGGGGCGAGGACCACAGTTTAGGTAAAAGATACATGAAGGCAGCTTAGCCTGTGGACATTTTCCTGGAGGAGAAGGAGAGGGAATAGGAAGATGAATTCCAGAGGGGGGTAGCAGGAAGAGGGGAGATAAGAGGATGGGAAGGTTCAAAGGGATAAAGCAGAGCCAGAATTTGGAGGTGAAAATGACACAATGGGCAAGGCATGTGGCACTGATGGAAAGGGAGGAGTACAGAGGGCAGTAATGTATACAAGGAAGGCAGTTCAAAGTGAGATGGCAGACAGAGTGGAAGAGGGTGTCCAGTGTGGCAAGAATCGACTTTGGAACTGTGCTGTAGATAAGGTCACCATAGTCGAATATTGGGAGGATCATCTTTAACTCTAGGTCTTGGTAGGTAAAGGTGGGACACTACATCTGTTTCTATACAGCACACCCAGTTTGGAATGAAGCTTGTGGATTGCATCAGTGTGCACCGAAAAAGCAAAAGCGAATGCCCAGCCAGATCCCAAAGTACTCAAAGGAGGAGACATCTTCACCCACAGTCCCATCAAGGGTGAAGAAGGAGAGGAGGGGAGAGAGCCTGGCAAGCCTCTGCCAGAAGCCAAAAGTCATGAAGACAGTTTTCTTGGTGTTGAGGGACAGAAAGTTGGAATGGAACCTGCACTGGATACTGTCCAAATCCTGCTGGAGATGATCAGTGAGGTCAGCAGCAGAGAAACCAGAGGCAAACAGCAGTGTCAACAGCTTACATGTGGATGGACACGAGCAACAGCTGAAGAGAGGGTCATTTAGGAATATGGAGAAGAGTTTGGGGCACAGGACAGAACCTTGGGGAATGCCTGAGCAGATAGGGAGTTGGGAGGGGGGGATTTCTCCAAATGGGTAGCTTGCGACTTGCCTTCAAAGTAGGAACAGAACCAACTAATTGAAGAGGCAGAGAGCCCTGCTGTCTTAAGCTTGTCCAAGAAAGGGGTTGTGGGGGGATGAATCACAGTGTTGAAATCTTTGGCCAAGTCAAGACAGATAGAAGAAGTTAACTGGCACTGGTTCATACTGGGCAGGATGGAGTCAATCAGCCAGAAGAGTTGGTGTATGTGGAGCGGCACTGACTGAAGCCAGACTGGAAGGAGTGAAAGAGGAGGAATAAAACAAAGGGAAGAGTTGTGAGAGGACAAGATATTCCTGGAGCTTGGCCAGGATGGCCCTTCAATGTGGAGTGCAAAGCAATAGGCATGGGAGGAACATATGGCACACCAAACAAAAGAGGACGGGGAAGACAGAAACCACCACAGGACTGTGAATGGTTGAAAACGTAAGTCAGGAAAAAAGGCAGCCATACCGAAGACTGCAGCAAAGGTGAAAGGGTAGGCACCCAATGGCATCAAGGCACCAAAGCCCAGAACAGGGGACAGTGCACAAAAATGAGGTGCTATAGGTCTATTAAGAGCAGTAGCAAGAGCCACCAAGTCAGTTTCAGGTATTTTTTTATTTTTATTTATTTATTTCAATCTAGGATTACAATACCTTTGAGCCGAGGCTCTTTTACAAAGGTTCCACATCAGCGTGTGCAACAGTCATCATTTTTAGTTACAAATAAATAATGATTGACTTACAGACATGTAATAATGAGTACAAAGACTTGAGCTATGAGCAAGACAAGGGAAGGGGGTAGGTGGGGAGTGAGGGTGGGAGATCGGGGGAAGGAGGTGCAGGGGTAAGGGAGAAAGAGAGTGGTTGGGGTGGGGCAGGAGTGGAGATACGGGGGGGGAGGTGGGTGAGGGCGGGAAACAATGCAGCCAGGGGTCCTTGTCAAGGGAATAACAGGTAAGGTGCTAAGGGTGAAAAGACTGATTATAAGTGCTGGGGCATGTGCAGCTGGAACGGTGGAAATGTTATGAAGGGCAATCGCAGGATACAAGCAGTGAGAGGCACAGCTTGAACTTGAAGAGGCCGAGTGTTGGAGTGGTCGCTATGTTGCTGCCAAGAGAGTTGAGCCAGCTGGATGCCCGACAGGCGAATGATCTTTGTCCTTGGGTTGTGCGACATCATGGGATATGTAGTAGATGAGAACAGGATCTCTTTGTAGTGACGTTCCTATGTCTAGGCTTAAGGAGGGCACAGACAACAGGTGGGGCAAGCCCCATTATAATTTTCTTGGCCGTAATGCAGGTTTGGTGTTTTATGCGTTTGTCCAATTGAAGCCATCCAGACTGGGAATAAAGGTCACATGTGTGGGTACAGTGATGTGAACCAGTGATGAGACGACAGGCCTTATTCAAGGAGGTTGTGATACGTTTGAGAGCAGTGGTAGTTGCAGACCCATATATGATAAGACCATGGTCTATGATGCTGACGAAGGAGCTTTGGACGGCCACCGATAGTGCTTCTGGGGTTAGGTGTTTCCTGTGCCAGAATAATATGCCTAACCTCGCATTGGCAGACTTTGTAACACTGCTGATATGGACAGTGTATGAGAGGTAGGGATCAAGGGTGATGCCGAGGTACTTGAACGATTGTGTTTGCTCTAGGATGGCTCCTTGTTCAGTTGCAATGGAGAGGGGGAGTTGTTTGTTTTTGTTGTGGGGGCTGCAGAAGACCACAGACTTGTTTTTTTCTGATTGATAAGCAGTTTATGATTTAGGAACCAGGATTCGATGGAGAAGACCACCCGCTGAAGTTTATTTTGTAATTGGATTGGATCAGGGTCTGAGGTGAGGATCACAGCATCGTAGACATAGAGAATTATTTGTTCTGGGCAGCTGTCCAGTAGTGAGTTCAAGAATAGGCTGAAGAGGAGGGGGTCATCCCAGAATGCAGCCCTGGGGGACTCCCGAGCGGACCGGTCTAGGGTCCAAGAGTGCATCAGCAATTTTTACTGTTTGGGACCGTTCTTCAAGGTAGCTCTTAAACTAGCCAATGGAATCAGTTGACAGCCCAGTGTTCTGAAGCTGGTCAAGCAGGAGGCGGTGATTGACGGTGTCGAAGGCTTTAGCTAAGTCAATGTAGATTGAGCCTAGTAGTTCTCCAGAGTCAAGTGCGTTGTGGATTACGCTGGTGAATTCAAGTAGGGCTGTGGAGGTGCTGTGACCTTTGTGGAACCCGTGTTGTTGCTTGCACAGGATGCTGTACGTATCCAGGTATTCTGTGAGCTGGTCCGGGATGATGCGTTCTAGTGCCTTGGAGAGTGGAGGTAGTAGGGAGATAGGTCTGTAGTTATTGTCGGCAGTTTTGTCACCACTTTTATGGATTGGGGTGACAGTGGCAGATTTCCAACTGTCCAGAAACTGGCTAAGGCTGAGGGAGAGGTTGAAAATTCTGGTCAGAGGACTAAGCACTTCATCAAGTAAGTCAAAAGCAGAAGGCAGGACAGTAATCTACAGACCCAGGAACCACAGTCAAGAACTAAGGCAGTGTATGTGACCTGGGCAACAAACAGCAACCACAGAGATGTCTGCAGGAAGAGAGTTTGGCATATAAACCATGCTAGACTCAGGCTCTCAGAAAAAATAGTTGGGAGGTGTCAGACCAAAGAGCAACAGGAAAGGCAGCTTAAAAGGGCTAGCCACATCTGGAAGAGCAGGAACCACCCAACCACAGTATTAAGAACAGGGAGGGAACAAAATCCCATAGCAAAAAGAGACAGAATGGTCCATCACCCCGACAGCGAAGATATCCAAGATGGGAGTCAAGCCAATAAAAGCATGGTACAGAAAGTGAGGCTAATGTCTGCAGACATACTGTATACAGAGGACAGAGGCAAAAATACAGCAGTATGGAAAACTGCAGAGACAGCATCAGCCACACCAGATGGAGAAGATAGCGCTGACAATGGTAACATCGACAATGAGCCCAACAAACAAGCAACAGGCCTTTCATAGCATCCAAACAAGAACAAGCAATTGCCCGATAAGTGCTGGTGTGACACCTTAAAGAGTTGTTAACAGCAGTGTGAGCAATATAAATCATAAAGGGATCAAAGGTCCAGGAAGTCTGGATAAGGCAACAGCAGCGATGGTGGGGGCAGCGCAAACATAAGAAACAAACAATGGCAAAAGCATCAGGAGGCCCAAAAGCAACTACAGGACTAGGGTCTTAAACTACAGCCTATTGGCATGCTTAACCAAACAACGACCTGGCAAACAGACAGATGCGACAAATGGCCAGAGTGGCCCTCTACCCAGCAAATTCCAGCCCACCCCATCTCAAAATAGAAGGAGATTTAGCTATCAGGAAAAGGCTACAAGCCACAAAAAGCACCATAAAATGATGCAGGCATGCCAGCTTGGTGGCGCTGAGAGTTGAAGCACTGGACACCACACCTCGCGTTATGCTGGCAACTCTGGTTCAGGAATGACCTCAGGGTAGGGTGCTGGCATGGGGGGGGGCGGAGCAGGATTGAACATGGCGATGGGCAGCTCTCCTCTCCCAAGGGTAGTGAGGGTGGGTTGGTGCCCCCAGCCCCCGTAGTTCTGCTCCCACCAGGTGGAGGTCCAGTGGGTGGCGTAGGCAGAGAGGGGGCAGCAAACAGCTACAGGAGGAGGAAGGGGCTCAGCTGGCACCACGGGGTGTTTAGCGTGCCTCTATACACTTGCATGGCCATGTGCTGGGGCCTGGGGGGGGGTCAGGTGAGAAAACCTGTAAAATACCTATGTGTCCCTGTCACCTCCTAAAAAAATGATGCAGGCACTAAGCAAACAAGAACACTGACAGCAAAGCCAACAAAGTCCCTGGAGTAACACTGGGAACAACCAAGAAAGCAGCAAGAACAGCTGCATAAGGAAGTCAGAAGATGACTATTCAGCAAAAGACGAAAGGATAGTACAGGGGCTCAAGTTAGGGTCTGCAAATGCAAGCAGTATGGACAGGGTCAACAGTGAGAGTATTTACGGAGCCTCTGGAGTAAAACAAAGATCAGAAGCCAAAGCAGCCAGGAACAATGATGAGGCAAAGACAGGTGAAGAATGTCTCAGGGATTAGCCTGGCTGACTACCATTCTCCTGATGGAGCCCGTACATCTTTAGCTGCCTTCTTTAATGAACAATGCATCACTGTAATTGTGATCCTGAAACTTGTTACCTGAATGCATGTTTCTTCATGTTCTGATTGTAACTAATCCAATTTACCTTGTATATATGATTACTCCTCTGCTATTTATTTTTCTTACAGTGGTTATTGTCTATTGTCTCTGCTCCGTAAATACTGTGAATTTTTCACTTAATATAAGTAACTATTTCTGGGTTGCTCCTAAGAGGGACTTGGCATGTCTCAATGGATCTACCTGTCATCAAAATTCAAATAAAGAACAGCAAGCACAGAGCAATGGGACAGCATTAGGATCTGAGAAAGAAGTCATCAACTGACTGCAATGCCATAGAGGCAGGTGGGTCTGAGGACAAAAAGGTGGACACCAAAGGAGGCAACATTTTGTGGAGCAGAAAGTGAGAACATAACCAAACATAGCAGCAGGAATGTCAACTGGCACAGCTAGATGATGATCAAACAGGAAGCCATGGTCAAGCAGCAGGATCCAGAGACAGAGCAGAAACTGATCATAGTGCCAAAATGGTAGTCACAGTGGCAGGGGTAAACTATGAGAATGACGATGGTAAAGACGACCACAGCATCTGAAGTAAGAGAGAAAACAGCCAGAGAGAGAGAGCAGTAGGAATGTTAACATAGGAGAGGCAGGCAATGATCAGTGAGCAGAGAGCTATGGGCCAGCATCTGGACCAGAGCATACAGCCAGTGACCTACCATGGTAACATAATGGCAGTTAAAATGGCTGGAATGGACAAAGAGACTGTCAATGGCTGACAATACAACAATCTCTGAAGTAAAACAGATAACTAGTTCAAACAAGTAGAAGGACAATATAAGGTTCAGAGTCCAGCACCAGTACCTGACCCTGGCATCACAAAGACAGTTATAGCAGCAATATTGAACAAGGACATAGCCAGAATTTCCTCACAGGAGAAATTTGAAAGGGAGCACTAAGCAGTCAGCTGGATGACAGCAGAGCTGGAAAAGAAAGCTACAGTCCAGAGGCAGTAGTGACACTGCTGAAACAGGAAACCAACACAGGGAGCACAAGGATCTGAAAAGCACAGGGAACCTTGGCACAGAAGAGGGCCCAGTGCCTCTTGGAATGGAACAAAAGCAAGCTGCACTGGAGCAGAGACTAAAAAGTAATGTTGTCATCAATGGCTTCCTCAACCACAGTGGCAAAAGCAGATGTTAAAAGGAAAAATAAAATGCCAAGAAAAAGCAGGAAAACATCTGAGAAGGTATCTAGCAAAGGCACTTCTTCATTTTAATGAGAAACTGTTGGCAGCGTACACAAAAACCTTCGAGGTACAGTATGGGGCCACTCACATTATATAAGCAATGATGAAGTACATCATTGTGGGCAGCTGCAGATAGGCAAAAGTTTTTGAGTGGTTCAGACGCCGATGGTTTACAGATCCAAAACTGTGGCTCTATGGAGGGAGATGTCCACAGAGAAGATCACACTTTTTTCAACCAGACTTTTCCAGGCAGGAAGAAGCAGAATTTGCTTGCTGCAGTATATGAGAAAAGGCCATCTGTACAAAGCAGTTTCATATAGTACTAAAAGGTAGGAATAGGAATAACAATCAAAAGCGTCCGGCCTGCCACCGCAGCAGTAGTGTTACCACTTGCTGGACAGCGCTCCTCCTCTAGGGTGAGGGGGCCGGGAGCAACAGGTGCAAGAATGACACCCAGTGAAGACTAGGTGTACACCGGCCAGGACTGTGTACTGCAGGGGTACAGAGGTGGCAGACATATGCAGGACGTGCATGGAAGCACGAACGTGCCTACCTCCAGGGGAAACCCCCAAGTGAAAAAATCCTTGGGGACAGTAGCAAGAAGACACTCCCTGGACACCCTCCCAAACTGACACCCCAGGTGTAAGCCTCAGCTGGCACCTCTGGTTAATCTTGGGTCTCTCCCTCCGCGGGGAAGCTCTGCACCAAGAGGCAGGCTGCAGGCCACCGAGTAGGGGTGGCTTGAGGAGGATGCCTGGTGGGCTAGCCCAAGTGTTGAACAGGGAGTATATCACCTGCATGACCCAAAGAGATAAGTAGAGTTGACAAAAAATAAATAATAAAAATAAATACTGCCATCTTGGGATTGCATGCACAAACGGTAATAGAAGCTCTTTAATCCCCCAGCTATGGGAATTACATGTAGCTATATAGTCAGGGGTTGCTGGTTTCGATATTCAGGATCCCAGGTTTGATTCCCAGTAAATGTCCTACTAAAGGAGCAGACACACTGTCATCATTTACAGGAATTACAGTTTGCTGTTGATAGGAATAGAAAATCTGCTGCGATTACTGTTCTTGCAGATCATCTTGCTAGTTTTCACAAGGAAAATCAAACTACATATTGGTCAAAAAGATTCCCTGCTGTAAGGATAAACACCAAGCCAACAGTCCAGAATTTGTGAGTCATGGCAAATGTTTTCACTTTTTTGCAATGTGGTTCTTGTAGGAGGCTAACAGGGCGGCAGTACAGCACACTGCTTGTAGCACAAAGCTGCTGTTAAAAATGGACCTGCCACTTATTCATGGTGTGTGTGTGTGACCTTGAGCATGTCACTTGAAGGGACATTGTCAACCCTTTTTGCACTGGCTACATATCAATTCATCCCACTCAATCTGCTCTGCAACAACTCGCTACGGTGTTATTCAGCCAACTGTACAAATCGTTTCCCAACCATTCACCCCCGGTAAAACAATTTTATTAAAATAAACTCCAGGTGGGTGCAATTTGGGAATGAACTGAGTAGGGAGCCAATTGACGCTGGAGCTAACAGTTCATTGCAAGCTGTCACAAAGTGGATTGAGCTAGACAGATTGACATATCCCCTTTTGCATCATATTATTTCTATTTTAAAACCCACATTCTCTGACTGATCACCTTCTCTAAAATTCATTAATGTTGCTGGTTGTTTTGTCTGCTTAAGTTTGAAACACATGCTAATGGTGTAATTATACCCAACCTAGTTTTGTTTTAAATCCTTGATCTACTCTTACTGCATACTTCCTAAACATTAGGAACACCCCCAAACAATACAATGACTTCTCTTCTCCTAAATCATTAGTGGCTAGACTGTGGTGGGGTGTTCCCAAGTCCAGGAACAATACAGTGGGAGCTGATCATAGAAACATAGAAGTTGATGGCAGACAAGGACCACAAGGCCCATCCAGTCTGCCCATTTCACTTTCTACCTTATGAATGTGCCATTGGCCTTTGCTCTGTCAATGGCCTATCTATTAATACTCATCTGTATTGCTCCCTTATGCCTATCCCATGCCTGTTTGAAGCCCTGTATTGTATTCATATCCACCACTTCCTGAGGTAGGCTGTTCCATGCATCCACCACCCTTTCTGTGAAAAAGAACTTCCTCACATTACCCCTTAATCGGCCTCCCTCTAATCTCATGCTGTGCCCTCTTATCTTGCTATTTTTCTTAGACTCTTTCACCTTGTTAATGCCCTTAAGGTGTGTGAATGTTTCAAACATATCACCTCTCTCCCTCCTTTGCTCTAGGGTATACATACTGAGTTCAGTTAATCTGTCCTCATATGTTTTCTGATGCAGTCCCTGCACCATTTTGGTTGCCCTTCTCTGGACTGCCTCAATTTGGTTAATGTCCTTGTGAAGGTGTGGCCTCCAGTACTGCACGCAGTACTCCAGATGGGGCCTAACCAGTGTCTTGTAGAGAGGGATTATTACCTCCCTCTTCCGACTTGTGATACCCATACTAATACACCCCAACATCCCTCTAGCCTTACCTACTGCTTTAATGGTCTGCTTGGATGATTTCAGGTCATCGTGAAGATGCCTCAAGTCTCTTTCTTCCCTTGTGACTGCCAGCAACTCCCTCCCAGCCTATAGGTGGCTTCAGGGTTTCTCTTCATGTGCATGATCTTGCACTTCTTGCGTTAAACCCCAGTTGCCACTCTTCTGACCATTTTGCTAGTTTATCCAGATCTCTTCTCATTCTGCCCACCCCATCTGGATCATCTACTCTGTTGCAGATCTTTGTGTCATCTGCAAAGAGACAAACCTTACCCTCCAGTCCATCTGCAATGTCACCGATGAAGATATTGAAGAGGACTGGCCCCAGGACTGATCCCCGAGATACCTCACTTGTGACTTGCATCTCTTCTGACTGTAAACCATTTACCACCATTCTGTTTTCTGCCAGTCAACCAGTTCGCCACCCAGTTGACCAATGTCTGACCCACCCCGAGCCTACCCAGCTTATTAATCAATCTTCCATGTGTTACAGTATCAAAAGCTTTGCTGAAGTCAAGGTAGGCAACATCAACTGCTCCCCTTTGGTTCACCACTCTAGTTACCCAGTCAAAGAAATCTATGAGATTAGTTTGACAGGACCTTCCTTTTGTAAACCCATGCTCCTATGAATTCCAGGTGTTGCACTATCCTTTCCTTAAGGAGTGTCTCCATAATCTTGCCCACTACTGAGGTAAGACTGACTGGTCTATAGTTCCCTGCCTCCTCCCTGTTACCACTCTTGTGGAGCGGGATCACAAGAGCCCTTCTCCAGTCTTCTGGAACCTCTCCTGTGCTCACAGACTCACTAAACAGTTCTGATAATGGCTCTGCTAGTTCCACCCTTAGCTACTTTAGTACCCTGGGATGTATGCCATCAGGTCCCATTGCCTTGTCCACCCTGAGCTTATCGAGCTCTTGTAGGACCCTTTCTTTTGTGAAGAGACTAGTGCACACCTCCTTCCCCGTGTCCATGGTGCTGAGCTGTGGGCCCTGCCCTACCTTCTCTTCAGTAAATACTGAACAGAAGTATCTATTTAGGATAGATGCTTTTACATGGTCCTTCTCCTCACACGCCCCTGTATCCCCTTTGATCTTAGCAATACCACCTCTGGACTTTCTCCTTTCACTAATGTATCTATAGAAAGTCTTGTCACCTTCTTTTACTGTATGTGCAAGTGTTTCCTCGGTTTGGGCCTTTGCCTGCTTAACTGCCTTCCCTGCTTCCCTTAAAGAAGTTTGGTATGCCTCCCTATCTTCATCCTGCTGTGTTCCCTTATATTTCCTGAAGGCCAGCCTTTTGGCCCTGTCCTTTTCTGCTACTGTGTTTGAGAACCAAAGTGGTTTCCTTGTTCTTTTGCACTTCCTTGTCTCACTAACACAATGGGATGTTGCTTCAAGTATTGCGTCTTTAATACTTGCCCACTTTGCGTGTACCCCCTCACCTGTATTTCTTTTTGCCAGGGCTAGCTTAACTCTGTTGGCAGTCTTATCAAAGTCAGCTCCTCTAAAATCCCATATTTTTGCCTTGGAATTTTTGCCAAGGACTGTAAAACACATTTTTCTGTGTGGTAACACCAGCATGGTGGGCAGTCTGTTTTTCATTTAAAAAAGAAACTGGAAACAAACTACAAATGAAATAAGTGTGATATCACCAAATGTCATTTTAAAATTGCACTCTGAGCTTTTTTAACTCACTAGAACTCCCAGTGCTTTAGTCCATCTAGCTAAAGAAATGGATGAAAAGTAGGTCCCATGATGAAATAAAATGCTGCATTTCAGCTGGATTTTCAAAATGAAACAAAAAAATAAAAATCAAACATAGAAACATACTGTAGCATTTGTCCGTAGAAAAGGACCGCTTAGCCCACCCAGTCTGCACAGATGTTCCCAGTCTAATCTGTCTCTGCAGACCCTAAGTGATCTCTGGTGACCCTCCCTCCTCCATGACTATTTTCTAATATACAGTACCTCTATGTTTATCCCATGCATGCTTGAAGCCCCCCACTGCTTTCGCCTCCACCACATCCATTGGCAGTCTGTTCCAGCCATCTACCACCCTTTCAATTAAATATTTACTCACATCCCCCCTCCCACATACTTTCAGCTTCACTGCATGCCATCTGATCCTGATGCTCTTACTCTTTTGGAAGAGACTCCTGCCCTCCACCCAGTTCACACCTGTGAGGTACTTGTAGGTCTGTATCATGTCACCCCTCTCTTTTCTCCTGTCTTCTGGGTGTACATGTCGAGATCCTTTAATCTCCCCTCACAGTGTTTCTCAAGCAACCCCTGCAGCAATTTAGCTGCATCCTGTCTATGTTATTTCTGGGGTGCAGCCTCCAAAACTGCACACAGTACACCAGGTGGGGTCTCATCTGTGAAAGACACAATGGCAAACCATCTCCTTCCTCCTCTTGCTGTACAGAACCCCTTCCTGTGCACACCAGCGTCCCACTAGCCCTACCCACCGCTTTGTCACCCTGCCCTGCTATTTCAGGGTCATCAGATATGATAACTCCAAGGTCCCTTTCTTTTAGTGACTGTCAGTACCTCCCTCCAATCCTGTGCTCAGTTCCTGGGTTCCTATGGCCTAGGGTGCGATTTTGCACATTTTGGCAATGAACCCTAACTGCCACGCTCTTGACCACTCCTTGAATTTCTCAATATCCCTACGCATTGTCTCCACCCATCCTGAGTGTCCAGGATACGTGGTAAAACGTGTGACAATACAAACCAGCTGTCATTCCAGCTTCCTTCTGGACCAGACTTCATACTGCAGCCACTCATCTTAACTTCACATAAAGCAGACACAGAACTCAGTACAATTACAATATTGTGATTCACCCAAAAATACAGTTTGACAGAAAAAATACACTAGCCAGAAGATATACAGTAAGCTCCAAAAGCGAACAACCAAACCAGTTTGAAAATGTCCCAAAGAAAACATCACACTGCAGCTCCTGAACTTTACATAAAACACACAGAATACGTTAGTCACTGTAAAAACATTTTAACAGTAAAATAAGATACTATTCTGAGATAGAGGCTTGAAAACAGAACTATCCAAGCAGCTTGAAACCACAGTAAATACAAAATCTATTTTGCTGTCCTCCTCAGTCACACACCTACGGATGCATTTCATCTCAGGCTTAAAGAGCAATAATTAAAACATCATACAAACACTAAACAATTTTTATATAATGAGAACTGATTAACCACCCCAGAAGTATAAAGCCACAAACAATTCATTTGTGGCTGTGAAACCACCTATCGGCTAAGTAGCTATAAATAACAAACAGCAGAGAAGGACCATAATCTTGGAGAAGAATTTGAACTCTGGGTTAAACAAGACTGATTATGCCACTTACTCTCTGGGCTCATGGCTAATCACCTCATTAAACCCCTCACTGGAATTATTCATGTAAACAGTCCTTCTCTATTTTTTTTTTTATTTTATTTACAGTGCTTGTTAGATCACTGTATTCCAAAGTGGTATACAATCCTTGAACTGCTATCTGCAGCCTTTTGGCATGTACAGTGAGATTGAAGCCCATCAAGGAGAGTTCAGAAGAGTTGGGGAAAGAAGGAGATAGAGAGGTTTGGGGAACCTTGGTTCAGGGGAGAGCCCTACTTTTAGGGGTCTTTAGACTCAGTATGGCTGGGGCTGAGCTTTTTTGCTAGATTAATTTGCATAATTCTATGGGAAATTAACTGCTTGGTGTTATTTCCTTTCTTTGTTTCTTTTTGTTTCTGATATCATGGTAAGTACAGAAACAACAGGTAGTGCTTCACAGTTCTGCATACATCTAACATATGGAGCAGTGCTTTCCCTGGATTGGCACGCTGAGGAAAATAAACAGGAAGGTGGATAGACTGAGTATGAACTCAGAAACCACCTTAGGCAGGAACTCAGGATTTGTGCGCAAAGTCACCCTGTCTGTGAAAAATCAAATAAGGCTCCTCGCACCAGAGGGCCAGAAGCTCTGAAATTCTTTGAGCAGAAGTAATTGCAACTAAAAACAGCACTTTCCAAGACAGAAGTGCAAATCGCAAGACACATTTGGCTCAAAAGTGGGCAGCTGGGACAGGGGAACGGACTGGAGGTTCAGATGCAGGATGTCCCTAAGAAGGGTACAGTACACATCCATCTGAGCAATTGTGCAGTCAGCCACAGGTTCACAGAATGCAGAAATAGCCGAAAGGTGGAACTTGAGGGAAGAATACTAGAGACCTGAGTCGGACAGCAAAATCAGGTAGTCCAGGACATGATTCACCGAACAGGTGAAATGGTCTAAGTTATGTTTGGCAGCCCAGATGGCAAACCGCTTCCACGTCAAGGCATGAGTGGAAGGCTTCCAGGCGGTCCCAAGGACGTCCGCCACCCTATTAGAGACCTCAAACCTAGCGATGGCTATGTTCTCAGGAGCCAGGCATGCAGATGGATGGACACAAGGTTGGAATGGACCAGGGTCCACCGATCCTTGGTCAGCAGATTCCTGCAAAAAGGAAGGGGGACCAGAGGTTCCTCCACTATTTGCTGAAGGAGAGGGAACCACATCTGTTGAGGCCAGAATGGAGCCACTAGAATCACGCTGGCCCCCTCCATCTGCAACTTGATTAGCATCCTCTGGAATGGAGGGAATGCTTAAAGAAACCTTCCACTCCAAAAGGGGGAAACTCTAGGCCATGGATCTAGCAAGCAGAAACTGGGCATTTTTGCATTGAGTGAGGACACAAAAAGTTCCAACTCTGAATGACCCCATCTGTTGAACAAGTCTTCTGCGATGGATAAGAGAAGCTCCCATTCATGCATGCTGGACTGAGTCCTGCTGAGACTGCCAACCAGGATGTATAGGACGCCTGGCATGTGGAAAGAAGAGAGTGTCAGACTGTGACTTAACACCCAGTACCCCCACTCTCATGGCCTCCCTGCAAAGGGGGTACATGAGTGAGTCCTCCCCTGCTTGTTGATGTAATATACTATATTATACTTAGATTGTCCAAGTGCACCAGCAGCTGACCCGGAGCAAGGTGTTCCTGAAAAGCCTGCATGGCATAGAGCACCGCTCTCATCTCCAGGACATTGATAAGCAGAGAGGCTTCCCACTGGGACCAGGAGTCTTGAGTTTGGAAGGAGTGCAGGTGTGCTCCACAGCCCAGACCCGATACATCTGTGGTTAGGATTTGATACGGGGGGAAGTAATCTGGAATGGAACGCCTTGAAGTAGATTTAGGGAGACCATCCACCACTGCAGGACCCTGTGTACTGGGAAGGAGATCAGGACTGGTTGGTCTAACTCGTCCATGCGCTGGTCCCACTGTACCCAGAGGGTCCACTGGAGGGGCACGGGGTCATGTCGCCACATACAAAAACCATGCAGTAATAAATGCTGAAGGAAAACAGTGCTATACAAAACAAGGTTGGGTAATAGAGTGACTCAACAACAACAACAACAGCGCAGTCACATTAACAGTAATGGGACTTCCTTATTTTTGCAGGGGGCTCCGCCCCCCACACGCCCGGACATAAAATAATCAACTCCAGGGGGTCGTGGACGCTGGCATGGGGAGAGCATCAGCAGAGGAAAAAGTACTGTTTTTAAGTTAAAAAAAAAAAAAAAAGTGCAGCAGGAGAAGACCTGGTGGGAACCGAACTGCGGTCCCAGGTCTCCTACCACACCGTGTGTCCTAGCCACTCCACCAAAGGAGTGGCTCGACCAGGCACCCAAGCACATGGCAACTTGATGCCTCTTCAGATAATACACAGAGTGACAGGGATATATACCTCTGTTGCTCCAAATCCTTTCAAGCTTTACACAGTGTGGTTCTTGCAGCGCTCTTCCTGGTGCGCTGTTTTGACCCAGTACCCACTTGAAAGGTACACATATGGAGCCTGGCCAGCAGAATGGTTGGTATGGCAGTTGCCATCTGGCCCAGTAATCTGGGATACACCCTGGCAGGAATGTACCAGCTCTGGGCAACTTCCTGCGCTTGGGCTATGATGCACTCTGCCCTGTTCTGGGGCAGGAAGGCCTTCCCCTACGCCGAGTCCAGAACTGCCCCTATATACTGTAGCCTTTGGGACGGTGCCAGAACTGACTTGGGCAGGTTGACGGTAATGCTCAGGGTGTGGACGAGCTGGAGAGTTCACTCTAGAGTCAGTAAAAGCTGTTCCCTAGACAGGGCCTTTAGGAGCCAATCGTCCAGCTAAGGGAAGACATACAGTCCCCTCTCTTTGGACAGCAGCTACGACCACTGCCAAGCACTTGGTAAAGACTCGCGGCACAGAAGATAAGCCAAAGGGCAGCACTTTGAACTGATAATGCTTGCCCTGAAAGGCAAAATGGAGAAACTTCATGTGAGGAGGAAAGACCGATATGTGCAGGTAAGCATCCTGCATGTCCAGTGAATACAGCCAGTCCCCTGTCTTGAGGAGGGGCATTAGGCCTGATAAAGTCACCATCAGGAAGTTTTTGTACTGGGCAAACAGACAGAGGTCCTCTAGATCTAAAATGGGCCTCTGATTTCTAGTATTTTTGGGGGACCAGGAAAAACCTGGAATAAAAACCCTGTTGTCTGAAGGCTGCTCGATGAGCTCCAAGGTGTGACCCTTTTCTATGATCTGCAGAATCCATGCATTGAAGTTATGGTTCTCCATTGGTTCAGATGGAGGGAGAACTGACCTCTGTCCACCACCTCCTTGTCCGGGACCAGAGGGGGGGGGAGGGTCTGGCAAGGAGTCAAGCAGAGGCGGAGCCAGCCGCAGAGGCTGGTCCCTCACTTCTTGGGCGTTTAGCCACCACTCCAACACTGGAGGGGTAGGCAAGGGGGCCTGGGCTCTGCGTTTTCCCTAGGGATGCGGAGCTGTTCCAGGCCTGTTTTGTTTATGAAAAGGAGGCCGTCCTCTGCCTTTTAGTTGGGTATGATAGAGGGAATGGACCAATTTGAGGGCCTTGTCAGAGGCTTGCAGATCATTTATGAGGTCCTGGACATCAGAGCCAAACAGCTTGGTGCCACTGAAGGGGGGCATTAAGCACTTTCTGTTGCATGTCCTCTGCAAACCACGATACTCTGAGCCAGGAGTGCCTGCAAAGGTATATGCCCATGGCAGCTGCCCTGGCAATGGTGCCAGCCATGTTATACAACACCCTAAGGAGAGGTTTGCTAACATCCTCAGCTGCCTGGAGGCACTGAAGAAGCTCCCACTTTTGAGTGCCCTCTGGAAGGGCTTGGACCGCAGCCTTGCCCTTCTTCCAGCTGGCATTCTGGTATTTAACCATATGTGACAGACAGTTTGCAATCCTCAAACCTAAGGTGGAGGAGGCATAAACCCTTTTTCCCCCATAGGTCAATTCTATGAGACTCTTTGGAATGATCTTTGCGGCAGATTCTGGAATCTCCAGGAAATCCACTAGATCTTTTCTGGTGGCATCCTCTTCCTCAGTGTGGAAGCCAATGGCGGAGGACAGTTGTTTCATCACATTAAACAATGTGGGGTCCTCAGAAGGAGACCTGGTAGTATGCTTTACAGAGTCCTCACTGACAGAGGAGGCTGTAGACCTGTCAGAGAGTAGGACCTCCTCTTCTTCCTCATCATCATCAGGAAGAATGAGGTCTGGATGATGCTCCTCCTGCACGCTGACCTCTTATCTCTGGGTCTGGCATAGGGTGTGCTATTGACAGACCATGGGGAGATTCCCAGGGCCAGTGAGTCGGCATCAATGACGGGGGCCTGTTTAAGGTGCCCAGTTGCTGAACAAGCACACTGGTGAACTTGATCAGGACTTCATTCAGGTCGAGGGTGAGTGCTGACGGAGGGGGGTCCGATGGCACAGGTATCAATGACCCGCCTGATGTGTCCTGAGAACCCGACAAGCCTGTAGGCCTAGTGGAAGAAGGGGCAGGCCTCAACGGGAAAGCCGTTGACAATGAACCTGTAGTCGACAATGAGGGGGCCGACCCGGAGGTCAATTGTCGAGTGCCCTGGGAATTGGACAGAAGTGCTGTCGGTATGGGTCTGGAGGGCACAGAGATGTGGACAACAGTTCTCTTCATCAGAGCGGCTGCAAATGATGAAGATCCACCAGAAGAAGGAGAGGCCGACGGGAAGTGAGACTGATGCCGGGGGGAGCGGTTGCAATCACGGTCTTAGGACTTTTCACCAAGGACTTGTCTTGGGACTTGGAGGCCAGGAAGCTCGAAGAACTGGCCGGCGACTGGGGGGCCCCTGCCCAGAGCTGGCTACCTGTTGATCCATCAAGAATTTTTTTAAGAGCCTTTTTGTGACACCGAAAGGTTATTTGGTTAAACTTCTGGCAGAGCTCACAGTCAGAAACTTCGTGATCAGGCCCAAGACAGCAGACACAGATGAAGTGTCCATCTGCAGAGGCAACCTTCTTTCCGCAGCAGAAGAGAGAAGTAGAACAATTAACTCATGACATAAACAAAAAGAAAAAATCTCTTAAAAAATATTTTTTTTACCAGGTAAGTGAAAAAAGTCATAGGCTGAAAAAAGGCACAAATACTGCGATGGAGCTTCTGCGGAGACCCATGCAAGCTAGTTGATGGTGGGAAAGAACTAAGGAGGAAGCGGGGCTGCCCATGCCTATATAGGGTTGATGACGTCAACGGTATGGGTGGCCCAAGTTTTACTGCTGAAAACCTTGTGTGTGGACTCCCCTTCACCGACGGGAAAGGTTCCTAGAGTGTTACCTGATGACTGAGATACCCCCAAAGAAGATCTACGGTTACAGGTGAGTAACTTCTTCTAGGGCTATGGATATGGTTCACTAGCATTTCTTCTGGAGAAGGGGGCAAGGCATGCACCGCACCTTGGCGAACAGAGACTGGAGAACCGAGGTCCCAAAGCACACATCCCGGCATGACTCGAAGTCGATGCAGCAGTGGGAAATAAAAGGGTGTGCTGACCTCCAGGTAGCAGCCCTAGAGATCACTTGTATGGGCATATCCCTGGAGGCAGCCACCGAGGCATCAGCACGCGTCTGGTGTAATAAGCCCTAATCCCAACGGAAGACTCATGACCAGTTAACCTATAGCAGAAGTCGATACAAGATGTGATCCACCTTGCAATCATCCGCTTTGATGCCGGCCTAACAGGCGCGACTTCAGTACAGGTGACAAATAGCTGGCAAGCCTGTCCCCGTACTCCAGTTGTATGCTCTACATAATGAGAGCACTTCAAACACTTCTTAACCAGGAACTCACCCACCACAAGTAAAGATCACTGACGCTGCAGTAAAGTAGAAAAACATTTCTTTTAAAATTGCAGGAAATAAATGTTTTTCTACTTTACTGCAGTGTCAGTGATCTTTACTGGTGGTGGGTGAGTGCCTGGTTAAGAAGTGTTTGAATTCTTGATTTTACCAAGAGCACCCCCTCCTTGTGCGAGCCCTTTTGTGTGTTTTCTAAATAATGAGAGCACTCTCTGTGGGTCCAGGGTATGGAGCCTGCAGTCGGTATCCAAAGTGTGGATGGTAAAGTATACTGGTAAGTTAATCACCTGGTTAAGGCAAAACTCCAATACCAGCTTTGAGAGGAATTTCAGGTTGGGGCAAAGGACAATTCAATCCTGTGGAAGACCAGGTAGGGAGAGCACATCGAGAGCGCCTGGAGCTCCCCACTCCTTCTGGTAGACTTGCCACAAAAGAGGCCGTCTTCCATGATAGGTGTGACAATTCACGCTGTGCACTGGCTCTAAAGACTTGCCCATTATAGACAGGATTAGCAATAAGTCCCATGGTGGAGGTGGATCATTCACCACAGGGGACAAGTGGTCAAGGCCCTTGAAAAAGTGCCAGACCACCTTCTCCTGTGCCACCACTGGCATACTGGCCCATGACTGGTAAGCAGAGATGGCTGCTAGGTGCACCTTAAGGGTCATCGCTCACAGTTCCAGCTGGGGAAAGAGACCAGACCAGGATGCTAGCCACAGGGTAGAAAAGGGGCCAAGCTCTCCCCGGCACAGAATGTAAAAAAAATACCTTCTATTTAAAGGCACAGCACCTATGAGTCAGCTCCTTCCTGGAGACCTCCACAACATGGAGGACATCATCAAAAAGACTCAAGGACTGGCACTCCAGCCACTCACAAACTAGGCGGTGAGGTGAAGGAACTGAAGGTCCGAGTGCAGAACCATCCCCTGAAGTTTGTTCAGCAGGTCTGGACAGAGAGGCAGTCGCTGCAGAGACCTGCAGCTGTAACTGAGATCATCCGGGTACCAGAACTGCCTTGGCAAGTCTGCAGCTCTCAGGATCATCTGTGCTTTGTCGTTCCTGACCTTGACCAATACTCTGTGGATCAAGGGGAAGAGACGAGAGGCATACAAGAGGCCTGGGATCTATGGCCTTGCGAAGGTATCTATCAGTGTCCTGGACTGTGGGGAGTGGGCATAAAACAGCCTCAGTTTGGTATTCTCCCAGCAGACAAACAGGTCCACCTAGGGTGAGCCCCACAAGAAGAAGAGGTGGTTCACCACCTCCTGATTCAGAGACCACTTGTGCGATGCCTCTCCTACTCAGCTGAGAGCATTTGGTAGTTGACTGCTCTACCCCAGGACATGAATCACTAGGAGATTGGCACCAAGGCTGCACCTGAGGGTCCAGGTGCAGAGTGCCTCCCGACACAAAAAGAGGGAGTGAGTGAGTGCTGCCCTGTCTGTTCAGCTAAAACATGGTCATGGTATTGTCCATATGGACTTGAACAACCTGACCCCTGACTAGCGGAGCAAATTTTGTCACAGCCAATTGCACTGCATGGAGCTCTAGCAGGTTTATGTGGTGACAGGACTCCCAGGCAAGCCAAAATCCATGGGCCATGCAGTCTCCCCGGTGTGCTCCCCACCCTACCACAGACACTTCCGTCATCAATGCGACAGTCAGCTCTGGGCAAACAAGCAGGATTCCTTCCCTCCAAATATTGAGGGACTAGCCACCACTGGATGGCATCCTACATTGGCTGGATCACTGTGACCAGCTGGTCCAAGTGGCTTAGGCGCTGGGATCACTGACAGCCCAGCTCCCACTGGAGGTGGTGCATCTGCCAGCAAGCCCAATGGACCATGCCAGTGCAGGATGCCGTACTCTAGCAGTCATAGGAAATCCTGGGCAGGGTGCAAGAGCCCAACCTGAAATAATGAGATAAAAGTGGTAAGATCCTGTGCCTGGTCCACCGGGTGGTGGGTCTTGGCCCACAGGTAGTCTAGTACTGCCCCAATGAACTTGATCACCTGCTTCAGTAACAGTTCTGACTTGTCTGGGTTGACCAACAGGCCATGTCTTGGCAGGTTTGGAGAGCTAGGTCTGTGGATCTCGCGATGGCCTCTCTAGATGGTTCAGTTACCAGTCAGTCATCAAGGTAGGGGTACATTCTGATCCCTATGCACTGTAGATGGGCCACCACCACAGCCATGCATCTGGTGAAGACTCTCATAGCTGAGGAGAGGCCGAATAGAATGACCTGCAACTGGTACAGGACCCGTTCCATTTGGAAATGGAGGTACCGGCAGTGGGACCTGCAGATAGGAATGTAGAAAAAAGCATCCTGGAGGTCCAAGGAGCAAAACTACATATTCTGGCCCAGGGATGGTATAATCTGGCTCAGAGTGACCATCCAGAAATTGCACTTCCACATGTACTGGTTGAAATCGTGCAGAGCCAATAAGGGGCACCAGCCCCCTCCTGTCCCCCTGTCTCTTTCGGGACCAGGAAGTACCTGGACAAGTAACCCTGACTGACCAGGGTGTCTGGAACATGGGCTATTTCCCCTTTTGCAAGGAGCTGAGCAATGTCCTCCCTGAGGGCGGACAGCATGTCCCGAGACACCCGGACTCTAGAGGCATGTGGAGGCAGTGAGGTAGGAGAACCTCAAAATCTAGAGACAGTCCAGTACTCTTGAGGTATGTGGAGGCACTGGGGTTGGAGAGTTTTAAAATGTAAAGACCGTCCTCTGCCCATGACTTCCAACACCCAGATGTCCCACTGTGATAGCGGACCAACGTGGCAGGAAGTGACGTAACCAGCCTCCGACACGGGAAGCAGCTGGGAACTGGACAGGTGGTGGGGGTGACACTCCCCAAATTGTCACTTGACAGCTTTTGTGAGGCACTGGTGGCTGCTGCCAAAGGGGCACCACTACTCCGACACCCCTTCTTAGTACCCTGGGCCCCAGACTTCTGCTTTGAGTACCAGGCCTGAAACTGTTCTTGCTGGGGCTGCTGCAGGGGAGGCTGTAACTGAAAGGGCCTGAAATAGAAAGGCTGTTTCTTAGGCTTCTTTTTCTGTTCCTTTTGGGATGAAGTCATAGAGTAAAGGGCGGCACTGGGCTTCTCGATCCCAGTGAGATGTCCTTCCACCCTAGAGCCAAGAAGGTTTGTGTGCAGAAAAAGGACATCAACCAACTTCTGATGGGTGCTTGCCATAAAGGTGGACAAACACAATGAAGCCCTGTGATGCATGGAGACATCCACCGCATGGGCGTAAGAGTCACCCATGTCCAAGGCCGTGTGAAGCTGGGGTTTAGCCAGCAAATGACCATGGTCTCTGATGAGTTCCACTGCCACCCGTTTCTCTGGATGGAGGTGTGGGAAGATTGCATCAAAGATTCTTATCAGAGAATTACCATAATTCGTCATCGTGACAGCATAGTTAGCCTGACGAAGACCCAAAGTAGCCACAGTGTACACCTTTTTTGTAGCATGGTCTATCTTATGAGACTCCTTTTCGGGAGGCTTGTCCATGTTCCCCTGGTGTCCAGACTTACGGAACACCAAATCCATGACCAGACCTTCATCTGAAGGGTGGTCGGAAAATCCTGAAAGGAAGCCCATAGGACTGCGTACTTGTGGACCATGCGGGCAGAAGGTGCCAGGTAGGATGCTACCAGAGCTCCAGGGCCGGTCCCAAGATTGCCTCAGTCACCAGAAAGGCAACCCCTGGGAATTCATCTTGGTCCAAAATGTCCATAAAAGGGTTCTTAGCCCTTTTCTGTACTGGCTCCAGTAGGACTGACACGGACTCAGATATAAGTTGGAACAGCTCACTGAAGGACACCAGCCTATGGTCAGTGGAAGTCTCCATGACCAAACCCCAGTTGAAGAGCCAAGTCCTGGAGGAAGCAATGGACTCCAGATCCAAGTCATTCAATAACTCCTCGAAGACAGCCACTGGCTCTTGCTCACAATGGACCTCCTAGGAATCCTCACCAGGGGTAATCCTTACCAATAACCGGCCTGGCAAGCCAGGAGCCAAACGGCTGACCTCCTTGGTTGGAGCACCGACTGGCGGCTGTTGGGGTGGTGGCTCCACCATAATCGGTGGATAACCAGGTGTGGGAAGAACCTGCAGAACCTGGACCAGAAGCGCAACCACTAGCAGCTGCCAGGTGACTGAAGGTCCCTGGGATAATGCCCTGCCCTATGATGATCCACTGACACCAGAGGAATTCCTCGTTACACCAGCACATCTTCTGCCAGTGTCTCTCCTCACCCGGCAATAAGGAGGATGAGGAGTATCAACAGTGGTGCCTCCCGGTCCAGCGGGATGGAAAGCACGAATGATTCAACCATGCTTGGCCTCTACCTCGACTGTCGACCACCCAGTTGCTGGCGATAGGGGTCTTCCTGAGGTTGCCCGTAGATTGCATGCCTACCCACATTTAGCAACAAGAGCATGAAAGACCCGACCCCTGGTGCAGGCTGGTCCCTGGAAGGATCGACCGAGGTCACTGACTGGTCCACATCCTCCTGAGTGAGGACCAAGAACACAGAGGTCTGCATGGCCGACTCCTCAGTCTCATCCGATAATTGGTCAACTGGGCTGAGAAAAATCTCAGCTGCTTGGTTGACAGAGCTGAGGTCGTCTGGCTTAACGGCAGAGCCAAAAAGCACTTCGACCTGCCTGACCAGTCCCTCAGCCAAGGGGCACTCAACAGCTGTCGAGTGGTTGGGCAAGTCAAGGGACTAAGAAGACCATGACACCTCCCTTCCCCACGACAGGCATTGGAGGTGGGAAGATTTAGTATTGGATTTAGAGCCACAGCAGACAGAGCTCTCCCCTACAGTCTGGAGGGACCTGAACATATCACGGAAGTGGTCCATGAAAGTTCCTCTGATGATGGCCCTTAGTGAGAACAACATCAAGACTGAAGAGGTGCCTGCAATAGGAGCTGCTGCATCCACTTCAAGTGCTGCAAGTTGAGCAGCAGACTCAGCCACAGCCGAGGCTTTTTTTTGTGGCCCTTAGGGGGATCCTTTAGATCCCATTCCGAAGGCCGACACAACGCAAGCCGGAGCTTCCTGTCCTAGAGGGACTCAGAAAGCATGGAAAGGTAAAGGCCGCATCTGGCCACATCGCGATGCCCACCCAACTGGTACACATATGTGTCATGCAGATCAGTGACCGACATGTTCTGGCAGCATCAAGCACAGAATTTAAATCTCAGTTTCTTGTGTTCCATCATTTCAGAGATGGAGTCGAAAGAACAGAGAAATTGCACTGAAATAACTTCTAAGACTTCAAAAAGATGGGTTCACCAATGGTGCAGAGAAAATACTATGCAGACCGCGAACGAGGTAACCTGTTGTTCCAGGGGAAAAAAAGATCTGATTTCATGACATGGGGTGGAGTTGGATAATATATCCACTCAGGTCCAAATGAACAGGTTAGTCACCTGTAACAGTAGTTCTAGGAGTGGTATATGTTGTTCATCCACATTTCTTGGCATGTCCCTTTCCCCTTTAAATCTTGCTGCAAGTCTTCAAGCTGGCTCCTCTCACCCACCGGGGTGGTATAAACCGCGGCTCTGCCCATGATGCCAGATCTTAACCAGCTGGAAGCCAGGCTGTGCGCTTAAAGCCGGGGAGGTTGGTTGGGTGCGTGTGGATGAACATATACCACTCCTAGAACTACTGTTACAGGTGAGTAACCTGTTCTTCTAGGAGTGTGGATATGTTGTTCATCCACACTTCTTGGCAGACTCCAAGCAGTTCTCCAGGAAGAGGGAGGCAAGGCGCACACCCCCTACTGAGGAAAGAGAGATTGGAGAACCGAGGCCCCAAAACCAGCATCCCGGCGTGACTCAAGGTCGATGTGGTAGTGGGTAATGAAGATGTTTGCTGACTTCCAGGTAGCAGCCCGACAGATTTCCTGGATAGGGATGTCCCTGGAAGCAGCCACCGATGCAGCAGTATGGCAGGTAGAATGAGCTCTTATCCCTCTGGGAGGCTCCTTGCCCACCAACTCATAACACAGACCTATGCATTATGTAATCCACCTTGCTATGGTCTATTTGGCTGCAGGTCTGCCAGAAGCGACTTCAGCGTAGCTGACAAACAGCTGGCGAACCTCTCCACGAATTTCCGCCATTCTCTCCTTATAACTGGAGAGAGCATGTCTCGGGTCCAAAGTATGGAGCCTGTACTCGTTGTCCGAGGTGTAGTTAGGGTAGTATACCAGCAGAGTCAATACCTGGTTAAGGTGAAACTCTGATACCACCTTCGGAAGGAATTTCGGGTGGGGGCACAGGACAACTTTGTCCCTGTGAAAGACCAGATAAGGGGAGTCCACAGACAGTGCTTGGAGCTCCCCTGTCCTTCTGGCTGATTTGATAGCCACCACGAAGGCTGTCTTCCACGTCAAGTGTGAGAGTGTAAGCTTGTGCATAGGTTCGAATGGTTTGCCCATGAGTTTTGCCAAAACCATCAACAGATCCCATGGAAGTGGAGGTTCATGCACCGGAGAGGATATGTGATCCAGGCCTTTGAAGAAGCACCCGACCACTGTCTCCTGCGCCAATGTTGGCTGACCGGCCCTCACCCGGTAAGCAGAAATGGCTGCCAGGTGCACCCTAAAGGTCGATGACCGCAGACCCCCTTTGGAGAGAGACCAAAGGTAGTCAAGAATGTTAGCCATAGGGCAGGATAAGGGGTCCAGATTCTTACCCTGACACCAAATGGAAAATCTCTTCCATTTGAAGGCATAACATTTCCTGGTCGATTCCTTATGAGATGCCTCCTCCACGGTGTAGACATCCTCGGAAAAACCCAGAGCCTGGAACTCTAGCCGCTCAGGTACCAGGCTGTGAGGTGCCGGGATTGAAGGTCCAGATGGAATACCTTCCCCTGGTTCAGTGATATCAGGTCTGGGTGTGTACAAAGCCGCTCCAGGGGCCTGCAGCTGAGGCTAAGGAGATCTGATACCAGAACTGGCGTGGCTAATCTGGGGCTACCAGGATCACCTTCGCCTTGTCCCTCCTCACCTTGAGTAGCACCTTGTGGATCAAGGGAAATGGAGGGAAGGTGTAGAGGAGGCCTGGGGTCCACAGCCTCGAGAAGGCACCCCTGTAGCAAGCCCTGCTGAGGGGGCGGGCATGGTACAGCCTCAGCTTGCTGTTTTCCCTGGAGGCAAACAGGTCCACCAAAGGTTTGCCCCAGCGGGAGAACAGACTGTAAGCTACCTCTGGATGGAGAGACCACTCGTGGGATGTCTGGCCTATGTGGCTGAAAGCATCCGTCAGCTGGTTTGAGACTCCTGCCACATGAAGGCTAGAAGATCAACCTCCAGCCGACTTACGATGGTCCAGATGCGGAGCGCCTCCTTGCACAGCAGACGGGAGTGTGTGCCGCCCTGTTTGTTGAAGTAGTACATGGTCATGGTATTGTCCAACTGGACTTGAACCACTTGACCCCGGAGCTGAGGAGCGAAAGCTGACAGTGCCAGTCTGACTGCTCTGAGCTCCAACAGGATGATGTAGCACCGGGACTCCTCGGGGTTCCAGAACCCAAGGGCCCTGTAGTCCCCCATGTGGGCTCCCCAGTCCATAAGAGAGGCATCGGTCATAAGGACAACTGTTGTCTCGGGGCAGACAAACAGGAACCCTTCCTGCAACCATTCTGGGGCGGTCCACCATTGGAGCACATCCCACATCTTCTGGGTTACAGTGATCAGCTGGTCGAAATGACCGTTGAGCTGAGTCCACTGGGCAGCCAGCTCCCATTGGAGGGTGTGCATGTGCCAACTGGCCCAACGAACCACTGAGGTGCATGCCGCCACATAACGCAGAAGGCGCAGAAAGTGCTAGGCAGGGCACAAGTGCCCAACCAGAAATGATCAGGTAAAGGAGGAGAGAACCTCCGCCCTGTCCGCCAGGAGCCGAGCTCTGGCTTGACGAGAGTCGAGCCCTGCCCCGATGAAGCCCATCACCTGAGCAGGCACGAGTTCCGACTTGGCCTCGTTGATCAGGAGGCCAAGTTGAGAGCAGGTTTGGAGAGCTACATTCCTGGACCTCTCCAGCTCCTGAAGGGAGGATCCTGCCAAAAGCCAGTCAGTCATCGAGGTAAGGGTAGATTCTTATTCCCCAACGCCGAAGATGGGCTGCCACCACTGCAGTGCACTTGGTGAAGACCCGCGGGGCTGATGACAGGCTGAACGGCATGGCTCGGAACTCATACAGCGTCCCCTTGACCCTGAAGCGGAGGAACCGCTGATGGGACTGACTGATTGGGAAGTGAAAGAACGCATCCTATAGATCCAGTGAGCAGAACCACATGTTTCGCTCCAGGGATGGTATGATCTGGTTCAGAGTTACCATCTGGAAGGTGAGAGGCCTGAGATATTGATTCAGGTCGGGGAGCTCTAGGATGGGGCGCCAACCCCCCGTCCGCTTGGGCACCAGGAAGTACCTGGACAAGAAGCCTAGGTCTGTAGGAGGATCCGGCACTGGAGCTACCGCCTCCTTACGGAGGAGCTGAGCTATGTCATCTCGAAGAGCCGACTAAGTGCAAGCTGAGATCCTTTCCTCCCGAGGGGTGCGGGCTCGGCTGGGAGGGTACTGCTTGAACTCTAGAGGCAGTCCCTGACTGACCACTTCGAGAACCCACCTGTCCGAAGTAATATCGGACCAGGCGGAATGAAAGTGGCGGAGCCGGCCCCCCATGGGAGGACCCAGAGCTGGCGTGATGGCTCTAGGTGTGGCGACCCCCAACCTGTCACTGAGCAGGCTTAGAGGAGGAGGAGGAGGAACCTGGACCTGTGCCTCGGCCTCCTTTACGGTGCTGTTGAGGACCCTGCTTGGGCCATGGGTGCCAAGCTTGAGCCTGCTGCTGCTGGCCTCCTCGAAAGGAGGGCTTCCTGACCACAGGGGAAGAATGCCGAAATGGCTTCTTTCTTTTCTGCTGGTTCTTGCCCGAAGAACCTTTTGCAGAGGTAGCATCCAAGGTGGCACTGGACTGCTCGATATGCTGAAAGTGACTGGCCACTCCTGGATCGAACAAGTCGGTACCAAGGAAGGGAACGTCAGCTAACTTGTGCTGGGTATCCGCCAGGAAGGAGGATAACAGCCAGGCCCTGTGGTGAGTGGCCACTGCGGCTGCTAAGGAGCGGGCAGAAGAATTCCTGAAGTCTAGGGCCATCTGGAGCTGCTGTTTTGCAACAGCACGGCCCTGATCATGGACTTGCTTGACCGTGGTCTGCATGTCCGCCGGGAGATGAGGGAGGACTTTGTCTAATGACCCGAGAAGGGCATGAGAAAAGTGTGCCATAATGACAGCCGAACTGGCCTGGCGAAGGCCTAAGGAAGAGGCCGCGTAGACCTTGCAGGCAGAATGGTCCATATTTTTGGACTCCTTGTCCGGGGGTCGGTCTGTGTCAGCTGAGCTACCAGTATGTCGAAACACAGAAGCGGTCACCAGGCTCTCGGCCAAAGGATGTTCTGTGAATCCCGGCAGAGACCCCATGGGCACCACATACTTGCGGGCCATGCGGGCAGACGGTGCTGGGCAGGAAGTTTGGTGCTGCCAGAGCTCAAGGGCCAGGCCAGTGATGGCTTCGGCCACTGGAAAGGCCTCCGTTGGGGTATCTCACCTTTTTAGGATGTCCGTAAGGGGTACTCCGCCTTTTTATGGATAGGCTCCAGGGGCATTCCGGTAGATTTGGAGATCAGGCGGAGAATGCCTTGAAAAGAGGAAGGACCCTCCTCTAAACCTGCTATGGAGGACCCATCATCCCCAGGATGGGAGTGTAGTCCTGTGACATCTGAGTCCAAGGAGTCGTGATACAACGGTCTCTCGCCCATGTCCCCTTCGATCCGCCGGTGGCAATCGGGGGTAACCGTAATGGACAGTCGTCGGGGAAGCCCGGTGTCTGTACAGTGCTCTTTTGAGGGACCCCCTTCCTGAGGTTGCTTAGGCGGTGGTTCCACCACAATTGGTGGAGAGACCGAGATGGGCTGAGCCGGGATAAGGGCCGGCCCCGTGGGCAGGGGAACCGAAGGCTTCAGTTCTGGAGGGTTCGGCATCAGCCCAGGAGGCGTTAGCCAAGTGATGGCTGGGGTGGACGGTGGAGCCGGCTTCTGCCAGTCAAAATCAGCTGTTGCCACATAAGATCCTCACAGCGTCGACAGAGTTTCCATCAAAGTCTCTCCTCGTCCGAGGAGGATGAGGATTTTTAGAGTGCTTGTGACTCTTTTTCGGTCGTTCGACCGAGGGGGTTCTGGACCTCAATCGAGATTGGGCTGGCCGACTCAGTCAATCGGTAGACACCGGGGTCGGTGAAAGGAGGGTCCGGAACCGTGTCCTCGATGGTGACACCAGCGGGCTGGGTCCCTTCATCAGGAAAAACAAGGACCAGAGTCCTTTCTAAAGAATCGTCGACCAGAGTCGGCGAAATAGGGTCGATCAGGTCAAGAGAGATCTCAACCTTGTTGGCCACTTCCTCGATTTCTTGGCCGGATGGAAGATCCATAAAGCCAGCGGCCGAGGATGTGATCTCGACTGAGGTTGAGACCACGTGTTCCTGGGACTCGGACCTTTCTCGGTCCCAAGAAAGTCTTCATTTGGTCGAAGACTTAGGGTTCTTCTCCCTCTTCCGAGGGCTGGAGGAGTGCAAGCCCGAGGGTGTGTCACCCCTGGTGGGAAGAGACTGGCACAACTCCTTGAAGGAGCCCGAAAAGGTGGAACCGAGGTTCAGAGGAACAAAAAAGCTCAGAGTGGCTGAAGCTTGAGCCGTTTCCTCCTCAAAAGCCTTAATTTGCTCCAACTGTTCAGCGGATCCCGCAGCCACGGAAACCCCCCACCTTGCCTCCTTCGATTTCACCTGTCTACCCAATTTTAGGCTCGCCAAGTGGTCATCCAGGATGTTGGGATGGAAGGCCAGGCAGGACGTGCAGGTGGAGGTGTTATGTTCAACACCAAGGCAGTAGACGCACGTTAGGTGGGGATCGGTGCTCAACTTCTTCTGGCTGCAGGAGCACCGGCGAAATCCGTGAGCAGATTTTTCCTCCATGCCCGATGCACTACTATTGGAACCGACAACTCTAACCAGTTTTAAGGTAAGATTCGGTAAAAAACGACGTTTAAAATCCAGGGGCTACAAATTTCTGTGAAGCACGAGGGAACCTGTATCTTCCAGCAGAAAGGAAGATCTGGCGTCATGGGGCGCAGCCGAGGTTTATACCACCTGAGTGGGTGGGAGGAGCCAGCTTGAAGACTTCTGGCAAGATTTAAAGGGGAAAGGGACATGCTAAGAAGTGTGGATGAACAACATATCCACGTTCCTAGAACTTTGGAACTCCCTAACACGCTCTATTCATTTTGCTACAAACCCGAGGGGAGGAAATTCCCTCATTAAAAGCTTTTACCACACCCCCTACACTTGTTTCTAGCCCCTCTGCCACCTCCTTTACTGTATGATCACCCTCTCGCCTGCCACTCTACTATTCCACCTCTCTGGTTGTCGCTGGGTGATTCCCCTGTGGTAGTCCTGTAATAATTGTATTATTTAATTCTATAACTCCATCCAATTGTATACATTTTGTAATTATAAATCATACTGGATTGTTGCTGCTATTCTGCTTTGTACTTGTGTAACTTCTTTTCTAATTGTACACTGCTTTTTCAGTTTGTATTATTAACTGCTATTACTGTATACATGTTATTTGCCTGTATTCACCCCATCTGTTTCCTCATCCCCCCAGGACACATCTGGAAATGAACACTTGCTGCTCAGTATGTTTCTCCTGGTAAAAAGTTTAAATAAATAAATAGGTGGTGGGAGGAGCTTAGCCTTAGGATGTTCCAGCCAGTCACTACATTCCAGTGGAACTGCCAGAGTGTGGTTAAGTGAATCTTATGAAATGGGCATCATAAATTAAGAGCTCTCATTGGCTGCTAGGGATGTGATATTCATTCTGATGCACAGGAAAAAGGACCAACACTGGGCAGTGGGCATTGATATAGGTGATGCTGCCCACTTTAGAATGTTAGCAAAACAAAACGCAGCCATCTTGTTTGTGCCAGAAGTGGTGCCAGCTGAACTGTTAAAAATAAATACCTCTGATGCCTCTTCACTTTGCCTCAGTGAAAAAAGCGGAACAGCCACGATCTCTTCACCAGCCCGACCGCTCGCTTCTTTAAACTCAATTGTTTCAATTTTAACAGAAAAAGAAACGAACAACTGTGATGTCTCTCCCAACCCGGACGCTCCTTCATCTACCAAAAAAAAACCGGAACAACCGTGATCTCTGTACCAGCCCGCCCAGTCGCTGTCTCTATCAGCCCACTTGCTCACTCTGTCTTTAAATTAAAAAAAAAAAAAAAGAAAGCGCAATTTCTCTTATTTGTCTCCACAACCAGCATGGGGGGGGGGGTACTGCTATCATTACCAGACCTCCGCGGTCTCTGTACCAGCCCACCCACTCGCTCTATCTCTCTATCAGCCTACCTGCTCACTAGAGTTTTTGTTTTTTAATAAAAAGAAAGAAAGAAAGAAAGAAACAGCTGCAATCTATCTTATTTCTGTCCAGCAGCATGGGGGGGTGGCTACTGCTATGACAACCAGACCTACTAAAGTACAGAAGCCTTTGTAGGACAAAATTACTTCAGTGCAAACAAAAAAAAACACACAGCACACTTAGGCAGAGGAACTATTTTATTAAAAGTGACACAAACATACATGTTTTTTCCTACTTAAAATTGGAAATTTAACCTACCAAATGCAGTTGAACGAAAGATGGCCATTTCATAAGCGCAATAAACCACTCCAGGGTGTGGCGTTAGACAGTTTAACACACGACTAGGAGGCTGGACGCACTCGGCCATTGGCCTCGTGCCTCACTACGCCTCCTAGCCGTGTGTTAAACTGTCTAACGCACACCCTGTCGTGGCTTATTGCTTACATATCCATGTCCCTAGAACCTGCAACTGTCAGGTATTCCATTGTCAAAATAGGTTACAGACAAGTGTTCTACATAAAGAACATACTGTATTCTTTATGTTGAAAAAAATGACCACTAGATTTTTCAGCAAGTTTGAAAAATAGCCCTACAAAGTTCTGTTAGCACTGTTTACATACCAAAAACATAATCAATACAATAGACGGGGAAGTACCTTTGGGTCACATCTGGGATACTATACATGTTTGTATAGTAGTATGGTATCAGGCAGTGAGTTTTTTTATGTTGCTTTAATTTTGTTTGTAATTACGTCAGCAGTAACTCTGAAGACAACATACTCCAACTGTATAAACAGAACATGTTGGATCGAAATGGTTATAGCTGACATGCCAATAAACAAAACGTATTAGAAAGATTTACTTTCCCCTACTGTGCTATACCATGCAGCATGTAGCAATCTTCATGTGCTTCTTATGCTTCTTACATGTATTGAATGGGGTGTTGTGTTAGCATGTTATTGCTCTAATGTCTCCAAACTCCAATTCTTAAATGATTTAAAAGCAGTAATATTTGTTAGTCTGCAAAAAATGTCATCATATAGTTTTTCAGCAAAAATGTATTTCTGTCATCCTTAGATTCATCTTCAGTGTATTTTTATCCATCTCCATTTTTAAAGCATATTTACAGCTAAAGCCATTAAGGAAGGCCACCACTCAATGATTTAAATAATATCTTCCACTTGGGTTACCTTCTGAATGTGCATAGTAGATTCGTACTGTGGATTAGAATGGTCCTACCACATATTCTGGATGGTAAACAGCACAGCACTGTACCAAGAGATTTATTTTTTTTCATAGCTGCAATGGCAAAGGAGCAGAACCTTTTAAAAACTTCAAAAGCCTGCATCTCTGTTCAGGAATGAAAGATGATGAAAAGAAAAATGGATATATTAATATTCTGCTAGAAATACATTAGCACTGAAAACATTAAATGTGACTTACAAATACGGATGCTTTAAAAACACGAAAATTTGTATTTGTAATCCAAATACAAAATTTCAACCACCAATCAGGATGGTTCAAACCCACCTGTGTGGAGGTGGTGATGAAAGTATCCCATCAGTCTATGTTTTAGTAAATTAAAAGGCCTTATTCTGAAAAAAAGAGTTTTATCATAGGCACAACACATGAATCATTGTAGAGAATAGGGACCTCAGCATGTACATTTTAAAATTCACAATGATGGAAAATCTGCTGAATGCCAATTTTATTTTTCAGGGCAGATATCACAATACTGTAATGTAATAGTACCCATATCATTATGTAGGCGTCACTACTCAAAAGGAGATCAGAACTAAATGCTTCAGATTAGTATTACCAGCTTCTTTAACATTCTGCAGGAAATAATCTTTTGAAAACAGGTCCCGTATAGTTTTGATCGGATATATTATGAAAGACAAACTCAATATCCCGAGTTTCAGTAGCCTGACACCGACTGCCCAACAGTCGATATCCCGACAGCCCGTGGCAGACTATTTTTACATGTTTCAGGGACAAACAACGCAGGGGGCTTTGCCCTCTGCACCCCCCTTACTATAAAGCTCAAACTCTATTGCAGGCAATTACTGACTGTCGGGATATCGAGTTTCAGGCTATCTGTCTCGGGTTCCAGAAACTCGGGATTCCAACAGTCGGTCTTTCATAATACTTCCATTTGTATCAGCAAAAAAGCAAGAAATGCAATTTTACCAAAGAATAAAATAAATTAAAAAAAAACTGCTTCATAGAGCACACTTACGGTCTCTTTTTCTGTCTTCCTACTGGTCAGGGAATCTACTTTGGACTCATACTCTGTTTGGATTTGGTCTCTCCGTTTTAGCACAGCCTTTAAGTAACAACCCGAAAAAGATATGTTAGAGCAAAAGGGAAAACAGAGAATAAATAATACATTGGCGACTATGCACAACAAAGCTACAGTATGTGGTTCAGTGTTGTTGTATATGGCTTTCCATACATTCAATACCCTTGCTGTGCACAAGCAAAAGGTGTTGTGTACTGTTCAATGGTTAGCCCCCATCATGTATGAATTTCTACAAATGCAATGTTCTTGCTGTAGGAGAGTTCAAAAGTTGTTATAGCACAGGTCAAAGGTCAAGAAAAGATGTAGTATAGTAGTGACGTCACTACTATAACAACTTTTCCCTTTGACATTTGTCCCAACAGTCTGTCCGTGTGAGGCTCTTGTGCATCCCCACCTTCATCTAAAACAGAAACTGCCACTCATGTTTTACATTTTTGATTTTTAAAGTAAGTTTTTCCTGGTTTTTCCTAAGACGAAAAGTACTACAGCCAGCTCTGTAATTTACTCACATACAATTAAACCCATATACCACAAAAAATACATGGGCAAACAAAACAGTACTCAGCACGTTACCATCTTAGGGTTAAGATGTCATACAGAACCTCGAGAACGTCCCTATGCAGTCATCTCTACCCCTCAATGGAAACACAGCCTTTTTGTGTATGGTTGCTTATACACTATTCAATATAAGTTTCCGTCATGGGATTCTAATGACATCATGGGGGCCTCAAAAGCAAAGCTCAAGAGGTCCTTAATGTGAACAAAACCCCAAGATAGAAACAGTCTAGCTGTGCATGTTTGCTGTGATAACCACATTTCCTTCTCTTTAAATTGCCCAAATTATTTCTGGCTTTATTGCTTATTCTTCTCTGTATAAGTCTGAGGGCCAGGATTTTAATATTATCAGGCTTCATTAAACAACTGTGACAAGAGTCTGACCTATTTCTGGGATTGTAGAAGCGTCAAAGAATCTTAACGTGTTTAAACCTTCATTAAAGAGAGCCTCCGAAAGGTAGACAGGTTGTTTGTGATGAGACATCCTGCGTTAACTTGGCCTGGCCAAGTTCTTTTGTATGCTAAATAATGAGAGAGAGAGAAAGCTGCCCCCTGGGATCCTAGTTATCAGATGCAATTGCAAGGTAGGAGTAGCCCAATTCTAGGTCCAAGTCAGCGATAGCCAATCGGATAAATCTGCGTACAGGGACATAACACCACAGACACTGCCAAATGAATACCAAAGGAGGCTGTGAGGTCTATGATCTGAAGGTAACCAAGCTTAGTGAAGGACACAATGCTTAGAGAAAATGCTGTAACTTGGAAGGAAGCAAGACACATTTACCTGTACAAGAGTTCAAGCTTTATTTTGTAATCCTGTATATGAACTGTTGTTTGTCAATTAGTAAATAATATATACAGTACCTGTATACAACAACTGTGCTTGAACAACCAGAGGTTAGTAATCATTTAGCAATTTTCCTACAGACTGATGTAACTGCTTGTTTGTGATTGCATCAATCAGTGAAAAGTACCTGGATAAGAGGTGAATGGTAGAGACTCAGAGAGTAGAGTGTCCTACCCAGACCAGAAACTCTCACTACGTGAAGCTTGAAATGTGGAAGGTGGCAGGAACAGATTATCAGAGCACTAGGGTCTGCGCTCTTGCTGAAAAGGGGACACTGACAATGGCAATGCTGGTCTAGACAGTCTCAGTCACAAAGGCCTAAGTAATAGAGGCCTACTGGGGACTGCGGTGTGCTCTGTCACAGTTGCCCATGTGTGCAGTACATGGTTTAAAACATAAAATAAAAATGCTGCTTTTTTTCTTCCAAAGAAATCTTTGTCTTAATTTGCTATTTAAAAATATATATACGCCGGACCGGTGGTGCTGAGGGTTGAGGCGCTGGACGCCACACTCAGCCACGCCTGTAATTCGGTCTTCGGAAACCAACTTGGGCTGAAGGTCGGGGAGGAGGGCTGGAGCTGCCCCAACAGATGCTCTCTGGGGTGGATACCAGGGCGCTATATAGCGCCTGACGTCCTGGAGAAAGCCAGTGGATGCACCAGCTTTCGAGGGGCATGGCGGCTTCACTTACCAGTGCTGGGGAGGGGGGATGCTGTTAGGTGCTTGAGAAGAGCATGCGTCTGCACATTGACTCTCTGCACCAGCAACTCAGGGGATTGGGTAATACAAGGGATCGGAGGAAAAATCCTTCACCTCTCCTAGGTGACAATCTCTCCAGCAGCAAGCGTGCCACCACCGACAACATCAGGGCAGACTCCATTGTACAAAGCCCTCTCCCTGAGAACACTCGGGGGGGGGTAAGGGGGAACCTTTCCTCACCCTGCCTTGGGGGGGGAGCAATCCGGGCCATCAAGGGCATAAGGGGAGTCGAGCTGAGGTACTCTAGGGGCAGACCTTGAAGTCGGGTAGGTCGCAACACTTGGAGCATTGACAGCTCTGATTGAGTGGAGAGCGCTGAGGGTAGAAAGAGGCGGAGGGATAAAAAAAAAAAATATATATATATACTGTATATATACAGAAAACCACCCTCACCCAACTGCTGAAAACCTCTACAGGTGAAGGGTGTTTCTCAAGGCTCTCGGGGACACAGGTACCTGTATTCTTTATGCACAATTTGTGCGTCAGGACACTCTGGATTTTTTTTCATAAGTCTCCAAGACATTCAGACCACCAAGCCCGGCAGTCACTTTAGAAGCCACTTTTAAAATAGCACTGCCCATACTGCAATTTTTCTGTAGAAGTGCGGAGAATGCGCTCCATTAGTTTCTATTAGGGCATTTTAAACTACATCTTTTTATGTTTCAGAGGGTGATTGCAAACAATTAGGGCCACTGCTCAACTAACAAAGCCCTTGTTAGTCAGGAGCAGTGGACATAATTTCTTTAGATTCACCTCTACTATAAACAAATGTAGTTTAAAATGCTAATAGAAACTAATGGAGCGCACTCACACTGTACAGAATATTACAGTATAAGCAAAAAGTTGGCGCTGGGGCAGCTCCCATGTATTTAAATGGGGACCCCTGGAAATGTTCTGGGGACTCCCACTTTTGGACTGTGGAACCCCCGCACTTTTTTTTTTTGTTATTTAAAAAACTGCCAGTCCTAGTCCACCAAACAAAAAATCCTACCAAGAGCCCTGGTTTCTGTATTTTTACAATGATGAAACAGAAAAGGGGAGGATCTTGGTGTGTGTGTGTGTGTGTGTGTGTGTGTGTGTGTGTGTGTGTGTAGGGGTAGGGGTAGTGGAAGTAAAACAGCAAGTGACACGTTTTTCTAATTGAAAAGCTACTGTACCATTGCAGGGTTCAATGACCTCTGAACTGTGGTCCAACAACTGTTTAGATACAAGAGAAATCTGTGTACAACAGGTAACCATATACAGTACTATGACACTATTCTCCATCATCATTTACAGTATTTTGCCACTAAACAATGAGGATGAAGAGTAATCTGTTAACTGTGCTCCAATACTGTTAGAGGTCTGCATTAAAAGTTGAGCCCCACTCCACTTTTTTTTTGAAATAAACAAACTGCACACACAACACAGACACCTGGACAAAAATATCAGTCATGGCTACAGGACATTGTTTCATATCAAGATTTACTCTGTAAAATAAGCTAAAACTACAGCATGATTTTGCACAATAAATCTAGGACAGATCTGTATTTTTGTGCAGGTGTCCAAGATTTGTTTTGAGCCTCATTTAACACGTCTCCAAGAGTTGCCTTCCTTTGATGTCTTTTTGCTCCCCTTCTCTCACTCGCTCTGTTTTTAACAGCACATTCATTTTAAAAGCACTCTGTTCTTTTCATGTTTCTCTTATGCTGTACATATACAGCAATGTTACCCCTTTAGAAAGTGACAGTGCAAATTAAATTGATGTAAGCCAACTAATTTTGTTGTCTGCGAGGGTTTTTGTGTGAATGTAGTGCTCATGAAAGGTACCAGACTGACAGCACTGGAAACTGAAGCCCTCTTGTTTATCCACATGACAGGTACAGCACAGACAGTCACTGTGAAAGCTTCCCCACACTGCCCCACCAATGTGCTTCAACCAGACAGGGAGGGACCACCATGCAGTTAAGAGGGTAGGTCAGAATCCATGCCTGTGTAATCCTTGACCACTCGCGTGACACTGTCGACAAGGGTGCCAACTGTCAAGTGTTGGTGGTTTTGGCTGTGGACATCTTCCCACTGGGAACAGGATCGAGATCACCACAACTCATTTCACAAAGGCCACCAAACAGCCCTTGTATTAATGACTTTCAGCCTCACTGATGTAGACTGAATACCAATGTTTAAAGCTTTACAGAGTTCAATATACAGTACACTGTCATTTCTCTACCTTTAATGTTTCGGCACACAGAACATATTCATGCAATACAGGAACTAGGTTTTCTGAGAGTCCCATCATCCGTTCTTCGATACATTTGCAGCAGTTGTCGATGCAGTTAGCAACACCTCGGAGTGAGTCTATTAACTCGTCCTCTGAACCTGACCACAGAGTATAGACTGGACTGTATTCTTTCATTTCTTCCAAACAGTCTTAAAAAAGAATTATAAAAGAAATGACATTCAGCAGTATAATTTGGGTAATGATACACCCTGCACACCTTATCAAGGATAAAAGGGTAGAGGAAAATTAGATCAAACTGCAGTGCAGGTCTCCATTCTCTTGGAAAAAAAAAGGAACACTGCCAACAGCAAACTGTTTCAATGCATTTCTGCGTTATTTCAGTTTTCACAGTAGTGTCGGGATGTGGTTAAAACAGATCCGTCTCATGCTGGAACCCCTTCAGTTCTTGGAAGGTGCTCTCCCACTAAACAAAACTACTAAGAAACTAAATCAGGTAGCTCTGGATCGGGCATGATTATATACTAGTTCAAAAATACCATACAGGCAATCTGGATTCTAAATTTGTACTTTAAAAGTTAAAGTCAACAATTTTACAAAGCAGTCAGGGAAACTGTGAAAATTTCACATGCATATATAAAAATAGGAAAAAGAACTTTTGGCCCAATGAGTTCTTTTCCCCCACCTCCTCCGTGAGCAACATACTATTCTTCTAAGTACTTATCCAGACTTATACAATGGCAGGGACAGATGGAAGAATGTGATTAGATAATAAACATTCCAAGCCGTGCAACTATCTAACCATAATTACGCATCATGTCTTCCTTTACTGCGTACTTAATTTAACAACCTGGACGGTTTCAGCAAATGCTATAAATCCTCAGAAGATACTGATAAAAACCTGGTCCAAACCATATTGAAAGGAGCATACCTTTAATTATTTCAAATTAAAAAAAAAGCAGTCTAAAGCATACTCAAATGGGAAATGAAGGATATTATGCAAGATAGGTAAGAGGCAATCTAAAATGACATAAAAAGTATAAGTCAAAATTTGCACCATAACATGCTCTGCTGCTTTATGCAGAGCTAGTGTTGTGTAACACCCTTTATGTGAGCCATACTGATTCCGATACATTTTCCTTTTATACTTTGCCATTACCCATCTACAGATGAAACCCTCCAACATTCTGCATATAACAAAGGCAAGGGCAGTTTGGCCTAAAAACCTTATTTATGTCAGTTGGGATTTTAACTTTTGATATGGGTACAACAGTCACCTCTTTCCACTGGCTAAGTACATTACTATAAATGATAGAGAAATTAAAAATATTACAGACTCATCATGAAGCAGTCACATCAGGTCCTCTTTTCCACAGCCAATTCGAAATCAGATCAAGACCCATCATTTTCTGGTAAGGGTTTTCACTTCTTAAACTTTGCCCATTACATGTAGTAGGTATCTTTCTGGCACATTACACTCTAGAAACTCCATTTTCAAAATTGGGACTGTAGTTATACTCAGAATACAACATTAAATTTAATTTATTAAAAATGAAAGCCAGCCAGCTCCGTGGCACCGGGTAAAGGGGTTCACTTGGCATGCTGGCGACCAGAGTTTGTTGCCCAAGCCCAGGTATCGGGAGCAGAGACCATCAGGGAGGGATTCCAGAGCATCCATTGGATGCTTCCCTCGTGGGGGGGTTGGGTAGGGCCTCAGGCACCTATGGAGGCTGAGTGGCGGGCGTGCTTGGCGTGCAGCCTTGACACCCCGCATACCCACACCTCAGGTTGCCACTTCAACTGTATAGCCCAATTAGGGGTTGTGGAAGGGCAAAAAAAGGGGAAAAAAATCGTCACCCACGTCAGCCGGATGACGGCGGCCCCACCTCCCCCTAGCCAGGAAGCCCCCGAGCTGTTCCTCTGCCGCCTGACCAAGATGCAAGGAAGTGCCTATGGGTACTTCGATCTCCCCTGCTGGCTGCCCCTCCAGCAAAGGGATATGTTGGGACAGTCGGGACGGCGGGAGGCACTAGATGGCAAAACGGGAAGTGGCAGGGGTAAGGGCTGGCCGCCCGAAGGAGTGGTGGCTGGGTTGGCGAGCTCCAGACATGCAAAAAAAAAAAAATTTTTAAATGAAAGCCTGTAAAAATGTGTGCCCATACTTCTCTACCCACCATCTTCATTAATTCCTAAGAAGTACTTAGTTTTTCCCCACCAACTTTTGCATTTGTCTTTCTAAGTGAGAAGGAGTGGGAGAGGCTGCAATAAGGGGAAAAGTACAGGATTGTCCATGAGGAAGAAGAGGGATGGAGCACAGAGTTATGTAATCAGAATAGATGGAAGCCAAATAATAGGACACCTACCATAAAAGGAGGATCAGAGAGCAGCAGGTCTTCTTTTGCTCCAGTTGTGTTTCACTGTATCCCACCACCCCAAGCTCAGGAGGGGCACACAAGGACAGCAGCTATGGGGTATGGGAAGTTTTTTTTGGTTTGTTTTTTTCAAACTGTTTATTTACCTCCACCCAGTGGACTCTCTCCAGCGACCTCCAAGTACCCCGGTCTCTACCTTCTGTCGTGACACCTACCTACTCCTCACCCCCTAGCCCGGCACATCATTCAGGTCTGAACCCTCTGAGGAAGGGCCGCCCTATCCACCCAGGGCACTTTATCTACAGTGCTGAGCTCCGGGACGCGGGGGGCGGGGGAGAGAAGAGAGAGGAGCATCCGACTTTGGGAGTGCAGATCAGAGGAGGAAGCATCTTCGCCTATCACCGGGTGGAAGGGTGTTTTCTTTTGCTGGTCCCTCCCCTATTGGCTCAGACTTGCAATGCATCCCAGCGTGGGCACACATGCCTCAGTGCGTGCCTACAGGGTCGCTGCTGCAGCCAATCCCAGATAGTTCCGGATCTCAGGCTAGTCGTACCCCTGGCCTCCACTAGGTGTCCCTAGAGCCCCCTCCCAACCAGGATAGGTGACCCATCCTCCAGACGCTTGTTCCTGTTCCTCCCATCAGCCCCCACGACCAGAGCTCACTCCCGAACCCAGGTTGCTGGCATGGTGCGAGGTGTGGCATCCAGCACCTCAATCCTCAGCACCACTGCGCCGGCTAGGGTATGGGAGAGTTTCCGAGCCTAGGTTGATCCAAGGTCCAGCAGTGCTGAGAAGGGGTCTCCTGTTCCAAGGTAACCTGGAAGCCTGTGTTCGGTCCAATACAGATGTATTGGTTACTAGGCAGGGTTGGAAGTATGGCATAGGCAAAACAGGCTTCATCCAGTCTGAAGTGGTAAGGGGCCCAGCAGAGGCAGTGGCACCATCGTAGAGATCCAGGAACACAACTGAAGGGGTGTCAGAGATGGCCAAGGTGAAAATTAAAAAATAAATATATGGAAAAGTTGGAAAGTGTGACAAATGATAGGAATAAAAAGCGAGCACATCAGCAAGGATGAGGGAGCAAGAAACAGAAAGCCAAGTAAGCATTAAAGATGCCAAGAAGGGTGTCTGGGCATGGCTATCACCTAGGTTTGCATCAATGTGTAGCAGATTCGAGAGGTTTGCTGAACATTTGGAACTAGCAGCTAGTGCTGCAAAATCCACCCGAGGTAAAACATGCATAAGAAGCTGGCCCAGTGGCACGGAGGGTTGAAGCGCTGGACGCCACACCTCACACCATGCCGGCGACACGGGTTCGATATGAGCCTGGGCCACGGCTGGCGGCAGGGACAGAGGATCGAGCATCCGGAGGACTGCTCTCCTCTCTTTGGGGGATCTAGGTCACTGCCCAGCATTGCAGCAGCCTGGTGGAGACCGGAGGTACTGCAATGCTCCAGGGCCAGAACAGGAGGATACAGAGCCACGACAGGTGAGCCTGGTGCCACTGCATGCTCGGGCTCTGCTTGGGAGGGTGGGGGCATGGGCGTAAAACAAGGAGAAAAAACCCTCCCACCAACAGGCGGGCATGTCCAGGAGCCTACATTTACGCCCATTGCGGATCTCAGGAGGTGCTTCTCGGGTCCTCTCAAGCCAACACGCATGCCAACACTATAACAAAGGGTGCTGGAGGTGTGGTTTCTTCCCTGAGACTCAGACCCTGGGAGGGTTGGGGCGCTGGATAAGGCGAGAGAAAGTCTGACCGAGGCTAGCAGGACTTCAGGCAGGCGGGCAGAGTGCTACGCTGAGCGACCTCGCTGGAGAGAGGTTGGTAGGAGGTGAGAAAAAGAATTAAAAAACAAACAAACCAAAAAAAAAAAAAAAACACAAGCACAAGGTTGGAAGAAAAGGGAGGGGCTAATCCCAAAGCCATCAGCAATAGGCACTTATTTTTGGTTTTTAAATGAAAGCGTGGACTTAAAGCAACATCTTTGTGCCCAATCAGACTCTGTAAACTTGTTGATATCTTTTAAACAATTCAATGTTGCTGCCAAAGCAAAGTAGTCTTTTGGTTTTGATTCCAAGTTTTTGTGATGATACTTTGGGTGGCATTCCCTCCTTTTGTATCCTCTTGGATGTCCTTTACGGCTTAAAGAGCCTACTTTTGCATTACTGGGCTTTACTTTTTACTCTTGTTTTACTTCGCTCTTAATGGGCAGTGTTGAGTAAACAGAGAAGTAAAACCATAGAACAAGGGAAAGAAACAAAAAATAAAATTGAGAAAATGTTTCATTAACAGTGGAGTAAAATAAAATTCATAAACTCATTTCCTCCAATAGTGCATTTACAAGTCCGAGACTTTCATTGCTTAGCCCTGACACAAAATATCCTCCTAAGAGGGATTTCATTTACTACAGTGCTCCTAGAATGATTTAGCATTTTCCCTTGAATTCCAGGAGAAATTTCCTGTATTTTCCTGTAGATTATATTATTTCCTATGGAAGCTAAATTATTGTATTTTCCTGAACAGAAACATAGACAGTGGTGGCAGGAACATCCAATCCATACATAAAACCCGGGACCTATTGCCCATACAGGGTTCTAACCCACACTACTGCTATCACCCTGGGCAACCAATAAGCCCTTCACTCTATAATAGCCATGTCTGAAACCACTGATAGTTTTGGCACAAACATCAGCTGGCAGACTGTTCCATGGCTCCACCACCCTTTCTGTAAAATAAATGTCTAATTTCCCCCTTGAATCTCCCCCCAAAAAATCAGTTTCCACTTGTGCCTCCATGTTCTCAATCCGCTACTTACGCTAACTAGTTCTTCACAGTTTTATCCTGTTCATTCCTTTCAGGAATTTGAAGATCTCTATCATATCTCCTGTCTTTCATGTGGCCTCCAGTAAATAACCGTTCAGTGCCTTGGGCTGATCATTGTAAGATCTGCTCTTCTGGCCCTAAATCATTATGGTCACCCAACATTGCACTGTCTCTAGCCTGTCCTTATCTTTCCTCAGGTGAGGACTCCAGAACTGGGCACAGTACTCAAAATAGGGCCTCGCCAGTGATTGACAGAGAGGTAGTAATACTTCCTTCTACTTTCAGTACCCTTTCCTATACACCGCAGCATTCTGTTTCCTAACTGAAGGCTTTGTTACACTGGTTTGATTGTTTTAGGGAGTCAATGATGATGATCCATAGATCTCGTTCCTCAGAGGTTGTGCACAGCTTTACCCCCAAACCAAAACTCTGTCCTTGGCTTCTTGTTCCCTATGTGCATCACCTTGCACTTTTTGGCATTTAGTTTCAACTGCTAAACCTTTGACCACCTTCCTACCTTTTGCCAGTGTCCCTAACCTCCTCCTCGCTGTCTACCCAACCACAGAGCTTAGTGTCATCTGCAAAGATACACATCTTTCTCTGGATTCCTTCTCCCGTGTTGCTGATAAACATACTGAAAAGGACTGGACTAATCCAGCACAGTGGCGTGGAGGGCTGAGGCGCTGGGTGCCTCACCTCCTGCCACGCCAGCAATCCAGGTTCAGAAAAGGATGCAAGTTCTCAGGAGCTGGCCAGGTGAGGAAGGTTTGAGCATCCACAGGACTGCTCTCCCTCTTCAGGGCAGGGAGCTGTCATGGCCCACTGACTGCCACCAAGAGGTAGCTGGGTGGCAGCACAAACAAGTCACACAGGGAAGAGATCCCATGTTAAGCGCTCCTGGGGCAGCATCTCCATGCAGGCAGAGTGCAAAGATTGCACTCCTGGCATATTCTCTGGGCCTGAGGGGAAAACTGGAGGAAAACACCTCCCGCTGAAGGATGAAGATCGACCCCTCACAGGCTCTGCAATGGCAGCTGGGCATGCCCCACAGTCCTGTGGCAGAGGATGATGGCAGAAAGTACCAAAGAAGCCTGGTTACACGGCTGGGGGATTGGTCAGAAAGGAGCAGCCAGGGCAGCTCAGGAGATAAAAATGAAATACAGAAAAAAAAAGAAAAAAGGACTGGACCCAGGACTGATTCTTGAAGTACCCCACTGGTGACCTTCCCTCTCTTCTGATTTGACTCCATTAACCACGACCTCTCTGTCATCTCGTTTACAACAAGTTTCACACCCAACTGTGTCCTTCGCTGTACCCAGATCCTACAGCTTCTTCACCAACCTTCTGTGAGGCACTAAGACAAAAACTTTTCTGAAAGCGAAGTAGAGTAAATCCACACCATGGCCCTTATCTACTACCCTCGTTACCCAGTCAAAGAATACTATCAGTTTGGGCTGACAAGACCTTTCTGCCAAGAACCCATGCTGTTTACTATCCTGGAGTCCACTGCTCTCCAGGTAGTTCACGAGGTCCTCTTTGACTACCTGTATAACCAACACAAGTCAATGGGACCAATGTCCCTGTAGAGGTCCCCATTTCCCTGTAAAATACAGGAATCTCTGTAGCTCTGAGACCCCAAGTTAATGCCCTGTTTAAACTGCTTCATGAAAAAAGGCTGACGTTTTAAAGATCTAGCTTACAGTTTCCATTATCAGTTATGATGAGCAACACATCTACAATAAAGTATGATATAATGTTCAGCACAATAGCCTAAAGTGGTGATTCTTGTATTGCAATACCAACAGAATGCGAACTCAGTTAGCAGACCTAAAATATGAAAAAAACAAACACAAGATACAAAATCCTATGTTCCTTCTAGTCTCCAGAATGGGACAATTAATTGTGGTGTTTGCATTTTCCCTGCCTCAAATCTTGGCACGTTTAGCAAGATGCAGCTGGGAGGTACAATACTATTCTCATATGTCCATCATGCTTTCTTTTGTTTTTCTGCCTTATGTCACTTCTTATAAGCATGTCTGATGAACCATGAACCCAACCACTTCACTCTGCCCCAAATGAACAGAGTTCCCAGTGATGTCACAAGCTACAGTGCAAAACCTTTTCATTATAGCATCATGGTTGGCAGCAAAGTATATTTTGGAGACATATGAACAAGATGCATCAACTTTTCTGCCTGATATGAAAGCTGATGTCAAAGTGCTTTTATTAACCAGGTATTTAGTGCCAAAGTGCTCTTGAAATATTCACACGGGGTTCACTAACTTCCTGATAAACTAAAATTATCAGTCTACGTCTACATGAAGCTCATTTAATTCAATTCCTGCCCTTCTGTGCACAAAGAGTAATGGACCTTTTAACATTTTAAGTTACCTGCTTTAAAATGTACATTGGAAGATAGCTCTTAATTATTAATGAAACTTTCAAATGAAATAAGAATCCATCAATGTTAATGAAATTCAAAGGAAATACTGTAAAACTCAGTAGTATTGTTCTGCATACCCTTTTGCTCTTTGTAAATTCGCTGAGAGATTTTGTCAAGCAGTCCTACTTTCTGGCTAAAGGTTTCTGCATAGTCAAGCATGGCAGAGAACTCCTCAGGTCGATTTTTTACTCCTCGAACTATGGCAGCCATGGATCTCACAGTTTCTCCCATTTTGCTGAATAAACCAGGGCCCTGTTTTTTGTGAGCTGTTAACTCCTGAAAAATAAAAACATATTTAACCAAAATACTGTAAACCTTCAGTTTTATTCCAGACAGAAGCAAGTATTAGTTTGCATAGTTACCTAGGGGACACAGAGCCATCTGACGTGGTCACTGTGCTGATGGTCAAAGAGACGCCACCTTAAAAAGCAGGATTCTAACATCTTGTTCACTACTTGACCAAAGGTCCATTAAAGAATAACATACTGTAAGTACGGCAGTGCTTGCTCACAGTGAGTGAAGAGACTGTACTAAATTACTAAATTAAAAGCACCATGCTCTTGTAGGCTCTGATGATATTGGGAGTCCCAACCCACATTTTGCTGCATTAAGGAACACTACCAAGAAGGAGAAGAAATTAAAATTTGCAAAATAGTGTGTCCGGGGGCAGTCTGAAACCTCAAATGTTCAGTATTTACTTAATTCCAGCCCAGTGGATCAGCGGAAGTGCTACTGCCCGTCACACTGGCATCCCAGGTTTGTCAGTGAGCCCGGATTGCAGGGGGTCAGCTGGAGGGAGGAGAAGATTCAGTATCCAATGGACTGCTCTCCTCCTCTCCCAGAGTAGGGAGGCATGCTGTCTCGGCCCTTGGCTGCCATTAGACGGAGGGCAGGTGACAGTGCAGGTATGAGAGACATACTGTAGTTGGGAGGGGCCGCGGTTCCAAAATGTAAGCGTGCCTCCATGGGCGAATCTATATGCTGCTGCAGCTGGGGACCTGGGACATAACACAGAAAAAGGAGATACGAGTTGTATCATGCCCTGTGCACTCTCCGTGGTCATGCTGCCAACTGCACCCTGGGGTTCAACTGGATTTGTATCTCTGGGTGGGGGGAGGACAGCATTCTCCCTCCTGGCCCCGCCACTTGGGGGGGGGGTCCATGGGGGAATCACTGCTCCAGATGGGTCTGGGGGAGGTGGCAGCCAGCCAGGCGGGGACAGGGCAGGTGAGCCGGCCTGCATCTCCAAGAGGAAAAATTTATAGGGGAAATAAACTTACTGGCATGAACTGTGGCGGGCGTTCATTCTGGGCTAGGATTTTGAGATCTGCATATTTTCGGAACATTTGGTTTAGTGGTCTTTGTAGCAAAAAAAACAATATACAGTACTATTTGAAAAAAATGCCTTTTTTGTTTATCAACACAAAAAATGTCTGGGATTTGAAATGTGCAGGTTTAATTCCAGCCCCAATGATGGCACTTTCAGAGCTTAGAAAATGAAAAACATTTTCAAAAAGAGTTATAAATTATACTGGCCTGGTGGCATGGAGGGCTGAGGTGCTGGGCGCCTTACCTCCCATCATGCCAGTGACCATAATTTGGCAACAAACCTGGATTGCTTAAGGGCTGGCTGTGACAGGGAGGATTGAGCACCCCAGAACAGCTCTCATCCCTCAGGGAGTGGGACTGCACGTCCCATGGCTTACCTGCCACCTGGAGGAATCAAGGTGACAGCATTGTGGGACAGCAAAGGAAAGGGATCCCTCACCTGGACACAGGGAGTGTCTCCATGGAGGTAGAACACACACATGTCAGTGCATGTATGCGGGTCCCATGGGGGAGAAAACTCAGATGAAAAACCTTGACAGCCTGGTCTCTCACTAGCCCTTCACCGATGACCGCCACCTCCAACCAAGGTCGTATGGCAGGACCTAACGGAGAAGGTTAAGTCCCAGAGAAGTCAAGATAAAGGGACCGGGGAGACCTGGTCCAGATAGGTGCGTGTTTGGTGCACAGAAGGAGACAAACACGTAGTGAAAAAAGAAGTTATGAATTAAAAAAATGAAGTTTGCTCAAACACAATACAAATAAAATCAGCCTGGAGTAGGATAAGCCCAATTTGTGTGCCCAGCAATTTTCTGGTGTTGCAGGCTCTTGCATGTCAAAGCTGCATTTTGCAGTGGCCTGTGACACTAGGAATTGGAAGAAATGGAAGAGAATTATGAGGTCACCAGGAATACCACCCTGCTGCAGGCAAGGACACCCACTGTGACACTGGGTGCCAAACCCTGGCATTGGAAACATTTACAAAAAGAAAAAAAAAGAACTGCGGCCACTGGGAGCTAATTTGGTGATGCCGAAGACACCACCCTTCCTTCCAACATCAGGTGCCCAACTCTGGTGTCAGATATACCCACTAAATAAAAAAAAAAAAAAAAAAAGTAATTTCCCTTCCTCTAACCCATTTGCATTCATCCCACTCTCTTCCACTTCCCTTCATCTCATTATAGCATCCTTTCCACTGCCAATGAGCACCTCATTCCAACCCTTCTCCCCATGCCACACACAATTAAAGGAAAGCAAAGAGACAGCAACAGGTACTGCCCTCCACTCACCTCCTTGGCCATCTGAATAAATGAGTGATCAGCTGCTGTGACTGTTTTCCTACATTCAGACAGTGGCTGGTCAAGGAGGACTACACTGGTTGCCACCTGTTTTATATTTTCATTATGGGTGGCATGTGGGGAAGGTTGAAATGGTGTGTTAGTGGGCTATGGAGAAGGGGGTTCTACTGATGTGTGTTCTGTATAGTTTAAGAGGGTAGGATGGGTGCTGCTAGGGATTGGGGTAAAGGGAATTTCCATTTGCATTAATTTGGTAAGTGCATCTGAAACAGGGGTTGGGCCCCAGGTGTCAGAATCGGAGGGGGAAGTGGAGAGGGTGTGGGAGGAAGTTGCCACAGGAACCTGGGATACTTGGAATGGGGCGGGTGCCACTGGATACCAGAAACTGCTTTGTATAGTGATACGGTGTGAGAGGAGGGTACCAGCAGACACCAGAGACCGACTGGTATGGGGGTGGGAGGGAGTTGGATGAACCAGTGTATTACTGGGACTGTCTGGCAAGGGGTGGGATACGGGCCAGAGTGGTGGCCAGACACTGCTACCATTAAAAATACTGTGTTTTCAATTTTTTTCGGGGTGGGGTAGTCCCCCCACTGTAGTGCCTTCCCACCTTCCCTCCACTCAGCCCCGGACCCACTGCTTCTCCCAGGACTTACCGGTGCAAGCACCGATGGCTTGCCCCCACAGCAGAGTGGCGGAGAGCATGCTTGACATGCTGGGTAAGGATCCAGCCTTCTGTGCCCGCATCACCAGGTGCAGGGCCTGTGAGGGGCATCAATCATCCTGCCACCCAGGATTTTTCCTATCTTCCTTGGTCCCCCTTCCCCACAGCTTGGAGCAGCATGCAATGGCGTCAATATGCACACTCCTGCGTATGGTGTGCCAGATGTCTGCCACTCATCCGACGCGTAGCCAGCTCCCTCCCCCAGCCATCGCTAAAAGGCAGCCCAACTCCAGGCACAATGCCATTTTCTCCCCAGAGGAGAGCAGTCCTCCAGATGCTCAGTGGTCCTCCTCGCGTCCGACCTTCTGATGACTCGAGCTCATTCCCAACAATGAGTCTTCAGCACCGCTAGCAGTAGCACTACTGCAGGCCAGCAGAATTTTCCTTTTTAATATGCAAAGAAATCCACTGCCAAAATCTAAGCTGAGGCCTTTGCTAGGGTTGACACTTAATGCCACAAATGTAATGAAATGTGACATTAGGGCAAAACAAAATTCCTTTGAGTGTTGGTGAATCTGCTGCTTGATGTTTCTTGGCCTTTCAAAGATCATGCAATGCGACATCTGGATTACCCAAATTTTAGCACACTCTCTCCAAGTATTAGGGTGCGAGTATATTTCTGTGATTGAAAAGACAGTACCAAAGTCAGGGCAACACGAACACTGTATTACACGATTGTTCAAAGCCCAGAAAACACCATACCATAGATTCACCAAGTCTCAGGGGAATTTGTTTTACCCTAATGCCCTATTTCCTTACTTTTGTAAGCATTTAAGAATCAACCCTACTACCTAAACATAGTTTTTTTGTCTTTTCTGCAATTAATCAATCTAAGAGCAACATTAAATCTCAAGTGGTTCTCCCCAAGGTTTTGGAAGTGCATCAATACAGCAGAAGGAACAGCTGCCAAACAGGAGTGACTCATCTTAATACTCATGCATTCAATGCTCACAGGGAGCAGCTGCTACAAGAGGCGCTGATGGGCCAGGCCAGGAAACGTAAAAACATTTACTAGCTAGCACACAATCATCACCAGGGTAAGAACAGAGCAATTTAAAGCAGCAGTACAATGTGAAAAAAACTTGTGCTGTTTTGACAGTTTATGCCCTGTGATCTGCTGAGCATGTACCTGGTACTCTTTCCAGCCGGCTTTGTACCATCACCCCATAATTTATTCAGTTATCCTATGTTTTTGTTTACATTTCTGCCACCTGCTGCATGTACAGCAGTAGTACTAGATAGTAGCAGCCATATTTCTGTGGCGCTTTAATGGTCGTAAAGGATCACTTCCTGGTTAGGTAGTACTGCTGCTTTAAGGTTTTGGAAACATCAGGTCCCCCTCCTCCATTTTACAAGCATAGACTGGAGTATGCAGTGCAAATATGTACTCCGTTATAGAGATATCCTATCACAGTACCCAGGGCAACCTGTTATTCTCTCGATAATCAGAAACTGATCACGCCTTATCCTGAAGGCCTTTAATGCTGTCACCTCCAGTCTTCACTGGTCGCTGTTCCACCAGATAAGCACCCTTGGAGAGAAGTCCCTCCCTAAGTTTACCCAGGGCTTGAAATACTTCCAGTGAAATACGGAAAGGAAAGGCACTTATAGCCCTAGAACTGTGTTTATAAACATGTCTCTACACTGAAAGGCTGCATAATGATAAGAAACTATTTTCCATGAATCTGACTTTAATGTAAGTTGCATTACTTATATGGGAAGTGGGTTTCCTATTAGGAGCTTTGTTAAAGTACCACTACAGTATTTTCTGAGCCGATACATCACATTATAGTCTCTTCTATAAATGCATCGTAGGGCATCTGTCCTTATTTTTCTATAATACATAGTAAGAGAGTACAGCTGTGTAAAATACAGTACTTTGCATTCTTATTAATTACAGTACAATCTAGTTATTAAAATCCTTATGTAGAACATATGCATGCATAAAACTTGTTTTCAAGCATGAGCCTCACAATGCAGACTGTTAAATGCTGTAAATTTCTTCAGTTATGTGGCTGAACTTCAACAAAATAGGAACCTTCTCAAACCAGGTACTATTTTGTTACTGTATATCCAATCCCAGTCTATCTTTTTGTTTTAAAATCCAGTCCAAGACTGCATTCGGTATGTTTAATAATGTACTCTGCCATGTGACTGCAAACATTCTCCCTTCTTCCACATATCAAAGAAACATCTTTATTAAATCAGTAAAATCTTACAAATAAGTTGTTTAAAAAAGTCTCTAAGTCATACTAATCTCAACACTGTAAAAGTTTAAAATATTTATGGGTAACTGGTATGTTCTGTTTAGTCCTAGTTAGGGTATATGCAGTAAAAACAAATCTTCAAAAGGGCATAATTTTCATTAAAAAAAATGATAATTTAATTCAAATGTAAATGAACTCAACCCCCCCAAACATCTTCTCTCACCATGACCAAACACACTTTTAGATATCACACTGGTTCTAGTTCCATTATATTGTTTCACTTTTGTTGAATACATGTTTTTATGAAAAGTACAATACATAAACTATGACCTACTGTACATACATACATTAAGGTATTTGGCTATCTCAGGATTCTGCTGACAAGTAAACAACTCGGCCTTCAGTTTCTTTCAGGGTTTATAAATGTTGCCAAAACCCTTCAAAAGCTTAACACCCTTATTACATACAGTAGGGCAAGGTTTATCCCTTTTACTGTGTATTTCTACATACTGTAGCAGTTACTTTTTCTTCCACATGCATACAGTACATCAGTTCATTACAGCTCCCTGTTTTGTTACATAGAAAGGCTAAAAACAAGTATGGCACATACTGTAGTATGACCAAATTTCCTCCATTCACTAAAAATACCACCAATAGCTTAATCTGGTTCAATTTCAGTTGGTTACCATCTGTATCCCCCTCCCCCAATTCGCCCCTGAAAAAGGGACTGCTAGTCTCTTTGGGCCTACCGGGTCACAAAAATTAAATAAATAGAACTATTCACTTCCTCACTATCATTCCCAAACTGTTCCATGTCAAGCAAATTCAAGAATTGTAAATTGTGAAATTTAGTGTTTGTTTTAAAAAAGATCACTACAGTACTAATTATTGTACCTTTATCCATATCACCATTTGTAACACCTCCTGCTGCCCGTTTGCCACTTCACTTGCTTGCCTGGTGTGTTCTTACCAAAAAAAAAAAAAAAAGATTACTGTCCTCCTTCATGCTAACTGCAGTACAGTACTTTACAGTACCGCTGTCCATTTGCTAGTGCTGGTTTTGCTGAATTGCTGATCCTTTTGCAGCAACTTCTGCCACCACGTTATCCCACTCACCTGCCTGCTGACTATGTCCTGATAGCAGCATGGGGTCCAGTATGGCTAAGTACTCCCCCTCCCCCCCCCAACTGCCAACTGCCCCAGTTATTATAGGTTCACTCTCCAAGAATTACCTCTTTCACTACAACTGCCGAAGTAGTGGGAGAGAGAGAGAGAGAGAGAGAGATTAAACTGAGACAGAAAGAGATCTCTTGAAAATAAATCTGTGAGGAGGGTAAAGTTGGGATCGGGACTGAGATTAGCAGGCTGCATCGGCAGACTGGGAGTCAAAACGGAGCATGAAGAAGGAAGCTGCACAAAAACAGTCGAGAACACACTGGGAGCCATAGGGAGCATTCACTTTAGCCTGATTTTCACTATAGCAGGGTTCACTATAGAGAGGGAGCACAGTACATAAAGAAGGAAAAATAAAAGAGGGCATTGAAGAAGTGATAAATCTTTGTGTCAGGTAGGTTAGCAAGGGCAAGAGAAAAAAAACACTATGATTCTCTAATCTAACCTATGCATCAAACCTGTATATTGTGCCAACTACTGTTGCTTGTATCAGAGCTGTTTCATGTGTATTACTGTTACCTTGTACTCCACTGACGCCCTGCACCATGTGTTATGGCCCGGGTAATGCCTGAAACCAGTTCCTGGGATCAGTGCAATCACCCGGTTATCAAAGTCATAAATAAAATAAATAAATATATAAATAAATATAGATAAATAATGAGGTAGCAGAAAAAGTAACAGCAAAGGAAAACGGCTTTCAAAAAGTATAAACAAAAAGGAGAATAGGGAGAATTATCAGGAGAAACAAAATGAGGCAGGGAAGGCAGTTAAGAGTGCAAAAGGACAAACAGAGGAGAATACTGCCAAATCAGTGGGGGAACAGAGAAGGGGATAAAACACTTTTTAGATACATAAGAGAAAAACGAAAGACCAAGGAAGGGGTAGTAATGCTGAAAGGGACAGGAGGGTGTGAGTGGAAGACCACCACCAAAAAGCAGACATATTGAACAAATACTTCTGTTCAGTATTAATGGAGAAGGGGGTAGGTAGCAGACCAATGATAAAAGACAAGGGCATTAAAGGAGAGGAGGTGGACACTAGCCCTTTTACAGTGGAAAGTGTCCTAAGGGAATGGTTATGGTTAAAACTAGACAAGGCAATGAGACCAGACAGGGTGTACCCCAGGTTACTGAGGGAGCTCAAGGAGTAGTTGGCTATGCCTCTGACAGCCTTGTTCAACCTGTCACTAGAAAAGGGTAGGTTTCTTGGGAGACTGGAGGAGGGCTGATGTAGTCCCACTCCACTAAAATGGAAACAGAGAGACGGCTAGAAATTACAGGCCTGTCAACCTGACTTCGGTAGTGGGCAAAGTAATGGCATCACTACTGAAGGAAAGGACTGTGAATACCTCATTGCTAATGGTCTTCAGGATCCAAGGCAACATTACTTAGTTTCACAGTGGGGAGGTCTTGCCAGACAAACCTGATCAAGGTCTTTGGCTGGGTAACTCAGGAAGTGATCAGGGAGGAATGGTTGACATAGCCTACCTGGACTTCAGTAAGACTTTCAACACCATTCCACACAGAAGACTGGTGAGCAAGCTGAGAAGCCTGAGAGTGAGTCCTAAAGTAGTAAGATGGTTAGAGAGCTGGCTGGACAATAGGAATCAGAGGTTGCTGGTAAATGATGTCCACTCTGGAGAAGGCAAATTGACCAGGGGGTGCCACAATGGTCAGTACTAGGCCCAGTCCTCTTCAATGTCTTCTTAAGCAACACTGCAGCAGGACTGGAAGGGAAGGAAAGGTATGCCTATTTGCAGATGACACAAAAATCTGCAACAGAGTAGACACATGGTGGTGGGGGTGGAAAGTATTAGAGAAGATCTAAATAAGCTGGAAGAGTAGACATGGGTTTGGCAGCTGAGCTTCAATGCAAAAAGGGGCAAAATCATGCACTTGGGACACAGAAACCCGGGGGCAACGTATCAGCTGGGAGATGTCCTAGCAGTCACAAAACAGGAAAGGGACCAGGCGGTATTCATTTCTGATGACCTGAAGGTAACTAAACAGTGTGACAAGGCAGTAAAAAGGCTAGCAGGATGCTTGGATGCATAGGCAGGGGTATCACCTGCAGAAAGAGGGAGGTAATAATACCCCTGTATACATCACTAGCGAGATCCCACCTCGAGTATGGTGTCCAGTTCTGGAAGCCTCACCTCTGAAAGGACATAGACAGGGTAAAGGTGGTACAAAGGAGGGTAATCAAAATGGTGCAGGGCCTGCATCATAAGCCCTACGAAGAAAGGCTTAAGGAATTAAATATGTATTCCCTAGAAGAAAGGAGGAAAAGGGGTGGTATAATAGAAATATTCAAATACCTCACAGGTATAACCAAGGTACAGGAAGGGAGCATTTTCCAGAGAAAAAGATGCTCAAGGACAAGGGGTCGCAATATGAAGACTTGGGGGGGGTGGGAGGCTGAGAGGAAATGTGAACAAGTACTTCTTCATGGAAAGGGTGGTAGATGCTTGCAATAGCCTCCTGGCACAGATGCTGGGGGCTAAAACAGTTACAGGATTCCTGAAAGTACGGGATAGACACAAGGGGATCTTTGAAGTAAGGCAAGGGGGCGGTGCAAACCAGAGACCAAGTAAGGTCTGCGGTAGCACTATATGTAGGGAAAATAGGGCAGACTAGGTGGGCCAAGAGGTCCTTATCTGCCAACAATGTCTATGCTTCTATATTTCTTGTGGTTCCTCAAGTTCCTCCTCCTCCTCACCAATTCAGTGGGAGTACCTGGTCACCCTTATTTCTTCAATCCATTGTACCTGTCAAGTCTCAACTTCAAAGTCATTACAGTATCAGCTGATACCACATGCTATGGCAGTCTACTTCTAAGTGCTCTAGGAAGTACTGTAGTTATTCCCAATGTCACTTGTTTCCATGTTGGAAAGTTATTTATTAGGTCTCCTTGCCAAGAAGAGGCACCCAAAGCAGTGTAAGGGGGGAGGTCGGAGTCCTCAAGGGAAGAATCCCAAGGAGAGGGGCGGACCCCAACAAATAAGGAGGAAGATGCTAGTGGGACACTCCATAATCAGGGGGCAGAGTTGTGAGCAGGGGAAGGGAGAGACAGGGTAGTACAGTGCCTGCCAAGTGCTTTGGCAGGAAGGACTGGAGGGCAGATAATAGAGACTGCCAGGAAAGAGGGAGAAGGGAGGAAGCGAGCTGTCATTGTTGATTAGGGACTAATGACCCGGTCAGGGACACAGCAGGGGTGCTGCGGGGGGGGGGTCTGAAGGAGGGAGCTCATTCAATGGCCTTCATTGAGGTGCTACCTGTATACAGCCAGGGGAAAGCTGGGTAACTGTGCATCAGGGCCCTCAAGTAGTGGTTGATGGCATGGGGCAGGTAGGACGGTTTTGGCTACACAGAGAACTGGGGTCCCACCTAGCAGGATAGAGGCCTCTACAAAGGAGGTGGCCTCCATCCATCCTGCAGGGGAACTGCAGTCCTGGGTGGAAGGTTTAGATGTTATTTTGAGGAGCATTTAAACTAGCAGAGAGGAGAAGCTGAAAAACTGAGCAAGGCAGAGACTGCCCACCCCCCAAAGAGAAGAGAGCAGCAAAGAGGAGAACTCCACGGAAAATTAATTCCCCATGGGGTACAGGGGTGTAAGTAAAGGGGGAGGGCAGGAAAGGTGGATAAGGAAAAGGAACGAAGGTTGAGAGGGAGGTTAAGGAGGGTAGACAAAGGGATAGCGAAAGAGGGGAAGTCAGGATTAGGGAAACAGGAGGGCCAAAATATGGAAACAGGGAGTCAAGGCAGAATAGTGGGAGGGACAAAAGGAGTGAAGCCCCATGTGTGCCAATGTAGGGAGCCTAGGAAACACAATTCCTGACCTTGGAGCAATCATTGCAGAGGCAGACCTGGATCTGGTGGCCATAAAGAGTCATGATGCACTGACGACCACAACTGGGAAATGGCCATACCAGGCTACACCATGTTCTGGCAGGAGATTGTTTTATATGTGACGAAATGTGTAAAAGCCACAGAGATACAGGGACATCAGGAGAATAAGAAAGGGCTGAAGGTACTATGGATCAGCTTAGAGACAGGGTCCGAGGCCTCTGTCCACATGGGGGTGGTGTACAGTCCACCAACATGGAGGGGGGAGATAGGCAAGGTTTTAGGGGAGGCCACTAGCAGAATAACAAGCAAGGAGGAAGTATCGATTGTGGGGGATTTTAATCTGCCAGATGTATACTGGAGCATTCTGGCTGCAGCTACAACAAGAAGCAGGGTAATCCTCGACTCTCTACAGGAGGCATTTCTCAGGCAGCAGTTACAAAACCCACTAGAGATGGGGCAGTGTTGGACCTGGTATTTATGAACAGGCAGAGCAACGCAGACATCACAGTGGGTAGAACCTGGGTACAAGTGATCACCATGTTGTGTGGTTTGGCATATGGACTGGACAAGAAAAAAAAAAAAAAACACACAAAGATAAGGGTACTGGACTTCAGGAGGGCAGATTTTACGGAGATGTGTAACTGCCTCAGGAAATACCTCCAAGTGAGGAATGGCTGGGGGGGGGGAAACCAAATGAAGAAACATCAAGAAGGGAATAGCTAAGGCAATGGCACGCTGTTTGAAGGAAGTAAGCAAGGGAAGGAGGAGGAAGAGGCTGCTATGGTTCCCAAGGGAGGTGGCTAAGGCGATGAAGAAAAAAAAACATTTAGGAAGTGCAAGGAGACCCAAGCAAAGGTGGACAGGAAAGTATAGCTACAAAGACAGAGGGAGGCAGGAAGGAGGCTGTGGGCAACAAAGGTACAGATGACAGGATTACCAAGAAGGTCAAAAAGAGGTTAAGACTTTATTTAGATATGTGAGTGAAAGGGCAGGATAGTGAGAATTAAGAAGGGGGGGGCACAGAAGATTGAGAAAAGCTACAATTTTAAATGAGTACTTCTGCTCAAACTCACAGTAGAGTGGAGGGGGAAGGACCACCAAGTATCAGCAGGCACGGGGGGGGGGGAGGAGTAGACACAAGTCAATTTTCTGAGGACAGAGTCAGGAAGGGACTGGAAGCAGTAAAGGAGAACAAGATAATGTGACAGGACGGGATTCACCCAAGGGTTCAAACAGAATTGAGCACGGTACTAGCTGACCCTCTAGCAACACTATTCAGCACCTCATTGGAGAAGGGGGTAGTTCCAGAGGACTGGCAGAGGGCCAATGTGGTCCCCCTGCACAAGAGCAGCAGCAGAGAGGAGGCTGGCAACTATAGTCTATAGGCCAGTCAGTCTCACATCAGTGGTGGGAAAATTAATGGAGACCCTGCTGAAGGAGAGACTTATGAAGTACCTAGAGACCAATGGGCTGCAGGACCACTGCCTGCACGGTTTCATATGGTGGAGGTCATGCTAAACAAATGTTCTTTGACTGGGTGATTAAGGAAGTGGATCAGGGGAGTGCAGTGGATGTGGCCTATCTGGACTTCAGCAAGGCCTTCACAACTGTGTCACACAGGAAGCAAATAAAGAAATTGAGCAGCCTAGGAGTTGAGGAGAAAGTGGTAAACTGGGTGAAGGATAGGAGGCAGAAAGTGGTGCTAAACAGCAGACACTTGGGGATGGAAGAGTGACCAGCAGGGTTCCACAGAGATCAGTACTTGGACTGGTTCTCTTCAGTGTCTTCATAAGTGACACTGCTGAGGAACTGAAGGGGAGTCTCTTTGCGGATAGCATAAAAATCTACAACAGGGTGGACAGTCGGGAAGGGGCAGAGAGAAAGCAAAAGAATTTGGAGAAACTAGAGGAGTGGTCTACAGTATGACAGCTGAGTTTTAATGCCAAAAAGTGTAAAGTCATGCTCTTGGAGCAGGGAAGCCCAGGAGCTGTGTATACTGTAAGACGGGGTACTGACAGTGACCAAGCAAGAATGGGACCCTAGAGTAATGGCTGATGATCTCAAGGTGGCAAGGCAGTGTGACAAGGCAGTAGGTAAGGCTAGTGGGATGCTGGGCTACACAGGGAGGGAGGTGGTGTTGCCACTGTATCACTCACTACTGAGACCCGCCTAGAGTACTGTGTTCAGTTCTGGAGGCTGCACCTTCACAAGAACATTGACAGGGTGGAAGTGGTCAAAGGAGGGCTACCAGAATGGTATGGGGGTTGCACAAGAAGCCATATGAAGAAAAGCTGTAGGATCTCAACATGCATCCCTGGAGGAAAGGACAGCAACAGGGAACATGAATGAGACCTATAAGTACCTTATAGGGGTGAACAATGTGCAAGTTGGGAGTCTCATTCAGTGGAGAAAAAGCACCAGAACACGGGAGCATGCAGTGAAGCTTTGGGGAGTTTAAGAGGGATGTGAGGAAATATTTCTTCACAAAAAGGGTGGCAGATACTGGAATGGCCTGCCAGAAGGGGGTGGGGAGGGTTGGGGTGAAACAGTGTGGAACCTCAAGCATACATGGGACAGGCACACAGATATAAGAAGTTGAGGAAAGGTAGGCAGGAGAGACGCCGGTGACCGCGCGGTGTTGGAATACAGGGGGCAAAAGGCAGATCAGATGGGCCTACCCATCCTTTTCAGCCACGAAATTCTATGTTTCTATGTTTGTTTCCTAGCCTGCAACTTGGTGTGAACCTTTTCATCACACCCCAAGTTATACCTTGGTTCTCTTGTTTATGAACAAGTCTCCTTTGCAGTATGGTATCAAATGCTTTACTGAGGTCCAGATAACCAACAGGATTTCCCCACATCTAGTCCCATGACATAATTTTAAAAAACTTTTGTGAGGTTTGTTTGGCACAATTTACCCTTATAAAATCCATTCTGGATAACCGAGTCCAAGGTACTGTTTTTAAATGTTTAACAATTTTACTACTTATTGATTCTGGCAGCTTCCCTGGTACGGCTGTCAAGCTGACTGGCCTAAATTTCCCTGGATTGACCCTGGAGCCTCTCTGTTTTTTTTGTTTGTTTATATAACATTGGCACACCTGGGCCACTCTCAATGCATCACCCACATCCAGTTCTGATGGATTTGTTAAACAGAACTGTCAGTGATATGAATTATTCCTCAGCCAGTATCCTTCAGGATTTTAGGATGCATTCCATCAGGCTCCATTTCTTTGTTCAGATTTACTACCTCCAGCATCTGCTTAATGTCTTCAGGTGGTACATATATGTCCTATAATGTGTCCTTTCACTTTCCCTTAATACTATTTCCCTGCCTAGGGTTACCACCTGTCTGGATTTTCGCAGGACAGTCCTGATTTGGGCAGCTGTGTTCAGCAAAGCAAAAAAAAAAAAAAAATGGAAACTACTACAAGTCCTGACATTGTAGTAGAAAGAACAGGTTGCTCACCTGTAACAGTAGTTCTAGGAGAGGTATATGTTGTTCATCCACACTCTCTGGCATGTCCCTTTCCCCTTTAAACTTGCCTAAAGTCTTCAAGCTGGGTCCTCCCACCCACCCGGGTGGTAAATACCTCGGCTTCGCCCCATGGTGCCAGATCTTAGCCCACTGGAAGCAAGGTTGTGCGCCTAAAACCGAGGAGGTTGAGTGGGTGCGTGTGGATGTACAACATATACCACTCCTAGAACTACTGTTACAGGTGAGTAACCTGTTCTTCTAGGAGTGTGGATATATTTTCATTCACACTCTCTGGCAGACTCCAAGCAGCTCTCCAGGAGGAGGGAGGCAAGGCGCATACCCCCTACTTGGGAAATAGAGGTTGGAGAACCAAGGCCCCAAAACCAGCATCCTGGCATGACTCAAGGTCAATGTGGTAGTGGGTAATGAATGTGTTTGCTGACTTCCAGGTAGCAGCCCGACAGATTTCCTGGATAGGGATGTCCCTGGAAGCAGCCACCGATGCAGCAGTATGGTGGGTAGAATGAGCTCTTATCCCTCTGGGAGGCTCCTTGCCCACCAACTCATAACACAGACCTATGCATGATGTAATCCATCTCGCACTGGTCCATTTGGCTGCAGGTCTGCCAGAAGCAGCTTCAGCAGAGGCGACAAACAGCTGGTGAACCTCTCCCTGAATTTTCGCCGTCCTTTCCTTATAAAAGGAGAGAGCACGTCTGAGGTCTAGAGTATGGAGCCTGTACTCTGTGTCCGAGGTGTAGTTAGGGTAGTATACTGGCAGAGTCAACACCTAGTTAAGGTGAAATTCTGAAACCACCTTCGAAAGGAATTGTGGAAGACCAGATAAGGGAAGTCCACCAAAAGCGCCTGGAGTTCCCCTGTCCTTCTAGTTGATGTGATAGCCACCAGGAAGCCCGTCTTCCACAAGTGTGAGAGTTCACACTTGTGCATGGGTTTGAATGGCTTGCCCATGAGCTTTGCCAAAACCAGCAAGAGATCCCACGGAGGTGGAGGTTCATGCACCGGAGGGGATATGTGATCCAGGCCTTTGAAGAAGCACCCAACCACTGTCTCCAGAGCCAAAGTCAGCAAAGCGGACCACGCCCGGTAAGCAGAAATGGCTGCCAGGTGCACCCTAAGGGTCAATGACCTCAGACCCCCTTTGAAGAGAGACCAAAGACAGTCTAGAATGTTAGCCACAGAGCAGGATAAGGGGTCCAGAGTCATCCTGACACCAAATGGAAAACCTTTTCCATTTGAAGGCATAACATTTCCTGGTCGATTCCTTATGAGATGCCTCCACCACGCTGTAGACATCCTCGGTAAGACCCAAAGCCTGGAACTCTAGCTGTTCAGGTACCAGGCTATGAGGTGCAGGGATTGAAGGTCCAGATGGAATACCTTCCCTTGGTTTAATGATATCAGGTCCGGGTGTGTACAAAGCCTGATCTGTCCTGTTCTAGCTATAATGCATCTATTTGGTATACGTTTTTTAACATTACACCTTTGTACAGTATACATAGTAACCATGCATATTTTATTCTGCATATTATTCTACAAGAATTGCTCATGCTTAGCCAATTACTGTTAGTCTATGCAACTGCTGCTGCTTAACTGTCCCCACCCCAGGACCCACTTGAAACTTGTACCACCAGTATCTACCAATATTCCAAAGACTCAATCACACATGCAAAGCTCAAATCAGCAGACGACCTCAACTGCGCACACCATCTTCGATGCCATGCAACAACCTGAGCTAAAATTATGATCTTCGGTGGAAAGCCACAAAGGTCCTGTATTCTACACACATTCTTTCCCTCACTGGACCATCTACGGCTAGACACAAAATTAATCCTCACAGAACATATTACCAAGTAGTAAGGGAGATCCAACAAAAGCTTGGCATCCTCTACTAGGTCAGAAACTGTGTGTCACCAGCATTTACAAAGCTAATCCTTAATCACTGCACCTAGTGCTGGAGTACAGAAATTAGTTCTACAGGATACCAACCCAATGTATCACTCCACAAGATCTATGTGACTTTTAATATGTCTGTGCAGATTTCTAGAGACAAAAAAACATGTATATTGCCAGCTGTACCATGACCAAAGCTTCATCTCACTGGAAAAAAACACATGGCCTGTGTTAGGCTAACTTAATATAATAAAAGCAGGGCTGGATAGGCAATATAGGCACTAACCCAGAGCCCCCAACAATACCAAAAATATATTTACTACATACCTTTTTCTTTCTGCCAGAACTGCATTTTTTTTTGTAATGGACTTGGCTGCAAAGTAATCTGAGCAAGGCATGAGTTGAATCATGATGTTAATCTCACCTCCCAGATTAGGTGTTAAGTACAGATGATGGATTCAGGGGGCTCCAGCTAGATTCTCCTTTAAGGTGTCAATAGGCCCATTTCCTTTGCTTTGTCTCCCACCCCCTGGCATCCCAAGAGGGGAGAAGTGGCTAGAAAGATTTCTGCCCCTGGGCCCAGCTGGTATTCCTGATTGGAGACTGCCCGATGCAAATCTTAAATGAAGGCCCCCCCCCCCCCGCAGTAGTTTGTCTGCTACTTGGCTCTTCTTGTGCATTTGAGGGGACACCTACCATTCATACTTGAAGGACTGAAGGGCCAGCAGAGCCTGCCTACTGGAGATCCTGTTCCAAGTTCCCAGTGCCTCTCACTAGCATGTGGATGTCCTGTGACTTGCCCTGGCCCTGGATCACATAGTATGCAGGTAGAGGTTGTGGTTCACAAATCCAAGTGTTCGGAGTCTACTTGTTTTCCAGGTTCTTGGCTTGGGGCTGTAGCCACTAGGCTATACTGCCTAATGTATTAATTTTTACACTTCTTGACTGGAAGTGGATTATCGTTACTAAATGAAATTCTCCTCTCAGAGTTTCACGGTTGAATTTGAGTTGGGGCAATGAGTATCACAAAAATAATCATCAAAGTTAGGAATAAAAGAAAAATGGAGGCTGAATTTTCTAAATCCTTTAACAATACTATATTGCAATTCACAACAGTATGGCTAAGCCTGATCTTTACCACCACCTACAAAACCATATTTAAATGGCACAAAGTAGCGAAGGGGTTGCAAGTGCTATAAACATGTTTACAATGCCGTCAGGGGCAGCAGTGGCCTTTAGATCACATTTAATTTGTAGGCAACTGTACATGTTATGGAGCTATAAACATACAATATTACCCCCCCATTATGTACAATTGCCTGCAAAGTAAACAAATATCTATAGGCCACCATTAACCCTAACCATTGTAAAGTCTATAGCACTGCAACCCCTTCTCTGTGCGGTTTTGTGGGTGGAGCTGCATCAGGAAGCAAAACTGTACTTGCAGGAAATTAAGTAGTGTAATAAAGGTGGCAATCATGTATGCTGAGAGTACTCTTGCACATACCGTGATCCCTCAATTATTCACTAAATGTTTGTACAAAATGTTAGCTATTCCATTGCCCCTTGTTATCCCACATCCTTAATTATTTGCCCAATTCTGCTTGTATGAAAATGGGTGGACAATCAAGGATGCACTGTAGATTATCAGACTGAATCAAACAGTATGTAACACTAGGGGAAAAGGAGAAGACAGAATGGTGTGCACTGTCACTAATAAGATTTTGAGAGAGGAGAACAGAAGGGTAAGAATTTTGATTTGTATTCTGTTGCCTGTAGCTCTTTACATATAAACTGTATCCTAACATGGGATACAGTTTGTATGCAAATATATGTTCCCAAGGCAGCTTATAGTCTATGACAGGGTCCCTTTGCAGCAAAGGTCATGGCAAGGGGAGCCCCAGGTTACCTTAATATGGCCCTGTAATAAAACGTTTGCTGGGTCTCTAACCTACATTCTTATGCAATCTACTATTCAACACTACATAAACCTACTTGCTGAGACTGCAGTAGCAGTCTGTGGCACATGTACTGTACTTGGGGCATGCAGACCCATGGGGCACAATGCCTTTGATGTGGCTGCACCTACCACCTGGAACGTGTAACCTGACAATGTCAACAATGCCCCAACTGTCCACATCTTCAAATATTTTATGTTCAGACACTTTCAGAATCCTGCACTTACCCCTAACCCTTTCTAACTAGCAAACTCATTGACCATCAAGCCACGGTTTCTAGTTGTTGTATCCTTGCCATGTGCCCCTACGTTCCCTGATCTGTCCTGTTCTAGCTATAATGTATCTATTTGGTATACTTTTTTTTTTAACATTACACCTTTGTACAGTATTTATTTATTTAATTTATTTAAGAGATTTACCAGGAAAGGCATGCTGAGTGGAGTACCGCTCGATTCCAGATGCGCCCTGGGGGTAGGGAGTTTACAATGGTACAGTAGTACAGAAGAAACAAAACATATATAATGTAATTGTTACAGACAATGGGTGAGGCATATTTGTAACCATGCATATTATTCTACAAGTATTGCTCATGCTTAGCCAAATACTGTTAGTCCATGCAACTGCTGCTGCTTAACTGTCCCCACCCCAGGACCCACTTGAAAACTAGGCACTAGCTTAGATGTGAATATCCTGGACTGAAAAAAAAAAACTCCAAATAAATAAAGCACCCTATTCCAGAGGCTCAGGACGCTGTACAGACAGTAAAACAAAAAAACAAAAAAAATTACCAGCATAAGTAATATATTCAAGAGGTAGTCCAGCTGTAAATCCATTCATACTATAAGTATACATATGAAGCAACAGCTATAATTGGAAATGTTGGCATTTTGACTAATGTTGCAATACTTAACACTGACTAATGCTTTTTTATGGCTAGCCGTTAGGGGCATAATTCAGAATCTCTGGCTGTATAATAAAACACATACAATATATGGAATGCACACATCATATAGTGAAATATATACATTATATTGTATAGTGAAATGCATATACTGTATACTGAAATGCATATATCATATAGTGAAACGCATACATTATATAGTGAAATGCTTACATTATATGACGAAATATATACACTCTACTGAAATCCACATACAGAGTGCTGAAAATCCACATACACTATATACTGAAATAAATGTACTATATATTGATACATATACATTACCTATTGAGATACATACACTACAGACTGAAAAATCCACATAAACTATCTACTGAAACAAATACTCTACAGACTAACACATACACTATATATTGAAAAAATCTGCATACACTATATACTGAAACACTACATATTGAAATACATACATTATCTATTGAAATACATGCACTACACATTGAAAAATTCATACACTGTCTACTGAAACAAATACACTATGTTGAAACATTTACACTTCATATTGAAATACATACACTATCTATTGAAATAAATACACTAAGCATTGAAAAATCTGCATACACTATATACTGAAACAAATACACTATATATTAAAACACACCCTATCTATTGAAAAATTGTGCATACTCTATATACTGAAAGAATATTACATATTGAAATAAAGATACAGTATAGTTAAGAAATCCACATACACTACATAATGAAACAAATACCCTACATGGTGAAACACATACACTATGTATTGAAACACATACACTACAGACTGAAAAATCCACATACACTATATACTGAAACACAAACTATATACTGAAATGGACTACATTCTGACAAAGAACCTCTGTGCATAAACACTGAGGCAAGGGTTACCCCAAAGGGCATTTGGCTGGGAAGCCAAGTTTCAAGAAAATACTTTGTACATTCTGAAACTACCCAGCCCCCAGCCCTTCCCCCTTGAATGGCCTGTACCTGCACTCATTTCCTGTTGCATTTAGTCAGCTGCTGGCTTGATGAGAGGATGTCTAAAACTGCAAAACAGCAGGTAAACAACACAGGGCTATATCTTATGCTAATTCTTCATTGGGTTTTCCATCTTGTTTTGCTTACACACCTTTAATCAAATTTCAGAACATTGTGATGTGACAAGAAACTTTTGGAGCCAATTTAAAATGTTGTAGTTTATTCTTTAAAATAAGTGCTGCCCTCATTTACTGTTAAAACTCATTTGTATGGGAAGCCAACACTCCTAACATAAATGTAGGGGGCTGCATGCGTTTTTCCAAGTTACATTTTTGATCAGATTTATGTGTAATTAATTACTGTGTTAGTCCAGCAACTCATCTGAGCTGAATGCTTGGAAAGCACTGCAGAAACTGTGGTACTGGAAGCCAAAAGCTTTGCTAGTTTGTACTCTATGGACTACGTTTTGATTTAGATTTTGTTTAATAAAAGTTTCTTGGTTAAGAAACAAAAATATATATTTTTGCTGCAAGCCCTCAGTGCCCATTTCTCATCAGGAGCTTAGCTGGCATATGCATATAATTTGCATGTTTCTGTTACATAACTTTACTGTGATGCCTCACTGGAGGTATTTATTTAATTATTTAAAAATTTTACCTGGAAGGCATACTGAGCAGACTACTGCTCGATTCCAGATGCGTCCTGGGGAAGGGGGTATGGGAGACAACACAAAAATAATTACATCTGCAATTGTACCACAGCACACAGCACAATAAGTAACACGGATACATCAGGAAATTAATGTAAATACAGTGCAGTATGTTCAAAATTGCTTCCATGTCAGACTGAATTCATGAGCTTGTCAGAGTGAGCAGCCAAGATCATTTAGAGCTCTACTGAGCTACTAAACGGAGGGGCTGATGACCCAGACACTAGATTATTTGGGGTCTGCAAGGCTAGGACAGGGAATAAGAGGGGGGGAGATCTAGGTCCACGTGCAGGCTGTGCAGAAATGATCTTTGAGGAGAGAGCTGAGTTGATGAATGGAGGGAGTGTATCGAATTTCAGGTGGGGGGGGAGAGAATTCCACAATTTGGGTATGCGGTAAGAGAACGCTGCCTGGCCAACAGAGGTGGACCTGCGAGGGACAGCCAAAGAGTGGTTGTCAGAGGTTCTGAGGGAGTGTGAAGGGTGGGGAAGCAAGGAGAGGATAGGTACGGAGGGAGGGCCTGGGACCAAAATTTAGCCACGTGTCTAGTGCAGTTGGATTGTCTCCTGTCCTGTAAAGAGGTGAGGTGTAAAGCCTGGTAGAGGTTACAGTGGTGAGTGCCAGGAGGACTGCCAAGGGCAGTCACAGTCTGTTTTGGAGTTTGAGCTTCTCCAACTGTGTTTTATTTCTTTTTTTTTTTCCACTGACATTTTAATCTCCTTAGTCACCCTGCAACCCCCTTGCCCACTGACATCTCCATCACAATCACCCACCATCCCCAGGACTTACCTGCTCTGAGATTCTCCCTCCACACACACATCCCCCATGTTGGGGCCAGGAGGGGGAGGCCACTGATAAGGAGACACATATTCAGACAGGAGCAGAGCCTGGTTAAAAGTGCACAATCTGCGGCAGGCTGTTGGACCATTCTGCCATTAGAGGGTTTCTACCTTTGGTTTCATCCCGGCAGCCAAGGATGCAATTGCATAAAAAGGCACATGCTTGCTTTGTGCCTGCCTGAGCCCTGCCAGCCCTCCTCAGCTAAGTGGATGTTGAAGAGCAGGTTGGTCAGACTCCCACTCCCTGAGAAGAGATGCTCAATCGTATCTCCCCCCAGCTAACCCTTGCGCAACCCAGGTCCACCCCCACAACTGGGCCACTGGCATGGGAGGCAGTACAGGTACCACCCACCAGGTATTAGGCCAGCCCACCAGACTGTGTTTTTATAAGTAAATAAAGACAGCATTCAGATGAAATAAGAAAACAAAGGTTTTGCAAGCAAAATAAGATAAAACAAATAAAGTGATAGATAAGATAACCCTTTTATGTTTACTTTCTGCATCTTAAGAGGCATCGGCCACAATTTTTAGTCAACTAGGGCTCCATTTTCAGAAGGTTAGTATAGTGCTAAACATTACACTATTAACAGCATGGTTGGATTAGTGTTATATTCAGCATCCCCTCATGCTAACCTGATCATGTGCATGTGCATATGTACTACTACAGCCATGCAAATAAGTAATCCTCTCCTGCATACAGAGAACATTGCTATGTAAAAGGTTTCCTTCTTAGTGACCATCAGTACCTCCCCCACATTATGTCTGCCTCTAGGTTTCTATGCCCTAGATGCTTGATTTTGCACTTTTTGGCTTTAAACCCGATCTGCCATATCCCGTACCACTCTTCGAGTTTTCTAAGGTCCCTACTCATTCCCTCCATCTGCACCTATCAACGCTATTACATACAGTGGTGTCATCTGCAAAAAGGGAAACATCTGCCCTTCCAGTTCTTCTGTAACGCCATTTACAAAGACACTGAAGAGAACTTGTCCCATTACTGAACCCTCTGGCACCCTACTGGTCACTCTCTCTCTCCTCACTGAAGTGAGTGCTGTTTACCACCACCTACTGTGGCTGTGTGCTCTCTCAGGTGCAGCACTTAGGAGTGTATGACCTTAATGACTGGCTCTGAAAATGGGGACCCATGTTCCACTGTAACAGGATTAGCACTGTGCTGTGATAAGTATGACTGGTACTGTTTTAAAAAGCATTCTTCTGTGCAGTGCTAACCTGTTAGCGTGGCACTATTTTTTTTTTTTTTTTGCACAGGATTACTAATTGCATCCAGGTGCCCATACGAGTAGGGGTTACTCTAATGCATACAAGGTGTACAGGTACATTAAATGCTTTCTGGAAGTGTTAATACACTGCCTGTTTAATGCTAGTTAATGATTCTGGGATTCGTGTTTTAACCGCACAAACGCAGCCTGCCAGCAACCTCACACACACACACCCACTGTCAGTCCTGGACACAATGAAAAAAAACGAATTCCTTGGTAGTCTGGTGGTCCCCCTCTCACCTAATCCAGGTACAGCTAGTACATTTAACCCTCATTTCTGCTGCTGTTATACTACACACATTTCTCAGCCTGTCTGGTGCTGGGAAAAACAAGTTTCAGCATTAGTGACCAGCTAGAAAATAACTACAAATGCTAAATTTTGTACTGGGCCATCAGAGGGAAAAGGCTACTAAACAGGAGAGCTTCAATGAAGACTCTTGGAGGAAAAATACCAGGGACAAGCTGGGCACCTTGTTCAGCAACCAGTGAGTTGTCAAGGGAATCTTGCATATGTTAATTTTGGTTAAGGACAATGGCTCCTGCCAACGGGGAGCTGCCAGAAAGCTCCCAAGGGGAAAGAACTTTGGTTTCCGAGTTCAATTCTGTGGAAGCCCCTCCACAGGGAGAGGGTCTCCAGCCCTTGGGGAGAAGGTGGGGCTGTAGGGCTGTGAGGGGTGCTGCCTGCAGTCTTTCCCCCAGAGCTGGTTGTGCATTTCCCCATCTAGAGAGAAAAAAGGATTTTGCAGGCAGCTCTGCAGAGGGGGAGAATTACAGTATTCTGTTGCTGTGCAGAGAAACTGCGCCACAGCGGTGAAAGTGTTCAGAGTAAAGGTTAAATGGACTGTGAAAAAGGATTAATGAAACGGATGGATTTGTGTCAAGAGGATAGGGAGAAAAACTCTTCAGTTTCCTCTGTGCCACATCGGTGAGACACAAATGATCAAGGATTTTTGATGAGAGAAGTAAGAAAAAGTGTAAAAGGTTCGGTCAAGGCATCTACAGGAAAAGCGAAAAAAAACAGTCAAAGGACTGTTTTTTGGCAGAGAAAACTGGATTGTAGAAAATGGATAAGAAAACTGGATTGGACCCAGGTTTTAAAAAGCTGAAGAGAAAGCCTCTTCTGTCTGGAGTCGACTAGCACCTGCACGGTGAGGAAAGGGACTTTCTTGATGCATTTCTGAAAAAGAGTTGCTTGATGTATTTCTGAAAAAGAGTTGCTGAAGTGGGGACTGAGGTTCAATGCAGGCAAATGCAGGGTACTGCACCTGGGCATCAGAAAGCCGGGCCAAGTGCATACCCGGGGGAAGGGGGTGCTACAACTCTCAATGGCTGAGAGAGACCTGGGGGTGGTGGTGGATGTCAAGATGAACAACTCTGAGACTCGTAGGAGGGCATCGGCCAAGGCCAACAGGATGCTAGGATGCATCACTAGGGGGATTACCTCCAGAAGGAGGGAAGTGACTCTCCTTCCGTATGCCTGCTTGGATAGGCTGCACCTCGAGTACTGTGTGCAGTTTTGGAGGTCGCACTTAAAAAGGGACACTGCATTCCTGGAAAGGGTCCAGAGGAGGGCAACCAAAATGATCTGTGGCTTGGGGGAAAGGACCTGTGGGGAGAGGCTCGAGGAGCTAAATATGTACACACTGGAAGAGAGACGGGACGGGGGACATGATAGAGTTTTTCAAGTACATGAAGGGTGTAAATATGGGAAGCTCAGTCAGGGTGCTCCAAAGGAAGGGGGGGCAACTAGAGGGTATGGGTGGAAGTGGGGGAGTGAAAAGAGACTCAGGGAAGAAGGGAGAAGGTGCTACTTCACTGAGAGGGTGATAGAACCATGTGCTGCCCGGGGGACTAGTGGAGGCAGAGACTATGGAGGGGTTCAGGAGGGTTGGGGACAGGTACAGTGACAGGGGAAAGGTTGTGCAGGCAAAGTCCAATGCAAGGGGAATACCCTGGACTGAAAATAGAGAATCCCAAGAGGGTGGGGGGGGAGACAGCAAGGTCAGCTCCCAGGGTGGGGTGGACCAAACGAGCAAACACAAAAGACCGTTAGGCCTAATCTGCTGGCATTTTAGTATGTTAACTTGCGTGTGAGCCAGAGCACAAGAGTGGTCAGTGTTCACTGAGTTGGAGCTGAAAGTCTGTGGGGGCAGGGGGATGAGCGGGTGCTGTCTGAGCGAGAGCCTGTTGTCTGCTCCTGAGATGCAGCAAGATGGGAGACTGCTGTGGTAAACCCTTGGAATTTCAGACTCTGTAAAGTCCCCACAGAGCCAGATATTCGGGAAGGTAGCAGAGACTGCTTGACTACACACTGTAACAGGTAATTGAGGAAAGAATGGAAATGATCTGAAGAATCCATCCTAAACCAAGTGCAAGGTGGGGAGTTCGCTGACCCCCATCAAGTGGGGCTGTTGGTGGCAAGGGATTGTGGGTTTGTGCCTGGGGGCTGAGGTGCTCCGACTTGTGGGGGAGTGTCTGGGTCCTTTGTGTGATGCCCTGCAGTGAGCCTCTGTGGGTCGGGGACGGCCTGCAAGACCTTTCGTCATGCTGAAGATCCAAGCTGCAGCTTCTACACCTTCAAGTGTTAAGCACCAGGCCCGGTTCTGCATCTGCTGATCTATCTACCCCAGGACTAATACAGCAGAGCCATGAGTGAGGGCAGGAATTGCCCTGCACCTGGGGTATATATATAGTTATTTGTGTTCAAGTCCACTGGTGCTGAAAGCCAATTCAAGGTTTAAAGCAATCAAGGGGAACATGTGTGTGTGTGTGGGGGGGGGGGTTGCTTGTTTCAGGTGGGCGTGCCGGCGCCAACCGACCAGCTGCACTTCAGGCCTGCAGCTTGGCATTTAGGTACCCAGGGACAAAATTCAAGGCGTCATTCTGAACTGGTACCAGTGGGTTTGTTTTGGTAATACCTGCAGCAGTTAGATTGTTAGGTAGTTTGGCGTCGGCATTATAAAAAGGTGTTTTGGGTTAAAATCAAAAGAGGGAATATTGTTTGGGAAAATGTTAAATCTTTAAAATGCAAATTTAAAATGTTGCTTAACCTCTATTCTATTTTACCCCATCCTAACCCTCCCTGTGTAAATTATGTTGTTGCTGTTTTAAAAAGGTCTGACTAAAAAGTCTGATTTTAGTAAGCATGTTATTACTAGAAATGAATGATGGATGATGTGGAATGTGGGTATGTTTGATTCTGGTAAGTCCATGCATGGAGCAACTGTTGGGGAGGTGGGTTGGTACAACAATACAGGGGGTTGTACTGGTAGAGATCTGACCCACTTAAATGTACTCTGAGTGGCACCCCCATTTTCTTTGTAATATTGGGAAAGGACCCCCAGTAGTATCAAGTATGGGAACCCAGGTCCCTTAACTGTAATCAGGCCTGCATGGTGAGGGTAGCGACCCTCTCTAGGATGGCACCAGAGAGGGGCCACGAGCCAAAAACACTGATTTTGGTAGTTGTGGTTGTCTTAACCCATGCTTCAACACAAATCACTTCCACACTGATGTCAGCATGGGTTAAGGCAACAGTGTTGGTCTAAAACTGTGCTCTTGCCTACCTCTGAGCAAGGTTTAAGCACGGTTTTAGGCCTTGTTCACACTGTGGTACTTAAAATGTTTTATCAGTGCTAAAACGTTTTAAGTGGCCACAAACACGGTTTGCATTCACACTTAGCACGACTTATGAACCGTACTCAAACCCTGCTTCGAGGTAGGCTTGAGCACGGTTTCGATTCTAATTCGGACTGGCAGACAGTGAGAGCAGGATGACACGGTTTCCAGAGCATGATTCTGCAGCTTTCAGTGTCACCGCAAAGCATGATGGTAAGCAGCTTTCGGGTGCTGAGAGTGCCAGAAAACAGATAGGACCACTGCAGTGAGAACATACTGACACAGATTTGTTAAGGCGCCAACACATTTTCAAACTCGCTTTACACAGTGGGGATGCTTTAAAACGGTAAGCTTTAATCCGTTTCTAATAACATGTAAAAGAACCGTTTTCCAGCATCCTGCAGTGTGAACAGGGCCTTAGAACGTGGATTGTAGCATGGTTTTTACCATGCTAAAATCTGGAAATGTATTTATTCAAATGTTTCACTAGGAAGGGCACACTGAACAACAAGTTGCTCGTCTCATGGTGCATCCTTGGGAAAGGGGAATGGGAGTGAACAGCAAAATTCATCAGCATGAAGCAGTAGAAGGTACATTATTGTATTGCAGCATATAACAACTAAACATTAGCAACTACAGACATGAGGACACAGAGCATACTAGCATGACATCAAGCAAGACATCACAGAGAATGAACATACGTAGAACTAAACACAGAAATAAAACGTTAAACCATTTAACAGTGTTACAATGGTTCTAAAAAGCCCTAAGGCAGAGTATTCAAGCTTTCTTTGTGAGTGTTAGGTTAACAACTTGCTAATCTCAATTTGCATCTCTAAAGCAGGATAGTACTGCAAAGCACCATATGTTTGCTTGGTTACCAAGTCACTAGCCCATTTGTAAGTGGCCCTAATCCGTCCTTGTGTACCTATGTAAAACAGCTGACAGCACCTTGCACATAGGCACATCGGCATGCTGGGAGGTTTGGGGAGGTGTAGCTATCCATTAGTGCAACACTAGTCACTGGTTCCCCAAACCAGGTGTTATGGTCTGTGCGTTCCTACACTCCCAACACCTGGCCATGTCATGCTACCACTGACCCTGGTTCCCCCACTGGTATATGGCATAACTGTCCAGGTGTCCAGTGCCCCATCCCCTAAATTGCATGCCTGCGTAATAATACCTCTATCCCATGTGTCCAGCAGACCCCACCCACCCCTGATCAACTGGGCACCAATCAGATACTCGATAAGATCAGTAATTCCTCTGTACCATCTGTCTGATATCCAGACCAGGGTTCCCCATGTGCCCCAATTAGTAGTCTGGCAAGAGCTGTAATTCTTTCATACCACATCCTTGATGCTGAGTGGTTCCTCCACCCCATAAGTATGATACCTACCTCCCCCCGACCAGCCCACCCAGTAATATTACAACTGCCCCCACCTGACCCCAACCTATGGTGTACAGTGACCAGCACAGACCCTCCACTCATATCCACAGCAGCCACCAACTGAATGACAGTTCACAATTAAATGCATACTGTAGTAAAAGTTGTTTCTATAGTAGGTGCACAATATTGAACATAGAAACATTGAATTTGTCAGAAAAGGACCACTTGGCCTACCTGGTCTGTCTAGAGGTTTGCTGCTTCATCTTCCTCCTCACATACTGTCTGGTCTCCATCTACCCTCCCACCTCCCAGCCTCTTCTCTAATATATCGCTGTGTCTACGCCACACATGCTTGAATTCCCCTGCTGCTTTAGCCTCCACCACTTCAGCTGGCAATTTGTTCCAGGCATCTACCAATATTTTCTCACATCTCTCCTGAACCCCCCAGCTTCACTGCATTACCCTTGGTCCTGGTGCTCTTTTATATTTGAAAGAGACTCCCCTGGACCCTGTTCACGCATGCGAGAAACTTGTAGGCCTGTGTCATGTCACTTTTCTCTTTCCTCTCTTCTAGGGTGTACACGCTGAGATCCCTCTGTCTCTCATCTTAGGACTTCTCATGTAAACCCTGCACCATTTTAGTTGCCCTCCTGTGGACTTCCTCTACCCTGTCTATGTTCTTTTTGAGGTTTGTTCTCCAAAACTACACTGTACTCCAGGTGGGGTCTGGCAACACCACCTCCATCCTCCTGATGGATATACCCTCCCTACACACCCCAGCATCCCACTAGCCCTCCCCACTGCTTTGTCACAGTGTCACCTTGAGGTCCTGAGACATAATAACCCCAAGATCCCTTTCCTGTTTACTGACTGTCAATAACAGCCCCCCTCCCCCAAATCCTGTACTCAGCTGTTTGGTTCCTATGCCCTAGGTGCATGATGTTGCACCTTTTGGCATTGAACCCAACTGCCAAGCTTTTTACCACTCCTCAAAATCCACAAGATCTCCGATCATTCTCTCCCCCACTCCTGGGTGTTCATCTTATTGCAAATTTTGATACCATCTGCAAAAAGGCATACCTTCCCTTCAGTTCTTCTGCAGTGTCCCCTATGTTTAAAAGGACTGGTCCAAGTACTGAGCCCTGTGGTACCCCACTGGTCACTCTCCAAGCATTAGAGTAAGTGCTGTTAACCACCACCCTCTGTCTCTTATCCATTAACTAGCTACTGTACTACTTGGAAGGCTACACCCTGTAGTTCAAGGTGGTGGTGCAACAGGACACACCCCCATTCAGCCCATTTAAGGGCTGCTCTCCTTACTCCACACACAAGCATTTTTTCCTTGCCCCTCCATCCACCCCTCCTCCTCCTCCTCCTCCTCCAGTGGCATACCTCTCTTTCCCGTGGGCTTCTTCCTAAGGTACCTTTAGCCAACGGAATCACTCCCATGGTATCTCAAGGGGTGGAACCCTCCTCTAGGGTTCCTTCCCTTTGTACCCGTACAGGGTGGTATATCCCACAGAAAGAGAGAGAGAGAGGCGAACAGCAAAGGATTATCTATGTTATTTAAGCACAAAACCAGTTACACAGGCACACTGAACCCAATTAACCATTTGGGATCCCACCCCTTGGTCGTTCAGTTTCTTTATCAGACTCCTGTGTGGCACAGTGTTGAAGGCCTAGCTAAACTCCAGATCGATCATGTCCACTGCTGTCCCCTTACCTATTTCTCAGGTCATCCAGTTAAAGAAATATACAGTACCAGATTCACTTGGCATGACCTTTCCCCCATGAATCTGTGCTGCAGGTGGTCTTGCAGCCCACTGGAATTAAGATACTCTAACAGTCTCTGTTTTAGTATGGATTCCATTAATTTCCCCATGACTCAAGTAAGACAGACCAGACTAAAATGTAGTTGCTAACCTCCTCCCTGCTGATGCTCTTACAGAAAAGGACTATGTCTGCTCTCCTTTAGTCCTCTGGAACCACTCCTGTTTCCAGTGAGTTGTTAAATAAGGCCATGAGTAGTGCAGCAAGCACCTGACTGCTTAGTTCCCTTAATACCCTTGGGTGTATCCATCCGGTCCTATGGCCTTGTCCACCCTAAAATTTGAAGTCCCTTCAATAATACTCTTTCCTTTGAAAATGGACCTGTGTCCACTTCCCCCTCCAGTGTTCGTGCTGCTCCTTGGTGGTCTGTCCCTGTCTCTCTCCACTGTGAAAACAGCAGAAGTACCTGTTCAGCATGTCTGCTTTTTTCTGATCCTCCTCTGTGCAGTCTCCCTTTGTCATCCTCCTTATCCTCAGAATCCTTCCCCTTGCCTTTCTCTCCTTGCTTATGTACCTGAAGAAAGTCTGGTCTTCTTTTGATACCCTTTGGCTATGCTTTCTTCTGTCCAAGTCTTTGATCCCCTCATTACTTTACCTGCTTCCCTCTGTTATTTTACCTGGTGCACCTCTCCATCCTCATTCTTCTGTGTTTCTTCATACCTCCTGAATGCCACCTTTTCATAAGCTTTGGAAAAAGGCTATTCTTATGTATCTTCCCATGTCAGTGAAGTCTTCCTTCTTGAAATCCAAAACGTTTGCCCTTGCGTGACTGGAATGGGTCCCTGTTCCCATGCTAAACCACACTATGTGGGGGTCACTGGATTCAAGTTGCCCCTCCACATAGACATCTGCATTCTGTCCCCATTGGTCAGTATCAGGTCAAGAATGGCCAAGCATCTGGATCAAGTACAAGCTGCCTGAGACCTGCCCCTGTAGGGAATCCAGGATGCTTCTGGCTGAAGCAGCTGCCTGAGTGGACCAGTCCACATCTGGCATACAGAAATCCCACAACAGTAGGACTTCACCTTTTGTTGCCATCTTGTGCACTACGTCCACAAGCTCCCCGTCCACTTCTTCCCCCGTGCGGAAGGCCTGTAGATCACCCCATGCATATTGCTGAGCCTTTGCCATGTTCAAGGGTGACCAACAGTGCCTCAGCCTCCCGTCTACCCTGCACCTCTGTCGCCTTTATACCCTCTCTGACATACAGGGCTACACTCCCTCATTTTTTACCCCGCATCCATCCTGAACAGAGCATAACCCAGTACATCAATGTCCCATGATTAACAATATACCATTTCTCAGTTATTGCTACTATGTCCAGGTCTGCCTCTACTATCAATGCCTCCAGGTATGGAATTCTATTTCCCAGGCTGCAGGTATTTGTTACCTGCCTTCCATATTTTGTATCATAACCCTCTTCTTCCTGTGCTGCTGTTCCCATGCTTCTTTCCCCTTCCTCTTTTCTGCTTCATCTCCCCTTCCCAGTTGTCTCTCTCATGTGGCCTAGAATTCACTGCTTCCCACTCTCCTCCTGCTCTCAACGTCCCAGTCTTCAATTCATTTTCCTGCATGTGCCTCGGGGGCGGGGGTGATACTAAACCACCTGACCTTCCTGACTCGCCCCCCCCCCCCCGGCCAGTATAAATGCTTGTCAATAAAGCATTCAAACTTCTTACTCGGGTCCCCTTCCCTGATGGATGCAGGCCACTATCTTTATATAGGCTTGCATCCATCCAGGTGGGGCCTCAATCCCCCATGAAGTCAAAACCCTCCCTTTCGCACCATTCCTTCAATGAGGAGTTGAATTTCTGGATGTGGAGTGCCCTAGCCTCTCCCCTGCCATGGACAGGTAGCACCTACAAGAAGTAGACAGAGTGGTCTACTCATTTCAGGCTCCCCCCAACTTCCTGAAATCCTTTTGGATTCTAACTACTTCCACTTTGTCTCCTGCCAAGTCATTCATCCCCAGGTGGATGACAACATCCAGGTCCTCCCTCCTTGCCATTACTCTTGCGATCCTATTGATCTGTTTCTCATCCCGCCATGCAGTGCTTTCTGAAATGCACTTTACCTCCCTGTCCTTCCTGCTAGGTTCCCCTAACGTCACTCCTCAGACAACTGAGTCACCCACGAGGAGAAGTTTCCTCCTCCTCTGGGATTCTCTTTCCCCCTTCCTTAGTGCTGCATCCTGGAGGATCTGCCCATCCTCCTTGGTTTCGGCTGTGGGTGCCATTTTGGGGCTGTCCCGCTCCTGCAAAACAGCGTAGGAGTTGCTTAACCCAACCAGTTGAGGATGTGCTTCAGACACCTTCATGGCCACTTCCCTACAGTACCATAATGGTCCTTTTTATGTTGTCTTACACGCAACCACAAGCAACATCTTGCAGCAGTACCACACTGAGAGGTGCGTAAGTGTAGGCGAATGCAAGACACACTCTAGTAGGTGCGTACCTCATCTCCCAATTAGCGAGCATGCTAGCACTAGCACAGAAATTATGGAAGGTGCCAACAAGTTGAAAGAAATCTGCTGCTGCAATCAGAGACAAGCTCGTCATGCAGTGGCAGATGACTTGCCTCCCCAACATGCCTTTCATGGTGAAACATTTCAATAAACATGGCGGCTCCTGCCATCTGCCACACACAATTCCCATACCGACATCGGGGTGTGGCCAATTCCCTGTGTCGGCATGTTCCCCCACCCCACACACTTTCTTGTCAAGGGGCCCAATTCCCATTGGTATCAACGCCCCCACACACACACACACACACACACACTTTCTTTGCCGATGGTGCACAATCCCTATCAGCATCAGCCCCCAAAAACTCATGGGGCACACTGGGAGCCCACCCCAGTGTGCCCAATATCCCCTGAAACCTCATGGGCACACTGGGAGCCCATCCCAATGTGCTCAACTTCCCAAACTCATGGTACGACACTGGGAGCCCACCCCAGTGTGCCCAACATTCCCCTTAAAAAAACTCATAGGACACACTGCGAGACCAACATTTATTTTAGTTCACCTGTAAAGAAAGAAAACCATCCTTCAATGTCTGTTTTTATTTTCCCTGTAAAAAGAAAAGTCCTCCATAGGCCCCGGCGCCCCCAAACTACACCCACCCTCTGCGCACCCCACCTCCTGCAACCCCACCCCTACTCCATACTAACCTCAGGAGGTCCGCACTGCGATCGCCTGTGGAGCGGGATGCGTTTGGGCTCATCAAAGCCGAACTGTAAAGTGAAGAAATGCCAGTAAGCTATATAATGGCATCAATTGGGGGGTTTCAACTTAGGTGGATAGCTCAGCCATTTTTTTGAATTTTGGCTCCAAATTTTCAACATGGGGTTCTTGGGACCCCACCTCATGAACACATGCTCTGTTATCTTGTTATTCGGTCCCAAAAGATGATTTCGTGATCACTGTGTGGAATCACCTTTTGGGACCAATTAACAAAACCGTGCCACTGTTCATGAGATGGGGTCCCAAAAAGCCTACGTTGCAAAGTTGGTGAAAAAATTCCAAAAAATGACTGCGTTAAGAGTGTGTGTTGTGTAGTTTCCATGCAAGCTCGTAACTTTGACAATTTGTAATATTTTCACTCCATATTTTCAACATTGCCATTTTTTCACACCTCCTTATGAACAGCACAACTGTCATTTTTTACATCCTGCCCAAAATGTGTTTTCGCACATCTGGCACACAATGGTGCGGTCGCTGTGGGAAATCAACTTTCTGGGCAGATTAACAAAATCAGAGTGCCACAGTTCATGAGCAGAGGTCTCAAAATGCCTATGTTGAAAATCTGGCTAAAACAATCTCAAAAATAATTGCATTACAGGTATGCGTTGCTCAGTTTCTACGCACGCTCATGACTTCAACAATTTTTCATTTTTTCACTCCAGATTTTCAACAGTGCCATTTTTTTTATATCTCCTCATGAACAGTGCAGCTGTCATTTTTCACACCCTGCCCGAAATGTGTTTCCGCATGGTAACCCGTGAGGTACGCACATGAGGAAGGTTGCTGTCCATAACAGCGACTCCAGCTAGCGATGGGAGGTAGGCGCCCAGATGAGGTGGGCGAACTAGGCTACAGATGCGGTATTGTGTACGTGCGGGCGGGAGAGCAAGCACAACGAGCATGGGCTGGGAGGCGGAGGGCAGGGGACGGGCTGTGGTGGATGGCCAAGCTAGCGCCATGGCATCAGGGGTTAGTTAGTGGTTGGGGTGGGTGAGGTACCGGGTTCGAGCACTGATGCAATTTTATTGCCCCGGCCTTAACCTTTATTTTTAATGCTTTCCACACCCCACATGCACCCCTGGAGTTCAGAATCCTTAAGTATAGGTGCAGAGGGCCCCTGAGAAAGCACTAAAAAACTCTCCTGGCACCATTGTCTGTGCACCGGGGTTGTCAGAGTGGCAAAAATCTTTTCAGCACTCTGACTGTGCGATAACAGTGATCGCCTTTAGGCGTTCACCATTATCACATAGACCCTTTTCGCACCTGTGGTGCCAAATGGTGCTGTCGCTATGCAAAATCACCTTTTGGCTAACAAACTGATAGTGCCACTGTTCATGAGGTGGGATCATAAAAACCCATGTTGAAAATTTGGTGTGAAAATACCAACAAACGCCTGGGGCATTAGGGTTTCCAACCGTAATGCCACAACCTGTAGGGAATGACAGGCATCAGGGGTGTGACCTGGGATTGTCGGCTGTAATGCTCACACCATTCCACCCCCACCCTGCAGCCAGTAACAGGTATCGAGGTATGCCTTGGAGTCTTCAGCTCCAAAGTTCACCCCATTCTCCTATACTGCACCCATCTCAGCATACTTCCTTAATGAATGGGGTGAGTGTAAGGCCTGAAGACCCCAAGGCACACCGCAACACTTGTCAGTGTCTGCAGGGTAGGATGAGGTGAAATGGCATGAGCGTTATGGCCGATGACCCAAAGGCACACCCCAATGCCTGTCAGTCTCTGCAGGGTGGGGGTGTGGTTGGCGTCAGTTCAATACTTCACTGCCATTCCTATTATTCATCTCTCTAACTCCTGCACTACCAATGCCAATGCCAGCAAGACAACATTCAGCAACGACGAATGTTTGTTTCCTCCTGCTTTTGCTCATTTCCTTCATGCAGATGCTGGCTGCCCTCCCTATGGTTTTACTTAATTTTCTCCATTGTTCCTCTACCCCTCTCTGACAATCCTCCCCTGCTAGGCTGCTTCTGCAACAGTCTCCCATTTCTTTAAAATCCAACCTACTAAAGTCCAGGGCCCTCGTCTTTTTGTGGCTTGCCTCTGCACCCATCTTAATGTTGAACCACACTGTTTAGTGATCACTGGTTCCCACTGGATAGCCCACTGTGACATGACTAGGCACTATCATATCCTCCAGTAGGACAGGGATTCAGAGGAGCAAAGGGAGACAGCACGTTCAAAATAGGATAGCACTTTTACCCCATGAGTCCTTTTCAACTCTCAGAATGTTAAGTCCATAGGGCAAGAAAGGTGCTAATGGGACATCTGCTAGCCCATATGGACCAACTAACATCTACGCACAATGCCTCTGTGCATGACTACATGGAGGAATTGTACAGAACAGTGCCAATCCCCACCTCCTGATCGCCATTCAGATGCCCCTGAATTATAACAACATGATCCCTGGGATCTAGTAGTTCCCCCAGTCACATTCAGATGACCCCAGTTAGTAAAATGATCCCTGGCATCTAGTATTTCCCCACCCCAATCACCATTCAGATGCTCCTGTTTAATATATTAATAAGATCCCTGGCATCTTGTTCACCCTGATTGCAAGTCTTGTAACCTTGGAGGTTTCCAACATTACCAAATTTTCAGGCTTCATCAAATTGTATCCAAACAAATATTCCAGGATTAAAATTATTTTAATAGTTTGAGAGCACTCCAGACAAAATAATCTTTAGGGAAAGGGCATAGCAGAACACTGGTAACACAGCCTTTTCAGTAGACATGTAGGCTAATTGTAATTTCTACATGCCCTCTAGAATAGCTGTGGTCATCAGTAAATACTGTGCTCTGATGAACTTAGTATGATGGACATTTTGACTTTACCTCAATGCCACCACATACTGTATGGTATGCACTTCCAAGAGTTACAGCATTTTAAAGGCTCAGGAACATTCAGCACAAGTTGCCCACCTTCCATTCAAGAGAAAGCTTTAGGGTGGCTGTGAAAGTCTAAATTATTCTATCAAAAAGGCTGGAGTGGGTACAACTGAACGAGGACACACATTTAAAAATATTTACTGCAGCACTGCCAAAAATGAGAAAGTGTCAAGTCTTTCTTCTAAAGCAATTTTCTTTTCCCTTCTGCCAATTAGATTTTCTACCTCATGCTATTAGGTGGCATGTGTAAAACAGCATTCTAACCAGAAGATGAAATATATACTATAGTGCTAATCCTCGTCATACCTCACCGTCACTGGGACACCACAAGGGACCATTCTTGCAGAAGGCAGACAGCTCTTCTTAGTCAGAAAACACAACCCCATGCATTGCCACTTCTGCTGGGTATTGCTGAATTGGGCTTATAACATGGGGTTGGGGGGGGAAGAAATCTCATTGGTCAAACAGCATCAGGTGACCATGGATCAAGTACTAGTAAATGCGCGGTTGCTGAAAAATGTCCCTGAGGCAATATCTCTGATCATAATCAGAACTTGTTTCCTGGTGAAGCGGAGTAAATCAGCACGGCAGCCATTTAAATTCAGACAGAGTGGCAGCACATTATGTGGTGAAGTACAGTGGGGAGAGACCAAGTGTCTCTCTTCCCCTTTCTGTTCCTTCTCTGGGTGTCTGTTCACTTTGAAGCCATGCAGTCAGGCTCCTCGCCATGAAGGTAGAGTCAGCAGTCGATATAGAGAGAGAGAGAGAGACCCTGCCCCCTTCCCCCCGAAAATGTCCACTCCCCGTGTTAGCTTGATTCAAGACAGTATGAGCCACTGGCAGTATCTGGGTGCAGGTTAGTCACAACGAGTCAGATATGTAAGAAAGCTGCTACCACCTCAGTGTGTTAAAAGTGGTTGACAACACCTCGGGTGCTTTCCTGTGCGACTGCGGATGCAGTCCCTGGGACAGAGCGTGCAGCCAGTATCGGAGAGAGAGCGAGACTGCGCGAGTGAGAGACAGCCAGCACCAGAGGGAGAGACAGAACCAATGGCTAAATGTGCTGTTCCTCCTGTGCTCCGGAGTCGTCAAACAACCTGTCCTGTGTACACCCTTCCCCGATCTCTGACAGCATAACCTACTGTCACTGTGTCTCACTGTCTCTGTATTCAGACTTGCTGCAGTCTTCCCTCACTTTGTCTTGGTCCTCTGTTGAAAGCACTTGCACAGTGGAACTACTTTGTGTCGTGGAAGGACCCATCATAAATATTGTCTATTTCATCGCTAAAAGCAAATTTCTGTTCATTTTATCATACTCATTATTACCCCATGTTATAAGCTCAATAACCCACATCAGGGTATGGGTTTATTGGAGATTAATCAACGCCCCGGGTGCTGTGAGGGAACTCTGCCTGCGGCCTCGTGCCTCACAATGCACCAGGGTGTTGATTAATCCCCAATAAACACATAACCTGTCAGGGTTATTGCTTACTTAATGAACAGTCAAAGCACAAATAATCCACACACACTAGAGTGCAAAAAGGTTACTTTAAGAATCACACAGACAAACCAATTCCCAATTGTGTGCACAGATTGCATTGTGTTTAGGAAGCTCTTCTAAGTCAGCTGTAATATCACAATCAGGTCACAATGCTGAAGAGGTATAAAGAGGAATAGAACCAGATATGCCAGCTTTCAGGTAGAGTACTGCCCCACTTATTATATCTTGTACTGTCAGACAGCAAACCTCATCAACAAAAGAAACTGGGGGAAAGTACTTTAGATATAAAAAGTAATGGCTATATAAGCTATTAAAAGTTAATAGCATTTTCATAGCTTGTGAAATGGCTTCACTACATGGAGTGACCTGGTTAGCTAATGGTTGTGAGGAGACTGCCTTTGAACACATGGATCACATAGCGCTTTCCAGTCGTTTCAATATTAAAACATTACAACCATTTTTTAAGCACAATAACACATTCCAAGCTGTATAGTCATTGTGGAATATATACAGTTCTTGAGTTTGTTGAGGTTTGTATGTACATTGGGGATCAAAACAGTCAATGAGCCAACCACAGAAATGTTGGTAGACTTTGTACTGGAACAGTAAAACTTTCCTTTACAGTACCTAGCCATGTTAACTTGTATTAGAGGAAGAAACATTTCAACACCAGATAAACCAGTGTAATGTCTGTACTGCCTGTGAATAATCTCACACACCAATGTCCTGATATTAGTTTTCCACACTTTTGTGAGGTCACCCTCCCAAAACAAAACCTTAATAAAGCTTACCTTTTAAGCGACAGCAATAATCCCGCTCCAGCCGCACAGTGTGCTAGGCATAAAAACCATAATCCAGGAGAACGCAAAATGCCAGCATCACTGTCCACAGTGCAAATAGAAACTTTAGTGAGTGCAGTATCCAGTAATATCCAGCTGCCGCAGCTCAAGCTCATACAACCTCAACTGTCTTCATAGTTGCCTACGTCATCAGTAGGATTCTGCAAATGTGAGTCAGATCCATTTAAAAGGCGGACTTAATTGAATGTCACTGTTCTAATTGTAGTGTTTCTATTCACTGGGTGGGATTGTTGGTGTTTCAGTATTCGCTTTCATGTTCTAGCTGTAGGTTTCATATATATGTAGGTATATGGTATGATACAAACATGGCACCATCTTACTTTCAACGCTATGTAAGTATTCCTTTGTTGAGCCTGCCTAATATTGTTTTGTTCAGTTTTTCCACTACATTTCAAAATGGCAAAGATTAGATTAATCACTCAGAATGTTCAAGGCATGAACCACCCCACAAAGAAGTATTGTCATGTCTTGGGGCTTGTGATATTGCTTTCCTCCAAGAAACTCATCTCCTAAAGGCTGAGGCATGCAAGCTGGCAAGAGGGTGGGTGAGTATGGCATTCTTTAGTACTTATTCTTTTAAAAAGCATGGGGTCTTGATCCTTGTTAAAAAAAGGCTGTCCTCTTCAGGTAGAGCGCACTTCCTCGGATGGGGAGGGACGCAGTATTCTCCTGTTGGGAATCCTTTTCGATATTAGTGTATTATTAGTCAATATCTACACCCATAATGTGGATACTCCTGATTTTTTCACTCAGCTTGCTCCAAATATTGCGAATGGTATCAACCCCATATGTATGTTTTAGTCAGTGGGGACTTTAACTTTAGTTTAGATCCCTTTATGGATAGAACCCACCAGCAAAGGGAACTCCTTCACATCAGCGCTCTACAGCATTATCATCTCAATTGTGTACAGAATTTGATTTGGTAGATTATTACAGATTATTACATCCTAAACACCAGGGTTACAATTTTCGTTCAAGTAAATTCCGTACCTATAGGTTAGATGATTTCTTAGGTAGTTTTCCACCACTTTCTGTGTTGGATGTGGCCATTTTTCCCACTGTAATTTCGAATCATGCCCGCTAGTCTAGCCTGGGTATCAAAAGGGAGAGTTCCTAAATCTCCTCGTGGCATTTTAACCCTACCCTTTTGTGCTCCAACGGGTTCCAAGAGTGGCTGACGGCTGAGATTTGTTTTTATTTTCAAACTAATGTTGATCCCGACTTATCCCCTTTCATCCCAACTTATCCCATTTCATCCTATGGGAGGCATTTAAAGTGTTTTTAGAGGCCAGATTATTGCTTATGCCTCTAAGGAAAACACAGTACAGAAGCAGGACATTTCCACATTAACTTCTAGTATCAAAGTATTGGAGGATGCCATTTATCAAAAGCCTATGGAAAGTTCAAATCAGATTCAGGAACTTTTGGAGCTTAAACATACAGTAGGTTGAATACCACTTACCAGCAACAGGTCTCGAGGGCCTTATTTTTTATGCAGCAATCCTATTGGGAATCAGGGGGTAAGGCCAGGAAATTGATGGCCTATCAGTTGAAGAAACAATCCATGAAAACTCAAATTCCTTTTCTAAAGAATGATGGGGATTACATAGTTGTAGATCCACGAATTTCAAATTTATGTAGAAACTACTACCAGACCCTTTATACTTCCACTATTTCGACTCCTTTTTCAAAGGGCTTAGCACCCTGCTGCATTTACTGCCAGATGTTACTCAGGCCTTGAATGAGGACATCTCCCTTGCCGAAATCCAACTAGCTATACATCAACTGACTGCGGGCAGAGTTCCAGGACCAGATGGTCTAAGTACAGATTTTTATCAGGCCTTTCAGGAGGTATTATCACCTCACCTCCTTGCACTTTTTCAGCATATAAGAAAGGTTGGTTCTTTGTCTCTGTCCATGCAGGAGGCCACTATCACTGTCCTGCCTAAAGCCAATAAAGATGTGCCAACTATAGGCCTATATTCCTGTTTAATGTCACTTAATGCATAAGGAGCTAAAAAGGCCAAAGCCCAAATACAGCACCCTTTGGTCAGATTATAATATATCATGTTACCTCCTTCTGATATGTATTTATCCAGGTTTTTTTTTTTTTGCTTATTATTATTTGTTCTGGGAGTCTGTTCCATAAAATTAGTGACTCTATAAGTGTAAACATTTTTTCTTTTAATTTATTCCAAATTTTCTAACTATAACTTATAACGGATGCCCCCCTTGCAACTGAATTTATATCCTTATATTCTATGTTTAGTTTGTTTATTAAGATCGGATCATTCATAATATCATAGAAAAAGAGAAAATCTCCTCTCTCTCTCTTCTCATTTCCAAACTGTGAAACCCAAGATACTCCAATCTGGCCAAGTATGTTTCAGTTTGGAGGTTTTTTATTGTTTTTGTATATCTATGTTGTACCCTCTCTAATCTTTCCACCTATTTCCTCGTATATGGACTCCAAAGCTGACTACAATAATTCAACAATGGTCTGACATAAGACAGATAAGAGTGCCCATCATTACATCCTGTGTTCTACTTTTGATATTTCTTTTTATTGCTGCAGTTGTTCCATTTGCCTTCGATACTACAGTAGTACAATGATCTTTAAAGTCCAACTCATTATCTGTCAGTACACCCAGGTCACTTTCTGTTCTTTTTGACTGAAGCATATGATTATTTATGATGACGTTTTTTCTTCCCACATGTAGTACACAACATTTGTCGCTGTTAAGTGGCATTCCCCAGTCTTGTGATCATTGTACTACAGTATCCAGATCTTTTTGTATTAGTGCTCATTGCTCTTTTGTATTACAGTAGTAGCCACAGACATTGCCAGCTATTTCCAAATATTTCGTGACATTTCTGAAGAGTTTCTCTCTGCTGCCCCTACTGTGGAAATGCAGAAAGCAGGAGATATTTCTGGAAATATCACAGAAATTTTGGGAAATAGCTGGCAGTGTCTGTGGCTGCTACTGTACATATACCACCTAGTTTCACATCATTAACATACTTGATGATGCAGTTTTCTATGTTTTCGTCCATATCTGCAGAGAATAGTTGAAATATGACCGAACTCAGCACTGACCCCTGTGGCACACCACTGGAAACCCTACCCTCTGCTGATAAATATCCTTTAATTATAACCTTTGGGGATCTGTCATGCAACCGGTTTTCTATCCAAACTGCTATATGCTTATCAACATCACATCTCAAAAGTTTCTCACCCACAGCTCAATGAGGTACAGAATCAAATGCCTTCCTATAGTCTAACAGTATCACATCATAATTATCACCTTTATCTAGATCCTTGCTATCATGTTCATGAAAGCAAACTAAGTTTGCTGTACCTGAACGCCGTTGTCTAAAGCCTTGCTGCTTTATGTCAGATATTGGATTTTTTTCAATGTGATTCTGAATTTTATCTTTAACGATGGATTCAAGTATCTTGCATGTTATGGGGGTTAGACTTATAGGTCTGAAGTTCGATTTATTTAGTTTGCAGTCTTTTTTGCGTACAGGCGTTATTTTGCCAATTTTCCAATCACTGAGCACTTCCACTGTATTTGATGATTTCTTAAACAGCATTTTAAAGGAGAAGTAAACATTGCAGGGGTCGCTCAAATTGTGAAACCTGATAAAAACACATTTCAGATGAGATACTGAGTTTCTTTGTAGGTGTCAGGATTCCTGAGATATGACTATCTAAACTGTGTATACCAAAATAAGGCAGCAGCCATTTCATGGAATCTTGAGACAGAAAGTGATGTCACTGAGGGGCAAGCTGTAATTACAACATATAGCTTGCCCCTCAATTATATCACTTTCTATTTTAAAATTAAATTAAATGGCTGCTGCTTTTTTTTGGTTTACAGATGATTTAGATACTCAAATCTCAAGACTCCCGACACCTACAGGTAAGCCCAATACCTTGTCTGAAAGAACTTTTCGTGGGCTTTAACAGTTTGAGTGACACCTGCAATGTTTACTTCCCCTTTAAAGGGTTGAGAAATACTGTCTTGCATCCATTGTAACATTGATGGGTTGGTATTATCTAGGCCTGGAGCACTAAGTTTTTAAGTCTGTAATTTTGTTAATAATTTCATCAGTTGTAACTTTATGTTTTCCCTGTTCAATATTTTGTTTCATCAACCTCAGGGTGTGCTTGGTGGAATTATAAATTGAACAGAAATAAGTATTAAAAATGTTGGCCATGTCTACCGGGTCAGTGTTCATGACGTTATTTTCCATTATTGCATTAAGTTCTGCATCTGATTTTTTTAAGTGAATTTATATAACCATAAAACTGTTTACTACTTTTGCTTGCTGTTGTTGCCAATTTTTTCTCATACTGTTGTTTCGCTTTATTTTGCTGTCACAGTTTTTGAAGTGTTCTGAATCTTCCCCAGCTTTCCACTGTGTTTTATGTCTTAGCTATACCATATGCTTTATTTTTTCTTTTTATTGATTATATTATACCTTTGTGGAGCCATGTTGGTTTTATTCCTCTATGACTGTTTCTTGACTCGCCTTACATGCTTATTTATTACAGAGAGAATAGTGTTTTTAATAAAAACCCAGCTTTCCTCCATGGTTTTATCACTTAAGGATGAAATCCAATTTAAATTCTCTACACCTGTGTTTATTCGTGCTATATTAACAGACTTGTAGTGGTATACTTCTGTGCATCCTTTGAGGTGAATATAATTTTTTTCAAACACTTCACTACCAGTCTAGCATTGCTTGTAAAGCGCTTTGGGATACAGTGTATGAAAAGCGCTATATAAATGCAGATTCTTCTTCCTTTTGTACTGCAAAGGTTACTGTGGCATGGTTGCCGTTACCTAAGGGGGCATTTACTTTACAATCTACAATATTTATTCTCTCTGTACAAAATACTAAATCTAATAGGTTTTCACCCCTTGTTGGGGCATTTACATGCTGTACTGTTTTCCAGACAAGTTTCTAAAAATGCTGTTCTTTATTTTGATGTGGCCTTCTTTTGCTCCCAATCAATGTCTGGGTAGTTAAAATCACTTTTCAGGATAATATCTCCACATTCAACGACTTTTGCTGTTTTATCTAGGCTTTCGCTATTTCCTTCCTCAGATGTGCCTGGTGGTCTATAACATAATCCAAGCATATAATTCCTAGCACTACCATTCTATACTTGTACCCATAGTGTTTCTGTGGTAGCAAACTTTTTTTTTTTTTTAATTTCTGATGTTATATCTATAGTCTGTATCCTTTGTGAGCTATAAATAGCAATACCACCCCCTTTCAGAGACTGTAAAAGTTTAGCTAAAATATTGGCTACACGGTTAGAAACAGCTCTTCTGCTTTTAATACATAAATCTAGGGCCAGTTTTATGAAGAGTAAGCAGGGCAGTGATAACCTCCCTGCAGTGGTAGACCTTATCCAAACTGCTACTATGGGTCCGGAGTAGCAACTGACGCTGAAAAGGCTTTCAATTCCATTAAGTGGAATTACTTATTTTATACCCTCTTGGCGGTGGGCATTGGCCTGGTTTTTCAAGCGTGGGTTCGCTGTCTATATACCTCTCCAAAGGCCAGAGTAATAGCAAATGGACAATTATCAGAACCTTTTAAATTTATTTCATGGCACAAGGTAGGGGCCCCCAAGTCCCTTGCTGTTTTTGTTAGCCATGGAACTCCTTAATTCAGCCATACAACAGCATCCAGATAGTCATGGCATTAAGGTGGGTACCCAATCTTTCTCTTTGCTACTGTATGCTGATGATTTACTTTTGTTACTTTCCAGGGTGGAAACTTCACTGCCTACTACATGGAGTGGTTCCGACTCATTCAGTGCTATATCAGGCTTAAAGGTCAGCTGGACCAGAATGGAGATTTTAATGATTTATCATGGCAACCCTAGTTGGGAGTCTTTACACACGCCTTCATTAAAGTGGTCACCCGATGGTATAAGAGATTTAGGTATGCTTATTTCTAGGGATGTGCACGAAATGGGTTCTATAAATATTCTGGAGGTGTTGACCAATATGCCGGTAGATTTTAACAGACGGTTGAAACAACATTTGACTCTCCTGGGTAGGGTGTCTGCTATAAAGTTGATGGCATTCCCTTAATTATTTTATTGCCTGAGTAACTTACCCCAGCCAATCTCCCTGGGACTGTGGGAAAAAACTGACAGATTGTTGGGAGGAGAAAACCCCAATGTTTGCTAGGAAAACCTTACGGGCCCCTGGACCAAAAGGAGGTTAAAATATGCCTTGGCTTGGGCCTATCATGAGGAATTAGGTATGAAACATGCAATTTACTGGCTATCCTTACGCTTCATGAGTTCTCCACTCTGGGTACATATTGAACAGGCTTTAGTGGGTGATACGCCAATTTCAGTTATACTTAGGGATCCACATTCAGCACCTAATAAATTCATTCTCCCTATTACATTTATACAACAGAGTTGGAAAAAGTTGTTGAAGATGTTCCAATGGAACTCTGATTATCTGGGTCCTTTTGAACTTCTATGGAACAACCGCAGGATCCAGATAGGAGGTTCTCAGATCCACTGGTTTACATGGGCTTCTAAGGGGATTTATGTTGTGGGTGACCTCTTTGATCCAGAAATGGGTGCTTAAGGCTTTTAATCAGTTGCAGCAGGAGTATTCTTTATCATCTCTGGATTTATGGAGGTATTTGCAGCTGCACCATGTTTTTTGACCATGGCTCAAGAAAGATTATACTTTAAATCTGACGGATCTGGTTAAGCAGTTGCAGGGGTGGTCTCAGCTCCCTAAGGGTCAGATCAGCCATATATATAAGTTATTGCTAGATTTGTATTTGCCTAATTGGGATACTCAGAGGTCCAAATGGTCATTAGAATTGCAGAGTCCCATTACAGAAGAAAGCTGGGCTCGCTGCTAGGTCAAGGCTCATCAGACTTTACCCAATCCATGGCTACAGCTTATAAAAAAGAAAGATTTAAGTCATTGATGTAGGATCCTGGATCGGTTAGTATCGATGGGTCTGGGCACCTCCAATATTTGTTGGGAATGTGCAAATCAACCAGGAACACTACCATATATTATGGGAATGCTCCTTAATTAGGGAGTGATGGGAAAACATTTTGCATTATATGGAGAAGATTCTTAATATGCCCCTACCTCAATTACCTTGTTTCTGGATCTTAGGAGATTCATATTTACTCAGCCATTCGGCCCTGAAGTATAAACTGCTGCTGTATTTGGTGGCTTTACAGTCCAAGAGGCTACTTTTGCATAACTGGATGTCAACTTCTTCCCCCAATTTTATGACTTGACAACAGTCCATGTCAAAAACTGCCTCTTACTAACAAGAGAGTTATTTTGGAGAAATAAGAAATCAGCAGTTTTTCAGTCAGCATGGGAACCTTGGCTTGTGTCTGCTGGGATATCTAACTTTCAACCGCAGATGTTTTCAGTGGGTTTTTTCTTACTCTAGGATATTTTGGTTATTCGTTCTATATATACGGTGGGATGCTGCAGGCTCTCCATTGGATTACATTGGTAGTCTCTCTTCTTCTGGTGATTAAATCGATGTTGACAAGGTGTTGCCATTGTGTATATTTCTTTATTGTATTTCACGCCATTTATCTGCCTTTGAATGCCTTTGTAATTTGGATTAGTTTAAGAACAATTTTTTTGTTTGTTGCTGAATTAGACCTTATTTACCTCTTCTTGGTAAATGTCTGCTATTTGTTTTTAATCTGAAATTATGGTCTGGAATTTCATAGAATCATATAATCTTGTCGGCAGAAAAAGACCCTCAGGCCCATCTAGTCTGCCCTTTCCACCCTTTTATTTATTCTGCACCCTTTCCAGAGGCCCCCTTTCCATTCCCACACAGCCCCTTATATCTGTCCCATGCAATCTTGAACTCCGACACTGTTTCGCCCCCACCACAGCCTCTGGAAGCCTGTTCCATGCCTCCACCACCCTCTCTGTGAAGAACTGTCCCTTCATGTTGCCTCTGAATCTCCCCCCCTCATAGTCTCAAACCGTGCCTCCTAATTACTGCACCATCTTTCATATGGAATAGACTCCCTACCTTTACCTTGTTGATCCCCTTGACATACTTGAACGTTTCAGTCATGTCCCCTCTTTCTCTTCCAGTTTGTAAGGAGTACAGTCCCAATTCCCTGCTCGTACAGTTTACCCTGCATTCCCTGCACCATCTTAGTCACCCTCCTCTGAACCCCCTCCAACATATCTCTGTCCCAACACAGATGTGGCCTCCAGAACTGGACTCCGTATTCCAGGTATGGCCACACCATGGCTTTGTAAAGGGGCATCTGTACCTTGCTTCATCAGCTAGTGATGCCCCTGCCAAGACATGCCAGCATCCCATTTGCTTTTCCCACTACCCTGCTGCATCGGTTGCCCACCTTGGGGTTACTAGATACTATTACTCCTAAATCCTTCTCCTGCTCTGTAACCCTAATATCCTCCCCTCCAGCGTGTATCCTGCTTTCTGGTTCTTGTGCCCCAGGTGCATCACGGCACACTTTCCGACACTGAATTTTATCTGCAAAGACTTCGCCAATCCTTCTAAAGTCCTCAAGTCTTGTCTCATGTCCTCCACCCCCCCCCCACGGTGTCCACCCGATTGCAGATCTTTGTATCGTATGCAAAAAGGCCCAAACATCCTCTCACTCCTTCCGCTAGGTCACTAATACATATGTTGTAAAGGAGGGGACCCAGTACTGACCCCTGGGGTACACCGTCCATCACCCACCCTGTTCCAGAGTAAACCCCATTAACCACCACTGTCTGGCTTCTATCTGCCAACCAGTTTTCTACCCACCTGGTTATTTTATCACCCACCCCTACACTTTCCAGTTTGTTCAGTAGCCTCCCATGGGGAATGGTGTTGAAGGCCTTGCTGAAATCCAGATAGGCCACGTCCACCGCCCCCCCCCCCCGGTTTGATTACCTGTGTCACCCAGTCAAAGAATTCAATTAGGTTTGCCTTGCATGACCTCTCCTTCATAAATCCATGCTGTCTATCTTCCAGGAGCTCATTATCCTCTAGGTAGATCATCACCACCTCCTTATTGAGTGCCTCCATGACCTTCCCCACCACTGAGGTGAGGCTGACTGAGCGTAGTTCTTTCATCTCCCTGCTGCCCCCCCCCCCCCCATGCATCGGCACCACATTCACTCTCCTCCAGTCCTTCGGCACCCTTCCCGAAACCAGAGAAAAGTTGAACAGCCTCATCAGCGGGGCTGCTAGTTCTTTCCCCAACTCCCAGAATACCCTTGGGAGCAGCCCATTTGGCCCCATGGCCTTATCCACCAGCAACCTGCCTAATTCCTCCCTAACCTCTCGATACCAAAAGGACTTGGGTCTACCCCTCTGTTCTACCTCCCCCTAAGCGTGTGATTTAAAATTGGGAGCCTCCACGCCTAGAAAAGAAAAGAATTAACATTATTTAATGAAAAGTTCTCGATAAGATAGAATCACATGCATAAAATATACACACACATACACACACACACACACATATCCATCCCTCGGACAGGGTTACCAGTTTCCAAGTTATAGTCCATCAATATTTACATCATTCTATCAGAGAAATATTAATTCCCTTTTTTTCTTGATTAGAGGCAAAACATCAATTTTATCATTAAGACTTGGTGCTGTTAGCGCATATAATGTATAAATCCAGAATGCAGAAAGAGGAAGTAATATTTCTCTGGTAGAATGATGTAAATATTGATGGAATATAACTTGGAAACTTGTAACCCTGTCTGAGGGATATATATATTTTATGCATGTGATTCTATCTTATTGAGAAGTTTTCATTAAGTAATTTTTAGTATTACACATTTTTTAATAATAAAAACAGTTGCTAGATGTACTTGTTACAACTAAGATTTTAATTGCACTGTTACTTTAAGTCCACCTTTTAAATGGATCTGACCCACATTTGCAGCATCCTCCAGACGACGTAGGCAACTACAAAACCGGTTTAGGTTGTTTGAGCTCGAGCGGTGGCAGCTGGATATTGCACTCATTAAAGCTGCTATCTGCTCTGTGGATAGTGGTGCTGGCATTTTTGTTCTCATGGATTAAAGCATTTATGCTGAACACACTGTGTGGCTGGAGCAGGATTACTGCTGTCGCTCTGTGTATCCTTGTTTCCCAAGCTCACTGCAGTCCATTACAAGTTTTGGTTATCAGCCAGTGAACGGCACATTACAGGACCTGAGACTGAAGTGCAAGGCAGTACACAGAGTACACTGAAAGAGGTGTTCCGGTACTAATAACTTACATGGTCCCTCTGAATTTCAAAATGCGGTATCCCCTCTTGAAGGTATGTCTAACGCTTCCTTCACCAATGTTAGGTTAGGGGATCCCTCGGGCTCACTCTCTGCAAGCATTTGTATCTCAGCAGGAGGCACAGAACTTTTTAATGAACAACTTCCGGGTGCCAGTACTGAAAAATCAACCTGCAAATGAGGGATCCGATGAAACCATGGAAGCAGTGGACACTGCAACTCCATTCAAATAGTTGGAACAGGCGTCACTGTGGGGTTGGCACAATTACTGAAGCCGCATCATGTTAGAAGCATACCTTAAAGTGGGAAGATCGCCTGGGGGCATTGGAGTAACCCATACACTGGGTTATGGCATGGAACAGGATGTCTTTATGAGTAACTGGAAAGGAGCTTTGTAACTAGGCATGGATGCCCAAATAAAAGCAGTTATAAAGGACTACCTTTCACAACAGCCTGAAATTTTGCAATATATACAAAATAACCAGGAAGCAGTACTGAAATTCAGAGATCATCCTGAATTTGTGGACTTTGATACTAAATTGAAGGGGGTACTCTCAAAGGAGGTCAATAAAATTAGACAGCAGAATCTTAAAATATGTTAAAAAGAGACAGCCAGAATTACATACACGACAGGGATTTCACCTGGGACAAGGCGGAGTCAACATTACAATAGAGGATGCAACAGTAGTGGAAGCCCAAACAGCAAAGACAGCCAACAATTCCAGTCTCACTCATAACCCGCTCCGACCCCATACTCCATTTCAAACAGACACAATGGGTTACCAACGTACTTCACATCAACGAATGATTCCAAATCCACAAAAGAGCTTTTTTAGAGGAGGAGGGTGGAGAGTTCAATCCAGTACCCATGAGATGCAGTGGTAGATAAGTGCAGATCCAAGTCCAAGCCCTGGGCAACAACAGGGGACCAAGGCAGTCTCCATGACAAAACCATCAGGAAAAAACACCAGAACTCGTCCGGCGGGGGGGGGGAATTTCAGTACTAGAAAAGGCAACAAGAAGGAAGTGAGTGGACTTGAAGAATCCCATACATGTATGGTTATCAGTATCTCTGATTTTCCCCTGTCTACTGTTCATATACAGGTTCTACAAAAGGGCCTTTCATTTATTCCCACCAATAACTTTAATCCATTTGAGCTTTACCTGGACTTATATCGCTTCACATTCAACTTGAACCTAAAAGCCTTTCTTGAGAAGAACAAAATGTGTCGTACTGTGGTGGGAGACACGGTGAGAGAAGCAGATATGCCCACATCAGAACCAAGTACCAGTCACAAGCCTCTTGATTTTCGACCCCCTTCCACTTTCAATCTACCTTATAATGAAACAGTTCGCATTTTTGAAAGGATGTGTGAAACAGAAGTCAAATTAATGGCACAATAGCAAGAGAGACCAAAGTATGTGAACATCTCAGCAGAAGAAACGTAGTCACTTCGGGATTTAGAGAATAATCCTGAAATTGTAATTAAACTTGCAGACAAGGGGGGTGCAGTGGTGGTTATGTCCACAAAAAAGTACATTCTGGAAATTGGAAATCAACTGCAGGCCATACAATTCTACAAAAATCTTCGAGGGGACCCTACAAATACATTTTAGGGGAAGACTGATAGATTTCTGGTTGAGGCACTGATTGAGGGTATTATCACGGCCAGTGAACTGGAGTATCTCATGGTGGCTCATCCAGTCTGTGTGAGCATCTGTGTTACCAAAAATCCACAAGAGTCTGGAGAATCCCCCGGGATGCCCAACTGTGCTGGGAATCAGTTCCCTCACTGAGCCACTGTCTCATTACATTGATGCCTATATTAAGGGTCATGTTAAGAACTTGAGATCATATGTGAGAGACACCACTGACATACTGAGTGTTCTTGGGGATATCAAGATGGAACCTGGTTGGCTACTTGCATCGATGGATATAACAGCCCTATATACCAACATACCTCCCTCATGAGGAGGGCCTATTGGCACTACCTTACTGGTTGGACTTGGATGACACTACTCATAACAAAAACAATTTCTTGTGGATATGGTTGAGATGGTTTTAACCATGAATTATTTTCTCTTTCTTTTCTGTTGGTCTGAAAGCTAAAGCTTTTTGTTCTTTTTATAACATCCTTCTTGGTCCAATTAAAGGTATCAAACCATCTGTTCTTACTAGGACCAATACAGCGTTAAACATTGGTTTCTCTTTCTAGGTGATTTCTACCTACAAACCAAAGCGATGGCTATGGGTGCTATGTTTTCACCCAATTATGCCAACCTCTATTTGGGTCTTTGGGAGAAAATATATGTCTAGGATGACCAGGACAATCCATTTCACCACAGGACTGATCTGTGGCATCGCTTTATAGATGACATTTTTATGATTTGGAGGGGCACTTGGGGCGAGCTATGGGAATTTATTAAGTATTTGGAAAGGAGTAACTATAATCTGAAATTTACAGTACAATGTGATGAACAAACTGTAGATTTTCTGGATCTAAAAATAATGAGGGACACTGAGAATTGAATCAGTACCTCCTCATATTGTATGGAAACTGATCATAATTCCCTGCTTCTTGCCTCGAGTTGCCACCCACATCATATGGTGAACAATATTGCCAAAGCCCAATTTCCAAGGGTTAGGAGGAAATGCAGTACCGACACTGATTTCCATACACATGACCAGAACTATGTGACAGATTTGCCAAGAGGGGTTATTCACTAAAGATCATTACTACAACTTTAGAGAATCCACTTAGCAGAATACTTACAGTTTCCAATCACTGGAGATTGAAAAAATAATCAAGGGCAACTGGAATATCCTAAGATCTGACTCCTTACTGAAAGAGGCCACCTCTACATCACCACGGATGGTATACAAGAGGGGCACCAACCTGGGTGACCATTTTGTCCTTCTACAAAGAGTAGATGCACTGAAACTTAACAGGGGAAGTTGGCTACCAGGTAAACCCAAGAGGAAATTCCCATGTGGCACCTGCAAATTCTGTAGTGTTATATTGAAGGATAACACATTTAGCACGGTTAATGTAAAGAAAACATGCTGCATGTATCTTTTTCATTCTTTAGCTGTGTTACTAAAGGTTTGGTATATTTGGCCACATGTGAGTGTGGGTCTTTCTATGTGGGAAAGACCACCAGGCAATTTAAGCTACATATGGGAGAACACCTGAGGAGCACTGTGAATGGTAATACCACTAATGCCTTTGCAATGCATTGTTTGATGGGTACAAGGAATGGTGCAAACCACAGGTTCAAGTTTAGCAGGGGTGGAATTGGTAAGACTGGGACCAAGGGGTGGGAATCTAAATGGCAGGTTGTTCTACAGGGAAGCATTCTGGAGTTATACATTAGGTGCACTAACAGCACCAGGTCTTAATGATAACATTGATGTTCTGCCTCTAATCAAGAAAAAGAGGAAGTAATATTTCTCTGACAGAATGATGTAAATATTGATGGAATATACAGTGGTAATTGCTCACAAGTTGATCAGTATCGCGCACTGCACGGTAGCGGTATACAACAGCTTAATCTGGTTCAAGGTCAGTTAGCCTTCATCTGTATCCCCCTCCCCCGGGCCGTGCCTGAAAACAGGCAGGATTTGTCTAGTGCACTTACCCGGTCAACAAAAACTACACACATAAAGCTATACATGTTATTCAATAGATACTGCGCTTGCACAAAACACTGTATACCGCGCTACCAGTCAACTTTTGCATGATTACCACTGTAACTTGGAAACTGATAACCCTATCCAAGTGCTATATAGATTTTACGCATGTGATTCTTCTATCTTACTGAGAAGTTTTCATTAACTAATGTTTATTATTTTCTTTTCTAGGCATGGAGGCTCCAAATTTTGAACCCCGTGCAGGATAGATCAGGCACGTTCTATATACAGGATCAATTGTTGTCATGATAATTTACCTGTTGATCTTTTTTTTTTATAGTGAGAACAACTGCTAGATGTACTTGTGACAACTGATTTTTTTTTTAATTGCACTGTCACTTTAAGCTCGCCTTTTAAATGGCTCTTACCCACATTTGCAGCATCCTCCTGATGACGTAGGCAACTATGAAACCAGCTGAGGTTGTCTAAGGCAGAGCTGTGGCGGCTGCATATTGCACTCATTAAAGTTTCTTTCTGCACTGTGGACAGTGGTGTTAGCATTTTTTATTCTTATGGCTTACAGTTTGAGCTGACAGGACCCGGCAGCATTCCCAGCCACCAGCAGAACCCTTAACCCTCTGGTCTCACAGAACAAAAGAACAGTCAACAGCTGCAACCACATGCATTGGTTCAATGTTCCCAGCCCCATACCTGTGTAGCAGGATTGAGATTGAGACAAAGAGTGAAGTGCCACCGTGCACACAGCAGCTTCCCAACCCCTGGACAAACAGCAAGGTCAGAAGCGGAAGAGCAATTATTATATAATTATTAAAATTATATAATTAGTTTTATATCACTGAACTGTCAGCCCCTGAGCACCATCCCTTCAACACGCATGCACAGCAGTCTGGGCACGAAGCCAGAGCAGTGATTTTGGATTTGGGTCCCGGACTCCAGGGCAGGCAGCTAAGGCAGAAACAGGGATTTAAGGAGTGCCACTGGAGGCAGGATAAAGTGCTTCTCAGCCCCAGGATAGGCAGCAGGGCTAGGACCAGGGAGGACTTAGCCCAGAGTGCCATTCTGTTAACCGTTCACATGCAGCTGCAATGACAATGGAGCAAGGGCTAAGACTGAGAAATCAGGCGGCATGGCTGACTTTCCAGCCCCAACCTCAGGACAGACAGCAGGGTTGGGACAGACTGACTCCAGACCTGAGGGGCAAAAATATGAGCAGTTGGAGGCTGCACAGAAACACAAAGCAGCACATGAAAGATGTATGCAAACATGGCTGCCAACATGCAGCCAGAAGCCTCTGACCACATAAGACCTACTGGGAAGGGGTTAGTGGTGCTACAGGGTTTCCACCCCCAACATTTCCACCAATAAGGAGCTCAGGTTTTACCTGATCTAGCCAGGTAAACAAGATGCACAGTATCTGTGAACCAATCAAGCATCGAGTTTCACCCAGTATACGGGAGATTGCTGAAGAGAAATTTGGGTTCAGTCCAATTCTCATCCACAAAGAGAGAAGACAAGAAAGTTCAGGACAACACTTCCACCATTGACAAGCTGCTAGAGAGAAGCAGTGGATCCAGCTTTAAGTGCCAGCATCTCATCTGCACCCACAAGAATGCCTCACCCACTTGTGAGAGACAAAAAGGACCAATTGTGGAGGGATCTGTAGGTTTGTTACAGAAAATTCTAAAGTTATACTGCTTAGAGTATAAGCCCCTTAAAGGAAAGGTGTCCAAAAGGTGGGCTCCCTCCCCCGGACAGCTTACCCTCCAGTTTAGATTTTAACACCAAGATCGGCATTTCTCTGCACCTCAACTTGCTGTATTTTAATTTTTAAAACTCCAGAACCCAGAAGTATGGAGGAGGCAGGGGACGCTCCATCTGCTGAAAAGGTGTGGCGATGCACCCTAGGCTTCAATACTTTGTATTGAAATAAGCAGTAATATGCATCTTTTCCAACAGATAAACGTCCTACTCAAATTCCAAATTTTAAATTAAAAAACTCTAACAATTACATTCTGAAAAATACTACTCTAAACTGGAGAATAACATCTGACCAAATACGTTGAACAATTTCACTAACTAATTTTCCATTGCTGCCCCTTCTTCCTACCCCAACCTTTTAAATAAATGTTGTTTTTGCACTTTAATTCTTGAGTATTGCTAATAATTGCTGCTTCAAAACTGTCACTGCTTGTTGGATGGTACTGTGTGGGTGGAGGAGATCTAAATTATTTGTTGGGAGACAGTAAGCACAGGTTACTCACCTATAACAGTAGTTCTAGGTGTGGTACATGATGTTCATCCACACTTTCTGGCAGATTCCTAGCAGTTCTCTGGGAGAAATGAGACAATGCGCACACCCCCTACTTAGGGAACTAAGGCCCCAAAACCAGCATCCCACCATGACTCTAGGTCAATGTGGTAATGGGAAACGAAGGTGTGTGTGCTGACCTCCAGGTCACAGCCCTGCAGATTTCCTAGATAGTGACGTCCCTGAAAGCAGCCACCGATACAGCCGGTATGGCAGGTGGAATGAGCCCTTAGCCCTCCAGGAGGCTCCCTACCCACCATTCTATAGCAGAGATCAATGTAGGATGCGATTCATCTGCCAATCGTCTACTTGGATGCAGGTCTGCCAGGTGTAGCTTCAGCAAAGGTGACAAACAGCTGGCAAACCTCTCCCTGAACTTCAGCCACGAGCTCTTTGTAATAAGCAAGCACTCACCTCAGGTCCAGAGTATGGAGCTTGTGCTCGGCCTCAGATGTGTGACTGGTGAAGTACGATGGGAGACTAATCACCTGGTTAAGGTGAAACCTCGACACAACCTTTGGGAGGAACTCCGGGTTGGGGCACGGGACAACCTTGTCCCTGTGGAAGACCAGGTAAGGAGACTCCACCGAAAGCACCTGGAGTCCACTGATCCTTCTGGCTGATGTGATAGCCACTAAGGTGGTGGTCTTCCATGACAGGTGAGAGGGATCACACCTGTGCACTGGTTCGAATGGCTTGCACATGAGCTTTGCCAAAATCAGCAACAAGTCTCACGGTGGCAGTGGTTCACGCACCCTTGAAGAAGCACCAGACCACTTTCTCTTGTGCCACTGACTGCCGACGAGCCCGCGCCCAGTAAGCAGAGATGGCTGTCAGGTGCACCTTAAGGATCGTTGACTGAAGGCCCAACAGAAAGGGACCACAGGTAATCAAGGATGCTAGCCACTGGACAGGAAAAAGGGTCCAACCCCTTGCCCTGACACCAAATGGAGAATCTCTTCGATTTGAAGGCACAGCACTTCCTGGTTGACTCCTTCCAAGAAGCCTGCACAATGGTGAGGACATCTTCAGAGAGACCCAAGGCCTGCAACTCTAGCTGCTCTGGAACCAAGCTGTCAGGTGCAGGGACTGAAGGTCCGGGTGGAGTACCTTCTCCTGCTTGATGGAAAGCAGGTCCAGGTGTAGGGGAAGATGCCTCAGGAGCCTGCTGCTGAGGCTAAGGAGATAGGGGTACCAGAACTGGCGTGGCCAGTCCAGAGCCTCCAGGATCACCTGTGCCTTGTCCCTCCTGGCCTTGAGAAGCATCTTGTGGATCAAGAGAATCAGAGGGAGAAGAGGCATGGGGTCCAGGGCCTCGAGAAGGCATCCCCCTACAGCGTTCCCTGCTGAGGGGGGCAGGCATAAAACAGCCTCAGCTTTGCTTTCTCCCTGGAGGTGAACAGGTCCACCTGAGGGGTGCCCCACTGGGAGAACAGACTGTAAACTACTTCTGGGTGGAGAGTCCACACGTGAGACAGCTCACCTACCCGGCTGAGGGTGTCTGCCAGCTGAATGGAGGCTCCTGGTACATGGATGGCCAAGAGATCCACCTCCCGGCTGCGCACGACGGTCGAGACATGGAGAGCTTCCTTGCACAAAGGCAGGAGTGTATCCCACCCTGTTTGTTGAGGTAGTACATGATCGTGGTGTTGTCCATCTGGACTTGAACCACTTGACCACAAATATGTGGAGCGAATGCAGTCAGCACCAGCTGAACTGCTCAGAGATCCAGCAGGTTGATGTGGCATCGGGACTTCTCGGGGGTCCAGAGCCCATGGACTCTGTGTTCCCCCAGGTGGGCACCCAAGCCCATGAAAGAGGCATTGGTTATCAGAATGACCATTGGCTCTGGGCGGGCAAACGGGATCCCTTCCTACAGATGCGATGGAACCAACCACCACTGGATGGCATCCCACATCCTCTGGGTCACAGTGACTCAGTGGTCAAAGTGACCTTTGCGCCGAGACCACTGGCTAGCCAGCTCCTACTGCTGAGAGTGCATTCTCCAGTTGGCCCAATGGACCACGCTGATGCAGGCCACCATGTAGCCCAGCAAGAGCAGGAAGTCCCGGGCAGGGCACAATTGCCCAACCCGAAATGATTGGGCACAAAAGACGAGAGCCTCCGCCCTGTCTACCGAGAGCTGGGCCCTGGCTCTATTTTTATTTATTTATTGAAATGTTCACCAGGAAGGCACACTGAACAATAAGTTGCTCATCTCCCAGTGCGACCTGGGGTTGGGGGGTGTATAATTGGATGAAGAATTAGACATACAGTTTAACATTCAACATATCCAAGAAATTAAACATTCAATTACACTTGCAACAAGATATAGTTAAAAAATAAACATACAATCGCTTTTGTGACATAACACACAGTTAAATATATCATACCTGTGGAATATGCATTTTATTACAAGTGGCATATCTGAGGAACACTGTACAGAAATTTAATGTAGCCTTGGAGCCAACTCCTTGCAGGAATGGATCACGGTTAAAAGGCAGATTATTTAGCAATTATTGAATGAATGAGGTCCAGTGGGGGGACATCAAGGAGGGCAGAGGGGTAGACAGGGGAAACCAGCTGGGGGAAGGTCAGGATAAAGACTGGGAGGGAACATTACTGGAAAAAAGTGAGCAAAAAAAATAATCAATTGTGGAGGGCAAGTTAACAAAGGGCTAGTGCAATGTGGGAGCAGAACAAAAAAGTGCAGATTATTAGCTCAAGTGAACTAATTCCTTTGATTAAGTGTAGAGAGGGGGGCAGGAGAGAGGTGGGGGTAAGGTATAGGTAAGGGAAGGACGAGTCATAACTGTGATATGCCCCTTCAGAGTGCAGAGATCGCTGCCAGTGGTGGAATAAGGAGAGGATTTAGAATAAGGGGCAGGAGTAGGCAAGGACAAGTTGGATAGAGATAGTAGAGGGGATGGTAACGGGAAGGGGGGGGGTGGAAGAAACTTGCCTAAGACTAGTCCTCTTCAGAATGCTTAGAACCCTGCCAGAGAGCAGAGTCAGGCAAGGATGAGTTAGGTAGAGAGGATGGAGGGGAAAGGGGAGGGAAGGAATAGTCATTTCCTAGTGCTGGACTCCTCCAGGATGCTGAAAACCCTGCTGGGGGCAGAAATAGGTGAGGACAAGTTGGGAAGAGATAAAAGAAAGGATGAAGGGAAAGGAGGGAAAGAAAAATCTTGCCTGAGACTAGGCCACTCCAGGATGCTGTGAACCCTGCCAGAGTGCAGAATCAGGTGAGGACTCGTTGGGTAGAAAGGATATGGGGAGGGGAGGAGGAGTGAAGGAAGAGTAATTGCCCAGTGCTGGGCCCCTCCAGGATGCAGAGAACCCTGCCAGGGGACAGAATTAGGCAAGAATAAGTTGGGCAGAGGGAATAGGGGGGATAAAAGAGGAAAGGAAGAAAGGATGGAGGGAAGAAACTTACCTGAGAGCAGACATCGCCAGGGTGCTAAGAATTTTGACAGAAGCAGATTTAGGCGAGGACAAGTTGGGTAGAAAGGAGAGAGGGGGAAGGGGAGGGGAAGAGCTCTGCAAGAGTTAAGCTCCACCTTGATGAAGTTGATCACCTGCAAAGGCACAAGTTTTGACTTGGCCTCGTTGACTAGGAGGCCAAGGGAGATGCAGGTCTGGAGGGCCAGGTCCCTGGACTGCTCCACCTCCTACCTGAAGGGACCTGCCATCAGCTAGTCATCCATACAGAGGTAAACCTGGACCACTCAGGGCCTCAGGCAGAGGAGATCTGGAACTCATAGAGGGTTCCTTCTGCCCAGAAGCAGAGGAAACTTCAGTGAGGTGGATGGATCGGGACATGACAGAACGCATCCTGAAGATCCGGGGAGCAAAACCACATGTCTTGCTTGAGAGATGGTATGAGCTGTAACACAGTTACCATCCTGAAGATGCACAACCTGAGAAACTTGTTCAGGTCACACAGACCTAGAATGGGGCACCAGTCCCCCCCTGTCCACTTTGGCACCAGGAAGCACCTGGAGACAAACCCTGGGTATTTTGGAGGATCGAGCTATGTCATCTCTGAGTGCTGACAGAATGTCTATGGAAACCAAATTCCCCCGTGGGGCATGGGCTAGCAATGAGGGTACTGCTCGAATTCCAGAGGCAGCCCCTGACCCACCACTTCCAGAACCCACCTGTCCATGGTGACAGCGGACTAGGCACAAAGGAAGTGGTGGAACCAGCACCCCACAGGAAGACCCAGGGGAAGCGTGACTGGCATGAGGGAGGCACCCCTCAACCCATCACTGAGCAGGCTTTGAAGAGGGCCCAGCTGAGGCACCACCAGTGCCTTTCCCTCCTGGCTTATGGACAACGGAGGCCACTGATGTGGGCCGAGGTCACCAGGCCTGAGCCTGCTGGCCAGCCTGTTGCTCTTCTGGTGTGGCCACAGGAGTGGAGATGGGCCGAAAGGGCTTCCATTTCTGATACTGTTTGGAGCCATTGGGGTCCTTCTGGGCAGACATCACAGAGTCCAAGGTGGCACTGGACTTCTCAATATGAGTGAGGCAACTCTGAACCCCAGGCCCTAACAGGTCGGTGCCTAGGAAAGGGACATCTGCCAACTTATGCCGAGTGTCTGCCGTGAAGGTCGAGATCCTCAGCCAAGCCCTGCAGCGCATGGACATTGAGGCTGCCACGGAGCGAGCACAAGAGTCCCCAGTGTCCATGACCATCTGGAGCTGTTTGGCCACAGCTCGACCCTGGTCTTGGACCCATTTGACCATAGTCTGGAGGTCCGCAGGCAGATGAGGAAGAACCCCATCTAAGGTACCCAATAATGCATGGGAGAAGTGGGCCATGGGGGGGGCCAAGCTCGCCTGGCTGAGGCCAAGCAAGAAAGCAGCATAGACCTTCTTAGCCACATGGTCCAGCTTCTTGGACTCCTTATCAGGTGACTCGTCAACATGCCCAGTGTTGCCAGAGCAGCAGAACACAGAGTCGGCCACCAACTCCTCAGCCGAGGGGTGCTCTGTGAATCCCAAAAGGGATCCAGTGGGCACCGCATACTTGAGGGCCATCCAGACAGAGGGCGCAGGGCAGGAAGCAGGGGGTGCTGCCAACGCTCCAGGGCAAGGCCAAGAATAGCTTTGTCCACCAGGAAAACCTCCATCAGAGAGTCTCCCCAGTTGAGGATCTCAGTCAACGGGTAACAAGCCTATTTCTGGTCAGATTCCATTTTCATACCCATCGACTCGGAGATCAGGCAGAGAAGGACCATGAAGGAAGATGAGCCTTTGTGCACTGAGAAATCCCCCACAGACTCCACATCAACTGGAAGGGAGTGCAGGGAGAAACCCTCAGACCCCGAAGAGTCATCGAAGAGTGGTGGACCACCACAGTCCTCACTGACCCCCCGCGGATGGCCTAGGGTGACGGTGACCAACAGCCAATAGAGAAGTCCCTTGGCCGGCTGAGAGTCAATCGGAGTGCCGGCCATTGGCTGTTTGGGTGGCAGTTCCACCACAAATTGTCGGAGAAGCTGGAGTCGGCCAAGTCAGGTCCGTTTTGATCGGTTCCGTTGGCGGAGTCGAAAACGGCCATTCAGGCGACAGCCAGCATAGAAACTGGGGTCGGTTTGATGCCGGTAAACACCCACTGTTGCCACGAGGTCCTCGCAGTGTCGACACAACTTGTGCCAAAGCCTCTCCTCACCTGAGGAGGAGGAGGAGGAGGATGACAAATAGTGCTGCCAAGATTGGGAGCACTGATGTCGGCAGGACCGGCTCGACCCACAAGAGGAAGACTTCGACTGCTGGTGGGACCAGCAGCGAGCTCAGAGGGAGTCTGTGAATGCCAAGGATCCTCCTGGTCAGGGTTGGGGACCAGAGGCGGTGGGTCAGTGTACTGATCCGTCCCTCCAATGATCTGTGTCAGGACTGGAGTCCTAGACAAGGAAGTATCGGCCTCTTCAGTTGACAACTTGTTGGTCAGCTCAAGAAAAATCTCAGCTTGGACTTCGACCAGCATCTCGGCCGGCAAGCTCAAAGGGGTCACCATGGAGCCACAAACCCAGGCCAAGGATTCGACTGAAATCAAATCCAGAGAAGCACGGGAATCAGAAGCCCTCAACTGAGAGCATTCCCGATCCTATGACCAACCTTTTTTGGACTCTTCTTTGTATTCAGATTTGCCCATAGGTCCTTGACCAAAAGTCAGCAGAGACTGGCACAATTCCTTGAAGCAACCTGTAAAGGTCAAGCCCAGATGAAGTTGCACAAAGGCAGAAGCAGAGGAGGAATGAGCCATCGCCTGTGCTGCCTCCTCCTTGAAGGTCACAAGCTGCTCGTCAGACCCCACAGCACCAGACACTACCCAACAAGCATCCTTGGATTTGACCAGCGGGTCCCGTTGTACCAGGCGGCCCAATTTCAGGTGGGTGAGATGATCCTCCAGAACATATGAGTGAAACGAGTGTTAAAAGTCACTGGCTTGGGGATCATGATTGTGCCCCAAGCAGCAGACGCACCTGGCATGTGCGTTGGTCCTGTACATCTTTTGTCTGCAAGGGTACCGTCGGAACCCAGGAGCGGACTTCTTGTCCACTGTGGTCGCAATCTAGAAGAACACAGAAACTCAAAGAGTTTAAATTTGGAAGTAAATCTGAAGATTTTAAGCACCAAGGTCTACTCAATGTGAAAGTGAGAAGGAAGAAACCTGCCTTTTCCAGCAAAAAGGAAGATCTGGCATCATGGGGTGGAGCCAAGGTAGTTACCACCTGGGTGGGTAGGAGGAGCCAGCTTGAAGACTTTCTGGCACATCTTAAAGGGAAAGGACACTGCCAGAAAGTGTGGCTAGAACATCATATCCACATCCCTAGAAGCCTGAGTATCAACAACCGGTACACCCTTAAGACAGTCATCAACTCAGTTGTCCCTGAATTTAAGGGTGTTCTGGGGCATTCACAAATTGCCCCAGGTGGAAGCACTGTCATTCATCTGTACCAAGTTGTCCTGCAACTGCAAGAACCCTGGTCAGACCCCTCAGAGAGGGACATTCACCCCCCCATAGGGCCCTGGGCATTCATCAGCATAGCCCAATTCCGTAAAATGATATGCCCTTTGTAGGCTCTAAAAAAATGAAGTAAGCTCATCAGTTGGGGACAGGTCCTTTGCAAGTATGAAAATTAACATAAAGGTAAAGCAGATATGAATTACAAATGGATAAAGAGTTAAGGCAATCATTACTTGATAGGGCAGTGAACACAAGGGAAATGGGTTTCAAAAAAAGACAGAAGGAAAAATGCAACATTATAAGTTCAATAAATGTAATTTTCACCTATAATAATTTACACACTTCTATTTTCATGCCCACATTTCATTCTGAACTAGCCTACATTTAACAGATCACGTTGACACCCTGCATTAAGAATCCTAACACACTAATTAAAAATACCATTAGAAATGCTGCTTCAGAGCTCTGCATGCATGGAGACAATAATAGGCTGTAGCCATAACAATTATGTATCGAGGGTTTCCTCAGTACAATTGTTGCCAAGCTACAGTGAGTACAGAGAAACAACATTTGATCATGTTCTGCATTTTCCACTATATTGTGATTCAGTTATCAGCTGGCTTCAGCAGACAACATATTAAATACAAGATGAGAAAATATGTGTTCCAACAGTAATGGTTTTCTACTGGTGTAATCAAAAGATTTTACCCATGCCTGTGCTGTGAGAAAAACTTTGAAGTCCTCATTAAAAGTTAAAGTAGGATGATCAGCAATTCTGTTTAAAAATCTATGCAGTGCCTTCCTGCGTGTTTCAACGAACTCGTCATTAAATCGTTCCACCATTCCCTTCATTATAAACTTTTCCGGCAGTGGCTAGAAAAAATGGAGAAAAAAGAAATAGCATCACTAGGTGTGTTGAACATTCCAAATGTAGTTTAAGTATATTAAAAAACTATGTTTTAAAATGCTCTTAATTTCAAAGTAGTGCAAAGCAACAGACAAGCAGTAACTGACAATACATTTTAAAGAGCTGCTGACACCTTTTGAGCAACTTCGGAAAACAGGCTATTTAGACACAATTCTGCTTGTATTTCATGTATCTTATGCACATTTCACATTCCCCATATTTATTACTTGAGAAATGTGCACAAAAACTAGATCTTTATCCCTTCGATTTCATCTGCCTCTGTGGTTTAGTCCCTACTTTAAGCCATACTCCTTTGTTTAGACATCAAAATCTGTTGCCACGGGAACAGCTGAGATGTCAAAAGCATAGTATTACAACGTCTGGTGGGAAATAAGCAATAGGAGCTGATGAACTTCCAAGGAACAAAATTCCTGTTTTCATATATATGGTCTTTGTAATTAATAACTAGTAGAAGAAATACAAAAATATAAGCTGAATTGTGTCCAAATATTATGTTTTTCATATTTCTTCTGAAGGCTTCAGCTGCACTTTAAGAATCTCCATACAAAAGTTTTTGAATTGTTCAGTATTAGTTTAACCCGCTCCAAATTTTTGCAAGGGGTTAAGTAACACTAAAACTGAACTGCTGCAACCACCAAAACAGAAATACTGTACATACATTTTAATAACAGTAATACAGAATAAAACTACAGCATGTATATTGTACTTGTTATAGTTCCATATTAAGTTATAAGAAACTGCTGTTTGGAACAAACTCTGGTCAGAGCCAATATGGCTGCGCAGAGCATTTAGGTGCCCTGGGGAGATGGAGCTCAGGGATATATACATTCACTAAAAATACCACCAACAGCTTAATCTGGTTCAAGGTCAGTTGGCATTCATCTGTATCCCCCTCCCCCGGGTCATGCCTGAAAATAGGCAGGATTTGTCTAGTGCACTTACCCGGTCAACAAAAACTAAATAAATAAATAAAATAAATAGGAGCAGCGAAGTATAGGGCTTTTCGGAGCGGCATCATATGGTGGCAGGTTGAAGCACTGCCGGAGGATGCAGGTGAAACGTTTAAATGAAATTAGTAAATAAAAATGCCGGCACAGTATGCCACTCATGATATTGCGACAACGACAGAACTGCGCATGTGCAGCACTTGTGCATGCGCAGTTCTGTTGAATAGCATACTGCGCCGTCATTTTTACTTATTTTATTTAAATGTTTCAGCCGCAACCTCCAGTGGTGCTCTAATCCATCAGCATATGCCGCCACTCCGAAAAGCACTACACTGTGCTGCCTGGAAGTAATGCGGAAGTGCCACAATAAAGTAAAGTAGTGCACCCACGGGTGGGGCACGGCTGTGCCGTGGAAGGGCACTCTGTTCGTGGAAGCCACACAGCAACGCAGTCAGCGATGTGGGGAACTCACCGCATCACTGTAGGAGAACACCGGAAAGCATTCCGGTAACAGTACCTTTCCTCTCCTATAGTGATCGCAAAACGTCTGCTGAGCTCCGCCCACACAACCGTAAAAAGGCAAAAACCTATTTCATTTGCAACACTTCTTATTCACTGAAAGAAAGACCATCACCATAGTTACTGCAGAGAGTGACTATTTTGAACATCACTTTGAAGGGGGAGGGGTCGCAATATCACAGAAAAGTTAAGAAAAAACAGATGTCTACAAATTATATAAAATTAAGCATGGGGTACCATGGTTACTCAGATTTAATGCACACCCTCAGTGTGTGATGCCTGAATGAACCACTCGGTCTCGGGGTTTATGTAGCATCGCACAACTCGGGTGTGTATTACACATAGAATAATATAAGTACAGATGAAGTTTTTCACACACCCTAGATGTGTAAAAAAAAAAACAAAAAAACAAAAAAAAAAAAAAGAGTAATGTAACATTTGCACATTATTTTTTTATAATACTAATTAGCAATGTTTATCAACATAGCTGGTTCCCAGGTTTCTGCTAAATCCCATTTCCAACACAACCCAGTGAAAAAGGCTTACAGAAATGATAGTGAAAAGTTGAAATTTATTGACTTTTGAACTTAACTGTTAAAATATACTACAGTCAGGAAGCGAAAGTGTCACAGTTCCATGATTGGTGGCAGAACTGCACAATTGCGAAAGCGAGGTGAGATGAACTGCTGCACTGTCTTAAGTGCAAGGGGAGGAGAGAGTAGTGTGGCAGGTGAAGTCTTTTGTACTGTATTTTCAACAGTTTACTTTGCAAATAAGCAACTGTGCTTTTAAAAAGAGCATTTTAAGCCATGCTAGACTTTTTTTTTTTTTTTATTAACACAACACACAGCACTGAGTTTTGATGATATTAACTGGCTATTATGGCTTCTCACAATAATGGACAACCGGTTGATAAAACACTATTGTCAGTAATTACATTCTCATAATGCACACCACCCCATGCATTATTCTCCATTTATTGTGCAAACATTCTTGTAAAACAAACAAGAGATGTTGCCATGTGAGGGACTGGGATGTGCATGGGAATCTCAGAATCTCACACTGGAGGTGGCAGGGGGTGAGTCACCTTACAGAGGTGAGGTGCTCATCTCCTCGGGATGGAGGACATGGGCTTCCCCCCACATCTGCTTGCCCACTGCTGACTGGCCACAAACATAGAAACATAGACTTTGATGGCAGATAAGGACCGCTAGGCCCATCTAGTCTGCCCATTTCCCTACCTACAGGATAGGCCTCAAATCCTAGTTAACCAACAGCCTATATCTTCCTGCCCCCCACAAGAATTGCCTTATGTCTGTCCCATGCATTCTTGAATTCTCCCACAGTTTTAGACCCCACAACTTCCTCAGGAAGGCTGTTCCATGCATCCACTACCCTCTCTGTGAAATAATACTCTCACATTGCCCCTGAACCGCCCTCCTTCTATCTTTTAAATCGTGTCCCTTGTTCTTGCAAGTCTCTTTTTCTGAAAGATGCTACCCTCTTGGACTTTGTTGATTCCCTTGAGGTACTTGAAAGTTTCTATCATGTCCCCCCTCTCCCTTCTTTCCTCAAGGGTATACATATTAAGCTCCTTTAGTCTCTCTCCTCATACGGCTTCTCTTGCAGACCCTGCACCATTTTAGTTGCCCTCCTCTGGACTGCCTCTATCCTGTCTATGTCCTTGCGGAGATGGGGTCTCCAGAACTGGACACAGTATTCCAGATGGGGTCTCACCAACTGTCTGTACAGAGGGATAACAAACAGTACTGGTGAGATGCACACCCAGCCAAGGGAAGGGTGCAGTTTCAGCGACACCATCACAAGGGTGGGAACAGAGGGGAGGGGGAAGGGGGAAAGGACTACTGGTTGAGAATTCAAAGAATAAACATACACAGCATGACATTTGAGAAACTACAGGCCATTTTAAATTGCTTACTGCTATCAGAAGAGCTGCAGACAAGTGTGTGGTGCTCACTGCTTCGACTGATGTAATGCCTGCCCACAACAGGAGGCCCATTCATTCATGCCATCTCTATGAGCATTTTCAGCAAGACTGAGGGAATGGTTAGGGCAGTCATGAGGAGCAACACATGCTAATGTTGCGGTGCAGAGATGGGCCTTCCCACTTCCACCACACCACTGCTGGATAACGTGTTGCTCCATTTACTTTCTCCAGTAACTCCACAACTGGAGAATCAACCTCCCCAATCTCCTACTCTTCTCTGGTGCCTTCCTCGTTGCTTCAGTGTTTTGTATTCCTGTGATCTACACCTGCTGCAGTTCAAGTCTTTGTGTTACTTATTTTTTCTGTGGCTGGACAAACCAAACATTTAAACAAAGCAGTTTGCTGTTGCAACATTCCAAGACCATGTGGAACTTCAGGCTTCTGTGACTATACTGTCTGCAGAGCACCTGCACTGGCAACATGCATCAAAATGTGCTGGGCTTCAAGAAATGAGTGTCCATACCACAGCTAGTAGCATTACAGCTCCCATCCCAGTAGTAGTTCACCAAAGCTGCATCACATAACAACATAAAAATGTGCCAGCAGATGAGCACCGTGCAGTCCATCTAGTCTGCCTGTTTCACTACCAGGTCCCTAGTAGATTTATTCTTTCAGATTACCGCAATATCTATCCCAAGACAGCTTAAACCCTTTCACCATCTTTGCATCCACCGCCTCCTGTGGTAGTCAGTTCCAAGGCTCAATCACCTCTTCTGTGAAGAACAACTTCCTGATATTAGTATGAAATCTCCCTCCTCCCCCCATTAGGTGCCTGCTGTGGCCTCTAACTCGTAGTTCTTTATTATCTATGAAGAGACTCTGATCCTGTACAGTTTATACCATTGAGATATTTGAATGTTTCTATCATGTCACTCCTATTTTTTCTCTGTTCCCTAGAACACATCATCAGCTCGCTTAGTCTAGCCTCACAGGGTTTCTGGTGCAGGTCCTTAACCATTTTTGTGGTTCTACTCTGCACTGTTTCTAACCAGTCTATATCCTTTTTTAAGTGTCTCCCCAAAATTGGACACAGTACTCCAGGTGAGGCTGCATCAAAGATCTGTACAGCGGGATGATCACTTCATGCTTTCTATTCGAGATACCCCTGCCTATGCATCCAAGGATGTCATCTGCCCATTGCTCTGCCTACTCGCACTGTCTACTTCCTTGAGGTCACAGGAAACCATGGTCACAAGTTCTTTTTCTTGGTTCGTGACTTCTAGTTGTTCTCCTTCTAGAGTGTGAAGTCTTTCTGGGTTTCTTTTTCCAAGGTGCATGGCCTTACATTTGTTGGCACTGAATGTTAACTGCCAAGTTGCAGACCAGTCTTCTAGTTTCCTTAGATCACATTCCATCCCTGAGGCACCTTCTAGTGTCCACCCTGTTGCAGAGCTTAGTGTCATCTGCAAACAGGCACACCTTCCCCTGCAATCCATCTGCAATGTCGTTGATGAATATGCTGAAGAGGACTGGTCCCAGTACTGATCCCTGTAGAACTCCACTGGACACTTTACCCTCCTGTGACAGTGTTCCATTCACCATTACATTTCAAGTTCTGCCCTGAAGCCAGTTCCTTACCCAATTAAGAATTTTATCTCATAGCCCTGTATGCTCGGCTTGTTTATGAGCCTCCTGTGGGGGATGGAGTTGAAGGCTTTGCTGAATTCCAGATATACAACATTAACTGCCCTGTTGAAGAAATCTATCATGTTAGTTTGACATGCTCATCCTGTTGTGAAGCCATGCTGTTTTAGATCAAGTTTCCTACTGGACTCCAGGTAAGCTACCATCCTCTCCTTTAGAATGGATTCCATAAGTCTCCCTACAATGGAGGTGAGGATTACTGGGCAGTAGTTCCCTGCCTCTTCCTTACTACCACTCTTATGTAAGGGTACTACAGTGGCCCTCCTCCAGTCCTCTTGGATCTTCCCACTCTTTAGTGATTTAAGAGTTTGGCTAGAGGAGAAGCAAGTTCCTCCTCGAGTTCCTTTAAAATTTGAGGATGGATTCCTCCCAGTCTCATGGCTTTGTCAGTACTGATTTAGTTCCTCGAGGATTCTCTCTCTGGTGATGAGGCTTGTATCCACTTCCTTATTCTGGTGCGTCTTACTTGCCAGTGTTGGCCTGTTTCCGTCATCTTCTCTTATAAAAATGGAGCACAAGTATTCGTTCAAAACTTGTGCTTTCTTGGTGTCTTCTACTTGTTCACCTTCTTTTGTTTTGAGTCTAACTACTCCCCTCTTGATTTTTCTCTTATGTATCTAAAGAAGGTCTTGTAGCCCCTTTTTATTCCTTTGGCAATTCTCTCCTCTGTTCGTGCCTTTGCAGCTCTGATTGCCTTACTTGTCTCTCTGAGCTTCATCCTATATTCCTCCCTATTACCATCGTTCTTTGTTTCCTTATTATTTTCTGAATGCTTCTTTCTTTTCCTTAACTCATATGATGCCACTTCTTTTGAAGACCATAGAGGTTTATTTATTCTTTTGGTTTTGCTGATCATCCTTGCACATTGTGCTATGACCAGGTTCAATGATATAGAGCTATCCAGCTGGCTTCAACATCCCCAAGTGACTGGTTTTCATATATGCTCTTAAAGCTGGATCTCATCTTGTTGAAGTCAGACTTTCTAAAGTTAAGGATCTTCAGTTTGGTGTGACCGATATCTTCCTTCCTGCTGACTGAGAACCAGACTGATCCGTGGTTGCTGGAACCCAGATTTAGTCCTACTGACACACCTGAAACCCTGGTGCTGTTCGTAAGCACAAGGTCTAGGATAGCTTCCTCCCTTGTGAGAGTATCCATGATCTGTGTCAGGCCCACCCCTAGCAAGGCAATGAGGAATTCCTTAATTCTTTCGGAGGAAGCTGTGTAGGAGAACCAATTCGCAGCTAGCAGACTGAATTCTCCTACAAGTAGCAGCTCTCCTTTGTCTGCCATCATTAGGATGGATTCAAGAAGCTCTTTGTCTTTTTCCACTTCTTGGGACGGTGGTCTGTACACAACTCTCACCTTGATTGAGGCCTTGTCTTCCATTCCAATGGTGACCCATAGTTTTTGCCTCATTGGGATTTATCTGGCTTTCACTGGCTTTGATCTCTTCCTTGACATGTACTGTAACTCCCACCTTTTTACCCTTACAGTCTCGTCTAAACAGAGTGTCACCTGGGATGGTGACATCCCAGGTGTGGTTCTCGTTGAACCATGTCTCTGTTACTGCGACCCAATTCAGCTGAGCTTCTGTCATTATGACAGTGAGGGCTGGTATCTTATTTGCCAGACTGTGAGCATTTACACATAATGCATGCCACATCTGGCTTCCACTACTCTCTGGGACCATCTGCTCTGCAGCTTTGTCGTTACATACTGCATGTTGACTTAGAGATGTATTTGCAGGCCCAAATGTAGGCCGAGCCAGACGAAAGAATGATGTACTGGTTGGTGATGGGGAGCGGCATCTACTGTTCCCCAAGGCATATTGGGTGATAATGCCCTCTCCACTTTTCCTACTGATGCATTTGTAGGCCTATTAATATATTCTGCCGGATGAAAGAATGAGTTTCTGGCTGGGGAAGGGGCATCTATTGTCTCTGAAGGTGTGTTGTGTGATAATGCCCTATCCTCTTTTCCTATGGTTGCATCTGAAGGCCTATTAGTAGGTTCTGCCAGACGAAAGTATGAGTTACTAGCTGGTGCTGGGAGAGGGGCATCTACTTCCCTTTGAGGCATGCTGGATGGAGATTCTGTCTCCCCTTTTCCTAGTTTAAATGTCCCAGAAAAACAAATTTTTGGCCTAGAGCTCGGCTCCTTCCTTAGTGAGATGGAGACCATTTTTTTTTTTTGAAGAACTTCTGTTCCCAGAAGTTCTTCCAGTTGCCAATAAATTGGTATCCTTGTTCCGGGCACCAGTCCTAGAGCCAGGTGTTAAATTCTGTGATTTCTCGTTCTCCGATTCCCTGCCTTCTGCTCTCCTTTTCCCAGACAGGCAGTACCTCTGAGAAGGCTATTCCACAAATAAGAGAATTTAGCTTGTTGCTCAGTGTAGTGAAATGTTTTTTGGTTTCTTCCACCCAAGAAGTAGCCAGGTAGTTTGTTTCCAGGTGGATTAGGATGCTTGTTTTATTTTTTCAGTTGTGCTACTCACAACAGCGAGGCAATGCACCAGATTGTGTCCAGAAAGGGACGCTTTATGAGGATTGCAGCTCTGCACAGCTTGCAGGGATGCAGGGAAGGTAGTGTAAACAGGCCTTATGTAGCAAAAGCAATAGCCTCTCCCAGAGAGAGAGAGAGAGAGAGAGAGAGAGAGTCACTATACTCATATAGTTTTCCTTGTTAACCTCTTATAAAAAATGTTGACTAGGAAATGCAGCCTGAAAAGGAAGCTACCCTCGTGGGAGTGAGCATAACACTGTCCTCCTCATCATGAACCCCAATGCCCCTGACCTGTGGAGTTCCTCAGGGTTCGATCCTATCACCAATGATGTTCATGATGTACATGATACTTCTGGGCAGGCTCATTAGACAATACAGCTTGGGCTTTCACTGCTATGCAAATTACACTCAGCTGTATATGTCTTTCACACCAGGAACAATTGGTGCCGATGTGCTGAGTAAATGCCTTGCTGAGATCCAGGATTGGGTGAACTCTAACTAACTGAGACTTAACCCAGACAAGACGGAGGTACTGGAGATAGAGCCAGGTCGCGGGCATGATGGGGATGCCTCCGGGTTGACAACAGGTTTGGGCCTGGGGTCAGTCCCGTTGATGGCGTCCTCTAGGGTGAGAAATCTGGGCGATTTCCTTGACAACAAGCTGACATTTGAAGCTCAAGTGTCAACTGTCATCAAAAGTGTTTTTTACCACTTGAGGAACATTACCTACATTAAACCCCTAATTGTGTCCGAAAACCTGCCGTCATTGGTGCATGCCTTTTTAACATCCAGGCTCGATTACTGTAATGTTTTCTATCTCAGATCAGTGGAGGGAACTTCCGTCGGCTGCAGCTGGTGCAGAATGTAGCAGCCAGGCTGCTGGCAGGGCTTCCCAGGTCCTGTCATGTGACCTCAGTCCTGCGGGGTCTGCACTGGCTCCCGGTCAGGTGGAGAGTTCTCTTCAAGGCTGGCTTGCTTACCTACGAGGCCCTATACGGATCGGGCCAAGGTTAGCGGTCAGACCTTCTTACCACTGCCATCCTGGCCCGCTCCCTTCGTTCCTCCACTGAGGGCCTCCTGGCGGTTCAGAGGACCAGACTGCAAACCTCGGGTGACCATTTATTCAGGGTGGCCAGCCTGGTCCTCTGGAACTTGCTGCCAAGACCTCTGAGGGAGACCCCTATGGTGGAGGCATTCAGGAGAGGCCTAAAGACTCATCTTTTTAAACTAGCATTCCCTGCTAATGCCTTTTAATCTCACTTGCTCAAATCTTAATTATTTATGCTGTGGTTTTTTGTATGTAATTTTACTGTTTTATCTTTTTATTGTATGGTGCCCAGAGCCTCCAAAATTGGACATTTAACATATAATAAATGAACTGACTGAACTTCCTCAGGTTGGCACTCAAGGGCCTGCTTAATCAGCATCTTGAGCCCGGCCCGGTGACACTGAGGGTTGAGGCGCTGGATGCCACACTTCGCGCTATGCTGGCACCAGGGGTCAGCAGGGGTGGGTCGAGGATCGAGCACCTGCTGGGCTGCTCTCCTCCCCAGGGGGGGAGGGTTGGGGATCGCCTAGCGTGCCAGTGACCCAGTGCAAACCGGAGGGGTACTGCAGCATGTAGGGCAGCACATCTACAGTGTGGCTGATGCAAGGCAGGGGTTGCCGTGGGGGGGGGGGGTGAACACCAGAACACGGGAAAAACCCGGCTCTGCGGGCTAGGTGACGGCACCTGTCCCCATGCCCTCAGCTGGGTACATCCTGCCTGGCCTTCCAGTTCCTCCACCTGGGCCCTCACCCACATCCGGAGTCTATGTATGTAAGCGCGCCCAAGAAGAGGGGCAGCCCCACCCCACAGGGGTTAAGTTGGAGGTGCCGGCTATGGGGGGGGGAGGTGCAGGTTGGGAGGACTTTAGGCAGGGCAGGGCAGGATCAGGCAGGACACATGAGAGAGGCTCCATAGACCATGACCAGGAGGGAAAAAAGAATATATAAAATAAATAAATAAATAAATAAAAAATCAGCATCTTGAAGCAGGATAGGCAATATGGTCACTGAATTATGTGTCCTGGGGTGGGGTTGGGGCAGAGTGAAATCCTCTCTAGAGTTCTTGCACATTCTATATGCATAAACATCCAATGATGGTGACGTACTGAAGGTATTGGAGGCAGTCCAGACAACTGTTTCAGTCTGAAAAACGAAGCTTGTACCAATGACTCCACAGGATCTCTGAACCAGTTTACAGTAGGGTGGCAGGAACATTCCTGGATGTTAAAAGACCATCAGAGGCTGCTGCAATATTTTCACTGCATATCATCTAGGGCATCAGCAGCCATGCTGATGTCTGGGGCTGCCAGTATAGGAAATGTGACCGCATGCAGTTCAAGGGAAGTCATTATCAGGGCTGACCGCTACATAAAAATGAGCAGAGGACCCACTAATGTTGGTACTGCAACAGGTGCCAACACAGATATTGACAGTACAGAAGAGTTAACAAAAATCTGTAATATCAGAAAAGTTGAGAGGAAGTCAGTGGAACTGCTGGGGAATTCAGAGTTTTTTTTCCACAATACAGAAACCATCAGTTACAACAGAGGAGGTGTACAGGAAATCAGCTAATCTGGTGGTCTTTTGGCATCATTACAAGGCTATTGGCAACTGGTCACTATACAAATGCTGCAGGGGGAGGAAAATCAGAGGTAAAATGCTGGCCCTAAGAGTACAACTGGTTAGTGCATAGAAGGGAAGGGAAGCTCTGGGAGGGGCTGAAGAGTCATCTTTACCATCAGCAAAAACTGGCAATTAATTTGAAGTTTTTGCTGCCTCTCCCTTTCCATGAAGAACAATTCTTCAATCATGTGCAAAATATAGGGGCATGCAGGGGCTCAAGACACCAGAGAAATAGTTCACATCTACCAGGCTGGATGTCAACATACAGTGACTACTTCTTGCATCACTTTTGCTCCACTGATCTTCCCAAAGAGAAAGAAGTGATAAACATTTTTGCACACACAAGGGAGAAAGGTTAACTGGGTCCTGCTTGTTGTAGATGGGTTAAAACATGTATATTTTCTCACTCTTTTGGTGCAGCAGAAGGTAGCAAATCTTCTGTAACCCATTAGGTCTACTGGATTCCAGCTGTCATTTTGTTCAAAGCAAAGACAACTAATGAACAAGATTTAACCAATGAATCACTGCATGTCTAGAAAGCAACCTGTAGAATAAAATAGTAGTCGCTCGAGGTCATGTGAGAGACCAAACAGAATGGCTGCCTAATCTTTTAGCTCTCGCTAGTCTCTGGTGGAGCTGCCCTTATAAATCGATTTTTTCATAGACTGCCGAAAAAAAGAACCGCTTCCATCGATAGAAGAATGACAGGTCCCTGCAAATGAAAGAAATTGGGACACCAGACGCCAGCAGTAAAAGAAAAAAAAAGATCGACCACTCACCACTGGGCCTGATACTACCGCCTTCCAAAATGGCCTCAATGCCTGAGAAAGAGCCAAGGAGCTGCAGCTGTGGGGGACAGATGCTTCAAGCCCTCTGATGGAACGAATAGCTGCAAGTAAAGAGGTAATCCACCAGACTGTAACTGACACCCAAGCATCGATAACCCATCTCACTGGGAGGGTTAAATCTACAGAGGAGAAACATCAAAACCCTTGATGCCCTGGGATGAGACACCAAGGCGAATGCAGGCAACAGAACAATTTGAGTGGCTCAAAAAGAAAATAGAGGACCTGAAAGGTAAGGGGAGATGAAAAACCCTTTGGCTAATCGGGCTACAGGAGGGGATGGAAGGATCGGATCCAGTTCACTATCTAACACAGCACCTCCCTGAGTGGCTGGGCCTCAAACCCACTGGGTTTGATTTTGAAACTAATACAGCACACCGGAATTGGGTCTCCTGGCACTCCCAGGCCACAGATAAACCACGGCCCCTGATCTTGAAGCTCCTCCAGTTCCAAGACAAGGAACTGATACTACGCAATGTGCAGGAGCTGCAACAGATCATGGTCAGGGGAAGCAGAATTTCATTTTATCCAGATTATCCCTGTACCATCCTGGAAAAACTTCAGAAATTTGACAAAATCAAGGTAGGGCTTCACAATAGGGGACTTACCTGTTCACTACTGTACCCTGCCATCCTGTCGATTAGCCTTGAGGGCAAACAGCATCAATTTCAGTCTCTGGAGGAGGCTGATCGCTTTCTTCAGTGCACACTGGGCCCTTACAAACCATTGTCCCCACTTGTGGGGCAGCCCCAGAGTAAGCCAATGCAGAATGTGGCCATGTCAGAGGTCTGACAACAGAGTGGGCCGACGCACATGGCACTCTGCACCATTTTGTCTCCCAGAGTGCTGAACAGCGTGGGGGGGAACATCGTAATTTGTCTCTCTGATTTATCTCTGGTTGTTTACCCAGGCAGATGGGGATGTGAACAATCCATTTTTTGCACCAACTGTATGTACCTGCTTGTTGGCAGGAGGGTGACACTGCCTAGAGGCTATACTTTGAACTTGATTATTCCCTTCTCATCAGCGGGGGACACAGAATCAAAGCCACAGTTTTGTGAGCTTCAGGCAGCGCCACTGTCACTCTTAATAGCATTTTTAATGATAAAGGTTAGCTGTATCCATCCTACTTACAAAGGGGTCCCTTTGGTTTCTCCCCCCCCCCCCACACACCACCACCAGCATATCGGCTATCTGATATTGATAAGGGCCCCTAAACAGCAATTGTCCCTAATGGAACTGAAATAGTAGAAGGTGGGATTCCCTAAGGGAATGGCAACCTTTTTCTCCTTGTCACCTTCATGCCTACCTCCACTACCAACAGAAGTATCGATGAATAAGAAAAATTAAATCTCTCCTGAGTGGCCTGGGGGAAGGTGAGTTGGCAGGTGGCTAACACATATACATTAAAGGAGGGCGGTGAGCCAGTGACAGTGGGACTGCTCTGGCTGTTTCCTGGTCTTCGTGAGAGTATCATAGTCTTATTGACTTCCCTTGTTTCACCTTTAGGGGAAGCAGCTGACATGCCTCAGTCAGTAGGGGATACTCATAGTAAGTTTAACACTGTATTTACTGTCACAGATCCCTTTCCCCTTCTCTTTCCCTTTCGCTTTTCTCTTCTCTGTTCCTCTCAAAAGAGATTGTGACACTGGATCAGCTACTGGGAGGGTGATCTTATGATGCAACGGTTGTTACAGTGTATGTGCTTTTACGGTTTATAAAACTGGTGTTTCTGTTTTTAGAATCTGATAGTGTGGAACGTAATAGGGGTTGGGGGGATACTGGGCACACCACAGCTGCGTTGGGGTATCGATGTTCACAAGGAGTCATTCTGATCAGTATGGCTCAGCCGGACCTGCTGAAGGTGATGATCTGGAATGTCAATGGGTTGTCAAACCTGCTTAAGAAACAGAAGGTTTTATCTAAACTTAAAGACATGGGAGGTGATGAAGAATTCCTCCAGGAGATGCACCGTCTGCAGGCAGAAGCTGACAAACTAAAGTGTATGTGAGTGAGGGATGCATTTCACAGCTGCTTCAGCACAAGAACCAGAGGGGTAGCTATACTAATATGCAAGGGGCTCGATTTTGGTGCAAGGCAGACTACCACTGATATGGAGCGTAGATATGTGCTGTTAGATGGCACCTACCAAGGGGAACCTCTCCAGTTGGGGTCTGTATATGCACCTAACTCCCCAGACATCAATTTTTTCAAGTCCCTATTGGCCCAACCTACTCTCAACCACTCCAATATTGTAACAGGAGGGGACCTTAACCTCGCCTTTTCTCTGGACTTGGATCGTACAGGCTCGGGTTCTAGAACAGAGACCCTAGTGGCTGATCAAGTCTCCCGGGCCCTGCACCAAGCAGGGCTGCAAGATGTTTGGAGGGCACTACATCCAGGGGAAAAGGACTTTACCCATTTTCCAGCCTCCCATTCCTCCTACAGCAGGATAGACCTAATGTTATTGTCCCACAAACTGGTCACACAAGCCTGGAGTGCGACATTAGGCAGTAAACTGGTATCACACCATGCCCTGGTCAATCATGCACTAGAATGGGGTAAAACCGCTGGTCCCAGAAACAAATGGAGATTTAATACCTCCTTCCTACAGCAGGAGGAATTCCTCACATGGGTCCAGGGGGAGATTACGGAATACTACCGGCACAATGATACCCCAGATGTTTCCTGTGGGATCCAATGGGAGGCTCATAAGGCAGTAATGCCAACAGCAATGGCAATAGCGCAGAGGTTTAGGGCTCTGAGCTGCAAACCTGGAGACCTGGGTTTGAATCCCATAGCCCCCACTTGCACACTGTGTGACCTTGAGCAAGTCACTTAACTTCCTTGTGCTCCCAGATGACACCTGGAAACAAGCTTCGGTTTAATGTGCCTTTCCTGGTTAAATAATGTCCCCTTTCCCCTTAATGAGAGGTAAACTCATTGCGCTTTCCTCTGGGATCCATAGGCAGAGAGACAGAGCTACCAGGGAATTGGAAGGGGAACTTAAGAGCTTGACAATGGAGGCAATCTTCTTCCCTGATAGGGAAGGGACACTGAGACCCCGAATAAAGACATTAAGAAGAGAAACTGAAGGGGCCCTTCACGACAAGGTGGAATATCAGTTGTACAGGCTGCACCAGATCTACTGGGAGATGGGAGAGCAATCTGGCCAACTGCTGGCACATCAAGTGCATTCTTTGGACACCTCCAAATATATCCCACTCATACAATTTACAGATACAGAGGTGGTCACTTCACCACAAGACATAATACATTTCTGAGTTTCTACCAGGATCTGTACTCTTCAGGAGGCATCTCCCACCAAGCAACAGCTGGACGCCTTCCATGCACCGAGTAGCCTACCCCAGATTCCCTCAGAACACCATGATACCCTGACTGCCCCCTTCTCATCACAAGAAGTCTCGGAGGACATAGTCTCTATGTCACAGGGCAAATCCCCCAGGCAAGATGGTTTGTTGTCTGACTTTTACATTAGTGTGCATACACTCTTGGCCCCAAGCTTGGCAGAAGTGTTGAATGAGGCGGTGAAGTTGAACTGACTCCTGCCCTCATTTCAGGAAGCACTGATCATGCTCCTTTCCAAAAAAGGCAAAGACAGCAAACAATGTGGACAATTTTGCCCCATTTCCCTCCTAAACACAGACATGAAAATATTTGCAAAGGTCCTCACCATAAGAATGAGCCCAGTTATGGAGGTGATCATCCACTTTGATCAAGCAGGCTTTGTCCCGGGCAGGCTGGGGTCAGACAACACCAGGCAGATACTGGACCTGCTCTGGGAAGCCCAACATATACCAGAACCCATGGCCACCCTTTCCCTAGTTGCCAAGAAGGCTTTTGACAGGGTGGAGTGGACATACCCATTTGATGGCACTGGCAGATTTTGTTTTCCTAAGCCATTCATAGATATGATTCGCCTTCTCTATCAGGATACCACAGCAAGAATTCTAACAAACTCCACCATCTCAGTACCTTTCCATCTCAGGCGGAGTACACACCAGGAATGCCCGCTGTCTCCTTTTCAAGTCCTGCTTGCCGTGAAACCCCTGGCCCACAGGATCCAAAACACCTCAAGCTTCCTGGGTATTATAACGGGAGGGGTGCACCATAAATGTGCACTCTTTGCCAATGACATCACTCTCTTCCTGACCGATGTCCCCAACTCCCTCAGCTCGCCGGAGGGATTTATTAGAGAATACTCGACCATCGCAGGGTACAAATTCAACATTTTAAAGTCCCATATCCTTCCATTGAATGAGGTCTGCACACCAAACCCGACACAGGCCTACCCCTACCAAAGGTCGCCTGAAGGGGTGATATGCCTGGGGATTAGAATTCTGTCGACAGTAAAAAAAAAAAAAAATTAATAAAAGCTAATGCTCAAGTCACGTTGGACAAGCTGGATGAGGACCTGTGCAAGTGGAGCACGCACGTCTTATCCCTGTGGGGCAGAGTGAATCTTTTAAAGATGATCGCCTTCTCCAAAATACAATACATATTGTCTAACCTTCCTATGGCCCTCCCAGGCTTTTTCTTCCAGACACTCAATTCAGAGGTCTCCAAATTTATTTGGGCGGCTCTAAGCCCAAAAATAAGCCTGCCCAAAGTTAAACATCATTGGCAATTGGGGGTGGGGGGTCTGGTCTACCAGATATGCATCTCTTCCACACGTGCACAGTCCTTCGTCAAGCTATTTTGTGCTGTAATCTTTACTTGGCCTCACCATTACCTATGTGGGTGTCGTCAGAACTGTCCCAGACTAAGCAGACTGCCCCTGGGCCCTAATATTCTCAGACTGGCCGAACAACAAACACGCCTCACCCTGCACAAAACACTCCAAGCATGAACAGAAAACATTCCTTAAAACTCTGGGCTGGTCCTCAAGCAACTCTAGGTTTCGCCCTATCTGGGCTAACCCTACCCTACAGATTGCTAACAAACCAGTATACTGAAAAGCTTGGAGAGATGCAGGTATAAACCCTCTGGGGAATCTGTATGCCCTGGACACTGGGACCCTGGTAATCTTCAAGACACTTAGAGACAGAGGGACTCGGTCGGGAAGGGAAAAATCCTCCTCTGGCAGTACCTCCAAATGCGAGACTTGCTCAGGACAACCCTCACACCCACGCATAAGCTACCACCATCTGCCCTAGACTTTGGATAGGCGGGCTAACCTCCCTGCAACACCTTACAAGCAGGCTGATGAAACTCTGGCTTAAACAGAAACCCATTCTCGCATTGACAGAAATCCAAATAAAATGGGAAGCCGAATTGGGGGTACATATCCCTCAAAGTGACTGGGAAACAGTTTGGGCAAGGGCATACAGGGCAAACAGGGAACTCCAGGTGAAAAACTTTACAATTCAAAATCCTCCACCAACCCTGTCTCTTTGGTCTTATATACAAAAGGGGCTACTGGAACATAGTGACTGTTGGAGGTGCTCGTCCCCACAGGCCTCACTCACACATGTTCTCTGATCCTGCCCAAACCTAGAATCCTACTGGAATCAAGTGTAGACCATGTGTTCAAGAATAGCACCCATCTCTCCTGTCACGGACTCAGTCCTGGGCATCCTAGGATTCCCAATGCAGCAGCAGCTTATACGCCCAATCAGCAAACCCACCTACTATGGCTGAATGGAGCCCTGGCAGTAGCAAGACAAGTTATTCTTAAGCACTGGAAAGACCACCAGCCACCTACATTCCAAGAATGGGAGGCACTGTTAGCCCTAACTGCCAGATATGAACAGACAGCCTACTCACCCTTGGGTAAGGTTCCATCCTATAACCTGATCTGGGGGCCCTACCTGGAGAGAAAGAGAGCATCGGAGCTCAGACTGTACCTCCATAGGCGACTACAACAGGCTGGCCATGGTAACAGTAATCTGTAGACTCTTGGTCTGAATTTCTGTATGTGGTTCGACTACTTGAGGCAATCATATGCAGCCTACTGTAAGAGTATTCTCCTGTTGACTCCCTTACTGACAGGATCTCCTCCCCTTCAATATTTTGTCTACCCCCCCCCACCACCACCACCACCACCACATACCCTAGAGATACAACAATAGTCACAGGAGGGACATTTCCCCCCACAGAGTACAGATTATTTTTACTCGTATTACACCTTAGGGGACCATTTTGCCTACTCCCCAATAAACAGTATAAACCGCTTGCAGAGAGCTTGAAAAAGGTTACCCTGTTACTCCACATGACTGGCAATGAGGACAAGTTATGTACACCAAGAGGCCATGTGTCCGAGAGGGCATGACCATTCTTTTATCCTAAATACCATAAGTAATTGTACACTGTTTTAATGCCTAAAATGTCCCAGTTTTTTCCTTAGGGAAATTTCAGTCAGTACCTGCAGCTCTACAGCTGAACATAATATTGGGTATAGGTTCACAGCGGTGCTAAAGATAAAACAAGGAGGCTAATGGCTCACATCTGAGAACACCAAGCCAGAAGGATGCATCAAAAAAGGCCTCTGCACATAGTCGAAACAAATGGTATTGTGCTCCTCCAACTAGCACCAGGGCATTTCTCCAGCACTATGAGTAAACCCAGACCCGATGCCCCTTTGGGGTATACAGGATGCCAGGCCTCTGCACAGCCTGGACAAGAAAAGATACAGCCTGCATTATTTGATAAAATGCTTTTTGATGCCTCTGTGTAATGTTTTACACTATGCGCCGCTATTATTGAATGTACTGTTTCTCCTTCGGCAACTTGTTTGTAAACAATGAAAACTTTAATAAAATCTTTATAGCAAAAAAAAAAAAAAAAAATAGTTGCCACTCAACAATAAAAATAGGTACGTGCCAGACTGGTAATTTACCAACTTACTGTGTTGGTTTTAAACTGTAGGAGGTGCAGGCACAATTTAGAAAGTTCAGGAATGGGCTGACCATGATAGTTTTCTTCAGAATGTTTGTTCCCAATCGTGAAATTAATGCTGACTGCTCCTCCCCTAGTCTTAGCAGCACTCCTTTTAGACTTCCAACTGCCACTGTAGCTGGATTACAAGAAAGTCTGTATATATTACTAGGGAGTCATCTACTGTGTCTAATGTACATAAGGAACTGACTTGTAACAAGCTTAACTTGTAGAAGTATAAATAAAGCACTCTTACAGGAACGATCAACGCTGGGTATGCTTCTTCAAGCTTGCCTCTTAACCAAAGGAAATCTTGATAACGTCTACGGACTGCATATTCACTTGAGTCAAATGCACTGCGAGTGGTCTGAAAGAGCACAAGAAAACATATAAACGGCAAACTTTAATTCACAATAAACATTAGTATGACACCATAGAAATCAAACGGTAACTCGGGGACAAAACCAACCCTCCAGACAACTGCTTATGACCCTTGTAAACTAATATGGACGGTTGATAGTGTCTTAAACTGAAAGACCTTTTAACAAGAACGAGGCTTTATACATTTTATTTTGAGAGCAACAGAATTACAGCATATGGCTGGCCTTGTTTACAAGATGGGAGTGCACTCAACACAAATGAATGGAGTGCCTCTGTTACGGCTTGTTTTTATGAATCAGATCTTGTAAAGAGATATTAAAACACTGAAATTTATTAATATGCTAGCAATCCCCATATTTGTTTAAATGGCCATAATCAGCTCATGGGGCCGGGCTGACAGAGCCCTCAAGACTTTAGGAAACAACAGTAAGATTCATTTAACAGTTCACTCTGCAGCAAGACACTACTAAATCCCCACATTTATAGATTACAATAAGTTTAAATCATTTTTATTTTGTAAAACACATGCAGTATCATACATAAATACAGAAAAACAAAATAAAAAAAGAAAATAATTTACATAGTAACATAGTATTTGACAGCAGATAGGACGACTAGGCCCACCCAGTCTGCCCATATTCCCTGCCTGCATCAGTGGTTGCTGACCCTTCTTGGTCATTGGCTTTAGTCTTTCCTACCCACGTCTGGGATTCCCTTGTGCCTATCACATACATGTTTGAATCCCCCCACTGTACTAGCTCCCACTACTTCCTCGGGTAGACTATTCCATGCATCTACAACCCTCTCTGTAAAGGAAAAACTTCCTCACATTCCCTTTAATCCTGCCTCCCTCCAGTGTCATATCATGCCCCCTCATTCTTGTACACCTCCTACACTGAAAGATGTCATCCTCTTGCACTTTGTTTGTGCCCTTAAGATATTTGAAGGTTTCTATCATCTCTCACCGTTCCCACCTCTCTTCCAGTGTATACATGTTGAGGTCTTTTAATCTCTCCTTGTATGTCTACTGATGCAAGCCCTGCACCATCTTTGTTGCCTTTCTGTGAACCGCCTCCACCCTATCTATGTCCTTACGAAGATGCGGCCTCCAGAACTGTAAACTGTACTCCACAAGAGGCCTCACCAGCGTTTTGTACGTGGCATCATCACCTCCCTTCTGCTAGTGATTCCGCTTCCTATGCACCCCAACATGCTACTGGCCCTCCCATACCCCTGGTACACTGTTTGGACACCATTAGGTCATCTGAGATGATTATCCCTAGATCCTCTTCTCTGGTAACAGTCAGCAACTCCCCTTCATCCTGCAACTCTCCTTAGGGTTTCTGCACCCCAGGTGCATGATTTTGCACTTCTTTGCATTACATTTTAATTGACATACATTGGACCAATTTTCCAGCTTTCCTAGATCCTTCCTCATTGTCTCAACCCCCCCTCCCCGGAGTGTCTACCCTGTTGCAGATCTTGGTGTCATCTGCAAATAGGCAAACCTTCCCTTCCAGCCATTCAGCAATGTCACTAATGTAGACATTAAAAAGGACTGGCCCCAGGACTGATCCCTGCGGCACCCCACTTTCACCCCCTTTCCTCAGATTGGATTGCATTAACCAATTAATTTCATACCTTGTTATTTTAAACTCAACTTCATTTACAAATCTCCAATTTGTAGACTGTAGTGAGACACAGTTTTATAAAAGCTGCAATGTTCTACAGAATTTTCAGCTGATAATTTTGAGGCCATAAAGATTTGGCATTTGTACCCATCTACACCCTTTGTTGTATATAGCACAATTCACCAAGGTCCACCAAAAACACTGTGGCTGCTGTACTGATTTTTTTTAAACAACATAGCAAACTAAGCTTTTCTAAGAGAAGGTTGGGAAGGAAGAAAAGTGATTAAACATTTTAACACGGTTTGTGATTTAAAAAAATAACACATGAAAGCCATGTCTACCTTTTAAAACCAAAGAAGGACAATTCTGTAGGTCTTCTGCTGGATCACAAGCACTGTAACAAACTCCTTTGTGGGAGATGATCATGACTCAGCTAACCAAGTTTATCACTGCTTTGCCATCCTGAGCTTTGAGGTAATATAGCAGGTACAGGGGTGCTGCAGCTGGATCATGACCCTACTGGGCTATTCATAACCTCTTTGGAAGAAGTCTGAGTAGGGAAAGCTCGGCACAGGGAACTAAAGTCAATGGAGCACACTTCTGAATCTCTTTCAGATTTTTCCAATCCCCACAACACATATCCTATACCTTGAAATGAATGTAGGACCAACATATAGGTTGGTTAGAAGCCTGAGTATATGTAATTATGTAACTAAATTTCTATAGGCTGCAAAAAGGGTTTTAAAATGCAGTAATATAGAAACACAGACAATGTCAGCACAAAAAAAAATACATTAGTCCATCCAGTTTTACCCTACCCAGTGAACTACTGTCTAGATTGGGGGGGGGGCCCTTATACCCACCTTGTTCCCTGCCTTACTGCTACCATCCTTCCCAGCCTTACTGCTACCACCCCCCCAAGTTAATATCAAGTCCTTTAACTTTGTCCCAGACGTGCTTGAACCCATTAATGATTTGTGCACCCACTACCTCTGCTAGTAGGCTGTTCAGCAATTCAACCACTCTCTCCGTAAAGTAAAACTTTCTAGCATTCCTCCTCAATACCCCCCATTCCAGCTTCCACTTATGACCCCCTTTGTTTTCAACCCATCATTCCTGCTAAATGGTCCCTCACAGTTTATCTTGATTATTCCCTTCAAGAAAACTTGAACGACTCTATCATGTTGCCCCTCTCCTTAATTTTGTTGTCATCCCCCCCCCGGACCTCTTTGGTCCTACTGCTCATCCAGCCCTGTCAGCCGCCATCCCTGGGACTTACATGTGCCTCGTGTGTTCCTCCACGAATGACCCCCGTGAGAAGCGTACACCCCCAGCAGAGTTTGGGTCGTCAGTCAGTAAGGCGGAGAGCTCAGACGGCATCCTATGCAGTGGAGGGTTTTCCTGTTTTCTGGGCTGGGAGGTAGGACCTACAATGACATCAAGGGTGCGAATGCTGACGTCTGCCCCGCCTCCAGTATTGGCTAGTGCCGGATGCCGGACCCAAGGTTTCCACCAGGGGTCAGGCATGCACCAGGAGCCCCGAGAACAAGAGCAGTTCATGGGATGCTCAATCCTCCTCCTCCGGCCGCCTCTCTGACACACAGGCTTGCTTCTGAACCAGAGTCGGTGTCACGAGCCCTTAGCGGATTCTAACAGGACATGCCTTCTTGGCCCAGAATAATTTTGGTTACTGTATGCTACACTGTCTCCAGCCTGTCTTTGTCTTTCCTCAGCTGAGGATTATAGAACTGTGCACAGTATTCCAGATGGGATCTCACTATTGTAGTAATTTTAACAGCACAGTGAGGTCTCAACTGGTTCTGCTGGAGTGGCAAAATCATATTCTGGAGTAGGAGGTTTTTAAACATATGGCAGCAAGGTATAAAACAGAGATAATTTAAAACTAATTGAAAGGGGAAGGAAAATGTGCAGGGTTCCTCAAATCCTAAAAGCAGATGAAAACATATTTCAAACAAGATATTGGGCTTTCTGTAGGCGTCATCAGTCCTGAGATATAGCTATCTAAAAGCATCTGTAAACTAAATTAAGGAAGCAGCCATTTCAGGGAATCCTATGACACAGACTGCTGTCACTGAGAGGGTAAACCGTTGTGTTAAGTAGAACTTGCCCCTCAGTGACATCACTTTCTGTTTCAAGATTCCAAGAAATGACTGATTTAGACACTCGTATCTCAAGACTGCTGTATTTTACAAACAAGCCCAATCTTTTCATGGGCTTTCAGAATATGTTGGACATGCAAACTTGCCTTGCCCCACAAATGAAGAACATGTCTAATGTAACCTCCCCTTTCGGGGGGCTTACCTTAATTGCTGCCATGTCCTATTTCCATCCATTTTCCTCCCACTGCTGCTGGCATCCCCCAAACTCCTGCGGTGCCCCTTGGTGCCCCTGAAATCTCCAACATAGCCCACTAAGTTGTTTGAGCCCAGTTCAGGCTAAAATCTTTAATCGCTTGTCACCGGCATTCTTTTGGTGCTGCTAGCGACTGCGGCATGCGTAGGGCTAGTAATTGATCTGCCGACTGCCAATTTGCGCCGTCCAACGGAAAGTCTTCTGCAGTCTCGGCGCCCTGGTAAGTTAAAGAGGAGCCAGTGAGCTTAGTGCTGCAGCTTAGAAGCTGCTTAAATAATTTTAAATGGAGTTAGCGCGAGGCCTTATCTTGGGGCTCATTAATATTCATAGAGCCCTCCTGAATATGCATAAGTTGCCTCCTTGGGGGGGAGACAGTGCAACGGCAGTAGCGACAGCAAAAGTACTGAAAATATTTTAATGAATTGGGCTTGTTTTAAAGAAAAGTGTTTGGGCTACAAGTGTGTAGGGAAAGTATAATAATATAATCAATATCCTGGCTGCACCAGACTTTTGAACGTGTGGGACTTCCTAACTGGGACAGCATCTTCTACAGTAGCCTCCATTTTTGGAATGCCTTAGCCAATCAAAAGCCTAGATTCTAACCAGAGATTCTTGGGAGTGTGACAGACTTATTGGAGATAATCAGGGACAAAGTTTGGGCACCTAAATTGCAGCCAATTAAAAGACAAACTGTTTTTGGGCAGCCTGAACAACCAAAACAATTCCAAGGACTTCTGCCTATATTTAAGAGGAACAGTTTGAATCTCAGGCAGTTTGTGGGCAGTCTGCATTCAGTTCCAGAGTCTGCAGGGAGCAGTCTGCAGTCCACGGCAGGTCTGTGTTGGGACTCTAGCTCGAACTACTGAGCAGGCTCTGCAGAGATCAGGCCTGCAAGAGACCTAGTTTTCACTGATGCACTGTACTGTGTTCTGAAAATGAAGATTTATTGCCAGGAACTGCCTGCCACAAGACTGAAAGGTTTTGCTCAGTGAATTGACTGCAATTGCGAATCTGCCCGAAACCGAACTGCAGGGTAGAAAAGTAAATGCTAGCCGGCCTGGTGGCGCTGAGGATTGAGGCGCTGGATGCCAAACCTCACACCACGCCAGTGACCTGGGTTCGGGAACGAGCATGGGCTGCCAGGAAGGGAGAGGGTAGAGCGTCCGGAGGACAGCTCTACTTTCCCGGGAGGAAGGGGTTCCTGCTCAGCACTTGGCTGGCCTCTGGCGGAAGCCGGAGGCACAGCAAGCACTGGAGCATACAGAAGGGGCGGGGAGTGGCAGACGATGGCAACGCCTTGACATCAGGGCGCTAGTTACTCCCTAGAGCAGGGGAAAATGCCCTTCAGCTCTGATGGAGACAGAGCACTGGAGCTTGCCCTCAATTTGCCACCACCCTCCTGGCATCCTCCCAACCGACACCACCAGAGACAGTCGGGGTGTTGGGGCCCACCTCATCCCCGCTCGGGGGGTAAACTGCAGCTACATGGGCGAAGTAGGGTTGACCAGGTAGAAGCGGACCATAGACGGATGACTCCTAGGTGCTCCTGAGGAGACCAGAGTTGGAGGGGAGAGGAGAGGAGAATAAAAAAAAAAAAAAAAAAAAAGAAAAGAATAAAGTAAATGCTGTATTCATTAAATGTGCTGAATCTTTATGGTGGATCAAAACCTACTGTTCAGGGACTCACGATAGCCAAAAAGGAGCCCACATTTACCAGTGACCAGACTGTCTGCCAACTGGAAAGGTCAACAGCAAATAAACTAAACTTAGCCAGAAGTGTTGATCCAGTCTTGGACCCTTGTCCAGACTGGCCCATGCTATCTGGTCTTGTGCCAGCTTCAGTGTCATCATCGAGAGACCAGCTTTGGGGATCCAACCCCTGCACAGAAAGCCATCGTGGTTTGTGGTCACCTTCATGGAAAGGTCGTGAAGTGGAGATGAGTCGTGATGGCCCAGCTTCCCCATGTGCATCAGCTTCCAGCCTCATGTCTTCATTTCGCCAGGACGTCGCCTCCATCTGACTGGTACAGTGAGTAAATACAGGGCAGCTCCCTGCAACAGTCTGCTTAATCTTCTTGTATCATCTAATTGTTTTCCTGCTTAAATTTAATAATTTCAACCGACCGGGCCAACCGGCCAGGATTACAAATACTCAAGTCTTGTTTATGCACGCTAACTGCCTTTCTTTCCATCAAGAGCCTCCAACAACTGCTGCAACACTGGCCACCCCCGGGTACCGATTCTGGCCAGCCAGTATAATATTCTGGGTACCCAGTGTTGTAGGACTGATTATTTGGGACTGAAGTACTGTACATGCATAGTAACTTGAATTTAAACAGTATAGTAGTCAATCATCTAAATTCATGCCATTTTCCTTGTTCACGTTCCCTCAATAAACCTAATTTGTTGTGTTACTTTGAACTAGTTTGTGGGCATGTTATTTTACTGGGCTTAAAGTGATAGACTTGAAATTAAATTAAATCGCCAACATTATCCATCACCCCCTAGCTTTTCTCTTACTATACACCATTATCATGGTAGATACCCCTACAAGCTGCTGCTTACCAGGGCTCTGCCTTTGCACCCCAGTGTCTGTTTCAGGGGACCAGACACTCCTGCCCTGGACACACACACCCCCTTCTCTACCTTGACTCACAGGACTTCCGGGATCCCCCCACCCATCTCCATCCACTGTGTTCTAGGCCTTACCTCCCGCTGGTCACTGCCTTGTTTCGCCTCTTCCTTCCTAAGGGATATGCCCACCCCTGTCTGTGTGCTGCTCTCCACTTGTACTACCCAAACGCGCTCCAGGGCGTTAACAAATCTGAGGCTCGCCTCCCTATGGGTACTAATGCTACTCCTTATCTCTGGATACATCCACCCTAACCCTGGTCTTACCCCCTTGCCACCAACTAATCAGACTGCACCAGGGGAACTCTGTATAGCCTCCATCAACATCTGCAGTTTGCTAAAGAAATTTGATAATCTACAAGGATCGGTTGCTCAACAGCGGCCTGACATTATCTCGGTTGTAGAAACCTGGCTAAATGGCTGTACTCCTGACTCCGCAGTAGCTCTAACAGGGTACACAATATTTCGGGCTGACAGACTAGCCAAAAAAGGGGGAGGATGTGCAATTTACCTCTGTGACACCCTCCAAGGTCTCACTCTGCCTTCCCCAGCTCTTGACCATGGTGCCCAGGTCCTCTCCCTCCAAGTTAATGTTGCTCCTTCCAGGGCACCTCTTTTCATCTCCTCTATCTACACCCTGCCCAGGAATCAAAAAAGTGCATTCCAGTCAGTTCTTGCCCACCTCCAGCAACACCCAAATAAAGCAGAAATTATTGCCCTGGGTGATTTTAACATCAATTGGTTAGCGGACACTGCTGCACCTTATAGGGATGCTGCAGTCACCCTCAGTCTATCTCAAGTTGTGCCCACTACCACCAGACACAACCAGAGAACAGGTACCTTGACCCTCATCAACCTAATTCTTACTAATCGCCCTCACAAATTCACCCAGGTCTCCGTGCCACCTGATGCACTGCGTGACCACTCACCAGTACTCAGGTGCTGATCTTACTTGGCTACAAAGGCCCCTCCTAAAGTTAGCTTCCGGCAAAAACTCAGGCCAGGCAAGCTACAGTCCTTGAAATACCACCTCATCAGCTAGGACTGGTCTCCCGTTACTGCCTCACCTGATATTGATTCAGCCCTGGAGTACTTTGTCAATTCCTTCAATTCAGCCTGTGACCTTTTCGCACCCTTCTGCAAACAAGTCATTAATGGTGCTGACACCCCTTGGATGTCCCAGTCCCTTCTGGACCTCATGGGCCACCGAGACAATCTCTGGTACATAGACTTGGAGACTGGGAGGACCGCTGATAGGCAACGCTACCGTGAGGCCAGGAACCGCTCTACCTGGCAAAGGCAGAATACTACAGAGCAGCCCTCACCGCCTCCAGGGGGAAGAGGCACAATTTCTGGAACTCCCTCAAAGATCTCAGTGGCAAAATCTCTAATGCCCCCCCCCCCCCAGATACTGGTAAATGGTGGTATCTCCACTGACCCTGACAATAGCAAATGCTCTGAACTCCTTGTTCTTGGACCTCAGCAGCGTGCTCCCTGCCAACTTTTTTGCACCCACCCCCACCATAACATTGACACCCACCCAAGTACCCCCTTTCCACTTCAAGGCCATCTCCCAACATGATGCTGCCCTCCGTCTGTTAAAGGCACTCAGTAAATCCCGGTTCAGCAGTGACAATCTCGATCTTAAAATATTAAGGCTCAAGCTTCCTGAAATACTCTACCCACTCACTGCCCTGCTAAACCGTTCCCTTGCCCTGGGTCAATTCCCCTCCATGTGGAAAACTGCCCTCATCACTCCTCTCCTGAAGAGTGGTGACCGAACCCTGCCTAGTAGTTATTGATCCATCTCAATTCTACTCCCCCTCTCCAAGGTTACTGAAAAGATAGTCACCACCCAAGTCACAGACTACCTTGCTCAACACAATCTCCTCTGCCCCGAACAGCATGGTTTCTGAAAAAACCATAGCACCACAACCGCACTTTTGGAATATACCAAAACTATTCATGCGACCCTGGATGCAGGCCAGATTGCTAGTGCTGTCTATATAGATCTTTCCAAAGCATTTGACACCGTCCACCACTCACTTCTCCTAACCTCGCTAACCCAAATAGGTTTCTCACAGAATACCGCCACTTGGTTCTCAAACTACCTGTCTGACAGAACCCAGAGAGTCAGACTAGGGCATACCTTATCATCTCCTCTCAGAGTTACATCTGGGATCCCCCAAGGGTCAATCCTTGGCCCCCCACTTTTCACTTTATTCCTCAACTCCCTGCCCAAGGCCTGTTCTGGGAGTCTCCTTCTATATGCAGATGATGCGATTTTATTTAGCACCCACACCAACCCTGCCACCCTTCAAGGGTCATTTAATGAGGCCAGATCCTGGTTTACTGACCATACGCTTGTTCTAAACTATAAAAAAACAAAGTCCATGCTATTTGCCCATGCCCAAAACAAGTTCACAGTGACCACCCCCTGTTCATCCATAACTCCCATAATTATACCCTGGAACACGTTTCTACCTTTAAATATGTAGGGGTTACCCTAGACTCAGGGCTAACCTACCATGAACACATCCGCCAACTTAATATGGCTATAAATGTGCGCATTGGTCTGCTCCACCGCTGTAAGCCCGTCTCCCCCCCAAAGCCCTACAGTTAGCCACCTCCTCCTCCAACCTGTCACTCATTGATTACAAGATTATCTTCTATGGTGTTGTCAACAGCACCTCCCTTAACAAAATTAGGGTTTCCCTGCATAAAGCCTGTAGACTGGCCACAGGATGTGACCGGCTTACGCACACCTGTACGCTATATACCAGTACAAACTGGCTTAATTTTGATGATCGCCTAAAGTACCAGACCTGTCTCATTGCCAAGAAAATCACGACTGGCCTCATGCCCCTGCTCTTGTGATGCTGCTCCCCCACTCTAACAGCACCAGACACACATGTCACGCTGAGAAATCGTCCTACCAGGTTCCCTGCTGTAAAACCTCCATGGGGCAAAGAACTTTCAGATACTGCGCCCCCAATTGGCTGAACTCACTACCCATACCAGTCCTCCTGGCTCCTACCCATCTCTGTAGCAATATCTTGCGTGACTCCACCTGTGACTGTACCTGACCTACCCACAACCAAAAAAACACCAAGACAATGGACCCACTTGGTCCTGCTTCTAAACTGCCTGTCCCTGGTTTCGGTCTTACCCGAGCCTCAGACTAGCTGACACTCACTGGACTGCACTGCAGTCATAAATACTTCTCTACAACAACTGCTGTACTGTACAGTTACCCCTGTAGTTACTGTATTTATTGTATTTTACCACTGTACTGCATTGTCTATGCCTGTTGTAATTAGCCTGTACCACATCCACCTGTTGTACTTTACCATGTATCATTTGTAAGGTGTGATATTTCCTACACCGCTATTTATACTGTGATGTCTGTACACTGTATGCTCTGTATTGTTTTTTATGATGTGGAACCTTTGTAAAGGAGTCTCTGACTCAAAGGTATTAAATCCAATTGTATTCAATAAATAAATAAAAGTGCATGCTGATTTGCCAAACTGTCTTTTACAGGGGGTTGCAGGACACACACACCAGGACCAGAGACCCTGCTGCTAAGTGGGACATCTGTGAGCATATTATTATGTGTTGAAAACTGTATAGTAACTGCTGTTAAGGGGTCATTATTTGTGTTTGGGTAATTGGTCACTAGGTGGGATTGTGGGTGGTTATAGCTTCCCAGAGGGATATAACAGGCTAGTCAGACACCCCACTACTGTTACTGTGGGTGGAGGCACCATAACATCGAACCCTGGCCCCTCAACCTGTTATCAGGAAGTCAGGCAGGGGTACTAACCCTAGAGACAGTGCCACTAGGGGTTTCATCTTGGAGATACCGCTGGGATTAGCACCCCCTAGTGGCCAAAATGGAAAATTGCAACTAGAAGTTAAAATGTGCAGCAGTTAGTTAATTGGTGTATGGGGAGTGACATCGAGCCCCACAATGCCCTGTTATTGCTAGATATACCCTTGGGTACTGACAGACGCACTATCGAGGAAGCCCTCGTGAAAACTGAGTGTCTGGGTAAGACTGGGTAAGGCAAATCGAATGGCTGACCCCACTACCCAAACTTTAATGGCTTTAGTGAAGTGTAGCAACCCAGTGGACAGTACTAATGTGCCCAGAACTATTACCATTGCTGGGTCTCTGGCCTCCTGGAGGGTGGTACCCAAGGATAGTGAGGTGGTAGCTAAGGATAGTGATGATACCTCTGAGTCCAAAACCCCATCCTTATCTGACAGTTTAGAGGAAAAGCTTTCCAAGTGGTTACTGTAAGAAGGCCAAACGCTCGAGGGCTTAAAGTTCTTTCTGCCTCTTGGGGGTACCCTGCCCCTGGCACCTGCACCAGTCCCAGCACCTGCTCCCTTTTCAACATCCCTCTTGGTCTCTGTGCCTACTCTTGTGCCCAGAGCAACTAGTCATGACTTTTACCTCAAGTTTAGAACATTTTCCAGCACCCTCCCAACACACAATGGGGAGGATGACCTGGAGACCTGGATGGATTCCGCTACTACGCTAGTGCAGAACTGGCAATACTCAGAGGCCAAGAAAAGGAAATGCTTGAGGGAAAGCCTCTGAGGGCCCACTTTAAATGTCATTTGTTCCATGAGGTCCACTAAGCCCAATGCTAGTGCACAGGAACATTTGATCACCCTAGAGAATGGATTTGGGAGTACCGCTACAGTTGAAGCATTAATGTGGAAGCTCAAAGATGTTAAACAACAACAACAGGGAGAACTGTTATCAGCTTACATAGCTTGACGGGAGGGACTATTACAAAAAATATTACGGAAAGGAGGCGTGGCCTCTAGTAATCTGGACCGAGCAAGATTGAACCACTTAATCAACTCTGCTTGTCATTCCTTTTTTTTTTGTACTTATATTTTATTAATTTTTTCAGTATTTTACATCAAAACAAAAAAGCAATAAAACAAAGTAGAAAGAAAAATACAAAATAATAATGCTGTTACATTATGATGCATGGCGTGTCTAGATCAAACAGAGGAGAGGGAGGATGTTAAATTTTATTATTATAAACTTAATAAGCAGGACTTCTAACTGCACTTTTTGGTTAACAAACATTAGATTTCTTATTTAATATAGTAATCAACAGCACTTACCCTCAATTTAAACTCCTAGTCTACCATAATTATACAGAAGTAAGACCTCCCCCACTTACTTAATTTGCTCAATTTATCACTCCTCAAAATTTCCCTCCGATATGTCATACTTAAATTTACATTCTTAACATTTCCTCCTCAGAAAGCGTAGGTGATTTAGTACTACTATTTTGAGAAAACTGATTTTGAATAAAAGTAGCTAACTGATCAGTCTCAAAAATATATATTGTGTTCCTTTATGTTTGACTCGAACTTTGGCCTGGGCCAAAAGCTGCAACTCTGCACCCAATTCCAAAACGTCTTGGCAATATCCAAGAAAGCGGAGCCTCCTTTGCTGTGTAGCGAATGCATAGTCTGGGAAAATCAAAAACTTAAATGTTTTCTATATCAATGGTGCTTTAATTCTAGAAAGTCTCATAATTAAACCTCTGTCTGAATCAAATGTGAAAGACATGAATATTGTAGATTTCCTGCGGAGTGTTTCTATTGCTTGTTGGGAGCCTTCCATTTGGGTACTTGGGGTACTCTGTTTAAGTATAATTTCATAAGCTTTAATGATGTTTTCCTCAGGTAATTCAAAAACTGACACAAAGAGATCTTTTAACATGTCACAAACTGACTCAAAGGGTTCATCAACAGTGTTAGGTAGTCCCACAATTCTGAGATTTTTATATATTTCTTTGTTTTCTAATATTTTAATTTTCCTTGCCATGTTGTAATTATCTCTAATTAAATTCGCTGTAGTAGCCTCTATACCAGTTATTTTATTTGTTGTTTTAACAATTTCTCCCTTATTTGCTCAACATCTTTTTTTATAATTTCGATTTCTTCCCTGTTTTGTTTTGCATCAGTTTGCAGAAAATAAACAGGTTACTCACCTGTAACAGTAGTTCTAGGAATGGTATATGTTGTTCATCCACACTGTTTGGCATGTCCTTTCTCTTTAAGAATCTTGCCGGAGAGTCTTGAAGCTGTCTCTTCCAATCAAGCCGGGTGGTATAACCCTCGACTCTGCCCCATGATGCCAGATCATTGCCCGCTGCAGGCTCAGATTGTGCATCGAAGCCGGGGAAGTTGGGTGGGTTCGTATGGATAAACAACATATACCACTCCTAGAACTACTGTTACAGGTGAGTAACCTGTTTTTCTAGGATCGTGGATATGTTGTGCTAGCCACACTATTTGGCAGACTCCAAGCAGTTCTCCGGGAGGAGGAAGGCGAGGCACACACACCCCCTCTGATATACTTACTTGGGGAACAGAGACTGGAGAACTGAGGCCCCAAAACCAGCATCCCAGCAGGACTCTAGTTCGATGTGGTAGTGGGTGATGAAAGTGTTTGCTGACTTCCAGGTAGCAGCCCTGCAGATTTTCAGGTAGCAGCTCTGCAGATTCCCTGGATAGGAATGTCCCTGGAAGCAGCCACTGACGCAGTATGGCGGATGGAATGAGTTCTTACCCCTCTGGGAGGCTCGTTGCCCACCAACCTAAAGCAGAGATCAATGCAGGATGTAATCCATCTACCAACTGTCCACTTTGCTGCAAGTCTGCCAGGTGCAGCTTCAGCATAGGTGACAAACAGCTGGTGAACCTCTCCCCGAACTTCAGCCGTCCACTCCTTATAGTAAGAGAGAGCACTCATCTCAGGTCCAAGGTATGGAGCCTGTACTTGGCCTCCAAGATGTAACTGGGGTAGTACACCGGCAGAGTCAACACCTGGTTAAGGTGAAACTCCGACACCACCTTCGGAAGGAATTTCAGGTGGGGGCACAGGACAAACCTGTCCCTGTGGAAGACCAGGTAAGGAGACTCCACCAAGAGCGCCTGGAGTGCCCCAGCCCTTCTGGCTGACGTAATAGCCACCAGGAAGACGGTCTCCCATGACAAATGTGACATCTCACACTTGTGCATCGGTTCGAATGGTTTGTCCATGAGCGTTGCCTGTACCAGCAGTAGATCCCATGGAGGTAGAGGTTCACGCATCAGAGGGGATATGTGGTCGAGGCCTTTAAAGAAGCGCCAGACCACCTTCTCCTGTGCCACCGTCTGCTTGAATGGCCCACGCCCGTTAGGCAGCGATGGCTGCCAGGTGCACCTTAAGGGTCGTAAACCGAAACCAAAGGTAGTCTAGGATGCTAGCCACTACACAGGACAAAGGGTCCAGGCCCTTACCCTGATACCAAATGGAAAACCTTTTCTATTTGAAGGCATAGCACCTCCTGGTCAACTCCTTTCTGGATGCTTCCACTACTGTGAGTACATCCTCAGAAAGACCCAGAGCCTGGAACTCTAGCCGCTCAGGAACCAGGCTGTCGGGTGCAGGGATTGAAGGTCCAGATGGAATACCTTCCCCTGACTGACAGGTAACAGGTCTGGGTGCACTGAAGACGCCACGGAGGCCTGGAGCTCAGGCTGAGGATATCTGGATACCAGAACTGGTGAGACCAGTCTGGAGCTACCAGGATCACCTGTGCTTTGTCCCTCCTGACCTTGAGGATCACCCTGTGAACCAAAGGGAGTGGAGGGAAAGCATGGAAGAGGCCTGGGGTCCACGGCCTCAAGAAGACATCCCCCTGCAGCGAGCCCTGCTGAGGGGAGGCGGGCATGAAATAGCTTCAGCTTGGTGTTCTCCTTGGAAGTGAACAGATCCACCTGAGATTTGTCCTAGCAGGAGAACAGGCTGTGTACTACCTCTGGATGGAGAGACCACTCGTGGGATGTCTCACCCACACAACTGAGAATGTCCGCCAGTTGAGTTGAGGCTCCTGCCACATGGATGGCTAGATCATCTGCCTCCAGTTGGCTCACAAGGGTCCAGATGTAGAGCACTTCTCTGCACAGCAGCCGGGAGTGCATGCCACCCTGTTTGTTGAGGTAGTACATGGTCATGGTATTGTCCTTCTCGACCTGCACCACTTGACCCCGAAGGAGCAGAGCAAATGCCAACAGTGCCAGTTTGACTGCTTTGAGCTCCAGCAGGTTGATATAATATCAGGATTTCTCGGGGGGTCCAGAACCCATGGGCTCTGTGGTTCCCCGTGTGGGCTCCCCAGCCCATGAGAAAGGCACTGGTCTTGAGAAGGGCCATTGGCTTGGGACGGACAAATGGGATCCCTTCCTGCAAGTGATCCAGGATTGTCCACCACTGGAGAGCATCCCACATCTTCTGGTTCACAGTGACCAGCTGGTCAAAGTGACCTTGCCGCTGGGTCCACTGGCTGGCCAGTTCCCACTGAAGGGGGCGCATATGCCACCAGGCCCATTGGACCATGGTGGTGCAGGCCACCATGCATCCCAGCAGACACAGAAAGTCCCGGGCAGGGCATAAGTGCCCAACCAGAAATGAATGGGCAAAGGAGGAGAGAACCTCTGCCCTGTCTGTCAGGAACCGGGCTCTGGCTTGGCAGGAGTCAAGCTCTGCCCCGATGAAACACATCACCTGTGAAGGGACAAGTTCTGACTTGGCCTCTTTGATCAGGAGACCAAGGTTGGTGCAGGTCTGGAGGGCCAGGTCCTTGGACCTCTCCACCTCTTGCTTGGTGGGACCTGCCAAGAGCCAATCATCAAGATATGGGTAAACTCTGACCCCTCGACACCGAAGATGGTCTGCCACCACTGCAATGCATTTGGTGAAGACCCGTGGGGCCGATGACAGGCCAAACGGCATGGCTTGGAACTTGAATAGGGCTCCTTCTGCTCTGAAGCGAAGGAACCTCTGGTGAGACGGATAGATCAAGACATGAAAGAATGCATCCTGGAGATCCAGAGAGCAAAACCACATGTTCTGCTTGAAGGATGGTATGATCTCAGACAGAGTTACCATCCTGAAGGTGCATGACCTGAGGAACTGGTTCAGGTCGTGCAGATCTAGAATGGGGCGCCAGCCCCCCATCCACTTTAGAACCAGGAATTACCTGGATACAAACCCTGGGTTGACCGAGTGGGGGGGGGCGGGGTCCGTGACTCTGGTCACCACCACTTTGTGGAGGAGTTGGGCAATGTCATCTTGAAGAGCCAACTCAGTGTGTATGGACACCATATCCTCCTGTGGGGCGCAGGCTCAGCTTGGAGGGTACTACTAGAATTCCAGAGGCAGTCCCTGGCCCACCACTTCTAGAACCCACCTATCTGTGGTAACAGCGGACCAGGCAGAAAGGAAGTGGTGGAGCCGAACCCCCACAGGAGGACCCAGAGCTTGTGTGACAGGTATGGGGGTGGCCACCCCCATCCTGTCATTGGGCAGGCTTGGAGGAAGAGGGTCCAGACTGGGGACCACTGGAGCCTCGACCTCCAGGATTATGGGCTGCTGAAGGCCTGGACTTGGGCTGAGGGTGCCTAGATTGTGCCTGTTGTTTCTGCCCTGCTTGGAAGTGTGACTGCTTGGCCACAGGGGAAGAGTGCCGAAATGGCTTTTTATTCTGATTTTTGGAACCCTGGGATTCCTTCTGTGCAGAAGTTATGGAGTCCAAGGTGGCATTGGACTTCTCAAGGCATTGAAGGTGACCGTCCACACCTGGGCCAAAGAGGTCGGTACCCAGGAAAGAGACATCCGTTGGCTTGTGTTGGGTGTCTGCCAAGAAGGTGAAGACCCGTAACCAACCCCTGCAGCGCACAGCAACCATGGCAGGCACCGAATGGGCGCAGGAATCTCAGAGGTCCAGAGTCATCTAAAGTTGCTGCTTTGCAACAGCCCGACCCTGGTCCCAGACCTGTTTGACTGTGGTTTGGAGGTCAACGGGGACATGAGGAAGGATCTCATCAAGGGAGCCCAGATGAGTGTGAGAGAAATGCACAATTATGACAGCTGAGCTTGCCTGATGGAGGCCCAGCGTAGAGGCGGCATAGACTTTACGAGCAGAATGGTCCAGTTTTTTGGACTCCTTGTCCGGAGGTCTATCTGTATCTGCCGAACTACCCGAGCATCTGAACACAGATTCGGTCACCAGACCCTCCACAGAGGGTTGCTCTGTGAGCCCCCGAAAGGGACCCAATGGGCACCTAGTATCTCCAGGCCATATGGGCAGAAGGCACAAGGCAGGAGGCAGGATGCTGCCATAGCTCCAAAGTCAGACTAACAATGGCCTCGGCCAATGGAAAGGCTTCCATCAGTGAATCCTCCCCATTTGAGGATGTCTGTGAGGGGATATTCAGCCCATTTATGTATGGGTTTGAGAGGCATCTCCGTGGATTCGGAGATGAGTTAGAGGATGCCCATAAAGGAAGAGGGGCCTTCCCCCCTTTGAGAGACTACCGCCCGATTCCTCATCCAAGGGACGGAAGTGAAGGTCCTAGTCTTCAGACTCTGAGGAGTCTGGATAAATCAGCCAGCCACCTGAGTCTCCCTCCACCCACCTAGGATGGTCAAGAGTGAGGGCAACAGAGAGTTTGCGCAGGAGGCCCAGAACAGGCCGAAACTCTTTAGCAGGCATCCCCCACTGGGGGCTGTTTAGGTGGCGGCTCCACCAAGATCGGTGGAGAGGTCGATTTGGCCGAACTGGACCGGTTTTGAATGGCTCCCTGGGAGAAGGAATGATGCGGGCCGGCTCCGGAGGAGCCGTCTTCAGCCTGGGAGGCGATAGCCAAGTAATGGCCAGGATGGAAGCCGGAATCGGCTTCTGACCGGACAATATCAGCTGTTGCCACATTAGATAGCCGTAGCATTGATGGAGTTTCCAAGAAAGCTTCTTCTTAGAGCGCTTGTGCACCTTCTTTGGCCTGTTGGTCGAAGGGGCCGACTTCGATCATCGGGGTGATCGGCAGGGTCGATCAGAAGGCACAGGGGAGAATGGTGGTTCTTCTTGGTCAGGGAGCGGTTCTCCGATGGTTTCCCAGTGGGCTGAGTCTCCTCATCTGCAAGAGGCAGGACCAGGGCCCTGAATACGGAGTAGTCGGCCTCGTCGGGTGACAACGGGTCAACTGAGTCAAGGATGATCTTAACCAGATCGCGAAGATGATCATAACTGGATCATCGTTCAGTGTCTGGGCCGGCTGGCCTGACAGTGGGACAGTGAAACCAGCAGCCGCGGCTGCAACCTTGACCAAGTCGAGATGGGTGATAACTGGGACTGAGATCTCTCACGATCCCAGGAACATCGGTGAGACAAAGATTCTCTCAGTTCCTTGTCCTCTTTAGGGGACCGAGACACACGCGCACCTGAAGACCCATCACACTTGGTGAGAAGGGATTGGCACATCTCACGAAAGGATCCAGAGAAAGTGGAGCCCAAGTTGAGTGGTACGAAAAAGAACTTCGAGGACCAACCCGCGGCCCAAGCCGCCTCTTCCTCAGAGGCCTTCATTTATTAGAGCTGTTTGGTGGACCCCGCAGCCGAGACTGCCCATTGGGCTTCCTCAGATTTGACCAGCGGATTCCACTTTTCTGGTCTGCCCAATTCTACCATACGAGACGATTGTCCAAGACATTCAGGTGAAAGGCACGACATCTCACAGGCCTGGGTGTCATGGCTGACACCCAGGCAAATACACACACGTGGCATGCTGCTCTGTGCAAGACATCTTTTGCCCGCACGGGCAGCGACAGAAACTGGGAGAAGATTTATCTTCCATAGAGGTCGCGATTGTAAAGTAATTTTTATTAACTCTGACGAGTTTAAGTTTAAGCAAATCTGAGGATTTTGAAGCCAGGGCCTACTGAATGCGAAAGCGGGAAGGAGAGAACCTGTATCTTCCAGCAGAAAGGAAGATCTGGCATCATGGGGTGGAGCTGAGGGTTATACCCCCCGGGTGGGTGGGAGAAGCCAGTTTCAAGACCTTCCAGCACGATTCTTAAGGGAAAGGACATGCCAAACAGTGTTGATAGAACGACATATCCACGATCCTAGAACCACCTTTTCTGAAAGTGCCTGAAATCTCTGGTCAGACATTTTTCCAATGTATCACACCCATTGATTCGATTGTGTGTTTGGGTATTGTAACACTTGTAACATTCGCAGCCATGGTAGCACAGTCAGGGTAACCAGTTGCAAGTGAGCCGCAAAAGTCCGGTTTCCCCCTCACAGACGCAAAGTCAACTGCTACTGCTGCAGCATTTATCTCTGGTGCTGAAGAGACAGTGAAATCACCAACCACTGGTGAGGTAGGTTGTTTATATCTTGCAGCCTCAGATAGTAAATTTCCATCAGTAGGGGATTGAGGAGTGTAACTTAACTTTTGGGGGCTTACTTCCAAGCTTTGTCCATGGTTTCTGTGCTGGTCGATAACTGGCGTCTCCCCAGAACGAGAAGACTCATTCTCCCATTCTGCCAATGCTCGCAGTGCTGATTTCAAGCTTGAAATATTTCTCAAGTGGCTTTATCCGAGGTGATGACTATTCATCTGAAGAAGCCAATGAAAAACCTTTCCATTTATCTGCCATTCACAAGTTTTTGTCAGAAAGGATCCCAGCAACTTGCGGAACACTCTCAATGAAAGCAGCCGCCCACTGCCATGCTGAAACTCCACCCTCCTGCTCGTCATTCCAGCTGGGTATTGCTCAAGCTGTGACTGCACCAACAAAAATCTGATCCCCCATCATTCCACATGCTGATGAGGAAGGTTTGTGAAGCTGAGGAGGAGGAGGAAGACTCCCAGGAACCCTGCACGGCTGTAGCTACTGCAGCCCCTGCCCTTGTCAGGGCGTCAGTGACTGACTGTTCTGAATTCCAAAAATTCCAAAAACTACTTAAAGAGATCAGGCTACTAAAAACTGGCACCAGTACTAAGGAGCTCAGTGAGAGAGAGAGAGAGAGAGAGACTGCTAAGGATGCCTCACCATGGGCCAAACTACTGAGAGAAATCAGAGAACTAAAAATGGGTGGCCCCTACCCAGAAGCTGCCACCGCTGATCAAGGTCCAGACATCCCTCAGACTGCATCCGCTACAGAAGTGGGAGTGTATGCTCAGTTGCCTCATGCAGGTGGCAGCTCAAAGACTGAACTAAGTGAATTGACTGCTGTGCTAAGAGAATTAATGGGACATAGTGCGCAGCCTTCAGCATCGCAAAGAGAGAGAGAGATGCCGAACCAAGACCCTCTGCTGCCAGTGCTCCAGCTCCAGTGCCAAATATGTACTCCTCCCCACCCTCTAGCTGTGAATGGAGACCAGCTTCTAATGTAATGTTACAACCAAAGCAAACCAAAGGAAGTATATTTTGTCAAGTGTGGGAAGGGCGGACATATGAAAAAGGATTGCCAGTCTCGAAGGGACCCAGAAAAAGTGATCGACAAACTACAGAACGAGCTCCGAAGAGCAAAGCAACTTCAGAGGGTTGCAGGAAATTACCACAGTGGTGGGTCAGGCAATCCCAAATCCAATTTCTTTGTGGCTAGGTCATCTGTCCAAGTTCCTGCTAGTGCTCCTCCGGACTGTTCCCAAATGGTAGGTCCTTCCATGGAGACCATGGTGCATACTGATGGTATTCCGGCCCGAGCCATATTGAACCGCGGATCTCAGGTCACTATAATATTCAAAGATTGGTATGACCAGCAGTCGTCTGACCGCCCTCTACAACCATTAGAAGGACTGCATGTTTGAGGTTTGAGACATAAATCTTACCCTTACCTTGGTTATTTACGAATATGGCTATCTTTTCCTTCTACTGCTGATGGCGTGGATGAGCCCGTGGAGACTCTGGCCTTGATCTGCCCTTCCTCTGGTCTATATGATGTAATTCCCATATTGATCGGCACTAATGCATACATGTTTGGCCGCCTAGCAAATATGTGTCAAGACAAGCAGCTCAGAAAACCGGATGAGCCTTACCTACTCATGCAATAGTACAAAAAACTTACAAGATGCAGCTGCACAGCAAAGTGAATGACAAGGATGATCCAGTGGGGTAGGTCTGGGAAAAGGACCCATCATCTCTTGACTTGCTATCTAATTCACAGTGTCGCATCAGTGGAGAGGTGCGTATCAAAAAAGATGTCACAAACAAGATTCTTATGCTGGATGCCCCAGAATAGGCGAAGATACCTAATGGACTTTTAACTAAACCCAGTGTGCTACCCGTTAGAGCCCATGACTACACTAGGAGAGTAGTAGTGCAACTCTGTAATGTGACCGACAGAGACATCAAAGTCCCCCGGCACTGTACCTTGGCTTAGGTATACTGCGCAGACACCACTGTGTTACCAAGCAAGTGCAGCAGAGGGTAAGATGACAAAGTATCCCCAGATTGATTTGATTTTGGAGAATTTCCTATCTCCGGTGAGTGGAAAGACAGACTCAATTGCAAGCTGGCCCAACGGAATAAAGTGTTTTCATTAAAGGACTAGGATGTCGAATGAATCTCTGGTGCTGAACACCATATCAAGCTCAATGACGAGAGGCCATTTCACGAAAGGTCACACAGACTGGCACCGGCAGACACTGTCGATGTTCGACGCCACCTCCAAGAGATGTTAGCAGCTGGAATCATTCAGGAATCTCTTAGCCCTTACGCATCCCCCATTGTGATAGTCTGAACAAAAAATGGTTCAGAGAGGATTGTGTGTGGACCTCAGGACCCTTAACCGAAGAACCATACCAGACCAGTATACAATGCCTCATATCCAGGATGCCTTTGACTGTCTTAATGGGAGCCAGTGGTTTTCCATCTTAGACCTCAAGAGCGGATACTATCAAATCCCGATGGCACCAGAGGATAAAGAGAAGACTGCATTCATCTGCCCCTTGGGTTTTTACGAATTCTTACGCATGCCCCAGGGCTTTTCTGGAGTGCAAGCCACCTTTCAGAGATTAATGGAGCGAGCTGTAGGAAGCATGAACCTGCTTGAATGCTTGGTTTATCTGGACGATGTCACTGTGTTTGGCAAAACACTTGAAGAGCACGAGACTCGCTTGTTCAAGGTTCTGGACCGGTTAGAAGAATTCAGATTAAAATTGTCCACGGACAAGTGTCAGTTTTTCCAGAAATTTGTAAAGTATGAGGGCCATATCGTATCTTCTGGAGGTATGCAAACCGATCCAAGCAAAGTGGAAGCCTTAACCACCTGACCACACTAAACAACCTTAACGAGCTTCAAAGATTTCTAGGTTTCTGTGGATACTACTGGCGCTTTGTAAAAGATTACACCAAAGTCATTCGCCCCCTGTTAAATCTGACTCAAGGCTATCCACCTACTAATCAGAAGTATAGAAAAAGTGCTGTAAAAGAAGGTGATAAAGTCTACTTCAAGGCCAATGAACCTTTCGGAGCCAGATGGACCCCTGATTGTGACACCACATTCTACGATATCATTTACCAGCTCACACATGCACCAAGCCTTGCCTATGCAGATCCAACAAAGCCATATGTATTACACACAGATACCAGCCTGAGTGGACTTGGAGCCGTGCTTTATCAGGAGTATGAGGAAGGAGTATGCCCAGTGGCATTTGCCAGCCAAAGCTTGACACCATCTGAGAAAAACTCTCCTGTACATAAACTTGAATTTCTTGCTCTGAAGTGGGCAATAGTCGACCAGTTTCATGAACACCTATATGGCACCAAGACACTGGTAAAAACAGACAATAACCCTCTCATGTATATCCAGACTTCAGCCAAGTTGGATGCCACCGGGCACAGGTGGTTGTCAGCTCTTTCAATGTATGATTATTCAGTGGAGTACCGTCCGGGCCTCAATCACATTGACGCCAATGCTCTGTCCAGAAGGTCTGTATAAAATTCTGAGTGGGTGAAAATGTCAGAACAATCTGTAAAGGCCCTATGCCACAAATCTGACAGAGAGGAACACCCGTCCACTGAGACTGTAGATTGCCTAGCTGATTGCCTGGGACCTCCAGAAACCAGTGTGCCTGTAGCCTACTGTAATTTCGCAGCACTACACCCAAGTGCCTTACCTCAGCTCACCCCAGCTGACATTCAAAAGGAACAGTATCAGGATTCTATGATTAAACCAGTCTTAAATGCTTTGTACAAAGAGGAAGATGTCTCCAACTTATGCCCCAATAATCAGCAAACTGTCTTACTGCTTAGAGACGGTCCCAAACTCAAGTTCCGAGAGAAACTGTTATACTGAGAACTAACCGACAGCCAGGGAACAGTCATAAGAAAACAACTGGTGTTACTGTCAAAGTTTAAAAATGTGGTTTTAAAAACCCTCTACAACCAAATGGGACATTTGAATTATGAGAGAAACTTGGATTTAGCCCGTACCCATTTCTACTGGCACAAGAAGGGTGTAGACGTTGACCAATATATCAAAACTTGTAGCAGATGCCTCCAAAGAAAGGCCCAGCCACAGAGAGCCGCCCCCTTGGTTAACATTACCACTAGTGCACCTATGGAGCTTGTATGTATTGACTTTTTAAGTTTAGAGCCTAATACCAAAAACATTAGCAAAGAACTTGTTGTGACAGACCACTTCACTTGTTATGCACAAGCTTTTCCAACCAAGGACCAGAAAGCAGCCATCATAGCCAAAGTACTTCTGGAAAAGTTTTTCGTCCAATACGGTGCCCCCCAGCGGATCCATTCTGATCAGGGAAGAGACATTGAAAGCAATTTAATTAAAGAAATGCTCTCACTTTGGGGTGTAAGAAAGTCAAGAACCACTCCATATTATCCACAAGGTGATCCACAACCCAACAGATTTAATAGAATGTTGATGGACATGTTGGGCACACTTCATCCAAAAGACAAGCCAAGATGGAGTCAACAAATAAGTACTTTGGTGCATGCATATAATTGTACTTGTAATGATACAACTGTTTTTTTCCCCATATAAGCTAATGTCTGGCCGAAAAGCATGACTGCCTGTAGATATTTGTTTTGGAGTGTCACCAGATGGAATTCAAATAGAAAATTATTTACAGTATGTACAAAAACTCAAAGCACAGCTTAATCACACCTATCAACTTGCACATACAATGGCTGCAAAGAAAAACTTAGCCAATAAAGAAAGACATGACAAACATGTTAAAGCTCAGGAACTACAACGTGGAGACCGAATATTAGACAGAAATTTAGGTTTGCAAGGAAAACACAAAATAGCTGACTGGTGGAGTCACCTTCCGTACACTGTCATCAGCCAGCTGGATGACTTGCCAGTCTACAAAGTATGTCCAGAAAATGACCCAAAAGCAGTAAAGACCCTACACAGGAATTGCCCTTTTACCCATTGGGCAGACTCTGCACCTCAAACTAGTGCACCCACTGGGCCCATTACCAGATCTGCTACTTGAAAGAGAGAATCAAATCAGCCTCCTGTTGCACACCCAGAGCCTCTGTTACGTCCTGCTGCAGTTAATGATGACAATCATTCTGAGTCTGATGACAGTGAATAAGGAACTGTGTACTACCCTTCTTTCAAACTAGCCTAACTATTCCAAGGCAACCATTTGTGTAATATGGGAGACAGTGCTGACAGTATTGAAGTATCAGATAATCTTGCACTCTCGACCACTCCAATGCCACCTAATAATGATGATGCACAAAGTATAACTTCAGAAGTAGTGAACTCTTTACTCGCTATAGAACTGTCTGAAATTGAAATACCCAGTCCTGACAAGAAAGTGAGAACCCCACTAGTGAATCTTCATTTGAAGCTGAAATAGCTGGTACTAGTGAACCTGACCTCATATTGGACAATAATGCTAATTCAAATGTTAATTCTGAGAGTATCAGCAATGTGTTACATGATTTAAACTCTATGGAGATCCTCCTCAATGACTAACCACAGTCTACAGAGCAGGAAAATGCAAGTGCTACTATAGATGCAAATAATACTTCTAACTCTGAACAACCAGAGAGTGCAGAGCTGCCCCTTTCGTCAAAAGCAGTCTTATTGGTGGACAATAAGCCGGGAGTTGCGAACCCAAATGCAGATGCTGAAAGGACTTCCACCTAGAAGATCTGAAAGAGATGTCAAACCACTAGTACGCCTTATGTATGATACTCCAGGAATACCTGTAGAGCTTTCCATGAATGTGGTCCATAAAGGGGTGTAAATTACAGCTAATTCCCTTCCTAAAATAGGTTACACTGCAGCTTCTAAGTTAGTGATGAAACCCTCCAACCACATGCCCAGGGTCAGTTTACAAGAAGCCCAAAGTTATCTGACAGCCATGTGGGTTTGGGTACAAAAAGTGTGTGTTCAACAAGTGGGAAAGACAAGTGTAATGCATATGATTGACTAAATAAGATGGTATGAAGGTAAAAGATAAAATGTTGGTATGGAAATACAAAAAGTCTAGAATATGGTATAACTAAGGCTTAATATCAAACAGTAAATGCAAAGATCAAATGTTTCTATGGTTAACCAATACAGGAAAGTATAGTAATTACACGCAAGACGACATGAGGAAAGTATTTAAAAAGGCACAGTATAAAGTCATAGCATGCTATGCAGTGTGTATATTTATGTTGCATGTTAGGCCTAACATTGTAAAAAGTGTATATCAAAGTGTCATTATAGAGCCTAGTTTATTTTAGTCTTGGCGTGGACGCCAAGCATTTCAGGCAGGGGAGAAATGTACCCCGGGCTTACTTTTATAGCCACCATGTGTCCCATTTCATCCGTTTTTCCTCCTGCTGTGCTGGCATACCCCAAACTCCTGTGGTGCCTTGGTGCTTCCACGATTTCCAACAGCCACTTAGTTGTTTGGGCCAGTTTGGGCTAAAATCTTTAATAGTGAGTCGCTTCAGCATTGTTTTGGTGCGGCCAAGCACGCAGCGCAGCTACCGTGATTTGATCTACCGACCACTCAATCTATGTCCCACAGAAAGTTTATCAGTGGTCCCAGCGCCCTGATAAGTTAAAGAGGGGCCAGTGACCTTAGCGCTGCAGCTTAGAAGTCGCTTAAGTAATTTTATTTTTTTGTAGACTTTCTTTTTTGCTCCCCACGGCCCGGGCATCCTTCCGAGGTACTCGCTTGGCAAGGCCTCTACTCCCTGCCTGAACCCATCGCATCCAGCTTCTTCCCCCAAAACACCCAGGCAGGTCTAATCCCCCGGATCACCCCCAGAGTGGGCCCGCCCTCCCAGGGCAGCCTTTCTGAAATTAGAGGCGCCTACCTGAGTGTCGGGTCGGCCGTGGAGTCCCTGGAGCAATGGGCCGGCGTTGGGACGTGGGCCTGCCCCTGGAATCCCCATCTCTGCGGTGCCAAGAGGGTTTTTTCCTGGCATGTTCTCCCCCCGGAGTGCAGCAGCGTAATGACGTCGGTGCAGCATGATGCCGCAGACGTCTGCAGCATTCCTTCCCATTCGTCAGCCCGAGCATGTGTAATGCCTCCGGCTTCCATCGGGGGCCACTACTTCGCCGGGAATACCCTGGATCCCAACCCAGGGAGAGGAGAGCAGTCCACCGGATGCTCGATCCTCTCCCTCCCCCGCTGACCCCCGGTGCCAGACCTTGTTCCCGAACTCGTGACGCAAGTTGCGGCATCCAGCGCCTTAGCCCTCAGCACCATGGGGCCGGCCGCTTACGTCATTTTAAATGAAGCTAGAGTGAAGGCTTTTCTTGGGGCTCATTAATATTCATAGAGCCCTCCTGAATATGCACAAGTTGCTGTCTGCCACCTAGGGGACAGTATAATGGCAGCAGCGACAGCAAAAGTACTGAAAATATTTTAATGAATGTGGGCTTATTTAAAAAAAAAAAAAAAGTGTTTGGGCTACAAGTGTTTGGGGAAAGTAGAATAATATAATCAATATCCTGGCTGCACCAGACTTTTAAACGTGTGGGACTTCCTAACTGGGACAGTATCTTCTACAGCAGCCACCATTTTGGGAGTGCCTTAGCCAATCAAAACTCTGGATTCTAACCAGAGATTCTTGGGAGTGTGATACAGACTTACTGGAGATGATCAGGGACAAAGTTTGGGTGCCTAAATTGCAGCCAATTTAAAGAAACTGTTTTTAGGCAGCCTGAACAGCCAATCGGATTCCAAGGACTTCTGCCTATATTTAAGAGCGCAGTCTCTGATTTAGAAATGGGGTAAATGAAATTACTGTAGACAGTTGCTTCAGACGGTCAAACTTTTTTCCTTTTATTTTAAATTTGGCACAAGTCTCAACGTTTCACCTACGAAGCAGGCTTTTTCAAGAGATGCATTCTACAATCTTGTCTATAAGGACCAGAATGGTTCATTAAATATTTCTGTTTTCCTTTAAATAAATAATTTTCAATTGGGTTCACATTATCTCTGACAGAATTTCCAGCTGGTTTTTTTTTTTTTTTTAATTTTTAACTTTTTCACATAAGCTGGCCCATCAGGATCAGTTAGCTTGCAGTCTTGTTGCGCCAGATGCTAAGTTTGAATGCTCCTTTTTTGGTATAATATATTTAAGAGAGACAGTTTGACTCTCAGGCAGTTCGTGGGCAGTCTGCGTTCAGTTTCAGAGTCTGCAGAGAGCAGTCTGCAGTCCAAGGCAGGTATGTGTTGGGACTCCAGCTTGAACTACTGAGCAGGCTCTGTGGAGATCGGGCCTGCAAGAGACCTTGTTTCCTCTGGCATGCTGTCTTGTGTTCTAAAAATGAAGATATGTTGCCAGGAACTGCCTGCCACAAGATTGAAAGGTTTTGCTCAGTGAATCGACTGCAATTGCGAACCGGCCTAAAGCCGAACTGCAGGGTAGAAAAGTAAATGCTGTATTCATTAAATGTGCTGAATGTTTATGGTGGATCAAAGCCTACTGTGCAGGGATTCCTGATTGCCAAAAAGAAGCCCACATTTACCAGTGACCAATGGTTGGAAAGGTCACAAGCAAATAAACTGAACTTGACCAGAAGTGTTGATCCAGTCTTGGGCCCTTGTCCAAAACGGCCCACACTATCTGTTCTTGTGCCAGCCTCAGTGTCATCAACAAGAGACCAGCTTTGGGGATCCAGTCCCTGCACAGAAAGCTATTGCAGGTTGTGGCCACCTTCAGGAAAAGGTCATGAAGTGGAGGCAAGTCATGATGGCCCAGCTTCCCCATGTGCATCAGCTTCCAGCCTCAAGTCTTCATTTTGCCAGGATATTGTCTCCATCTCTGGGACAGTGAGTAAATCCAGGGTAGCTCCCTGCAACAGTCAACTTAATCTTCTTGTGGTATCATCTAATTGTTTTCCTACTTAAATTTAATAATTTCAACTGATCGGGCCAACCAGCCAGGATTACAAATAGCCAAGTCTTGTTTATGCATGCTAACTGCCTTTCTTTCCATCAAGGGCCCCAACAACAGCTGCAATGCCGGCCACCCTTGGGCGCCGACTTCTGGCCAGCCAGTATAATATTCTGGGTACCTAGTGTTGTAGGACTAATTTGGGCTTGAAGTACATGCACAGTAACTTGAATTTAAACAGTATAGTAATCATTCCTCTAGATTCAAGCCCCTTCCTTGTTCACATTCCCTCAATAAACCTAATTTGTTGTGTTACTTTGAACTAGCTTGTGAGCATGTTGTTACTGGGTTTAAAGTGATAGACTTGAAAATGAACGTGCTAAAAGTGCATGCTGTTTTGCCAAACTGTCTTTTACAGGGAGTTGCAGGGCACACACACCAGAACCAGAGACCCTGCTGGTAAGTAGGGACACCTATGAGCATATTATTGTGTGTTGAAAACCGTATGGTAACTTTTATTAAGGGTCATTGTTTGTGTTTGGGTAATTGGTCACTAGGTGGGATTGTGGGTGGTTATAGCTTCCCAGAGGGCTATAACAGGCTAGTTAGATACCTCCACTATTGTTACTCTGGGTGGAGGCACCATAACATCAAACCCAAGCCCCTCAACCTGTTAGGAAGTTAGGCAGGAAAAGCAACCCTAGAGATAGCGCTACCTAGGGGTTAGACTAAACTGATAGTAATTTTTGCAAACAGTACTTTTGCAGCATGACACCCCTCATTTGATTTTCCCATCCCATTTCATTACTGGCCTTCTTTCAAAGCTCTTGGCAAATTCCTCCCATTGCCCAAACAATAATATAAATCACTTTAAACAGTTTGAAATTACTAGAATTAAAAGCACTTTCCATTTAAAAAGTAGTTTCCTGCTTTTAAAAACAGAACGTACACTTTTCCATATACCATAGTACCCTACATGTCCTACAGCAGTGGGATGAGGAAGGAAAAAGGGAGGGGAAACCCCCCTCGGCATAGCCAGACATCACCAAGGCAGACCTGGCACTGGCACCGGTTGCCATCAGGGCAGTACCACAGGTGACTATCAAGGCCAGGGAGCATAACAAATGGAATTACAAAAAACACAACAGTGTACATCTATGATTTGTAGAGTGCTCACTGAAACAAATTCAAACACTTTCACTACTAAATGCTTTGAATTGTTTGGAAAGTTGAATATCAGTAAAAGGTAAGATCACCCTTCCAAATCTAAGCTGCGCTACAACTGACATCCATCAACCAATGCCAAGCTGTGCTCCACTTTGAATCTTTTAGTGACAGAAGGCCCTGACGCAGCCTCTATAATGTCTGACCATCTCTGCCTCCGAATAAGAACCATTCAGCAGCCCTGTCAGAGCTTCATCTCTGCTTTTTTTCATTATCCCCCTGATCCAACAAAGGGCAGGTAGGCAAGCAAGGACTGCAGCCTTCCCTTTCCAGAGAAACAGTGCATCATGTGAGACTGCACAGCAGGTCTCCTGCCACCTCAAATGGAACTCGGACACAGGACATGAACCCTGGTCATCCACAAGGCAGACCTGGCTTATCTGACCTAAAATATATTACCTTTTCATGAAAAAATAGAGACTATGACTTAATTATCTATCCTCCTAAAACCATTATTCACTACCTTTTAGTTTTATGAAAATTAATTCTTAAGAAAACTATCTGACATCAGCCATATGCGGGTTGGTACCGTGTGTGGGCACACATCTGCATATGCATGCACACAGGACGCTGTTGCCACTAGCACATCCCAAGGGCTGTGGAGTAACAAGGTGGAAAACCCGAGTAGTGTGGCAGCATGATGACAGCACTCTCAGGGCCCCACCAGCCCAACTGTGTACTGTCTTCCGCACTTGAGGACTAGAGGGGGAGCTTTTCCAACCCCTGATGGAGTCCATCATGAAGGACAAAGGAGGAGGAAGGGACTCTGTGGATCTTATGAATATAATAAAGAACAAAGGATAGGGCTGGGAGGTTGTCAGACCAAAGAATACAGCTGTGGTAAGTGGGCATAAACAGAATAAAACAAAATATGACACTATCTGCAGGGCAGGATGGTCACTAGGATAGCTCCACAGTTCAGTCTGATTAAATTAAGCAATAACGCATGACAGGGTACATGTCGTACTGGGATAACACCACGCCTAGGGTGCTTGGACACAAGGAGGTAGGCAGAGTGCATCCAGCACCCGAGATGTGATGTTATCTCACAGACACACATAACCTGAAGTGCATTATTGTTATTATACAATAGCCCATCTAAAAAAAAAAATGAAAACTGTTTTGTAGGTGGTTGTGAAATGTACAAGTATATTTAAAAAATTAAAACTCCCTCATTTCTGTCTGTCCACTGGGTGGTGCTGTTGTGTAGCACAGGCTTTTCTCATGAGTGTTGATCTGACAGTTGTGCTCCCCCACCAAAAAAAAAACTGGAGTCTGGACAATCTGTATTACTTTCTATTTAGTGTGCTGTTCTACCCAGTGGGTTTATGTGGGTTTACGGTAAACTGTAGGCCGTATATTGTTCAGTGCCAAGACAGGGCGGTGGGGGGAAGTTATTTTTCTTTTCCTTTCGGTGTGGTATGTGCGCTGGACCTTGATGCAGTGATGTTGTGCTGGGATGGCATCACCGGTCAAGAAGGCCACTGACCAATCAGAAGCCTAGAAATGATCTCTCATACTGTACAATATCCATTAACCTGTTATTATCAGAGGAAGAAACATAGTATTCCACAGAAATTCATTCAGCAGCATTTGTAGCTCACTGTGAAATCGGATAGCCAAAGTGGATTACAAATGGAAACATGCAGAATGAAAAAGGCACTTGCGATACCGTGTAAGTATACAGATTGCCAACCCAGATGTCAAAACAAGAGTTCAGATCCAGGTAGATAATCTAATGACAAACTGTCAAATCTCCTTAAAGAGCTGCTGATGCCTCCAAGATAACTTTGAAAAACATAATTAGGTACAGTTCAGCTGGCATATTTTATATATATATATATATATATATACACACACACACACACACACACATATATACACATACATATACACACACACACACATATACACATACATACACACACACACACACACAGATTTCTCCTCCCACTTATTTATTACTGAGGAAATTTGCATAAATACATGATCTTTATCCCTTAGAGTTCATCTGCCTCTATAGCTTACTCCCTACTTCAAGTTACAATTCTCTGTTGTTACATCAGAGTCTGTTGCTATGCGAGTAACTGATGTCACAAGCACTGCATTATTACCTCAGGTAGGTAGAAAACAACTGGAATAGACGTAATTTTTAGGAGCAAAGCTCCTGTTTTCATGCAAATGTCCTCAATAATAAATATGGGTAGGAGACATACAGAACTATTGTGAAATACAAGCAGAACTGTGTCTAAATATGTTTTGTGAAAGTTCCTGTTGAAGGCATCCATTGCTCTTTAACGCGGTAGGATGATTAGCACAAAGATACAAGGTCACCTCCAGCTTTTGACATATTGGCAGATGAAACATTCTGTTCACCTTAGGCTGCCAAGTTGCCACACACTGATGCGCAAAATTACAAACATCGCCTTACTGTGATAACAGGAAATAGTCAAGGTAATGAAATTACTTACCTTTGTGGTAACTCTGTAAGTGATAAAAGTCTCTATAGATGTAACGTGACTTTCAGGGTCATCAACTGTAATAAAAATATCAGTTGCATCTAGATCCTCTTCAAACTTGTAATGATTGATCATGGATGAAGGGGACGTAGGCATGGAAGTACTGAACGAGCTTGCATCTGTAAACGTATCCTGTAGACAAAAAAAAAATGACAAAAAATTGGCAAACGGCTGAAATTAAATTTTCTTTTTAAGCCAAACTTATTTTTATGTTCATCTAGTCTTTATTAAATGTTCATAGTCAATGCGGTATATCATGACAATAAAGATGGTAATACAGCCATTCTTGGATCGTTTTCTTTATACATTTCCACAGAAGAGACATCAATAACAACTGGCAGTTTGTCTCCACCCCCCTCCCCAATGGTACAGCACAGGAGAGAGAGGATATGTTATGATAAATCATTTTTTCTTTAGTGTGGGGTCTCTTTGGGCGGAGAATGCTGAACAGATTAGGCCTTACAAATACACCCAGGACTGTGGCATATGGGGAGGGGGGAAACGGGGGATACACATTCAAGGATCAGCAGAACCAGGGCACCTCTATATACAGTGGTGATCGTATAAAGGTTTAGTCAACGCAAACTGAACTTGAGTGTCTCAGTGGTACCTCGAGGTATACCTCAGTACTGATACACAGGATTGCAAAAAGCAAACATAAAGTTTATCAAGCACTGTAGTTTTGTGAGCTCTGTGTAGCAGCCTGGTATGGAGTCCTAAATGTGATCAGGGCACTAAGGTGGGGTCCTTGCTCATGGCATGAAGGAGCCACTTGTTCCAGTGGGAGGAACAAATCTCAATTCGGTCTCTGTTCAGTCACTGAGCGAGTATGTAATCTTCTCCATCTGGCATACTTGGTTGACGACTGCTCTCTAGATAGTCACATTTGGAATATGGAGCATGAGCCAGCATTTTGTTATGGCTTTTTGCTACTATAATTAGCAAACCTAAGAGGTAGCATGAATTCGGGTCCGTATAGCACCTAGGGTATTGCAGACAGATGAATAGAAAGTGTGAGTGGGACTGGTGAACCAAACAGTTCTTCCAGCTCCCCCTGTAGCGAATGGAGGAAAAGCTGCAGATGGGGCAATACCATAGGATGTGATAATGCATTGCTCTAGGCTCGCTAAAACCCATGCAGCAGGAAGATGAGCAGGAAAGAAGGTAGCAGGCTGGTAATTGCAGGGGTTCAGAAAAACTGGATGGAGGTGTTTCCACGCGTATTCCTTCCACTGGTGTGAAATCATTACTTTGGTTGAAGCGTGGCAAGCCTGAGTCCACATGTCCTGATCCAAGGGAAAGACAATCTCGTCTTCCCATTTCAGTGCCACATCCAGGGAGTTAACCCCAGATGTGGAGTGGAGGGAGTGAAAGCTGGGAGATCAGATGGGGGCCTGCGCCTGTTTTAAAGAAACTGATGCAGTAAGTTATGCTGAGTGGGTACCCATCCGGGTTGTGAGCACGTAGTAGAAGAGAGTGGATGTAGTGCCTGAGCAACAGATATCAGTAGAAATCAGTTCTGCATAAATTAAACTGTGTTTGAAGGCCGGGGGTGGGGCAATTTTAAAAAAGGAAATCTTTGATGCAAGGTGCCTGCGCCAAATGGGTATGATGCAAATGGCACCTTGCATCAAAGTTTGCAGCAATCCCAATTACTGAACACAGGCTGCATCAAAATCAGGATGCCTTGCACCCAAGCCACCCTTGCAGCAGAAGCACCCTTGTGCCAGGTTACAAGGGGGCCTGCAATACAGCAGGGCTACATCATGCCCGTTTTTGGAATTTGAGAATCCCCACCATGGTCACAGCAGGGGACTGACAGACCAACCAGTAGGTGGTTTAAGGGCCATGTGCCAATGCTGGACAGGGCAGCAATTGGGAGGGGGAGGCTGCAAGGATGGGACCCAGGGCAGAAGGAGCATAGGGGGTGACCTAAAGAGTTACAGGGGCACGGCAGCAATATGATGGTGATGATGTGGCACCCAGCGGGGGGTGCCCTGCGCTAGTACAGACAGCTGATCGGCACGGGTATGGGGGATTTGGCAGGAAGGGACCGGGATCCATCCTGATGGGGACACAGCCCTGGCATCTGCCCCATAGGTGGCAAAGACCCCAACACTGTCGGTGGGCAGCAGAGGCTGCAGGTTGTGGGGTGCAAGTGATGGATGGGAATGGTCCCTGGGCACTATGACAGTTCACTGGTACCCGCCTGAACCCTGCGTGGAGGCCAGCTGCTGCCCCACCCAACAGTGTTGGGGTCACTGGCACCTATAAGGACAGGTGCCAGTGCTGTGTCCCCCGAGTCCAGTTCCCAGTCCCTTCCTGCCAACCCCCTGTACCTGGGTCAATCGGCTGTCTGTACTAGCACAGGGCACCCCCGCAGGGTGCAACCTTATCATTCTCACACTGCCATGCCCCCATAGCTCCCTAAGCCACCTCCATGTTCCTTTTGCTCCTGGTCACTGCCAGGCAGGCATATTCACCCACCCACCTTCACAGACCCTCTAGTGTTGTACCAGGTGGGGGTCCGGATCCCTTTGTCAAACCCCGCAGGTGCATCAAATCTTTGGTGCAACCCTGTGGTTGTGGTAACTCTCAAGTCTCTGGTGCAGGGTCCCCTATTTATTTATTTTCTTATAAAATTCGGCGTAGCATCCCTAATGTACCCAGAGTTTGCCGCTGCCCTAGACCGCTGCAACTTGCAACGATCTAAGGGCTTTTTGAAAATCAAGCCCCTGGTCTCAAACCACATTATTTGAACAAACAAAAAACCCTGGTAAACACTGTGTATTGTAGAGAATGTCTCTCCCTGGCTTGATAAACGTGGTCAGGGAGAGGTGGGAGGAAGCCCACCATGACAGCAATTTGGGCACATGAGAGGCAGAAACGGTGTCAAGTGGAGCACTCTTCTGATGTCCTGCCATGCCTTCACCTGCATCTGCAGCCACAGATTTAGGTTCCTAGTCTGTTCTGGGGGTACTGCATAGTGGTACATGACCTGTACGAATTTTTGATTGGGAGACAGGGCCCATTCCATGTCCAGCCAAGTTGCATGCCAGCCCCCAAAGTGCAGGAACAGAAGGAAGAGCATATGCGCTGCACAGTAACATCCCTGATGTAGAGGGAGTGCCAAACTGCTGGTGTCTTTGTGACGCGAAAGTTGCTGCAGTTTACTGCGCAGCCTCTGACCTGCCCAAACAAACCGGGAAATCTCATTGTTCCAGGTTCCCCCGGCTGATGCTAGCAGGGCCAGAGGGATGTTTTGAAAGAAAAGCCAAACTAATATAGAGCCAAATTTAAAAACCCTCCTTAACCTTTAACCAGCTCATTAGTAAAATACCTCTCCTAACCTTGAGTGCTACCTTTGAACCTACTTATTTTTTTTTTTTTTTTACTAAACGTACAGCATGCTTGAAGAATTACCATCCTAAGAACAGCAATTAAGTTTATTGCTAGAAATCTAATTAAAAGCAAGGTAAGTTTTATTTTTCAGGCGCCCAATCCTGGAGGCTCTGGGCGCTGTACAACAACAAATCTACCATAAAAATTACATAAAAGCATTAACATTTTTGCAGTCTACAAATTATAACTTTTACGTGCTAGAATCACTAAAACCAGAAAGGGTAAAGGAAGGGGAGGAAAAGTCTTGCACAACTCAGTCTGGAGAATTGGAAAAGGCTTGGATAAATAGGTAGGCCTTAGTCGCAATCCATTTCAACAATCTAGTAATTAAATGAAAACGTTTAATAATCATAAGTACAAGTAGAACTAGGTGCATCTTCGAGCATACATAAAAGTTAATGCTCTCTTATGTTAGTCCTTGCCATGACATGTATGGTATCTAGATTCATATGTAGTTCTATAATGCTAAGTTTTGGCTTATGAGAAGCAGTGGTGATGTTGGAAACCACTAGTTCAGCCAATCTGATTAAAGGTTCAACAACTGTAAAACTCTGAAATCAGACAATAAACAGATTAACTGTAAAAAAAAAAAAAATTGGTAGGCCTTGAGGCGGGACTTAAAAACCTCCACTGAAGGGGCCTCCCACATAGCTGGTGGAAGCGAATTCCACAGGATGGGGCTGGCAACACTAAATGCCCTGTCACTGGCCATTTTCAGCCTTGTCCTGGGAATCGCTAGGAGGCCCCTCGAGGAGGATCGGAGGGAGCGGGTCGATGTAGCAGGTGACAGGAGGTCAGATAGATAACAAGGACCCAAACCATGTAGGGCCTTAAAGGTGAGTAAACCCACCTTAAAGAGGATCCTCCGGCCGGCCTGGTGGCATAGAAGGCCAAGTCGTTGGTGCCTTACCTCGACCCACACCGCCGACCCGGGTTCAGGAATGAGAAAGTACAGTTACGTAAGAACTTACCGTAACAGTAGATCTTCAAGAACAGCTCTTGCAGCAGGTTACACCATTAGGACTGAAGCCAGCAGGCGTCAGGAGCCCACGGAAATCTTCTAGCTAGCAGTCTTCAGCGGGGACCGCCTCCAACGTCGGTCCCGCCCCCGACGTCAGGCGTAGTACATAAGGAGGCGGTCCTGCCAGAATCCCCAGTTCTCCCCCCGGAGACTCCCTGCCGCTGGATGACATCAGAAGGGGAGACCGAGGATCCGCCATCAGAAGAAGAATAAAGAGCGTTAGCTCCTGCCAAGGCCTGAATAGGCCATATGTCCTCCAAGGGGGAATGGTAGGCGGGAAGGTACCTGCTGCAAGAGCTGTTCTCGAAGATCTACTGTTACGGTAAGTTCTTACGTAACTGTACTATCTTACTTCGAGATACAGCTCTTGCAGCAGGTTACACCATTAGGACTGATTCCCAAGCAGTAGCGCCTCTAAGCATTCTGGGAGGAGGCATAACGGAGAGATCTTGAATAAATCCTGACTCTAGGACAGGAGACCCTGTAGGAACGGCAAGGCCAAAACCGCCTCTCCCCCGTGAGGTAATATCCAGGCTATAGTGCTTAATGAACGTGTGCACTGAGCTCTAGGTAGCCGCGGCACAAATGGTCGAGGTGGAGACATTGGCGCAGTGCTGCAAAGGAGGTGTACACCCTTGTCGAAAGTGGCCCCGGACTGTGCCCGGAAGGGCTTGTTTGTTGTCGAGCAAAAGGAAATGCACTGGACAAGCCAGCGACAAAGGGTTTGCTTAGAGACTGGTTGGCCCATCATCCTCTCAGCAGAGGATACGAACAGCTGCTCAGACGTGCGGAGCTGTTTAGTCCTGTTCAGGTAGTACCTTAAGGAGCGGTGAACATCCAGGGTGTGAAGCAATGCCTCTCCTCTATTAGTGTACGTGGGAAAGTACACAGGCAGATCAATGTCCTGGTTAAGAGTAAGAGCAGAGACCACCTTAGGCAGAAATTTAGGATTCATCCTCAGAGACACTCTGTCCTGGTGGAAAATTAAATAAGGTTCCTTACATATGAGAGCATGTAACTTGGAAATTCTCCTTACTGACGTGACAGCAACTAAAAATAACGTTTTCCACGACAGAAAACACAGCTCGTTATCTGCGGCAGGTTCAAAGGGGGGGAAGCGTGAGCTGTTCCAGTACGAAGAGTAGGTCCCAAGGAGGGACGGGATCCTTGATGGGTGGCCTAAGGTGTAACACCCCCCTCAGGAAGTCCCAAGAGGCATCGAGTTGTGCCACTGTGCGCTGACCTATCGGGAAGTGGTAGGCCGAAATCGCACAGAGGTGAACTTTAATAGAGGAGTAGGCAAGACCTGAGTGGAAGAGGGAAAACAGGTATTCTAGAACTGATTTCTCTGGGCATTCTAAAGGGGAGAGGCCACGTGCCTGAGACCACAGGCAAAATCGGCGCCATTTCATGGCGTACGTTGCATGCGTTGCCGGCTTTCTGGCAGCGGATAGAACTTCCGCCACCTCTTGCGAGACCCTGTGTCGCAATATGGCTACGTCTCGAGGAGCCCGGCATGCAGGTTCAGTGAGCGTAAGTCCGGGTGGACTAGTGAACCCTCCTCTTGAGACAGTAGATGGGAGCTGAAAGGCAACGGGACTGGAGGTTCCCAGGACAATTGCGTCAGCATGGGGAACCAGATCTGCCTGGGCCAGAAAGACGCTACCAGGATCATTGTTGCATGCTCCCTGCATAGTTTAACAAAAACTCTCTGGATCAACGGGAAAGGAGGGTAAGCATAGAGGAATCTGTCCGCCCAGGAGAGGGACAATGCGTCTCACCAGAAAACACCAGGCCCTGGATCTAGCGAGCAAAAATTGGGCAGTTTTGCGTTGGATGGGGAAGCGAATAGGTCCAACTCTGGAGTGCCCCATCGAAGAAACAGATCCTCTGCAATCTCCTGAAGGAGTTCCCATTCGTGGACTCTGGCCTGGGAATGACTCAGGCCGTCTGCGATTGTGTTGTCCACACCAGGAACATGAACTGCAATCAGGCTTGCGCCTTGTCGGATTACCCAATCCCACACTCTCATCGCTTCCCTGCAAAGGGGGTAAGAGTGTGCGCCTCCTTGTTTGTTGAGGTAATACATCACCGCCGTATTGTCTGTCTGGAGCAGAAGAGTACTCGACGGGATTTCTGACTGAAAAGCCTGCAGGGCATAAAGGACCGCCCTCATCTCCAGAATGTTGATGTGGAGGTGAGCTTCCTGAGGGGTCCATATTCCTTGGGATCTCACCCCGTTCAGGTGTGCTCCCCACCCCAGCCCTGAGGCATCTGTGGAGAGGATTACCTCCGGGGATGGCGCTGTAAACGGAACACCCGCAGAGAATGTCCCTGAGTCTAGCCACCATTGCCAGTCTCAAATCACTGCGTTCATGATTCTGACCGGATGCTGCATGTGGTCTTGCCTTTGGTTCCACTGCACTTTGAACATCCACTGAGTTACCCACATGTGGAGCCTTGCCATAGGGATGGTTGGAATGGCCGCAGCCATGTGTCCAAGCAGGCGAAGGACCAGTCTGGCGGGGACAGTCTTCTTCACCGAGAGGTCCCTGATGAGGGACCTGATGCACTCCGCTCTGTCCTCGGGAAGAAAGGCTTTCCCTTGGACGGTGTACAGAACTGCACCTATGAACTGCAGCTTCTGGGATGGTACCAGGAGAGACTTCTCGTAGTTGATAAGAATGCCCAGTGACTGAAAAAGAGCTTGGGTGTTCTGGATAGCCAACAACAGCGCCTCTCTGGAGGCGGCCATGAGAAGCCAGTCGTCCAGGTACGGGAACACATAGTGGCCCTGTCTCCTTAGAGACGCTGCCACGACTGCCATACACTTGGTAAAGACCCTGGGGGCTGATGACAGTCTGAAAGGAAGAGCCCGGAACTGATAGTGGTGGCCAAGAAACTCGAAGCGCAGGAACCTCCTGTGCGCTTGAGCTACAGGGATGTGCAGGTAGGCATCCTGCATGTCCAGAGACGCTAGAAAGGCGTCCTTTCTCAGCATGGGAATGAGCCCTTGGAGGGTCACCATGCGAAAACGTTTGTAGGCGACCGACATGTTGAGGTCGCTGAGGTCCAATATTGGACGGAGGTCCCTGTTTTCTTTGGAACCAGAAAGAAGTGGGAATAGTAGCTTTATACTCTCTGGTTCTCCGGGACGTACTCCACCGCTCCTTTTTGTAGGAGCGCGAGTACTTCTTGCCTGATGAGCGATCTGTGGTGACCCGAGTAACAGGAGAGCAGAGGAGGCCTTGTGGGTGGCTTGTCCATGAATTCTATAAAGTGGCCTTGTTTGACCAATTGAAGAACCAACCTGTCGGTGGTTATAGACTGCCACCCTGGCAGGTGGTCCGCAATACGATCCCCGACCTTGGTGTCCCGTTGATCCTGAGGGGCGGGGGCCAGGAAGGAGTCATGCTGTGTGGCTGAGGGTCCTGCAGGCTGGGCCGACTTGGCAGGGCGTTGGCCTCGGCCTGCGGACGACTTCCCTTGGGCTCTGCGGGAGAAGGAGCCCCTCTGTTGCGGGCCGGTGCGGGACTGCTGTCTCTGCATCCTGCCTCGAAAACGGCTCTGATTCCTGCGAAAGGAACTGAGCTTGGGTCTCTACATGGCTTGGACAGACCGCACTGCCTTCCCAGCCTCTTGAAGTTTGGTGAGGACCTTCTCCGAGGACTCACCAAAAAAAACTTCTCCGTGGAACGAGGCATCCAGGATGTTCTTCTGGACGTCCGGGGTAAATCCGGAGACACGGAGCCAGGAGTGTCTCTGGAGGCATACGCCTGAGGCTGCTGCTCTGGCCGAGGAGTCCACGGAATCGTACGCGGCTCGCAGCACCTGGGTTCCCACGTCCGAACCCGTGCGGAGGAGTTGCAGCAACTCCTCCTTCCGCTCACCCTCTGGTATCTTTTCCGCCAGATCCAGTCCCTGCTCCCACAAGGCGTTCTGAAACTGGACCAGGTGGGTTAGATAGTTGAGGGACTTAATGGCGCAGGTAGCGGACGCATACGTGCGCCTGCCCATAGCGTCCAGTTGCTTGGACTCTGGGTCCGGTGGCAGGGTGCTCAAATGTTGCGGCCTCTGGGACCGGTCATGTGAGGCTGTAATGACCAGAGAATCGGCCAGAGGATGTGATGCCAAGTACTGGTCCTCCCTAGGGGCCTTGTACAGGTGGTCAGCCTTCTTCGGCATCACCGGGAGCGAGTGTGGACGTTTCCACACTGCCTTGGTGATGTCCACAAAGGTGTCCACCAAGGGTGGCACCACCACAGGCTTTGGATCTTTTTGCCGAAGATACCTGGCAAGGCGTAGTCTCTCGAGGTCAAGTTCCTCTGCGTCCCAGCCCATGTTCTCCTGGATATGCCTCATAATCTCTGAGAACGATGGGTCATCCGGAGGAGATCTTGGGAGCTCACGTGGGTCCGGAGAGGGGGACACTGATGGGAGAAGGGGATCTGGATCCGTCCGAGAAGTCTGATCCCGTGTCCTCCATCGAAGGCGAATGGCGGTGTCTTCTGGGTCTCTTAGGGCTGGGTGACCCTGAAGAAGATCTGGACGGAAGAGGTTCCACAGGCTCCTGGGGGGAAGGTACTCGGCCTGCTGCCCCGGATGGGGTGGGGGGCGCTGGGGCCGGTGGAGTCACAGGTGGAGGAGGAGGAGGTGTGGGAACCACATCCTTCTTTATGGTATCCCACCAATAGGTGAATAGCTCCTTAACCTCTGAAATATTGAGACCCAACGACGGACCGGGCACCGGTGGTCGGTCATCGGGTTCCGGCGTCGGCTCCCCCGGGATCTCAGGTTCAGGAGAGGGTTCCCTGGGGGGTGCGACAGGATCGGGTTTGCCCGTCTGGTCCTCGGGCTGGATCAACTCCTCCTCTGTAAGCGCCTCCTGGCCAACGTCGGTAGGAGGCGTAGGCATTCTCCTCTCTACAGGAACGGGCGTCGGTACCTCGACCACGTCCGTGGTGGTGAAGGCCTGACCAGCGACGGGCGTCTGGCGGTCGTCGAGTCTCGGGACCGGTGGTGCTTGGCCGACGTCGGGTGAGCCGACATCGGATCCGACGCCCTTTTGAGTGAAGTCAGCTCCTTGGTCTTCCGCTGGGGTGGAGGGGGCAAGGAGACCGACCAGGCGTCGGGCTCCGGGTGACGGGAGCTGGATTTGTGGTGGTGGCGGTCCTCTGACTCGCAAGGCCTTGGAAGCAGAAAAGAGGGCCTGGAGGTCTTGGCGGAGGTATAGAAGAAGAACCCGAAGAAGACTTCACCGCAGCCGGGGGAGGCTGAGAGCGGGCCTGGAAAGGGGAGCGGTCGGACCGGGAGCCGGAGCTATGGGAGTCGGAAGCCCTAGAAGGGGATTTTGATCTCACCCTCTCCCTGTGCTTTTCGAGATGTCACCGGGCTTTCTCAGACGATTTCCCGTTGGAGGCAGAATCCATGGCCTTAACTTTTTCTTCGAGAAGGAACGCTTGCAGGGCCTTCTGGCGACGGATCCGGGTCCGGCTATTGAACCCCTGACAGAAGGTACAGGTCCGGGTGTCGTGATCTGGGCCTAGGCACTGGACGCAGGCTGAATGCGGGTCTTTAAAAGGGATTTGCTTCCCACAGACGCACTTCCATGGATGGCCTTCCACGGAGGTTGGAGAGGACATCAGATGGCAGACTACACAGAAAAACTGAGTTTTCCAAGTTGGAAAGAACTTTACCAGGCGTTACGTGCTAGAAACAGACCGAAGGGTTGAGACATGCAAGTCGACAGCGGGAAAGAACTGGAGATTCTGGCGGGACCACCTCCTTATGTACTACGTCTGACGCCAGGAGCGGGACCGACGTCGGAGGAGGTCCCCGCTGAAGACTGCTAGCCAGAAGATTTACATGGGGTCCTGATGCCTGCCGGCTTCAGTCCTAATGGTGTAACTTGCTGCAAGAGTTGTATCTCAAGCAAGATCAGGGTGTCTGAGGTCAGCACGGGGGAGGGTGAAGCAGGATGGAGCTGCTGAAAGGCAGGCTCTCCAGGGAGGAAGCGCAGCGTCCCTCGGCTGATGGGCAACCCCCAGTGGAGGCTGGAGGAAGCTTGGGCCAGAGGGAGCCTAGGCAGTAGGCCAGGGGGTGGGGGTAGGTGGCCGTTACATGGGCTGTTCGGCACATGCACGCCTCCACGCGCCTGCATGCTGACTCCTGGTGTCTCCGTGAAGAAAACCAAAGAAAATGCCGGTCGGCAGGGTGAAGACTGACCCCTACAGATGCTGCTCCCGTGTCAGGCAGGTAAGAGCCGGTGATTCCGGGGGACAGGGCTTGGGGGGCGGGGGGTCAGTTGGATGTGGGCCGAATGGCAGGGGAGATAATGTGCCGTGTTAAAAAAAAAAAAAAAGAGGATCCTCCACCTGACCAGCAGTCAGTGCAGTTCACGCAGCACCGGGGTAATGTGGCAGAATTTAGACTGCCCCACCAACAACCTAGCCACTGTGTTCTGCACTAGCTGCACCCAGCGGAGGCATCCCCCAGAGACTCCAAGGTACAGCGCATTACAGTAGTCCAGCTTGGTCGATACGAAGGCATGTACCAAGGTGGGGAGGTACAGGGGCGGAACAAGGGGCCTAATCCTGGCAATATTCCTAAAATGGTAAAAGCTGGTCTGGACAGTGGCCAACACCTGAGCCTCTAGTGTCAAACCACTGTCTAGGATTATGCCTAGGTTACACACCCTTGAGGAGACCTTCAATGGCACAGATCCCAGAAACAAACCAGTTTCCACACCAGTGGTCATCCTATTCCACCCTCTGTTCGACTCCACCACCAGTACCTCCATCTTCTCAGGGTTCAGTCGCAGCCTGCTGGTGGCCATCCAGTCGCTGATCTCAGCAAGTCAGATCTTAAGTACTTCCACCGTGTTGGATGTTCCGTGTGCAAAGGAAAGATACAGCTAGGTATCATCGGCATAGCAATGAAAATCCAGACTATATTTCCTAATGATCTCACCCAGTGGCAGCATATACATGGCAAACAGCACTGTGGGCAGGACCAAACCCCGAGGTACTCCACAAGACAGGAGACTAGGGGAGGAGGAAAAATTCCCTATCACTACCTGTTGTCTCCTGTTCTGGAGATAGGACTCAAACCAGCAGATGACAGTGCCTGTGAGCCCACAAAATTTCCTCAGGCAGTCAAGCAACACACAATGGTCTACCATGTCAAATGCCGAAGAGAGATTGAGAAGAATAAGAATTGTCCCTTCCCCTTGATCTCGAGCCCTGAGGTCGTCATTATGCACTCTGACAAGAGTGGTTTCCATACTATGCCTCGTACGAAATCCAGACTGGAAAGGTTGGTAAAGATTAAAAGGTCAAGAGGTGCTCTTTCAGCTGAAGTGCTACCACCTTCTCAACAATCTTCCCTAAAAATGGAAGACTGTAGGTGGGATGGTAGTTTGCCTTATCGTTAGGGTCTAAAGAGTTTTTTTTCAGGAGGGGACACACCAATGCCTCCTTCAAGGCATCAGGGAAAATCCTCTCAGATAAAGAACCGGACAATCTGAGCGAACACTGGGCCAACGGTATCAACACGTTCCATTAAGAAATGTGTCAGTACCAGGTCCAGTTCATAATAGGTGCGCCTCAGCTTGGATGCAACCCCAATGAACTCTGATGCCTCCACAGGCTTTAACTCCCCCCAACTAGGCGGAGTGCTCTCCGGACAACCAAAGTGACCGCTGTGGGCCTCCACAGGACCCACTGGCAGAATCCCCTGCTGAATGGTGGACACCCTGTCCGAGAAGACTAGAGCAAACTCTTCACATAAAGTGCTGGGAAAAAGTCTGCTTCAGCTGTAGACAGGCTGGGTTTAGGAGCCTGTCCACAGTCCGAAACAGTACTGTTGGTCGATTTCTCCCGGCAGCAATCTACCTTGACAGAAACTCTGCCTTCTTCCAGGCGATGGCCCCCTGATACTCATGATAGTGCATGCGCAAGGTCAGTTTATCCACCCCCAGGTCAGACCTCTGCCAGCAGCGCTCCAACCTCTGACCCAAAATCTTCATTGTCTTGAGCTCCCCATTAAATCAGGGGGAACTCAAGTGAGATGATTTAGGTCATACATGGATTGGTGCAAGAGTTGAGCGCCACAGTCAGCACCCTATTATAGGTGGCGACTGCTTCACCCAAACCCTCTGCACATGCACTGCCCACACTAGACAGATCCGCCATCGCCAGCAGTCCCTCCGGGGTCAAACCCCTCAAAGGGCGATAGCTAACCATCTCTGCAGGGGGAGGGTTCTCGGTGGGGGGGCCCAGAGCAAAAATTCCACTGTGCAATTATCAGACCAAGCAACCCAATCAGTCTTGAGGTTAGTAACCTCAAGCACCAGAGAGAAGACCAAGTACAACATGCGACCTCCCTGGTGTGTCACTGAGGAAACTTTCTGCGACAGGCCCAGAGAAGACATAGTCCAAAGGAGGTTGGAACCCAGCCTGGACAACTCGTTGTCGGCCCAGATGCTGAAATCCCCCAAAACTAGACAGACATTGGGGAGATGCCAACATCTCAACAATGATGAAATCTGCCACCTCCTTTAGGAATTCTCCCGCTGCCATGGGGGGGGGGGGAGTAGGGAGCGGTAGATCAGGAGAATTCTACAGCCTGCGCCCAGACCACCACGTACAGCCACATATTCGAATGAACTCTGTCTTCCCATTGGGTGCACAGAGAAGTTAAGCTCGGATCTAAAGCAGATGGCCACTCCACCACCCCTGCATTCCACTCTGGGGCAGTGTACCATCAAATACCCGGGGGGGTACGGTGTCCGCTAGAACCAGGATGGCATCATCCCCCAACCAGGTCTCAGTGAATCAAGCCAGGTTGACCAAGGAAATCAAGTCTGAGATGACAGCGGTCTTGTTCCTGATCGACCTGGCATTGCATAACACTGCCCTCAGGGGACTGGTGAACAGTGTTGTCCTCTTAGTCATCTGCCTACTTGGTCTCACAGGAACCCTAGGCACCGGAACCAAACATGTCTCGCCTCTCTCCATGGTTCGACGGCACCCAGGGCGCCTCCTGCACCCTCGATCCTGCCCCTTTCCAAGGTGCATGGGGTGCCCTGCCATGATCGATCAAATCGGCGCCTCACGAGCCCAACCTCCCAACACCGGCATGCCATGGTGGTAGAAACAGGGAGGTCAAAAAAGGGCTGCAGACCACATAACAGGGATGCCCCATACACTATCCTGGTTCGCCCCAGGCCACCTCGTTCTCCCAGATGCATGATGTTCACACTTGAGACTCCACTGGATGCCAATCCACTACCCTCACAATCCCACAACTATTAAATACACAATCAGATAAATACAATATAAAAACAATCAAAAGATCAAACCCCACACCCACCAAC